>CM042025.1:71745000-72995000 GCA_023525975.1 Smallanthus sonchifolius
TGAATAATTTGGATAATACGTTTGTTAAGGGAAAAGAAACGGATGGATGTTACGGATTCGAAGGATCGGGTAATTAAAGTTGCAGTTACGTTTCAGCTGTTTCACAGGCGCGACCGTGCCTAAATATGGCACGACCGTGCTTAGGCACCGGACGCGATCGTTCCAGGACCAGTCGCGCTTTCGTGCCGAGGCACTTGGCGCGACCGTGCCAGGACGAAGCACGACCGTGCTAATTAGGGTTTCTTGATAAATTTTCAACTTTAGTCCTTGACTTTTTCAGGTTTGATTAGTTTGAAATAAATAGTTGCTTGTATAGCGTTTAAGTGTATATAATCGAGCAAAACTTGTAAATTTGTATTGAATCATTGCATTTCGATTAAGGTAAGCAAAATAATAAGGCAGTGCACGAACATTGAATTTGAAATTGCATTACATTGAATTGAAATATGAATGCTAAATTCCGAGATGTTACAGTCTCCCCATGTTGAGAGAATTTCGTCCCGAAATTTAGCTAGAGGTTACAACAGTATCAATAAAGAGATGAGGGTACTTGAGCTTCATTTGGTCTTCTCATTCCCAAGTGAACTCAGGACCACGCTTAGATTCCCAACGAACTTTGACAGTAGGAATGCGACTTCGCTTGAGCTGTTTGACTTCACGATCCATAATTTCCACCGGCTTCTCAACGAAGTGCATCGTTTCATCAATGCGCACGTCGTCAAGCGGTATATGGAGATTTTCATCAGCGAGACACTTCTTCAGATTAGATATATGAAATGTAGGATGCACATTGCCAAGAGATGGAGGTAACTCGAGCTTGTAAGCCACTTTCCCAATCCTTTCAAGGATCTTGAATGGACCAACATAGCGAGGTGCTAACTTGCCTTTCTTTCCAAAATGGATCACACCCTTCCACGGAGACACCTTAAGAAGAACAAGATCACCGACTTGGAATTCCAAGGGTTTTCGACGTTTGTCAGCATAACTCTTTTGCCGACTCCTCGCTACTCGAATATTGTCACGGATTTGAATAATCTTGTCGGATGTTTCTTGAATTAACTCGGGACCGGTGATTTGTGCTTCACCAATCTCGTTCCAACAGATAGGAGAACGACACTTGCGACCATAGAGTTGATACTTGTATGGTAGCTATTGTTGTAAGAAAACTCAATGAGGGATAGATGTGAATCCCAATTGCCACCAAAATCGATTACGCAAGCTCTAAGCATGTCTTCAAGAGTTTGGATTATTCGCTCGGTTTTACCATCAGTTTGCGGATGGTAAGCCGTGCTCAAATCCAATCGAGTACCAAGAGCCTTTTGGAGAGATTGCCAAAATCGAGAAGTGAACCGGGCATCTCGATCAAATATTATGTTCAAGGGAACACCATGGCGACTCACGATTTCGTCGATGTATATTCGGGCTAGTTTCTCAACCCGATAGTCTTCACGGATAGGCAAGAAATGAGCAGATTTGGTGAGTCGATCAATGATCACCCAAATACTATCATAACCACTCGAGGTGCGAGGGAGTTTGGTAATGAAATCCATAGCTAAATTTTCCCATTTCCACACGGGAATTTCTGGTTGTTCGAGCAAACCAGAAGGACGTTGATGTTCGGCTTTGACTTTGGAACAAGTTAAGCGTTTAGCAACATAGAGAGCAATGTCCTTTTTCATACCGGGCCACCAATATTCTTGGCGAAGATCTTGGTACATTTTATCCGCACCAGGATGAATAGAATAACGAGTCTTGTGAGCCTCGTTCATGAGAAATGTACGGAGATCATCGCGATCGGGAACCCAAATACGGTTCAAGTAATATAGTAAGCCATTGGGTTTTGATTCCAGAAGAAGTTCAACACCACACGACATTTCTTCATACATGTTACCCTCGGTTACCGAGACGTGTTGAGCTTCTAAGATATGGGTTTGAATATCGGTTTGATTACGGGCACAATGAAGCATAACATGGTCCTTTCGACTCAAAGCATCGGCTACAACATTCGCTTTGCCGGGATGGTAACGAATTTCGCAGTCATAGTCGTTAAGGAGTTCGACCCAACGTCGTTGCCTCATATTGAGTTCTTTTTGGTTGAAAATATGTTGAAGACTTTTGTGGTCGGTGAACACCACACATTTCGTGCCATATAGGCAATGTCTCCAAATCTTTAACGCGAATACGACCGCACCCAACTCGAGATCGTGCGTCGTATAATTCTTCTCATGAACTTTGAGTTGCCTTGATGCATAAGCGATTACCTTGCCTCGTTGCATGAGAACACAACCAAGACCTTGGTTAGAAGCATCACAATAGACAACTAAATCATCATTCCCATCGGGGAGAGTCAATATGGGAGCATTGCACAGCTTTTGCTTGAGGGTTTGAAAGGCTTCTTCTTGTTTTGGTCCCCATTCATAAGTCTTACCCATGTGGGTCAAAGCGGTAAGAGGGACAACAATCTTTGAGAAGTTTGAGATGAAACGACGATAGTAACCCGCAAGACCAAGAAATGAACGAACTTCGGTAGGATTCTTCGGGGCATTCCAATTCTTAACCGTTTCAATCTTAGCAGGATCAACATGAATACCCTTGTCGTTGACGATGTGACCAAGAAATTGAACTTCTTTTAGCCAAAATTCGCATTTGGAGAATTTGGCGTATAGTTGTTCTTTTCTAAAGAGATCCAAAACCAGTCTAGGATGTTCTTCATGGTCGGCTTTAGTCTTGGAATAGATTAAAATATCGTCAATGAAAACGATCACGAATTTATCAAGGTACGGTTTGCACACACGATTCATGAGATCCATGAAAACTGCGGGTGCATTGGTTAGCCCGAAAGGCATAACCATGAACTCGTAATGACCATACGTTGTTCGAAAAGCAGTCTTGGGAATGTCATCTTCTTGAACACGAAGCTGATGATAACCGGATCGAAGATCAATCTTCGAGAAGCAAGTAGAACCTTGAAGTTGATCAAAGAGATCATCGATTCTAGGCAAAGGATAACGGTTCTTGATAGTAAGTTTGTTAGTTCGCTGTAGTCAATACACATGCGAAATGATCCATCCTTCTTCTTAACAAATAAGACGGGTGCACCCCACGGTGAATGACTTGGGTGAATGAAACCTTTGTCAGAGAGCTCTTGAAGTTGACGTGCAAGCTCTTGCATTTCGGAAGGTGCAAGACGATAGGGAGCTCTAGCAACGGGGTTAGCTCCAGGTATAAGATCAATACGGAACTCTACTTGACGAACGGGAGGAAGACCGGATAAATCCTTAGGAAAAACTTCGGGGAAATCCCGAATGATCGGAATGTCTTGGATACTCTTCTCTTTGACATCCTTTTGAACAATATGAGCTACATCAACTTAAGTCCCTTGCAAGGCTTTTCACCAAAAACTCTTAAGGTTTCCCCCGATGGTAGCGGAATTTGGATACACTTTTCAAAGCAAATGACTTCGGCATGATGATTTGATAGCCAATCCATACCTATGATAATATCAAAGCTTCCTAGTGGCATTGGAACAAGGTTGATTGGGAATGAATGGTCATTTAGTTCTAAGGAGCAATCATAAATAATGGAGTCAATTGTAAGGGAGTCACCATTTGCTACTTCAACGGTAAATGTTTTCTCTAATTGGGACCGAGTCTTTGCAAGTAAAGGTTCAAAATTAAGTGACACAAAACTTTTATAGGCTCCGGTATCGAATAAAATGGAGGCATATTGACTATTAACAAGAAACGTACCATTGACCACGTCATTGTTGGCTTGAGCTTCGTTGGCGTTTATGTTGAACGCACGCCCACGAGCTCCACCTTGTCTAGCTTTTGCAAGTCTTGGACATTGATCACGAAAATGGTTCGGGTCACCACACTCATAGCAAGCACGCCCATTAGCAATGGCGGGGGCACCTTGATTAGCCACTTGAGCTACATTTCAGTTTAGAGGGTTGACTTGGCCCGCAAGAGCTTTGGTCCTACAAACACTAACCGTATGACCATATCTCCCACAATAAGTACAAAGGCGACATGGGATGTTTTGGGGATGATGGTAGTTGCAGGTGGCACAAAGTGGGTAGATTCCAACATATGGCTTTTTAGCCGGCGCTTGAACCATAGGTGCAGCTTGGTTGATGGGAACAGCAGGAGTAACCACAGCAAAATTTCTAACCTTCCTCTTTCTATTATTGCGAGAGGGCTCGGTTGTGGCTTCTTTGTTGTGAGTAGGAGGGGTTATAGTGTCAGAAACTTTCTTGGTACCCTTCTTAGTAAGTGTTCCCGCTTTAACATGGTTATCAGTTAAGGTGGCGGATAAGCGGATAGCATCTTCAAGTGTTACGGGATTCCTTCCTAGGACAGTATCTTGAATTTGCCTAGGTAGTCCCCCAATATACTTTTCAATGCAGCGGGACAAAGGAGTGACCATGTGGGGCACAAGAAGACTCAACTCATGGAACCGAGTTGTATACGCCAAGTTTTCACCACTATCTTGGGCAAGATCCCAAAATTCGGCTTCAAGTTTCTTTACCTCATTTCAAGGACAAAATTCCTCGAAATGTGGACCTGTGTGGTTGAGAGACCGACCACATGCAACAGTTAAGGGAGCTCTGTTTCAAGAGGACCCGGTGAATGAACCAGAATCCTTGATGACTTTTGGATGTGACGGTTGTCACGAAAGATTGCGGAGTGATTTGACGTTTTGACTAATTAGACGTTTACTTGGTGTGGTGTTTAATTCAAATGTTGACTATTTGACTTTTACATTTATTGTGAGTCTTGCCGCATCGCTGTTTGAAAATAATTAATGAAAATTATGCTTGTGACGGTGTATGATTGTGGTTATAGTAGTGGAATATGTGCGGTATGGTGTGATTGTGTGATTGCATTCTAACTGACGTGAGTTAGCGTTAAATGTGATCTTTGCTGTGATACTAAAGCATGGTTGATTAGATAGTGTGAGTAGACTTGTATAGACATGAGTTTTGAATTTGTCTGTGTCTACGGTCTTAAGATAGTGTCACTTATGTGATAATGTCTAGGTGATGTATTCAGGACGGGGTCCTGTGGGGAGTTGTGATTATACACCTTTAGTAGGTGTAAATGTTCAAGACGAGGTCATGTAGGAAATTATTATTATAAATATTATGTGTATGAATGAGTAGAGTGATGACTTGTGTCTAGGATGAGTAGTGTGTCGTCTTGAACTATTGGTACAACCAGTATGGGGTACGACCGGGTAAACTCCGTCTGAGTACTTGATGACGTGTGGCAGGGGCTACCGCTGGGATAAATAGAAGATGGAGTTCAGGAGTTTGTGTATCTATAAATGACGAGGTGATATCATATACACGTAGTTTTGCTCAGGTCTATCTAGTGGTGTGTGCACTTTGTATGAGTTAGAGAGTTGGGGTACTATATTACTATATATATACCTTAAATATGATAGGTTTGCTATTGTGACCTGACGCTATGTGTCCTGGTAGTAAACGCTTAGTCATGCGTAAGACGGGTGGTTGGTGTGATCAAGCATAATATTTCAATCTTGACGTTTCTCTTAACGTTGATACATCAAAGTGATGCGAGGAGTTTTGATGTCTTCCTAAACGATCGGTGAGGTGCTCTTATGAGATGTCTATGCTTATATCTTGGGAACTCGAAGCACGAAGCCAAGGGGTGGAGCTGTGACAGATAATGATGGAAGCGTTACGTGGATGCTTGGTCGGAGATAGTTGTGATGTGATCAAGATGTCGACGCTAAAGACTTCAGCATGAAGAGGACGAAGTGACGATAGGGACTCCATGGAATACGTTCCATATGAGGAGTTCTGCCAATGTAGGATACCAGACGAATAGGGGTGTTTTCCCAGAACGATACAAAAGAGGGTTGAGGTTGGTGAAAAGACGGACTTCATATTCGTACTTGATGAATGAGACGCGGTTGGTAATCGTGTGGTAATGATAGAGCAACGGCGAAGAAAGCAAGATTCAGGAGGAATAAGTGCAGGATTGCACACAGGTGACTGGAAGGGAAATGTGTACTATGGTAATTATATGACCAGCTTAAAGTGAGCGCCCGAGGAGCATTCCAGTGAAGCACATTGTCACACCCCGACCGATGGCGGAATCATCGGGGCGGGACATGTAAGACTGCTCATAGCACATGGTTGACTAAATTGGAATATATTAAAGTTAAATTTCCATTACAAATAATCCAAGTACAAAACCAAATTCAAACAAGAAACATAAAACAACTCATAAAATTCTTGATTTAAATTGCTAAATCCAAATCCTATGTTGAACACGTCTTGAATCAATCTCACATATTGGGGCCTGAAACATGAATAAAATAAAGTCAACTAAAAAGTTGGTGACTATATCACAGTTGTATGTAGATAGCATATAGTTGAAAACAAATCCTTTACAAAACATGATAAAATAAGGCATTTATGGGGAGCAGCTATTGTGTAACCATGTACAACCAAACCTTGTAACTAGCATGCAAAAAAATTGTGTTGTCGGTTTCAATCACCGCGCACCATGGGTGGGTTTGTCAGACTCAATAGATCTATCATTGAAAACCGTCGGCTTGTATAGTTAATGATTGCACATAATCGCATACAAAGATTAGCACAACTAGCACTCGGGCACAAAGCTCAAATTTTGCACACATGTATGTGAATAGGATTTTGCACTTGTGTTGTTTGCGTAAATGTAAATGTGTAATGTGTATAGAGTTCATGTTCCACCCCAAAAGTGTAAAAGAGTAAAAAGGGGTTGTGAATACTCACTTGGTATGGAAGTGTAGCTAACAAAGATTATAGATAGCAAATATGATCCTCGAAATGCACAATTTAACCTAAAGAGTAATGTGTATTGAATCAAATAGATGCATAAAGTTTAAGTCTAAAATGAAAGTTGAATTTGTGTATAAAACTATTGATTTGTATTTAAAAGTATTGAATAAAATATATATAGTTTGAAGTAAAAATATTTTTGAAACAATTTGATTATGTTTGAATTGGATAATTGAATAAATATATAATTATAGTTTATGAAATAATGTAAATATTAATTGTAATTAAGTATAAATAAATAAATGATTTTGATTTAAAATGTAAATTAAATAAATAATCATTATTTTATTTATTTATAAATTTTGTAACTTAATTATTTAAAATATCATTAAAGTGTAAGATAATAAATATAAATTTAATTTTTCATAAACTTTTAAATAATTTATATTTATGCCAAGATTAAACTTTTAATCCATTTTTAAATACAGAAAACATATTTTTATAAAATCGAAACATTTATTGATCGAAAAATATAAAATTATAATTCTGTTACAATTTCTGAGTCACACACGACCGTGCCTCGGAAGGGCACGATCGTGCTCAAGCCAGGGGCGCGACCGGGTTGATCAACAGAGGGCACAAACTAGACCAGTAAAATAGGCACGACCGTGCCTTGGCCCAGCACGGTCGTGTCTATGATCTTTAGACACAACAGAGACTAGCCCAGAGGGCATGACAAGGTCTGGACAGGAGGACACGACCGCGCCGCTATTTGACACGACCGCGCTACATGAGGCACGGCCGCGCTAGATGATTAGCGCGACCGTGTCTCTTCCAAATCAGACACGAATTGACAAATTCTTGTATTTTAAACGCTGGAATTGTTAGGGCTTTTGATTAATTGGTTATTACGAGTCTTTTCATATAACTTAATTGCATGTACATCGTGTTTAAGCAGGGATTCGATTAAATCATTTTTTTATAAAACATGAGTTCTGATTTAGATCGATTTCTATAATGGAAGCCCAAATTGAATAGGGGCTTTTGATACTGATACTGAAATGAATGAATTAAAGGTTTAAGTTACCCTGAACAGTAGCGAATCGATGGATATTGGTAGAGAGGAAATTCCGGCGACGGCGAGATTGAGTTCCGGTGATCCTTGTTGCACTCCGGCCAATCCAGTCAGTCCAGAACTTTTCGGGAGGGACGAGTGACAAGAATATCTTGCTTGAGAAAATACGGATTGCAGGAGAGAATTTCTTGGTTTTCTTGAAAAGCTTTGAGAGAGAAATTTCGAGATTGGTAATATGAAACTGAGGCGTTTGAATAATTTGGATAATACGTTTGTTAAGGGAAAAGAAACGGATGGATGTTACGGATTCGAAGGATCGGGTAATTAAAGTTGCAGTTACGTTTCAGCTGTTTCACAGGCGCGACCGTGCCTAAATATGGCACGCCGTGCTTAGGCACCGGACGCGATCGTTCCAGGACCAGTCGCGCTTTCGTGCCGAGGCACTTGGCGCGACCGTGCCAGGACGAAGCACGACCGTGCTAATTTGGGTTTCTTGATAAATTTTCAACTTTAGTCCTTGACTTTTTCAGGTTTTAAATAAATAGTTGCTTGTATAGCGTTTAAGTGTATATAATCAAGCAAAACTTGTAAATTTGTATTGAATCATTGCATTTCGATTAAGGTAAGCAAAATAATAAGGCAGTGCACGAACATTGACTTTGAAATTGCATTACATTGAATTGAAATATGAATGCTAAATTCCGAGATGTTACAGTCTCCCCATGTTGAGAGAATTTCGTCCCGAAATTTAGCTAGAGGTTACAACAGTATCAATAAAGAGATGAGGGTACTTGAGCTTCATTTGGTCTTCTCATTCCCAAGTGAACTCAGGACCACGCTTAGATTCCCAACGAACTTTGACAGTAGGAATGCGACTTCGCTTGAGCTGTTTGACTTCACGATCCATAATTTCCACCGGCTTCTCAACGAAGTGCATCGTTTCATCAATGCGCACGTCGTCAAGCGGTATATGGAGATTTTCATCAGCGAGACACTTCTTCAGATTAGATATATGAAATGTAGGATGCACATTGCCAAGAGATGGAGGTAACTCGAGCTTGTAAGCCACTTTCCCAATCCTTTCAAGGATCTTGAATGGACCAACATAGCGAGGTGCTAACTTGCCTTTCTTTCCAAAATGGATCACACCCTTCCACGGAGACACCTTAAGAAGAACAAGATCACCGACTTGGAATTCCAAGGGTTTTCGACGTTTGTCACCATAACTCTTTTGCCGACTCCTCGCTACTCGAATATTGTCACGGATTTGAATAATCTTGTCGGATGTTTCTTGAATTAACTCGGGACCGGTGATTTGTGCTTCACCAATCTCGTTCCAACAGATAGGAGAACGACACTTGCGACCATAGAGAGCTTCGAATGGAGCCATGTTGATACTTGTATGGTAGCTATTGTTGTAAGAAAACTCAATGAGGGATAGATGTGAATCCCAATTACCACCAAAATCGATTACGCAAGCTCTAAGCATGTCTTCAAGAGTTTGGATTATTCGCTCGGTTTTACCATCAGTTTGCGGATGGTAAGCCGTGCTCAAATCCAATCGAGTACCAAGAGCCTTTTGGAGAGATTGCCAAAATGGAGAAGTGAACCGGGCATCTCGATCAAATATTATGTTCAAGGGAACACCATGGCGACTCACGATTTCGTCGATGTATATTCGGGCTAGTTTCTCAACCCGATAGTCTTCACGGATAGGCAAGAAATGAGCAGATTTGGTGAGTCGATCATTGATCACCCAAATACTATCATAACCACTCGAGGTGCGAGGGAGTTTGGTAATGAAATCCATAGCTAAATTTTCCCATTTCCACACGGGAATTTCTGGTTGTTCGAGAAAACCAGAAGGACGTTGATGTTCGGCTTTGACTTTGGAACAAGTTAAGCGTTTAGCAACATAGAGAGCAATGTCCTTTTTCATACCGGGCCACCAATATTCTTGGCGAAGATCTTGGTACATTTTATCCGCACCAGGATGAATAGAATAACGAGTCTTGTGAGCCTCGTTCATGAGAAATGTACGGAGATCATCGCGATCGGGAACCCAAATACGGTTCAAGTAATATAGTAAGCCATTGGGTTTTGATTCCAGAAGAAGTTCAACACCACACGACATTTCTTCATACATGTTACCCTCGGTTACCGAGACGTGTTGAGCTTCTAAGATACGGGTTTGAATATCGGTTTGATTACGGGCACAATGAAGCATAACATGGTCCTTTCGACTCAAAGCATCGGCTACAACATTCGCTTTGCCGGGATGGTAACGAATTTCGCAGTCATAGTCGTTAAGGAGTTCGACCCAACGTCGTTGCCTCATATTGAGTTCTTTTTGGTTGAAAATATGTTGAAGACTTTTGTGGTCGGTGAACACCACACATTTCGTGCCATATAGGCAATGTCTCCAAATCTTTAACGCGAATACGACCGCACCCAACTCGAGATCGTGCGTCGTATAATTCTTCTCATGAACTTTGAGTTGCCTTGATGCATAAGCGATTACTTTGCCTCGTTGCATGAGAACACAACCAAGACCTTGGTTAGAAGCATCACAATAGACAACTAAATCATCATTCCCATCGGGGAGAGTCAATATGGGAGCATTGCACAGCTTTTGCTTGAGGGTTTGAAAGGCTTCTTCTTGTTTTGGTCCCCATTCATAAGTCTTACCCATGTGGGTCAAAGCGGTAAGAGGGACAACAATCTTTGAGAAGTTTGAGATGAAACGACGATAGTAACCCGCAAGACCAAGAAATGAACGAACTTCGGTAGGATTCTTCGGGGCATTCCAATTCTTAACCGTTTCAATCTTAGCAGGATCAACATGAATACCCTTGTCGTTGACGATGTGACCAAGAAATTGAACTTCTTTTAGCCAAAATTCGCATTTGGAGAATTTGGCGTATAGTTGTTCTTTTCTAAAGAGATCCAAAACCAGTCTAGGATGTTCTTCATGGTCGGCTTTAGTCTTGGAATAGATTAAAATATCGTCAATGAAAACGATCACGAATTTATCAAGGTACGGTTTGCACACACGATTCATGAGATCCATGAAAACTGCGGGTGCATTGGTTAGCCCGAAAGGCATAACCATGAACTCGTAATGACCATACGTTGTTCGAAAAGCAGTCTTGGGAATGTCATCTTCTTGAACACGAAGCTGATGATAACCGGATCGAAGATCAATCTTCGAGAAGCAAGTAGAACCTTGAAGTTGATCAAAGAGATCATCGATTCTAGGCAAAGGATAACGGTTCTTGATAGTAAGTTTGTTAGTTCGCTGTAGTCAATACACATGCGAAATGATCCATCCTTCTTCTTAACAAATAAGACGGGTGCACCCCACGGTGAATGACTTGGGTGAATGAAACCTTTGTCAGAGAGCTCTTGAAGTTGACGTGCAAGCTCTTGCATTTCGGAAGGTGCAAGACGATAGGGAGCTCTAGCAACGGGGTTAGCTCCAGGTATAAGATCAATACGGAACTCTACTTGACGAACGGGAGGAAGACCGGATAAATCCTTAGGAAAAACTTCGGGGAAATCCCGAATGATCGGAATGTCTTGGATACTCTTCTCTTTGACATCCTTTTGAACAATATGAGCTACATCAACTTAAGTCCCTTGCAAGGCTTTTCACCAAAAACTCTTAAGGTTTCCCCCGATGGTAGCGGAATTTGGATACACTTTTCAAAGCAAATGACTTCGGCATGATGATTTGATAGCCAATCCATACCTATGATAATATCAAAGCTTCCTAGTGGCATTGGAACAAGGTTGATTGGGAATGAATGGTCATTTAGTTCTAAGGAGCAATCATAAATAATGGAGTCAATTGTAAGGGAGTCACCATTTGCTACTTCAACGGTAAATGTTTTCTCTAATTGGGACCGAGTCTTTGCAAGTAAAGGTTCAAAATTAAGTGACACAAAACTTTTATCGGCTCCGGTATCGAATAAAATGGAGGCATATTGACTATTAACAAGAAACGTACCATTGACCACGTCATTGTTGGCTTGAGCTTCGTTGGCGTTTATGTTGAACGCACGCCCACGAGCTCCACCTTGTCTAGCTTTTGCAAGTCTTGGACATTGATCACGAAAATGGTTCGGGTCACCACACTCGTAGCAAGCACGCCCATTAGCAATGGCGGGGGCACCTTGATTAGCCACTTGAGCTACAGTTCAGTTTAGAGGGTTGACTTGGCCCGCAAGAGCTTTGGTCCTACAAACACTAACCGTATGACCATATCTCCCACAATAAGTACAAAGGCGACATGGGATGTTTTGGGGATGATGGTAGTTGCAGGTGGCACAAAGTGGGTAGATTCCAACATATGGCTTTTTAGCCGGCGCTTGAACCATAGGTGCAGCTTGGTTGATGGGAACAGCAGGAGTAACCACAGCAAAATTTCTAACCTTCCTCTTTCTATTATTGCGAGAGGGCTCGGTTGTGGCTTCTTTGTTGTGAGTAGGAGGGGTTATAGTGTCAGAAACTTTCTTGGTACCCTTCTTAGTAAGTGTTCCCGCTTTAACATGGTTATCAGTTAAGGTGGCGGATAAGCGGATAGCATCTTCAAGTGTTACGGGATTCCTTCCTAGGACAGTATCTTGAATTTGCCTAGGTAGTCCCCCAATATACTTTTCAATGCAGCGGAACAAAGGAGTGACCATGTGGGGCACAAGAAGACTCAACTCATGGAACCGAGTTGTATACGCCAAGTTTTCACCACTATCTTGGGCAAGATCCCAAAATTCGGCTTCAAGTTTCTTTACCTCATTTCGAGGACAAAATTCCTCGAAATGTGGACCTGTGTGGTTGAGAGACCGACCACATGCAACAGTTAAGGGAGCTCTGTTTCAAGAGGACCCGGTGAATGAACCAGAATCCTTGATGACTTTTGGATGTGACGGTTGTCACGAAAGATTGCGGAGTGATTTGACGTTTTGACTAATTAGACGTTTACTTGGTGTGGTGTTTAATTCAAATGTTGACTATTTGACTTTTACATTTATTGTGAGTCTTGCCGCATCGCTGTTTGAAAATAATTAATGAAAATTATGCTTGTGATGGTGTATGATTGTGGTTATAGTAGTGGAATATGTGCGGTATGGTGTGATTGTGTGATTGCATTCTAACTGACGTGAGTTAGCGTTAAATGTGATCTTTGCTGTGATACTAAAGCATGGTTGATTAGATAGTGTGAGTAGACTTGTATAGACATGAGTTTTGAATTTGTCTGTGTCTACGGTCTTAAGATAGTGTCACTTATGTGATAATGTCTAGGTGATGTATTCAGGACGGGGTCCTGTGGGGAGTTGTGATTATACACCTTTAGTAGGTGTAAATGTTCAAGACGAGGTCATGTAGGAAATTATTATTATAAATATTATGTGTATGAATGAGTAGAGTGATGACTTGTGTCTAGGATGAGTAGTGTGTCGTCTTGAACTATTGGTACAACCAGTATGGGGTACGACCGGGTAAACTCCGTCTGAGTACTTGATGACGTGTGGCAGGGGCTACCGCTGGGATAAATAAAAGATGGAGTTCAGGAGTTTGTGTATTTATAAATGACGAGGTGATATCATATACACGTAGTTTTGCTCAGGTCTATCTAGTGGTGTGTGCACTTTGTATGAGTTAGAGAGTTGGGGTACTATATTACTATATATATACCTTAAATATGATAGGTTTGCTATTGTGACCTGACGCTATGTGTCCTGGTAGTAAACGCTTAGTCATGCGTAAGACGGGTGGTTGGTGTGATCAAGCATAATATTTCAATCTTGACGTTTCTCTTAACGTTGATACATCAAAGTGATGCGAGGAGTTTTGATGTCTTCCTAAACGATCGGTGAGGTGCTCTTATGAGATGTCTATGCTTATATCTTGGGAACTCGAAGCACGAAGCCAAGGGGTGGAGCTGTGACAGATAATGATGGAAGCGTTACGTGGATGCTTGGTCGGAGATAGTTGTGATGTGATCAAGATGTCGACGCTAAAGACTTCAGCATGAAGAGGACGAAGTGACGATAGGGACTCCATGGAATACGTTCCATATGAGGAGTTCTGCCAATGTAGGATACCAGACGAATAGGGGTGTTTTCCCAGAACGATACAAAAGAGGGTTGAGGTTGGTGAAAAGACGGACTTCATATTCGTACTTGATGAATGAGACGCGGTTGGTAATCGTGTGGTAATGATAGAGCAACGGCGAAGAAAGCAAGATTCAGGAGGAATAAGTGCAGGATTGCACACAGGTGACTGGAAGGGAAATGTGTACTATGGTAATTATATGACCAGCTTAAAGTGAGCGCCCGAGGAGCATTCCAGTGAAGCACATTGTCACACCCCGACCGATGGCGGAATCATCGGGGCGGGACATGTAAGACTGCTCATAGCACATGGTTGACTAAATTGGAATATATTAAAGTTAAATTTCCATTACAAATAATCCAAGTACAAAACCAAATTCAAACAAGAAACATAAAACAACTCATAAAATTCTTGATTTAAATTGCTAAATCCAAATCCTATGTTGAACACGTCTTGAATCAATCTCACATATTGGGGCCTGAAACATGAATAAAATAAAGTCAACTAAAAAGTTGGTGACTATATCACAGTTGTATGTAGATAGCATATAGTTGAAAACAAATCCTTTACAAAACATGATAAAATAAGGCATTTATGGGGAGCAGCTATTGTGTAACCATGTACAACCAAACCTTGTAACTAGCATGCAAAAAAATTGTGTTGTCGGTTTCAATCACCGCGCACCATGGGTGGGTTTGTCAGACTCAATAGATCTATCATTGAAAACCGTCGGCTTGTATAGTTAATGATTGCACATAATCGCATACAAAGATTAGCACAACTAGCACTCGGGCACAAAGCTCAAATTTTGCACACATGTATGTGAATAGGATTTTGCACTTGTGTTGTTTGCGTAAATGTAAATGTGTAATGTGTATAGAGTTCATGTTCCACCCCAAAAGTGTAAAAGAGTAAAAAGGGGTTGTGAATACTCACTTGGTATGGAAGTGTAGCTAACAAAGATTATAGATAGCAAATATGATCCTCGAAATGCACAATTTAACCTAAAGAGTAATGTGTATTGAATCAAATAGATGCAAAAAGTTTAAGTCTAAAATGAAAGTTGAATTTGTGTATAAAACTATTGATTTGTATTTAAAAGTATTGAATAAAATATATAGAGTTTGAAGTAAAAATATTTTTGAAACAATTTGATTAGGTTTGAATTGGATAATTGAATAAATATATAATTATAGTTTATGAAATAATGTAAATATTAATTGTAATTAAGTATAAATAAATGAATGATTTTGATTTAAAATGTAAATTAAATAAATAACCATTATCTTATTTATTTATAAATTTTGTAACTTAATTATTTAAAATATCATTTAAGTGTAAGATAATAAGTATAAATTTAATTTTTCATAAACTTTTAAATAAATTATATTTATGCCAAGATTAAACTTTTAATCTATTTTTAAATACAGAAAACATATTTTTATAAAATCGAAACATTTATTGATCGAAAAATATAAAATTATAATTCTGTTACAATTTCTGAGTCACACACGACCGTGCCTCGGAAGGGCACGATCGTGCTCAAGCCAGGGGCGCGACCGCGCTAGTCGGGGCACGACCGGGTTGATCAACAGAGGGCACAAACTAGACCAGTCAAACAGGCACGACCGTGCCTTGGCCCGGCACGGTCGTGTCTATGATCTTTAGACACAACAGAGACTAGCCCAGAGGGCATGACAAGGTCTGGACAGGAGGACACGACCGCGCCGCTATTCGACACGACCGCGCTACATGAGGCACGGCCGCGCTAGATGATTAGCGCGACCGTGTCTCTTCCAAATCAGACACGAATTGACAAATTCTTGTATTTTAAACGCTGGAATTGTTAGGGCTTTTGATTAATGGGTTATTACGAGTCTTTTCATATAACTTAATTGCATGTACATCGTGTTTAAGCAGGGATTCGATGAAATCATTTTTTTAATAAAACATGAGTTCTGATTCAGATCGATTTCTATAATGGAAGCCCAAATTGAATAGGGGCTTTTGATACTGATACTGAAATGAATGAATTAAAGGTTTAAGTTACCCAGAACAGTA
Organism: Smallanthus sonchifolius; assembly: GCA_023525975.1. Classification (NCBI taxonomy): domain Eukaryota; kingdom Viridiplantae; phylum Streptophyta; class Magnoliopsida; order Asterales; family Asteraceae; genus Smallanthus; species Smallanthus sonchifolius. The sequence continues at coordinate 71,761,047 of CM042025.1, forward strand.
GCGAATCAATGGATATTGGTAGAGAGGAAATTCCGGCGATGGCGAGATTGAGTTCCGGTGATCCTTGTTGCACTCCGGCCAATCCAGTCAGTCCAGAACTTCTCGGGAAGGATGAGTGACACGAATATCTTGCTTGAGAGAATACGGATTGCAGGAGAGAATTTCTTGGTTTTCTTGAAAAGCTTTGAGAGAGAAATTTCGAGATTGGTAATATGAAACTGAGGCGTTTGAATAATTTGGAAAGCGATAATACGTTTGTTAAGGGAAAAGAAACGGATGGATGTTACGGATTCGAACGATCGGGTAATTAAAGTTGCAGTTATGTTTCAGCTGTTTCAAAGGCGCGACCGTGCCTAAATATGGCACGACCGTGCTTAGGCACCGGGCGCGATCGTTCCAGGACCAGTCGCGCGATCGTGCCGAGGCACTTGGCGCGACCGTACCAGGACGAAGCACGACCGTGCTAATTAGGGTTTCTTGATAAATTTTCAACTTTAGTCCTTGACTTTTTCAGGTTTGATTAGTTTGAAATAAATAGTTACTTGTATAGCGTTTAAGTGTATATAATCGAGCAAAACTTGTAAATTTGTATTGAATCATTGCATTTCGTTTAAGGTAAGCAAAATAATAAGGCAGTGCACGAACATTGAATTTGAAATTGCATTACATTGAATTGAAATATGAATACTAAATTCCGAGATGTTACACACATGTCTGGCTGTTGAAATAGACGTGACAGTGGTAAGTGAGCTTTTGAGAAACATCGAGAGCTGATGAAGATAACCCTAGTGTTAGATGTATGTACATACTTAAGGGGCGTTTTGAACGTGTGATAATTAAGTAAAGAGATAATATGGTAGAGAAATTTTGTTGAGACCAATGTAACTTTGCACAAGCTCTTGCACATCATCAGAGAGGGGCAAAAGTAATACCCTTATGGGTAAAACAGGGGGGTTGAGTTTGAGAAATCATCGCAAGGTGGTGATCAGAGCATGAGAGAGGAGTGTGAGGGACACACAATGGTAAGATAGCAATTGCTCCGATCTGTGAAGAACAAGAACCTACGTTGGAGGATGACTGATGCGTGTAAAGTATATATATAAAATTAAGTCAATTCACACAATAGTTTTAGAAAGGAATTGCCAATCCTAAAACACACAAATGGAAAGTGTACCAGTCAGTATGTAATAAGCGTATGTAAGACCGGATATCAATCTGTGGACACCTATGGTGGATCTCAATACTAAACCTCTATCTTGTCCTAACCTAGAAATATAAATGAATGATTCAAACTACGGAGAACGAAACACAAGACGTCTCTGAACTCTAGCAAACAACTAAGAACACGTAGACTAGACGAAAGGATAAGATCGGATAGAAAGCAGCTACCTAGGTAAGAATCCTACTAACATGAAATGACAAAGGGAATTTATACGTACAACCGTTTCAAAAGGTGCGAATCTAGGGTCGAATAGGCGTGACACACACTACCTAAGAAGACACTAAACTCGTGTAAAAATAGGACTGGCAATGTCAAAATGTTTAATGGAGGATAACCTCTCGGTCTCACCTTCACAATGTTGTTAGAGGTTGTGATCCACAACCCAAGAGCAAAGGACAATCTATAACTAGACCCCAAGAAAACCCTAACAACACTAATCCACGAATGAAAGGTAAATCTTGCTCTCGCGCAGACCTAACACACAACGGGTTGGAGGTTCTAGGCTAATCTATCACCTCTCGGTCTCAAGACTGGGTAGGACACTAAAATAATACTCAAACCAAGGCTAAGACACTAGCCGCTATCTCTAGTCAATTATCTAATCGGAAAAAACACAAAGTAATCATCCTAGTATACAAGAATAAATCTAAAAGACACAAAATCAACCAAACATCATTCAAACATGGTCATGGAAATAGCAATCACATCAAATCAGTATTCATATCCATTCATAAGTAGTAGAGATAGAGATTCTAAGATCAACACAACAAATCATACGATAAAAATCCAAAAAACGCGTCAAAACACGAAAGCAATCATCAGGACTAGGAAGCTAATAGGTTTAGCTACTAATAGAAGTCCAAAACATCATAAAAATAAGATCAAACAGAAGCGTAGTCAATAAAAGTTCCAAAATCAAACGAATAAACAAAAATCGAGCGTTTCTAAACCGAAAACGATCTTCAATCTTCACTCCGAGGCTTCTAGGAAGCTCCAAACTCCAAGTTTTAATGTTCTTAGTCGTCCCAAATCGCATCTGGTCGAACTCTCCCAAGAATGGCTGTTTAGTTTTTTTGTCGCGTCAAATCAGTAGAGGACCGCTACGGTGTCAGATCCTTGGCAGACCGCTAAAAAGCCCCATAACGGTCCGCTATGGGTGAAATTTCGGGATTTTATCTGCTAAGGGCAGTACGAATTTCCGAGACACCCAAGATTCATATATTATGGGTCAGGTAAATCATTTTCTAGCTCGAGATATGCCCATCTGAAGTTCGAACTTTTTTTCTTGTCGATTCCGTTTATTCCTTCATTCCCACAACTCGTTTACTCGCTTGTTATTCTAGTTTATCGTACAATACATACAATATCAACATATATAGACATAAGTATCATAATCTAATGAATTCACAATCAAAACCTATTCAAATGTGGTGAAATACGTGTTATTAACATGTGTGTTTTGCACTACATCAAACATCCTCACACTTGAAGTTTGCTTGTCCCTAAGCAAAGCCCTATGCAACACATCTAACTATGTAAATAAACAAATACGATCACATTTAGCAAGATCAAACACAGGCCACGAAATCCAAAGGCACACTTAACTCCTTAAGATTTACACGTTCAATAGATTTATGACCCAACAAGTCAAGATGATATTCATTTTTGAAAAACATGGGCATACCTATTCCAATTTCACCTACCTTTAAGACTCTAACCATGCACGAATCATACCCCTCACAATGGTTCTCTCCACTTAGTGTATTATATCTGTAACTAGCAAAAGATGTGTCAGTTCGTAATCTATACTCTCAGACCTACAATGAAACATTAATGTCATAAGCTTGAACATCAATCAAATCTCCAGCCAAATGCATAAGACAAACACACAGATCAAAAGGACTTTAACAGGTTGTAATGTAAGGATATGGATAAGGGTATGGATAAAGGATATATATAAAAGTGGCTAAAGTGATCATAATCCGGACTAGTTAAACTAGGAACAAACAAAACAAAACACAATCACAATTACTAAACATTTGAGGATCTATGATCCTCACACTTATTCTCTTGAATATCTATATTTTTTTCTTTTTTCTATTTTTTTTCACACACTATTCAGCTATTATTGCTGATGACATAAGCTATAATGCCGACACTCACAAATAATTACTAACACAAACTTAGACACTAACTTAGACCGGATTAATAACACGGGTTTAAAAATAAAAAAGGCAAAAAGACTCAAGGTGTAGTATGTGGGTTAATCAAACGAAAGGGAATAAGGCTTCAAAGGGTTCACTAAGGGATAATGTTCAGGTAGGGAAAACAAATGAAAAATGCTAAACAAGGGGCTAAATCCTAATGCCTCTATCATATCTGTGTATCATCTCTGCCTAGGGTCTCAAAATGTATCAAAATGCTCAAGTTCTAACAAAATGCAACATGTAGGTAAACACTCAACAAACGAAACAGTGAATATATATGAAAATCGAAAGACTCAATAACTCACTGAAAACATGTGGAATCGGGTTACCGATATAAGCTATGCACAATTATCACTATCCAGCTTGCTATACTATCCTAGGCACCCCAAACAATTTTATTACATGAAAAACGACTCTGTTGGGCCTACTTAATCCTGAAACTTGAGGAAAACTACATTTAAGGAAATGCAAACCCGCACCCGACTCACCTTTTTTGATTTACATTGAATAAAAACCGGTCTTTTGTGTGCATTAGAAATCAAAAAATATGTTAACTCATGACTCGCAGAAACAACTCTTTATTTATTTTTTCAAAATTTTCAATTTTCTCAATTTTTTTTTTCATTTTCTCATGCTAACATCCTCACACTTGAAATACACATTGTTCCTAACGTGTCTAAAGAAAGGGGTAAAAATCTAAAATTTCCAAAATAAGTCACGTTCCCATCCCCACACTTAAACCATATGTTGCCCTCAATGTGCACTTGAAAACAATGTAAACTAAAAAAGGAAAATGCATAAAAGTAAAAGGGATAGAACGGGACGTCCCTACATATGTAGCAACCAATCCACTATAATACGACACGACCTCGAACAAGCAATCCTCTGAATCAACAACCTTTAAGAGCCCGAAGTGAAAACCTGCACACAAAACAAATATAACAGAAAACAAAACAAAATAAAATAAAAAATAAAAACAAACCTATCGGGTTGCCTCCCCGAAGCACTAAGTTTAGAGAAGAGTCTTCAGCCGGACTCAGAAGCTATGTTAATCAGGTGGCTTCTCCTTTATTTGCTTCCCACTCATTTTGCTCAGTCTCCTCCTCCTACCGTCTACTAGGAAGAATGCGACGGTAGGGCTCAAACTGACTCGGACAGATGTAACCGAGTCGACCCATCAATCCTTAAACTTACCTGGACCAAACCTAATGTACGACATGTAATGAGGGAATCGGTCATCTCTACAATATGGTGTAATCCTATGGTCCATGTGTGACCATCTAAGCACCCTCAAAACATGTCGGTCCATACTTCTATGTGCCCTATCCCGTGGTTGTGTCGATCGGGGTGGCGATCCACCATATCTCTCATCCATAGGCCAGCTAAATCCAACATGAAGTGGTCAATTCAGTTCCTGAACCACTTCCTCATGCTCTCCTTCTTCTTCTGCCTCACCGTGGTGTGGTGCTGTCACACCCCCATATTTTATTTACTTATTAAATAAATACAGGTTGTAACGATTGGTTCATTACACGATAGCGGAAGCTGTAATAATGATTTCTAAGACTTGATTACATATACAATTACTAAAACTAAGAAATACTATGATCTAAGTTCTTCTAGATCAACGACAGACTTGAGACTTGATATTCTACGTCCTTCCAGCTACTAGGAATTGATCCAACATAGCTAGCCTATTCCAACCGCGCCATGGCTAGAGGTCACCTGAGAAACATACTTGAAAGTGTCAACACGAAGGTTGGTGAGTTCACAGAGTTAGTTATATTAGTGCTTATAGTTTTTCCCCAAAAACCTGTTCATGACTTTACCGTCATAAAACTAAGTAGTTTTCATTTGAAAACATTATCATGACTTAACCGTCATAAAATATGTTTAAACCTGATCGATTTAACTAATCAGAACCCTTTTGTATAAACATGATCACTTTATCCGGATCAAAACTCTTTTGTTTAAACCTGATCACTTTAACCTGATCAGAACCCTTTGTTTATACCTGATCACTTTAACCTGATCAGAACCCTTTGTTTAAATTCAATTGTTCGTAAATAGTTTCAGGTGTATGTGATAAACAGAATAAGAATTGTTGACCCATTTGTAAACTAGCTAGGAATACAAATAATATGTTCATACATGAGGCGTAACCAAACCATGACAATTTGTACACGCCCCTAATTTCGTTATCCGGTTCTATGCGGCCATAAATCCTCCAGATTGTGGTTAGCGCGACTAACCATGACCGGGAGACGTCACTCTCCATAGTACTATTCATAGGACCCTAGGCTACAGTTAATGGTTACTACATTGTTCCAGGGGACTTTAGCTCAACTCGTTGTTCTCATCTCATGTAAACATAAAAGTCATGCCTTATTCTCTTGTTATCCCATAAAATAATTGTAAGTATATGTGTTTCCCCCAATCGTTGAGTGTTGTTCATCCGAACAATCGTTGTGTGTTGTTCATCCGAACAATCGTTGTGTGTTGTTCATCCAAACAATCGTTGTGTGTTGTTGTGTCCAGCTGTTTAGTTGAGCAAGTTTTCTCCCCGTTTGTTTAAAAACAATTTAAAAATCAGTAGTAAAAGTGGGGTTGGGAGACTCACAAGAAGTTAAACCAAAATGTTCATATTGTCAAACGTATAAACAATGTAATTCATGTTTTCAAAACATAACAAGTAAGTATGTTTCTCCCCCGATGTTTACAAAACAGTAAAGAGTTAAAAGGGGGCCGTGAACTCACCTTGAGTTTGTGTATGCTTGCAATGATAATTGTTCTAGCCGAACTTGACTATTCGCACCCTAGATACCAAAGGGTAAATTGTGTTAAGACCGAACGTCTCATATTACAAATTGTTCATCGACCTAGTAAATCTAGTTGCTTTTGTTTAAATATCTTCTTAGATTTTCAACCCTTGTTTTGCTATAAAAACAGTTCTAAGTTACTGCCCAATGTGACTGATGAACAGATGTCGAAACTTCCTAGTTTCGATTGGGCAATTGAGTATCGATTGAGTAGTTAGGTATCGAAACTATCTAGTTTCGATTAGCAAGAAGGGTATCGAAACTATCTAGTTTCGATTGAGCAATATGTATCGAAACTACATAGTTTCGATTGAACAACTAGTATCGAAACTCCCAGTTTCGATTGAGTAAACTGGTATCGAAACTCCTAGTTTCGATTGAATAGGTATCGAAACTCCTAGTTTCGATTGAATAACAGGTATCGAAACTCCTAGTTTCGATTGAACAGGTATCGAAACTCCTAGTTTCGATTACTGCACTTTGATTGACAGAATTCGTCCTGTATATTTTTATGTTCAAATCTTGAATTTGACACACTTTTCTTGTTATCTTACTTGCGATTGAACCTTTTGTATGCTTAGATACGGTTTTAAAGAAAATAAAGTGGATAATATCGAGTTTTTACCTCTGGACAGAGATGACAATTTTTGAGAGAAAAAGAGAATGATCTTGACTTCTCCTGCTAAAACCCTTTGAGAAAACACTTGGAACTCTCCTTATAGAACCGAAATAAAGGATTCGAGTCTTCGATTATGGAAGAACCCCAAAAGAAAGTGGAGATAGGTATTCTTGTTGTTGTCGTAGAAGAAGAGAGAGATGACAGGGGTTGAGGGTTTTTGCTCTTGATGAATTGATAGAAAATGAGGTGGTATGGGAGATTGCTTAAGAAAGTAGAAGATGTTGAAATTTAGGGTGTGGGATGGACCCACATGGCCTTGAGGCCGAGATTTATGGTCAATGGGAGTGGGTGGGGTTAAATAAATCAAACCATTTGATTTAAGTGTAAATTTAACCACTAGTGTTTGTATTTAGTCGGGTTATCCTGGTACGTGAACCGGTAACTCCTAGAATTACCAGAATGTGAAATGAGACCCTGTACGATTTTTGTTAGACCTTAATGTCCTTGTTTGTGAAATTAAGTAAATCACAAAACAATTATAATTTAAACTTGTTTATAACATGTACGGATATTGACCTGAAATGTCGGGTGTCACATTCTCCCCATGTTAAAAGAATTTCGTCCCGAAATTCAATTTGTGTCCTCTTGAACTGTTGTATCCTTAAACAAGGATGGGTATTTTTGTTTTCATTTGATCCTCTCATTCAAATGGTTCAACGTACCTAGGATTAAGCTTGCCACGGTTGCCAAATTTTGCCACTCTTTTCCAAGGTGAGACCTTCAACGTGACTTTGTCTATCACTTGGAATTCTAATGGTTTTCGTCTGTTGCTAGCTCCACTCTCTTTCGTCTGTCTTGAGTGGCTTTCAGACGATCTTTTATTTCGACGATCTTGTCAGTGGTTTCCTAGCCAATATCAGGACCAGTCAAATGCTTTTCGCTAACCCCCGCCCAACATAGCGATGAGTGACACTTATAACCATACAAAGACTCAACGGAGCGGCTTTAATGCTGGTATGGTAGTTGATATTATATGAAAACTCATCCAACGACGGTGAGTATCCCTATTTCTTCTGAAATCGATTACGCACACACGGAGCACATCTTTTAAAGTTTGGATAGTCCTTTTACTTTGACCGTTCATCTGGGGATGATATGCAGTGGTCATGTAAAGGCGTGTGCTCAAGGCTTCTTGTACAGACTGTCAGGTTCTTAACATGAATCGACTGTCCCTTTTTGTGAAAATGGAAACTGGCATACCATGCCTAGCCTTAATTCCCTTAATATTTAGCCTTGCACGCGTCTTACTTTTATCTGTCTCCTTTATTGGTAGGGAATGCGCGGATTTCGTCAAACGACTGACGATTATCATATAGTATCATAGTTGCTAGGTGTTCTGGGTAACTTTGAAATGAAATCCATTGAAATTTGTTCCCATTTCCATTGAGGTATCTCGGGTTGTTATAACAATCCCGACGGTTTCTGATGTTCTGCCTTTACCTTTGAACATGTCAGGCATTTACCAACGTAAATAGCAATTTCTCTTTTCATGTTCGGCCACCAGTAGAGTTCTTTCAGATCCTTATACATTTTATCCGAACCTGGGTGAATGGGGTACCTGGACTTGTGGGCTTCGTCCATAACCAACTCCTGTAAGTTACCAAAACATGGCACCCAAATTCTATTTGCAAAGTATAAAGTATCATCTGATTTTGGCTCTAATTGTCTGATCATTCCTCGTATAGCTTCACTCTGAATGTTTTCTTCTTTGATTGCCTCCTGTTGTGCCATCCGGATTTGAGTCGTGAGACTCGCATGAATTGTCAATCCTAGGGCACGAACACGGAGAGTTTTAACCCGTTCTTTACGACTCAAGGCATCTGCTACGACATTTGCCTTACCAGGGTGATACTTGATATCACAGTCGTAATCATTCAGTAGTTCTACCCAACGAAGTTGACTCATGTTGAGTTCTTTCTGATTAAAGATGTACTGGAGACTCTTGTGGTTTGTAAAGATAGTACATTTTGTACCATATAAGAAATATCTCCAAATCTTGAGTGCAAACACGACAGCACCGAATTTCAGATCGTGAGTCGTATAAAAATTTTTTTTTTCCATGTACTCTTAGCTGTCTGGATGCATACGCTATGACTTTTTCTCTTTGCATCAATACACATCCCAGACCTTGGTGTGATGCGTCGCAGTACACGATGGAATTGTCAGTTCCTTCGGGAAGGGATATGATTGGTGCACTGCAAAGTTTTTGCTTCAACAATTGAAACGCTGATTCTTGTTTATCAGTCCAATCAAACTTTTTGTCCTTCTGAGTTAACGTGGTCAAAGGCAAGGATATCTTTGAAAAATTCTCGATAAATCGCCTGTAATATCCTGCCGAACCCAGAAATTGACGCACCTCAGTTGGAGTTCTTGGTGCTTCCCAGTTTTTGATAGCTTCAATCTTGGTTGGGATTACGTGAATACCCTTCTTATTGATGACGTGTCCGAGAAAGTGAACCTCTTGAATCCGAAACTCACACTTAGAGAATTTGGCATAACGCTTCTCATTCCGGAGTAGTTCCAAGATTGATTTCAAATGATGTTCATGTTCCTCATTGGTTTGTGAATATATTGATATGTCATCGATAAATACAATCACGAATTTATTCAAGTATGGCTTGCACACGCGGTTCATTAGGTCCATGAAAACGGCCGGTGCATTAGTCAAGCCAAATGGCATAACTAGGAACTCGTAGTGACCGTAACGAGTCCTAAAAGTCGTTTTTGGTATATCTTCTTCCTGAATTTTCAGTTGAGGATATCCTGATTGTAGATCAATTTTAGAATAGAAACTGGACCCTTGAAGTTGATCAAACAAATCGTCTACTCGAAGAAGAGGATACCGGTTTTTGATTGTCAGCTTGTTCAACTCCCGATAATTGATGCACCTTCTAAAGGTTCCATCCTTTTTCTTTACAAACAGGACCGGAACTCCCCATGGTGAGAAACTCGGTCTTATGAAAAAAAATTACTCGACGAGGTGTCCAAGTTTTTGTTGTATATTGGGTAGAAATGAAAAAGTATGAAAATGAAACTTTATGTTTGTCCCTCTTATGCTTTCCAAAAGCATTTTTCCGGACTAAGACTTTTCTCTTATTTCAGGTTTCATGTTTTCTAGGATTTTCCTCTCCATGTGCCTTCATGGAGCTAGGAATTGATGTTCCTCGGGAGCTCTTATTTGCAAACTTCGAGTCTAATCACTACTTTACCCCTTTGTTTGCACTACTTTTCAAGGCATACTAGCCTTTGGGTTGTAGCGTCTTGATATGTAAACTCATGTCTCGACTACCATACCTTCGAAGAATGTAAGCCATACGAAGTTTGATGTTTGTTTGGGATATTCATATTCCGTCTAGCTGAGGGAATGAATAATAATACTGTAAGAATGGTCTCATCGAATTAGTGTTTTCCCCAAAATGGGCTATGGGTTTGTCAACTCATTAAGTTGGCAGAAAGAGTTGATAGTCAACTATTAGTCATACGGTGTGTATGCACTCCCTTAGTGTTTGAATGGTACTTTGGTGACTTACCATTACGTATTCCACTCATTCAGGTTATAGCCTTAAAATCCTTAGCACAAGGATAAACTTGAGGTAATGAATGTTGAACGTCGAGACTTTTGTATTCTAACTGAGTCTACTCTAAGAGATCATTTCTTAACAATAGATGCTCTAGAGCTTCCCAATTATAGAAAACTAGGAGTGAAAGATGCAATCACACCTCTCTTCTAGGCTAAATCTGGGATCCATCCAACAAGATGAACTTTGGGGAAGTGCGAGTATAAAAGAGTAATAAATTATTCTTCTCAACTCTTTGTGGACAGTGGCCTATTGTGAATAGTTTGAGTTTACGTCCTTTATGCATATCATGAGCTAATGAGATTAGCATGAGATTCCGCATTTGGGACTCCTTTAAGGGTTTTGCATGTCGTTTTGGTTAGTGCGACAATAGTCGTTAGTCCACACTTAGGTTTCTTTGGCATTCGCTCGAGCATCAAACCCGGCTTATCCATTACCGAGAGAATAGTTAGACTTAAAGGTATATTGAATGTCAATGGCTGCGAGAGCAATCCTGTTTGACCGATATTCTGAAATGTCCGATTTCCTACTTGTCTCATGTCGAGCTTCCACAATATCCATAGGTGCCATGTGTATGCGGGTCAGAATAATATCCTGCCCTATTACTGAAGTTAGTGCATAACACTCTTGGCGTAACTTTCAATCAATTATGAGATTGAACTGTATGATGGATCATGAGATTATGCTATAATCTCCCACAATAGTTGTGCAATTACTGTAAGTGTTAGTTGTGGTAACACTCAATTTGAAGCATTCCTGACAAGTAGAATCTCAAAGAATGAATGTGCGAATTTCTTCGTCGTTCAGGATTTACTAAGGATTGGTTGAATTCAATTTGAATTTCTCTCGTTCCTCCAAAACTAGGAGAATGCTTTGTGAGCACCTAATTGAGAAGTGTGATTTGTTGAGATCCAATCCTTAATCAAGTGATTGAGAACATGAGTTGATCATCAGCTTAGACAGCAAGACTCACTAAAGTTCCCATGCACTGCAAATTATGATTACGTGTGCACCCGTAATGATAATTTGCCTTGCCTGATCCCTATAGTGTTTCTTCTATCCCTAGCTTTTAATCAAAAGGGACTTGAAATAATCATTAGATTGCGTGTGCACATTTGTACAGGAGTGTGTATTGTTTTATCGGATTACTGTTAATTATGTGTACCAATACTCATGAATCTGCCGAATATGGCAGTTGTCGGATGAGGCTAAGGGTAGAGAGGCACCACCAGTGTATCTTAAAAAAATGTGCATGGTGAAATTCAGGCACTATGTGTTGGGCAGAGATCCTCAAACGAGTGTCGAGCAACTCATGCTCCAAGTCTGTATATATGCATGGATCCACATGATCCTGATGTATGTCTGGGTCTCCTGACCCTTGGAGTTCTCTCCCATTTAGTCCTGCTTATTCACCTTGAATTCCCTTCTGTCTGGGCAATCATGTCTGCCATACATCATGGCGAGAGTCTAGGCATCCGATCCGACAACTTATGAAGGAGATTATTTATACCGTACTTACGTTAGGAAGATAATTGCCTCCAAGGCTGGAGTAGTTGTGGTGCAGGTATAGGTACAGATTCTGGTACGAGTTCAGCCTGTTGTGATACCAAGATCGGTAACTGACGATCGTTGTCGTCGAAGTCCAAGCTCAGCTCGTAACTCGATCTTCTAAGGTTGCAGTATGTTGAGTACCCGTTATTCTTGACTCGTAATCCGAACAGTAACATGTTGTAAGTGTTTATTGTTTTCACATTGTTGTATGTGTTTAAGTGTTCATTACATGTGCTATGTAATTGTATTAGTGTAGCTAATGGTACCCTAGTGTAACTCCATACACTAATAGTCTACACAAATTGTTCGGCAACGGTTGGAATTCCTATGCTCAAGTCTTGGGTGTTTTTAGTGTGATGCAAGTCTTAGAAATCTTGGTCCCTAGATGAGTCCGGTTAGAGCCTAGGTATCACTAAGGACACCTAATTCGCTAAAACCATTGCTCTGATACCAATCTGTCACACCCCCATATTTTATTTACTTATTAAATAAATACAGGTTGTAACGATTGGTTCATTACACGATAGCGGAAGCTGTAATAATGATTTCTAAGACTTGATTACATATACAATTACTAAAACTAAGAAATACTATGATCTAAGTTCTTCTAGATCAACGACAGACTTGAAACTTGATATTCTACGTCCTTCCAGCTACTAGGAATTGATCCAACATAGCTAGCCTATTCCAACCGCGCCATGGCTAGAGGTCACCTGAGAAACATACTTGAAAGTGTCAACACGAAGGTTGGTGAGTTCACAGAGTTAGTTATATTAGTGCTTATAGTTTTTCCCCAAAAACCTGTTCATGACTTTACCGTCATAAAACTAAGTAGTTTTCATTTGAAAACATTATCATGACTTAACCGTCATAAAATATGTTTAAACCTGATCGATTTAACTAATCAGAACCCTTTTGTATAAACATGATCACTTTATCCGGATCAAAACTCTTTTGTTTAAACCTGATCACTTTAACCTGATCAGAACCCTTTGTTTATACCTGATCACTTTAACCTGATCAGAACCCTTTGTTTAAATTCAATTGTTCGTAAATAGTTTCAGGTGTATGTGATAAACAGAATAAGAATTGTTGACCCATTTGTAAACTAGCTAGGAATACAAATAATATGTTCATACATGAGGCGTAACCAAACCATGACAATTTGTACACGCCCCTAATTTCGTTATCCGGTTCTATGCGGCCATAAATCCTCCAGATTGTGGTTAGCGCGACTAACCATGACCGGGAGACGTCACTCTCCATAGTACTATTCATAGGACCCTAGGCTACAGTTAATGGTTACTACATTGTTCCAGGGGACTTTAGCTCAACTCGTTGTTCTCATCTCATGTAAACATAAAAGTCATGCCTTATTCTCTTGTTATCCCATAAAATAATTGTAAGTATATGTGTTTCCCCCAATCGTTGAGTGTTGTTCATCCGAACAATCGTTGTGTGTTGTTCATCCGAACAATCGTTGTGTGTTGTTCATCCAAACAATCGTTGTGTGTTGTTGTGTCCAGCTGTTTAGTTGAGCAAGTTTTCTCCCCGTTTGTTTAAAAACAATTTAAAAATCAGTAGTAAAAGTGGGGTTGGGAGACTCACAAGAAGTTAAACCAAAATGTTCATATTGTCAAACGTATAAACAATGTAATTCATGTTTTCAAAACATAACAAGTAAGTATGTTTCTCCCCCGATGTTTACAAAACAGTAAAGAGTTAAAAGGGGGCCGTGAACTCACCTTGAGTTTGTGTATGCTTGCAATGATAATTGTTCTAGCCGAACTTGACTATTCGTACCCTAGATACCAAAGGGTAAATTGTGTTAAGACCGAACGTCTCATATTACAAATTGTTCATCGACCTAGTAAATCTAGTTGCTTTTGTTTAAATATCTTCTTAGATTTTCAACCCTTGTTTTGCTATAAAAACAGTTCTAAGTTACTGCCCAATGTGACTGATGAACAGATGTCGAAACTTCCTAGTTTCGATTGGGCAATTGAGTATCGAAACTTCATAGTTTCGATTGAGTAGTTAGGTATCGAAACTATCTAGTTTCGATTGGCAAGAAGGGTATCGAAACTATCTAGTTTCGATTGAGCAATATGTATCGAAACTACATAGTTTCGATTGAACAACTAGTATCGAAACTCCCAGTTTCGATTGAGTAAACTGGTATCGAAACTCCTAGTTTCGATTGAATAGGTATCGAAACTCCTAGTTTCGATTGAATAACAGGTATCGAAACTCCTAGTTTCGATTGAACAGGTATCGAAACTCCTAGTTTCGATTACTGCACTTTGATTGACAGAATTCGTCCTGTATATTTTTATGTTCAAATCTTGAATTTGACACACTTTTCTTGTTATCTTACTTGCGATTGAACCTTTTGTATGCTTAGATACGGTTTTAAAGAAAATAAAGTGGATAATATCGAGTTTTTACCTCTGGACAGAGATGACGATTTTTGAGAGAAAAAGAGAATGATCTTGACTTCTCCTGCTAAAACCCTTTGAGAAAACACTTGGAACTCTCCTTATAGCACCGAAATAAAGGATTCGAGTCTTCGATTATGGAAGAACCCCAAAAGAAAGTGGAGATAGGTATTCTTGTTGTTGTCGTAGAAGAAGAGAGAGATGACAGGGGTTGAGGGTTTTTGCTCTTGATGAATTGATAGAAAATGAGGTGGTATGGGAGATTGCTTAAGAAAGTAGAAGATATTGAAATTTAGGGTGTGGGATGGACCCACATGGCCTTGAGGCCGAGATTTCTGGTCAATGGGAGTGGGTGGGGTTAAATAAATCAAACCATTTGATTTAAGTGTAAATTTAACCACTAGTGTTCGTATTTAGTCGGGTTATCCTGGTACGTGAACCGGTAACTCCTAGAATTACCAGAATGTGAAATGAGACCCTGTACGATTTTTGTTAGACCTTAATGTCCTTGTTTGTGAAATTAAGTAAATCACAAAACAATTATAATTTAAACTTGTTTATAACATGTACGGATATTGACCTGAAATGTCGGGTGTCACAGGTGCTTCTTCCATCTCCCTCTTTGGCTTTCCATGTAGTAGTGCCTCTAACTCAAAAAGATCACAAAGAGGATCAAACTCTCCTCCAACGATAGTGGTGACATTCACCAACTCATCACCAAACTCATCTAGCAATGAGGGAACATACTCCTCCTCGATATTATCAGCAACAAACTCACAATCCTCAATCTCATCAACAATCTCGGCATCCTCCTGTGTGTCCTAGACACTTGAATCTTGCATCAAAACATCCTCCCAAAGAAAGTGTGACATATTAAATGGGATAAATGAATTATGTATGGAACTGGATGCAGTCAAATGTGTATCATCCACACACTCATGATCAATATAGCTAGAGGTAGGATACTTACCTGACTCACGGATGGATAGATGCTCCACTTCGACATTGGACTTAATATCGATTGAAAATACGGGTTTGACGAATTGTGGCTCATATTAACTTAACTCATGCTGAACAAGAAGTGGGACTTGTGCGGTACTTTGTGAGCTTAGTAATTGCACCTCGTCCATTATCGTCTCGCATTGATAATTAGCACAAATCTCATGAACCTTAATGCCCAATGCCTCTATTCTACAGAGTTGTTCCTCAGATTCCTTGATAACAAGCTTATGTTTTTCAGCTTCAACCTTTTGTTGTTCATCTTCCCGCTCAAATCTCTCGCATGCTTGTTGCATTAACTCGATTAGGGACAAGGTAGGTTTGGATCAGTAAGGTACTATTTTAGGAGGCTCATATAATGCTTCTGTTCTTCGATCTAGTTCTTTAGCATCCCTGAGATCATGCCTACGGATCATATGAGCTAGCATTGCCTCCACATTCTCATAACAGCAATTTTGTATCCAATGATTTTCTCCACAACGTTCGCACCAGGGTTCCTCGAACCGCCTAACCTGTTGTCTGTACATACTCGACATAGCAGGTGAGATAATAACAAAATAAAAGAAATAAAAATCTAACAAATAAATCCTATAAAAAGAAAACTAGCAAAAAAAAAATTAACCTAGCAAAATCACACAAAAACTATTTTTAGAAAAGTAGAATCACACCAAAAATAAAAACAGAAATCCTACAAAAAAAACTAAAAACCACACAAATATGTACAAAAATGGCTAGATCCCCGACTCGTGTCATTCTCGAAATCGCCAATGCAGTGTCCCCGGAAACGGCGCCAAAAACTTGATGCGTGTAAAGTATATATATAAAATAGTCAATTCACATAATAGTTTTAAAAAGGAATAGCCAATCCTGAAACACACAAACGGAAAGTGTATCGGTCGATATGTAATAAGCGTAGTTAAGACCGGATATCAATCCATGGACACCTATGGCGGCTCTCAATACTAAACCTCTATCGATTCCTAACCTAGAAATATAAATGAATGATTCAAACTACGGAGAACGAAACACAAGGCGACTTTGAACTCTAGCAAACAACTAAGAACACGGAGACTAGACGTAAGTATAAGATCGGATAGAAAGTAGCTACCTAGGTAAGAATCCTACTAACATGCAATGACAAAGGGAATTTATGCGTACGACCATCTCTAAAGGTGCGAATCTAGGTGTCACACCCCTAAAATCCACCTACGGCAATCCACCACGGGGGCCGTGACAAACCAGGATCACAGTCATTAGTTATATCAAACGATACTATATGAATTTATTTAAAGACCATTAAATGCTCAAAGTAAATGCGGAAGCGTAAAGAAAGTATTTAATGCGCAAAACAAGCGCGCCCAAAAACCAAGTTGTTTAAAAGCAAATAAATAGTTTAAATGTTTGCAAAAATAGTGGAATCCCATGCATGTCCTAACCGTTTACTTGTGCCTTAGCGACTTAAGAAAACATGTTAAGAAAATGTGTCAACGCTAGGTTGGTGAATTCACAGGTTTCATTTATAAATAATGTTGGCCAGATAATGTATATTCTAAATATATCAATAGGTAGCTAACCTATGTTCAAGTTACTAAAGCGCTTGCAACCGAAGCTGACTGTTTTGTGTTTGATGCCTTCCACCATGTCTATCAACAGTGGTAATGTGTTAGGTCAATTTTACACCCGTTCCACCTCCAATCGAGTTGGCGCAACTAATGCGGGTGGGGTTTGTCAAACCCAATAGTACTACTCAAGATTATCTCGCTAATTCCATATTAAACGGTTCGATGTGTAGGGACTTTCATGATAGAATGTTACGCTTAATTTAAAAGGTGATATATATATATATATATATATATATATATATATAAAAGAACTACAAAAAGCATATGTTTGTGTCATGTTTTCTCCCCTAGTTTAAAACAGAAAAGGGGCCGTGAAACTCACCTGATGTGCAGTAAAAGATAGCAAGCACCGCACAAGAAATATCAAGGAAGGTAAATGGACCGCCTATGGATGCCCTAGATTAATTAAATATAATTTAATTAATCACAATGTATGATTATTATTGTCGGAATGATTCTGTTAATATAATATGATATTATATATAAACGTAATAGTTAAAATAATTTTTAAATTGGTTTCCGAGTGCACGAACGTTTTTCCTTATAAAAGCGAGTTAAAATATTATTAAAATAATATAGGGAATAGCTTTATAAAAAGATAAACCAAGAAAAGGGATTTGCAAAAAAATAATGCAGGAGACCGGATTCGAACCCGGGTCCCTTGTGTGCAACACCAACGACCCAACCAACTGCTCTAGGGTACAATTGTGAACAAAACCCAAACCATATGGTTTTAACCCTTAATTGCGATCCCGGTTCTTCCCCAATTCGAAATCCAAGATCCGATTACCATATATTGTTGTTTAATCGATCAAAAGGGTTTAGGGTTTTTGTAAAACAGTGTATGGCGATCATGATAGCGTGGTTTGATTCGGTTTTCGTGTTGGTTTGGATTGGATTCTGAACCAGATAAGAAGTCGTAAACCCTAGGTTTACTATGAATCAATTACACTAAATTCGATTAGATTGGGTTCTGGAATTGTTTTGGGTAAAAATTAAGTAAACTAATTTTGTAACCAAACTTAGTAAGTGAGGTAGTGTGCTTGTAAAATCAATGAAAATTGATAAAAAATAAGTAGAACTTGACACGGTTGTTTACGAGGAAAGTCCTTGATCTTTAAGGATCTCCGGCAAAAAACCTCGGGAGGTGACAATCGACACCTGCCTCGTTTCTTGAATAAATGGTAAAAAGATTACAACTGTGAGCAGTAATTGATCGAGATCTAAGTGTTTATAGAGCTTCTTGCAAGTGTTTTGTAATGCTAAGTTAATTGTGTGTGTTGCTAATCGATCAAGCCGCTGATTAAATACAAAAATGATCCTAGCTAACTCTCCGAGGAACCCGGAGCTTTACTCGGTCTTCAAATATGACCGTTATTGAGATTCTCTCGCAAGTTTTGCATGTTCTCTTTGACTTCTCGTCCGATTCTTCAGGGACAAAAGGAGTCAACACGTTTTACCTACGCATATAAAAGAAATAGAGGACAAATAGTCGTTAGCAGCATTAATATTCAGGATACTGAAGTTACCAGGATCTTGGATTCCGGATCATGCATCATTCAGGATCCTGCTTGAAATTTAACCCATAACAATTGTCCCCAAATTTTGACAGCTGTCAATTACATCGACATCTGTAAAATTTTTGAAATTCAAATGTTAAATGATGATAGGGCTGTGACGAGACTCTCCCGAATTCCAATGCGATTTAACCGTTATTTTAGTAGGCTATAATTATCATTCATTCTCACTCATTAAAATTCACCGTCTTCTTCACTTTGAGTTGCAGAAAAGGTATAAGCTTTCTCTCGATCTTGTTTTTCTTTCGCAGTAATCTTTCCTTTTCTTAAATGGGCAAAAAACAACCAACTCGCTTGCAAGCTTTGGTTGCCGTCGAATCAGTGGAGGATTTTTCTGATCCAGGTTTGCTTAGCAATCCTGATCAGGAGAAGTGCACCTTTACTAACCAGAATATTAAGCTTTTGAAAACTTCAAACATTTTTCCCGAAAAAACCATATTTAGGGCTTTCGACCTGAAGGTCAGGGCTGATTTCTCCTCACTGACTTGGGTCTGTTTCTTAGCTTATCCCTTCACTCTCGGTCATACCTATCCCTTTCTACCACTGATTTCTGAGTTTTTTAAGGTTACCGGTCTGAGTTATTCTCAAGTCATGCCCATGGCTTGGAGAATCCTGTACACACTAGAGCACATGAATCGTCTTCATTCTCTTACTATCGGAACTCCTTAAATAGCTAGTGTGTATAACTTGAGAACCCATAGGTCGTCCCGAATTGTTTTCCAACTTAAATCCGGTTGTACACCTTTGGTCCTTAAAGTCACTCAGAACGATATTGATTGGAGGGGTAAATTCTTCTTCGTGAGGCGAGACTCTATTCCGGATGGGAAACTCTTGCCACTCCAATGGGTTAAAAAAGGTAGGATATAGTTAGAATACCTACAATTTTTAGTGTCTCCAACATGTTGATGATGACTTTCATTTCTCGTGTAGCTCCGAAGTTTTTTGACCTAGCTCCCACTCGAGGCGATACCGACAAGAGGATCTAAGCTTTTTTGGAGATTCATGCTTGATGTAGTGCAAAGCACACATATTTATTCCTAGTGTTTAGTGCGTTTTTAGTTAGTTTTATCTTTGTTTTGAGTCGTTTTAATGTACTATTGAGTCTTTGTTATGTTTGTAGGTGCTCGAGTTAATTACAAGTGAATATACGAAGAAACCGAGCAAGGGAAGAAAGTCCAGGGTACAAAAGTGAAAAAAATGGTGAAAACAAGTCCCTCACGGTACGCGAAGGGTTAGCCTCAAAGTTCTCGCGGTACGCGAGGGCTTCCAGAAACGCGCCCGACTATTTTGTTCCTCGTGGTACGTGAGGAACCTAGCATATTTTCTCGCAGTACGTGAGGAAAGGAATTTCTGAGAAAACCCTAAAATTCGATATTTAATGTTATGCAATCCCATTATGAAGGGAGTTCGCAACCAGCAATCTAAGAAGAGTTCCAGAGGCGATTTTGAGGCTGGGGAAGAGATTAGAGGTCGAAAGTTGAAGACTTTGAGATCCGGTTTCGTTAATTCTAGCGTTCTAGGTTTCAAGCTTTGATTTTTATCTTTGATTTGATTGTTTGAAACTATGATGATTGTTTATACTTTTGTTTTTAGTTGTTTGAACATGATCCTAGGCTAAAACTTTGATATTGCCTAGGTCACATGATGAATACTTGTTAAAGTTTGGATTTTTATCGGTTTTTGGATTATAATTAATGGGTTTATGATTTTGTAAAAGATCTTGAGTTGATAATTGTGATGTTATTACATGTTTAGATCTGATCTTGTGTTTGATTTAAATTCTTTGCTTTGATTGTGGTTGTCTGCCAGTTTGATTAGCGTATCTTGGTCATAGATCTTAGGGTTTGTGATTAGGGTGCTTTGCTAGACGTAGTAGCCATAGGAGTTGTCTTTGCTGATTAAAATAAAATGTGTATCCTAGTTCAATACCCGAGAGGTGAGAATTAGTCGTTTGGTCTTCGTCATTAGGATCCGAGGGTCAGCTGTCTGAGAGGAGGCCGGTATTAGGTGTCTAGTGATTGTTGCTATTCGTGACATAGTTATTATCTTGAGATTACCCCTTGCATTCTTCGAGTGTACTGGTGGACAGTGAGACTAAGAGGTAATCTATCTCTTAGGCTACTTTTTCATAGTTGGAAATACCTGAGAAGTGATCCAACAATCTGGTGAGTTAGTACAACTTTAGGTTCCTTAGTTGGTGACACCCTAAGAGTGATTAGGGATCCACTAGGCTTTCTAGAGTTATTTCCTTAGAAACCCAAATCCATTATAGTTTCCATAACCGATAGAAGTTGTGCTTTGCAAGTAGGATTCCGACCTAGGTGATATTCTTCCCATTCTTGATACCACCTTTAGTTTTTTGTTCTTGATAGTTGAGTCGATCTTAGTTTTCTGCATTCATTAGTTTAAATAGTAGTGTAGTAAACCCGCCAAACCAGTTAAATCTTTAGTCCGAGTCAGAGTCTAGTATTATTATCGTACTGTCTCTAGAGTTCGATAACTCGGTTTACCGTTAAGCTGTGCTACACTCGATAGGTACACTTGCCTGTCAGTGCGGTTTAGTTGAAGGTACTCCTTTTATTACTTAGGAGTCTAGGTTAGGTTTTGTTATTATTTTAATAGACCGTCTGGGCGACATCACTGCTACTGAGAGATCCTTCCACCAGGAGTCTGTTATCAGTGAAGCCAGCTTCAATACTCAATACTCTAAACCCAGCATGTCTTCAGGTAAGAATAACTTTTCCTCGATGATTCCAGATTATACCGAATATTTATAGGGATCCTAAACTACATACTTTATCTGAAAAGGAAATAGAAATTTATTTAAATGTTAGTTAAATACGTTTAGGAATTTTAACCCAATATCCTGAAACAGGCGTCCGAAGATCCAGCTCCAGGTTTGCCTTTGATGATATCGATAGTATGGTCTCCAAAAGTAAAGCCATCAAGAAGGAGATGAGCCAGCTAACCCTTGAAGCTTTAGAGCCTGATGCTCCTAAGCCAGAATCCTCAACTCTTCGCCCCAAGTCTGCCGCTAGTAAGAAGAGAAAGCCTTCCGACGTCGCTGACGTAGCTTCCCTTAATGTCCACAAAAAGCTTCACGTTTTTGGTCACTTGGTAAGAAACTTTGGTATCCCGGATCCTAAACCTGTATTAAAGAAATCGTAACATATTTTCCTATAACAGGCCCTGGAACAAATGACCAGATGCTACGAGTCGGCGGTGAAAGAAGCTAAACAGATGGTGAGCGACCTGCAAAAAATAGCCGCAGCTAAAAATAAGAAATTAGCGGATGAGGCCAAGGAGCTCAGCAGGGTGAAGGCGGAGCATGAGGATTCCTATGCCAAACATGCCCAAGATCTCGAGGAATCCTACGAGCAAGCCAAAACATCAGCTTCCATTTCAATATTCGAAGGCAGGATAAAGATGGCTAAAGAGGCTGATGATAGGGACTTTGACCAGGCTAAATGGGATGTCCAAGAATGGAAAAGGCTTGTGGCTAGGAGGTGAGTTGGTGTAGGATGAGGAGGTGGACAATCAAGCGGCTTAGGCTGAGGGCTCTGTGAAGGTGGCAGTGGAGGTGATTGAATAGGGCAATGAGGGCGATAAAGAGAAGGCCTGAGTCCTGTGCTTGTGATTTTCTGTGGTTCATGTCTTTAACATTTGATCCTTGTAACTTGTTGAACAATTTAATTTTCTTGCTCTTGGGATCCCTGTAAGGGATAAACAATCTGACAATTCGTGAATCGGGTGGATGGGTCCAAATTTTGGATGAAGCCTGGGTAACTTTTCCTTCCTGCACTTTTAATATTAGCTTTTGACTACTTGCCACGATTGTGATGCGTTTGGTTTGTTTTCATATGTTTTTAGAAAATCAGGATCCTTAGGCACCTGAACCTTAGAACAATTGTTTTTAGGAAGATACCGGACCCTTAGAAATTATACATAACATCTTAGGTTTTTATCAAACTTTGACTTAGAAAAATACAGTTTGGTTTTGATAAGTGATATGTAAGAATATCAGTCATAAACATATCATGACTTAGTCATTTAAATCTTCTCTTAATTGAAAATTAATAAGTAATACATACCTTTGTTGAGAACTAAGTCAGGAAGACACACATACCAGATTATAATGTTGAGTTCGAAATATAACAACCATTGGTTGTCCCCTATGTACAGTTAATAAATACGTCGTAGATTCAAATACTTGAATATCGTGCGCTAAAGGCGGAGTGTTTAAACTCAATACTTAGAAAGGTGAAAACCTTTAAACCTTTGAGGTATTCGGGATACCTTAACTTTGCAGAGATGGCCAATCTCTATCTTCTGTTAGGATCCTTCCTACAAAACATGAAACCTTGGTGAAGGTGGGTGTTAGCCTGGCTAACACCCCTCCGATGCTCAAGTCAGTACTTTGATTAAGGGTAATAAGTATAAAAATTGTCGAGGATAGAAGACATACCAGTTTCAGTTAGAACATAAGTTTTAAACTTACATTAAGTAGGTTTTGAGATGGATAGCGTTCCAAGATCTTGGCAGGATATCCCCTTCCATAGTAGCCAACCAATAGGCACCCTTGACTACTTCAGAGTCAATCAAGTACGGGCCTTCCAACTTTGGTGCAAGCTTTTCATCACTAGGATTGGTAGTATTTTGAAACGCCTTTCTTAATACAAGATCACCCATTTGGAATCTTCTAATCCTTATGTTTTTGTTATAAGACCTTGCTATCCTTTGTTAATAAGCTGCAATGCAAACTTTGGCAAGATCCTTGAGTTCATCCACAGTGTCGAGATCCTAAGCGAGAGCTTCGTTGTTGGTCTCTGAGATTGAAAGTTGGTTCTGGCAGTAGGGATAACCATCTCTGTTGGGATTAGTGCTTCAGTTCCAAATACCAAGGAGAATGGAGTTTGCCTTGTTGCGTTCTTCGTAGTTGTCCTGTCTGCCCAAAGTACAAACGGTAGCTCTTCAGCCCGTCTTCCTTTCTTTGGCCCCCAATCTCTTCTTGAGGTTGTTAATGATGATCTTGTTGCTATATTTCGCTTGTCTGTTGGATTGAGGATGTACTGGGGTAGAAGTTATCATTTTGATTCCCCAACTTGCACAGAAGTCAGTTGTTCTCTTGCCAATGAACTGAGATCCATTATCACATACTATCTCTGTTGGGATCCCAAATCTTTTCACGATATTGTTCTTGATGAAGGAGATGACCTTTTTCTCTCTGACTTGGACAAATGCCTCAACTTCAATCCATTTGGAGAAGTAATCCGTCATTGCTAGAAAAAAGACCTTTCCTCCTTGTGCATTGGGAAGTTTGTCGACGATATACATTCCCCATTTCATGAATGGCCATAGAGAGATGATTGAATATAAAGGTTTGGCCGGTTGATGGAGTATGTTGCTGTGTCTTTGGCAAGCGTCACATTTTTTAGAGTAAGTCACAGCATCTTTCCTCATGGTAGGCCAGTAATATCCTGTCCTCAGGATCCTTGAAAATTACGCTCTGCCCCCGGTGTGATTACCACAATCTCCTTCGTGTAGATCTTTCAGGACTTCACGTGCTTCAGGATCCTCCAAGCATCTTACGTATGGACCTGCAATTGATTTTCTATACAAAACATTCTCAAAAAATATAAAATGAGACATCCTCATGCGAAAAGCCTTGTGGTTCTTTTCATCACTTGGGATTTAACCATCCTGCAAGTATTTATTAATAGGTGAAATGCAGGATCCTGGAATAGGTTCAAGATCCCGAATGTCTACTTCTTCTTCAGTGTTGGATACTTCATTTACCTTCTCGATTGCTGGGCTCAGAATGTGTATGATAGGTATTTTTGGTACCTTCTGGTATTCTAAGAGCTGAAGCAAGGTTTGCTAAGGCATCAGCCTCAGTGTTATCTTCTCTAGGCACCTGTGCAATGTTAAAAGTTTCAAATTCCATGGATAATTGTTTAACTATTGTGAGATATTTGGCTAGCTTCTCACCTTTTACTTCATATGAATCATTGAAATGATTAGCAATTAAAAATGAGTCTACATATACCTGAAGATACCTGATCTTGATATCCCTGGCTAATTGTAATCCTGATATCAGTGCCTCATACTTTGCTTCATTATTCGTAGCCTGGAACTCACAGCTTATGGATTGGGGTAGTATGACTCCCAGACCTGTTCCTCTTACATTTGATGGACCATCAGCGAATAAGGTCCACTCATCCTTTGACTCTTCTAGTTATTGGACTTCAAGGTCTGCCTCATGTTGAATGTCACTGTTGAAATCAACCACAAAGTCTGCAAGTGCCTGAGACTTTATTGTTGTTCTAGGTTCATATATGAGGTCATAGGCACTGAGCTTGACTGACCATTTAGCCATCCTTCCTGACATCTCTGGCTTTCTTAAGGCACACTTAATAGGGTAGTTAGTCTTAACATGAATAGCATGAGTTTCAAAATAATGTCTTAGTTTAGTGGATGCCATTATTAAAGCTAAGATTAGTTTTTCTTAATGAGAGTACCTTGTTTCAGCTGCAAGCAAACTTTTACTTACATATTATACCGGATGTTGTTGCCCCTCGTGATTCCTGACTAGTACAGCACTTACTGTGCTTTGGGATACTTCCAAGTATAGGGATAATGGTTCGCCGTTTTCTGGTTTCATTAATAGAGGAGCTGATGACAAGTGTTCTTTTAGTGATTGGAGTGCTCTTTCATGCTTCTCTTCCCATTTGAATCTTTTGTTCTTCCTTAGGATGTCGTAGAACTCTTTGCACCTTTCTGAGGATCTCGATATGAAGTTGTTGAGTGTTGCTACCTTGCCGGTTAGTCTCTGGACATCTTTGGTGTTTGCTGGGGAATTCAGATTGATGATCGCTTTGATTTGTTCTGGAATGGCTTCTATCCCTCTCTTGGTTACCATGTAGCCCACGAACTTTACTGCCCCCACTCCAAAGTGGAATTTGGAAGGATTCAACTTCATGTTGTACTGGTCCAGGATATCAAATGCTTCTCTAAGGTCCCTGAGATGATCCTCAACTATCTTTGATTTTACCACCATGTCATCTATGTAGACCTCCATGGTGTCCCCTAGTTTCTCTTTGAACATCATGTTCACCAGCCTTTGGTATGTAGCACCTGCATTTTTCAAACCAAAAGGCATAACAACATAACAATAGATACCTGTAGGAGTCATGAACGCGGTGTCTTCCTGATCCGATGGTTCCATTTTGATCTATTGGAATCCCGAAGAGGCATCCATAAAAGTCAGGATCTCGTGGCCAGATGTAGCGTCCATCATTGAGTCTATGTGCGGTAATGGGAAGGGATCTTTAGGACACGCCTTGTTGAGGTCCGTGTAGTCTACACAAACTCTCCACTTCCCGTTTTTCTTCTGGACCACCACCACATTGGCTAGCCATTTTGGGAATTTTACTTCGCTTATCAATCCAAACTTGAGAAGCCTTTCCACCTCTTCTTGGATGATCATGTTTCTTTCAGGAGAAAACTTCCTTCGCTTTTGATGTATTGGCCTGAAACTTTTGTCAATTCCAAGTCTATGGGTTATGATATTTTTTGATATACCTGTCATGTCTTCGTGCTTCCATGCGAAGGTTGCTTTTCTGCCCTTCAGGAAGTTCATGATATCTTTTTCAATATCTTAAGGGATATTGCTCCATACAAGGATCTTTACATCTGGATTTTCAGCATCCAGGGATATCTCTTTAACATCATGTTCTTTAGCTTCTAGAACATCCCTGGTCTGCTTCGTTAATTGCTATGCTTGCCTTGTTTTTACGGAGGCTTTCATCGAAGAAGTGTAGCAATCCTTAGCCTCTTGCTGATCACTGTTAATCTTCACTACTCCCCAAGGGGTTGGCAATTTGACACACTGTTGGTATGTTGAGGGCACCGCCTTCATATCATGTATCCTTGGCCTTCCTAAAATGATATTGTAGGTCCCTCGGGTGTGTCGGATCGTCACATGCAAGTGGGTCTACTAGTCGGACCGGGTGCGGAATACCCGTGACTAGGCGGAGAGTCAAACTAAACAAAGTAAACTGACAAGAGAAAACACTTTAAACGTTCTTTGTATTATAAACACTTGAAGGTTACAGAGAGAAGTACTGAGATTACAATTTGCGTATTTGTTGTTATGCCTGCGTACTTAACTTCTGTCAACCTATCCTATTTATACAAGACCTGATGCCTGCGCAGGCAAAATGCTCTTGCGTACTTAGCAAGTACGCAAAGGTATTCTTGCGTACTTGCTAAGTACGCAGGAGCTTTCTCCTGCGCACTTACAAGTGCGCAAAACACTTAGAGAATTTGCAACATTCAATATGTAAAAGTAAATACAACTCGATAAACTAATACATAAAGACTCTTACATACAAAGACAATTACAAACAAGAAAATACAAACTAAGACTCTATCTATCCAGAGTGTTTGTCACATGAAAGTGCTTCAACAAACTCCCCCTTGACAACAGCTCTGGATAATCTTCAGTCTTCAGTCTTCACATCTTCAGTCTTCACAGAACTTGATCTTTAGCTTCCATCTTCTCCTTGTAATCAAGGCAGAACTTAATCACCTTGTCATATTTAGAAGCAAGGAGCTTTGTCCATTCATCAGTGTACATGCAGTATATGTCTTCTAGTGCCTCTAGATCTTTCACAGAATAGTTGATGAAGCAGACTTCATCAAATATTCTGATCAGTTCCTTTGGCACTATATTTCCACTGTCTGAACGTACCTTTCCCATGATCACAGCCTCGCCCGTCTTGGATCTACGTACCAGTACCACATGTCACCAAGAATATCCTGAGATAACTTGCTCAGTGTAATCTTAGTTTCACATCGCACTGGCTTGTATACCAATTTCTTTAAGTGCTTCTTAGTCACAGGATGTCTAGCATGCTTATCCTTGACTCTCTTGGGCACTTGAGGCTTGAACATCTCGAATTTCCCAGATCTTGCTTCCCATTGCAGAACCACCCACAAACCCATCGCCACTACGTGATTAGAATGACCCAGCAGCTCTCGGTTTGCTAGGTTCACAAGGTCGTATTTGGGTAAGGAGTTGAACGCTTCACTGGTGGGTTTCAAGTATTGAACCCCGCCAGATCTTTTGATTGCGAACAGCTGCTTATCCTCCTCGAACCTTACAGCCAAGATCATCCATGTTGCTCCGTGTTTGTCTATTATAGACATCTTTTGCCACACAGGAGCTGGTCCCTTTGATGAAGTAGAAGGCATATTTGTTTCTTTCGGTGACTCTGGGTCCACAGGTGCAAGGTCAACTGGGGAGGCTTCAGTCGAGGCTTCCACATTACAAGCATGCTCGACTGAACTTGTGTTGAGCTGAGCTTCAAAGGATGGAAATTCAAAGATCTCTCCATCTTCTAACTCGTACTCTCCTTCCCCGTCACCCTTGAGAATTTCAATTACAACGTCTTCATCATCATCATCCCAATTGTCACCAGAGTCGATCTCTCCTTCTTCCAGATTAAAGAGAGCATCGATCTGTGCTTCATTGGAATAGTCAGGCTCTAGGTATAGGATCTCATCATCAGATAAGTCCTTAAGCACTTCAGCCACTGACTTTCCTTTCTCTCCACCACCACCAGAGGTATCACCACCCTCTTGATGAGTAGACTCCCCCTGAGCCATTGGAATAGCAGAGATGGGCACGATTGCTAAAGCTTGGTGCTCACCTCCACTAGGATGACAAGCCTCATCACCAGTAGTCAAGTCGACAGGATGACAAGCCTCATCACCAGTAGTCCTCTTTTCTTTCTCTTTCTCCTTCTCTGTCTCTTTCTCCCCCTAAGCATCAAGCTTCTTGGTCAGATCTGCAATCAGTTTAACCATCAGCTCATGCTCTTTCATTTGAGTATCAAACCTTAGCTCCAAGGACGTCCTGTGACCCAGAATCATTTCATTTGTCTTGATAAGGAGCTCGTTCTGGGACATCACGTTCTTTAGTCTTTCATCAGTCCCCGTTCTTTGGCTACGAAGGATTCTAACTTCGTCTACCAAAGAATTGATCTGTGCTTGTTGAGCGTCAGCCTCCTCCTTTGATTTCCGAATAGTCTCCAGCAATCCAGCAGCTTGGGTTTCCAGAACATCTATCCTTGCATCATTCGGATCAGGATGTCTGGATGATGACGCCTCGGCATTGTGAATAGGGGAGGAGAAGATGGTATCGAAGTCAAACCCTTGTGTGAAATCTCCATAATTGAAGGGTTGACTTAGAGGCTCAATGGTGGTGGTTGGGATTGAGGATGTGATAAGGGTTGTTGGAGTTATGGTAGGGGTGATGGTGACTGACTCCGTGAGAATTGGAGTAGTCACCGCCACCTGAGTAAATGTGGTAGGGAGGGTCACTATCACAGGAATCACCTCTGTGATTGTAGTGACGGCCACTTCACGTTGAACCTGTGGCCTCCTCCTCCTACGGTACAGTTGCGGTGAAGGTGGGGTGGAGGCTGAATCAGGACTAGCAGCTGAAACTTGTACTTATTGCTGAGCCTCCACCTCACTAGGGATAGAAAGCTGTTGCCTATCGCCCCTGTTCTTGTGAATGCTTTCCCGTATTTGTCTTTGTATAGCAGCGTCAGAGTCTGGCTCGTATTCGCTGCTAGAAGACTGTCGCTTTCTCTTGGAGGACGACTCAGGTAGGGTTACCTTTTCTGTTCTCCTTGGGTGTACCTGCGACGGTGCATCATCAGAATCAGAAGAATCTGACTTTATCTCTTCTGAGTCGGATTCCTCAGCACCATCATTTCCTCCTTCGTCGTCTTCATCATCAGACGATCCATCATCACTGTCCACTTCCTCCTGTTGTTGTTGATGTTGTTCGTCAGAGTGTTCACTCAATTCCGGCTCCGAGTCGTGACTATACCATCTCCAGTCACCTGGTGCCACGTATGCTTCATTGATGAGGTGGCCAAAGAGTTCTATATGCACAGGGGTAGGTTCTACACTGCCTGGCTTGAGGAATTGTGCGAATACTCTTTTGTACACCCTCTTTACTTGCAGTCTCTCCCCTATAGCAGGTAGGTTTGGCAACGCGTCATTAATCAATAGTTGCACAAACCTAGGGTATAATAAGAACCTAAACCTCTCCGCTGTGTTGATCTGGTCATTGATGGCTTTGAAAATGTAGCGTGTGAAGTTGTAGTCTTTATTGAGAGAAAGGCCGACCATGGTTGCTGCAAGGTCATGACCCATGGCATCTTTTCCAGCTTTCCTTGATGAGATGCACATGATCATGACGTGGGCGAAGTATCTCCATTGGTCTAACACCCACATCTTCTTATAGGAAGCATAGTCTCTCGCACCGACATAACCCATTATTTGTCTCCAATAGCCATCCACAAAGTAGTCTGGATAGGCTGTCGGGTCGGTTGAGAGATCTCTGAATTGAAGGACCCTTCTAATAGTATCTTCAGAGAAAGCGATAGCATGACCAACAACGGTAGCCCTTATAATGTTGGGGGTTACCGTGCAATCGTGCTCCGCAGTCTCCCAAAACTGCTCGAGATAGGGTCTTGACACGATCGGGTCAGCAGAATTGGCGTAGCTGATTCTTGAACGGTTCAAGATATCAACTATGTCTCTGTACTGCAATGCTGCACCCTTCCATTCTGGTTCAGTGTTAGCTAACAGGTTGAATTCGTTAGTAAATGCATGAGGCATGATATGCAAAAACACACAGAAAACATAATCAGAACAACACGTATAATTGGAAATGGATAAACATGACTCAGTATAGCAGTTACTCTTTGAACTGAATTTCAAACTTAGGAATTTTTGCCAAGTGTTGGTCCTGCGTACTTAGCAAGTACGCAGGATTTTCCTCTTTTGTACTTAACAAGTACGCATGAATTGCTTCTTGCGTACTTGCTAAGTGCGCAAGAACTACACTTGGTGAAAAATTCCAGAAATTTGAAATTCAACTGATGTTCAAAAAGCGGTGTGTATTGGGTCACCACTAGGTAGGAATCAATTAAACTACCCTATGGGACCAATATCAACACCAAGACACTGCTATACATGACCAATTTTGACCTAAAATGGTCGACCGAACCACTGGCGGTTCGAATTCAAGCACATGGTCAGAATTAAAGATGAATTTGGACGATTAAGGTCTCATAGGTGATCGATTAATGATTCTTAACAAGTTTTAATTATTAGGGTTTACCCAAACAACCCAAAAATTGTCTAAAAATCTCGAACAAAAACCTAAGATAATCGGTCCAAAATCACGAGTTTTTGCGGATGGATTGAGCCTAGATTCTCACTGAATGGATGTTATGAGGTGATGAAACTAGCAATGGGATGAAAAATCGGTTTAGGAACACTTGAATTTTCGAGTGAAAGTCGGAGAGAATATGAACTGGTTTGAACGTGATGAAGTTCTGAAAATTTTCTAAGTCCGGTTTATATTCCCCGCGCAAAAAGGTCGTGCGTATTTAGCAAGTGCGCACGTTTTAACTCGTGCGTACTTACAAGTGCGCAAGACATAACTTTTGCGTACTTACAGGTGCGCAAGACTTAACTCTTGCGTACTTATTAAGTACGCAGGGCTTACTTCATGCGCACTTACAAGTACACACAAACCCTTAAGTGAACAAACTTTCAACTCAAATTTATGAAGTTTTTCAAGTCAAATAAAGAACAAGATAAAAAATATTCAATCAGGAGGATTCAAATACAATTCAGGAAGGTTAAACACAAATATTTTTAACTTTTCTGAATAAAACTGAACTATGCATAAAGTTAAAATCTTTTTGATCTTTTCTCATAGAAATATACAAGTATTCACACAAACTATTTTTTTGATCAAAGACACGAGTAGAGGATCATATCAGGCTATCTTTTAGCAAAAATGATACAATATAAACCTCAAAGAATATGTGATCATGTCATGGATTACTATTTATTCATACATAATAAGCACATAAACAAGTAATTCAAGTTGACAATATTATAAGATTTGAAACCATAAGCATCTTTGTATCACGTTCTTGTGTATTAAGGTATTAATTATAAGATATACAACGTGTACCCCACTGATATGCTACAATAATGTAAATTGCATTATCTCAAGGCATCTAAGATTTTCTCAATGATTTTCTAAATTTTCAGAATGAAGTTACATCTATTAGCACAGGAAAAAATCAAGCAGAATCCATAAGGATTATCAGGAATCATAAGATTTAGAATCGAGTGATTCATTTGTCTTGGTTTCATTTGATTTTCTTCTTTGAATATCGGTATGATGATTCAGGATAATATATATGGTGTTTGAGTTTTAAGGTAAGGGGATCCAACTTTTATCTTGATTTGATTTCAATGAATCAGGAGTGATTCAAGGGTGAATACATGCTCAACGATTGATGTAGAGACATGTCTTGATTCAATCTCTCCTTGCATACTTGTGAGTATGGGCAGTGAGATGAACCACATTAATTGTGCTAACGACATAACTCGAAACTGATCTCAAAAGAAAATTATATCCAAAATCTAACATCCTTTATCTGATAATGATCTTTTCTATTCTTTTACGCACACACACTTGCAAACATGGGTTCAAATCACAGTTGTAATTTAAATTTAGTTTCCGCACTACTAGTGATTCAAAGACGCATACAGCCTACTGACAATTCAAATTACTTGTAAATAAGCAGATTAAAAACATAATAATTTAAACAATTAAGTAAGCATGACGCAATCATTTCTCATATGAGCAGTCTGTGACGTTTAGATCATTTCTGATGTACTATCATTTCCTCTTTTCTCAAGTTAACTTTGAAATTTTCTCCATTTTCTATTTTGTTTTTGATTTTGTAATATATTTTGAAAATTAAAAGAACTGTATAGAAAATTTTAAAAGAAATAAAGTTTAACTTCCATGAATTGAATTGATTTAAGAAAAATACATTTTCACTCAGGATTGAACATTCCTATCAAGTTGACAAGATGCTCAAAACGGGATCGATCAAATGCCTTTGTGAAAAGGTCAGCAAGATTGTCATTCGTGTGAACTTTTACAAGTTCAATTAAATGATTTTCAGCACAATCACGGATGAAATGATGGAGAATCTCTATATGTTTAGTTTTGGAATGTTTCACCGGGTTATTTGTGATGGACATGGTGGCATTGTTGTCAATGAATAATGAAGTTCCAGTGAAGTTTAAGCCGTAGTCTCTCAATTTATGCTAAATCCACAATATCATAGAACAACCGCTCGCCGCAGCAATGTATTCTGCTTCACAAGTTGAGACAGAAACCGTTGACTGCTTCTTGCACTGCCAGGAGACCAGTCTGTCTCCTAAGAATTGACATCCACCAAAAGTTGACTTTCTGTCAAGGTTACAACCGCCATAATCTGAATCAGTGTAGGCTTTGAAGTCAAATGACTGCTGCTTAGAGTACCAAAGACCTAATCGGGGTTTCCCTTTCAGGTATCTAAAAATTCTCTTCACAGCTATCATATGTGACTCCTTCGGTTGAAACTGAAACCATGAGCACAAGCACACAACAAACATTATATCGGGTCTTGAAGCTGTGAGATACATAAGTGATTCGATCATCCCACGGTACAATCTGCTATCTACATCCTTTCCATCTTTGTCAGGATGCAGACCATGATTGACTGGGATAGGTGTGCCATAAGTACTGCTATCATTCATCTTGTATTTTGACAAGATGTCCTGCACATACTTAGTTTGATGTAGTTAATTCCATCCTCTCTTTGACTGACTTGCAGACCCAGGAAGAATGACAATTCACCCATATTACTCATTTCAAACTTGGACTTCATCACCTGCTCGAATTCCCTACACATCCCTTCATTGGTAAATCCAAAAATAATGTCGTCGACGTATACTTGTACAAGAAGAATGTCACCTCTTGCTTTCCTAATGAAGAGAGTCGAGTCAATCTGTCCACGGTCGAAACCATTAGACAGTAAATTCTTAGATAATGTCTCATACCATGCCCACGGTTCTTGATGAAGACCATAAAGTGCTTTGTCTAGCTTATACACTTTATTGATATTATACGTATCTTCAAAGCCGGGAGGTTGAGTGACATATACCTCTTCATGAACTTTACCATAAAGGAAAGCACTCTTCACATCATGTTGATAGACCTTGAAGCCGACATATGTGGCATATGCCAAGAACAGTCGAATAGCTTCAATTCTAGCAACTGGGGCATATACTTTCGTGTAATCCAAGCCCTCTTGCTGATAAACACCCTGAACAACCAACCTTGCTTTGTTCTTCACAACTACATGACGATCATCCGTCTTGCATTTGAATACCCATCTGGTTCCAATTGGCTGAAAGCCTTTTGGCAAGTCAACCAAATCCCACACGTGCAACTTTTGGAATTGAGACAATTCATCTTGCATCGCCTCAATGCAACAGTTGTCAGTGAGAGCCTCCTTCACATTCTTCGGCTCTAACTGGGACGCGAATGCAGCATGCAGACATGTTTCCATGACACCAGTGTCAAGTATATCTGTGTAAAGACTGGTGTTCTCAGTGATGGTTCGATGACGAGTCTGAACATCGGCATAAGGATCACCAATAATGTTGTCGATTGGATGATTCCTATGCACTCTCGTCTCTGGTACAATCGGTACCTGAATTTCTGAATCGAGATTCGTGCTTAACTCCCCCATTTCCCGTGTTCCAGAAGAAGAAGATTCAATGTTAATTAGATCAGCTGGAGCTTCATTTCCTACAGTTGTGTTAGGATTAGCTTGAGCGTCATCTCCAACAATATGAACATCTTCACTGGTATCACTGTCATGAGTTCCAGATGCAGATGCGGCATTGGAATCAAGAGTTATAATCGGTACAGTAGCACGAGTAGAGAAACTGGAGTCATTGTCGCCACCCAATAATTCATAAACATTTGCGGCGTCAACTGCAGATAGATCAGGAAGATTGAATGACTTGAATAGCGCATCATAATCAAAAACCCAATCTGGACCTGTTGGTTCGGGTGGAATGCTGTGTTTACTACAATCCACTTCGAAACATTCATCGACAGTACGAGTTCCTATGCTGTACACTCTCATGCAAGGCGAGTTGGCAACGTATCCTAAGAAGATATCTTCCACCGCTTTTGCATGAAACTTAGACTGGCGGTCTTTGTACTGTAGCAACAAGGAACAGGGACTACCAAAAGGAACTAGGTAATCAAGATTGGGAAGTCGATTGTTGATCAACTCGTAACAAATCTTGTTGTGCCTCTTCACAACCAGAACTCTGTTTAAGACATGACAAGCTGTATTAATGGCTTCTGCCCAGAAAGTGACAGGAAGCTTTGCATCCAACAGCATAGTCCTTGCAGTCTCAATCAGTGTTCTGTTCTTCCGTTCAGCAACTCCATTCTGCTGAGGCGTGTACGGCGCGCTGAATTCGTGACGGGTCCCTTTCTTGAGACAGAAAAGCTCCATCAAATTATTCTTGAACTCAGTTCTGTTGTCACACCTTATTCTTCTAACTTTCAGCTTGCAAAGAGATTCCAAGCTCAGGATCAAGTACTGAAGAATATCATCTGTCTCGTCCTTAGTACCTAAAAAATGCACCCAAGAAAAACGTGAGAAATCATCAGTTACAACCAGACATAACGACTTACCTCCAATACTCCTGATACTTATGGGGCCAAACAGATCCATGTGTAATAGCTCCAAAGGGGTATCAATAGATTTTTGGAGCTTGGGCTTGTGAGACTTTCGTTGCTGTTTGCCCTTTTTACAAGGCATACAGTCATCTGCAACGGTAAGTCTCAACTTTGGAACCCCGGTTACCAAACCGTTTCAGACAAGATGGTTCATTTTACGATACGAAATATGTTCGAGTTTCCTATGCCAATAGATAGAGTCGAGCTCTGTCGCTTTGGTAAGCAAACAAGTAGCAACTGATGAGGTGGTTTTTGCCACGCTCATATCGATCTGATAGGTGTCATTTGTTCTTGGTGTTAGAATCCAGTCTTTGGGAACTTCAAAACCAGTGTAGGATCGTAAGATTTCAAGGTGATTCTATTCTAGTTGATATTGGCGGAAACAATAACAACCAACAAAGTAAACAAGTAAACAGCAAGAATACTGATAAATGCACTGTTGTATTAAACTTCTGAGATTACAAGTTTACAAGTAAAACACTATCAAGAAGCACTATGAAAGCACAGCAAGCACACTTACAATGAAGTGTTTACACAGTATTTATAGTAACTTAGAATCAAGACAGACCCTTGATTCTAAGGATCAGATCTAACACAAGCCGTTGATCTTGTTTATTAATCTAAATTACATGCAAAGGCTAATCTAGATAACTTTACTGAAACGTCTTCTTAGGCATCATTGTTTGCATGCTTGGAGACGCGCGTCATTGTCCTTTATTGGTTGCACCACTGAGGTTCCTTCTGCTTGGAGTGTGTCAGTTGTTTTTGCAGAAAGGTGTCAGAGGCGCTTCACATGGGTAGTCAGCTGCAACGTTTGGTCTTCAGTGAATAAAGCAATCAACAGCAGATATGAGAATAATGTTGCTGATAAGCCTATCAGCAGCAACTTGTGTTGGATGCTGCTGATAAGCCTATCAGCAGCAACAAGTGTTGGAAGCTGCTAATAAGCCTATCAGCAGCAACAAGTGTTGGATGCTGCTGATAAGCCTATCAGTAGCAACAAGTGTTGAATGCTGCTGATAAGCCTATCAACAGCATTTGTACTTAGAATAATTTGGTAGCAATCAGTCTTTGGTTCTACAAACTCCCCCTAGACTGATGCAACCAAAATTCTTCTAATTACTTTGCTGCTGAAGCTTTTTCATGTGGCTGACTATCCTTTCAACCTCATATCCTCTTGGATCCTTGCTGGGATTGTTTAGTGGAAGTTCAGACAGAGTCTTGATGTCTTTGTGTGGCATTTTGTAGATTGCTTTGCTTGAACATCTCATCTGCTGCTTCTTTACATCAATCAGAGTGAATTCATCCAAATCAGCATTGTAGGACCAAGATATAAATGGAGAGTGGGACTTGAGTGGTTTGACATCCACGACCACATCTTTGCTAGGGTTGAAGTAATGTCTGATTGCTAGCATAAGATGTTTCCCTCTCTCATTTGCAGGCTCATGAGCTTCACCCAGCTCCAAAATTCTTCTTAGGTCTGAATCTGGTAGTTGCAGAATCTCATCAACAGACCTGTATGTAGATCTTCTTCTTTCAGTTCTCCCCCTGGAGATCTCAAACCTTTGATCTTGTGGATTGTAGACCCATTCAACTATGTTTCTTGAGTCTTCAGGTTCAGATGAGGATTTGGATTTCTTTAAGGGAGGCTGTTGATGAGTGGGAGCTGGGTGGGATGATTTGGACTTGTTGGGTGGAGGAGTGGAAGGTTTGGGGAGGAGAGTGGAAGGATGGTGGACTGAGGAAGAGGTAGGTGAGGGAGAAGGCTTGGGTTTCTTTGTCTTTGGTTTTTCTTCTTCTTTGATAAGTACCCTTTTCTTGGAGGCCTTCTTCCCTAGTCTTTCTTCCTCATCCTTTTTAACTTTGAAGTAGAGGGCTTGCAGGTTCATGAAATTCATGGGACCTAGCCTCTTTCCACTATCTCCTCTAGTCTTAAGGAAGTCAATCATGACCTTCCTTTCTTCATGGGTCCTTTTATTAAAGGCAATGGTCTTCTTGGACTGTAGCTTGGCTTTCTCTTCTTCTTCAGCCTTTTTCTTTCTAGCTAATTGACCCTGCTGACCCATGAAGGCTCTGTAAATCTCTTTGGTTGAAAGTTTCTCAAGGTAGTCTGCATCCTCACCTTGAGAGACTAGAGTCTTTACCCACTCCTCCCTCATTTCTTTAGCTAGTTCAGAATCGGTTATCCTGATATTAGCTTCTTCTTTCTTCTTCTTCTCCAATTCTTCTTCTTCTTTATTGAATTGTTCCTGCAGTTGAAGAGCAAGAGCTGTATCTTCTTCAATCCGGTCAACTGCAGGAATCTTTCTTTTCAGTTCATCCAGCTGTTTAGCATACAGCCGGATGGTTTGTTCTCTTAGGAGAATGGCTGTTTTTCTTTCTTGAGCCTTTTTCATGTCAGGCATCTCATCTTCTTCTCTTCTTCTTCTTTTCTCTTCCCTCTCTCTTTTCTCTTTTAGCAGCCTCTCTTCATCTTCATCAGTCATGATTCCTTTTCCTTTGTTTACATTGGGTGCCTCTGCTTCAGCTTCACTGATCACAACAGCAGATGATGATGCTGCTATTGGGATCTCTGCCTCAGCTTCATTGACATGTTGAGGAATTGAAAAGGGACGGTCACTGTCTTCATCAAGTTGACACTCAGGACCTTCTATTTCCCTCAGTTGATCCCTGATGGAAGATCTTGTGCCAAAAGCTGCAGATGTGATGTCAACTTGTGGAGTATCAGATTTGGAGTCAGTATCAGAAATTGACACAGTCTCTTCTTGAGGAATCAGTCCTTCTTTTTCAAGATGGGCTTTGATGATGACCATCATTGCCTGGCTCTCCAGTGAGTTAATATTGCAGATGTTGGCTCTGAGCTGAAAAATCTTGAATAGGAAGTCTGAGGGCAGCTGAAGGATGTTCCTGGTGTTGATGATGAGAGAGGAGCCGTTGCTGAGCAGGAGAGTGTGGTCAAGGGACTTGGTGCTCACCCAACCTAGCACGTCCAAGTCCTTGACCAGAAAGGCATACAGGAATCTTTGAAGGCCCAGAACTTCTTCTTCATTGAGAAGACTGCTCCTTGTTATTTCAAGATTGCTAGGAGTCAGTCTACTTTCTGCGGCCGCCGAGGATTCAGGATAAGCTACCGGTTTTGCTTTTTGAATTAGTCTTTCGAAGTGGGGTAGATTATCCTCCATCAGGTCATAGAACCTGCCAATGGCAAGTTCTGCTGAGAGATCTACTGAGTTGTTGATGCAGTTTGATACGTATAGCTGTAGGACTTGGAGGGCATTGAGAGAGTTCCAGTTCAGCTCTTCTACTCCGCTGAACTCCATCATACCCCAAAGCTAGAATGGAGTCAAATTCTAGCTTCTTTTATGATCTGAATAGTTGGGGGGTTGAGGATTGACCAATGATGGCTGCTGCTTCAGGAAGGATGCTGAATGATGTATTTGTTTGTTCTGTGTCTTCAACATCATTCAGCATTTCATCGACAGCCCTGACGACCAACTTCCAGTCTTCAGATGTCTCTTCGTCTTCATTATCTGGGACTGGCAAGTCATGAATTTGGACAAAGGCTGGCTTGAATAGTGAGCTTTGAAGTACAACCTGCTCTTGAATCC
The DNA here is from genome assembly GCA_023525975.1 of Smallanthus sonchifolius. Taxonomy (NCBI): domain Eukaryota; kingdom Viridiplantae; phylum Streptophyta; class Magnoliopsida; order Asterales; family Asteraceae; genus Smallanthus; species Smallanthus sonchifolius. The sequence continues at coordinate 71,800,055 of CM042025.1, forward strand.
AGTCGTCAAGACTGTCTTTATCTTCTTCCATAGAGACTATCTCCCCCTTTTTGGTTGCATCAGTAGACAGGTAGGCATCAGTTTGGGTGCCTACTGATACAAGAGAGGGAGTGGATAAAGTTGGGCATTGATGGGCTTCATGCATAGAGACTTGGTGTCGTAGTTTGGACACTTCAGCCTCTAGCATATCCACCCTGGCCATCAATTCCAAGTTATGAAGTTTCAGTCTGTCCTCATCCATAGTTGTGGAATCCTTGGACCCAGATGGGGCCGTAGGCCGAGCCTCAGCATCCCCATCACCCGCGGTTTCTTGGCGCCTGGGATTCCTCTCAGTGAGGGGAGTTTCCAAGGAAACACCCTCACCATGAGTTGCCGTGGTTGAGGTCTTAAAGATGTTGTCACTGTCCTCCTGGTCAGTTGATGGACCAGCAGTAGTGACAGCCTCTTCCACATCCACTCCATCATTACTCCCAGAGTGGACCTTCAAGGGTGAAGAACATGGGTTGGGTGTTTCGGAAGCAAGAGCAATCAGTACCTCCTTGATAGTGGTAGTTGGAGAAGGTACATCACTTTGGTCAGGTTCCTCAACACTTAAGTCCAAAGAAGACAGGAATGGCTCGAAGGGCTGTTCTATGGATCCAGGAAGTGATCCTAATCCTAATAGAGAGACTTCCGAAGGAGTCTCCCTAACAGTGTGACTTTCCCTTATGATATTCTCACTAGAATGTTGTGATTATGAGTGAGGGATGTTGGCTTGGGTTTGGGCCTTGGAGGCAAGAGAAGAAGGAGTTCTCTTGCCCCTCTTCCTTGTATATTTGGCTGTAACCGGGGCCCTGTGTTCCGGTTGAGCAATCAAACTGGGGGTGAGTAGATTATGTGCCTGTACATCCTCAGTAGAATGCACAGGGGTTCGATCAAAGGAAGCAGTAGTTTGAGTTTGTGGCAGTGAGGTGGAGGGTGTGGGATCAGTATCAGCTGGGTTTGCTGAACTGTCACCCTGGGCACTTTGTGTGTTCAACATTGTAGACAACAACGGAATATCGGCCCCTGAGAACTTTGATGAAACTGTTCTCATGCTTTGAAAAATGTTGTTCTTATGTCCCAAAATTGAGTAGATTCTTGCAGTTTTTGAAAGATCTTGGTGCTCAATGTTGAACACTTCCTGCAAGAATCTTGGGTACATGAAGAACTGTGATTTCACCCCTTCTTGAAGGTTGTATCTCAAACCTTCAAGAATGAGGTGAGAAAAATTGAAACCCGCCCCAGTTATCATACCGTGAATTGCCAACGCAAGTCCGGAGCTTAGTTGGTTCCAGCCACTTCTCTTCTGGGATATGCATTGGAGAAGAGTGTGGCAGAGATACTTCCATTTGGGACCCATGAGTGCCTTCTCTATCGTATACTCTGTTTGATTCCCAGTGTACCCTATGGATATAAAGGTCCTCATGTATACGTCTCTTTGGTAAGAGGTGGCGTCCCCTTCATCCTGAAGCTTGAGGTGTTGGCGGAGCTTTGCTTCAGTGATAACCATCTCCTTGCCGTCTACTGTGCCTCTGATTTGGGGAGTGCCTTGGTCAGTAGAATACACGACTGAGCTCCAAAAATCTTCCATGTGGGAAGTGTAGATGGTTGGGTTGACTGTTAGGGCATGGAGGATTTTGGACCGACAAAGGAAGTCGATCATATCATTGAAACCTTCTGATTTCTTGCCCTTTATTAGGCATGCAGTGAGGTTTTGATATGGGGAAAACTTGTCGTTGGGGTTGTTTATGTCTGAGCCTGCCATTTTATGGAGTTGGAGGGAAGAGAGAAGGGTGTTTGAATGGTGGTTAATTATTTAGGGCTTTGAATGCTGTGGGGACGGGAGAGAAAGTGATGGGTTTAGGGTTTGAAATTGAATATGAAGAGGTTGTGCGAATGTTTGAAATTGTGATATAACGGCAGACGAAGAAAAAGCAACCTTACTTGTACAGTACAACCTGTTTCACTTTTCATTGTTACAACTGTAAAGCACTCCAGCAGTCATGGTAAAGACTGAGAGTAGTTTTTACCGCAGGTAAAAGTTAATGTAGACTTGTTTTACCCATCAGCAGCAAACTTGGTTGCTGCCGATGGTGTGCTATCTGCTGCAAACTTGGTTGCTGCGGATAGTGAAGTCTTTCAGCAGCAAATTTGGTAGCTGCTGACTGTTGTATTCATTCCGTAGCAAAAAGGTTGCTGCAGACCACTTTAAAGCTATCCGCAGGAAACTTGTTCCTGCTGATAACTTAAAGCGATCAGTGGCAAAGACTTTGCTGCTGAAGAGTAAATCTGTCAGCAGTGAAAAAGTGCTGCTGACTATAACATTTTATTAAGAACAAAAACATAGACATATTTACAAGGAAGGATAAAAAATGAGACATGTCTTATTCAAAAGTTCATCATGCCAATTGATTCAACTAGATATCGAAATCTTACTTCATCAAAAGGTTTAGTGAACAAATCAGCATATTGCTTATTTGTGTGAACCTTGGATAGGACAATTCTTCTTTTCTCAGCTTGATCCCTGATAAAGTGATACCTGATGTCGATGTGCTTAGTCTTGGAATGCTGCACTGGATTATTCGTGATAGAGATTGCACTCATGTTGTCAATGTGAATTGGAGTCTGCATGAAGGTCATTCCATAGTCAAGCATTTGATTTTGGATCCAGATGACCTGTGCACAGCAGCTTGAAGCTGCAATATATTCTGCTTCAGCTGTTGAAGTGGAGACACATGTTTGCTTTTTGCATTGCCATGAGATGAGCCTTCCTCCAAGAAATTGACATCCCCCTGATGTGGACTTTTTGTCCAAGTTACAGCCCCCATAGTCACTGTCAGTGTAAGCATAGAGATTGACATTTCCATTCTTTGGATACCATAGCCCAAGTTTTGGAGCTCCCTTTAGGTATCTAAAGATCCTTTTGACAGCTTGAAGATGAGACACTTTTGGAGCTGCTTGAAATCTTGCGCAGAGACAAACTGCAAACATGATATCTGGTCTTGAGGCAGTGAGATACATGAGAGACCCTATCATTGCTCGGTACTGATGTTGATCAGTGTCTTGTCCTTCTTTATCCGGAGATAATTTATGGTGCACTTGCATAGGAGTTCTTGCAGCAGAACAGTCAGCCATTTTGAACCTCTCCAAGATGCTTTTGACATACTTGGATTGACTTATGAAGATTCCATTTGGTACTTGTTTGACTTGAAGTCCTAAAAATAAATTTAGTTCACCCATTGAACTCATTTCAAATTTGGAATACATCAGAACTTCAAAGTCTTTGCAGAGCTTCTTTCTTGTAGATCCAAAGATAATGTCATCAACATAAATTTGGACCAACAAAATTTCTCCCCCTTCATCTTTGATGAAGAGTGTCTGATCAATGGCCCCCCTTCTGAAGTTGTTGCTAAGTAGATATCCAGATAAAGTTTCATACCAGGCTCTTGGGGCTTGGTGTAAGCCATAGAGAGCTTTGTCCAGTTTTAAGACCTTATTTGGATGTGCAGGATCCACAAAGCCTGGAGGCTGTTTGACATAGACCTCTTCACCAATCTTTCCATACAAGAAGGCACTCTTCACATCCATTTGATAGATCATAAAGTTTTTGGATGCAGCATATGCCAGAAAGATTCTGATGGCTTCCAGACGGGCAACAGGAGCAAAGACTTCATCATAGTCAATTCCTTCTTCTTGAGTGTAACCTTGAGCTACCAGTCTGGCTTTGTTCTTGATCACGATACCCCTTTCATCTTGCTTGTTTCTGAAGACCCATCTTGTTCCAATGGCTGTTTGACCAGGTGGAAGATCAACAAGCTTCCAAACATCTTGTCTTTTGAATTGCAGCAATTCTTCCTGCATTGCTTCAATCCAGCTGTTGTGCTTGAGAGCTTCATCAATCTTCTTGGGTTCCACCTGAGATAGAAAACAAGAGAACAAACAAATGTTGGCTTCATGAGACTTGCTTCTTGTCTGGATACCTGTGTGGACTTGGCCAATGATGTTTTCCAGAGGATGCTCTTTGTTTATTCTCTGTGCTGGTATCACATCCAGCTGTATTCCCTCTTCAAGATTACTTTGGTTTAGATCAGGATTGTCTTCAGTTGTGAGGGGAGAAGCTTGGAGGTTCTGATCATTGTGTTCCACATTGTCAGCAGTATTAGCATCAGAGGCCTCTTCAGCATGGATTGAGGAGGCTTCATTAAAGATTTCTTGGTCAGAGAGATTGCTGCTTGTGGTGTTGGAAGTACTGGCTTCACCTGTACCGGCTTCAATAGCTTCTGCCACTGATGGAGGGTCAATGGATGGCCTTTTCATCCTGATGTAGGGACTGGGAAAATCCAGTCTGTAGTCAGTAGAAGAGGTTGAGGCAGAAGATGTTGATTTTGAAGAAGAACACTCCATATTTGAGAATATGAGAGGCTCAAATATCTGGGTGAAGGAGTCTATATCAAAGAGCCAGTTAGGACCTTTGCCTTATTCACAGACAACATGTTCCCTGCATTCCACATTAGCGGATTCTTCCACAATCCGAGTCCTAGAATTGAACACTCAGTAGGCCTTTGATTGAGAGGAGTAACCCACAAAGTAACCTTCATCAGACTTTGCACCGAATTTAGGAAGAACTCCATGTGTGATGAGGATGGTACATGGACATCCAAAGGGCTTCAGGAAGCCAATGTAGGGAATTCTTTTGAGCCATAGTTCATAGGGTGTTTTCTGGAGAGGCTTAACAATAAGGACTCTATTCTGCACATAACAAGTTGTGCTTACTGCTTCTGCCCAGAAAGTAAGAGGCAGCATTGAGTCAGCCAGCATAGATCTTGCTGATTCAATCAGAGTCCTATTTCTTCTTTCAGCGACCCCATTTTGTTGAGGAGTTCTTGGAGCACTGTATTGCCTTTCAATGCCCTTGCTCTTACAGAAACTGTTCAAAGTGTGATTTTTGAACTCTGTTCCCTGATCACACCTTATGCTCTTTACCTTCAGATTGCTTTGATTCTCTACCCTAAGAATATAGGATTTGAGAATCTCAGCAGTTTCATCTTTTGTTCTTAGGAAGAATACCCATGAGAATCTGGAGAAGTCATCAGTTATCACCAGACGGTAGGACTTTTTGCCCATTTACATGACATTCGTAGGACCAAAGAGATCCATATGCAGTAGCTAGAGAGGGGTGTCATTTGTGTTCAATGTCTTGGGCTTGTGGGAACTTTTGTGTTGTTTTCCCTTCAAGCAGGCAATGCAGTGATCGTCTAGCTGGAATTCTTTGTCAGGAAGCCCTCTGACAAGATTGTCCTTCACTAATTTATTGATTGTTTTGATGTTAACATGGCTTAACCTCCTGTGCCAAAGAGCGGATTCATCAACTGATGCCTTTGACAGAAAACATGAAACACTACCGGATGGAGTGGCTTCATTCATGTCAAGCACATATAAGTTGTCCTTTCTACGAGCAGTTAGGAGAATCTTCTCTGGAGGGGGTTTAGATAGACCAGGAGCTAACACAAAACATTCTTTGTCAGTGAAGAGCATCCAATGCTTTTGATCACATACTTGGGAAACACTCATGAGATTGAAGTCAAGTTCTTTAACATAGTTGACTCTTTCAATACTCATCCTTTCATTGGACACGGTTCCTTGTCCAGTGATAGATCCACCTTTTGAGTCACTCCCAAAGGCAACATATCCTCCATTGAAATGTCTGAAGTTAGAGAGGATGGACCTGTTGCATGTCATGTGCCTGGAACAGCCGCTATCTACCACCCAAGTATTGTGTTTGTTGCCTGGCTGTCCCTGCACATGGAAGATATCTAATTAGTGGGAGGATCATTGTAGCATGCAGCATTGTAGAAGATCGTTGCTAATTTGCCATTATCAGCATGCTTGCAGTCAATGGAACCAATAGTTATGCTTGGAGATTGTTTGGCCTTCCATTGCTGTGTTGGTGGTTTTCTAGCTTTCTTTGCATTGTCGGCAGAAGATGTTGTTGTTGACAATTTTGGCTTATCCGCAGCTGATTTTGCTGCTGAGGGCTTTGCTGGAGCAGTAGCAGTTTTTTCTTTGTCAGCAGCAGATACTTTTGCTGCTGGTGCCGTTGTTTTTGATTTTGCTTTGTCAGCAGCAGAGACATTTGCTGCTGGAGGCTTTGCATTTTTGTTTCCTGGACTTTACTCTATCAGCAGCGATTTTGTTTGCTGCTGATGGGTTGAACACAGATGAACGATTTGCAACTTGGTTAAAAGGGTTGAACTTGCATGTTGCAGCAAAGTGGTTTGATTCCCCACATATGATGCAAGTTTGTTGAGGTTTCTGCATCTTCACTCTTTGAGGGGATAGAGATTCTCTGAACTTTGTTGCCTTTGCATCATAGCTTCTCACCTGTTTGTTTCTGTTTGTTTTCTCAAAGGCATGCTGCTTTGAGTTTCTTTGATGTTCACGATAGTGAAAGCAGGTGCTGGCAGTGTGATTGTATTTGCCACACACAAAGCATGATACTGCTATCTTGTCCCTGTGAGAGTCCACATAGTTCTTATTTTGAAACAAATCTTTGAAGTTCCAGGGATGAGCTTTGTTATGTTCAAAGGAGGCTTCTTCTAGTGTCCTTTGAACATATGGACCTTTTTCTCCAGGTGTATGAGAAATATCAAACGCTTTTGACTTTGACTGAGATTTGGGGTTGGTGAAACCTGATGTCTCTCCCTTTTCAATGATTAGCTTTCTTCCACCTGGAGGATAGCTAATCTTGATTTGTTTGAATGGGATGGGAGCTGGAATGGTTGGAATAACAACATGACAACCGGCTTCAGAGAAAGGAGCAGATGGGACTGCACTAGTTTCACAGTGGTCTGAGCAGGTTGACTCAGATTCTGAAGAGGTGGAGCAGTCTTCCACAAAGCATGCATCCATTGAAGGATCAAGGTTTCGGTTTGCCATGTCAAGGTTTGCAGTATTAAAGCTTGGTTGGTGAATGGCAACATAATCAGTAGGAGGAGGAACTGTCTGGTACTCGTCACTATGATATCCAAGTCCAGTTTTTACCCTTTCATGGACTTGAATATCAAACAATCTTTGTAACTTTTTAGATGAAAATTCATATTTTTCAACATGAACTTTCTGTTCAGCCAGTTCAGCTCTGGTAGCTTTAAGTTTTACTAATAGATCATCAATCTGAGTTTCTAGATTGGTTTGTTCATGTTTTAATGAAGAAATCTCTTTCTTAAGGCAGTTAATTTTTTCTTTGTAAGTATCTTCGACCTTTTTGAATTCAGACTTCATTTGATGAAACTCTTCATTTTGATCTATCAGATTTTGGTTATGCTTTCTATAACCTAAAACTTTGTCAATGCAAGCTTGAGAGCAAAGATGTTCAAATACCTGAGGTGGTATCTCTGCATTGTCTGCCATAAGTGCTTGGTTGGAGGCAGGAACATCTTCATATTGAAAACTCCAGTCAAAGTCTGAAGTTCCAACATTTGCACAGGCTGCAGTTTGTGCTGGAGGAGTTCCTTGCTGCTGCTGCTGATGCCTGGGCTGACCTTGGTAAGCTTGTCTTTGATGGCTGGCACCCTGATTGGCTTTAGGTGCCTTGCACTCCCTAGCAAAGTGACCCATTTGGTTACAGTTGTAACATCGGATCTTGCTTTTATCAAGCCCAACTCTAGTGTTTGAGTTGTTGCTTGGAACTGATCTCCCGGTTCTAGAATAAAACCTTTTTGCTCTGAGGGAGAGCATGGCATATGAGTGCTGAATATCCATTTCTTCAAGATCATCTGGATGAAAGCATTCCAGATCCTCCTTTATGAAGTACATGCTGCTTGAATTGTCAGAGACAAAAGCAGTAGAGGTTGGCTGTTGAGGAGGTGCCTCAAGAAGAAATGGTGATGAGTTGGATTGTGAAGCAGTTGGTGTTTGAGGATGAGTAACAATGGGAGGATAGTAGTTGCTTGCACTAGGACCGGAATGATCAGAGTGAAGCGCTGAGGTGGTGGTGGAGGAAGTGGTAGCTGATTGATAACTGGAGCTCCTTTCTTTAGCTTGAATCATTTCTAATTCATAGGTTTTGAGTATGCCAAAGAGCTCAGTCATCTGAAGAGTCTTCAGATTCTCTGTTCTTCTGATGGACACTGTATATAATGTCCAACAGCTAGGAAGAGATCTTATGAACTTCTTGAGAATGTCTTCATTCTCCAGATTTACCTTGGAGCACTGCAGTTCTCCAACCAGGTACGTGTACCTGTTATATAAAACTGTTAGTGACTCACCTTCTTTCCAGACGAAGTTTTCATACTGTTGCTTGAGAATGTCACGTCTGTTCTCCTTGACCTCCTCAGATCCAGCAAACATCTTTTCCAAGGCTCCCCATAATTCCTTTGCAGTTTTGTGAGCCTTGAAGTTGTGAAAAACTTCATTTGGAAGTCACATTTGGATAGCTCCTAATGCCTTGAAGTCCACCTCCATTTTCTTGATGTCTTCTTCAGAATACTTGGAGGGTTCCTTCGGAACTAGTGGTCCTCCGGAGTCAGCAGAGGCCACCATGGGAACATAAGGTCCATCCCTTATGGATTTCCACATTCCGTATTCATGGTAGCAGAAGAAGCTTTCCATACGGTTCTTCCACATATCATAGTCCTCCCCAGACACCAACCTCGGTGGTCGGTTGATACTACCGATGTCTTCAGATCCATGACTTTGTGCCATTTTGTTTTGTGTGACTTGATCAAGAATAGAGTTTTGAATAGAATCAGAAAGTGATTAAACAAATGTTAGTTTGTTTAATCTTGAGCCAATGCTCTGATACCACTTGTAGGATCGTAAGATTACAAGGTGATTCTATTCTAGTTGATATTGGCGGAAACAATAACAACCAACAAAGTAAACAAGTAAACAGCAAGAATACTGATAAATGCACTGTTGTATTAAACTTCTGAGATTACAAGTTTACATGTAAAACACTATCAAGAAGCACTATGAAAGCACAGCAAGCACACTTACAATGAAGTGTTTACACAGTATTTATAGTAACTTAGAATCAAGACAGACCCTTGATTCTAAGGATCAGATCTAACACAAGCCGTTAATCTTGTTTATTAATCTAAATTACACGCAAATGCTAATCTAGATAACTTTACTGAAACGTCTTCTTAGGCATCATTGTTTGCATGCTTGGAGACGTGCGTCATTGTCCTTTATTGGTTGCACCACTGAGGTTCCTTCTGCTTGGAGTGTGTCAGTTGTTTTTGCAGAAAGGTGTCAGAGGCGCTTCACATGGGTAGTCAGCTGCATCGTTTGGTCTTCAGTGAATAAAGCTATCAGCAGCAGATATGAGAATAATGCTGCTGATAAGCCTATCAGCAGCAACTTGTGTTGGATGCTGCTGATAAGCCTATCAGCAGCAACATGTGTTGGATGCTGCTGATAAGCCTATCAGCAGCAACAAGTGTTGGATGCTGCTGATAAGCCTATCAGCAGCAACAAGTGTTGAATGCTGCTGATAAGCCTATCAGCAGCATTTGTACTTAGAATAATTTGGTAGCAATCAGTCTTTGGTTCTACAACCAGGTTTGAAGATTAGACATTCTGACTTGTCAAACATCACCGAGTACTCCTTATCACACATTTGGGAGACACTCAACAGGTTATGCTTCAGCTGCTCGCAAAAGTTGACATTGTCAAAGCTGACACAACCGTTCGAAAACACGCCTTGACACGTGATGCTGCCGCCTTTTTCTCCGGCAAAGGCCACATAGCCGCCTCTGAATGGTTTAACATCTTAAAGAAAGGCCATGTTTCCTGTCATGTGTCGGGAGCATCCACTATCTACATACCAGCGGTTAGAGATAGTACCCTTCGGACGTCTCTACACGAGTAAGAAAAGAATTATTTAGATTTGGAGACCCAAGCCATTGTGGTCTTGGTTCGTCCATCCTTTTCAAAATAAACTACTTCCTTTAACTCACAGTCGTGATGACTGCTCAAAATTGATGAATCTTTAGAAGAGTTAGAACTAAGAGATTGAGAAGTTTTGGATTTGGCAGTCCAGGATCTCTTTTGTTTCTTAACCAGAACAGGAGACTTTGGTTCAACAACAGCAGGTAAACTTGTGGAAGCTTCACCTGATTGAACTGAAGTCTGCTGTTCTAGCTTTCTCAACCACTTGTTCCTTCTTCTCCTCTGTGGTTTAGAGAGTCTCGCCACAGATTTCTCACCAGTACGTGTACTACCAGAGGTAGATACACAAGGTACAGCAGGTTGCGTTACCTTTCTTGAAACAGATGGTTTAGCTTCAGATTTGATCTTAGGCTTTACCATCGGTTTGACTGGTGGTTTCACCACATTTTGTTTTGGATGTTTGGGAGGTTTCACTGATGGCGACCTGGGGATAACAGTTGGTTGTGAAACAACAGGCCGTTTCCCTTAGTTCTTTGAGGGATAGTTCACAAGAATGTGACCAACCATGCCACAGTGAAAACAATTCCTCTTGTCTACATAAGTTCTCTTGTAAGGCTCATTAGATCTGGCCTTAGATAACTCAGCATTATGAGCAGGAGGAGTTGGTTTATGAACAGGAGTCTGAACCTTTACAGTTTGGTTTTTGGGAGTATAATATTTTTGCAAATTTTCTTTATACCCAAGCCCATAATGAGCTGAAAAAGCTTCTTTCTTTGCTTGGTTAAGATTTTTATAACCCCCATAAAGCATTACTTTTAGTTTATCATTTGTTTCAATGATATCGGATTCAGTTAAAATGCAATTATCACTATTAGTGATAATGTTTTTCTTTACTTTCTCCTCAGTTAACAACTCCTCAGATACTACTCCTTCAGGGCAAGTGTTAACCGACCCATCTTCAGAAGCACTAACGAACTCCTCACTAGATGTTGAGTTCGCCTTACTTGAGGAGTCATCCTTTTTAGGGGAATCATCCTTATCATAGGACTCATCTAGACAAGTGAGATCAATGTCTATTAAGCTATTGACAAACTTCCCGCTTACTGGTGGAGGAATGACATTAGTACCCAGCCCTAACCCATTCATTTGTCTCATTACAAATTCGTAGTGTTCCACCACAAAACGAGAGCTTTTCAACTTCTCATTAGAACATTTTAACTGCAAGATCTCATTTTGCAGTTTGTTGATTTCATTGTTTCGTTTTTCCAACCCCCTGTACGCAACATCTAAATGAAGTTGTTGATCGTTTATTTTTAGAGAATATTCACATTTTTCCTTTTTTAACGTTTCAATAGAATCTTTAAAACGTTTTTCATTTTCTTTATAGTTTAGAGCTGCCATACTTAGGGGTTCGATTTTGTCTTGAAGCCTAGAATTTTCAAGTTTTAGCCCCAGACATTTGGAACATGAAATAACAGAAAAAGGGTTAGAATCTACCTCAGAAGAAGAACTTGTTGCTTCTCCAATGGCCATGAGAGCAACAGCAGTAGTCGATTCCTCTTTATCAGCTACAGAAGCTTCCTTTTCTTCAGCTTCCTTCACCTCCTCTGTAGCAGCAGTAGTAGATTCTTCTAGGTCAGCCATAGAAGCTTCCCTTTTCTCTGCTTCCATCATCTCCATGATCTTAGCCATGAGACCAACCTGGGTTTGTGCGATGAAGGCATCCGCAAGATGAACACCCAATCAAAGCTTTCGTCCTGTTGGGCTACCAGTGCATTGGACGTTCCACTTTGGCTATGATTGTGGTGGTTTGAGTTGTTGTGACCATGGCTGTTTCCTTGGCTAGGTTTGGTAAAACCCATGGCCGGTGCTCTGTCTTTCTGACACTCACGAGCAAAGTGTCCATAGTTCAGACACTTGTAGTATTTGGCCTTAGATTTGTCAAACCCGACCTTGGCATTAGAATGCCCGCCAATGAACTTTCTTTCTATTCTGTTCAGGAAACGCTTGGCTCTCCTTAATAGCATGGCCATATTCCATTGAATATCCATGCCCTCAATGTCATCAGGATCCACTTGATTAAAATCTTATTCAATCATCTCAGGATCTGTAAGCTTGCCGCCAATGAAGTTCTCATAGGCAAGCATACATGATGAGAATAATGCTACATGATCTTCAGCTATTTTGGCTATTGCTGATTGATTAGCTGAAGTTGTAGCAGGAGGATTTCTTGAGGTATGTTGATGATGAGACCCCAACCCTGATCCAGATGCATAGCATGCCTGACCACCACAACCATTTGAGTGGTCTTCATCAGTAGAGTTTCCAGTGAAAAGGGCAATTCCAGAGCCCGATGACTTGGATGTAGAAGTCGTCCCATGATACATAGAAGGGTCTTGTATCTAGGGTCTTCCTGAGCTCTCCTTTTTTTTTAGGTTCATGTCATGAGCTTGAACCTTTCCTATTGCCTCCTCTACTGTCAACTCATAGAAATTTGGATTTTCCCTCATCAGGGTTGTGTACATCTCAAATTTGGGTGGCAAAGCATCCAAAAACTTTTCCAGCATCTCTTCATCTGGATACCTGAGTTCAAAATCCTTCAACTCAGTCTGTAGATGATAGAATCTAGAGATGAGGTCATCTAAAGATTCGTTCTCTAAAAATCTGAAGCACTCATACTTCTTCCTGAGAAGATCCCTCTTACTCTTTTTGATGTCACTATTTCCTTCGAATATTTTCTGTAAAGCTTTTCAAAGATCCTTAGAATTGTCATAACCTCGGAAACTGTGGAACAATTCCCGAGTTAATGCCATAGTAATCGAACCAAGTACCTTCTTTTCTCGATCATACGCTTTCTTTTCTTCGTCAGAAAGTTTAGAGATAGGTTTGGGCATGGTTTCATCAAGATAGATGTGTGTGGGATGCTTATATCCCTCAAGGATTGGTATCCATAGCGAGGAGTCGGTATAAGAAATGTAGTGCTCAAAACGTGCTTTCCAATTTGAATAATCGTTTACGTTCAGCAACTTTGGCGGTTTCTGTGCTGTACCGATCTCATTATCATAGTTTAACAGGTTTCCAAGATTCTGAAGATTCGACATAGTGAACACTTAGTCAAATTTCAGAAAAATCAGACACAGTTGCGCACTTGATTTTGGCCTTGCGTACTTGAGAAATGGTCTTACGTATTTAGATTTGCTCTTGCATACTTGATAAGTACGCATGAGTAAATGATAAGTACGCAGGATATAACTTAAGTTCGCAGAAGATCAGTCTTGCGCACTTGTAAGTACGCATGAGATTAGTCTTGCGTATTTAGTAAGTACGCACCAGAACTGAACTTTTTGCCAGAAATGGTAAGTACGCACAACACTTTTTCAGCAACTCTCACCTAACTATTCCGGTCACTGGAAAATCGCCGGAGATGGTAAAAGTTGGACTGATGATCAATGCAAATGAGCCAAAGGGTCAGAAACTTGTTTCTAACCTACCTCTGATGCTCAAAACACTCAAATACACAACAAAAATCAGTTTTTGAGTGATTTTTGCTTCTAAAATAGTGCTCAAGAGCTACCCCTATTTTATCACAAAAATCAACAAAAATACCTCTTTTTGCTTGTAAAAACTCGGTAGAAACTCTCCAAACTCACTCACAACACTCGAGATCAGGAGCAAGTGCTCTGATACCACTTGTAGGTCCCTCGGGTGTGTCAGATCGTCACATGCAAGTGGGTCTACTAGTCGGACCGGGTGCGGAATACTCGGGACTGGGCGGAGAGTCAAACTAAACAAAGTAAACCGACACGAGAAAACACTTTAAACGTTCTTTGTATTATAAACACTTAAAGGTTACAGAGAGAAGTACTGAGATTACAATTTGTGTATTTGATGTTATGCCTGCGTACTTAACTTTTGTCAACCTATCCTATTTATACAAGACTTGATGCCTGCGCACTTAGCAAGTGCGCAGGGCAAAATGCTCTTGCGTACTTAGCAAGTACGCAAAGGTATTCTTGCGTACTTGCTAAGTACGCAGGAGCTTTCTCCTGCGCACTTACAAGTGCGCAAAACACTTAGAGAATTTTGCAACATTCAATATGTAAAAGTAAATACGACTCGATAAACTAATACATAAAGACTCTTACATACAAAGACAATTACAAACCAGAAAATACAAACTAAGACTCTATCTATCCAAAGTGTTTGTCACAGGAAAGTGCTTCAACAGATATTATAGCAAGACAAAGAATCTATTACACAAAATTGTTTATTAGAATTTACCCCTTCAATGTATATCGGTAGTTTTATCTCTCCGACTGTGCTTTTGACTTCTCCGATGAATCCTACCAGCACTAAGGATTTTGAAATAATTTTAGAATCCGGGATCCCCATTCTCTTCAGGACTTCATGCTGAATTATGTTTACCGATCTGTTAATCAGTATCCTCCGGATGAAGTGGTTTGCAATGTACAGAGTGATTACTAGACCATCGTGATGAGGATCCTGTACGTCGTTCCTATCATCTTCAGCGAAAGAGATCACCTTTTCTTCAGTTAAGTTGGAGGTTCTGATAGGCATGTCCCCTTGTTCTGTCTTCGCTTCCTTGGCATTCCTTTTTGCTGCAGAGTAAGAAGTGCCACAAATATCAGCTCCACCAGATATAAAACCAATTACCTTGGTATCCGGCGACGGGGACTTTGCTCTTTGTGGGATCCTGTCGTGATCCTTAGTCTTGTTCTTTCCTTTGCCTAGAAACTCTTTGAGATGCCCTTTGCTTAAGAGGTAGCTTATCTCTTCCCGCAAAGCAAAGCAATCTTTCGTCATGTGACCAAAGTCCTCATGGAAAGCACACCACTTGGACTTGTCCTTCCAATTTGTACCCTTCTCAAATTTACGAGGCCACCTGGCTTTTTCTCCAAGATCTTGCATAGAAAATAGCAAACCAGTTGTATCAAGAGAAAAACAGTATTCAGACAACTTAGGATATTCTTCCTCGTCCTCGTCATCTTCATCTTCAACAGTGTTGTAGATGCATAATATGTCCCTTATCCCTTGTAATATGTATTTCATCTATGTTTAATGTAATTATTTGATGTATTAATGAAATTACATGTTTATCCTTAATGTTTACTCATATATAATGACTGTGTATTAAATGATCTGATAAATATCGATAACGTTGACTAATCGTGCTATTGAAAGGCCCATTCGCACGAATGGATCATGAGAATGATCCATTTGCGCGAATAGATCATGAGAATGATTCATTCGCTAGAATAAGTCATGAGAATGATTCATTCGTACGAATGAACCATTCTAATGATTCATTCTTACGGATGAACCATTCTATTGATTCATTCGCACGAATGAGTCCATTCACATGGCTCATTCGTGCGAATGGCCTCTGCACTATATATATAACTTTCACTTCATGAGCACATATACAACACAAAAAACACAACAGAGATACAACACATATACACATAGAGAGACTGACCAGAGCAGAACCAACAGAACACAAACTCTTTTCACCTGTATTGTCGAATCTCTGTCCGTTTAGAGTTTCCAGGTCTTGTATCCAACTTCTCTACACAAAAGGGTCGATAGAAACCTTCGTTTCGAAGTCTAATCCGCTCATTTCTCTCGACCCGATCAGTGTCATAGATTGGATTGCCAATCAAATCGGATTCCGCACGATGTGGTTCGGTTAATGTGTTGAATCATTGGATCAAGGTAGATCCCGATCCAACAAAGTGGTATCAGAGCCTGATTGTGCTCTAGATTCAACATAGAAAATCTAATCTTGCTTTTAATCTTGCTTTTTCTAGCTTCTTGAATGTTATAAAGATCACTTGATCGTTGTTTAGCCACGTTCAAAACTTGTGATTATTGCTTCTGAGTGATCTGATCGTCTGAGTTTTCAGATCTGATAAAAGGATCAATCATTGGTGCTTTTTGGTGCAAAAAAGTCAAACAACTCTCTGTCGTACGAATGGCTACTATGATGAACTTCATTCGCACGAATGGCTCATACCATTCGCACGAATAGATCAAGTCTCCCGCTCATTTGTTCAAACTTCCAATCGCACGAATAGAACATTCCATTCGCACGAATAGAAAATTCCATTTGCACGAATAGAAAATTCCATTCGCACGAATAGAAAATTCCATTCGCACGAATAGAAAATTCCATTTGCACGAATAGAACATTCCATCCGCACGAATAGACCCATTCGCATAAATCTCTTCTAAATTTTTTTCTTGTGTCGAAAAACTTCTTTTTTACCATGTCGGACTTAGCTTTTGTTGCCAGTCAGAACAGTAAAATCCAAAACTTGTTATTAATCGATAATGAAGCTGGAAATGCTAACAAAGCTCCAAAACTCATGACAATGGACGAATATCATCACTGGAAAAACAGGTTTGAGATACACATTAATGGAGTTGATACAAACTTATGGATGATGATAGAGAATGGATATCAAAAAGTGTTGAGTGAGGATGGAACTCCTGTTTTGGCTTCCCTTTTAAGCGAACAACAAAGAAAAGATTATGACTTAGAAAAGAAGGCATATGCTATCTTATCTCAGGCCATATCAAGAGAAATATTTCATCAATTCAGGCAGTTTACATCTTCAAAATCTCTGTGGGTTGCCTTAGAACAACGTCACGAAGGAAATGCTTCGTTGAAAGCTATCAATGCTAAGGCCATTAAGAAGGAATTTGATAATTTCATGTATATTGGGAATGAGTCCTTAGATGATCTATTTGAGAGATTCTATCACTAGATGAGTGAATTGCATGCCCATGAGATCAAAACAACGAAAGAAGAAAAGGTTCAATGCATGGCAGATGCGCTACCACCAAAATGGGATTCATTCTTGATGGTTCTCAAACAGAACAAGACTCTTGAAACCATTGATATCAATGAATTTCTTCAGAAATTGAGAGAACAAGAGGTGATTAATAAGTGGAAGTTAAAGAGAGGTGTACAAGCTCAGGATCCTTCATTGTACTATTCCACATCAACTCAACAAAATGCTCCTTTGCAGACTGCGTTTGTATCAAACATGTCAAATGTTTCAGCCAGCCAGTCTTCAACAGCTCATGCTTCAGTTTCATCAAGCTCGGTTCCACAGCAGGGAAATACTGCTAGTACTCCTACACCAAGCCCCATTAAATTGCAAACAGACAACTTCGACAAGGTTACTATCGAAGTGGCCAAGGAACACATGGCACTGTTGTCTACCGTTGTCAATTCATATGACAGTCTTGTTGCTGGACAGGTTGGAAACAGTCATCTGACAGCAGAAGACTATGCTCAGATTGATAAGGATGAAATGGATCGAATTGATATAATGTGGGCTCTTGCTAGTGCAGTCAGAAGAGCGAGAGATTATGTAAAAAGGACAGGAAAAACTCTCGAAGGGAACAAAGACACTACTTATGGTTTTGATCTGTCTGCTGTTGTTTGTTTTAACTGTGGTGAGAAAGGGCATTTTGCTAGGCAATGTGAAAAGCCTAAACAGACTGGAAACCGCAACCCTTTCAACAACCGTCAAAGCCAACCGAAGCCATAAAATCAAAATACAGAAACAAACCTTGTTCCAGTTACTCTTGCACAAGATAAGGACACTTCAAGTGGAACAAAAGCTATGGTTGTTCAAACAGATGAGACTGTTGATTGGTCTTTTAAATTTGGAACTGATGGCAGTTCAGGGGATAGAGCTTACATGGCAAAGGTTGTAGAAGTCAATGAAGAATCAGATTCTGATGCTGAGAGAGAGATTGCTTCAGAAAGTTCATCAGCTGCAGACGACACATCTTCAAACAGTTCTGGATTCACAGCTGAGAATGAAGATAAATCATCTGTTGTCTCTTCAAGTCAATCGACAGCTGATGTGGATGATAACAATTCCTCTTCTGAATCTACCTGTAGCTGTGCTTTTATGGTAAAAACATCCACAGGCATTCAGGTAAATTCTGACAGTTTTGAAAGTGAGTCTGAATCTCAACCGTGTTTAATTTGTGATGAACTTGAGAAGAAAGTTGAGACACTTAAAAGTCACAACACAGACTTAATTGCTGATTTAACTAATTGTCTTGAAGCAAACCGTGTTTTAAAGGGAAACGAACTTGCCTTCAAAAACAAAATTGATCTTTTAAACAGGCAAGTTCATGAATTAGTAATCTGTGTTATCAACAAACAAAATGCCATCACTTTTTATTTAAACACGATTGATGAAACAAAGAAAAAGTTGGCGCTTGTCGAGTGTGATTATGAAACTTTAAATCAAAAGATGAAAAGTTATTCAAATTCTGCTTACATTCTTGATTACATGATTTCACGGCGTCGAGGAAAGAAAAATGCTGGGATGGGGTATAACAATTGTCCTCCACCGGTGTTGAATACTATGGTAAACACACCGGATGATAACCCAATCATTGACTTTAAGGTCAAAACGCCACTTGTCGTTGATCCAACCGAAGACAAAATTTCTCAACCAAAGGTTAACGATAATGGTGCTTCGACCTCGGAGTCCCAGTGTGTTGACGGAATGGTAGAAGAGTGGGATGAAGACGACGATGAGTGTCCTACTCGTGGTTTGGGACACAAAAACTCGTCTGCTCCACAGAATGACAGCATTGGTATTTCAAAATCTGCTTCTAAAAATGTTTTTAAAATTAAACCAACCAATTGCAGTCCATCTTATCCCACTACTTCTGATCAGAAGAGTCAAGTAACCAAAGCCTCAATCAAAAAGGTTAATTTTGTTAAAGCTGGAGAGTCTGTTCAATCAAACAAGTCACTATCTTCAGCTGAACAAAAAGAAGCTAAGGCTTGTGGTTCAAAAACTCACCAAAGTGAAAATCAGTACAGATCTCCAAGGTTGGTTGAGCGGAGATACTGTTTTGAGTGCGGTACAAAAGGACACATTGTTGTCAACTGTCCTTATCTTCAGAAGCCAAGTAAAAGAGTTAATCATTTTCCAGAAAATAAACAAAAGTTTTTAAAGTCAAAATCTAACTCTTTTACCCAACAACAAGTGCATCAAAAGAAAGTTAAACAAAAGATGCATGACTTGTTGGTCACTGATTCGAGTTCCACACCTGTACAAATCATTAAGCAATCCACTGTTTACCACAAACAGTCGTTGCACAAACAACATGTGTGGAAAGCAAAATCAGATGATGCTTCTGACAACTGTACTTCAAAGTCAAGTGGTTGTTCCAAAAATCCACAAGGACAGTGGATGGATTGTACTGTTGTAGATGAGACTGGGAAACCCAAGACCGTAAAGGCTTGGGTTCCTAACCTAAAATAATTATTTTCCTTATTGTGCAGGTTGTCATTTATAATCCTATTAACAATAATTGGATTATTGATAGTGGGGCATCCAGGCACATGACTGGGAACTTAGCTCTCCTTTTCGACGTCAGAAATATCAAAGGGGGCTATGTTTCATTTGCAGGCGATAAAGGTGGTTTTATCTCAGCTCAGGGAACACTGTCTAATGGAGCTGTCAGCTTTGAGAAGGTCAACTTTGTCAAACAGTTGGATAACAACTTACTTTCTGTTTCTCAAATCTGTGATAAGGAGTTCAAGGTTCTTTTTGATGACAAGCATTGTTATATCTTGAAAAAGGAGTTTATGATTCCAGAAGACATGGTGGTTATGTCTGCTCCAAGAGTGAATGATCTTTATATTCTTGACATGTCACAAGCATCATCCTCAGTGTCCACAGCATCATGTTTTGTTTCAAAAGCCACTGAGAAGGATTCTATTTTATGGCACAAAAGAATGGGACATCTCAGTCTCAGAAAAATGAATCATTTGGTGCACAAAAATCTTGTTGAAGGAGTCACTGTGAAAAGTTTTCATCTTCCTGACGTGTGTGTTTCTTGCAAGAAAGGCAAACAAACCAAGAAATCTCATAAACCCAAATCTCAACATTCCATCACTATACCACTAGAGCTCTTACACATGGACTTGTTTGGTCCTATCAACCGGAAGAGTATTGCTGGAGACTTATATTGTTTGGTTGTGACGGATGAGTATTCAAGATATTCTTGGGTGATGTTCTTAAAAGAAAAATCTGAAACTTTTGAATATGTGGAGATTCTGATTACCAAATTGGAGTCTTTGTATAAGTTAAAGGTTAGGAGGATCCGTTCGGACAATGGTACTGAATTTAAAAATCATCTTATGGAAACTTTCTGTCAAAAACTTGGTATTCACCATGAATTCAGTGCGCCATATGTTCCACAAATGAACGGTGTTACTGAGAGGAAGAATCGGACCTTGATAGAAGCTGCAAGGACTATGCTTGCTGACTCACACTTACCCGTGCAGTTCTGGAATGAAGCTATTGCTAATGCGTGTTACACGCTCAACCGGGTTCTAGTTGTCAAGCGTCACGATAAA
Source organism: Smallanthus sonchifolius (assembly GCA_023525975.1). Classification (NCBI taxonomy): domain Eukaryota; kingdom Viridiplantae; phylum Streptophyta; class Magnoliopsida; order Asterales; family Asteraceae; genus Smallanthus; species Smallanthus sonchifolius. Next base: position 71,820,393 of record CM042025.1, read on the forward strand.
ACTTGCTTTGAATTGTTGCATCGACGGAAACCGAACTTACAGTATCTTGAACCGTTCGGCGCTCCATGTACCATGTTGAAAAAGGATGCTCATGGCAAGTTTAACGAGAAAGTAGAGGAAGGTTACTTCTTAGGGTACATCACTCCCAATAAAAGAGTTTACAACAAAGCCTCTGGGAATGTAGAAGAATGGTACCATGTTGATGTTCAAAAGTATACCTCTCCTGCTGCTGGAAAAGGTCTTCCTCGGATGTTTGATTATGAAGAACTTTTTGCCTCGTTTAATCTTCCTCCAGAATGTTCAGATGAGGAGGTTGCTGTTCAAATGATGTATGATGCTCAAAACGCACCTGATGAACATGTGCAACCTACTCCCTCATCATCTGACATTCCTGAGTCCTCCAATAACACACAAGTCACACAGGATGATAACTCTTCTTCTTCTTCAGAGTATGAGGGTTCTCGACAAGAAATAGACCAGGTGATTGAAGATCCTTCCCATGATGTTGTATAATTGAGTGATGATGTTTCACATTCTGTGGCAATTGAACAGAGTATCACAAACCTTGATCAAACTGTTGAGGTTCCTGCTCATCCTGTGGGTAGGATTGATAGAATTCATCCTCAATAGAACATTATTGGTGATCCCACATCTGGTGTTAAAACTAGGGGTCAGATCAATTCTGGAGTCTACTCAGAAATCATGGAATCTGGTGTGGTCAACGATTGTGCGCATTCATGTTTCATCTCGTAAATCGAACCACGGTCTATAACAGATGCTTTAAAAGAAGAATCTTGGGTAAATGCAATGCAGGAAGAACTACTCCAATTTCAGAAGCTCGGAGTTTGGAAGTTAGTTGATTTACCAAAAGGAGCTAAGAAGATTGGTACTCGATGGGTTCTTCGTTGCAAAAGGGATGCTCAAGGAATAGTCATAAGAAATAAGGCTCGTTTGGTCGTTCAGGGATTTAGGCAAATTGAAGGTATAGATTACAATGAAGTGTTTGCACCGGTTGCTCGTCTGGAAGCAATTCGAATTTTTCTTGCTTATGCATCCTACAAAAGGTTCAAAGTCTATCAAATGGATGTAAAGAGTGCTTTCCTTCATGGAGAAATCAGTGAAGTCGTATACGTCAGTCAACCTCCCGGGTTTGAAGATCCTATGCATCGTGACCGTGTCTACAAATTGGACAAGGCACTGTACGGATTGCACCAAGCTCCGCGAGCGTGGTACGAGACACTTTCCACTCATCTTCTGAACATTGGATTTAGAAGAGGTGTCATCGACTGCACGTTGTTTATTCGAGAAAAGGGTGGAGAACTTTTAATGGTACAGGTATACGTGGATGACATTATTTTCGGATCGACGAATGATGTTCTGTGCAAAGAATTTGAAAGAGTTATGCAGGACAAGTTCGAGATGAGTTCCATGGGAGAGATGAAGTTCTTTCTAGGGCTACAAGTAGATCAATCTGAGACAGGGATTTTCCTTCATCAAACAAATTATGTTGGAGACATACTGAGCCGATTCAGTATGACTGATGCCAAACCTGCTGGTACTCCATTGGCGATCAATCACGGGATTACGCCTGATGACAAGGGGGAGTAGATATCAGTCAAAACCAAAAGTCTCCCACTTAATTACTGTCAAAAGGATTTTTCGTTATCTGAAGGGTACTCCTGATCTTGGATTATGGTACTCTAATGATGATAACTTTGAGCTTACTGCATATAGTGATTCTGATTATGGTGGTTGCAAAACAGACTTCAAGTCTACATCTGCAGGGTGTCAGTTCTTTGGAAACCGTCTTATGACATGGCAATGCAAAAAAGCAGACTTCAGTGGCTACATCTACATGTGAAGCTGAATACATCGCTGCTGCCAGTTGCTGTTCTCAGATTATCTGGATTCAACAGCAACTTCGGGACTACGGTTTGCAATTCTCTAACACTCCTATTTATGTAGATAATTCTGCTACCATAGCTATCACTAAGAATCCGGTTCAGCATTCAAAAACCAAACACATCGGCATAAAATATCACTTCATTCGTGATTGTTTTGAAAAGAAACTGATTGATGTGGTTCAAATTAACACTGATTTACAAAAGGCCGAACTCTATACAAAAGCCTTTGACAAACCAAGATTTTTATTCTTGTTAGAGGTAAACGGCATGAAAAAGAAGGATGACGTTGTTCCGGACCAAGAGTCGAGTCAATAATCATTGTTATCAATTACGTTCCTGTATATATTTTCTTTCTTGCGTTTATTAAAAATCTCAAAAACTCAAAAATATTTTTCATTTTGAAATTTTAGGGGGAGAAAATGTCAGTAAGAAAATGATCTCTCGCTGAGAAAAATGATAGTACACAGACGCTAGTTATCTGAGACTCCAAAAAGATTTTCTAAATTGTGTACAGTTATTTGCGTACAGTTTGTTTAAAAAAAAAAAAAAAAAAAAAAAGGTTTTCCATTTTTGTACAGTCTAAAACCCAAAAACATCTGAAAAACTCAAAAATGAGAAATCGTATCCAACCTTTGGGAAGTGATGGCACACTAACCATATGTATGAAGCACATTGCATTTAATGTCATAGTGAATAGTCACACTGAGTCGACATGTGATGCATTGATAGACTTATCTTACTGAATCTCGACCATTGATGATCAATCTATACCATATTAGATATTGTCTTGTGAGTCACATAATGGTGAAAGGATTGACGAAAATCAACAATAGAAACTGAAGGTGTTTCTCATTCTGTGCACACCAGCTATCATCGATTTAATGAGATATCAGAAAGTAGTTATAAAATTAAAAATTAGATTCCGAAGTCGTATACATGACATATTGCCTTGTAAATACCTGGCTGAAGCCGTCCATGCGATTAAGAATAAAATAAAAGTATGAATCCGAATCCGTATATGTGCCATATTACCGGGTTGCAGCCTGGTTGAAGCCATCCATGGGATAAGATGAACACGAACACCGTTAGCTGTATACATGCCATATTGCCTTGTAAATACCTGGCTGAAGCCGTCCATGAGCTGATGGCTGTCACTGTGAATACTAAAAAAAAAAATAAAAAAAATAAAATAAAAAATTGGTGTAGTAAAGAAGTAACAGGGAATAACTGAGATCTCATGAACTTATGATGACTGGTTAAGTAAGTTGTGCTGATTTGAAACATTAACATGTTTTGAAAAGTAATTCAAGTCAATTCTTAACTAGTGTGGGACACACAGATAATGGACTTAATCCTTCAAGATCATCTTGTAAGTGTTGAGAAAAGGTCTGCATAAGTTTAAGATGGACAAACATATCAATGATCGCATTTTGACTAAGTGTACTTAAAGCTCAGATAATTTGCAATGTTGCTGATTGCTATGAGTTTAGTACTGATCCTATGTTCGGATCTTTCTCACAAAAAGATGTGTAAATACCATTGTATAGTTGTATCTACAAAATTCAAAATGTCTCAGATCATTAGTCACTAAGTCTGTATGATTTCTCATAAGGATCATTCTTACTAAGACATGCGTGTATATATCTTGTTGATATTATTTTCTGCATTACATATTCAAAAATCCAAAAAGATTTTACTTTTCCTGAATTTTAGATTATCTGATAAGACTCGAACGACTGTCTGAAAATCAAAATTTGAAAACCGCTTGACTTCCTGATTGATCAAATCGTTCCTTTACTTCATAAACTATTCCAAAACTTCATAATTGATCCCTCACTTCATAATTAAATGTAAATTACTTCATAATCAAATTGTTGTCAAGACCGATGTGGTCGGATACCCCATTTAACTTGAAAAGTTTAATTTGCATAAGGCGATTGTCCCATTCGTACGAATGGATGAGCAAAATGGCTCACTCGTACGAATGGATGAGGAGAATAGCTCATTCACACGAATGGACTGACCAGAATGGTCCACTCGTACGAATGAGTGACAGAATGAATCAGTCTAGCTCATTCGCACGAATGGACTGACCAGAATGGTCCATTCGTACGAATGAACCAGGCCATCCTATAAAAAGGCCATTCATTCGCATTATCAGTCTCATTCGCACAAAACAGAAATCGCATTCGCACGTCTGTTTCATCCAATTCTGATTTTGAACAAAACTCCGTCAAATCACCGATCTAATCTTTTGATTTCATTTTACAGGTATAACCCCACAAGTATTCATCAAGTGTATACCGATTCGTGGACGTTCGACTAGATTTAGGGCTCAAAACCGAAAACAAAACCTAAAAATACGTAAAAAGTGACTTAATAAACCGATTAAAATGCTAAATACTGGTTGAAAACCATAATCGAGTGTTTTGGTGTCTTGGTTGATTTTTGGACAATTTGGATCGCGACCCATCTGTCGTACGAATGGACACACTCTTCATGTTCATTCGTACGAATGAGAACTCATTCACACGAATGAGCACTCATTCACATGAATGAACACTCATTCGTACGAATGAAAACTCATTCACACGAATGAAACTCATTCGCACGAATGAAACTCATTCGCACGAATGAATACTCATTCATATGAATGAAACTCATTCGCACGAATGAATAGGAAGAATGATCCATTCGCACGAATGAACCAACTTTTAGGGTTCATTCGTACAAAGGGAAAATGATCCAAAAGTTCATATTTCCAAAATCTTGCATGTACTGATCTGATGTACTTCATGTTTTTGTGTTTGCAGACTGATCGTTATGGCGAACAGAGCTCTAGTTGTTCTTAAGGCTTCCATTAAAAGCAACATATGTGCGTACATGATTCCTACATCAAAGAATGCACGACCGTTTGTCGGCATGATCGAATTTCTGTCTAGATCAAGGATTGCTCATGCTATATCCTATCACTGCACTCCATATATGTCGCACCAAAGGGAGTTCTGGGCCTCTGCCGAGATTGACTGCGAGGTATCTCCACCGGTCATACGCGGGAAGATCGCAGGTCAAGATGTGGTTGTATCGGCAGCTCACATTCGCCGATTGTGTCAATTCGGTGATCATCCTGAAGATCCAGTGACACTGGATAAATATCTGGTCCGCGGATGCTTCATGAGAATAAAGTAAGACGGGAATGTTGCCGAAGGAGTTTTAAATAAAGTGAACCTCTATCCGCAGTACAAGTATATAGGACATATTCTTCTACATTGCCTCGGTTCCCGTCGTGGCGGATTTGATGATATGCGCGAAACAATTCAGAGCGCATTCGTTGCATTGGTGTTGAACATTCCGTTCAACTTTTCCGAGATGGTGTTCACACATCTTAAGGAAAACATCTATCTAAAAGGGGACAATGCGTATCTTATGTACCCCAGATTCTTACAGATGATAATAGATGACCAACTTCCTCTTCTGCCAAGGTCAGACATCGACATGATCAAGCTAGAACACATGACGGATGTCACTCTCAACAGGGTACAGACCTACAGGGGAAGACCAACAAAGCCACCTCACAAAAGACTTATTGGACATCTGGCAAATCCAGATTATGTGGCACCAACAAACAGAAAATGGCGTCATGATAACAGTGATTCTGACAGGGAGGATATTGTTGTACCTCCAGCTGACGACCAAGATGATGACGACCAAGATGGTCAGGGAGATGGTGGCAATGCTCCTAATGTTCCATCTACCGCTGCCACCACCCACACTGTTGCTGCTATAGATTCTTCCCTTCCAACTAACCCAGAAGACGTTAACCTGGACACCGTCCTGTTTGCTGATTCTGAGGACACTGAAGACGAATTTGTAATCAGTCAACAAGGGGCAATATTGGTCGCAACAAAACGAAAAAGGGGAGCAGATCAAGGAAGCTCAAGGGTTGATGATGACGTCAGGGATGCTGACTTTGTCCCTGACTGTCCACAAGTATCTGCTGCTCCTTCTTCCCAATCTACCCCAGTCAAGAAAGGAAGAGTAAAGAGAATGGCCAAACGCCAAAAGTTTAAACTTGTCAGAAGGACGGAGAGCACCTCTGCTACTACAGCAACTGCCACCAGGTCTGAGGCTCCAATGTCAACATCTATGCCTCAGACACAAACTGTGCCTCCTCCCATCTACACGACTGCTCCTACATCACAGCCATCAACTATTCGAACTGAATCTTCAATGTCACTGCTGACTGTCTCTCTATACGACCAGATCAGTACTTTAAACAGTTTGGTACTTCGTTTACTGGCTCAGAATGAAGAGCAATCAAAGCGTATTGATCAACAGGGCTCGCAGATCAGTCAGTTGACTCTGCAAAATACTGAACAAGCCCAAGCCATCACAAGTCTTTCCACTAGGTGTAATGATCAACAAGCCCTCCTTCTCACTACTACAAACCAGAATCAAAAGTTGTCTACAACTGTTGATGCACATACTCAGAGGATACAAAGGCTAGAGGAGGAAAACAAAAAGCTGTTGGAAGACTTAGAAAGCAGAAGATACCCGACACCTAGAATTGAGGGTGCTCGCAATGATGGTGATGATGGTGATGATGGTGACGATGATGATGATGATGATGATGATGATGGTGACGATGATGATGATGATGACGATGACGATGATGATGAAGATAGTGATGATGATGACAATAATGACAAAGATAAGGATGATGGTGCCAATGCTGGTGCTGCATCAAGTACTTCAAAGACAGCAGAAGCAGAGACACGCACAAAGCAAAAATCAGACAAATCAGAAGGCCCATCATCAGATACACAAAAGGGCACTGAAGGTTGATAGTTTTTGTTTTAAGTGTTTTAAGTTGTCTTATTGTAAATATTAGATTATTATGTAAATAATATCAGTTTTATTTTGATTAAATCAATGAAATTTCTTATTCTCACATGTTTATTCTTTGTTTGTTTATGAAAATAGTTTTGGATGTGATGCCTCTCAAGCAACAACCTTCAAAGTTAACTTATGTGCTTGACATGCAAGGGATCATCCAACATTCAGTTATTTATGACAAAGAGGAAGGGGAAATCGTACACTGCTTGTCAAAAGAACAGATTGCCGAGCTATTTCAAATGAATCCCGACGAAGTCATCACTGAAGAGGCATCTGTTCCTACAACTGATTATCCCTCCTCTGACGAACTAGAAGACGTTGATGAGGTTGAAGTCGAAGACATCACTGATCAAGAATATCCAAAGTACACATCAGTAGATGGTGATGATCTTCCCTCCTTCGCAGACTTATTCACTCAGCAGTCTGACGAGGAGGTCAACCGCATTATCGACAACAAAGGAGATAAAGCCGGTCCCTCCACTATTGACATTGACGAGCTGAATGAACGTAAAAGTCAGTGGATGGAATACATGGCCAAATTAAAGAAGAACTCAAAGCCCTCTCCTCCAACCAAGTACACTAAAGTTTATCGACTCAAAGGACACAAGTCTGATGGTCGTATAATCAGTTGGGCATACTTCAACGACTTAAGTTGCTATGCTATAAATAGAGAGAAGGGCATACAATATTTCAGGTACCCTCATGACTTCAAGACGCTGCCCGCATTTGAAGTAAATCAATTGGCGCGTCTAAAGCTTTTATACAGCGAATCTTCCGGTCTATCCGAATGGTTTGAACATCAATTACAATACGAATACCGGAAGAAGTGGGTGAACTTCAAGCCACAAATGCCTACACGTTACATTCATAAGGAAAAGGTTCATCCAATCACCAAGAAGCCCTTAATTGTCTTAAAGTGGAAACCTCCAACGATCATGAAGAAGATTCCTTTAAGGAAAATGATCCAGGACTTCTCAGATCAGTTCAAATGGTGGTACTATGATGGGCGTACTGGTGAAGCTGTTATAGTGCTTTGTAAAGAAGGGTCATGGGAGACCATCAGGGTCTTTGATCCCTTGTGGCTGACCAACTTGTCTGAACAAGATGTTACAACTCTATACAAGTGTCAACCGTTTTTTGAAGTTGCAGATATAGAACAGGCGTTGCAGTATGTGAAAGTGATACGTATATGCTTTGCTTTTGACATACAAGCCGGAGTTAACTGGAAAACTCGTACAAAAGAGATGTTGAAGACCAACTAATGTTAGTTAGGTCATTTTGAAGGGATCTAGGTCCAAGGGGGAGTATGTAGATGCATAATATGTCCCTAATCCCTTGTAATATGTATTTCATCTATGTTTAATGTAATTATTTGATGTATTAATGAAATTACATGTTTATCCTTAATGTTTACTCATATATAATGACTGTGTATTAAATGATCTGATAAATATCGATAACGTTGACTAATCGTGCTATTGAAAGGCCCATTCACACGAATGGATCATGAGAATGATCCATTTGCGCGAATAGATCATGAGAATGATTCATTCGCTAGAATAAGTCATGAGAATGATTCATTCGTACGAATGAACCATTCTAATGATTCATTCTTACGAATGAACCATTCTACTGATTCATTCGTACGAATGAGTCCATTCACATGGCTCATTCGTACGAATGGCCTCTGCACTATATATATAACTTTCACTTCATGAGCACATATACAACACAAAAAACACAACAGAGATACAACACATATACACATAGAGAGACTGACCAGAGCAGAACCAACAGAACACAAACTCTTTTCACCTGTATTGTCGAATCTCTGTCCGTTTAGAGTTTCCAGGTCTTGTATCCAACTTCTCTACACAAAAGGGTCGATAGAAACCTTCGTTTCGAAGTCTAATCCGCTCATTTCTCTCGACCCGATCAGTGTCATAGATTGGATTGCCAATCAAATCGGATTCCGCACGATTTGGTTCGGTTAATGTGTTGAATCATTGGATCAAGGTAGATCCCGATCTAACAAGTGTTGACCATGTCATTGTCAGGCTTAGAATACAGCTTGGATCTGTATGACTTGAATGGTACAGATTCAGCTTTTCGGTTTGGTTGAGTGTAGCTTGTTGGAGCATTCACCCTTTGCTGGATCTTTTTGTCATCTTCCAGCCTAATAAACCTTAATGCCCGGTTCATGACTTCATCAAGGTTCCTGCAAAGATTCATGACAAGGTCTTCGTAAAATTGAGAATCCTTCTGTAGTCCCATCTTGAATGCTTGGACTGTAGTGGCAACGTCAAGGTTCGGGATATCCAGGGACTCCCGGCCGAACTTGCTGACATAATCCCGAAGGGACTCTCCGCTGTTCTGAGTTATCATGTATAAGTCATTTGTTAACCTTTCAAAAGTTCTACTGCAAGAGAACTGATTGTTAAACAAATTGATTAAGTGAGCAAACGAAGTAATATAATAAGGTTTAACATTAAGTAGCCATTTCAGGGTTGATCCTGTTAAGGTAGAGCCGAAGCCTTTGCATAAGCAGGCTTCCTTTAGGTCCAAGGGAATGGGGTTTATTTCCATTCGTTCCCTGTACTGGGCCACGTGCTCCTCAGGATCTGTAGTTCCATTGTACAACTTCATGTTAGGAGTCTGGAAGCGTTTGGGGATCTCAGCATCATATATCGGTGGAGCGAATCTTGAGATCCTGTGACTGGTAGAGGACATCTCCGGTATAGGTTGGACCACACCTGGTACACTGGAGATCATCTCTCTCAACTTCTTTAACTCCTTGGCCATGGACGGAGTGATTCCTGTCTCCTGCATAAATTCGTTAGTATTTGAAAATTGATTGAATGTGTTATCGTTCTCAGGATTTCGGAACGATGATCCCAGAGTAGCTCCAAGATCCTGATTTGTCGTAACTCTGATAGCCGGGGTAGGGCCAACTGTAGTGATTCGTGTTTGCATGGGAAGAAAGTCTCCCTTATGGATTCCTGAGGATCCTGAATAATTAAAATCCAAGATCCTTGGTTGCAACGGGGTCATCACTTCCACTGGCTTTTTTGATTCTTTAACCTTCTCAATTTTCCGAAACAGCATTTGGTTAGTCTTCCTCTGTTGTTCCATTTGTTGTTTCATCTCCGAGAACAGATCGAGGATATCATTGTTCGATACGATCATAGGTCCACCAGCAGGTATTCCGGATCCAAAAAAACCCGCAGAAGTAATTTTCTTCGGCTGATTAACACTTTTTTGAAATGGAGGAGGAGTAATAGGGTTGACCAACCCAGAGCTCGAAGACGGAGCAGAAACATAAATATTTTTGGATTGAGACAACATTTTTGAAAATAGTTTGGAAAAATAATGATTGAAAGCAAACTTTAACAAAGATTTTAAGATGAAAAGCACCATTTGCCCCACGGTGGGCGCCAAATTGTTTTGGGTAAAAATTAAGTAAACTAATATTGTAATCAAACTTAGTAAGTGAGGTAGTGTGCTTGTAAAATCAATGAAAATCGATAAAAAGAAGTAGAACTTGACATGGTTGTTTACGAGGAAAGCCCTTGATCTTTAAGGATCTCCGGCATAAAACCTCGGGAGGTGACAATCGACACCTGCCTCGTTTCTTGAATAAATGGTAAAAAGATTACAAGTGTGAGCAACAATTGATCAAGATCTAAGTGTTTACAGAGCTTCTTGCAAGTGTTTTGTAATGCTAAGTGAATTGTGTGTGTTGCTAATCAATCAAGCCGCTGATTAAATACAAAAATGATCCTAACTAACCCTTTGAGGATCCCGGAGTTTTACTCAGTCTTCAAATATGACCGTTATTGAGCTTCTCTCGCAAGTTTTGCACGTTCTCTTTGACTTCTCGTCCGATTCTTCATGGACAAAATGAGTCAACACGTTTTAGCTGCGCATATAAAAGAAATAGAGGACAAATAGCCGTTAGTAGCATTAATATTCAGGATACCGAAGTTACCAGGATCTTGGATTCCGGATCATGCATCATTCAGGATTCTGCTTGAAATTTAACCATAACAGGAATCATAGGGCTTTCAAAGATTAGCGGATTGCGACCCTATCAGTGTAATTTAATATGACTGAAACAGAGTCTAGGTTAGGATTCGATTATCCAGTTCATACGATGAACCCTAGAATATGTTCGTGTTTAATTCGGTGTTGTAAGCCCCAATTGAGTTAGGGCTTTTGTTCTAGAGATGAAAACGAAGCTACAGGTGTGTTTGATTACCTTTTTTGATGTCGGATTGATGGGGTTCGACTAGAATACAGTTCCGACTTCGACGAGTTGGTCTCCGGCTGCTTCTTTGTAACATCCCAAAAATAACAACGAAAACAATAAGCGTAATGAAAAATAAATAAAAGTGTAGGCCGCCTACATGGGCCGTGAAGGGGAGGAAAAGAGGGGTTTTAAACCCTAGCCTCCACACACATTCTCCTTAAACTCATTCAAACTCCACCCCATTTCTAAAGAGAGAAAGATGTAGAGAGAGAAAACTTTGGATTTAGCTAACGATCGATCCTCTACCTTGCTACATCACTCGAGTAAAGATTTGCTGAAGGAAGGAGTCGATTTGAGGTAAGAAACTCTCATTTTGCTATGTTTTTTTTTTCTAGAAAATGGGTTTTTATGGGTTTTGACTCATTAAAGTTGGGTTTTTAAGGGTCAAACGATGTCACACTTCAGATCTGGAATCACGAGTGGAAAATACACCTTTTGAATATAAAAAGTTCCACACTTGACGAATCCATCGATCCAGATCTGAATCCATGCAAAATTAGGGTTTTGGGTAAGAACTGATGGTTCACGGTTAGGGTTCTCGACCTGGTTCATGGCTGGGATCCTAGGTAGGTTCATGGCTGGGGGCACCCGGGTTGGGTTCACGGTCGGGCAAGGTTTCACGGCTGGAATTCTTGGGAGATACGGGAAGACGATTACTCAGGTTCACGGCTCTTCTAGTTCACTGGAGAACTACCAAAAACCCCCTTAAGCCGAAACCCCCCCCCCCCGAAGCCATGAACTACTAAGTTCACGGGAAGAAAGCCGAATACCCAAGGTTCTCGGTATGAAGGGATAAAATGTAATGAGTTGTATGTAAACCTTAGACTAGATTGCATACGTACAGGTTAGAAGATCTTTTAGAGACCTTTGACTGTGTTCATCTTAGGTGATTTCTAGAGCCCTCTCTTTTAATGTTTTAATAACCATTTTGGGATGGTGTGCATACTTAAAAAATGATGTTTTATGAAATGATGTTTACGAAATGATGTTTATGAAGGATGGTGTTTATGAAATGTTAGCCAAATGAAGTTTATGAAAGGTTTACAAATGAAACATTGTTTAATAAAACATACGAATGCTTTAACTAAAATGAGGTAAAGGTTTTATGAAAGTCACTACTGAACGAATCTGCCACGAATTCCTACGGGAGCTAGGGTATGTATGTATGTATTGGCTTTACCCTTATGGGGGGCATTTGTGGCTGGCTAGCGGTTGTACAACTGGTTGATGATGGGGTGACGACGATCACCCATGGGATTACCGAGATCCCGATGGAAGGTGCTATTCCTTACGGGGAATAAGTGCCTAAGGTACTGGTTGATGTCGAAGGGCTTTGAGGTATCGGGCCCTAGGTTTCTCCGCCTGAAGGACAGTATGGTGTTGAAGGGCCTAGTGGTGGTGTGCCTCGTGGTTTCTCCTCCAACCCATGATGTTTGGAATTGACGGTTACGAAAAGGCGCAGATTCGGTTCATGTTGGCTTATGTTATAATGCTATGTTACGATGTTTTGATGATGTTACGTTATTGCATGTTCTACGTACGCTTTTGTTAAATAAATGAATGTTATGTTTTTAGCAAAATGTTCATGTTAAGGTTTTATGTAAAGCTAGAACTCCCCAGCGTAGCTGACTTTTAGTATGCACATTCAGGTTACGGATAGGTATGGACGATGGATGGTGATTCTTGGCAAGCGAGAAGAGTTACCCGACTGACCATTATGATTGGCATCCTGTTATGTTTTACTTATGATGTGCTTATGCTTTAGACAGTGTTTACGCTTCCGCATGTTTGACTATGTTGACGCTATGTTTGAACAAAATTTTTTGCTGCGTTATTTGATATTCAATTTTAAGAACTGTTTGTGAATGAGTAAATCCAACAAATGAGGCCATCCGGTTCTGGTGACTTACAAGTTGGTATCAGAGAAATAGTTTGAGAGATTTGGACACTCCAAGTGTCTAAACTTAAACTGTGAATGGGACCGCCAGTACGGGTAACTCGAGCCACATCATCCGGTATGAAGGTAGTATATATATTTACATATATAGTATGCCTTAGAAGTGTTAGGTTAGAACTTGTATTCTAATGGAATCACAAAGGTGGTCAAATAGAAATCGAGAGGTAGTGTAATGGTTAATTGCAGATGGCTAGTGTATATTAACATCTTACGATACTTGTTGAATTCTATTTGTTAACTAGCGTGATGACATTGGATTCCTTGTCTTATAGAACGAAATGGCAGGAAGAGGAAACGGAAGGCGTGGTGGGGGCCATACCGGTGGTCGTACTGGTGGACGTGGCAGGATCCCTACTCGCCAAGAGTACAGTGAAGAAGGAAGTGTTCACACTGAACCAGTAGATAGTGTGCATGGGACTGAGCAGACTCATATTAAAGAACAACATTTCACTTTCGAACCGGAAGTGAAAGCGGCCCTAGCACGCGAATTCACTGAGATGATGAAGGCTTCCTTGCCAGACCTATTGGCAGAAGCGCTAAAGAAGGCTAATGAGGTAGGGGGTCTAATACGGCAATTGGTGCCTGGAACAATGAGGTTGTTAACGCACCGCATGCTCGCGGTTGCAACTATAAGTCCTTTAAGGCATGTGACCCGTCGGTCTTTACTGGGAAGAAGGACGCGGTGGCTACTTTCGATTGGGTAATCCGTATGGAAGCCGCCATTCGTCTAAGCGAATGCCGAGCAAATCAAGTTGTGAAATTTGCTGCTAACACATTGAGAGAGGAAGCATCCCACTAGTGGGAAGGTGTACATCAGGCTAAGGGGGATAAGGTGGTTGACTCAATGATATGGAATGACTTGAAAATTTTGTGGTCTAGAACTTCTGTCCAGGGAACGATATTGAAAAAGTAGAGAGGGAATTTCTAGGGTTGAAGGTCGGGAGCATGACGCGCCGGCAGTACACCACTCGGTTCAACGAACTGGCACGTCTGGTGCTACACCTGATCACGACTGAGGAAATGAAGATTGCCTGCTACATTCAAGGGTTGCTAGATAAGGTCCTCACCTATGTCAAGGCCAATGATCCTACTACCTATGATTCAGTCGTGGAACTGAGTGGCGCCTTTCAGTAACACTTTGTCACCTACTTGAAACTCCACTGATTTACACTTTTGATCAGCGTAGCTTTTCTGTCTGTCTTGAGTGTATTTCAGTCTATCTCGGATTTTGAAAATTTTCTCAGTGGTCTCGTGGACAAGCTCTGGTCCAGTAAGCTGACTATCTCCTACTTCACCCCAACAGAGTGGTGACCTGCACTTTCTTCCATAAAGTGCTTCAAATGGTGCTGCCTTGATACTCGCGTGGTAACTGATGTTGTATGAAAATTCAACCAATGGTAGGTGAGTATCCCAACTATTGCCAAAATCTATCACACAAGCTCTTAATAGATCTTCTAGAGTTTGGATGGTTCGTTCACTTTGACCATCTGTATGTGGGTGATAGGAAGTGCTCAAATCTAAGCGCGTTCCCAACGCTTCTTGTAATGATTGCCAGAATCGGGAAGTAAAACGACTATCCCTATCTGAGATGATGGAGATCGGCACTCCATGCCTTGAAACTATTTCCTATAGGTAAAGTCGGGTCAACTTCTCCATTTTGTCATTTTCTTTGATTGGAAGGAAGTGTGCGGATTTGGTTAAAGGGTCAACGATCACCCAAATAGTGTCGTATCCGCTCGGAGTTTTGGGTAACTTTGTAACAAAGTACATTGAAATTTGTTCCCACTTCCATTATGGAATTTTCGGCTGCTGTAGTAACCTTGATGGTTTCTGGTATTCCATCTTAACCTTGGCGCAGGTTAGACATTTTTCGACATAAGTGGCAATATCGGCTTTCATGTTTGGCCACCGGTAGTTTGACTTGAGGACTTGGTACATTTTCTCAGAACTAGGGTAAATTGAATATCTGGACTTATGTGCCTCATCCATAACTAAGTCTCATAAGTTCCCATGGTTCGGTACCCATATCCGATCCATGCAGTAACACACATCATTGGATTTGATCTCAAACAGTTTCTCCATGCCTCGTAGGCCTTCACCACTCGGTTCAACGAACTGGCACGTCTGGTGCCACACCTGATCACGACTGAGGAAATGAAGATTGCCTGCTACATTCAAGGGTTGCTAGATAAGGTCCTCACCTATGTCAAGGCCAATGTTCCTACTACCTACAATTCAGTCGTGGAACTGAGTGGCGCCTTTCAGTAACACTTTGTCACCTACTTGAAACTCCACTGGTTTATGCTTTTGATCAGCGTAGCTTTTCTATCTGTCTTGAGTGGATTTCAGTCTATCTCAGATTTTGAAAATTTTCACACTAGTCTCGTGGACAAGCTCTGGTCCAGTAAGCTTACTATCTCCTACTTCATCCCAACAGAGTGGTGACCTACACTTTCTTCGATAAAGTGCTTCCAATGGTGCTGCCTTGATACTCGCGTGGTAACTGTTGTTGTTTGAAAATTCAGCCAATGGTAGGTGAGTATCCCAACTGTTGCCAAAATCTATCACACAAGCTCTTAATAGA
Organism: Smallanthus sonchifolius; assembly: GCA_023525975.1. Lineage (NCBI taxonomy): Eukaryota > Viridiplantae > Streptophyta > Magnoliopsida > Asterales > Asteraceae > Smallanthus > Smallanthus sonchifolius. Next base: position 71,836,043 of record CM042025.1, read on the forward strand.
TCTTCTAGAGTTTGGATGGTTCGTTCACTTTGACCATCTGTATGTGGGTAATAGGAAGTGCTCAAATCTAAGCGTGTTCCCAACGCTTCTTGTATTGATTACCAAAATCAGGAAGTAAAACGACTATCCCTATCTGAGATGATGGAGATCGGAACTCCATGCCTTGAAACTATTTCCTTTAGGTAAATCCGGGTCAACTTCTCCATTTTGTCATTTTCTTTGATTGGAAGGAAGTGTGCGGATTTGGTTAAACGGTCAACGATCACCCAAATGGTGTCGTATCCGCTTGGAGTTTTGGGTAACTTTGTAACGATGTACATTGAAATTTGTTCCCACTTCCATTATGGAATTTCCGGCTGCTGTAGTAACCCTAATGGTTTCTGGTATTCCATCTTAACCTTGGCGCAAGTTAGACATTTTCAGACATATGTGGCAATCTCGGCTTTCATGTTTGGCCACCGGTAGTTTGACTTGAGGACTTAGTACATTTTGTCAGAACCAGGGTAAATCGAATATCTGGACTTATGTGCCTCATCCATCACTAAGTCTCGTATGTTCCCATGGTTCGGTACCCATATCCAATCCAAGCAGTAACGCACATCGCCAGATTTGATCTCAAACAGTTTCTCCATGCCTCGTAGGCCTTCATTTTCCAAATTTTCCTCCTTGAGAGCCTCGAGCTGAGCATCACGTATCTGGATAGGTAGATACGTGTGGATTTTCAAGGTTAATGCTTTCACTTGACGTGGTTTGAGTTGTTCTTTCCTACTTATGGCATCAGCAACTACGTTTGCCTTTCCCGGATGGTAACGGGTTGCGCAGTCGTAATCATTAAGCAATTCGACCCATCTGCGCTGTCGCATGTTCAACTCCTTTTGATTAAAGATGTGTTGGAGACTTTTGTGGTCGGTGAAAATCGTATATTTGGTACCGTACAGGTAGTGTATCCATATTTTGAGTGAAAAAACCATGGCTCCCAATTTCAAGTCATGGGTGGTGCAGTTCTTTTCGTGCACTTTGAGTTGCCGTGAAGCATATGCGATGGCCGTAATGGTGGACGTGGCAGGATCCCTGCTCGCCAAGAGTACAATGAAGAAGGAAGTGTTCACACTGAACCAGAAGATAGTGTGCATGGGACTGAGCAGACTCATGTTAAAGAACAACATTTCACTTTCGAACTGGAAGTGAAAGCGGCCCTAGCACGCGAATTCACTGAGATGATGAGGGTTTCCTTGCCAGACCAATTGGTAGAAGCGCTAAAGAAGGCAAATGAGGTAGGGGGTCTAATATGGAAATTGGTGCCCGGAACAATGAGGTTGTTAACGCACCGCATGCTCATGGTTGCTACTATAAGTCCTTTAAGGCATGTGACCCGCCGGTCTTTACTGGGAAGAAGGACGCGGTGGCTACTTTCGATTGGGTAATCCGTATGGAAGCCGCCATTCGTCTAAGCGAATGCCGAGCAAATCAAGTTGTGAAATTTGCTGCTAACTCCTTGAGAGAGGAAGAATCCCACTGGTGGGAAGGTGTACATCAGACTAAGGGGGATAAGGTGGTTAACTCAATGATGTGGAATGACTTGAAAATTTTGTGGTCTAGAACTTCTGTTCAGTGAACGATATTGAAAAAGTAGAGAGGGAATTTCTAGGGTTGAAGGTCGGGAGCATGACGCACCGGCAGTACACCACTCGATTCAACGAACTGGAACGTCTAGTGCCGCACCTGATCACCACTGAGGAAATGAAGATTGCCTTCTACATTCAAGGTTTGCCAGACAAGGTCCGTACCTATGTCAAGGCCAATGTTCCCACTACCTACGATTCAGTCGTGGAACTGAGTGGCGCCTTTCAGTAACACTTTGTTACCTACTTGAAACTCCACTAGTTTATGCTTTTGATCAGCGTAGCTTTTCTGTCTGTCTTGAGTGGATTTCAGTCTATCTCAGATTTTGAAAATTTTCACACTGGTCTCGTGGACAAGCTCTGGTCCAGCAAGCTGACTATCTCCTACTTCACCCCAACAGAGTGGTGACCTACACTTTCTTCCATAAAGTGCTTCCAATGGTGCTGCCTTGATACTCGCGTGGTAACTGTTGTTGTTTGAAAATTCAGCCAATGGTAGGTGAGTATCCCAACTGTTGCCAAAATCTATCACACAAGCTCTTAATAGATCTTCTAGAGTTTGGATGGTTCGTTCACTTTGACCATCTGTATGTGGGTGATAGGAAGTGCTCAAATCTAAGCGTGTTCCCAATGCTTTTTGTAATGATTGCCAAAATCGGGAAGTAAAATGACTATCCCTATCTGAGATGATGGAGATCGGCACTCCATGCCTTGAAACTATTTCCTTTAGGTAAAGCCGGGTCAACTTCTCCATTTTATCATTTTCGTTGATTGGAAGGAAGTGTGCGGATTTGGTTAAACGGTCAACGATCACCCAAATGGTGTCGTATCCGCTCGGAGTTTTGGGTAACTTTGTAACGAAGTACATTGAAATTTGTTCCCACTTCCATTATGGAATTTCCGGCTGCTGTAGTAACCCTGATGGTTTCTGGTATTCCATCTTAACCTTGGCGCAAGTTAGACATTTTCCGACATATGTGGCAATCTCGGCTTTCATGTTTGGCCACCGGTAGTTTGACTTGAGGACTTGGTACATTTTGTCAGAACCAGGGTAAATCGAATATCTGGACTTATGTGCCTCATCCATTACTAAGTCTCGTATGTTACCATGGTTCGGTACCCATATCCAATCCAAGCAGTAACGCGCATCACCGGATTTGATCTCAAACAGTTTCTTCATGCCTCGTAGGCCTTCATTTTCCAAATTTTCCTCCTCGAGAGCCTCGAGCTGAGCATCACGTATCTGGATAGGTAGATACGTGTGGATTGTCAAGGTTAATGCTTGCACTTGACGTGGTTTGAGTTGTTCTTTCCTACTTATGGCATCAGCAACTACGTTTGCCTTTCCCGGATGGTAACGGGTTACGCATTCGTAATCATTAAGCAATTCGACCCATCTGCGCTGTCGCGTGTTCAACTCCTTTTGATCAAAGATGTGGTGGAGACTTTTGTGGTCGGTGAAAATCATATATTTGGTACCGTACAGGTAGTGTATCCATATTTTGAGTGCAAAAACCACGGCTCCCAATTTCAAGTCATGGGTGGTGTAGTTCTTTTCGTGCACTTTGAGTTGTAGTGAAGCATATGTGATGGCCGTAATGGTGGACGTGGCAGGATCCCTGCTCGCCAAGAGTACAGTGAAGAAGGAAATGTTCACACTGAACCAGAAGATAGTGTGCATGGGACTGAGCAGACTCATGTTGAAGAACAACATTTCACTTTCGAACTGGAAGTGAAAGCGGCCCTAGCACGCGAATTCACTGAGATGATGAAGGCTTCCTTGCCAGACCTATTGGCAAAAGCGCTAAAGATGGCTAATGAGGTAAGGGGTCTAATACGGCAATTGGTGCCCCGAACAATGAGGTTGTTAACGTACCGCATGCTCGCGGTTGCAACTATAAGTCCTTTAAGGCGTGTGACACGCCGGTCTTGACTGGGAAGAAGGACACGGTGGCTACTTTCTATTGGGTAATTCGTGTGGAAGCCGCCATTCGTCTAAGCGAATGCCGAGCAAATCAAGTTGTGAAATTTGCTGCTAACTCCTTAAGAGAAGAAGCTTCCCACTGGTGGGAAGGTGTACATCAAGCTAAGGGGGATGAGGTGGTTGACTCAATGATGTGGAATGACTTGAAAATTTTGTGGTCAAGAAATTTTCTCCAGGGAACGAGATTGAAAAAGTAGAGAGGGAATTTCTAGGGTTGAAGGTCGGGAGCATGACGCACCGGTAGTACACCACTCGGTTCAATGAACTGGCACGTCTGGTGCCACACCTAATCACGACTGAGGAAATGAAGATTGCCTGCTCCGCACCTATGTCAAGGCCAATGCTCCTACTACCTTCGATTCAGTCATGGAACTAAGTGGCATGGTGTTCGATGACCTAGGGGTGAATGTTGTTGCTATTGATGAGCTGAAGAAGAAACCAAGTTTTCCAGCCAAACGATCTGGTGGGAGACTGTATGGAGCTCGGGATAAACAAGCTAGGGTGGGTGAGACCCCGGTTTATGGGAAATGAGGTGCAAGTCATGAGGGGGAGTGTAGGATGGGAACTAATATGTCCTTTAAATGTGGCAAGACTGCGCACTACTCCCGGGAATGCCCGAAAGGTGTCAAATGTTATAAATGTGGGGGAAACGGACACATGAGTCGCGAATGCACTAAGCCAAGGATGGGGGAAGGTGGCAAGGGGAAAGGCCCAGAGAAGAAGGAAGAAAGGCCCTGAGCATATGCGCTGACATAGGAGGAGGCTAGGGTGGATCCCTATCTGGCATCAGGTTCGTTCATCCTTGACAACACTTTTGTATCTGTGTTATTTGATTCGGGCGCCAGTAAAAGTTTTATATCTGCCACTTTCTGTAAACGGGTGAAATACACAATCAGTAAACAAGAAAGGGCCTTTAGTGTAGAAACCGCTGAGGGTAGAACCGCAAGGGTAACCGAATTAGTTGACAATTCCACGATAAAAATAGAAGGTCATAGATAACACCCGACAGAGAGATTGAGTTCCGAATCGACTTAGTACCAGATGCCCAGCCCGTCGCTAAGGCTCCATATCTACTAGCACCAGTACAGATGAAAGAACCAATGGCACAATTAGATGAATTACTTGAGAAAGGATTTATCCATCCGAGCATCTCATCTTGGGGTTCCCCGATGTTGTTTGTAAAGAAGAAGGATGGTTCAATGAGAATGTGTATTGATTATCGCAAGTTGAACAAATGTACAGTGAAGCACAAGTACCATCTACCAAGGATCAACGACATGTTCGATCAATTATAGGGCGTCAGTTGGTTCTCAAAAATCAACCTTCGATTCGGGTACCATCAGTTGAAGGTAAGGAAAGAAGACATACTAGAAACCGCATTTCGCACGCGCTATGGACATTTCGAGTTCCGGGTAATGTCCTTCGGATTGACGAACGCCCCTGCAGCGTTCATAGATTTAATGAATACGGTGTGTCGACCGATGCTGGACCGATCGGTAATTGTGCATCGATGATATCCTTATCAACTCAAAGAATGAGGGAGATCACGCATGTCACTTGAAGGAAGTGTTGGAAGTACTAAAGAAGGAGAAGTTGTTTGCTAAGTTCTCCAAATGCGCGTTCTAGCTTAGGGAAGTTCAATTCCTCGGTCACGTCATTAACCCGAACGGCATTATGGTCGACCCAGCAAAGATAATGACCGTAAGAGATTGGGATATTCCTAAGACGCCAACTGAAATCCACAGTTTCTTGGGATTGGCGGGCTACTATCGGAGATTCATCCAGGATTTCTAAAAAATAGCTTCGCCGTTGACAAAGTTGACTCGGAAGGAGGTGAAGTACGAATGGGGTTTCACCCAGTATGAGGCGTTTAGGGAATTGAAGGAGAAGCTAACCCAAGCTCCAATCCTGGCCCTTCCCGAAGGAAATGAAGACTTGGTAGTATACTCTGACGCTTCGGGTCAGGGGTTGGGGTGTGTGCTGATGCAACGCGGGAGAGTGATCGCGTATGCATCACGACATTTGAAAGTTCAGGAAGTCAATTATCCGACTCATGATTTGGAACTTGTTGCTGTCGTATTCACATTGAAAATCTGGAGGTAGTACCTTTATGGGGTGAAGTTTACTATTTACTCCCACCACAAAATTTTGAAGTACTTCTTCGAACAAAACGAGCTGAATATGAGGCAGAGGCAATGGTGATGGGTGGAACTTTTGAAGGATTATGATTTCGAAATCATATACCATCCTGGAAAGGAAAATGTGGTGGCCGACGCTCTAACCCGGAAGGACGTTGCTCCTATTAAGGTGAAAACTTGCCAGTTGATGATAACATCGGATGTGATGAGGGAAATTGAAAAGGCTCAAGATAAGGCACTTAAAGAGGAGAACACAAAGAAAGAGAGAATGGTTGGCCCGGGACAAGTTGGATTATAACACCCTTGGTATGAGGACACGTTTTGGTTGGGTGTGGATACCTATCGGTGGCGAGCTTAGCACCAAAATATTAGATGAGGCTAATAAGACTCGTTACTCTATATATCCCCGTACCAACAAAATGTACCAAGATATGAAGAGGGAATACTGGTGGCCTGGGATGAAACATGAAGTGACGAAATACATAAGCAAGTGCTTGACTTGCTCGCAAGTTAAGGCCGAACACCAGAAACCGTATGGGAAGATTCAACCTCTTGATATACCGTAATGGAAGTGGGAACACATTACAATGGACTTCATAACCAAGATACCTCGCACAACTAAAGGTTATGACATGATTTGGGTAATTGTGGACCGTTTAACGAAGAGTTCTCATTTCCAACCTATTCGCGAGACGTTCTCGTCGGAAAGGTTAGCGGAAGTATTTATTAACGAAATAGTAGCACGGCATGGGATGCCTTTGACGATTGTATCTGACCGGGACACACGATTCACATCGAGGTTCTGGAAAAGATTTCATGAAGCGATCGGCACGAGACTTAATATCAACACGGCATACCACCGGCAAACGGATGGTCAGTTCGAAAGGACCATTCAAATGCTGGAAGACATGCTCTATGCTTGTATTATAGACTTCGGTGGCAGTTGGGAAAGTCACCTGCCGTTAGCCGAATTCTCCTACAACAACAGTTATCACTCGACAATATGCATGTCGCCTTACGAAATGTTATATGGGAGAAGGTGCATGACCCCGGTATGTTGGGGTGAGATTGGACAGAAGGAATTGGGAAGTCTCGAAGTCGTTAAAGAGACGTCAGAAAGGTTTGATCAGATTATGTCACGAATGAAAGCCGCCCAAGATCGTCAGAAATCCTATGCGGATAAGCGATGAAGGCCCATTGAATTTAATATTGAGGATAGAGTAATGTTGAAGGTATCGCCCTAGAAGGGAATCATAAGATTCAGAAAGAGAGGGAATTTAAGTCCGAGATTTGTCAGACCATTCAGGATATTGGCATGGGTTGGTGAAGTCGCTTATCAGTTGGAGTTGCCTGATGAGTTAAGTGGGATCCACCTTACGTTCCATGTATCACACTTGCGAAGATGTTTGGCAGATGAATCTGCTCACGTACCACTTACCGACATCGAGGTCAACAACCACCAAAACTATATTGAAGAACCCATGGCCATACTTGACCGAAAGGAGAAGCGTTTACGTAATAAAGTCATCCAGTTGGTTAAAATACAGTGGAAGCACAGAAAGGGGTCTGAAGCCACTTGGGAGACAGAGACAGAAATGAGGGAGTCGTACCCCCAATTGTTCGACTGATGACAGGTTTCGAGGATGAAACCTTTCGTAAGGGAGGTAGATTTGTAACATCCCAAAAATAACAACGAAAACAATAAGCGGAATGAAAAATAAATAAAGGGGGGGGAAGTGAATGGGGGCTCGTGGACCGCCAACATGGGCCGTGAAGGGGAGGAAAAGAGGGGTTTTAAACCCTAGCCTCCACACACATTCTCCATAATCTCATTCAAACTCCACCCCATTTCTAAAGAGAGAAAGCTTTGGATTTAGCCAACGATCAATCCTATACCTTGCTACATCACTCGAGTAAAGATTTGCTGAAGGAAGGAGTCGATTTTAGGTAAGAAACTCTCCTTTTACTATGTTTTTTTCTCGAAAATGGGTTTTTACGGGTTTTTACTCATAAAGGTCGAGTTTTTATGGGGTCAAACGATGTCACACTTCAGATCTAGAATCACGAGGGGAAAATACACCTTTTGAACGTAAAAAGTTCCAAACTTTACAAATCCATTGATCTAGATATAAATCCATGAAAAATTAGGGTTTTGGGTAAGAACTGATGGTTCACGGTTAGGGTTCTCGGTCTGGTTCACGGCTGGGATCCCGAGTAGGTTCACGGCTGGGAGCACCCGGGTAGGGTTCATGATCGGGAAAGGTTTCACGGCTAGAATTCTCTAGAGAAAAGGGAAGTCGGGAACCTCAGGTTCTCAGCTCTTCTAGTTCACGGGAGAACTACCGAAAACCCCCCTTAAGCCGAAAACCCCCTTTAGCCGTGAACTCCTAAGTTCACGGGAACAAAGCTGAGTACCCTAGGTTCTCGGTATGAATGGATAAAATGTAATGAGTTGTATGTAAAGCTAAGACTAGATTGCATACGTATAGGTTAGAAGATCTTTTAGAGACCTTTGTTCGTGTTCAACTCAGGTGAGTTCTAGAGCCCTCTCTTTTAATGTTTTAACAACCGTTTTGGGTTGGTGAGCATACTTACGAAATGATGTTTTATGAAATGATGTTTACGAAGGATGGTGTTTATGAAATGTTTGCCAAATGAAGTTTATGAAAGGTTTACGAATGAAACATTGTATAATAAAACGTACGAATGCTTTAACTAAAATGAGGTAAAGGTTTTATGAATGTCACTACTGAACGAATCTGCCCCGAGTTCCTACGGGGGCTAGGGTATGTATGTATGTATTGGCCTTACCTTTATGGGTGGCGTTTGTGGCTGGCTAACAGTTGTATAATTGGTTGATGATGGGGTGACGACGGTCACCCATGGGATTACCGGAATCCTGATGGAAGGTGCTATTCCTTACGGGTAAATAGTGCCTAAGGTACTGGTTGGTGTCGAAGGGCTTTGAGGTATCGGGCCCTAGTTTCTCCTCTTGAAGGACAGTACGGTGTTGAAGGGCCTAGTAGTGGCGTGCCTCGGGTTTCTCCGCCAATCCATGATGTTTGGAATTGACGGTTATGAAAAGGCGTAGATTCAGTTCATGTTGGCTTATGTTACGATGCTATGTTACGATGTTTTGATGATGTGAAGTTATTGCATGTTTTACGTACGCTTTTGTTAAATAAATGAATGTTATGTTTTTGGCATAATGTTCATGTTAAGGTTTTATGTAAGCTAGAACTCACCAGCGTAGCTGACTCTTAGTATGCACATTCAGGTTAAGGACAGGTATGGACGATGGACGGTGATGCTTGGCAAGCGAGAAGAGTTACCCGGCTAATCATGATGATTGTCATCCCGTTATGTTTTACTTATGATGTGTTTAAGCTTTAGACAGTGTTTATGCTTCCGCATGTTTGACTATGTTGACGTTATGTTTGAACGAAATTTTTCGCTGCGTTATTTGATATTAAAGTTTAAGAACTGTTTGTGAATGAGTAAATCTAACAACTGAGGCATCCCGGGTCTGGGGCCTTACATTCTCCGGCCAAATTGGAACTTGCAAAATGTTCAGAGAGGTTCGACTAATGTGTGTGGAGTGATAATTTGAGAGTTGGTAACCGGATTCAATTGATTTGAGTGGTGTATGTAATGGATTCAATGGTTTCTTAAACTCGTGATTAATGTGGTTAAATTTTATTCATAGGAAATGTTAAACAACCTAAAACGGTTCAAACATGGTCGATGTCATCAATGCTACACATATTGGTTGTGAATTCGAACAGACTTGGGAGTTTGGGTTGAATTTGGATCATGAACAACCGATTTTGACTTCCAAAAGTCAATGAATCGAGTTTTGGGTATTCACAGAATCAGTCCATGTAGTTTTCTTTATATATGTTTGAGTTTGATAGATTTGGTCCTCGAAGTTTGTAACTCGACTAACTGGGTTTGTGAGATAACGAAGTTTAAGTTAACAAGGTTAGTCTGAAATTGGCGGGTGTCATATCATCCCTTGTTGAAAGAATTTTCGTCCTGAAAATTAAGTAACGTTTGAGTAACGTCGCTAGTTGCCTAATAAGAAAAAAAATTTTGGATGTCACATCATCCCCTAGTTGATAGAAATTTTGTCCCGAAGTTTAAATAATACCTCCTGTGTTTGCCGTTGACCTCTTGAAAAGCTGAGGATACTTGCGCATCATCTGATCCTCACGCTCCCATGTGAATTCTGATCCATGTTTCGAGTTCCAACGAACTCTGACAATAGGGATTTTACTATGTTTGAGCGTCTTAACTTCTCTATCCATGATTTCGACTGGTTCTTCAATGAAGCGTAACTATTCTTCGATTTCTAACTCTTCAAGTGGAACTGCGAGTGTCTTGTCTGATAGGCATTTCTTTAAGTTTGAGACATGAAAGACGTTGTGCACACCACTAAGTCCTTCAGGTAGGTCTAGTTGGTACTCTATTGGGCCAATTCTCTTTACTATTTTGAACGACCCAACATAACGCGGGTTTAACTTGCCCCGTTTCCCAAAACGGATTACACCTTTCCAAGGTGAAACTTTTAATAGAACCATGTCGCCCACTTGAAATTCTAACGGTTCCTGACGTTTATCGGCATAACTCTTTTGACGGTCACGGGCTGCCGCCATACGATTTCGGATTTGCACTATTTTCTCTGAGGTTTCTTGCACAAGTTCAGGACCCGTAAGTTAGCTATCTCCAACTTCAGCCAACAAATAGGTGATCAACATTTCCGTCCGTACAATGCCTCAAACGGTGCTGATTTGATGCTAGTATGATAGCTGTTATTGTAGGAGAACTCTACTAAAGGCAGATGAGTTTCCCAAATGTTACCGAAGTCAATTACACAAGCTCGTAACATGTCTTCTAGAGTTTGAATGGTACACTTAGTCTGGCCATCTGTTTGAGGATGGTACACTGTGCTCATATCCAGGCGCGTGCCAAGAGCTTTTTGTAGTGATTACCAGAAACGTGAGGTGAATCAGCAATGATTGAAATTCGCACTCCGTGTCGAGAGACTACTTCTTTCAGATAAATACGAGCTAGCTTCTCCATCTTATCAGTTTCTTTGATTACCAGAAAATGAGCGGATTTGGTTAAGCGATCTATGATCACCCAGATGGTGTCGCATCTGCTAGGAGTTCAGGGTAGCTTAGTGATAAAGTCCATGAAAATCTGCTCCCACTTCCACATCAGGATTTCTGGTTGCTGGAGCAAACCAGACGGCTTTTGGTATTCGACTTTGACCTTCGAACAGGTCAGGTACTTGTTCACATTGGTGGCTATATCATCTTTCATGTTCAGCCACCAATACAAAACCTTCAAGTCATGATACATTTTATCGAAACTAGGATGAATATAATAGCGAGACTTGTGTGCTTCATCCATTACAAGTTCCCTTAATTTTTCGTACACTGGACCCATATTCGCTCTGCGAAGTAGCGAAGACCGTCTGATTTAACCCCAGGTTGTTTTTCCATGCCACGCGTGGCTTCTAACGATAAGTTCTCTTCTTTCAAGGCTTCGAGTTGGGCATTACGGATTTGATCAGGTAATCTGGTGTGAATAGTGAGTTGTAATGCTAGGACTCGTCTGGGTTTGGTTTCTTTTCGACTTAGGGCATCGGCTACCACGTTAGCCTTTCCCGGATGATACTTAATAGCACAATCATAATCATTCAAGAGTTTGATCCAGCGACGCTGTCGCATGTTCAACTCTTCCTATTCGAATATGTGCTGAATACTCTTGTGATCGATGTAAATGGTGCATTTAGTACCGTACAAGTAATGTCTCTAGATTTTCAGTGCAAACACCACGGCTCCCAACTCCAAAATCATGAGTCGTATAGTTCTTCTCATGAATTTTCAGCTGATGGGAAGCGTATGCGATAACCTTCTCGCGTTTCATTAATACACAACCGAGACCCCGAATGGAAGCATCGCAATACACTACGTAGTCATCCGTTCCCTCTGGTATAGATAGGATGGGTGCGCTATAGAGTTTCTGCTTTAGTAGCTGGAATCCTGGGTGTCGCCTCAGTTATACTTAGTACCTTTATGAGTTAGGGCGGTGAGAGGTTGAGTGATCTTAGAGAATCCCTCGATGAATCGACGGTAGTAGCCAGCCAATCCTAGAAATTGTCGCACCTCTGTTGGAGTCGTTGGTGTTACCCAATTGTTGATGGCTTCTACTTTAGTTGGATCGACATGTATTCCTTTCTCATTGACTACATGTCCTAGAAATTGAACTTCGCGAATCCAAAAATCGCATTTGGAAATTTTGGCGTACAACTACTCTTGCTTCAGCAGTTCCAGAATTAAACGTAGATGCTCCTCATGTTCTTCCTTGCTCTTGGAATAGATGAGGATGTTGTCAATGAAAATGATGATGAACCAATCGAGGTAAGGTTTACACACTCGGTTCGTGAGATCCATGAATACCACGGGTGCGTTGGTTAATCCAAATGGCATTACCAAAAACTCTTAATGTCCGTACTGGGATCTGAATGTAGTTTTGGATATGCCTTTTTCTCGAACTCTCAGCTGATGATAACCTGATCTAAGATCGATCTTTGAATAGAAGCTCGAACCTTGAAGTTGATCGAACAGATCATCAATACGGGGAAGTGGGTAACGATTCTTGACAGTTACTTTGTTCAACTCACAATAATCAATATACAAACGGAAGGTCCCATCTTTCTTCTTGACGAATAAGACTGGAGCTCCCCATGGTGATGAGCTAGGTCGGATGAAACCCTTATCCAACAGCTCTTGTAGTTGCGTGGATAATTCTTGTAATTTTGAAACACCCTACTTATTTTACTATTATTTTATCAGAGTTTAATGCGAAAAACGGTCCCAGTTTGACAAAAAACCTTGCCATGAATGGCTAAGGTATATCTTTTAATATAATATTATTGTTTTACAAAAGATAATATAATTACATCATTATACATAAGGATCTCTAACTCCGACTATTCCGTCCTCAGGAAGCTTCATTCCATGTGCTTTTTTCCTACAGTGTTTGAAAAACATTTTTGAATTAGCTTTCGCTAAGTAAGTACACTGCATCTTTTCATTCCATTATGAACACTTTAGGTTCTTATTATTATTCATGTTTTCCAGGCTCTAGGCGCCCCGTGGCCATCTCCGGACGTACCTCCGGTCACGTTATTCGTATATTTTATGGGTGTGCTAACCCCCTCGCAACCATCTTAGGTCGTACCTTCGGTCTGAGTATCGGCAAGGTTCTTACACTCTTCAGTATACACCCCTTGCATTTGTCATGAAGATTCATTCATTCCTCACCCCTGTAGGCTTGGAATCTTTTCCTCATTCAGCCTCGTAGGTCTGGAGTTCCTTTTTCTTTTCCTTAGCCTCGTAGGCTTTGAATCTTTTTAGTTCTCTTCTTTATTATTTATTGAGATCCACCTTACAGGCTGGGCATCTAATTTCATTTGGGACCTTGAGTATCTTAGACTCATAGCCTCCCAAATGTACCAAGCCTTTGTTTTCATTTAATGTGTATGCTTTATTTACTTCCCAACCCATTCCTCACCTTTAAAACTTCGTAACGGTTTCTCCATGATGTATTAAAAGGGTTTATATATAGGAAGTACCAGCGGCGTATCCACCACCCCTTTAACATTTCGTGAGTACTCCGTTATTCCATTTTAGGGCTTAGACTCGTTCCATCATACTCATTCATATTTGCATGTATCATCATGCATTCACGTATTCATCATGCATTTCACATATTCATATTCATCATGTATTCATATTTATTATGCATGATATATTCCCGTACTCATGTATTTTCATCACATATTCGTACTCGTCATATATTGTAAACTTGGGTGATTATCCCTCCAGAGCAGTACCTCCAACATAGATGTTCCCAGGAAAGAGTGACGGGTCAAGGAGAGATTTATACACCACTCTTTCCTTAGACAGAACATTTCGTTTGTCAGATAACTACATACCGGTCGGAAGTTCTCCCATACGTTTATTATATTTTCATTACTGTCTTTTAGTCTATACCCCTAAACATTCATAATGGTTTCACCACGAAGCATCACAGAGGTTTATATATAGGAAGTGCCAGCGGCGTATCCACCACCCCTTATATAAGTCGTGGCTACTCCATTACTCCCGTTTAGTGTCTAGACTAACCTTTCATTATCCCGTACCCTCATCATATACACATCACATAACACATATCATTTAAGCACGTAATTCACATAACCGTGTCTAGAGTACGGGTCCAGTGTACTTACTTTATCCTGGGATAGTTTCGTAAGTTCATTCCTTACTAAAACGTCTCTTCGTTCCTTGCTCGTAACTTTAACGCTCTGCACTCGTAACTGCTACGCTCGTAACTGTCGTACTAGCTTCTCGGTAATCGTGTTTGTGTGTGTGTGAAAGTGTTGGCGATGTTGTTGTTGTTTTCAAATGATTTCTATTTATATGTTATCCATGCACCGGTGGCGGACCTCTAAGGTAGGTGGTAGCGGTCCGCTATCGCCCCTTTGCAAGGTGTCTGGCGTACTCCACACGTGGTGGACCATTATGCTCTGGGTATCGGTCCATCAGCGAGTCATATTACACGTGTCACATGCTCGTTTTCCGGGTCCAATTGCGGCTGGCGGACCGTTACCCGCCTGGTGGCGGTCCGCCATAGGGCTTAGTCATCACCCACGTCACTGCCACGTGGCATTCTCTGCATGATTGCATTGTCCACATGTAGCGGAACACTATGGAACCCGGTACTGGTCCCTACCGGCTCGATTTCCTTATTTTCCTTATTTTTCAGTCCTTTAACTTTGGGTTATTACACATTGGGCCCTGGACTTATATTTCTTTGAAAATTGTGGTGTTACAACTCTCCCCCCCTTAAATTAGGTTTCGTCCTCGAACCCCGTTAATCCTTGAACAATTGAGGCTAACTCTCTCTAATCTCTTCCTCACTTTCCCAAGTCATCTTTGATCCTTTTATGTTCCTCCATTGCACTAATCCTTGTTTGATTGTTTTGTGACGTAACTGCTTCTCTTTTTTGTCCAGAATCTTGATTGGTTCTTCAACATACGTCAGCTTATCGTCGACTTCTATTTCTTCCAAAGGAACACATGGAGTGTCATCTGCCAGACACTTTCTTAAATAGGATACATGGAATGTATTGTGTATCTTATCCAATTCTTCGGGTAGTTTTAACTGATAAGCTACCTTTCCGACTCTTTTGATGATTCTGAAAGGACGTATGAATCGTGGACTTAGCTTTCCACGTTTCTTGAATCGAATTAGACCTGTCCAAGGAGATACTTTTAATAAGACATAATCTCCTTCTTGGAATTCTATTGGTCTACGTCTCTTATCTGCATATGATTTCTGTCTATCATGTGCAACTTTTAAATTTGCCTTGATTAAGTCAAGCTTTCCTGATAAGCTCTTTCTGACCAATTTCTCCCCAGCACACAGGAGTCCTACATCTTCTACCATATAGCATCTCATATGGTGGCATACTAATACTAGAATGGTAGCTATTATTGTACGAGAATTCTGCTAATGGTAAATGATTATCCCAACTTCCACCGATATCGATCATACAAGCATGTACCATATCTTTGAGGGTTTGTATTGTCCTCTCACTTTGATCGTTAGTTTGAGGATGATATGTTGTGCTGATCAATAACCTAGTTCCCATATCTTTATGGAACTTTTTCCAAAAACGTGAAGTGACGAGTATCTCGATCAGAGACAATCGAGACTGGCACTCCATGTCTTGAAACAATCTCTTTGATGAATAAATCAGCTAACGTTTTTTAAGAGTATGTCTCACGTATTTCTAAGAAATGAGCACTCTTAGTTAACCGATCTACAACCACCCAAATGGTATCTTAACCCCTAGTTGTCTTTGGTAGCTTGGTTATGAAGTCCATAGTGAGATGTTCCCACTTCTATTCTAGGATTTCTAATGGTTGTAATCTCCCATACATTTTCTGATGTTTTGCTTTAACTTGTAAACAAGTCAAGCATTTTGCTACATATTTCATGATATTAAACTTCATTCCGGGCCACCAATAATCCTTGCGCAGATCTTGGTACATTTTTGTAGTACCTGGATGAATAGAATATCGTGCCTTAGGAGCTTCATCGAGAATCTTAAGTCTAAACTCACCTGATCGTGGTATCCATATACGACCAAATTGATTTTTGACTTTATACGCATTCTCTTCTAGAAACTTCTCTTGACCAGCCATCCTTTCTTTCTTAACATTCTCACCTTTTAATGCTTCGATTTGTGTGTCTCAAAGCTGGCTCATGAAATCAGGAGTTATCACTAACTTATATGTTTTCACCCGAATAGGATGATGCTCTTCCATGCGGCTTAGAGCATCTACTACCACATTAGCCTTTCCAGGGTGATATAGAAATTCATAATCATAATCCTTGACCAGTTCTAACCATCGTCGTTGCCACATGTTTAAATCCTTTTGGTCAAAGAAGTATTTAAGACTCTTGTAGTATGTGTAAATCGGTTTCTTCGTTCCGTACAGATAATACCTCCAGATCTTTAGTGCAAACACTACCGCAGCTAATTCTAGATCATGAGTTGCATAGTTTACTTCATGTGTCTTTAGCTGTCAAGAGGCATAGGCTATCACCTTTCCTCGTTGCATTAAAACACATCCTAACCCAAGCTTGGAAGCATCAGAATACACTACAAAGTCTTCTACTCCTTCTGGCAATGCCAGAACCGGAGCTTGTGTCAACTTTTCTTTCAAAGTCTGGAATGCTTTCTCCTGAGCTGCATTCCATTCATATTTTGAATTCTTTCCAGTTAGTTTAGTCAAGGGGGTGGCTATCTTAGAAAAGTCTTGGATGAACCTTCTGTAATAGCCAGCTAATCACAAGAAATTTCTAACTTCCGATGGGTTCTTAGGTGGAGACCATTTCATTACAGCCTCTACCTTTTCTGGGTCCACCGAGATACCTTCTGCATTCACAACATGGCCCGGAAATTGAACTTCTCTCAACCAGAATGCACATTTTGAGAATTTCGCGTACAATTTCTCTTTTCGTAAAGTAATAAGTACTTCACGAAGGTGTTGTGCATGTTCTTCTTCATTGTTTGAAAAAATCAGAATGTCATCAATGAAGAAAATAACAAATTTGTCTAACATTGGCTGGCATACTCTATTCATGAGGTCCATGAAGACTATTGGAGCATTCGTTACTCCAAACGGCATCACTACAAATTCATAGTGTCCGTAACGAGTTTTGAATGCTGTCTTAGGCACATCCTCTTCCCGTACCTTGACTTGGTGATAACCGGATCTTAATCCGCTTTTAGAAAACCAACCACATCCTTGTAACTAATTAAACAAATCATCAATTCTAGGTAAGGGATACCTATTCTTGATAGTCGGTTTGTTCAATTCGCGGTAGTCTATACACATTCTCATACTACCATCTTTCTTCTTTACAAATAGAATTGGTGCACCCCAAGGGGATACACTAGGGCGTATAAATCCCTTGTCCAATAACTCTTTCAGTTGTGACATCAATTCCTTCATTTAAGTTGGTGCTAACCGATACGGAGCCTTAGCCACCGGTTTAGCTCCAAGAATTAAATCGATTTTGAATTTGATCTCTCTCTTAGGTGGAGCACCTGGAAGATCGTCTGGAAATACTTCTGGGAATTTATTCACTACTGGAACTTGACTTAGTTCCTTCCCGTTCATCTTTACATCATCTACGTAGGCTAAGAAGGCTTGGTAAGCTTGTCTCACGTAGCTACTTATCTTGGCCATCGTACATAGTGTGATCTGGCTCCTTCGTTCACCAATGACACTAACTTCTTTTCCTGTAGGCGTCATGAATCGTACAATCTTCTTATTGCATATGATCATTGCAGCATGTGAAGATAACCAATCCATTCCAATGACTACGTCGAATTCTTGCATCGGCATCGGGATCAAGTCGATAGGATATTCTTCTCCTTCTATCAGTAGTCGACAATCTCGGCATATTTTAGTCACTACGCAGTTTCGATCACTCGCGATTTCGAATTATAATGCCTTAGCCAACCTAGTTCTATTGAACTTTCTAGAGTTCGCATATTTTAAAGAAATAAACGATCGACTAGCTCCTGTATCGAATAAAACACAAGCAGGTAGGGAATTCATGAGGAATGTACTTGATGCAACGTCAGGAACATCTTTTGCTTCCTCAGTGGTAATCTGAAAAGCCCTACCTCTTGGTTTCGGAGCCTCGGTCCTCTTCACTTCATTTTCTGCTACTCTTGACCCTTCTCGGGCCTTTTCCGTTTGAAATTTTAGCTCAGGACATTCCCTGCTAAAGTGTCCTGGCTTATAACAGTTGTAGCACAAATGGGTGCCACTCATACACTGCAATGCAGTGTGTCCAGTCTTTCCACACTTGTGATAAGTTGTAAACTTGAATCGGCACTCTCCCGTGTGCCTTCTTCCACAAGTCTTACAATTTTGAATACCTTTCCTTGGGGAGGAACCGCCTCCTGGTTTGTTGAACTTGAACTTCTTAAGAGGCATAGGAGAAGGATAACTTTCTCCTTTTCTCTTTCCATCTCTCTCAGCCTGCCTCTTGAGCTCAGTCTCGCGTTCCCGAGCCCCATCAATCATCTCCTCCAAGTTCGTGAACTTGTATGGATGGATGAACTCTCTAATCTCTGTTTTTAGAACGAGATGGTATCTCGTCATCCATATTTCAGAGGTTGTTAACAAAGTAGGACAGAATCGGGCTTTGTCAAAGAAGATCCCAGTGATTTCATCTACAGATTCCGTTGTCTGACGGAGTTGAAGAAACTCCTTAGTGATTCTTTCAATTGCCACTCGAGGGCAATAGTGTTTCAAGAAAAGATCCTTGAACTCTTCCCAACTCATCTCTTTAATTTTGTTCCTACCTTTCTCTCTCTTTACTACTCCCCACCAATCGTCATCTCGCTCTTTTAATTGGTTGGTAGCGAAAGTAACCTCATCTTCCTTTTCACAGTGACATGTATCGAATGCCCTTTCTATTGAGGAGATCCATCTCTGACTTTCTAAGGGATTAACAACTCCCTTAAACTCTAAAGGTTTACAAGTCATGAAATCCATATACGTACAATGAGTTGACTTCGTATCACCTTTTTGATTTCTTCCTTCTCCATTATGAGTAATATCTTTGTGGCTTTCAGACCAACTTTCTAATGATTCTGTAGATCTGCTTGTAAGATCGGGAAATTTGCACCAAATGCTTTTCCTACTTCTATTGCAATTTGTCTCCGGATATTTTTCGGGACTTGCTCGACTTCGTTCTCATCATAAAGTGGAGAATCAGCTCTCCTATGGCTTCCCTCGTCACGTACTTCATCGTTTTGATGTTCAGCCATTTGTTGAAACATGATGTCGCTTTAATCTCTCATTCGTTTACCCTAATCATAGTCTAGGGTTTTATACTATAGGCCTCGTATCAGTTTAATCCTAATCAAGGTTTTCACATAAATCTCATATTCATGTATTTGCATATATGTATGTATACATTCATTCATGTATCATAATCATGCATATTCACATTCCCGGCTTACTATCTGCTGACATAAGTTATCATACGTGACAAAGTTCTGCCCACGTATACTCATTCATTTCTTGTTTAAGCATTGGAATTTAAACATACCTGCTTCCTTGGACGGCCTCGGATTGAATCCCTATTTATATCATGAGCACTTATGGTTTGAGTTTAAGTATCCTCTTTTGATACTTAAATCCCTCAAACCGTGCTCTGATACCAACCTGAAACACCCTACTTATTTTACTATTATTTTATCAGAGTTTAATGCGGAAAATGGTCCTAGTTTGACAAAAAACCTTGCCATGAATGGCTAAGTTATATCTTTCATTACAATATTATTGTTTTACAAAAGATAATATAATTAAATCATTATACATAGAGATCTCTAACTCTGACTGTTCCGTCCTCAGGAAGCTTCATTCCATGTGCTTCTTTCCTACAGTGTTTGAAAAACATTTTTGAATTAGCTTTGGCTAAGAAAGTATACTGCATCTTTTCATTTCATTATGAACCCTTTAGGTTCTTATTATTATTCAAGTTTTCCAGACTCTCGGCGCCCCAGTGACCATCTTCGAATGTACCTCCGGTCACGTTATTCGTATATTTTATGGGTGTGGTAACCCCCTCGCAACCATCTTAGGCCGTACCTTTGGTCCGAGTATTGGCAAGGTTCTTATACTCGTCAGTATAGACCCCTTGCATTTGTCACGATGACTCATTCATTCCTCAGCCCCGTAGGCTTGGAATCTTTTCCTCTTTCAGCCCCGTAGGCCTAGAGATCCCTTTTCTTTTCCTCAGCCCCGTAGGCTTGGAATCTTTTTCATTCTCTTCTTTATTATTTATTGAGATCCACCATACAGGCCGGGTATCTCATTTCATTTGGGACCTTGAGTATCTTAGACTCACAGCCTCTCAAATGTATCAAGCATTTGTTTTCATTTCATGTATATGCTTGATTTACTTCCCAACCAGTCCTCACCTTTAAAACAGTTTCTCCACAATGTATTAAAAGGGTTTATATATAGGAAGTACCAGCGGGCGTATCCACCATCCCTTTAACATTTCGTGAGTACTCTGTTATTCCATTTTAGGGCTTAGACTCGTTCCATACTCATTCATATTTGCACGTATCATCATGCATTCACGTATTCATCATGCATTTCACATATTCATATTCATCAAGTATTCATATTTATTATGCATGATATATTCCCGTACTCATGTAGTTTCATCACATATTCATACTCGTCATATATTGTAAATTGAGGTGATTATCCTTCCAGAGCAGTACCTCCAACAGAGATGTTCCCAGGAAAGAGTGATGGTTCTAGGAGAGATTTATACACCACTCTTTCCTTAGACAGAACATTCCGTTTGTCAGATAACTACATACCGGTCGGAAGTTCTCCCATACGTTTACTATATTTTCATTACTGTCTTTCAGTCTATACCCCTAAACATTCATAATGGTTTCACCACGAAGCATTAAAGAGGTTTATATATAGGAAGTACCAGGGGCGTATCCACCACCCCTTAGATATGTCGTGGCTACTACATTATTCTCGTTTAGTGTCTAGTCTAACCTTTCATTATCCCGTACCCTCATCATATACACATCACATAACACATATCATTTAAGCACGTAATTCACATAATCGTGTCTAAGGTACGGGTTCAGTGTACTTACTTTATCCTTGGATAGTTCCCTAAGTTCGTTCCTTACTAAAACGTCTCTTCGTTCCTTGCTCGTAACTTTAACGCTCCGCACTCGTAACCGCCACGCTCGTAACCGTCGTACCAGCTTCTTGGTAATCATGTTTATGTGTGTGTGAAAGTGTTGGTGATGTTGTTTTTGTTTCCAAATGATTTCTATTTATAGGTTGTCCATGCACCGGTGGCGGACTGCTAAGGTAGGTGGTAGCGGTCCGCCACCGCCCCTTTTCCAGGTGTCTGGCGTACTCCGCACGTGGCGGACCGTTACGCTCTGGGTAGCGGTCCGCTACCTAATCCTTATCAGCGAGTCATCTTACACGTGTCACATGCTCGTTGTCTGGGTCCAATTGCAGTTGGCGGACCGTTACCCGCCTGTGGCGGTCCGCCATAGGGCTGAGTCATCACCCACGTCACTACCACGTGGCATTCTTTGCATGATTGTGTTGTTCACACATAGCGGACCGCTATGGAACCCGCTAGCGGTCCGCTACCGGCTCGATTTCCTAATTTTCCTTATTTTTCAGTACTTTAACTTTGGGTTATTTACACATTGGCCCCTGGACTTATATTTCTTTGAAAATTGGGGTGTTACAAATTCACTCGGTGCAAGTCTATACGGTGCTGAGCAATAGGCGCTGCTCCGGGTGTTAGGTCAATCTGAAATTTGACCTGACGGTGAGGTGGAAGACCAGGGAAGTCTTCGGGGAATACTTCTTGAAAGTCATGAATGATGGGAATGTCATCAATCTTCTTCTCTTCGGATGGTTGTTCGGCGACAAGGGCTATAATAGCAGTATGACCTTTACGCAAACACTTCTTCGCTTTCATGAAGGATATGATGTCTACGACGGAGAGGAAGACTAACAATTCTATCACGACAGTTGATTTCGGCTTGATTTTTGGATAACCAATCCATACCAACAATTATATCGAAACTACCAAGTGTAACCAGCTTGAGATCGATATCAAGTTTATGACCAGTCAATCCTAGTTTACATCCGTTAAGGACGTGAGTTGCTTCGATTATCTGACCGTCCGCTATCTCTATGGTGTACTTGATTTCTAATAGGGTTGGAGTTGCTTTTAACAGATTACTAAGATTTTTAGATATGAAGCTCCTATCAGCACCAGTATCGAAAAGGACAGAAGCAAAACAATCGTTTAGGAGGAACTTACCGGTAACCATGTTGTGATCATTTCTTGCTTCCACTGAACCAATCACGAGAGCTCGACCCTTCGCACCATTTCCATTGTTGTTACCGTTATTGTTATTGCCATTTTTGTTGCCCTGGTTGTTGCCATTATTATTTCCACCGTTTCGTTTCAACTGAGGATAATCTTTCTTGAAATGCCCTTCCTTTCCACATTCATAGTAACCCCTTGTAGATCCTTGTTGCTGAGACAGTTTCTTAGGTTGAAGCTCACCCCTACGGTCTTTTGCAGTGTGGCCCATTTTACCACACCGTTGACAACGATACTTATCACATGGTCCATTTGTGGTGAAAACCACACTTTTTGCACTTAGGGTACTTTCCAGCGTAAGTATCCTGATTCTGACTTGAAGAGGTAGACTGGTTAAAGGTTTTAGTAGGCTCAAACCTACGTTGTTGTTTTTGCGAGGGTGGCTTAGACTGAAAAGTCTTGGAGTTGGTGTTGCTATCAAACTTACGCTTGTTGCTGTCAGTGGCATTGGTAACTGTGCCTCTCGGGGGTAGGGTACCCTGAGTTACAGCCTGGTCGGTCAGTCTATGAGCCAGCCTGATGGTTTGTTGAATGGTGGTAGGGTTAGAAGAAGTAACCATGCTTTGAATTTGAGGTACTAGGCCGTCGATGTACCTCTCGATCCTCTTGTATGCTGGAGTTACCATTTATGGACACGTGACTGCTAACTCATGAGAGCGGGTAGTATAAATCTCAATCTCAGAACCCTCCATATTTAAGTTCCAAAATTCACCCTCATGTTTCTGAATCTCGTCACGAGGACAGTACTCCTCCCTCAGCATAGTCTTGAACTCCTCCCAATGTAGGGTGTTAGCCATGTCCAGACCTAACATCTGGACCTGAGAGTTCCACCAAGTAAGGGCGGGACCCTCGAGTGTACCAGAGCCATACTTGACTTGGTTTTCCTGGAGCAGTTGCACATTGCAAACACCGATTCAACTTTCTCAATCCAACGGAGAAAACCAACGGCTCCTTCAGCACCACTAAACGTGTGAGGCTTGCAGTCCATGAAGGTTTTGAAAGTGGAAGTCTGCTGGTTATTGTGTTGACCTGGATTGCAAATATAGATACTGTTTAAGGATACCAAATTCGAGAGAACAAAAATTTGAGTCAACTCGGTAAAGTCGATAGATGATAAATTTACCTCCAGCTAGGTTGGCTGCTAAGGCTTCAGCCACTCATTCATTGATGAGCGAAGTCAGTTCGGCTGCGGTCATGTTGATGTTACCACGACTACCATTACGTCTACCACGTCCACGGCCATGTCCAGACATGATCTTTACATTCACAAATACAATAATGAGAAAATATATAGTATATTTTCATCATACAAGTACCAGTAAGCAAAAGGAGAACTAAACCACAACATCTAATATTTCAATCATAACTCTTGATTAAATAAATTGTAAGGGCTACAAAGTAATTTCAACCAAAACATCAAAATCAAGAAATATATGTTGGATGGGGACAACCCTGCCCATCTAGGTTTAGAAAGAAAAGATAAATAAGAATAGGATATCATATGCCACTGCCAGCTGAAGAAACAACTGATATGTCATCATTTTCCTCAGCTGGTTCTCCCTCAGGTTCAACATCTTGAGCGTCTCCTACTGCATTGGCAGCCGCAAGCTGTGCCTCTAGCTCCTCAATTCTAGTCTCAGCCACTCCAATATTAACATGTAGTACATTCACACAGGTCTCTAACTCTTGGAATGCTGCCACCAGGTTTTCATGCACCTTGTTAGTCTCTCCTAGATCTGCTGTCAGTTTCTCAATATTCTGGTCAGCTTGACTTCCTTGTAGCAACAACCCGGTAATGTATAAAAAGTGAGTTGCAAAGTAAATTCTTTTAACTGGTAACAACTCACCATTTGGTTTCTTCAAATCTTCAGCCAAAGAGATCGTGATTGCTTGATCTAATTCTTCCTCCTCTTTATCAGTTCTTGAGTGATTGTCCTGATCATGTTCTAGATCTCCCTGTCCATCTTTGCTACAAAGGTAGCAAAAGCCTGCTCTAAAGGGTATGATAGGGGTGGTAGGGTTTGTGAAGAAGAGGGAGTGTTAGCAACGTGAGGGGGTGGGGTCTGCTCCTAACGAACCCAGCTCCTGATCATGTCAGGATACCAGTGACAGCCATGCATGTTATCCCTGGCACGCACATGAAAGGGCTCGTCGTACACCATGTGTTGTCAACAGGGTTCAGTCGACACCTCTTAGGTTCGGGTGAAGGTATAGTAAGAAAATCGGGTTCCTGGTTAGCTGGGGGTGTAGGATGAGTCGACATTCCTGTAATGCAAGATGTAAGTCCCATATTTGAATGTCTGTGTCGTGTAACTAATGCATGTGTGTGGTTATAGTCTAGTATGCTATCATAGTTCTCTATAACCAATGGCTCTGATACCAATCTGTCACACCCCCAAAATCCACATGCAGCAATCCACCGCGGGGGCCATGAAAAACCAGGATCTCAATCATTAGTCATATCAAACGACACTGTATGAATTTATTTGAAAACCATTAAATGCTCAAAGAAAATGCGAAAGCGTAAAGTAAAGTACTTAATGCGCAAAACAAACGTGCCCAAAAACCAAGTTATTTAAAAGCAAGTAAATATTTTAAATGTTTGCAAAAATAATGGACTCCCATGCATGTCCTAACCGTGTACTTGTGCCTTAGCGACCTGAGAAAACATGTTAAGAAAATGTGTCATCGCTAGGTTGGCGAATTCACATGTTTCAGTTATAAATAATGTTTTCCAGTTAATGTACATTCTAAATATATCAATAGGTAGCTAACCTATGTTCAAGTTACTAAAGCGCTCGCAACCGAAGCTTATTGTTTTGTGTTTGATGCCTTCCACCATGTCTATCAACAGTGGTGATGTGTTAGGTCAATTTAACACCCGTTCGACCTCCAGTAGAGTTAGCGCAACTAACGCGGGTGGCGTTTGTCAAACCCAGTAGTACTACTCAAGATTACCTCGCTAATTCCGTATTAAACAGTTAGATGTGTAAGGACTTTCATGATAGAATGTTACGCTTAGTTTAACAGGTGATATATACAAGAACTACAAAAATTATATGGTTGTGTCATGTTTTCTCCCCCTAGATTAAAACAGAAAAAGGGCTGTGAAACTCACATGATGTGCAGTAAAAGATAGCAAGCACCGCACAAGAAATATCAAGTAAGGTAAATGGACCACCTATGGATGCACTAGATTAATTAAATATAATTTAATTAATCACAATGTATGATTATTATTGTTGGAATGATTATGTTAATATAATATGATATTATATATAAACGTAATAGTTAAAATATTTAATAAATTGGTTTCCGAGTGCACGAACGTTTTTCGTTATAAAACCGAGTTAAAATATTATTAAAATAATATAGGGAATAGCTTTATAAAAAGAAAAACCAAGAAAAGGGCTTTGCAAAAAAATAATGCAAGAGACCGGATTCGAACTCGGGTCTCTTGCGTGCAACACCAACGGCCCAACCAACTGCTCGGGGGTAGGGCTGTAAACGAGCCAAGCCGAGCCAAGCCAGGCTTGGCTCGAGCTCGAGCTCTAAATTAAACGAGCCAGCTCGGCTCGGCTCGATTTTTTTTCCGAGCTGAAAAGTTGAGCTCGAGCTCGGCTCGTAAAAAGCTCGAGCCAGCTCGTGGCTCGTCGAGCTAGATCGTTTTTTTTTTTTTTTTTTACATATTAATATATATATAAACAACAACAAAAATATTTTATTCTCGGTTTGAAGTTGATTGTCTTCAAAAAACTAAATACATGGAAGGGACAATATATAAAATACAAAAAAAAACATAGATAACCCAAAACTTACAAAGTAGAGAGTAAATACAATTCTAGATAAAGTAAAATTTTAGTCCAAAACTCAGAGTTCTTGAAAACAAATTAACTTAAAAAATCAAAACATCATATTTCAAATATAACATATATATATATATATATATTAGTTATTTAGACGAGCCGAGCCACGAGCCGAACCCACGAGCCGAGCCCGAGCCGAGCCAACCCTAGCTCGAGCTCGGCTCGTTTAGAATTCGAGCCAGCTCGGCTCGGCTCGTTTAAAACCAAGCTTTTCCCGAGCCGAGCTTTTTCCGAGCTTTTTTCGAGCGAGCCACGAGCCACGGGCTTTTTGAACAGCCGTACTCGGGGGTACAATTGTGAACAAAACCCAAACCATATGGTTTTAACCCTTAATCGAGATCCCGGTTCTTCCCCAATTCAAAATCCAAGATCCGATTACCATAGATTGTTGTTTAATCGATCAAAAGGGTTTAGGGTTTTTGTAAAACAGTGTATGGCGATCATGATAGCGTGGTTTGATTTGTTTTTCGTGTTGGTTTGGATTGGATTTTGAACCGGTTAAGAACTCGTAAACCCTAGGTTTACTATGAATCAATTACACTAAATTCGATTAGATTGGGTTCTGGAATCATAGGGCTTTCAAAGATTAGAGGATTGCGACCCTTCAATGAACCCTAGAATCTGTTCTTGTTTAATTCGGTGTTCTAAGCCCCAATTGAGTTAGGGCTTTTGTTCTATAGATGAAAACGAAGCTACAAGTGTGTTTGATTACCTTGTTTGATGTCGGATTGATGGGGTTCGACTAGACTACAGTTCCGACTTCGACGTGTTGGTCTCCGGCCTCTCCGGCTACTTCTCCGGCCAAATTGGAACTTGCGGAATGTTTAGAGAGGTTCGACTAATGTGTGTGGAGTGATAATTTGATAGTTGGTAACCAGATTCGATTGAATTTAGTGGTTTTTGTAATGGATTCGACGGTTTCTTAAACTCGTGATTAATGTGGTTAAATTTTAATCATGGGAGATATTAAAACATCCTAAAACGGTTCAAACATGGTCGATGTCATCAATGCTATTCATAATGGTTGTAAATTCAAACAGACTTGTGAGTTTCGGGTTGAATTTGGATCATGAACTACCGATTTTGACTTTCAAAAGTCAATGAATGGAGTTTTGGGTATTGACAGAATCAGTCCCTGTAGTTTTCTGTATATATGTTTGAGTTTAACAGATTTGGTCCTCAAAGTTTGTAACTGGACTAACTAGGTTTGTGAGATAACGAAGTTTAAGTTAACGAGGTTAATCTGAAATTGTTGGGTGTCACACTAGGGTCGACTAGGCGTGTCACCGACTTCCTATGAAGATAGTAAACTCGTGTAAATAAAGGACGGGCGATGTCAAAATGTCTAATGGAGGATCACCTCTCGGTCTCACCTTCACAATGCTGTTAAAGGTTGTGGTCCATAACCCAAGAGCAAAGGACAATCTCTAACTAGACCCCAAGCAAACCCTAAGAACACTAATCCACGAATGAAAGGTAAATCTCGCTCTTGCGCAGGCTCGACCTAACACACAACGGGTAGAAGGTTCTAGGCTAATCTATCACCTCTCGCTCTCTGACTAGGTAGGACACTAAAATAATACTCAAACCAAGGCCAAGACACTAACCGCTATCTCTAGTCAGTTATCTAATGGGACAAAACACAAAGTAATCATCCAAGCATGCAAGAATAAATCTAGAAGACACAAAATCAACCAAACATCATTCAAACATGGTCATAGTAATAGAAATCACATCAAATCAGTATTCATATACATTCACAAGCAGTAACACAACAAATCATACGATAAAAACCCGAAAAAGCGTCAAAACACGAAAGCAATCATCAAACCTAGGTAGCTAACAGGTTTAGCTACTCATAGAAATTCAAAACATCATAAAACTAAGGTCAAACAGAAGAATAGTCAATAAAAGTTTCAAAATCAAACGAATAAACACAAACCGAACGTTTCCAAATCGAAAACGATCTGCAATCTTCACTCTGAGGCTTCTAGGAAGCTCCAAACTCCAAGTTTTAATGTTCTAAGACGTCCCAAATCGCCTCTGGTCAAACTCTCCCAATAATGGCCGTCAAAAAGGCTTAAATAGCCTTTTTTTTAGGCTTTTTGTCGCCTCAAATTGGTGGAGGAACGCTACATGTTTGATGGAGGTCCGCTACTTTGTCAGATCCTTGGCGGACCGCTAAAAAGCCCCATAACGGTCCACTATGGGTGAAATTTCGGGATTTTATCCGCGTTGGGCTGTAGGAATTTCTGAGACACTCAAGATTCATATATTATGGGCCCGGTAACTCATTTTCTAGCCCGAGATATGCCCATCTGAAGTTCAGACTTTTTTTTCCTGTCGATTCCTTTTATTCCTTCATTCCCGCAACTCGTTTACTCGCTTACTCTTCTCGTTTCTCTATAATACCTACAATATCAACATATATAGACATAAGTATCATAATCCAATGAATTCACAATCAAAACCTATTCAAATGTGGTGAAATACGCGTTATTAACATGTGTGTTTTGCACCATATCAATGATCGTCAGAATGACGAAACCATTAGGATTATACAAGAGACAAAGGCAATTGTTCCTATGGGCTGGAATGATATATAACAAGTGAGTGGGCAATCGGCAGTGTTGTACTACGAAGTACCAGAGGTGACACGTGTGACATTCTTATGAGCAATAAGAACGACGAGGTATTGTCAAGGACAATGACGATGAAACCCTCGTGAAAGGGTTAGTAAGAAAGGCAATCACGAACAAAAACTTCTAGCAAGTGCTAGGATAGCCAGAGGGGGGAAACGCAACCGTTTGACTAATGGTTGGATACCGAATGGATTTGGTGCACGAGTAAGAACGGAAGGATATGTTGGGTTGGTTTGTACCGACACGGGATTCGAGGACGAATCCTCTTTTAAGGGGGAAATACTAGTAACATCCCGAAAACCCCTAAGATCATTGGTTCGGATTAACGAGTGACCCGATCCTCTTATAAATGACATGGTTGATAAGGATTTACGTGTAAAACACTATTTAGCGAAGTAAAGGGTCCGGTTAGTCGTTGAGAAAGATAGTTTGAGATCGGAAGGTGCATGTCACAATTAGAAGGGCTTATAACATAAACCGTGAGTGGTATTTGTACCCCCTTAAACTCGCAAACCCTATACCATTCTCAATCTAGGGTGCGATGGCCCAAAAACCGAGATAGAGGGGGACAAGGAGGGCGGCAATTGGTGGTTCCCGGCTAAGGGGCGTCAGAACTTTGTAAGGTAACCCATGTTCTCACCTTTTCCTTTAATTTACAGTTGTGTATGGGAACCCGGCTAGGGTTCTACCCTTGCTTGTGGTGTATCAGAATAGAGGGTGGGGCCGGTGGACGGGTGACGGTTGTTATGGCATGCACTCGACAGCCATGGTGTTTGACGCGGAAGGTGCTCGGTGTTAGGATGATGGAAACAGCTGTGGAGATCGGAGGTGGCACGACGGGAGTGGTGGTGCACGACGGGAAACGGGGTCCGACTAGGGCGACCCAACGAGAAAGACAAGGCACTCGGTGGTGCTAGACGGAGATGACGAGCTCGACATGGACGGCATCGGTGGCGCGCTGTGGGGGCGTGAGGTCGAGAGCGACGGAGGCACAAGTCGGTTAGGGTTAACACCATCATGGCGGTGGTACATGGTGGAGGCAGGTTAGCGGCATACGACGCGAGGACAAAGACGAGTTGCATGGTGGTTACGTGTGGTTGTGATCGGTTAGCAATACCTGAGATTGGTGATGGGCTGGCAGTGGACGCCGGTGGAGGTAGTATGGTCGACTAGGGTTTCCCTAACATGGGTTTTGCATGACATGGTTACATGTATGCATGTAGCCGGTTCGTGTGCTTAGGTCCTATTCGGGGTCAAAGGCGAGTCAATTCGGGAATTGTGGAGATTAGGGTTCGGTGAAACGGACGGACGAGCAAATGAGACGAGTGTCGGGATTTAATTATTTGCGTAGTAATCCGACAAAAGTTAGTACTGAATCTGATCGTGTAATCGTACATTTGACAGGTTCGGGAATTGAGCGAGCGGTCAAGGTGCAGAGTAGGAATTCGGGCGCATCATAACCAGTGAGTTTCTAATCACCTACTTTTAAACGTTTTATTGTTTTTGGGGCTATCGTAGATACATGCAAGAGGTGTTTACTATATTAAACGAGTTAAGAGTTTTGGGTTTAACCCGAGGTGTTTTATGATCTAAATCATTCATTAATGTTTCGGAGGGTATGCGGGGTGTCATTGTAATTATGTGAGTTAGGGTTAAGTGAGTTATTGATGTATGTCGTGTTAAGGGCTAGTCAGTGAGTCAGGATAAAAGCTAAACGCTTATGTGTGTGAGTAGGATATGTTATCCTAGTGCTATGTGTGGGGTGCAGGTGTAGTTAATGTGTCATATAAATAAAGGGTGATGTTATGTGTTTTATATTTGAGTTGTGTTTGCATCGTTGTATTTATGACACGGCAAACGAGATTGTGAAGGATAAAGTCCTTCGGGAAGTAACCAAAGGTAACAATATTGATCAGCTTAATGATGAGCTCGAGGTGTGTCGAACGCCCTGACGAGGGTGCGGTGACGAGGTATGTGTTTGTGTGCATATTTATATGTTAAATTGCATGCAAGTGTTGAGTTATAATTATTATGTGTGAGATGATATTAATCATGTATGAGATGATATTAATGTGGTCTGTAGAGTTAGATTGACCGTTGTGTCGGGTCCTGAGTTGAGATAAATATTAATTGGGACAAGATGGCTTTTGTTTAAATTAAACTATTAGAACTCACTCAGTGTAGCTGACTTTGTGTGTATGTTAGATTGTTTTGCATGTGAGCTTCGGGGTCGACGTATCTTGGCTGGGAGGCGGTTCTACTCGGATTAGTGTGTCGGCATTCATGAGGTAATGTCATTAATGATAATGTAAAACAAAAGTGATTATTGTTTTTAGAAAGACTTCCGCTGTAATTTTAGTTAACAAAACAAGTATTTTAAAGAGAATATCCAGTGATGAGAACCAACTGTAAGGTGCCTGGTTTGAGGCTTTACAGGTATTTAGTGAACAAGTGGTATATTATGAAAACCAGAAATGTCATCTAACTAGTCAGTCTACTTGTCTGTCCTGTTGAAACGAACATAAAAACTGGTCTGAAAGTGACCGGTTAGTTAGATGACATGTCTGGTTTTTAAAAATTGTGTAGCAAGATATTTTGTCGTAAAAACACAAGAGAAAATTTTCAAAATATACATTTGATCAAGGAAACATCTCTAAATAGACATTGAATTTTAGCCTAGAAATACATAGACATCCACAGTGAACCACCGCCAAAAATTAGCCGGCAAAAGAGTAAGTTAAGTCAGGGTTCTACACAAATGAAATGTCGACACGTGGTAAAAATCACGGCTAAATAACCGGCGGCTATTTAGCCGGCCCAGGCTCAAGGCTAAAATAATCGTCTTTTTCCGGCTTAGCCCTCGGCTAAGTACAGAAGCCCCCGGCTAAGTACAGAAGCCCCCCGGCTAACGGCCAGCTAAGTGCAGAAACCCCGGCTCACGACTAAATAGCCTAGATGGGCCGGCTATTTAGCCGTGATTTTTGCCACTTGTCGACATTTCATTGGTGCAGACCTTTATTTTTCGCTTACTTTTTTGCCGGCTAATTGAGCCGGCTGTTCAATATGGAAATATATGTATTTTAGGTTAAAAGACGATGTCTATTTTGAGAATTTGCTTTGATTAAATGTCTATTTTGGTAATTTTTCTTAAACATAAGCACTGGTCAATGGTCAATGGTCAAAGAAATCTGAATCATTTGAGATGATTATACATACCCTACTAGTCTTTTCCTAAATTTTTGTTTGAAATAACTTTGTAATAATTTCTATAAAGTTAGAAATCTACTAGAGTCATAAATACATAAAATAGTTGGATACTAGTTAAATCAGAAAATTGATTAGCCTTGTTTAAAAAATAAGAATATGTTTAACACAAAAACATCAAGAAAGTTATTGTTCTTTTCTTACAACTTAAAAGAATGTGTAAAAAGTATTTATTATTAAATAAATTATTTATAAAATGCATTTGAATACACTTTTAATAATTTTGACTTTTTCATTACTATTACGTTATATATTTTACATGTTTATAATTACATCTTATTTTGACTTTTGAGGTCAAACAAACTAACAATTGACTTGAATCCTCTAACAGTAATAACAAAACTTTTGAATTTGCATCAAAACAAGAATATCACAGATTAAAAAAAAAATCATCTCTCAAATCTTGATCATCTTAACGAGAACGAGGATGGTTTTCGTTGATCAAATCCGCAGTGAAATTCCACAAGTTTTGGGCTAGTTGGGCATCATTAGCTTGTGAGCTTGTTGCATAAAGATTGCAATTTGCAAAGTAGTTGTCACTGATTCCTTGAACTTGTGGGTGCAATGCTACATAGCATGTAGTTGCTGCTCCCTGTAAATAACTTCTATTTCATGTAGGAAGGCATGATTGATGACATAAATTATTAACTTTTGGGCAAAATCAATTCAAAATTTTATTAAAGAAATTAAGTTTTTTGAACATGAATGATCACCTGATGCACGTTTTTAAGCACGAATTTACCAAATATGTTAGCAAGGCCTGCATCAATATCCACATACAATTCAGTTATGAAATTAGAGGGGAGGGTGTCGCAGATTACCAAATGAAAAGACAAACAATTATATACAATAATTAGGGATTGCAACAGATCGGGTATGGGACGAGTTTTAGTAATCCCAGTCCCATACCGGATTATAAAAATCCTGTTACATTATACCCATTGGTACATGGGTATGTCTGTGGGTATTGGGAATACCGGTTTATGATTTTATGTGGTTAAAGTTTACCCGTTGAGATGCCCATTACCCGATACCCGATCTTAAATTCACTTCAACAACCGATTTGAAATATTAAACACCGAACTATAAAAATTTCAAGTTTCTTACAACTTCAGCATACTATTTATTATATTTTTTTAAAATTATTTAATATATTAATGTATTGGCAGTGTTGTAAAAATCGGGCCTAGACGCTAGGCGGCCATTTAACTTGTAATTTTGAGCTAGGCGGACCATTAATCGGAATCGGGCCTAGGCGGTCCTAGGCGGGTCTAGGCGGTCCTAGGCGGCCAGATTCCGGCGAAAACCTAAAATTTTCGGCCAAATTCCGGCGAAAGCCTTGGATTTTCCAGCCAACCCCTTCAATTCCAGCCAAATATGTGTATAAATATTTAAAAATGAACATTTTTATAAAAATTACTTATAAAAATGTGTGTATATATATAAAAAACTAAAAATTACATATAAAAATTCCAATCCGATTAATCTTGCCTAGGCCTCGATTAATCCCGCCTAGGCCCCGATTAATCCCGCCTAGACCTAGGCCCCACCCCACCGCCCGACTAGTGGTAGGGTTAAACCAGAATTGGAGAAGAAGAAACTAAAAGATGGAAGGAATTGAATTCATAATCTTTGCATATCCATTCCATAGCTAAACACCCATATAAATAGAAATATAAATTACATTGAACACCCCCTACTATCCTTAAATAAAACATTTTCCCCTTAACCTAATTGACTAAATAATAATAAAAATAATTAAAAATAAATCGTAACAATACTCCCCACTTAAAAACATTCTTGACCTCAAGAATCACAAATTAACGGAAAACAATTGCAACATCCATGGACACTTTGGGTCGACCCGTTCCACGGTGGACGCCATTCAGTTCGTCCAATGGCATTCGGGGCAGTGTTAATGAGACGTCACGGTGGATGCCATTCACGTCTATCGGTTGCATCGCCTATCGGTGTCGATTCTTCCTTTACGAACACCGGTTTTGTCGTCTGCTTCAATAGGTTCAGAACCACTAATGGTACGGTTTTTGGAAATGGTACGGGTGTAATTGTTAGCAGTCGTTTCGGGTTTGGGGGGGTTGAAGGGATTGTTCGCATAGATTTTTGGGCAGTTTTTGGTGCAACTTTGATGGATGTTATGGGTTGTGGGACTATTTTAGGTGTAAGCGGAGCAGGTTGTGGTTCGGTTTCCTTTGCTAGATTTGGTGTAGACGGCATGGGTAATGTGGATGACGCGGCTGAAGCTTGTTTCTGCTTCGATCTGGTTGGATCCAATCCTAGTGCCACCATTATTTGGTCCTGTTGTTTCATCGCTTGCTCTTGTTGTTTCATGATGACGGCTAGGGTTGCCCAGAGGTTAAAAATCGCCTTGTCGGGCTCCTTTTCAACCTCTTGATTACGAGTGTTCGTCATGATAGCGTGATAGAAATCCGATGGGGGAATCGGAACGGCTCTGATACCCTTGATAGGGTTAAACCAGAATTGGAGAAGAAGAAACTAAAAGATGGAAGAAATTGAATTCATAATCTTTGCATATCCATTCCATAGCTAAACACCCATATAAATAGCAATATAAATTACATTGAACACCCCCTACTATCCTTAAATAAAACATTTCCCCCTTAACCTAATTGACTAAATAATAATAAAAATAATTAAAAATAAATCGTAACAACTAGCGTCTAACGATTTTTTCAACCATGTGTATTGGGGTAAATTGGTTCGCGTAATCGGGTGGGTATCACCTAATCCCCTACCCGGATACCCGTCCCATTACCTGTCCCAAGTGTTTCGGGTTTTCCTATCGGGTTCGGGTTTTTTGCAATCCTAATGAAAAAATGAATATGGAGATTCACCGCTAAAAAACTATGATGGCGGAATATATTGGTGGGAATGGCTCCTGGATGAACCGAGTTTGCAGTTATCTCTGCTCCATCATCCTGTTTGTGAAACCATCATCATTATCATTATGATTGTAATTGTAATCATCATGCCAATCTCAGATTGTTACGTGTCTTTTTGTGTCTTTGGTTTATTTTAGGGTGTGTCGGTTAAGTTGTTTGTGTCAAGGACCATTATGGCCTTTTGTTATTTCTCTTGGGGTTTGATTTATAACTTGTTGGTCTATTTAATGAAAGAGTCATATCTCATTTTGGATATGTAGAGTTTGAAGTTAAACATCCTTGTCCCTTAGCTTTCTTCTTCTTAAATCAGCCTCTTCAAGTTCTATCCCGTATCACAGATACGATCTAACGGGTTACTTAAAACTCTAGCCAATTTTTTGGGAAAAAGATTAATCAGTTTATATGAAAATGAAATAGATATGTCAAATATTTATAGACCTGGTTTTCATGAATGAAAAGTACCTTACCTTTAAGCGCCTGGCAAGCTCATTAGCATGGAGAACATTTGCCAACTTTGACTGACCATATGCAGATAAGGCGTTGTACCTGGAAATAGTCCGGTACAAATTAGAGGTGGCAAATTTGAGCCATTTACTTAAAAATAATTTTTTTTAGCTAAACATAGGAATGGGTCAAACGGGTTCGGAGTCTAATTTTAATGCATACAACCTCCTAAATTAATTTTGTTTAAAGATTTAGATTATTACTATCATACTGTGATAATAGTATCTTTGTAACAAATTATTTATAAAAATGGAAAAAAATGTGTTTATGGGTAAACCCAACCCTACCTGAACTAAATTGACCCGTTACCCAAGTCCAACCCACACATCTTCCACCTCTAATATAAGTAGATGAAACAAATCCTGTATAAAATTTCAGTAGAATATATATAATGTGACACAAGTAATGTTATATCCTTACAAAAAATTCCTCTTAAATAACAGTTGGTTGAAAGTTATACCACATACTTCATCAGTGAAAATTTGAACAAACATGATTCTGCAAATGTCTTTTCGGAGGATATCACATTAATCTTGTGAAAAGTAACTAGAATTTGACTAAAATGAAGATTGTTACTTACCCAGATTGACTGTTAATCTGGTCAAAGCAAATCCCTTCGGGATAAGAAAACCGGTGCCTGCGTGATGAGACATTCACAATCCTTCCTTCTTTACTGCTTTCGTGTGCGGTTCTTTTCATGGTTTCAAGTAAAAGATTTGTCAAATGAAAATGGCCTGCAAAAAAGATTCAACAATGTTCTAATTAATTAAATGGATCATTCATACAACATTAAATAGAAGCTTAAAGTTCTTTGGAAAACCCACATTTTTGGTGATGATTTTCTATGATTATGTTTAAAATAAAACATGTTTAATTTTCAAAAGGTTTATTTACTATATTCACACTCCTTAAAGATGCAGCCATTGAATCAGACTCGTTGACTGTTAACAGATTTGCTGACTGTATGCACACATGGCTTAACTTGTGTGTAACCATGCTGATGTGGCACTATAAGTATCCCTTTTGACCCATGTGCCACATCAACGCGACCATACACATGTTAAATCTGTTAACCATTAGACGGAGTTTAAATGAAATGCAGAATCAATAACTGAAACGTTCAATATTACCATGTTTCATAAAATTATAAAAGCATGCACCTTACACCCTTACCAACATGATTAGTTGCAAATTGTAGCTCGATATTATCTTTTGAAAGCATATACGGGGTGGCCAAGATTCCTGCATTATTGCTACAAGACACGGGTTAAAATGTTTTCTTGTTTGAAACATATGATCTTACAAATTGAAACCATGGGGATTGATCTTACATAAGGAGATTGAGTGGAAGACCTGAAGACTTGTATTCTGATGCAAAATTGTTCACTGATGCAATGGAACTGACATCCAGCTCCATGGCATCAATTTTTGCAGTTGGGTTCTGCTTCAGGATTGCTTCTTTCATAGCTCTTCCTGCTGAAATGTTTCTGATCGCCATAACTACGTGGACTCCCCGAAGTGCAAGAACCCGCGCGGTTTCAGTCCCAATGCCACTGGAAGCTCCTGACATAGCAGTATCCGTACAGAGTTCAGTTGGTACTTTCATCGAACACTTGGTAGGTATCATTAAAACGACGATGGAAGAACAGGTGAGTTAAGTACCTGTAACGATGGCGGTGAGACCTGATCCATCGGTTCCAGAAGTAACTTCCTCTGCCGTTGAGAATCTTGAGAACCCAGATGGCCCTTTCAATCCGAACATTGGAACAACCGTTTTTTACAGCTACTACTAACTACCCTATCCAAAACAATGCTACACAATCATTTTCCTTGTTAATTTCTAACTGTATTTTGATTTTGTGTTGGATGGTATAGTCAAGTGAAATATGTTAAAAATACAAATATCACCAAATTTTTTAGGAAAAAAATATCAGAGGAGTTGTTATAAAAATGGATCTTTTGATAAAGCAAATTATATTCTTTGATTTTTTTTATAAAAAAGTTAAAAGTCGGAAAAGATTTAGAGTAAATTATTATATCCATTTTAACTAGTCCCTTATGTTTTAAAACATCGGTCTGAACCTAACTTTTCATTTTTGAATGCATATGACTATTGTCATTACCCTTTTTTTTTAAATGATCAAAATAATCTCAGGAACTCAAATGGTTAAACCACCACCACCGTCTTTGTAAATTCCGACCCGATTCCACCACCGTTTGTTTTTTCCAGCAATGGTGTTTCAGGCGAGCCCAACTTCCTCCCCAAGCAGCCCCAAATCGACCCGATTCCAGTTCCACCACCGTTGTACTGATATGCTCACTGAGTCTCGTTTCCATTTTTAATGTTTTTCTTATTTACTGTTTGGTTTGCATGTTCCAAGGACCATTATGGCCTTTCAATATTGTGTTGGGTTTCTTTTGTAAGTTGAACATTATGATGTTTTGGTTATTTAACCTAGCGCCGATCATTCCTGGAGGCCATCCAGAAATCGGTTTTCCTTCTATCTCTTAGCTTCTTGTTCTAGACCTATCAAGGGTATCAGAGCCGTTCCGATCTCCTATCGGAATATCTCGTTACCATGACGAATACTCGCAACCAAGATGTCGACAACACCCTCAAGAGTCACGATAAGGCGATTATGGAAATCCAAGCAACACTTTCGGCCCTAATGAAGCAACACGAACAATCCTCCAAGCAACAAGAAGAGATTTTAAAGGCTGTACGGGATAAGTCGGTTCAGTCCGGTGGAGGTGGGTTTAGTTCCGGTTCATCGTTCTCTGCCAGCGATGCCGACTCGAAGGGTACCCGGCCCTTGCGAATCGGGAAGGTTGAATTTCCCAAGTTCTCGGGTGAAGATGTCGAGGGTTGGATCTACCGTTGCGAACACTTTTTCGCGATGGACGAGACCCCGGACGAGGTAAAGCTTAGGTGTGATGTCGTTCATTTGGAAGGAGATGCACTCCAATGGCATCGAGGTTACATGAAAATACGTGGCGCTACCATCTCTGAAGTTCCGTGGGAAGATTATGTGAGATCTATCTCGGCCCATTTTTCTAATGCTATGTTTGAAGATCCCCTAGAAGAATTGGCTTCCCTCAACCAAACCGGTACCCTCCATGAGCTCAACACCACATTCGACTCTCTGTTGAACAAGGTAACCCTCACTGAAACTCAAGCTATTAGTCTCTATCTCAAGGCTCTTAGACCGGATATTCGTGGACCGGTTAAGATGTTTAAACCGCGCACCTTGCACGAGGCATATGGGCTGGCTAAGACTCAAGCACTAAACAATGAGACTTTGGAAAAAAAATTTGATAGAGGGAAATGGGCGGTAGGAACCATAAGGAGCAGCCCCAGTTCAAAGATTACACCACCCACCAATGCTACCAAACTACCACTTTTACCAACACCAACACCAAACACCAGCTAACGGTACTAAACCAGCGGGGGGTGCACGTCACCTCTCGAGTAGAGAGTTGGAACAAAAGCGAGCAAAAGGGGAGTGCTTTTGGTGCACAGAAAAATTTGTGCCCGGACATAAATGCGCTCGAAATAGGAATCAGGTGTACATTATTGAGATAGAGGACGAGGATGAAGCGGTTGTGGAAGAAACGGTTCCCGAAGACGAAGAGAAGGAGCACCAGATTTCGATTCATGCATTAACAGGTATTCCTTCCTATTCGACCATGCGGGTTCAAGGCACGAGGGGTACACGCCAACTTCATATCCTTATTGACTCAGGGTCAACCCATAACTTCCTTGACAGCAGATTGGCGAAACGATTGCAATGTGAAGTTAAGGACATTACGCCTATTAAGGTGGGCGTAGCGGATGGGGAGCAACTGACTTGCACCCAATTGTGTACCGACTTCCAGTGGACTATGCAAGGCCAATGGTACACAACAGAGGTTCTACTTTTGGCATTGGAAAACTATGACATGATTTTAGGAGTACAGTGGCTCCTTCCCTTACAAGATATTCTTTGGAATTTTCAAAAAATGATTATGAGGTTTGAGGTAGATGGGAAACAGTATGAGTTGAAGGGGTTGCAAAGTAATAAGGTGTCGGTATTTTCGGTAGAAAAGATGGGTGAACTGTTGCAAAAACACACTAAAGGAGGGAGTTTACAACTATTTAGCCTACAATTGGCTAATGGTAAAGATGAGAAGACTTACCACTCTAAGGTTATATGTGACCCGAAACCAACACATGAAAATACCGCATGGCAGGCATTAATCCGAGAATTTTCCGAGGTGTTTCAAACGCCAAAAGAGCTGCCTCCTATACGACCGTTTGACCACCGTATCATTCTTAAGGAAGGAACGGGAGCCATTAGTCAGCGCCCTTACCGGTACTCGGCGGTTCAAAAGGATGTTATAGAAAAGACCACGCGAGAACTGTTGGACGCGGGGGTCATTCGGAATAGTCAGAGCTCGTTTGCAGCTCCGGTGGTATTAGTAAAGAAAAAAGACGGCCAATGGCGGATGTGCATGGATTACCGCCGACTGAACGAAGCCACCATAAAAGATAAGTTTCCGATTCCCTTAATTGAAGAATTGTTAGACGAGTTGGGTGGCGCCTCCTTCTTTTCAAAATTGGACTTACGCTCCGGTTATCACCAGGTTCGCATGACACCTGAAGACGTTCATAAAACCGCATTTCGGACCCACGAGGGTCATTACGAGTTCCTCGTCATGCCGTTCGGCCTTACGAACGCACCAGCTACGTTTCAAGCTCTTATGAACCATGTGTTTAGGCCTATGTTGCGAAAAGGAGTGTTGGTGTTTTTTGATGACATTCTCGTATACAGCAGGAGTGAAGATGAGCACCTCCAACACTTAAGGAAAGTTTTGTCTATACTGAAGGAGAATAAGTTGTTTGCTAAGGGATCTAAGTGTGTGTTCGGAGGTCGAGCGGTCGAATATTTGGGTCACATTATATCCGAGGAGGGGGTTAAAACGGACCCGACAAAGATCGAAGCGGTGCAACAATGGCCAGTTCCAACGACCCTTAAACAACTCCGGGGATTTCTGGGTTTAGCTGGATATTATCGGCGTTTTATTCGCTCCTTTGGAATGATCGCTAAACCTCTCACAGATTTGCTTAAAAAAGATGCTTTTCTTTGGGGTAAGGAGGCTCAGGTCTCGTTTGAGCGGCTCAAAGGGGCCCTTTCATCAGCCCCGGTTTTATCATTACCCGATCCTACTAAACAGTTTGTAATCGAGACAGATGCATCAGCGGGTGGGCTAGGAGCGGTCTTGATGCAGGAATGCCACCTGATCTCGTTCTTAAGCAGAGCCTTATCACCAAGACAGAACGCATTATCGGTATACGAAAAGGAGTTACTTGCGATCTTGATGGCGGTGAAACAGTGGCACTATTCCCATATCACCGGACCGTTTGTTATTCGCACGGATCAGAGAAGCCTCAAACACCTTTTAACCCAAAAGGTGACGACACCATTGCAACACAAATGGCTCGTGAAACTTATGGGCTATGACTACTGTATCGAGTATAAAAAGGGTAGGGAAAATACGGTGGCGGATGCTTTATCTCGCGTTGAAGGTACCACGTTATTTACTACTGCTATTTCACACGTAGAGCCTTTACTATTGCAAAGAATTATTGAAAGTCAA
This sequence comes from Smallanthus sonchifolius, assembly GCA_023525975.1. Taxonomy (NCBI): domain Eukaryota; kingdom Viridiplantae; phylum Streptophyta; class Magnoliopsida; order Asterales; family Asteraceae; genus Smallanthus; species Smallanthus sonchifolius. Next base: position 71,877,190 of record CM042025.1, read on the forward strand.
GGCAAAGATATTGAAGTCCAGAATGTGGTACAGAAGCTTAAAAATGGAGAAAACTTGCCAAGATTCAAGTGGAATGGAAAGTGGTTAGCCAAGGGAAATCGTATGGTGGTAGGTGGGGACGCAAATTTACGAGTAGAAATTATCAAAATCTGTCATGAATCTCCGATGGGGGGTCACTCGGGGGTGAAGGCAACGGTTCAACGCGTTAAGGGGCTGTTCTTCTGGAGGGGAATTTCGAAGGTGGTGCGTCGGGTGATTCGAGGTTGTGACGTATGCATGCGGGCTAAACATGAAAATGTAGCCTCCCCGGGTCTACTACAACCCTTGCCGATACCCGACACAATTTTTACCGATATTTCGATGGACTTTATAGGGGGTCTACCAAAGGTGAAGGGAAAGGATACAATTTTTGTGGTGGTTGATCGTCTCACAAAGTACAGGCATTTCATGGTTTTGGGCCACCCATTTTCGGCTAAGGAAGTAGCTCAAGTGTTCCTTGATAATATCTATAAGCTTCATGGGTGTCCAAACTCAATCATATCAGACCGTGATCCCATATTCTTGAGTTCTTTCTGGACCGAATTTTTAAAGCTTCAAGGTGTGTCTTCTAAGTTGTCTACGGCTTACCACCCACAGATGGATGGTCAAACGGAGGTTGCTAGCAGGTGTCTAGAGGGTTACTTGAGGTGTATGGTGATGGAGAGACCTCACACGTGGGAGAAATGGGTGTCTCTAGCAGAGTGGTGGTATAACACGACGTTCCACTCGTCCTTGGGAAAGACCCCGTTTGAAGCCCTTTACGGGTACCGCCCCCCGTTACACATTCCTTACATTCCCAAGGACGCGATGGATAAAGAGGTGGATGAGATGATGCAAGATAGGGAAGAGGCTTTGAAGGTCTTGAGACAATCGCTTGTCAAGGCTCAGAATCGTATGAAACAACAGGCCGATAAACACCGAAGTGAAAGAGTTTTCGAAACGGGTACCTGGGTTTATCTCAAATTGCAACCGTATATGCAGAAGTCGTTGAGGGTTCATAAGCATTCGAAACTTACCCCTAAGTATTTCGGTCCCTTTTTGATTGTGGAGAAGGTGGGAAATGTCGCGTATAGGTTGGACTTGCCGGGCGAGGCCCAGGTTCACCCAGTCTTCCATGTTTCGTTGCTTAAGGAGGCGGGTGGGCCACCATCTAAAGTCATCCCTCTCCCAACAGAAGCACGGTTCACACTTCAGTCGCACGCCGTCTTGGATCGTAAGCTTGTTAAACGGGGTAACCGGGTAGCTATGAGGGTGTTGATGCAATGGAAGGGGCAGTCGACTCAAGACGCAACGTGGAAATTTTTGGACGAGCTGAAGCTGCGTTTTCCGGACTTTTCTGAGCTCACTTCTTGAGGACAAAAAGTGGGTTAAGGAGGGAGTATTGATATGCTCACTGAGTCTCGTTTCCATTTTTAATGTTTTTCTTATTTACTGTTTGGTTTGCATGTTCCAAGGACCATTATGGCCTTTCAATATTGTGTTGGGTTTCTTTTGTAAGTTGAACATTATGATGTTTTGGTTATTTAACCTAGCGCCGATCATTCCTGGAGGCCATCCAGAAATCGGTTTTCCTTCTATCTCTTAGCTTCATGTTCTAGACCTATCATGTACCCTCTCCACTGATTTGGGAAAGACGATTGATCATGTTGGTTACCACATCTGCAAATCTTTACACATTTGTCATGTTGGATGCAGTAACTGAGCTCCCCTTATTGTACTTCAATCTTTACACATTTGTCAAATTTTCATTCTTTTGCTCTTCAAAAAGTATTGTAGGAATTGGAAAAGAGACGAATTGAAGAATCCAAGAAGATAAAGGTAACCGAAGAAGAAGTACTAAAATCTAATCCACACTTATTGGAGGCAAAAGAAAGAGGGTAGAATATATATAACGTTTTTTTAACCATTTGTGAGAATATATAACGTTTTTAACCAATTGTACATTCAAAATTTTATAAAACATAACACTACACAAAACTTTTAAAACATCCCACACATAATTTACATCATCTCAAGATCATATAATCACCCCCTTGGGACACTAGGACTAGCCTCGAAGCAAACCAAAAAAAAACCATTTAAAACATCTAGGTTGAAGTTTAGGCAATTCTAAGGGTATCCGGTGTGGGCACGAAAAGGGGGTGTGGAACGCCGTGAGGGGCGTGAAACAACACCTCCCTTAGCCTTGAAAGGGGCATGAGGCCCTTGGGCATGGGAATTTTCACGCGTAAAAAAATTAAAGGGGAGGAAATGTTACCGTTTTTTACCGTTGAACGGCTAGAAATTAAATATATATATTTTTTTCAAAACCAAACTCTATAAATATCACAGTTTTACAACACAAAATTTGTAAACTATCATTTGTCTCTTCTATTATTGTAATTCATACTCAAATCAAAATGAATCCCAGTGATCCCAACATCGTTTTGAATTGTTTTCGTTTCGCTCAACAGAACGCACTTAACCAAGTTCCTTAATAACAAAACACGTTTAACCAAGCTCCTCAACAACCGACTCCGTTTATTCAACAAAACCCATATGCCCAACCCGGATACACACCGTTTATGGACCCAATGTTATTTCCTAAGTCCCAACCAAACAACCCCGATCTGACCCTGAATTTGTTCTGGAAACACAAGATTTGCCCGAGTCCATTGAGGAGACTGCAGAAACACCAAAAAGAAAACACAGGCGTTTGTTGATGTGTCGGAAGATCCCGTGATTGGTATTTTTATTTTTATTAGTATTAACTTTTATTTTATAAATTAATTTGCTTTTACTTTATTAGTTTATTATTTACTTTTATTTTATAAATTAATTTACTTTAAATTTATTATTTTATTATTTACTTTTATTTTATTAGTTTATGGCTTTTGAATTTGTAGGTAACACTCAATCAAGCACTGTCCTGTAAGAACATATCGGTAAAAAAATTTATAATCTAATAGAGGAACCTGAGTACCGTACTGACTCCCAACATAGTTTTAAATGCCGAGATATTAACAGAAAGGTGCTAAAGTTTCACAGGATTTATCAATGTGCCGAGAGGAGCCGGCGAAGCGGTTGTAGCGATTCCGATGTTTTGCGAATCGCGACATACCCGGGTGATCCTAACGGGTTTTGGTTAAAAGGTGGTGGTTGGGTGAACGCGTTTGGGTTTGTCGGAGACCGCAGGTTGAACGCATTTTGTTGAGACGCGTAATGAAGTCAAAATATGTTGGGATCGTTAGGATTCATGACTTGTATAATGAGATTTTTCATAGAGGGAAGATGGGATTTTTTTTATAAAATTGATAATAAGAAGATGAGAGTTTTTTAGTGTGTTTTATAAAATGGGTTAAATGGTTATTTATAGTGGGTAAAATGGTTTTTTTTTTTTAAATTACTGTTCAAAGGTAATATCATTAAAGTTTTTAGCTGTTGAACGGCTTCATTCTTACACCTCCACCCGTGAAGATCTTCACGTAAAACTCTCACCCCCCCCCCCCCAACGCCATGAAGGTATAACATCCCAGGTTTTTACCAATTAAACAAGATTTGTTGTAAAGGTGTATATGTTTGTAAATAATGGGCGGAATGTAACGAGACCTAAACAAAGGTGTAGTATCGGGTTTCTCTTTTTTGTATATATAAATAAACCTAGGAGGGGTGGCGAGTAAATAAAGAGAATTAACGGGTGTTTAGCGAGAACCTGACGGGTTATGTTCCGTTTACGTAAAAAGACTAAAAGTGAAGGACCATATGCGTGTGTGGGCCAAACCCGGCCCACAACGGAGGGGGGGGATGCCCTACTAGACCTCGACGGCATGGGGGAGTTCCCCATTCTCATTGTGGCCGTGAATGACAGAGGGAAGAGGAGCCGACGATTGCATTTCATAATGATTTCCAAGTAAAACTCGTACTCCTTACTCTCTCGTTCCATACATGTGATCATCAGATCGTTATTTACATGCTCTTGATGTTAGGGTTTGCACACGAAGCGACTTGCGAGGAAGACGACTCAATCGGGGGTTCGACGAGCACGAATCGTCCGGTTTAAAGGTATAACTCGTAACCTAAACTCGTTTTTGTATTAGTTTGATGTGGGAGCCGGATAGGGGCTGAGACGAGGTCGGCCGAACCCCTATGGGTGGCCGGTGGGTGCGTCGAGTTTGGAATAGGGGCCGGTTAGGGCGAAGGTGGTGAACCGTGAGGTGAAGGAGGACCAGTGCGAAGCCGACGGGGCTAGGTGGAGGCTGCAACAGCCGGTGGGGGCGATAAAACCACAGTGGTGTCTAGGGGAGCCCGTGGCAGGGGTGGCCGAAGGCCGTAGGGGTTGCGGTAGGTGGCCGGAAATGGCGGGGATCGGTTGGGCGTTACCGGTGACCGTAAAAAGGGACCGGGGATAGCCAATGCGTATTCGGGGACGAACTAGGTCGTATACGGAGTGCGTATACGTGCATGGGGGTTTGCATGGTGATTAGGGTTTTGCTTGGCGTCATGCATATATATGTGACAACGCGTTATGCTGGGTTAGTCGAGTAGGCGGAGGATTAGCGTCGAGTCGTGTATTGACTCGTGAATTATGTGTGTTTTAGGGGCGAGACCGAAAGGCGAGCATGAGAAATTAGCGAGTTCTAGAGATCAAAGTGTGTTAAGAAGAGGTGAGTTTCTATCGCCCAACTTGTAAATGATTTATTGTTTTGGGCTTTAATACATGTGAAACGTGTTTTGCTAAGTGAATGCATGCATAGACGATACTTTTGTGAAGAAATATAATTTTAAATAATCGTTATGCTTGTATGTGTGTACAAGTTTTGTGTCACGTACTTAATCGTCGTGGCAGGAGATCAAGCATAAGCTTGTTATTGTGTTGACGTTAGTCAGCGGGTTATTAAGTCTTGCAACAGTCAGGCGGGAGATCTTGGTTGCTTGTGTCTTTGGGCAAGTAATCAGGATATACTTGTGTATTATTAATTACAGTAATTTGATCTTTGAGAACTACTGAAATGAGATGAAACCTATTTGGGAATATAAACCATTTTTATAACGGTTTTGGGAATTGATATTCCTTAGTGAATTACTATAGAACTAACTCAGCGTAGCTGACTTTTTAAGCATGCATTTCAGGTAAAGAGAAGGTGTGAGCTGGCGGCTTCTGGATGGCGATTAGTTACCGTGATAGTTCGTGATGACATTTATTTTTAGTCGTTTCGTTGAGACATTTAAATGTTAGTACTTGGTTTAAATTGAGCTTTAGGTCAGGTCTTTGACCATTGTTTGCCTATTTGATTTCCGCTGCATTAAATTGAGTTTAGTTTGATGTCTATGACTACTTAGCTTGTGTTCGTGTCAACAAGTAGGGTTCCCGGTGTTGGGGTCCTACAAGTTGGTATCAGAGTGGTGGTTTAAATAATCTGGGCATCCTCGATGCCTAGACTTAGACTGAGAATGGGACCAATGTATGGGAATGTCATCACGTGTAACCAAAAGCCAGAAGCGTTAGGTATGAGTCTGTATGTGTGTCGTGATAGTGTGTCATGTTTGTAGGCTAAGATAGGGGCGTTATGCCAAGATGCAGTACAGTGAGGGTTTAAAACCTGAAAAGCAAGGCGAGAGGTTAATGGCGATTGGCCACCATCATTAACTAATTGCACTGCTCGTAATGTTTTAAACTGTACGTGAATATTGCTTTGTTTGTTATTATATCAGTAAGTCGATGGCACCGAAAAGACAAGTTGCTGCTACTGCTGACGCCGGGTGGCGTCATAGAAATGTTCAGAATGAGGATATTAATGGAGAAGAGGTGTAAGCTCACACCGAACCATCTATGCATACTGAACCTTCAGTACACTCTGAGTGGTTCGTGATGTGGTGAAGAAGAAAGTGGTGGATATGATCCACGAGTACTTGCCGGACATTGTGAAAGCGGCATTCGAGGAGTTAGAGAAAAGGGTGCTAGATGAAGTGAAAGAGAAGAAGAAACCGTTTAGGATGGCGGTAACTATGACTATGGATACTTTAAGAAGTGTGATCCGCCTAAATTTGGTGGGGGTAAATATGCAGTGGCTATGTACCACTGACTTACTGAGATGGAGTCTACCATCTCAATCAGTGAGTGTAGGCCGGACCAGAGCGAGAAGTTTGTTTCAGGGTTAGTGAGAAAGGCGTTCTGTGCTCCAGGGGAGCTAGAAAGGGTAGAGCGAGAGTTTCTGACTCTCAAGGCGGGTAAACTAACACACCGCGAGTACACTTCAATGTTTATCGAGATGGCACGTCTAGTGCCACACTTAGCTGGTAATGATGAGCATTGGAAGAAACTATATGTAGAGGGTTTTCCAGATTGGGTGAGGCATTTGGTCAAGGCTCACCAACCACCGAGCTTCGATGATGCTATTTAGTTGAATGAGACATTATATGATGATGTCATGGGTACTGAGGTGCAAGAGAAGAAACCGGAAGAAAAGAAATGGACCATGCCTAGTATGAGATTTAATAGGGACCAAAAGGTTCCATTTGGCAAGAAGACAAAGACCGAGGGTCCAGATCCATGTCGCAAATGTGGAAGGTTGCACTCGGGCGAGTGTAAGGCTGATTCTGTTCTGTGCTACAGATGTGGCAAGGCGGGACATTTCTCCAGAGATTGCCCGCGTGACCCTAAATGTTACCAGGTTGGAGGCATAGGTCATAGGGCGAAGTATTGTAAGGCATGTCAGAGTGTGGGGCCAAGCAAGGAAACAGTCCCAGTGAAGAAAAAGGATGAGAAGCCTAAGGCGAAGGCGAGATCATTCACCATGACTGTAGTTTTTTGGCGCCGTTGCCGGGGACACTTGGTAATAACAATATTAGCTTTGACTAGTTCTTTTAGTGATATTTGGTTTGTTTTGTTTTTTATTCTTAATTATGTGTCTTTGTCCTATCTGAGTGTCTAACATAGGATCGAGTCTTTTTGTTCTTGTGTCAGTTTATGCACCACACTCGTTCGGAGGGATCACCACCTTATTCAGATTTTCAAGAGCCCGAACGAGAGCTACACGAGCGCACCCGTGACTTTCGGGAGCGTTTGAAGGAGCTGTGCAAATCCCAAGTATGTTCTACTAGCCCAATTCCATTTCCTATCATGGGCGACGCTGACCCACCAGCGAGACGTACCGTGCACCAGAGGGCCAGTGACGGGGTCACCGGGGCGAGATCTTCGATCACATGCCCCGCTATTCTGAACACCAATACATGGCAGATCCCGTCATATGTCATGAGCACGATCACTCATGCCAGCCAATTTCATGGCCTCGAGCTTAATGGTAAACCGGAATATCGAATCCTAGAGACACTAAATACTAATACTAGACTCTGACTCGGACTAAAGATTGATGATTGGGGGGGTTGACTACACTAAATATTTACTAAGAATGCAACAAAAAAGGTCGACTCAAACTATCCAGATAAAGAACTAAGGAATAAATCAGAGATGGGAAGAATACTACCTAGGTCGGAATCCTACTTGCAAAGCACAACTTCTACCGGTTCTGGAAACTAAGATGGATCTGGGTTTCTAAGGAAACAACTATAGACTACCTAGTGGATACCTAATCACTCTCAAGGTGTCACCAACTAAGGAACCTAAAGATGTAATAACTCACCAGATAGTGGATTACCTTTCGGTCTCTCCAACAATGATAAAGTACCAGAAAGACATATCACCTTTCAATCTCACTGTCCACGATACATTCGAAGAATGCACGAGGTAATCTCTAGACAACAACTATGAATCAGAATAGAAACAATCACTAGACACCTAAACCAACATCCTCTCAGACAGCTGACACTCGGATTCCTAATTACGAAGACTAGACGACTATCTCTTACTTCTCGGATATTGAGAGAGGATACACACTCAGTTCTAAATAATATTCAACCACAACTCCTATGGATCACTATCTCTAGCAAACCACACAAACAATCATAAACCCTAAAGTCTGTGACCTAGATACACAAATCAAGCTGGAAGACATCAAACACCAATTAGATCTAAGCATGCATATTTATCACAATTAATATCATAAGATTCGTTACAAAATCATTAACCATCAATATAGAATCCAAAACTAGTAAAAATCGTAACTTTACAAAGCAATCATCATAAGACCCAAGCTGTATATAAAGTTTAGCCTAGAATCAACATCAAAACATGAATAACAGAAGTAATCAAGCAAAACATGATCCTAAACCAACTGATTTCAAACAAAGATCAGGACTTTAAAACCGAATAAGCTACTCTAGACAAACCCGAAATCAAAAGCTTTGATCTTGCTCTTCAATCTCCTTCTCTAGCCTGAAAATCGCCCCTTTTCTCCCTTTGGACTGCAATAATATCGAACTCCTTGAATAATGGCATTACAATTCTATCTATAATCGATTTTAGGGTTTTTTTCTTGGAATTTCAATATCCCGCGTATCGCGAGACATTTGCATGGGTTCCTCGCGTATCACGAGGAACAAATTAGTTGCGGCCGCTTTTCCTTTCTCTCGCGTACCGCGAGGCATCTCTCCTTCTTCTCTCGCGTACCGCGAGAGGCCAATTTTCACCATTTTTTGCTTTTATCTCTTGGATTCACTTTCTTGCTCAGTTTCTTCACGATATAGCTTCCTATTCCACACGAGCTCCTGAAAATATACAATACGCTCAAATACAGACTTAAACGACTCAAAACTAAGATAAAACTAAGTAAAACGCATGAAAACACTAGGAATAAAGATGTGTGCTTCGCACTACATCAAACATCCCCACACTTAACCTTTTTTCATCCTCGAAAAAGTTGCAATGGAATCATAACTCAGATCCAACTCAACAAACATCAATTACCAATTAGCAAAACATACTCACGCGTTAAAAAGCAATAATCAGTATTTTTGTCCGACTAAACCCAAGCACCAATTTTCAAGCCCTCGTTATGTGTTCTAATATTACATTACCAACCATATCAATCAATCTATGTGACTCACACTTAACAGTTACAGCTCTACCTAATCCCGTCTCACGGTCATGTTTAGGCACGGGTTAAACCATATAGATTTACCCTACCTCGTTAAACTGAAATTTACAGGTTTCAGAAATCAGATGAAATCATGTATGAATGGATGAATGTGAGCATTATTAAGCAAATTAAACTTCATCTAGAGGCGTTTCAACTAAGTCAATATCCCGGAAGGTAACACATTAATTATGGAATTTATAGATGCGAGCCCCACCAAAATCGGATTTATTCTCATAAAAAGAGGATGGTGTGTCAAAAATTTCAAAAACCTCTAAATTTTAAGTGGTACCTATCACCCTATGTTGACAGTTTCAATATTACCGATTACCCTGAGATGAATACCCACAAAATTTCATGATTTTAAAATTCAATTAATTCCTAAACAACAAAAACATGATATTTAAGCTTTACTAGCTAGCTGGGTATTTTTAAATTTTTATAAACAAGACAAATAACTAGACAAGACACTTACATCCCCACACTTGAAAGACACATTGTCCTCAATGTGTAGCAAGACACAACTAAAAATAAAAATGCAAAAATAAAACAGGAAGCGACTTAGCTGGTGATGTATATGCTCTTCAATGAAAATCCAGCTTCATTCCTCCTTGTGTGCACCATATAGCATTTCGGTCGTGGTTGCATAGACTGTCGGCTGCCTTTACAAACTTCATATAAGTGATGATCAACCCCGCCCGAATGGAGATTGAGTTCATGCAGAATGATAAAACCTGCAAAATAAACCTCACAACAAACCTGCAGCATTAAACCGACTCAAATTAGAATAAAGACTCAAGATAGATAGCATGCAGAGAAACATACTCAATGGGTGGCAAACACATAGACATGAACGGCACAACAAAGTAGGTCATCGGATCAAAACGGTTTCAAGTTCCCATGGTAATGGTGTGAATAGATGATGGATAAATGATGATGAAAGGATGATATGATGGATGAATGTGTAGTGGTGATGGTGATCATGGATAATGGATAATGTGGTAATGAAAGGTGGTGATGAACCATGGGAAACAAAGGCAAGAAAGGCAAGTCCAGGCATCCTCCGCGTACCGCGAAGAAGTCTGGACCACTCCTCGCGTACCGCGAGGAGTCAGAAATTTAGCCGGCCAAAACATTTGACTCTCGCGTATCGCGAGAGACCTGGCTTCCTCTCTAGCGTACCGCGAAGAGGTGTCTTAATAGAAATATAATATGATTTTTATAATTAGAAAAATTTTGGCCCCCTAAAAATCTTTTTACCCACATTCCCTAAAAACCTATGTAGGTCCCTGGATCCTCGTCGCGCAGCGAAAAAACAACGATCTGCCCGTCGATTTGTGTTGGAACAAAGAAACGAGACAGAGAAAAAGCAAATATAAAAGACAGTCGAATCAAACGATACGTAACAACGAATTCATCTCACATTACAAACCGAAGAAGTACACATCTCTTGTCTACGCTCACGGTCCACGGGCGGAGAGCCCATCCCGCCCGGACACCTCTCGACCTAGTTGCCAGAAATTCCACCTACAAATGAGGCCATCATCTCAATTTATAGGGGAAGGAACAATACTGGCGTACTTGGCTAAGTACGCAGGGCATTGGTCATGCGTACTTGCTAAGTACGCAAGGCAAAAGCCTTGCGTACTTACTACGTACGCATAAACACCTTCATGCGTACTAGCTAAGTACACCGATACATAGAATTTAATCTATAGTTACTAAAACATGCTTCTACAACCTATTCCAAGCATAAAAACATATGTAAAAATACATGGACTTCATTCCTGATGATTTTCCTCACCAAATCGAGCGCGAATCACTGCAAAACACGACACAAACAAAACACACATACCGAAAAACAGAGAAAAAGACACGGACTTAGACCAAGTAGTGCAAAAAAACTCTACATCCCTGGCACTTGCCCGAGATTCAAACAAACCTATCAGGAGGCTTCTCCTTGATCCTAACCGGTACCGCCTTAATCCTTCGCGGTCTACCGGCTCTCCACAGTATCATCAAACAAATAGTACTGCCAAACCTTGAATCTCTATTATCTTCATCTATCAGGTCCTTCCACCACAACTTAAACCTACCCGGTCCAAAAACAACACAGTTCAAATATCCTAGTAACTCCTCACCTCTAAACATCCCCGCACTTGGGGTTTTCATTCTCCTCAAACTAGGTGAATTTTTCAAAGCGCCACTCATGTGGCGGCCTAGATTTAGGGGATGACTCGACTTCTATCCCCTCAGTATGAACGATAGTGATGGGTAAGAGTTCAGGAATATGATTCGCTATGGTTATGACCCTCCTGCTCTAACCCGAATCTTCAGGATCCTCTATTCTCTCCTCAATCATCCCCACACTTGGGGATTTTCCTATGATCTCATCAAATTCTGCCATCATCTCCAGCAGATCATCAGGCACCTCATCGCCGTATTCATCCGGCTCATCTAAAATCTTCTCCAACTCCAACGCCCAGTCAGATATCTCTCCTAAGTTAGAGGCGAGATCACCTACTTCTACCTCTGGATCAGAGTCCCGATGATCACCTATGAGGGCATCAATCATTGATGCGTGTAAACTATATATATATTTTTATAAGTATTTTACACAATTAGTTTTAAAAGGTTTTTCACCAAATACTAATCACACACACCGGGAAATGTACTCGTCGGATAGCAATATAGTAAAGGTAAGAACCGGATACCAATCCGTGGACACGGTGGAATGCGATAATAAACCGGGACTAAAATTCAATCAAGTATGGATTAAAGATGTTTAAGTTGATTTTTTTAATTAGACTAATATGTAAGAATATAAAACTAAACTAAATCACAAATCAAACAATCAAGGAGAAAATATCACTTCGGTGTCGAATCCATTTAGAATACATTCAATACATTCATAGAAACATGGCAAATACACGATACATAAATTGACTAAATTCTCGTCAAAGATATCTAATCAAATGACTATTCGGAAAGCTAGCATGAATTACACAAACCAACCACCTAAAGTCATACAATGAGGCTCACGTGTTTAATAATCATGTCAATATTTATAAAGATTGAACTAGCTTCCGATTAAGGTACACTAATCCAACAACTAGTTGGAAAGATAATATGAACAACACACTATCCACCTCAAGTTGATTAATTTAGACAACAATATGCATTTCTTCAACATACAATGTTCATATAAAGGTTATATAAATTAGGAGGATGTGTCAACAATTCCTAGATAAACATAATACTAAATATGACACATCATAACAAATACTTTGTCTTTCCAAACATAAGCATAAGGTTACACATACAAATAGAATGACTCATAAACAAGACTTCATTCACCATTCCTAGTCAAATGCCATAAACTAGTATAATTACACCAATCCATGAATATAAGCATAAATCATAAGTTTTCTAACATAATATGACATACACAAATACAAGTCTTGTAAACAACTCAAAATACTTGAATACATAATTTCATCAAAGAATAATCACACGGTTGTCATAACATTAACACAATAATTGCCAATAATCCATGAATGTTGTCAAATGTATCTAAACTTCATCTAAAACAAAGTGAACAGGAGTTTTAGCTCATTATGAGCATCAAAATTACAAATAAGCTGGGAAAAATAGTGAGAAACATGATATGAAAACAAGAATCAAACCACTCCTCCAAGCCTAGATGTTGTTGTTGATGTATGGTGATCCTCTTGATGTTGTATCCTCTCCAAGAATCTTGAATTATAGCTGGAACAAAGAAAACTCGAGCCGAAACATTAGTTTTTTCCCCTGGGTTGCTGAATCTCTGAATGAGAATTAAGTTCTGTTTAAATAGAAAAGGGGAGGCACGACCGTGCCAGGAGAGAAGGTACGACCGTGCCTAGCACAAGGACGCGGTCGTGTCTAGGTCTTGGCACGACCGTGTGACAGAGGTTTGACCGATCCGTAGCTTCCATTGGGTACCACTAATCGAGGACGTACGGCTGTTCAGACTCATGAGATGACACGCGACCGTGGGCGGCCAAGGCACGGTTGTGCCTTGGAATTTGGCTTGGCGCGGTCGTGCCAGATGTGGGCGCGACCGTGCTTAGGGTTTTGGAGCTTGGCACGACCGTGCCAAATAGGGACACGACCGTGCCTCCATCACAGAAACCCTAAAACTTCACATGTTTATCCTAGAATCTTCTTGTTTATTCACCAAGCTTCACAAAAACCTACAAAACAGGAAATGAAGCAAATAAGTGTCTAAATGTTGAATATAACCAAGAATTGATCATTAAATGAGCGAAGTTTTGTGCCAAAAAGATGTGTAAATACTAACACATCAAACAACCCCACACTTGAACATTGCTTGTCCTCAAGCAAGAAATCAAAATGAAACAAAACTTCCAATGACACTATGGATCAAATCAGGAAAATCGTAAGCATTAATAAACTTATAAAGGTTTGAAAAGATTTTCAAGAAATGCAAAATTAACTAAATGAAACCCAATGAGCCCAATGACGTGATAACCGAATGAGCAAATGAATATGCCTATGAAATCATTATCATGCAACTTTATGCTTCTCACAATGTTCACACACACTCAGGAATATATATGATCATACAAGTAATGGAGTATGTATAGAACACTCAAATGCCAAGACAATGAATCATGCATAAATCATATGCTTGCTAAAAGTTCAAATCTCTACCAACTAACATGAAACAAAGCACAAATCAAGAGGGCTTTAAATGGGTTGTAATTTGGTAATGGCTAAGGGTAAGGAAGTGGAATTTGAAAGTGGCTAAATGGCTAAAAACCCGGTGGCTATGCTAACTCAAAAACTAAAATAACATCTAATAAGAAAAATAAACTAGCTAATGCTTCCGTATAGATAAGAGCTAACAACCGAATTATTTCCATCTTTGCTCACAAAATTGCTCTAATCGGCTATAATTCACTTAATTTTGGTGATATTTTTTCCAACTATTTATTTTCTTTCTTTTGAAGGGAACTAAGTCAATATGCATCTTTCCTTAGCTAAAAACTTCTCAAGAATTTAAAAATTACAACAAAATAAAAGCTATAAAATTAACATTAGCCGACCGGATTTCTAACACGGGCGAAGAATAAATGAAAAGGCTAATGAAGGTTTAATGGCGGTGTAATGTGGGTTATTAAAGAAAAGAACAGGATAGGCTCAACGTGGCTAACTAGTGGATGTGTTCGGGTGAGGGAAAATAAAAATAAAAGGCTAACAAAGTGGTTTATCCTAATGCCTCAATCATTTTTATGCAATATTTATGTTCATGATTTCGAAATGTATACTAAAAGCAAGTTCTAACAAGCATGAAACATCCGGCACACTCAAATCCGCAAAAACGAGAGCAAACAATGTCTAAAGCTATCAAGGCTCAAAAATAAACTCACGGAAACGGAAAGGAATGGGTGTAAGCAAAAGGTTACATGCAATTCATTCGTTCAGCCCACTAAAACTCATAGTTATCACAAAAAATTGGGTTTGACTCGATGGAATTTCTATTTCAATTGCTTTCGAAAAATCAAACCTCTATTATTTACTAAAAATTATGAATGCTAAACGGTTAACTTTTATTATATTTTTGTGTTTCTCAATTTTATAAAACTGATTTAGTGTCAATAAAAATTATGAAGGAAGATTTTGCAAAAAAATTGAAGTGATAAAATGCTCAAAAGGACAAACATCCCGCGAATAAATTCCCACCCTACACTTAGAATTCTACATTGCCCTCAATATAGAACAAAAATAATGTAAAGCAAAGAATAAACACCCAACCCCACACTTAGAAATATACATTGCCCTCAATGTATACAAAAACATGCAAAGCAAAATGGAATGCAATGCAATGAAGCAAGAAGGGAGAACTGAAACTTCCCTCGTGTCGATCATGGCACACGCAAAAAGCCTACCCACAAAAATGACGTTCCACGAAGTTCCACAATTCCAAGATCTAATCAAGACTAACAACATCAAACACAGATCAGTAACATCAAGCCAAAATATCAACAGAAATGTAAATACAAATATATATAACAGTACATGGAATCAAAAGTACAACAAAAGAACAACATAAACGCCGAAGCGTGATACAAGAGTTTGCACAACAAACAGTAAAGTACAACTCACAAAAATGATACCAAAATGCAATGGGAGGTACTACTCCCACTGCACGCCCTCAAGGTCGACGCCGGAGGCCCCGCCTCCCTCGCTCCTGCTGGTGGTGGTGATGGTGGTGGTGACTGATGATGCGGTGGAGATGGTGGTGGCTGCTGATGCGGTGGAGATGGTGGTGGCTGCTCGGGCTGCTGCTCCGGCTGCATAAAGAATGGAAGGGGAACCACGTATGGTGCCCCGCCAGCAGTAGCAGCGGCGCACTGGACCTCATACTGCCAGGTCCAATAACGCAAGAACAGGTCCTGTGGAATAACATCCGCAGGCGGCTGTGGCGGCGGAGGCGGAGGAGGCTTCTGGTCGGGCTCATGATGCTCGTGCCCCTGCTCCTGCTCCTGCTCCTACTCCTGCTGAGCAGCGTGTGCCTGATGGGCGGCGGCGACGGCCTCGGCCTCGGCCTGCACAAGATCTGGATCAGGACCCGGACGGTCTGGATCCCACGTCCGTCCCCATCTAACTACCAACCTAATCCCTCCTGCGCCGCGACGAGCTACGTGCATGTTTCGCAGTGTCTGCACGCTCATCACGACGGTCTCTGCCACAGGGGTCAGGTCCCCTATTAAATCATCGGTCAATAGCTGGAAGTGCCTAGCCAGCTTGGTCACAAAGTGACCTCCACAGATCGCGCTGGTGATGTCGCGCCCTGAGCTGTTTACCAAGTACCCCGCGATAGAATGCGCAAGATTGCAGGTGCGCGGGCGTACATGGCAAAATAGGTAAAACAGCTCCCTAAGGTTCACTACTGTCTCCCCCTGACCTCTCCCAGAAATAGAATAAACAATGCAACGATGGAGAACATGGTGCAAGGGATCCCGAAGGCTCGAAGCCTTGGTCAAACTTGGATCATACATCCCGAATCCAAACTCGTGTCAGAACTGGTCCTTGTCCTCCTCTGTCGGGAACTCGGTGATACCATCGATGAATATCTCAGTATGAAACTCCTGCTTCGTATACAGGCCCAATAATCTCCCGAACCTAGCAACTGACATCACTCGCCACTCCCCTCCTAGCCTAAACCTAATCGTCTCCGGCTGCTCTAAGTCTGCGCAAGGATAATCGAAGTCATAAGTGGAGAAAAAACTCCATCACAAGCTCGACATACTGGATCGCGTGAAGTCTAAACAAGCTACGCCATGGGGCGGTGACGAGGTCGTTCCACTGGCCCGCTGACCGATGGCGTCTATGGCGGCAGGCTCTAAACGACGAGCGGCTAAAATCCGGCCTCTGCGTGGCCACAAAACATCCAGACGAGCCTCGTACTCATGCTCGTTCAAGTCAAACTCAAGGTATGGGTGGTCCCTGTTTCCTGCCATCTGCACGACAACAAAATTAAAATCAAAACAGTTATGAAGACGCTAAACTGAAGGGGCACGGTCGCGCCTGGGAAGGGGCACGACCGCGCCAAGGCCAATATCCAAGCCCACGGTCGCGCTGTGGCCGACCACGGGCACAATTTCAAGTCAACACGACCGCGCCAGGTGCGGGGCACGACCGTGCTAAGGCCAAATTCAAGAGGCACGACCGCGCTCGACAGAGGCACGACCACGCCTGACCAAACCAAGTCCACCTGGGATTGAAAACCCGAGCACGACCGCGCCTGGTCTGGAGCGCGACCGTGCTCAACCCATTTTAGGGTTTCCAGAATTCAAATTCTTCCATTTCAATCACGTTTTATACGAGGGTTTTTATGGTATAGAATCCCGGGGGACATGTGTTACCCAAACTAACTAACTATCATAACTAATCAGACCAAAAATTTTAGGGTGAAATCCTAGGGCTAAATACAAATGCAAAAGAAAAGAGGGGCCGAAGACGTACCTTAGATTGCGGAGAAGGAAGTAACACGACGGAAGTTAGGGGGAATCGCACGTAGGGGGGTTCGGTGGTTGGAAATGAAAAATGAAAAGTCTGCTTTGAAACCAATTTGAACTGCCCCAACCTCTTAGGCACGACCACGCCAGGTGCTTAGGCACGACCGCGCCTAGGGTTAGAGGCACGACCGCGCCAAATGCTTAGGCACGACCGTGTCTCTAACCCAACAGACAGAAAAACCTGAGTTTATTACTGCTTGAACCCAACCCGACTGCGATTCTTCCAAACTAAAATGTCTAAAAATTCAAAAAACATACTTGAGACATCTCAATCACTAACCACAGTCCGCTTGATCCAAAACACGTTTCGATCACCTAAACTCAAAAATAAATGGTAAAATCCTAAAAAAATAAAGAAAATAATAAAAAGAAGATAAACATAGAAACAAAATCTAAAAATTGTTACCAAAGATGATATCGGAACAGGCTAAGTTTATTAACGAGTCGTTAGCTAAACTCAAGTCCCCGAATTCATTTGTCGTTGGGGTGGAGGTCAACCACCTCCAATGCCGGGTCAACCGGTCTGTCAATGTATGGTTTAAGACGATGACCGTTGACCTTGAAGATCCTCCCATCTTCGTGCTCAATCTCGACGGACCCATAAGGAAACACCTCCCTAACCGTGTAGGGACCCGTCCATCGGGACTTCAACTTCCCGGGAAACAATCGCAACCTAGATTTGTAAAGCAAAACACGACCACCCACTCAGAATTCCTTCTTGTCCTTCAAGTGTCGGTCATGTAAACTCTTAGTGCGCTCCTGGTAGATCGTGGAGTTTGCATAGGCTTGATTTCTCAACTCATCAAGCTCATGAATCTGAGTGAACCGGCTCTCTCCCGCGCTCACCAAGTCAAGATTCACCGCCTTCAATGCCCAATAGGCCTTATGCTCCAACTCCACCGGAAGATGGCACGCCTTCCCATAGATCAACCTAAATGGTGTGGTACCAATAGGCGTCTTATAGGCAGTCCGAAAGGCCCAAAGTGCATCATCTAACCTATCCTACCAATCCTTACGGTTCTGACCAACCGTCTTCTGTAGAATCCGCTTTATGCCCCGGTTTGTGACCTCTACTTGTCCACTGGTCTGTGGATGGTAGGCTGTGGAGAATCTATGGTTCACACCATATCGTGATAGAGCCTTCTCCAACTGGGCGTTGCAGAAGTGGGTCCCACGGTCACTGATAAGGGCTTTGGGGGCACCAAAGCGAGAGAATAGCTTCTTCAGAAATTGAACAACCACCCTAGCATCATTAGTAGGCAAGGCTTGAGCCTCGGCCCACTAAGAAACATAGTCAACAGCGACTAGGATATACCGGTTGCCACGAGAAGCTGGGAAAGGCCCCATAAAGTCAATACCCCAGACATCAAAAATCTCACAAATCTGGATGCTGTTCTGGGGCATCTCATTCTTCGACGAAATGTTGCTCGCCCTCTGGCAAGCATCACAAGCTCGGATCATCTCATGAGCGTCCCGGAAGATGGTAGGCCAGAAGAAACCGGCGTCAAAGACCTTCTTCGCGGTCAAGGTAGCTCCATGATGTCCACCTGTCGGGCCTGCGTGGCAGTGTCTAAGCACCTGACGTCCTCATCTCCAAAGATACACCTACGCACGATCTGATCAGCCCCGACTCAAAACAAATAGGGATCCTCCCAAAGATAGTGCTTCACATCCGCAAAGAATTTTCGCTTTTGCTGATGCGTTAAACCCTTAATCACAATCCCACTAGCAAGAAAGTTTGCAAAATCAGCAAACCATGGACACTCCTCATCCTGTGTCTGTATGTGCATGAGAAACTCGTGGGGAAAATTGTAATTTACGGATGATCCCACAAGTTCAGATGAAGCTGAGCACTCAAGACGGGACAAGTGGATCACTGCGACATTCTCCGCTCCCTTCTTATCGCGGATCTCAATGTCGAACTCCTGAAGCAGCATAACCCACCGGATTAGCTAGGGCTTGGCATCCTGTTTGCTGAACAGGTGCCGAAGGGCTGCATGATTGTTGGAGCATATTCTGGTGACAACGAGCTTGAAGATATTATGTCTTAGTCTTAGAGTCTTTGACTTGTAATTGATAGAATTGTTAGCAACAGTTAAAGGGGAGTCTGTTAGGACATGTTTTGTAACTATTGATAAAATTCTGTGTAAGTTCTACTAGAGGCGAACTTAATAAGTTCGCCTAGCCTATCAGAGGCGAACTTAATAAGTTCACCTGGGCTATCAGAGGCGAACTTAATAAGTTCGCTTAAGTATATCAGAACTTATTAAGTTCGCTTAGCCTATTAGAGGCGAACTTAATAAGTTCGCCTAAGCACAGTGAAGCGAACTTGTTAAGTTCGCCTGGTGCAGAACTGTTGTCTATAAATAGGATATTTCAGCAGAAACAGAGTAGAGTTACAAGACAGACTAGATACTGAGAGAAATTCTTTAATCTTGTAACCTGATATCTCGGTGGAAATACAAAGCGTTTATTTACACCGTTGTTGTTGATTGAGTTACACGAGCACGTTGATCATGGATTCCGCACGTTATCACCGTGTCGTACCGCGAGTCTAGAGATCCGTCACGCACCGAATTAGGGACCTACAAGTGGTATCAGAGCTTATGCTCTTGATTAGCAAAATATTCGTGGTGTTTTCATGTCCAATCAACATCAAAATTCAGAGAATTTGAAGGATTTTTCATCTTTTTCGTGTTCTTGATAAAAATGGAAGATTTTTGATCAATTTGGATTGATTTTGGATTGGTTTGAAGAAATTGATCCGATAGGATTGTTCCTAATCAGTTTCTACACAATCATACGGTTCAGAATTGCTTAATTCCATCATTTTGATCAGAAATCATGATTTTCGGAATTTTTGGTTCGTGTTTGGGTTGATCAGCTGAACCAAGCGAACTTAACATTCTGTTGCAGGCGAACTTATAGGCGAACTTAATAAGTTCGCTTCATTCAGTATTAGGCGAACTTAACAAGTTCGCTTGGGTCAAATACGCTCGGGTCAAGTTCGCTTGTACAGTATCAGGCGAACTTAGTGTTCATATAAAAAAAAGGAGTATTTTGGCGGGAAAATTCATCTTGTTCAAATTTTTTAGGGAAAGTTTATATGGTAGTTTTAAATCATTTTTGAAATTTTGAATTTTCGAAATTTTTTAAAAGGAGTATTTTGACGGGAAAATTTTTTTCCGGATATTTTTGCAAAAATTTCAAAATGTCAATTTCATGTGATGATAATGAGATTAGAACTACGCCACCGAGACTTTTGTGCATATCAGATTTTCGTAGCTGGAAAGTCCGGTTCGAACAGTTCGTATCAGTCACTGATGAAAACTTTTGGACATCCATATTTGAAGGATATGTGCATCCTATTTATGACTATATGGGATATTATGATGTTCCTAAACCAGTGACAGCTCTTACTAAACTAGAAAAGCAGAAGTTTGATCGAGAGATGAAAACGCGTAAAACTTTAACGCTGTCTTTACCTAAAGAAATCATTCATAGTCTCGGGAAGTGTCCAACTTCAAGAGATCTATGGGAATCATTAAATAAAAAGGGTGAAGAAACTTCTCAAGCGTTTGTAGTCTTGATCAACGAAGTATTGGAGAAGCCGAGTTATTCTAAAAGTGATTCTTCTGCAGATTTAACTGATAGTGAGAATATTCGTTCTGGTGAAAGTACTCAATCTACTGAGACTGATGTGATGACTGAAGTAAGCTTCCAGACAGTTGAAGATGATCTGAGTGTATCAGAAACTGATGCAGAGCCTGTGATTGTTGATCAAAAGAGTGAAGCTGATGATGAAGTATTCATGGCTCCTGGTGCATCTTCTTCAGAAGTAAAACCTGAGGTACTTTTTAACTCTGAAACGTTTTGTTCTAACCGTGTTTCAGTTAAGGATAAAATGATGAGGGTTATGGATGACAATGTAAACCTCATTTGTGATATGAAATCGATGCACACGGTAAATCAGAAACTAAAAGATAATGAAAATGTGTGTATTCAGAGAATAGAATCACTGAAGAGGGACATAAATTCTCTGACTTTGAAGATCAAAGAGCAGGCATATCACCTGGATATGTCCTTTGCAGAAATTGAGAAAAGAAATAATGATCTTGTTGAGAAAGATAAGGAACTAGCTGAATCTAAAGCAGAGGTGATCAAATTGCATAGAAAATTAGAAAGCTTTGGAAATTCATCATTCTTATTAGGATATTATCATGAAAATACTGAAGAGGGGAAGGGAACTAGTGGTATTGGCTATGTTCCTCCACCATTCAACGAAAATTATTCTGTTACACCTGAGATTATAAACGATGAGGATTTAGATCCTAAGACTGTGTTAAAGGTGAATCCAGTCACAGGTGAAGATATGGTGTATTCTGATGAGAGTGATGATGAATATTTTGATGAAGCTAAGGTATAGGGGATACCTAAAGATATTAAAGTTGAGGAATCAAAGGTTGATTCTAATTCATCTGAAAATTCTACATTTGGAAGTTCTTCAAATTCAAGGAGAGTTCCATATGTCAGAGATTATAATGACAGGCGTACATGTTTTTATTGTAATGAGATGAGTCACATTGTGGTGACCTGTCCTTACAAAAATAAAGGGAAGAAGCATGTAGTTCCTGAGAAGATGAAGCCTGAATCAAAACCTGTTGCAAAATCTGGCGTTCCAGAGAAAATAAAGCAAAAAGAAGTTCATGTAGGAGAATCTTCTTCAAGTGCATCTAATCGTGTGAAGATTCCTTATATGAGAGATTATCGTGAGAACAGATCTTGCTTTTACTGTGGTCTTGTGGGTCACCTTAGGATTGCTTGTCCTCACAACATCAAAGGTAACCGACATGTTACTCCAGAAAAAGGTAAGAACTCCTGGTAAGCCTTATGTTAACCCAAATGTGGTTAAACCTCGTGATACACCAAAGGGTAATTCTAAATCAGCGGTTAGGCTTTCTAGACCTCAAAGACGAAGAAGAAACAGAAGATTGAGAAAACTTTTAGAACAAGAGTTTTCACAATCAAAACATTTTTCAAATGAAAGAAAATGTTCAAACACTTCACATTTTAAGCAAAAAGAACTTAATGAACAGAAGTATGTTTGGAAATCTAAAGTTTCTGTTTCTGACTCGTCGGAACAATCTCCGAAAATTGATGAGAGATTCGATTGTGAATGGAGTGAGGTTTATTATTTTTGATACAGATGGAAGACCCATAACTACCATGGCTTGGGTCCCAATTTCAAATTAATGTTTCTTGTTAGATGTGCAGGATTGACCAAGAGGGACTATTAATACCATTTTGGTTGTTGATAGTGGTGGTTCTTAGCACATGACAGGGAATGACATCTGCAAGAGTAACGAGTTGTTGATCACTGAGAATCTATTTGATTCAACGACTTGATGCTCAAGGGGGAGAATATGTCACACACAATGTTTTGGAAACAGTTTTACAAAGTCCAAATGATAACCTGAAACTTTGGATGACGATGGTGAGCATAAAGTCGTTGATGCAACCATTTGACTAGTTGAGGGGGAGTCTACAGGACATGGAAAGTACAGAACTATGTTGGTGACAGAGGCAATGACATTCAATTACATTACATCGGTTTTAGTTTTTAATTGATTGACTTGCTTAATCATGAGTAACCAAGTAAACTGTTTTTCATAAAATGTTTTCATGGAAGATTTTATTTTCGTTTGTTTTACTTTCTTTGAAAAAGCCAAACAAATTGAAAAAGATAAAATCGACATTACTTGAAGTTAAAGGAGAGATGACAGTACATCAGTAGATGCTCTTTCACACATGACCTTAGTTGGACTTTATGAGGCTTATCTAATATATCTGTGATAAATGTTTTGATCAGAACTTCTTAGACTGCACAGTATGAGAAATGATAGCTTCATAACTGCTTATGCTTAACAAAAATTGATGCTTGATGCTTATATTTTAATTTGGATACTAGTATGTAGTCTGAATTGTCAATAGGCTATGAGTATCTTTGGTCCATTAGTAGTGTGACAACATAATGAACTTTGCGACAACTGTGATTTGAACCCATGGTATGCCGGGTGTGTGTGTAAAAGATCATTATCAGATAAAGAATATAAGATCTAAAGTACTTCATGAGACCAGTATCGGTTATGTCGTTAAACACAATTTTTCAGTTCACTTCACTGCCCATGCCCTGTAAAACATGCAATGTGTTGTTGGACTAAGATATGTTTCTGACAACATCTGTTGGAACATATACTAGCCCTTGGATCAATATCCTGATTCCATTGAATATATCCAGATAACAGTTGGATCACGCTACCCTATGTCATTGAATCAATCGATTCCTTGATGAATCTTATGTTGAAGAATTCTATTGGTACAATCTTTCTGTTACAATGAATCATGATACTTCATCCAAACCAAGACATTTGAATCATTCGATTCTGAATCATTCTGATTCTCTGCTTGATATTTACCTGTGTTTATCGGTATAATTCATCCTGGAGATTGAATATTATCTTGCAATGATCTTATATGTCTTGAAGATAGTGCAAATTTATTTTTCTGTTGGCATATTTGTGGGGTACACGTTGTATTACAAAATAAATGGTACCTTAATTCACAAGAACATGGGACAAATATACTGATGGTTTCAATTCTTATAATATTGACAACTTAGATTGACATGTTATGTGTTGCAAATTCGTATGTAATAAGCATGTTATGATCTGATCTCATCTTCTTTAAAGTTCTTCGCGTATCATTACATGTTTTGGTTGAAGCTTAAAAGATTTGATCTTATCTGATAAAAAGAAATGATGAATCTGGATAGGATACCCTTAGAATGTTTAGGGATGTTTATCCAAGATGTGTGATTGATGCATTGTTTGTACTGATATGATCTTCTTACTCGTGATGTTCGACCAAAAATATGTGATTTTGTATTTTACATTTCAGTTTGTACAGAGAAAAACCAAAAAGATTTTGTGTTTCTTATGTTTGAAAAACCAAAAAGATTTTATTTTTCCAGCTTCCATGGAAATTTTAATTGTTGGTTATTCTTGGTTGTTCTCCTTTGCATAAACTGAATATTGCAGATAGAAGTTGACAAGGAGTCCTTTTCCCAAGTTTTCTTCTAGAAATAAAGAGAGAATGTGCAGATGAACAAGACGAAGACTACAGTGTGTTTGATGATATATGAAGACGGATGACAATATTCTGAAGCTGTTGTCAAGGGGGAGTCTGTTGGAGCATATTCTGGTGACAATGAGCTTGAAGATATTATGTCTTAGTCTTAGAGTCTTTGACTTGTAATTGATAGAATTGTTAGCAACAGTTAAAGGGGAGTCTGTTAGGACATGTTTTGTAACTGTTGATAAAATTCTGTGTAAGTTCTACTAGAGGCGAACTTAATAAGTTCGCCTAGCCTATCAGAGGCGAACTTATTATAAGTTCGCCTGGGCTATCAGAGGTGAACTTAATAAGTTCGCTTAAGTATATCAGAGGCGAACTTATTAAGTTCGCTTAGCCTATTAGAGGCGAACTTAATAAGTTCGCCTAAGCACAGTGAAGCGAACTTGTTAAGTTCGCCTGGTGCAGAACTGTTGTCTATAAATAGGATATTTCAGCAGAAACAGAGTAGAGTTACAAGACAGACTAGAGACTGAGAGAAATTCTGTAATCTTGTAACCTGATATCTTGGTGGAAATACAAAGCGTTTATTTACACCGTTGTTGTTGATTGAGTTACACGAGCACGTTGATCATGGATTCCGCACGTTATCACCGTGTCGTACCGCGAGTCTAGAGATCCGTCACGCACGTTGATCTTGTAACTCTACTATGTTTCTGCTGAAATATCCTATTTATAGACAACAGTTCTGCACCAGGCGAACTTAACAAGTTCGCTTCACTGTGCTTAGGCGAACTTATTAAGTTCGCCTCTAATAGGCTAAGCGAACTTAATAAGTTTGCCTCTGATATACTTAAGCGAACTTATTAAGTTCGCCTCTGATAGGCTAGGTGAACTTATTAAGTTCGCCTCTAGTAGAACTTACACAGAATTTTATCAACAGTTACAAAACATGTCCTAACAATGATCGGTGAATACAATGGTCTTTGATAAGACGAGATAAGACCGGAATTTATCGAAAGCGAAGACAACGGCTAGGAGCTCCTTCTCTGTCGTGGTGTAATGCTCCTGTGCGTCATTGAGCGTCTTGCTAGCATAATAAATCGGGTGAAACTGCTTCTCTCTCCTCTGTCCTAAGACCGCCCCAACACCGAAGTCACTCGCGTCACACATGATCTCAAATGGTAGCTTCCAATCAGGAGCCACCATGATAGGGGCATTCACCAACTTCTCCTTTAACAAATCGAATGCACTGAGGCACTCGTCGGAGAACATGAAATGGGCTTCCTTCTCAAGAAGCTGGGTCATCGGTCGGGCAATCTTAGAAAAATCTTTGATAAAACGCCTGTAAAAGCCAGCGTGACCAAGGAAGCTCCGAATAGATTTCACAGAAGTCGGCGGGGGCAGCTTAGATATGGTATCAATCTTAGCTCTATCAACCTCAATCCCCGTGCGTGAAACCTTGTGCCCAAGCACAATGCCCTCCTTCACCATGAAGTGACATTTCTCCCAGTTCAACACCAGATTGGCCTCTTTACACCTAGCCAACATCCTTCTCGAGGCAATGATCAAAGGAACTCCCAAACACAGAAAAGTCATCCATGAAAACCTCCATGGAGTCCTCAATCATATCATGGAAAATGGCCACCATGCAACGCTGGAGAGTGGCCGGAGCATTACACAATCCAAAGGGCATCCGCCGATAAGCAAATGTGCCATAGGGACATGTGAATGTCGTCTTCTCCTGATCCTCAGGAGCAATCGGGATCTGGAAGTAGCCTGAGAAGCCATCCAGGAAACAATAGAACATCTTTCCCGCTAATCTCTCCAACATCTGATCAATGAACGGGAGGGGAAAATGATCTTTCCGAGTAGCATCATTGAGTTTGCGGTAATAGATGCAAATTCTCCAACCGGTGACTGTACGAGTAGGAATCAGCTCATTCCTCTCATTGGTGATGACAGTCATGCCTCCCTTCTTAGGGACAACCTGAACCGGGCTAACCCAAGGAGAATCGGAGATGGGATAAATCAAACCAGCATTCAGTAACTTAATCACCTCCTTCTTTACTACCTCCTGCATGTTCGGGTTCAACCTCCTCTGGTGCTGCACAGCGGGCTTGTAGTCATCCTCCATAAGGATCTTATGGGTACAGAAAGAGGGATTAATTCCCTTAATGTCCATAATCCTCCATGCAATAGCCTGCTTGTGCTGCTTCAGCACCTCCAGTAGCCTCTCCTTCTCATCACTCGTCAAATCAGAGGCGATAATGACGGGTAATCGAGACTCACCATCTAAAAAGGCATACTCCAAATGGCTCGGGAGCTCCTTAAGCTCAACAGGTGGTGGGTCCTCAATAGAAGGCCGCTGAATCGGCTAAGACTCTCTATCAACCATAGCAAAAACCGCTGAACACTGGGGAAACTCATAGCTCTCCTGGCTATGCAACTGCTCATCAAACTGATCCTCACCAACTGGATCAAATGTCTCCCCCCTACAATCTGGGTGTCCAGGGACTTCTCCTCAACTGTGTCCTGGAGATGATCACTCACACAAGAATAAACAGCCTCAACAAAGTAGAGTGAATCGTCCTGATTCTTGGTATGCTGCATGGATCTCCCGACATCAAAGGTCACTTCCTCTTCATCCACCCTCAATGTAAGCCTCCCCGAATACACATCAATGGCCTTGGCAGTGGCTAGGAACGGTCGACCTAGGATAATAGGGACATTCTTGTCCTCATCCATGTCCAGAATCACAAAGTCTACAGGAAACACAAAACGATCAACCTTAACCAACATATTCTCCACTATCCATCGCGGATACTTGATCGAGCGATCGGCCAGCTGGATACTCATGCGTGTCGGTGTAGGTTCTCCCAACTCAAGCTTAGCAAAGACCGCATATGGCATGAGGTTAATGCTAGCACCAAGGTCAGCTAAGGCGTTGCTAACCGACAAGCTACCTATCAAGCAGAGGATGGTAAAACTCACCGGATCTCGTCTCTTCTCCGGTAGCTTGTTCTGAATCACCGCCGAACACTCCTCATTCAGCGTCACCTGAGACAACTCCTCCAATTTCTTCTTATTCGTGAGGATATCCTTCAAGAATCTCGCATACTTAGGCATCTGAGCCAGAGCCTCCACAAATGGTAAGTTGATATGCAACTGCTTAAACAACCCTAGAAACTTACCATATTGATCCTCCATCTTCTGCTTCTTCAATCTGCCTGGGTATGGAATGGCGGGAGTATAATATCTCACAGGCTCATGAGGGCGCGATGTGCTCGCCGATTTACCCCTCGGCGGTGTCTCATCAGGAATCTCAATCACAACCTCCTCCTCAGATGACTCGTGCACAGGGACCTGTGGATCCAGTCCTGTGTCTCTACCGCTCCTCAAAGTGATGGCCTTCACATGAGCATTGGGATTGGGCTCAGTGTTGCTAGGCAGGCCACCTGGCGGTCTCTCAGAAAGAAGCTTCGCGATCTGCCCGACCTGGTTCTCTATGGTCTGGATCGAAGCTTTCTGATTCCTCAACTCAGTCTCATGCGTGTGGAAACGCTCCTCCATGTACCGGTTCTGCTTCTCTGCCAACTGATTCTGACTCTCTGAGTTGGCAAGTAGCCGTGCAACCATGTCCTCTAAACTGGATTTACCCTCAGGTGCGGGTGGTGGACCGCTGCTAGAACCTTGGCCTTGAAACTGGCCCTGCTGAGGTCGAAACTGGGAACTTTGTCCCTGAGACTGGTGGGACTGATGCTGGAATGGGGGGCGCTGAGTGAATCCGGGTGGTTGCTGGCTATTGTTGCCAAACTTCCACCTGAAATTTGGGTGATTCCTCCACCCCGGATTATATGTGTTGCTGTAGGGATTATTCTGGGGACGATTTTGGTTGGACATGAAATCAACCTGCTCGTGGGCCCCCTGATCCCCAACCTGACAAGCACTCGTGGGATGCGCCCCACCACAAAACTCACACAAGGACTGGGCCTTGTGGACGTGCATTTGATCAATCTTGGTGGAAAGTGCTTCCACCTGGGCAGCTAAAGAGGTAATTCCATCCACTTGATGGACACCCTGCCTCCGAGTTCTCGCTCGGGAAGTATGCTAAGTGTAGCTCTTTGCTGCCACCTTCTCTAGCAAGTCATACGCCTCTTGGGGTGTCTTCGTTCCAATGTCTCCACCCGCGTATGCATCAATCAGCTGCTTCGCGGTCATCTCCAGACCATTGTAAAAGGTCTCACACTGCTGCCACTTCAACAATCCATGGTGGGGAACCTTCCTCATCAGTTCCTTGAATCTCTCCCACGCCTTATAGATCGTATCCCCGTTGTCCTGCTGGAAAGAAAGAATCCTAGCCCTCAACTTTGATGTTTTCTCCGGGAGGGAAGTACTTTTCAAAGAATTTAGCAGCCATCTGGTCCCAAGTACTAATGGACCCAGGGGAAAATGACAGTAACCAAGCCTTGGCTCGATCCCGTAAGGAAAACGGGAACAACCGGAGCCGAATAGCATCGTCGGTAGCGTCATGAATTTTGAAAGTGGCGCCAATCTCTAAGAAACCGGCCAAATGAGTATTAGGATCCTCGTGATCCTTGCCATCGAACTGACACATGTTCTGCACCATCTGTATAATGCTGGATTTGATCTCGAACTGATGTGCTCCAACCGTCGGCCTATTGATGCTCGACTCCAAACCCTCAAGTGTCGGTTTGCCAAAATCCGAAAGCGTCCGACCCGCATCCTCATTCGCCATCTCCTCTACCTCGTCAACAACAACCTTGTCAACAACAACCTCGTCAAATTCGAGTAACCGGGCCACAAATCGGGAATGGGCTCGCAATCTCCGATGAAGATCACGCTCCAGCTCGGAAGACGGCTCAGGAACCTCCTCGACGGGAGTTGAGAACATACACGATCTGCACGACAAGTTAGATTTAAATACGCGAACCTAGGACAAAGAAAACACAAGTTAGACAAAAACAAATATAAAACAAAAATAAAATAAAATAAAATAAAATAAAAAAAATTGAAAATAAAAAAAATAATAAAATAAAATGGGATAAAAACCAAGATATATATACACAAATGCAGCTAAAAATAACAAGTAAAATGCGAAAAATATCTATACACACAAAATTGCAAATAACAACAAGAAAACACGATATTCACAAAAATATATACTAAATGACTAAAAATTAATTCCAATCGTTCTCGCAAAACCGTATCCCCGGCAACGGCGCCAAAAACTTGATGCGTGTAAACTATATATATTTTTATAAGTATTTTACACAATTAGTTTTAAAAGGGTTTTCACCAAATACTAATCACACACACCGGGCAGTGTACCCGTCGGATAGCAATATAGTAAAGGTAAGAACCGGATTTCAATCCGTGGACACGGTGGAATGGGATAATAAACCGGGACTAAAATTCAATCAAGTATGGATTAAAGATGTTTAAGTTGATTTTTTTAATTAGACTAATATGTAAGAATATAAAACTAAACTAAATCACAAATCAAATAATCAAGGAGAAAATATCACTTCGGTGTCGAATCCATTTAGAATACATTCAATACATTCATAGAAACATGGCAAATACACGATACATAAATTGACTAAATTCTCGTCAAAGATATCTAATCAAATGACTATTTGGAAAGCTAGCATGAATTACACAAACCAACCACCTAAAGTCATACAATGAGGCTCACGTGTTTAATAATCATGTCAATATTTATAAAGACTGAACTAGCTTCCGATTAAGGTACACTAATCCAACAACTAGTTGGAAAGATAATATGAACAACACACTATCCACCTCAAGTTGATTAATTTAGACAACAATATGCATTTCTTCAACATACAATGTTCATATAAAGGTTATATAAATTAGGAGGATGTGTCAACAATTCCTAGATAAACATAATACTAAATATGACACATCATAACACATACTTTGTCTTTCTAAACATAAGCATAAGGTTACACATACAAATATAATGACTCATAAACAAGACTTCATTCACCATTCCTAGTCAAATGCCATAAACTAGTATAATTACATACACCAATCCATGAATATAAGCATAAATCATAAGTTTTCTAACATAATATGACATACACAAATACAAGTCTTGTAAACAACTCAAAATACTTAAATACATAATTTCATCAAAGAATAATCATACGGTTGTCATAACACTAACATAATAATTGCCAATAATCCATGAATGTTGTCAAATGTATCTAAACTTCATTTAAACCAAAGTGAACAGGAGTTTTAGCTCATCATGAGCATCAAAATTACAAATAAGCTGGGAAAAATAGTGAGAAACATGATATGAAAACAAGAATCAAACCACTCCTCCAAGCCTAGATGTTGTTGTTGATGTATGGTGATCCTCTTGATGTTGTATCCTCTCCAAGAATCTTGAATTATGGCTGGAACAAAGAAAACTCGAGCTGGAACAGTAGGTTTTTCCTCTGGGTTGCTGAATCTCTGAATGAGAATTAAGTTCTGTTTAAATAGAAAAGGGGAGGCACGACCGTGCCAGGAGAGAAGGCACGACCGTGCCTAGCACAAGGACGCGGTCGTGTCTAGGTCTTGGCACGACCGTGTGACAGAGGTTTGACCGATCCGTAGCTTCAATTGGGTAACACTGATCATAGATGTACGGCTGTTCAGACTCACGAGATGACACGTGACCATGGGCGGCCAAGGCACGGTTGTGCCTTGGAATATGGCTTGGCGCGGTCGTGCCAGATGTGGGCGCGACCGTGCTTAGGGTTTTGGAGCTTGGCATGACCGTGCCAAATAGGGACTTGACCGTGCCTCCATCACAGAATTCCTAAAACTTCACATGTTTATCCTGGAATCTTCTTGTTTATTCACCAAACTTCACAAAAACCTACAAAACAGGAAATGAAGCAAATAAGTGTCTAAACGTTGAATATAACCAAGAATTAATCATTAAATGAGCGAATTTTTGTGCCAAAAAGATGTGTAAATACTAACACATCAATCATGCAAACTTAATCGCTCTGCTCAGTAGACCCCTTCACAGGTTTCATAGCATCGGATGTGATTATATCATCCCCCACACGAAGTGTGAGTTTCCCATCGAAGACATCGATCAATGCCTTGGCGGTCTGTAGGAACGGGCGTCCTAGGATGAGCGGGACTTTGTCATCCACCTCCATATCCAGGATGACGAAATCCACGGGGAAGACAAATTTGCCTACTTTCACTAATAAATTCTCCACAATTCCCCGTGGATACTTGACTGAACGGTCAGCCAAGGATATGCAAATGCGTGTAGGCTGCGGTTCTCCTAGGTCTAGCTGCTTATAAATCGAATAAGACATCAGATTGATGCTAGCACCCAGGTCAGCCAACGCGTGGTTTAGAGGCAAACCGCCAAGTAGACACGGGATCGTGAAACGACCCGAATCCGCCATCTTCTCCACAGTTTGTTCTGAACCACTGTAGAACATTGCTCACTAAGTGAGAATTAAGAGATCCCCTCCAGCTTCTTCTTGTTGGAAAGAAGATCTTTGAGGAATTTTCCATACCTAGGCATGTGCTGGAGGACCTCTATAAATGGGAGATTGACCTTGAGTAGTTTAAACATATAAAGGAAGGTACCGTATTCCCTAGCATTCTTATATGGCAGCAAGCGCGCTGGGTAGGGAACATGACTCAAGTCAATCTTGGGGGTCTTAATCTCACCCCCACTCTTCTTCTGCTCTGCCTTCTCGGCAGGCTTCTGACTAACTATCTCCTTATCCACCGGCTCTTCTTCTTCCACCGATGGCTCCTATACCTCTTCAACTCTTCTGCTCCTTGTCGACACGGCATTCATCGAAGTCACTATTTCCGTCACCTCAGTTGACTCGGCCTCCTTTAACAACCTAGCATCGATCTCAGCAAATCGCGCTCTCCAATCAATCTTCTTCACCTCTTCAACCGACGGGATGCCATAGTCAGCGTCGTGGGAGACTTCCTTCTCTACTCGCTCCTCCTCTATATGACTCAAGATCGACACGGCCATCACTGAAGCGTTAGAACTTTTATAGGCCGCAGATGCTTCACTCTGCTTCTCCTTTAAGCTTTCGCGATGTCTCCTACCGTGCGTTGCAACTCCTTAAATGCGACTGCTAATTCTTCAATAAAGTGTCGTGGGCATCCAGCCTTTGCCTAGCGTCCCTATCCTGCTAGACTAAGTGGGCAAGCATTTGTGTCTGATTCTCTATCATCTCCTCTATCTTCCTCGTGTTGACACTGCTTCCCGAACTCGTCTCTGCTTCAGCTCCTCCATACTGATGCTGGCGACTATTAAACGCAGGCGGGTTATTTCCAGATCTCCATCCCGAGCAATAAGTATTGTTGTAATTTTGTACCCTCGGTTCTGCTTCTGGTTGCCAGCAAAGCTCACCTGCTCCTGATGATTTACGGGGCAATCTACGGGGCAATCTACGGGGCAATCTCTGGTGTCGTGGCCTCCCCTACACACCTCACACCTTTGAGCACTGAGCTTCAGCTCCTTGATCTCGTTCGCTATAGCTGCAAGTGCAGCAACCACGCTAGTATCAGGAGTGACCTGATGCACACCTCTTGGAGAAGAGGCGGGTTCTCTAGCACTAGGAATGGAAGTCCTAGTAGATGGCTTCTAATGTTTCGCCAGAGCGAAGCTCTCGAACATCTCCTGACACTCGTCTGGCTCGAGCTTATCCATGATATGGCCTCCCGCAGCTGTGTTGAACATTTGCCGCTTCTCGAAGGTGAGACCATTGTAGAACTTCTCCACTATCGCCCACTCGGAAAGACCATGCTGGGGACATCGGCTCAACAGCGTGTTGAACCACTCCCAGGCCATGTGATAAGGCTCTTCAGGATCCATCTGGAACGAATGGATTTGATCCCGAAGGTGAGCGGCCCTGGAAGGTGGATAGTACTTCTTGAAGAATTTGGCTTGAAGATCCTATCATGTGGTAATAGAGTTGTCAAGGAGGGTGACAAGCCAACTAGATGCGCGACCAGAGAGCAAGAATGGGAAGTGACGCAAGTAGATAGCGTCCTTAGATACATCCGTGATATTGAAAGTATCACATATGCGCGCGAAGCGCGACAGTTGTCTCGGTGCATCCTCATCCTCGAGGCCATGAAATTGGGTGGCATGAATGATCATGCTCATGACATGTGATGGGATCTGCCATGTATTGGTGTTCAGAATAGCGGGGCGTGTGATCGAAGA
Source organism: Smallanthus sonchifolius (assembly GCA_023525975.1). Taxonomy (NCBI): domain Eukaryota; kingdom Viridiplantae; phylum Streptophyta; class Magnoliopsida; order Asterales; family Asteraceae; genus Smallanthus; species Smallanthus sonchifolius. The sequence goes on from CM042025.1 coordinate 71,910,720, forward strand.
TCTCGCCCCAGTGACCCCGTCACTGGCCCTCTGGTGCGTTGTACGTCTCGCTGGTGGGTCAGCGTCGCCCATGATAGGAAATGGAATTGGGTAGTAGAACGTACCTGGGATTTGCACAGCTCCTTCAAACACTCCCGAAAGTCACGGGAGCACTCATGTAGCTCTCGTTCGGGCTCTTGAAAAGCTGAATAAGGTGGTGATACCTGCGAACGAGTGTGGTGCATAAACTGACACAAGAACAAAAAGAAAATAAACAAAAACTCAAAGCAGAAAGATTCGATCCTATGTTAGACACTCAGATAGGACACACAAATAGCAGATAGAACAAAGACACACAATTAAGACTAAAAAACAAAACAAACCAAAAATCACTAAAAGAACTAGTCAAAGCTAATATTGTTATTGCCAAGTGTCCCCGGCAACGGCACCAAAAAACTGCAGTCATGGTGAAGACTCTCGCCTTCGCCTTAAGCTTCTCATCCTCTTTCTTTACTGGGATCGTTTTCTTGCTTGGCCCCGCACTCTGACCTGCCCAGACGGTCTATAAAACTAATGAATAAAAACCTAACTAGACTCCTAAGTAATAAATGGAGTACCTTCGACTAAACCGCACTAACAGGCAAGTGTACCTATCGAGTGTAGCATAGCTTAATGGTAAACCGGAATATCGAACCCTAGAGACACTGAATACTAATACTAGACTCTGACTCGGACTAAAGATTGATGATTGGGGGTTGACTACACTAAAGATTAACTAAGAATGCAGCAAACAAGGTCGACTCAAACTATCCAGATAAAGAACTAAGGAATAAATCAGAGATGGGAAGAATACTACCTAGGTCGGAATCCTAGTTGCAAAGCACACCTTCTACCTGTTCTGGAAACTAAGATGGATATGGGTTTCTAAGGAAACAACTCTAGACTACCTAGTGGATCCCTAATCACTCTCAGGGTGTCACCAACTAAGGAACCTAAAGATGTAATAACTCACCAGATAGTGGATTACCTTTCGGTCCCTCTAACAATGATAAAGTACCAGAAAGACATATCACCTTTCTGTCTCACTGTCCACGATACATTTGAAGAATGCACGGGGTAATCTCTAGATAACAACAAAGACTCAGAATAGCAACAATCACTAGACACCTAATACCAACTTCCTATCAGACAGCTGACACTTGGATTCCAAATGACGAAGACTAGACGACTATCTCTCACTTCTCGGGTATTGAGACTGGATACACACTCAGTTCTAAATAATACTCAACCACAACTCCTATGGATCACTATCTCTAGCAAACCACATAAAAAATCACAAACCCTAAACTCTATGACCTACATACGCAAATCAAGCGAGAAGACATCCACAATCAACATACGGAATTAAAATAAAACACCAATCAGATCTAAGCATGCATATTCATCACAATTAATATCATAAGATTCGTTACAAAATCATTACCCGTCAATATAGAATCCAAAACGAGTAAAAATCTTAACTTTACAAAGCAATCATCATGAGACCCATGCAGTATATAAAGTTTAGCCTAGAATCAACATCAAAACATGAATAACAGAAGTAATCAAGCAAAACATGATCCTAAAGCAACTGATTTCAAACAAAGATCGGGACTTTAAAACCGAATAAGCTACTCTTGACAAACCCGGAATCAAAAGCTTTGATCTTGCTCTTCAATCTCCTTCTCCAGCTTCAAAATCGACCCTTTTCTCCATCTGGACGGCAATAATATCGAACTCCTTGAATAATGGCGTTATAATTCTATCTATAATCGTTTTAGGGTTTTTTTCTCGGAATTTCAATCTCCCGCGTATCGCGAGACATTTGCATGGGTTGCTCGCGTACCGTGAGGAACAAATTAGTCGCGACCACTTTTCTTTTCCCTCGCGTACCGCGAGGCATCTCTCCTTCTTCTCTCGCATACCGCGAGAGGCCAATTGTCACTATTTTTTGCTTTTATCTCTTGGCTTCACTTTCTTGCTCGGTTTCTTCACGATATAGCTTCCTATTCCACACGAGCTCCTGAAAATATACAATACACTCAAATACAGACTTAAACCACTCAAAACTAAGATAAAAATAAGTAAAACTATTGAAAACACTAGGAATAAAGATGTGTGCTTCGCACTACATCACCAGCCGAGGCGAAGATAGACCCGGACGTGGTCTCAGGTACTTTTCTTATTAGCAATGTACCGGCTTCTGTTTTGTTTGATTCCGGGGTAAGTAAGAGTTTTGTGACCCCATCTTTCTGTAAGAATTTATGTAGAACTGCTAGAGTGATAGAGAAGCCGTTCAATGTTGAGACTACAGTGGGATCGCCCACCAGGGTAATCAAAGCGTTAGATGATTGTTATATTGATCTTGAGGGTCATAGGTTTCCCCGCTAGGTTATTTATAATCGCTTTGGGAGGTTTTGACGTAGTATTGTGTATGGACTAGTTGGCTGCATTTGATGCGGATATAGTTTGTCGAAAGAAGATGATAAAGTTGAGATCCTTGGAGGGTACGATAGTGACGATGTATGGTGATAGAGAGAGCTATGGATCACTATGTCTAGTAAACCACACAAACAATCACAAACCCTAAAGTCTGTGACCTAGATACGCAACTCAAGCTGGAAGACATCCACAATCAACGTACGGAATCATAATCAACAATAAATCAAATCAAAGCATGCAATATTCATCATAATTAATATCAAGAGACTAATTACAAAATCACTAATCCAACATTAGATCTAAAAACCGATAAAAGTCGCAAACTTTAACAAGAAATCATCATGTGACCGAGGAAGTATTAAGGTTTTAGCCTAAGATCATGCTCAAAACAACTAGAACAGAAGTATCAAACAAGAACATGGTTCAAACTTAGCAATTCAAAGATAAAAATCGAATCTTGAAACCGAAAATGCTAAATCTAACGAACTCGAAAGCAAAGCTCCAACCTTTTCACTCCGATTGCCTTCCAAGCTCCCAAAATCACATCTAAACCCTCTCTAGACGGCAAACAATCGAACTCCCTTGAATAATGGCATTAGAATCCTATTAAAAGTCGATTTAAGGGTTTTCATGGATTCTATGTCTCTCGCGTACCGCGAGAGATTTGTATGGGTTCCTCGCGTATCGTGAGGATCAAATTAGTCGTGGCCCTTTCTGGATTCCCTCGCGTACCGCGAGGCTTTCCTTCTCCTATCTCGCGTACCGCGATAGCTCTATTTTCAACATTTTCTTCTTTTAAACTTTGGGCTTCACTTTCTTGCTCTATTTCTTCTGGTTTTCACTTGTAATGTTCACGAGCACCTGTAAACACATCAACGACTCAATAGTATACAAAAACGACTCAAAACAAAGATAAAACTAATCAAAACGATTGAAAACAATAAGAATAAAGATGTGTGCTTCACACTACATCAAACATCCCCACACTTAACCTTTTTTCGTCCTCAAAAAAGCTGCAATGGAATCATAACTCAGATCTAACTTAACAAACACAATTACCAATTAGCCAAACATACTAACGCGTTAAAAAGCAATAATCGGTATTTATGTCCGATTAAACCCAAGCACCAACTATCTAGCCCCCGTAATGTGTTCTAATTCCATTTTATACATTAATCAATCAACCTATGTGACTCACACTCAAAAGTTACCGCTCTACCTAATCCCATCTCACGGTCATGTTTAGGCACAGATCAAACCATATAGATTTACCCACCACATTAAACTAAGATTTATTTGTATAAGAAATTAGATGAAATATGGAATGAATGGTATGATAATGAGCATTAATTCAAGCAAATGTACTTTCGTCTAGAGACGTTTCAACCAAGTCACTATCCCGGAAGGTAACACATAGGCTAAGTCATATCAATAAGCACATAAGTATCACTTAGGGGTGTTTTCTCCAAGTGGCCATCCCAGAGGGTAACACATAAGCAAAACTTATTATTCTAACCAATTAATCATGAATTATGGACATATGGATGCGGGCGCCACCAAACTCGGATTTATTCTCATAAAAAGAGAATGGTGTGCCAAAAATTTCAAAAACAAATACACATTATCTTAACGTGGTACCTATCACCCTGTGTTGACAGTTTCAGTATTACCGACACCCAAAGATGAGTACCCACATGATTTCATAATTTAATTATGTTATTAATCCTAAGTAACACTCACAGGCTATTTAAGCTGGCTGGGTCTACCAAAACATCACTAATTAGACGCGTTTTCTATTATTTAAATCATTTAAAACTCAACAAGTAGATCCAGTTGTGCTATCATTTTGCATTTTTCTTGCAAAACTTATACTTTTTAAGGACATTTTTCAAAAAAAAATTAATTTTTTTGTATTTTTGAATTTTTATAAACAAGACAAACTAGCTAAACTAGACATTCACGTCCCTACACTTGAAAGACACATTGTCCTGAATGTGAAGTAAGGCACAACTAAAATAAAAATGGATAAATAAAAACAGGAAGCGACTTAGCTGGTAATGTATATGCTCTCGAATAAAAATCCAGCTTCGTTCGTCCTTGTGTGCACCGTATAGCATTTCGGTCGCGGTTGCACAATTTACTGTCGGACTGCCTTTACAAACTTTATATAAGTGATGATCGACCCCGCCTGAATGGAGATTGAGTACGGGCGGGATGATAAAACCTGTAAAATAAACCTCACAACAAACCCGCAACATTAAACTGACTCAAATTAAAATAAAGACTCGACTGACTCACTAAGACTTTGGATAGAAGGTAGGAAAACGTACCCGATGCGTGGCAAACACATAGAGATGAAAGCCACGACAAGGTGAATCAACAGTCACGAACGGTTTCAAGTTTCCCATGGTAATGGTGGTCGGATGGTATGAAGGTGAATGGTGGGTGGATGAGATGGTGATAGGTGGTAGATGAAAGTGGTGGAAGTGGTGAATATGATGGATAATGGTGATGAATGAACCATTGGAAAACAAGGAAGAAAGGCAAAAACCAGGGCTGCCCCGCGTACCGCGAGAAACCAGGCCGCACTCCTCGTGTACCGCGAGGATGCAATTTTTAAGTTGGGCTTTTCATTTATCCATCGTGTACCGCGAGGGAATGGAACAAATGTCTCACGTACCACAGGGAGGCCTTGGTGACAGAAAGTTAAGAGGGTTTTTGTACATAGAAAATTTTTGACCCCTCAAACTTTTTTCACCCAAATTACATAAAAACTTATTCCAAGTATAAAAACATATGTAAAAATACCTGAAACTTCATTCCCGACAATTTGCCTCGCCGAATCAAGCGCGAATCCCTGCAAAAACTGATACAAACGAAACACAAAAATCGAAAAACACAAAAATGACCCGGACTGCAACCAAGGAATGCAAACAAACTCTACATCCCGGGCACTTGCCCGAGACTCAAACAAACCTATCAGGAGGCTTCTCTTTGATCCTAACTGGTACCGCCTTCATCCTGCGTGGTCTACCGGTCCTCCAAATCCTCAGCAAATTCACACCCTTACCAAACACTGAACCTCTAGCACTTAGATCTTTCAAGTAAAACTTAAATCTACCCAGTTCCAAGTAGATATGCATCAAATACCCCAGTAACTTCTTACGCCTCGACGTCCCCACACTTGGGGGTTGCATTATCTTTAAATCACAAGAGACACTCGACGCTCGGGTTCTCTTACGGGGTGGCCTAGACCTATGAGCACTAGCACTAGGACTTAAATTTAGAATTCTCCCCTCAACATGGATACTAATGGTGTTTGAGGGCTCGGGCACAGGTGGTTCTAATGATGTGAACTCTAAAACCTCAACCTTTGGTGTCTCACAGACTATCTTCTTCACTTGTGCTAAATTCTCACTCAAACTGTAATCATTACCGTCAGCACTTAAAAACAGGGACCCTACCAAATTCTTTTCAAATTCCTCAAACCAATCTGTTGGGTCCTCTATCATTCATCTTTCATCCCTATAAAGAACATCCTCTACTGGATTAGAGTCCCGATGTTCATCCATGAAAGCATCAATCATGCACATGGAATGGCTCTGCTCGCCATTATCCTTCACGGACTTTGTAGCATCGAATGTGATCGACTCATCCCCCACACGAAGTGTGAGTTTCCCGTCAAAGACATCGATCAATTCCTTGGTGGTGCGCAAGAATGGGCGCCTGAGAATGAGTGGGACTTTGTCATCCACCTCCATATCCAAGATAACAAAATCCAAGGGGAAGACAAATTTGCCTACTTTCACTAGAAGATTCTCCACAATTCCCCGTGGACACTTGACTGAACGATCAGCCAAGGATATACTTATGCGCGTAGGCTGCGGTTCACCTAGGTCTAGCTACTTATAATTGGAATAAGGCATCAATTTGACGTTAGCACCCATGTCAGCCAACGCGTGGTTAAAGGGCAAACCGCCAAGTAGCCACGGAATCGTGAGACGACCCAAATCTGCCAGTTTCTATGGCAGTTTGTTCTGAACCACCGTAGAACATTGCTCACTAAGTGAGACTTCAGAGATCCCCTCCAGCTTCTTCTTGTTGGAAAGAACATCTTTTAGGAATTTGCCACATTTCAGCATGTGCTGGAGGACCTCTATAAATGGGAGATTAACCTTGAGCTGTCTAAAGATATTCAAGAAGTGACTGTATTCCCTAGCGTGTTTATGTGGCAACAAGCGAGCTGGGTAGGGAACACGGTGCATGTCAATTTCGGGGGACTTCATGTCCACCCCCTTCTTCTTCTCCTCTGTCTTCTCGACAAGCTTCTCCAAAACTATCTCCTCATCCACCGGCTCTTCTTCTTCTACCGGTGGGCTCTCCTTCTCTTCTTCTCTTCTACTCCTAGTCGACACAACATTCACTAAGGTCCCTTGTTCCATCACCTCAGCCTATTCGGGCTCTTCTAATATCCTAGCATCGATCGCAGCAAAGCGAGCCCTCCAATCCATCTGCTTCAATTCTTCAGGCGACGGATTGTGATAGTCAACGCTGTAGGAGGCTTTCTCCTCCTCTCCTAGACTCCTGATCGACACGGCCATCACTACAGAATTAGGGCCTGAAGACGGACATCCCTGTCTCTCCTTCAAGATCTTAGCGATGTCTCCTACCGTGCATTGCAAGTCCTGAAATGCCGACTGCTGATTCTTCAATAAAGTGTCGTGGGCATCCAGTCTTTGCCGAGCGTCCCTGTCCTGCTAGACTAAGTGGGCAAGAATCTTTTTTTGATTCTCTATCATCTCTTCTGTCCTCTTCATGCTGACACTGCTTCCCGAACTCGCTCCTGCTTCAGCTCCTCCCTACTGATTCTGGTGACCATTAAACCTAGGTGGGTTTTTCCCAGATCTCCATCCCGAGCCATAAGAATTATTGTAGTTGCTGTACCCTCGGTTCTGGTTCTGGTTGCCAGCTAAACTTACCTGCTCCTGATGATTGACGGGGCAATCTCTGGTGTTATGGTCTCCCCTACACACCTCACACCGTTGAGCACTGAGCGTCAGCTCTTTGATATCATTAGCCATAGCTGTGAGTGCAACAACCACGCTAGTATCAGGAGTGACCTGATGCACACCTCCAGGAGAAGAGGCAGATGCTCTAGCGCTAGGAATGGAAGTCCTAGTAGATGGCCGCTGCTGTTCAGCGAGAGCGAAGCTCTCGAACATCTCCTCGCACTCAGCAGGCTCGAGTTTGTCCATGATATGGCCTCCCACAGCTGTGTTAAACATTTGCTGCCTCTCAAATGTGAGGCCATTATAGAACTTTTCCACAATTGCCCAGTCGGAAAGACCATGCTGGGGACATCAGCTCAACATCGTGTTGAACCTATCCTAGGCAATGTGATAAGGCTCGTCAGGGTCCATCTGAAAGGAGTGGATTTGGTCCCTAAGGCGAGCGGTCCTGGAAGGTGGATAGTATTTCTTATAGAACTGGGCTTGAAGATCCTCCCATGTGGTGATAGAGTTGTCTGGGAGGGTGTCAAGCCAAGTAGATGCACGCCCAGAGAGCGAGAATGGGAAGAGACGCAGATAGATTGCGTCCTTAGACACACCCGTGATATTGAAGGTATCACATATGCGCGCGAAGCGGGACAGGTGTCTGGTGTATCCTCATCCTTGAGGCCATGAAACCGAGTGGCATGAGTGATCGTACTCATGACATGTGACGGGATCTGCCATGTATTGGTGTTCGGAATAGCGGTGCGTGTGATCGAAGATCTCGCCACGGTGACCCCGTCACTGGCCCTCTGGTGCACGGTACGCCTCGCTAGTGGTTCAGCGTCACCCATGATAGGAAATGGAATTGGGCTAGTGTAACGTACATGAGATTTGCACAGCTCTTTCAAACGCTCCCAGAAGTCGCGGGGGCGCTCGTGTAGCTCTCGTTCGGACTCTAGAAAAGCTGAAAAAGGTGGTGATCCCTGCGAACGAGTATTGTGCATAAACAGAAAGACACTAGAAGGAAAGAGACAAAGACTCAAAGACATAAATACTCTATTCTAAATTAGACACACAAGTAGCACATAGGACAAGCACACAAACAAGACTCAAAAGAAAAGAAATAAAATAAACCAAAAATCAAACAAAGAACTAGTCAAAGTTAATATTTCTATTGCCAAGTGTCCCCGGCAACGGCGTCAAAAACTTGATATCGCCCAGACAGTCTATATAAAAACTAACAAAACCTAACCTAGACTCCTAAGTAATAAATGGAGTACCTTTGACTAAACCGCACTGACATGTAAGTGGGCCTATCGAGTGTAGCACAGCATAATGGTAAACCGAGTTATCTAACCCTAGAGACACTATTATAACTATACTAGACTCTGACTTGGACTAAAGACTGATTGATGGGGGGTTGACTACACTAGAGATAAAATACTAATGCAACAAACAAGGTCGACTCAAGCTATCAAGATGAAGAACTAAGGAAATATCAGAAATGGAAGAATACCACCTAAGTCAGAATCCTACTGGCAAAGCACAACTTCTACCGGTTCTGGAAACTAAGATGGATCTGGGTTTCTAAGGAAATAGCTCTAGACAACCTAGTGGATCCCTAATCACTCTGAGGGTGTCACCAACTAAGGAACCTAAAGATGTAATAACTCACCATATAGTGGATTACCTTTCGGTCTCTCCAACAATGATAAAGTACCCGAAAGACAGTTCACCTTTCAGTTTCACTGTCCACAATACATTCGAAGAATGCACGAGGTAATCTCAAGATAACAACTATGACTCAGAATAGCAACAATCACTAGACACCTAAACCAACTTCCTCTTAGACAGTTGACACTCGGATTCCTAATGACGAAGACTAAACGACTATCTCTCACTTCTCGGGTATTGAGACAAGATACACACTCAATCTAATCTATACTCAATCACAACTCCTATGGATCACTATGTCTAGTAAACCATACAAACAATCACAAACCCTAAAGTTTGTGACCTAGATACGCAAATCAAGCTGGAAGACATCCACAATCAACGTACGGAATTATAATCAACAATAAATCAAATCAAAGCATGCAATGTATCATAATTAATATAAAGGGACTAATTACAAAATCACTAATCCAACATTAGATCCAAAAGACAAAAGTCGCAAACTTTAACAAGAAATCATCATGTGACCTACGTAATATTAAGGGTTTTTCCTAAGATCATGCTCAAAACAACTAGAACATAAGTATCATACAAGAACATGGTTCAAACTTAGCAATTCAAAGATAAAAATCGAATCTTGAAACCGAAAACGTTAAATCTAACGAACCCGAAAGCAAAGCTCCAACCTTTTCAGTCCGATTGCCTTCCAAGCTCCCAAAATCACGTCTGAAACCTCTCTAGACGGCAAACAATCGAACTCCCTTGAATAATGGCATTAGAATCTTATTAAAAGTTGGTTTAGGGTTTTTCACGAATTTTATGTCTCTTCGTGTAACGTGAGAGATTTGTATGTGTTCCTCGCGTACCGTAAGGAACAAATTAGTCACGGCCCTTTCTGGATTCCCTCACGTACCGTGAGACTTTCCTTCTCCTATCTCGCATACTGTGAGAGCTCTATTTTCAACATTTTCTTCTTTTAAACTTTGGGTTTAACTTTCTTGCTCTGTTTCTTCTGGTTCTCACTTGTAATCTTCATGAGCACCTGTAACACATCAACGACTCAATAGTATACAAAAATTGACTCAAAAAAAAGATAAAACTAATCAAAATGAATGAAAATAATAGGAATAAAGATGTGTGCTACGCACTACATCAGAGTTCATAAGACCAAGCATCTCGCCATCGGGTATACCGGTCTTGTTTGTGAAGAAGAAGGATGGTTGCATGCGTATGTGCATCGACTACAGGGAGCTTAATAAGTTGACGGTTAAGAACAAGTATCCTCTACCACGTATTGATGACTTGTTCGATCAACTGCAAGGAGCAAAGTGGTTTTCGCGTATAGATCTGAGGTGGGATATCACTAATTGAAGGTTAGGGAGGAAGACATACCAAAGACGGTGTTTCGGACGTGTTATGGGAATTATGAATTCTTGGTTATGTCCTTTGGGTTAACGAATGCTCCTGCCGCATTCATGGACTTAATGAATCGTGTGTGTCCGTCGATGCTGGATAGATCAGTGATTGTGTTTAATGACGATATTCTAATTGTGACATCCAGACTTTTTAGGCTAACTCCGTTAGCAAATCTCGTTAAATTCTTAACCTAGTTAACTCAATTCAAACCCCAGGGACGTTCAAATCTTCCGTGTCTTTGTCACAAAATCCCATTGTATCCCTAACTATTATGCTTATAATTCCAGGGCATACGTAAGCCGTTCACAGGCTAACACTTGTGGGCCCAATTTCATTCCTGTGAAGTACCATTTACTACTCAACTCAGGTGAGTTTTCACGGCCGCTTTTACTGTTTTAAACTGGGGGAGAAAACATGACGCAAACACTTTTGATTTTTATCATTCATATATATTATCACTTGTTACGACTAAGCGTAAACTCTATCATGAAAGTCCTCACATCGAACCGTTAATATGGACTTAGCAAGGTAAAGTTTAGTAGTACTCCTGGGTTTGATAAACCCCACCCATGTTAGTCGCGCTAACTCGATTGGAGGTCGAACATGTGAAATGTTGGCCTAAACACATTGCGAGAGTTGATAGACTTGACGGGAGACATACAAACACAAACAGTCAGCTTAGGTTGCGAACGCTTTAGTAAGACATGAACATAGGTTAGCCACCTATAGATATACATATTGAATGTACATAATCTGGTAAACACTTTTATTTCAACATTGAAACCCCGTTTTCATACATGTTTTCTCAGGTCGTTAAGCAGGTGCATGCTAGGACATGCATGGTTTTTATTTGTCATTACCACTACTTATCAAACAATCAAACAATTATTATGTTCTCCGTTTGGATTTGACTTGGGCGCGTTTGTTTTACGCATTTACCTTCTTGTTTAAAACGCTTCCGCACTGAACTCTGAACTTTATGTTATTTAAAGTCCCATATAGTGTCGTTTGAAGTAACTAATAACTGAGATCCTGTTTTGTCACATCCCTGACCGTAAAAATCCGTTGGTGGATTTTGGGGGTGTGACACTAATCTACACTAAGAGCGAGGAGGAGCATGGGGAACATCTGCGGGAAGTGTTAGAGATGTTGAGACGAGAAAATCTCTATGCCAAATTCTCAAAGTGTGCATTTTGTCTACGAGAGGTGCAGTTTCTGGGATATGTTATTAACCCAGAAGGGTTAATTGTGGATCCTACAAAGATTGAAGCGGTGGTGAAGTGGAATGCTCCTAAGACTCCAACGGAGGTGCGTACTTTCTTGGGGTTGGTGGGTTACTATAGGAAGTCCATTAAGGACTTCTCTAAGCTTGCAACGCCATTAACTAAATTGACTAGAAAGGTGGTGAAGTTTACTTGTGGAGCAGATCAAGAGAGTGCATTTCAAGAGCTAAAGAAGCGATTGACGGAAGCGCCAGTGTTAACTTTACCAGAGGGAACACACGATTTTGTGGTGTATTCGGACGCATCATATTTGGGTCTAGGTTGCGTGTTAATACAACGAGGAAAAATTATCGCTCAAGCATCAAGACAATTAAAGACTCACGAGGTAAATTACCCTACCCATGATTTAGAGCTAGCAACAGTAGTATTTGCACTTAAGTTGTGGGGACATTACTTGTATGGAATCAAGTGCACGATCTACACTGATCACAAGAGTTTGAAGTACTTCTTTGAGCAGAAAGAATTGAACATGAGACAAAGGAGGTGGCTGGAGCTGATAAAAGATTATGACTTTGAAATCCTTTACCACCCTCGTAAACCAAATGTAGTTGCCGATGCATTGAGTCGCAAGGAGGAGCATGTACCGATTAGGGTTAAAGCGTGTCAGTTGATTGTAACGTCGGATTTCCTAGCGTTACTAAAGGATGTGCAAGCTGAAGCCTTGCGGGACGAGAGGTTAAAAGAAGAGAGGATCTTTGGTCAGTGTAAGTTATTGACTGAGAACAGTCAAGCGGTGTGGGTCAAGGGTGACCGTATTTGGATACCGAAATTTAGAAGATTTAGAGAGAAGTACTTGACGAGGCTCACAAGTCAAGGTATTCTATCCACCAGAGGACGACAAAGATGTACCAGGATATGAAAGGAAATTACTGGTGGCCGGGAATGAAGTATGATGTAACTCAGTATGTGAATAAGTGCTTGACGTGCTTGCATGTCAAGGCCGAGCATCAGAAGCCTTATGGCAAAATCCAACCATTAGTGATTCCGAAGTGGAAATGGGAGCACATTATAATGGATTTTATTACAAAGTTGCCCAAGTCGGTGAAGGGGCATGATACTATTTAGGTAGTAGTGGATCGGTTAACTAAAAGCGCTCACTTTCTACCAATTAGATAGACCTTCTCTTCAGAGAGGTTATCTGAGGTGTTTGTGAATGAGATTGTTGCGAGGCATGGAGTGCCGATTTCTATTGTTTCCGACTGAGATACGATATTTACGTCGAAGTTTTGGAAGAGGTTTAATGAGGCTATGGGAACAAGATTACATATTAGCACAACGTATCATCCTCAGACTGATGGACAGTCAGAGCGGACGATACTAATGTTAGAGGACATGCTTCGTGCATGTGTGATTGATTTCGGTGGTGCATGGGATAGTCACCTACCATTGGCGAAATTTTCTTATAACAATAGTTATCAAAAACAATTGGAATGCCGCCATACGAGATGTTGAATAGGAGAAAGTGCAGGACCCTGTGTGTTGAGGTGATATTAGGCAGCAGGAATTAGGGAGTTTAGACGTTGTGAAAGAAACTTCGAAGAAGTTTGAGATGGTGAAGCTGAGAATGAAAGCCGCTCAGGATCGGCAGAAGTCTTATGCCGAAAAGAGACGGCGACCTATAGAGTTCAAAGAAGGGGATTATGTTATGCTTAAGGTGTCGCCCTGGAAGGGCATTATTCATTTCCATAAACGGGGAAAGCTTAATGCACGGTATATCAGACCGTTCATGATAGAGGAGCGTGTTTGTAGTATCGCCTACCGACTGTTGTTGCCAGATGAACTGGCAGGATACACCCAACTTTCCATGTGTCCCATTTACGAAAGTGTTTGGCAGCCGTTAGACGATATTGTGGTGGCTGATAAGCTAAAATATGTAGAGGAACCAATTGCTATACTGGATAGAATGGAAAAGAGATTGAGAATGAAGGTAATCCCGATTGTTAAGGTACAATGGAAGCATCGTAAGGGATCCGAGTTTACTTGGGAGCCAGAGGCGGAAATGCGCGAACGTTATCCGCATTTGTTTCCTGATGACGCAGGTTTCGGGGACGAAACCTCTTTTATGGTGGAAGACTTGTAACATCCTGGGTTTTTACCAATCAAACGGAATTTGTTGTAAAGGTGTATATGTTTGTAAATAATGGACAGAATGTTACTGAAACGTAACGAGACCTAACCAAAGGTGTAGTATTGGGTTTCTATTATATATATATATATATAAATAAAACTAGAAGGGGTGGCGAGTAAATAAAAAGAATTAGCGGGTGTTTAGCGAGATCCTGACGGGTTATGTTCCGTTTACGTAAAAGGAATAAAAGTGAGGGACCATATGCACGTGTGGGCCAAACCTTGCCCACAAGTAGGGGTGACCTACTAGATGTCGACGGAATGGGGGAGTTCCCCATTCTCATTGTAGCCGTGAACAACAAAGAGAGAGGAGGAGCCGACGGTTTACGTTTCGTGGTGATTTCCAGGTAAAACTGGTACTCCTTACTCTCTCGTTCCATACATGTGATCATCGGATCGTTATTTACATGCTCGTGATGTTAGAGTTTGTACACGAAGCGGCTCGCGAGGAAGACGATTTAATCGGGGGTTCGGCGAGCATGAATCGTCCGGTTTAAAGGTATAACTGGTAACATAAACTCGTTTCCATATTAGTTTGATGTGGGAGCTGGACAGGGGTTGAGACGAGGTCGTCTAAACCCGTATGGGTGGCCGATGGGTGCGTCGAGTTTGGAGGAGGGTCTGGTTAGGGCGAAGGTGGCGAACCGTGAGGTGAAGGAGGACCGATGCAAAGTCGACGGGGCTAGGGTGGCTTGGTGGAGGCTGCAACAGCAGGTGGGGGCGATGACGGCATGGTGGTGTCATTGGGAGCCCGTGGCAGCGGTGGCCAAAGGCCGTAGGGGATGCGGGTGGTGGCCGGAAACAACGGGGATTGGTTGGGCGTTCCCGGTGACCGTAAAAAGGGGTCGGGGATAGCCAATGCGTGTTAGGGGACGACCTAGGGCGTAAACTTCTCTTACCCGACTAACCCTACGTCGCGCATAACTATATAAGCGTGCATGCGTTACGTGAACCCCCCTCCCCGTCCATGTCCTCGACGTCCAATCCCATACTCAGCTTCCCACCAGGTCCCCGAGCTCTCCAAACACCACCGTCGTTGTCACTACGCACCACGGTGCCTCTCCGTGCATCCCCCGTCTTTGGACGGCTTCGCAACACACCGTGCGGCCCCTAAGGCTGCTGCCACGATCTTCCGGAACCACCATGGTTCGTCACCGCCACCACCGAGCCCCCACAGTCACGCGTACGGCCTGCGGCCTTCCCTCTCGACTGCCATGAGCTTCATTCTCCTTCCTTGCGTCGATCACGTCCCACCGGACCACCACACAGCCGTGAAAGGCCACCCCCGAGTGGAGCCATAGCCCGGTCGGCCTTGTTTGGGTCTCCTACTTCCTGTACTTCACCACCCAACCCTAGCCGACCCTTACCCGTTCTCAAAACCTTGCCGGCCTCCCGACTGGATTTGGCTAAACCCTCCCATGACTCGAAACACAACTATATTGAAAACCAATACAACAACAAGTCGGGTTCGTGATTATACCTTCGTTCCCGAGTGATTTGTGCCAACCAAACCACTAGCAGACTCGCTTCCTTCTTGCGTTTGCTTCCCTAGAAACCCTAGGACCATAAAAACGGTTATAGTAATAATCTGACGATCCAAACACGAAGACCATGATTAGCGGATCACGAACATACCTTGTATTGATCACAAAATGAAACCCACGACGTGCTCTTCCCTCCTTCTCCTCTCTACAGCCGCAAAGAACTCCAATGGGGGCTCCCCCTTGCGCCGTGAGCTTTTAGGGTGTAACACCCTTGGACCGGGTTTCGGCCCTTGCGCGACATCGGTTTCCCTCACGGGCTCAGCCCGTCTCGTATTTTAAATGCTAACCCACTACATTACGTTATATACTCGCTACCCCTCTAGATATAGTTGCATAAAAAAAGAACTCTTGTCCTAGTGTTATTGGACAGAATTGGTGCCACGCCTTATTTTCCATAATATGATTATGAGCTGTAGAACGCTTGAAGCTGGAAACATTTCTATCGACCTCTTTCTTCTTTCTATAATACAACTGATCGGTAAGGTTAAGCTACCCAAACTGATCGGCAAGAGAGCGCCACCCATCCCCCTCACCACGTTGCTTCCACCTGAAGACACATACTTTGGGGTCGAAGACTCTCGGTGCAAGGCTAGAAATTGGAACACATTGCTTCCGCTCGTTCCCGTCCTTCGCTTCAGGGCCTGTCCCTTGGTGTGGTCAGTACTCCATACTGTCGGGCAGCGCCGCTAAAAAAAGATTGAACATGTGGGCGGATCCGAATGAATTCTTCCTCCTCCCTTTTCTGCTCACACGTAGGGGTCCGGACCCCACAAAGGGGGAGGATTTCTAAGATGAAAAGTTTTATGGCTAATTGATTATGGGATTCCAATGGTGAGCACAGGCACCACTGGATTGCTTGGGACAACATTTGTCAATCCATGAAGGAGCTCCAAAAGATATTCTCAAAAATACTCTGCCCAAATATGCGACTCTATAGGGGGAAATGATGTGATACATCTTCGTAAAGAAAATTGAGTGTAAACATTTTTTTTATTTTTTCCCAGTATTGATAGAATGAGCACTGTGAACTATTTGCTTTAAAAAAGAGAATTGTAAAAAAAACATCAGAGCTTGTCCTTCCAAGCTAAAATAATGAGTTATTATTGCAGCAGGATTGTAGCGGTTGGCTTTCATGCAGGTAGTCGTAGCTTGAAGACGAGGGGCGGTGTGGTGTAAGGGTTATGCCGAGTCAAGCAATGATCAGAGAGGGAAGCTTATAGGCTAGCTAGGTTTTCTTTTTCACTGGCTTATGGTCTAAGGGTACCCTTTCCGCCCCATAAAAATTAGAATAGAAAGAGAGTTCTTTTTCTTAATCTCCTGAACAAGATCTAATAATCCATTTAGTATCCTTCACAACTAGAAGAGAAATCCTCTTCTTTTCTTTCTCTTTCTTGGAATAAAAAACCTTATGCTACCAAACCTGGAATCACAACCATGGCATTCTCTGCATCAACTATATCAGTGCCTTGACTTCCCCTTCTTGCTAACATCGTGCCCATCCGAGTCATCCCGTACTCCAAAAAAGCAGAGGTGAGGTCCGGAGAGTGGGATGGATCTACCTGGCCAAGGTGCCAATGTCAAGTAGTTATCTGAAGTATTGGAATATGCTCTACCTACGGTGCCTAACTAGTCTTTCTTTTCGGTAAGTAAGAATACATTTACCGATGGAGGAGAACCCCCGAAGTAAACATAAATGAAGGGGCATACCCCACCCAGGTAACCAAACAAAGAACTCAAGACACTCCCCGAGCACTAAAATAAAGAAACGGAACCTCCGTACCCTGTGTGAAGGAGCTGTAGAATCAGTCCTAGCTATCTGATAATAGCAGCTGGGATCAGAGAGTAGCCAACCCACTGCCTGCTTTCACCAAGACCTGTTTGCAAGGCAGTTCTATCAAATCTAAAATGGGCGCTCCCAATGTCGGTCCGATCACACGATCCTGCTACCCTCTCGAATTACGGGGACTTACACATATTAGTACAGTATACCGGGGTCCCCGGCCAGAACCACACGTGCAAGTTTCCCTGCATGTGGCTCGTTCGTGCTTTTCTATTCCGCTTTGCCGCCTATTAAGATAATAGGTCCCGTTCAAGCGGTCCGCCTTTCTTCATCTGTACCAGCAGAGTCGTCTCCCTCCTCCTAAAAGAGAGAAGCGGGCTAACCTAAGAGAGAGCCCTGCAGCCTATATATAAAGCTATATAGTTTCAATGGCAGTTGCCTTCGGTGCATTTTCAGTAAAAATAATAGAAAAGGGAATTGCTTGATGAATTACATGGTAGCAGGATCTTTTCGAAGCTTCATTTGAGATGTGGTTACCATCAGATTCTTGCTTCTGGGGACATTGATCTGAAGCTCGAGTACGGTCCGTGCGCCGTTTTTCTTCTCTACCATGACGAATCACGGTGTGCTTGAGGCACCCCTTGCAGATTGCTTTACTCGACTGTAGTCGCTTTCAAGAGTCTCTTTCATACATCGTTCCGGGGTCCCCCCTCTTTCTGGTGTGCCTTCTTTCTTCTGCTTTCTTGTGCAGAATAATCCAAGGTCCTAATTCAGAGGGCCACTTTTTCATTTTTTCATTGAAAACGCCAAGTCGGGATGGAGCTTGGCAACTCAATTGTAGACAGACTGGCTTCTCATGTTTACCCTAACAGGTCTGATTGGTTGTTCAAAAGACTTTCTCTTTACCTTACCCTTTGCATATTCATCTTTTTGAAAGCCCAGACCCATTCGAGCTTGCTCCCTGTCGATGAAGAATGTTTCGAAAGCAACCTAAAAGCGGTTAGCTTCGCTTTGCTGAGAGGAATGGTTTCTGATGAGAATGATTGGCTTTAGCCCTTTCCCCTGGGAGCACATCCGAGACTCAAAATATGAACTTCGAAGAGAACCTAAAATTTCGGTCTTGCAGCAACCTTTTTCTTTTTTTCACAAATAGTCAATTTAGGATCTAATTCGGATATAAGAAGTATGCATGTTGGGTTAAAGCTCATAGCCTGATTCGAATGCTAGATCGGGTTGGTAGCGCTTTAGTTTGTTTGATTGCTCGTTAGTTTCATTTTCAATAAGGGGCGGAGCTTGAAGAAGCGAGGGGATGTACCAACTGATGTCTTTGAAGACATTCAGAAGGACGTTCGAGATATGGAAGGGTGCTTTGGGTTTGATCTGAAATGGGTTCATGCCAGGCTGGGTGCACTATACATCGTGTTACCACTTAGCAGAGTCTTGCTGTTTCACCTATAGGTATTGATACAGCGGCTGAACTAATGGAAAGAAAGACAGGGTTTTCCACATCCATCCCGAGAACGTCAAAGATAACTTTCTGTTGGATAGTCGAGCTAAACCGTGCAGAAGCCACATTGATGGACTGGACGATCAAATTCTTATTGGGTTGGCTACCCTTATTATTAGTCTAGGAAAGGACTTTAGAATCGGATGCGCTCGCCCAGCGAGAAAGGCCTGCAGCTCAATTAGTTTTCCGGTGATGGAAAAGTCTTTCTGGCTTTTTTCTTTTTCTTCTTTTTGATTTAAAATGTGTAGCGGATTTGGGCGCTCTAGCCAAAATGAATCCTATTTCGGCTATTACCTTCTCCATTACTATGTTCTGCTACCTGAAAAAAGGCAAGGTGCACCTTGGATTGAACTCGACGAATTACGTTTTGCCAGATATCTTTTTTTTGTATCAAACCTAGATTGCGTGAGATCTTTAAACGAGGAAATTCAATGATAGAGCAAGCGCGAGCCGAAGAGAAAAAGAGCTCTTCCCTGTTGAGATAGATAGTTTACACGCCCTATTCAATAGGGGCTTAGCGAGTGTTTGAAGCCACTTGCAGGAAAGCCTGTCACTTCTTTCCCGATGACTGACTCTCCTGAAAAAGCTGTGGACACATCAACAAACTCTTTCTCATGAACTGCGTAGCATGTATCCAGCCATACGAACTACTTACTGAAGGGCAGTGCACCATACGTGAAAATTTCCACTCATTCTCCCCAGGATGCATTTATATGGTCACGAATGGCTCTTAAGATAAGAGATTTTGAGAATAGTGAGTGCGCTTTTGAAAGTTTCGACTTCACATACTCTTACTACTCGAGAGATAGGGTAGCGTAAAACCGCCATCAACCACTTATGTTATGGTATGGAGCAAGCACTTCTTTGAGAAAGAACTCCTTGCTAACTGCTTATGGATCTTGCACTTAACTTTAATAGTTCTTTCTAAATAGCAAAGTCAAGAACCAAGCTGACTGAACCATTGGTGTATCGGCTGAGTCCTCTTGCTTGGTGATTTGCCTTATCTTTTCAATAGTTAAGAGTCTTAGAGACAGACACGAATGAAAGAGCCTTTGCACCAGGCACTTTCTCGAAAAAGGCCTTTATTTAAGGATATATCTTTCTTATTTATACAAGTCCTTACCTTCGCCTTATACCGAAAGAGATTAGTTCATTGATCAACTACCATTGCTTTTTTTGGAAACTAAACTAAAGTAGCTCGTCAACCTAAAAACAGAGGACCCTTTTTTGCCTTCGGCTATTACCCATTGGATTTGTTTGAAAACAATACAACCAAGTTGGACATCTCATTTTCCATGCAACGCATTCTATTCAATCTTGTACTGCTGGACCCTCCGCATAATCATTGATTATTTACTTCTCCGTAATCGAACCTACCATCCACACGAGTATGAAGGGGTCAAGCGGTTTGGGTTTTTGATGAAAAGTGCTTTTGCTAGCTCTTTCTCTTCTTCAAAAAAGTATCAAATAGTATAACATGCTTCAGTTGCTTTTGCTTTGTGCTCTTCTCTTCTTCCTGACCCTGAAATGCAGGAAGGTAGTCTATGTCAAACCCACCTTTATCCCAACAACCCCATGATGAACAGAGAGGAACCCGATGAGGGAAGTTGGACAATGTTCAGACCTTGCCTGTCACAACAAAGCAAAAAAATTAGAAACGCTCTTACGAGGTAATTTTGAGCGACCCCTTGTTAGTTCGTAGAGCCGACGCTGGGCGGCCAACCTCATGGATCACGTCCTGGGGCGTGGGCTTCCTCGAGAGCCTGCTGCACATCCTCTCGAGGGATGGGACAAACTCACATCATCCATTATAAATGGGATTTGGCCCAACCCAATCCTCTCATACTAGGGTTGGCTCCTCACAGTTCTCCCTTTAACACCAACGGTAGATAGGAACCGAACGAAAGACGTGACTTCAGGAGTGGATTTTGGAAGGAAAGACTTCGTTTACTTCTTGCAAATTTTATGTAATAACTCCGCTATAGACGAAAAAGGCATGTTGTGGCGGATTTAAATAAACCTTAGTTGAAAAAATAATTTTTCTGAACTATGCGCCTATCTTCGCTTTTCGACCAGCCGTTGTTCATTTTCATCCATTACCAAATAATGGGAAGGCTGTTAATGCGCTTCCAGAAGGAATATCCCGCCGTACCTCTTCCATTCTTTCTGCTAGCTATCTAGTGGGAGAAAAAAGAGAAGCCCATACTGTTGGAAAACAACTAAATGGAAATGAGTACTTACTATGGGTGAAGGTGTAAATAAGGCATATAAGCCGGTCTTTTTGAAGGTTAGTCAGCCGATTGAGTAGATTGCTCTCCTGCCTCAGGATTGGAATCATAAACTCCACTTCAGCGATGATGCATGACAGAAGAGATCGAGCACAAAATGGAGTTTCCCTCTTGGGTAAGGCTCACGTCCGGTTTTCCCAACTATAGTGGAACTCGCCCGAAGGTGAGAATGTCATCTTGAGTAACGCAAACATTGGTGAGAATCCAATGCCCCAAAAACTGTCAACCTATGACCAACTCAAAATTAGAGTAACTCGAACAGGCTTGGAAAAAGAGGTAAGGCTTTTCGTTCTCTTCTTTCTTTTTTCTTTTTACTTGGTTGGCAGGGTCAGGGCCTTTCTCGCTGGGCAAAAGAAACAACCCGGCCTGAGGAACTACCAACAACGGAAGAACTACTTCTGGCTCTCGGGAGTCTCTTTGTAGGATACTTGGCCAAAGTGTGACCTGTTAGCCCATAGATCGAGATGATCCTATCCGTCCATTGAGGAGGTGGTGCGAGCCACCCGATAAGCAAGCTATTACAACGAGAGGCTGGAGCAGTATGGAGCCTTGGGAGGAAGGCTACTGACGGTAGCGCCATATAAAGCCTGAAATTTTTGTAGGAAGTTCTTTCAGTACCGAAATTAGTCATTGTTGAGTCTCAAGGTAGTCTGAGAGATAGAACCGGTGTTTTTGGTTGTCTACATTTCGAACTCACCAGGGCCGTTACGTGTTAATAGTTATTCCCTTTGGTTTAACTAATGCTCTGAATCGGACCTAAATGGGAATGACATGAAAAGTCTTTTTTCAAAACCTAGCATTAAGGGCAAGGGTGCTGCTAAAGACCAGGTCACCCCTGAATGGTTTGAGTCACAGTACGTAGACCCTTTCCATTTTTTTACCCATTTATTGGGTAAAGTCTCCCAACTATATTTGAAAATTAATTGGTTATCCATAAAGATAAAGAAAGCTTTCTGAGCCTTCCCGTGGCACCATTCACCCAAGACTTGAATCAGGAGATTCTTTGCTGTGCTTTTCGAGCACTCGTCACTACGGAAGTAAGCCCCTCTCTGGCGCATTGGATGATTAGGAGAGAGGTGGATCATCGCATTGATCTGCCCCTGCCTCTTTGATTCTGAAACATCTAAGTAGCTAAAGGAAGGGAAATCAACCGAGACCCCGTTAGTAGCGGCGAGCGAGAGCAGATTGGATTTAACAACTGCTCCAATAAACGTGCCTACACCCCATCCCGAGATTCAAGTTGGGGAAATGGTTGAATTTTCCAGCGCTTTCCTTTAAAAGTGAGAGGAGCGGTTTCCACTTTTAACCGTTGCACGCGAAAGAGGATCATCTTTCGCTGAACACAAGAGAATCAAGAGGAATTTTTATCATTCATTGGTCTCTAAGGAAAAATGTCGCTTAATCGTTCGTTCCCGTCATTATCTCAATCAGCTGACGCAATTCATAGATTTGGGCAAGTTAGAGTGAAATCAAAGTGGAACTGAATTTTGCAACTTTTTTCAGCAAAGCTTAGTAAAAATCAGTCCTTCGGCACTGGGCTTTTTATATGATCAAAGCAATCATTCGGTTTAGACAAGATAACGAAAAGTGGGGTGAAAGATCTCGCAAAAAACTTTCCGCCAGGGCCTAACATCAAAGGCGCAGGTTGATCTCTCTTGTTTGCATGCTTCCGGAACTTGTTCGTCAACACCAGATCTGCAGGTGGCTCTTCTCAACGCATTTCGGGGAGAACCAGCTAGCTCTGGGTAGAAGCTCTTGCTTGCTGTCTACTTCGCGAGCCCAGATGGGGGTCGTTCCCCTGCTTGCTCAGCAGGGAATCTAGTTCAGCAAGGTCCATAGGGTTCGAGTCTGTTCCGCTCGAATATTGATCAGTCTTGTGCTGTCTTCCTCCAGTTGCCCCCAACTAAAGGCGGCTAAGCCCTTTCCAACAACGTGGAAGAGGAGAGCTTGCTTAGGGAATTCAAATGGGAAGGAAGGCCTTTTTTTTTTCCTGTTCCCGGAATGCTTTCTTTCATCAAGGAACCGGTAGCAAGAGAGCTCTAAGAAGTGGTTGTTTCCCTCTCGACTTTAGATCTTAGCACCCAAAAAGTCTGTCTAGAGTCTGAGCCTGAAACCTCTATTATTACATCGAACAACAATTTAATTGCGATCAAAGGTAGAGCTACTTCTCGTTCCTCACCCTCAGCTAGGGGTTGCCTACCTCACCGGGAAACCGTTACTTGAAGATCATTTTCCCGTCTATTTGATCGGTGAGGCAGGAAACTCCTAGCTGAGGGCTTCACATTCATGGTTTGAGTTTGTCAACTATAAAGAGTAGAAAGGGGAATGCCGGATGAAAATGAACATCGAGAACTACTCCCTTTACCAGTTGATGAATCATGCTTCAAAGTTTTGTTAATGCATTCCTGTTGAGAATGAAGAAGAAGAAGAAGAAGAGAGATCTTCCTATTCTCTCTCCTCGATGGGGTGCTTTTTGCTCCTGTTTCTTTCCGACTGGTGGGGTATCAACACTAACACACTAGACGGACAATCGACCAACGGGAAAGACCCGACTGGAACTGATCTTCGAGTATTAGGAAGGGAACATGAGGGACAGTTCCTCACTACCGAACTACTAGACCATCCCAAACAACATTTAACAACATCCATACCAACAATCTATCTTTCGTAAATAAGCACTCGCATTACGGTGCAAGATCCGTGTACATAAGGACTATGCTTTACTTTTCCATTAACTTCCTCCTATCACGTTCCTTTTCTTTTGCCCTAAGCCCCAGTCATCCGTCCCACAGAAGGACCAAAAACTTAAACCCATCAACAAAGCAAGCCCAAGTCCATGCAAGAAGGCCCACTTGATCTATCAAAATGAAAAGCTCGAGAGCCGCAAAAATAAGCTTTGTGACCGATTTCTTTGAGTCAGCTTCTCTTCCGGGTGCCTCCTCACAAAGGAGGTCACAGTGACCAGGCTTGGGTCTGGTGACAACATTGGTATTTGGTGGTTGGTTCCAGGGAGCTAGTCGAAACCACCAGCCACCCCGACCTAATTCATGATGAGCCCACCAACTTCCTAGCAAAATGCCTATGGTACGGAGCGGTAATGGGCAGAAAGAGTTATGATAGGAGTCGATGCCTTTCTGTCCATCTGAAAGCAAAAGGAGATCGCTTTCAATTAAGGATCAGATTAACCCCGAAAAAAGTGATCCAAAAATGGATTTGACCTAAAGTTTCAGGATATGTTCGACCAAAGATTTTACCTAGCCCGAAACTCAAATAGAAACTCTCCCCATGGGACCGGGTTTTGAGGTTGTCATACCACTTTCCTTCAAATCGGGAGCCGAAGCACGAAATCAATGTTGAGTCAACAATAATCCAGAGGGGCACCACCAAGCATACAAGATCCTGATGAATTCACTATACGGTAGATTTGGTATTAACCCTAAAAGCACCACAGCCGAGATCTGCGAAAGAGACTATAATCGCTGCCGAGAATAAACATGTTGTGCCGGGTGACTGGAATCGTGGTCGACGGGGAAGAAAGAAATGAATGAATGTTCTTTTGGGAAAATGGAAAGAAGGAGAGGCTAGAAAAGGCAGGGGCTCTCCGTCTCTAGGAAGATTGTGTCTAGGATCTGGTAATCTAAAGCCTTGCTTCTTCAGGTTTTGCATAGCTTCCCGAGCGCCCGGCTTTCTTTTTGGGTTTCGAAAGGCAGAGTAGCTTCAGCCACAACGCTAAACGAAATCTTGAGTCTCCCTATCATTGGTAGTGGGAGATAGGGGGCAATTGGGTGAACGACCGGGCCTTCTTTCTGCACCTATTTCATTGCCTTAGAATCGTTACAGAATATGCAGCTATAGAATCAGCTCGTTCCTTTCTTCCTAGATGCTTTTCAACAAATCAAAAGAAAAAAGGGGGAAGAAAGATGGAGTGCAGCCTGTAGAGCACATGTAACGCACAGTCGCGTTGGACGCTTACAAATGCTACAGCGTGAATAAAGACGTTTTAATCCACGGGTTCATTAACAAAACCGCCGTAGGAATGGAGACCTTTCAATAGAGAGGAGGCGAGTAATTGGCTTGCTAGTCTTTTCCCTTGTGCTTGATAACTCTTTTGACAAAGAGTCCGCAATTGGAGGAGGGGCGAATGGAATTCACACTGAACACTCGCCCATCCTTCCTCGAACCGCCAACTTCGTTCACTGCCATGCCATGAATGAGAGTGAGTCCAGTCCATCTTCCTTCCCTGGATATGCTGTGAGGAAGTTGGTGGGCTCATCATGAATTAGGTCGTGGTGGTTGGTAGTTTTGGGATCCCGGCCTCCTCTTTTTCCATGACTTAGGAGGGAAATTCTCTTCTCGCAATTAGGATTTTGCCTCCGACCCGAGAACACAGGGTCATGGTCCTAGCTACGCTATGCGTTCAATAAACAATTTGGAAAGGAAAACTGCTTTTTTTAATAGGTCTTCTCCCATCGATCCACGAAGTAGAGGAAATTTCTTAGGTACTAGAAGCTTTCAATGTAGACCCGGGGACAAATCTTTCACTCACTGAGAAGTGAAAACCTGTGACTAGATCGTCCTAAAGACGGGACACCCATTGTAAAAGTTAGACTTAGGGCATTTATACATGTTATGGCCAAAGATGGCATACCTTAAATCCGCCAATGTCACTGAAGCTACTAGGGATCTATACTAATCTAATGCCACAACATCAAGGGGGATAAGTCACCACTCAGGGACCTACACAGTTATCAAAGAACTCCCTCGCTTGGCACAACAGCTCCCCGAAAACAACGTTCGACTTGCATATAGGATAGACCAGTGAGAAAACCTTTTCTCAAGATATATTCCAACCTGTTGGGGTCCTTGCTCCGGATGTTGTTCGTACGGTGTGAAAGCAGTTGGTTACGTAGTTTTAGAATTCTACTACCTTGTTTATATCGAGTCGGACAGGAGAGACGCTCTTTAAAGTGAATAGAAGCAATTCCTTTTATAAGCTTGAAAATAGGCAAACTGATTCAGCTTCCGCTTCTGGGAGATCATCACTTATGATACCGGATCCAGGCAGAATGGTAATATACACCTATGGATGACCGAAGAACCTGCCATAGTCGCGAGTCTGTTTATAGTCGCGACTGTTGTCGTAGTCAACAAGGCCAGAAATCACATCGTATAGATGAAATGGAATAATAAATGAAGAAAACCTGAATGGATAAAAAGGAATTCAAGCCTTTTTGAAGCTCGAAAAAAGCCGGAAAACTGTAAATGAAGCTTACATCACCTAACCTAAAAAGATTTATGCATATTCCCTTCCTTGTAGATATGAGAGATGGACATGGAAGCTATTCACAAAGCATTCTGTGATGCTCTCTGATCCAAGGGGAAAAAGTCTTAGACTATTGCATTTTTCAGCTGGACAGAAAAGTGGAAACTTTCTACGGGATGCAGTAAAGGAAAAGGTTGCATCTTACCGCAAGAAGAAGAAAATTTGGATGTTTTGTATGAACGCTAGCTATATGCTTAACACATGCAAGTCGAACATTGTTTTCGGGGAGCTGGGCAGAAGGAAAAGAGGCTCAGCTCCGGTACCAACTGTCACGGCCTTAGATAATTCTAAGCCAGGATGTCAACTCTGCTCTCCTAAAGTATGGTTATTATTCATCGAATAGATCCCTACCTTACCACTTGACTAGTAAGATTTGCCTGCCTCACCGATCAAATAGACGGGAAAACGATCTTCAAGTCACGGTTTCCCTCTGGCTGGTTATCTCAAACCGGCATTCGAACCCACAAAGCCTAGCCGCACCTCCATTGTGCTATTAGCCCTACACCTAGAAAGCCTCAATTACAGACTCTTACTTCAATCAGAATGAGTCCCCGGGACATTGGCTTCCACCAACAGTGAACTATTAAGGATCGTATCCCGCGCCTAAGATCGCTAGCAATTTTCCATTGACTGATTCACCAAGCATTGGAACAAGCGACTCCTTCGGAATGATTGGCTTTAGCCCTTTCCCCTGGGAGCACATCCAAGGCTCAAAATATGAACTTCGAAGAAAGGAACGGACTGCCCCATAATTTCCACCCTATTTACTTGATTCTATATGTTAATTGCGCTCCTCCTGATTTATCGAATGAGAGTTTCGATGATTGACACATCATATCATCCGAAGAAACGGTGCTTGCTAGGAGAGAGGAAGCTTCCGGACCACCTTTTCCAGCTAGATGGGGCACTTCATCAGCTGTTGTTCGTTTAGCATAAGATAATCAGATAAGGGACAAGAGAAAAAGAGGATGGAGCAAATAAGCTACATCCTTCTCATCGCCTCCAATAGCACTCGGCGCACAGTAGTATGGTAGCCATGTGATTGGCCGAAAAGAAAGTAAGAAAGTGAAAGTTCAGTCCTCACAGTTTCCCTATCCCACTGCCAAAAAGAGCTTTTCCGCTTGCAAGGTTTCGAGCTTCTATTTCTGGAAGAGATTGAGGAAATGCTCCTTCCGTGATGTTACAAGACCCGAGCAATCACAAGATCGAGTTGTAGTCCACTTTGACTTTCAGTCTCGTTTGTGAATCCTGTAATTAGAATATGAACTTGGTACTGGAATAATAAGCTTTCGTTGAACTGAACAAGCAAAATGAGAATGTCAGTCTAGTGTTAAAAAGGGCGAATAGCAATCGGGCTAAACGCTTGGCTTCGACTCCTAATTCTACCTTTAAAGGGCCGGACAGAAAAGTGGAAACTTTCTGCGGGATGCTCTTTTGCGCTACGTTGTACCCGTTCGCGTGGTTCACCGGTTCCACCAATTAGACCCTTAGAGTGATTCAGTCGATACAGAGGTGCGCCTTGTTCTAATATTTTTCTTAGCAACTGTCTCGTAATCCGTGAACTTCTTTCTCAGTTAGTTCGTGTGAGGCGAGCGTTTGAGTGAGTTGAGTGAGGAAGTGAGGGCCTAAGGAAGCGGAGGGAGCGAAAGCTGGTTCGGGTTTCACTGTTGTGTTGGTTAATGCCCAACCACCTTCAAGAAGAAGGTAGCTAAACAGGGTGAAACCGTCTAAGTAGAACTTCCAAGAATTTGGAGATCAAAGTAAGCTTCGAGTGAATTAGACGGAGGGTCGGTTTGCTAGAATTGCAGTTATCCTTGACTCCGTTCCTGGGAATTGATGGTAGAGTTCAGCATATTTGGGGGACCGAAGGCAGTTCTCCGTGGACTGGACACGTAGCTTACCGAATCAGTTGCAGAGTTTC
This sequence comes from Smallanthus sonchifolius, assembly GCA_023525975.1. Lineage (NCBI taxonomy): Eukaryota > Viridiplantae > Streptophyta > Magnoliopsida > Asterales > Asteraceae > Smallanthus > Smallanthus sonchifolius. The sequence goes on from CM042025.1 coordinate 71,939,037, forward strand.
CTTGGGGTTGGTAAGGTGAAATGGGGCCACCCTAGCCCATTGAGTGCTCTACCTTGGGCCATCGACATCATAAGACAAGCGTATTTGAAAATGTGTTTCCGGGCTCACATATCTAAATTTCAGCGCAACGCTTTCCTTACCGTAAGGTAACTCACTAGAATCCATTTCCAAAGTCTTCATATGCCAGTAGCAAAAAACCAGATCGTTGCCCCCTTCTCAACGACTGTTCGCTTCTTCTCCACCAAGCACGGAATTTTAAGGATAACTGTAGGTCGCTCGAGCTAGTCTTCTTACCACCTAGCTACTTCACAGTCTCCTTTCGCGTACTCCTCTGTCTCCTATCTTCTCTCTTCACGTCAAAGCATTACTATTCCTGAGTGCAGGTTCAGTGATTCATGCCATTTCGGATGAGCAAGATATGTGGAAGTTAGGGGGGCTGAAAATGAGCCCCAACCCCCTTGACCCAGTTTAATCGATGACGTAGGGAAGCAGCTAGAGCCAGGCGAAGATGACCGTGCCTTGAACTTCCTGCACTCTCTTTTATCCCACCGAAGGTCCCCCTTACATAATAGGGGTTGTTGTTACCAACCGTAGGACCTCCGTCCCCGAAGCGAAGAAAGAGGAGCAGGAACAAGAGGCATTTATACATGTTATGGCCAAAGATTTTGCAGATAGAGCAAGATTGGGGCTTGTTTTGAGATTTGATAAAAGAAAGGTGCATTTGTGGTTAACTCGTTGTCATTGGATAAGTTATTAGGAATATGACGGAACGGAACCTGTGCTGCTTTGTTTGTATAGATGTTTGATGCAACCAAGGCGATTATATGCCCATCAAAACCTCATTCATGCCCATTTTTAAGGCTTCGCTCAAGCACCGTCTTTTAACCCTCATACCGCTGGTAAAGCTAGCGGTCGTTTGAGATATTATGTTGAGGTGAATTGGTCTATCGATTTTCCTTCCTTTTGCCGTATTTCGCTCAAAGGGTTGAAGGGAGATAGTGCATCAAGCTGTTCGCAAGGGCCAACTTGATCCTCTTCCCCAGGCAGAAATCCGGTTAGGTGCTAGCGCTTTATATTATGCTAAGCCGGACCACAGTCTTGACCTCCGATCGAGCTACAAACACGAGTAGGTGTGAAGAAGCTGTCATAGCCTAGACATATCTTGCTAGGCAAAGACAGGTTAGAATGGATAGCTTCACGTTTCCAGTCTAGAGACTGGCGGATTACCTTCGAAACAAAGGATTGAAAAATTCCTTCTGCTTTGGACAAGATAAGTGGACAGATGAGCCCTGACTTGAGATGAGATTGAGAAGGAGCTAGAATTGCCTTACACTACGAGACTAAAGAAACAAGAACAGAAACAGTCTCTCAAAAGAAGGGAGCATTTGCCCACTCTATGGTTGAACACCAACCCGCCTGGAAAGATAAGAGTAGGCAAAGACCTAGCTGTCGAGGAATGAAAGAAGTCGCTTTCTTGGAGAAGGAGTACGAGGAAGTCAAGTCATAGGCAATCAATCATTAAATAGCCCCTCATTTCGGTCATGATGAGGAAGTACCGCATATCAAACCCTTAGTTCAGTGCCGGGTTTCATAAGTACTCTCGGTCAATCATATCATTCTCCAGATGAATTCAATTTCAATTTCCATTTTTCTTTCTTTTTGATTGTACGGGTCCCATAGCCCTCTCGTCTAGGAGATAAAACTGAAGTACAGTTTGGGGGGAGACGGGCGTCGACCCAACCTTATGAGTATTAAGACTATAACAGTTCCGATGAACAGTCACTCACTTTTGACAGTTATACGATTCCAGAAGATGATCTAGAATTGGGTCAATTACGTTTATTAGAAGTGGACAATCGAGTACCGTTCACCAACACTCACGGACATTCCCCCGTGGGCTGGGAAACTTCCAACCTTCTATATTGATACCTTTCTTGCATACCACTTCTGGGATTGCTTGAGAACCTGTCTGATTTGAATTCCATATTAAAGAAAAGTAGACATCTGCGGCCTAAAACTACACGAGTGGATAGATTTTAGTAGACTCCTCTCTCGCTGCTACTGAGCTACCCCATTCTCTTCCTGTTGGGGAAAATCATCTCTTGGTTGTCAATCAATTTCTTTCTTCTCGGAATCCTACGTACCAATGTTGCAACAAGCGGCTCTTCCCCAATTAGAAAAAGGAGCTTGGTCAGCCATGTTCCCTACGTTCCCTCTCTTTATTCCCATGATTCCCCGTTGCACCTATTCTCCGCAACCGTCGGTTCAGATCTATCTCGGGTACGGTCACTGCACTCGCGGGAATCAATAGAAAGAATTTCTTTGTAGACAGAAAGGAAAGATTATGAATCTTTCCGATAGATAACCAGGTATTGGAAATTGCGGAGTATCCGGATTTAGGCTCTTGCAAAGAAGGCAATTACCCTCCGGCTATTACACATGACCAGAGGAAGGAAAGGTCATGATCACATTCTCAATTTCGTACGAGATTCCCAGTTTAGCTTACGGGATCAAAGTCTTCTTTGGACTTTTCCAATTCTATTTCTTTTTCATCAATCGGGGCGAGAGGGTTTTCGAGAAGTAGTAGTTGCTTCTCTCTTCAAGTTCAAGTGAGTTTGTAGTGCTTTTGTAAGAAGCACCTCTGTTGACGTGGTGCTTACTGAAAGAGTTCAACACTACGCTCATTGCTCTTCTTCTAAAGTCCCTTGGAGCCAATCGCTTGCCTGAAACTTGATATAATGTAGGCGCCCAACATGATCACGAACGAAGACAGAGAATTGCGTAGATAGGAGGACGAAACGAACCAACCCACTTGTCCTGGCCATAACTTATCTTTATCGGGTGGGTGGGCGAAGGTATCTTCTTTCTTCTTTCTTCTTTCATGGGTCTCCTATATAAATCTAGCGCTCCTGAATGAGAAGTGCGTTTTTTTATTTCTATGGTCTTGGCCTGAGAAAAGTGATCTTTGAAACTGAAATCGGATAAAAAGTAATAGAATAGCCAGTACTGAAAGACGTGACTTCAGGAGTGGATTTTGGAAGGAAAGACTTTGTTTACTTCCTATAAATTTTATGTAAGAACTAGTAGAAACTCTGACTACAAGGTAATTTCTCAGCTAGAGCAGAAGTGGACGAACAACACCTCCTTTCCTTGCATTAGCGCCCGCCTTTCCACATTCGACTTCATAAAAAGCAATCAAAGATATGATCGAAGAGAATGAAACGCACGTAGTGGTCATTATAGCGGTTCCTTCTGATCCTAGAAAACGTCCGAAAAAACCTGCTACGGAACTACTGAGCAGGGGCAAAAATATGATAAGTAGATACATAATTTCGAGCGACATTGTCAAGCCATACTATCTACCAAAATTGATTTTTTTTTCTGACATTCTATCCTATATATCGGAGATATAAGGTTTGAACTTCCACCTTTTGAATCTAGCACGAGACAAATTTCAGACTAGACCAACGGAAAGCGCCAAGGTCGTAAAGACAAAGGCAGAAAAGCCTAGGTATTCTTGCTCTGTCTGCTTAATGCCTTCTATTGAATCGACTGGTGCCATTTCTTCTCTTGGAGGCAGGGCAATAGATTCATCTTGTCCTTGGCTTGTGAAGGGAATGAGGTAGGGTAGCCAAAGCCCCCACTTCTAGCTTACCATCTATAGTAGATCTCGAAACCTTTCCATCTTTGACCAGGTGAAAGACCATCTCGATCGGTTTCGGGTCAAATAGGAAGAACTAGAAGATTCCACCTCTGGAAAGCGCTCCAATTGCAGACTCTTTGTCAGAAGAGTTATCAAGCACAAGGGAAAAGACTAGCAAGCCAATTACAGTCTTAAGGGTTGGTGTCCGAATTCTCTTCTCTTTGGCGACCGTGAAGTCACCGGATGAATTTCTGTGTAGATAGATCAGATCCAGACTTCAGAGGTGCCCGAGGGGCAGCTAGGCGAGCAGGGTCAAGAAAGAAAAAAAGTCATAGGCAGAGATGACTAAGTGAAGAAGGCCCTACCCGGGAGATGGTTTAGCGCGAGTAGTAGGAAGGGGAGGCATCAAGTCAAAGATTTCCCTCTTAAACTCCGTCCAACAAAAGGAAATTCCATAGCTACTGACCGATTGAGACAGATCTAGAGATAGAGCTACAAGGGAACACCTACTACATCCCCGAGCGGCAGTCAAACGGGGGCGTACCGGGAGGATCGCCCTCCCAATTAAAGTTTTTTTCCTGGAAGTTTCAACCTTGTTGACTATGACAACACTCGCGACTATAAATAGAATCGCGACTATGGCAGTGTTTCTGTTACAACACGGCGAAAGTCAATAGTTCGAATGAAGAGAAAAAAGTGGAGGCTGACTGGGCTTTCAGGGCTGAGTTTCAAGACTCTAGGACTAAGAAGTTTCTCTTCATCATGGGGCGCATTCGTCTATCGATCTTAGTCTTAGAGAAATGGGTGGTAGTAAGGAAGAATCTTTGCTGGGCGATTTGAAAAGGAGTATATCTTTCTTGTAGTGCCTTCCATTCCACTATTCTGATCGAGAAAGCCGAAACGGCGGGAAAGAAAAGTTCAGTTTATAGAGTCGGAGAGCTAGTAGAGCTCATAGCCCGAAGAAGCCTACTCAGAGTAGGAATCCCACACATTCTAAAAAAGGAAAATGGACCGTTTTCGGTAAAACCCCTTCGTGTTCCCGTCACTATTCTGTCCACTATAAACAAGCATATATAACTGTACAATAATCCCGTTAGTTCCATAAAAATCGGGATGTTACAATGGGGGGGGGTTTGCATGGTGATTAGGGTTTTGCATGGCGTCATGCATATGCATGTGACCAAGCGTTATGCCGGGTTAGTCGAGTAGGCGGAGGATTAGCGTTGAGTCGTGTATTGACTCGTGAATTTTGTGTGTTTTAGGGGCGAGACCGAAAGGCGAGCACGAGAAGTTACCGAGCTCTAGAGATCAAAGTGTGATAAGCAAAGGTGACTTTCTATCGCCCACCTTTTAAATGATTTATTGTTTTGGGCTTGAATACATGTGAAACGTGTTTTGCTAAAATGAATGCATGCATAACGATACTTTTGTGAAGAAATATATATTTTTAAATAATCGTTATGCTTGCACGTGTGTACGAGTTTTGTGTCACGTACTTAATCGTCGCTGCGGGAGATCAAGCGTAAGCATGTTATTGTGTTGACGTTAGTCAGCGGGTTATTGTGTTGACGTTAGTCAGCGGGTTTTTAAGTCTGGCAACAGTCAGGCGAGAGATCTTGGTTGCTTGTGTCTTCGGGCCAGTAATCAGGATATACTTGTGTATTGTTAATTACAGTGATTTGATCTTTGAGAACTACTGAAATAAGATGAAACCTATTTGGTAATATAAATCATTTTTATAACGGTTTTGGGAATTAATATTCCTTAGTGAATTACTATAGAACTCACTCAGTGTAGCTGACTTTTTAAGCACGTATTTCAGGTAAAGAGAAGGTGTGAGCTGCCGGCTTCTCGAAGGCGATTGGTTACCGTGATAGTTCGTGATGACATTTATTTTTAGTCTTTTCGTTGAGACATTTAAATGTTAGTACAAAATTTGGATTAAGCTTTGGTTCGGGTCGTTGACCATTGTTTGACTGTTTGATTTCCACTGCATTAAATTGAGTTTAGTTTGATGCCTATGACTACTTAGGTTGTGTTCGTGCTAACAAGTAGGGTTCTCGGTGTTGGGGCCTTACACAAGGGGGCGGTGTACACTACCCCTTCAAGCCGTGAGGTAGCCTCACGGAAGCCCTCACCAGGAGTATACCACTTGATCTAAGTGCTATGAAAATCTAACATGGTGAGGTGGCGCCCACGTGGCTTGCACTTTATTTTCACATGATGCTCACTCACATGGAGTATACCCCATGCGCTAATAGTGAATTTTCTAAATTCTTTAAACCATGCTCTGTTATTAACTTGTAGTATCAAACTTTCAAGGTTTTATTAACATGTTTACTAATTCATAAGAAACTAGTATTAAAACTTGCGCGTTGCGACGAGTTAAACCGTAAAAAAAATTAACGTCCTTGAAACTTTATGTAAAAAACACAAAACCTTTACATGTTGCGGCTCGTTAAACCGCAAAATAAATTAAAGTCTCAAAACTTTACATATATATATATATAAAGCAAAACCTTTACGTAAACCCATTTGTACACTAAAATTTAATACAAATAATAAAATTCTTAAGGAAACCAAAAAAAAATATTATTAAGGAAATAAAAAAATGTTTTAAGATGATATGAGTGTTAAAAAAATTTACTTGTAGTACCAAACTTTCAAGGTTTTGTTAGCATGTTTACTAATTCGTAAGTAACTAGTATTAAAACTAGCGCGTTCAGACACATTAAACTAAAGAAAAAAATTTAACGTCTTCGAAACTTTATATAAAAAAAAGTAAAACCTTTACACGTTACGACTCGTTAAACCGCAAAATAAATTAATGTCTCGAAACTTTATACATACATATATATAGGGAAAGTATAAAATGAAAATGTTACGACGTGTTTGCGGGTTAACCCGGCCCGTTTACCTACCTCTAGCCTAAAGTATTTCACTTTCCTGTTGAGGTCGACTTTCCTAGATACCCCAACCGATTCAAAAACCTCCAAGCTTTTCTTCTGTGAATTTAAGCATCATGCTACAGCCTTATACATCGAACAGAATAAAACATTTAAACCAAATATGCAAAGTGATTTTCTAATATATGCAAACTTAAAACTTTAAATGAACTACTAACTACTGCAGATGCATCTCGACCTAGCTATGCAAATTACAAACCCATGCATGGTTGATTGGCAAAGTGTGTAGCTGAAGCATTCCTATCGGCTGCAATTGCTTGCCAATTTGGTTTGGATCTCTATAAACTATGTTTGGTCAACTTGAATCCCTGCAAACATGACCCGTCATAGATAATGACTGAACAAATTTCTATAAAGAAATAACTTCATGCTAACTATAATAGAATTCCATAACCAAACTAAAGTATTATACTTTATACTGTGATTACAAAAAACTTGACTGAATAAATATTCATAAATATTAAAAAAAAAAAATAGATGCAGATCCAAGATGATATGCACTACCATAACAAATATATTTCAAATGATGTACTACAATACCAAATGTTCTATTATTTATTTTTTGCAAACCATTCCAGAGTCCAAGAACTTTTTGTATTGAACAATGCATCATCAATATCTCCAAGAACCAGATGGCATTGTAAACCCCACACTTAAGAATTGTTGTTAAATGGTAATGATAATAATATTGTTTTTGATAATCTCTCACGGTTTATTCTACTTCAAGTTTTCTCTTGAGAATACCGTTTTCGAGAGAAGGGCAACTAAAAATCACTAACCTAATTACTCTTAGTATTCAAAGTCTTATAGCAATGATATCATCTTTGTGAAACATACTAATTTCTACTGCTTGATAATTGTCGGCAAGCTAAAGAAATGATCGTCATATTGATACCATGATACAGTTGAAATAAGCTTGTCACGCAATAATCTTTCTTTAAAATTTGGTTTATGGTAATCTTGATGAAAAATTGACCAAATTTTTCATGTTTTATGTGGGAAAACAACATGCACTAGTATGTGTTTAAAACGTGCCTCATGGTTAAGTCTTACTTTAGCTTTATCAAATGGTTAGAAAAGAAAAGGTACATCTTTAGATTATACATATAATCTCTCCTCATATATATTATAAATAAATAGATCTTCAGGTAAAATATATTTCTTAAACAAACAATTACCTTACAATGAATACATTTCTATGTAATGCCTTCGATTGTATCCTTCATTAGAGACTAATTCCAAGAATGAAGTTGTTTCCTCTATAAAGAACCATGTGCACCAGATCACCCTGAAACTCCAAAAGTTCTTTCATTTCTGTCAATCAGCCCTATCCAACTGCTTAATCGCATGCGTTAACATTTTATCTCCATATGATGTCATAATCTTTCCAACACACAAATAAAGTTTATTCCCACCAACATCCTCAGAAAACCAACAAATGTCAAGCTGAATATCTTGAATACTTCCATATAGATAATACAATAGAAGTGTAAACAGGCATCATGAAGAATGACCCAATGATTTAGTCAGTTTCTTCTGAACTAAACTTTGTTGGTGCCAAGCCTCTTCCTATCCAATATTATTATCTACCAACCATCTTTTGTCTACAACAACCTTTATTTAATGGTTTCAAGCTTTATGATATAAAAAGAAAAACTCGTGATCTTTCTTCAAACAGTTAACCAAATCATTAAACATTTCAAGCAAATCTGACCATTTAGCAGAAGGAGGTGAGTCAGCATCCTTCTTAGGTGCAAGCCGCATCCATAATGTTGAGTCAGGGCCATAGGACATCGCAACGTCTAAGAACTGATGTCGGTCAAACGGTCTATAAAAACTAAACAAAAACTAACCTAGACACTCTAGTTAAACTCTAGACACTTCTATGAACTAGACCACAAAGACAGGCAAGTGAACCTATCAATTGCAATATAGCTTAACGAAAGTCCGGATATCGAACTCACGAGACACAGACACTAACTAAAACTAGACTCTAACTAGGACTTGGATATTTGATTTGGAGGGGGGGGAATCTACGAACTAAGTTTAACTAATGAACTCAAAGTAAACGGATTAAAGAAGACTACTAAAGACAGTTAACAATAAAGCAAAAGACTCGGATGAAATCAGTAAGGAAAAAGACACTACCTAGGTTACGAATCCTATTTGCTAAGCTCGGACTTCTATCGGTTATAGAAGATGTGATGGAACTGGGATCCTAAGATATGACACCCTCAGACTACCTAATGGATTCCTAATCACTCTCAGGATGTGACCAGAAGGGAACCTAAGGGATACTAAACTCACCAGTGGGTCGGATAACCTCTCAGTCTCACCAACTATGCTAAAGAACTCAAGACAGCTCACCTTTCGGTATCACTGTCTCAATACATCAAAGATGCAAGGAGTAACCTGAGAACAATCTGTTTGACACGAATTAACAACGACACCAGAAACCCTAAGGAAACTTCCTCTTAGACAGTTTACACTCAGAAACTCTAAACCCGAAGACTAATTGATTATCTATCACCTTTCGGGTATCTAGATAAGCAGAACACTCAGTTTAATAGATTACTATTTAATGTTCCTATGGTTACTGACGTCTAGCAAACCACACACGAACCACAAACACAAATTAAGCGATCTAATACACACCTATACGTGAACGGCATTAATAAAGATGCATATGGAACAATTAACAAATAAAGAATCAAAACTAAGCATGCATATTCATTGATGTGCTCTAAATTATACATATATTTCACATCATTTGCATCCCATTTATTGTCAATTTCTCTATACATTGATTGAATTTGTCGCTCATTTAGCTTCTATTTGAGTTCTAGGAAATTCCTTGCTCAAAACGAATAATCAAGCAAATAAGCGGCGGAAAATAAAGAAATTGGACAAATCAGAAGATCAAGCATGGGTCGTGCCCCCATCAAGCACACCCCCGTGCCCCATGTTGCAGAAAAAGACAGAAGTCTTCCGGCCAAGCACCGGCCGTGCCCCGTCAAGCACGCCCCCGACGCCCCCGTGGTCAACTTTAGATTGTACCAGTGCACTTTTGTCCCCCGACCAGGTGTAACACGGGGTCGTGCCTCACCAAGCACGCCCCTGTGCCTCACCAAGCACGCCCCCGTGGCCAGTACATGTTCAGTACGTTCGCGACAAAAAACAAAACGGTTACATTGTGGTCCCGGCATGGGGCCGTGCCTCACCAGGCACGGGCCGTGCCCCATTGCTCAGTCAGTATAAACAGAGCTTCTTGGCTCATTTTTTAGAGAGCCCTCTTGGAGAAATTTCACTCACAAAAACACTTGGGAACCAGGCTTGGGAGACCATTTAGAGGCTAAGGAAGGTCCATTCCATCATCAAAATCCACCTAGAAGATCACCACACTACTCCACTTGGAAACTTTGGTTATATCTTTGATCCTATTATGATTTGCATGTATTCCAATTGTGTTGTTGTTGGTTGGAAGTTCACCATGAGCTAAACATCTTTTCAATCATCTTAGTTTGATGAAGCTTAATTAATTATGTTGAACTTATGACTATGGCTAAAATACTATGTTAATGTAATGATAAGACAATGTTAATTTCTTGATGGAGTTGCATGTCTAAATGTTTATGAATCAATTAAAGGTTTATAAATGGGAAATTATATTGTGTTGGAAAACCTATAAGACTACCTTTTATTTATAACTTTACTATCTTTTGGTATGATGTTATAGCTAAGAATTAGGAATTAATCTTCGAAACCTTTATTGTGAAATAAATATTGAGATAGGCAAACCCGTTAATTGTGTTTGGAAAAACTAAGAGAAATGTTATGATTCTTCTTTGAACAATAGTTGTGTTAATTAAAGTTTTGATGACTCAAGCTTAAAATTTATATGATTATGGCCTAGAATTTCATAAGTTAAGAAATTACACATTTTTATCTAATTAAACTAATCATAAGTGGACAACATGTAATTTACTCACAGATGTCTTTCTTAATGATTATGGGATTAAATACATTGACAAGATTCTAATTCAATTGCTTCATAGAACATTAACAGAATTGCAAGTTTTAGCCATATAATATGTCTCGACATAATTAAATAAGCGGATTCTAAACTAAGATGGTTGTCTCACTAAAACATTTATCACTTTTAATCAATTAAGTCTTTGCAAAATTAATCATTATCATTTTAGAAAAGAGTTTACAAAAAAAATTGGAACATCAAATATTTTCTCTAATCAATCAAAAGTTTTGGTGAAGACGTTAAACTATGTTCATGGATTGATACTCGGTTCCTATCGATTCTATATTACCACCCGACAGGTGCACTTGCTTTCATGTGTGTGGTTTAGTTTAGGTGAAAACCAATTTTAAAACCGACATTTGTATGAAAAATTCTTATCAAAATTTATATATACTTCATGTACATCAAGTTTTTGGCGCCGTTGCCGGGGACAAGGTTTCAACAAGAAAATCCAAATTTTTAATTCGTAAATACTAGTGAACATATTTTCAATTTTCATTCTTAGTTCTTTTTCTTTTTCGTAAAAATATCCAAAATTTAGGTAATGAATGTCCACCACACCTGACCCTAATATCGTTACACCATTTTCGAAACCCGAATGACATTTCCTTCACCGATTATGAGAACGGACATGAACAGTAGCTGAGAAGATAGCAGGAACCATGGCAGATAAAAGAAGAAAGGAACATGACGTACTATGCCAAACCATCCCTTGACAGTTACTTGTGTAGTGTAGCCCAACCAGCAGTTGCAGCAAACAATTTCGTAATAAAATCGAGCATCATTCACCTTGTGGAAACCTCTGCTTAGTTTAACGGTCTACAAGATGAGGATGCTAATGCTCACATCGCGCGTTTCTTACGAATATGTGCGATTTTCAAAATCCATAACTGTTCTGACGACGCTGTTAGACTTAGGCTCTTTCCATTTTCGCTCCGTGGCCGCGCCATGGAATGGTTAGATGCACTGCCACCTGGCACCATCACAACATGGGCCGAAATGGCCGAGAAATTCTTATTAAAATACTTTCCACCCGATAAAACTACCATGTTAAGATCGAGTATCACCGATTTCCATCAAGATGATGATTAATCACTGCATGCAGCTTGGGAAAGATACAAAATCCTTTTGAGAAGATGCCCACATCATGGGCTAGATCTATGGCTATAATGTTAGACGTTCTACGATGCTATTTCGGGAGCACACAAGCAAGCCATTGACAAGTGTGCCGCAGGAGACTTCGGAGGAGCAACCCCAACTGAGGCATTCCAAGCATTGGAAAAAGCCGCCACTAAAAGCTTTGCTTACAATCCTCCGAGAGCCAAACCTACCCAAAAAGGCATACACCACGTTGACTTTGACACCTTAGTTGCAACACAATTAGAAGCACTTACCAAAAAGTTTGAACAAATGAAAACTGAACTTAAGAAAGCACAACTTCGTTGCGACATATGCGAAACACAATACAAAACCAGTGAATGTCAACAAGCAATGATAGTGGAAGAGGTCGACTATGTAGGAGGGCAGAACAACTCTTATGGAAACAACTACAATTCTAACTTGAGGAACAACTCAAACTTCAGAGAAGGGGTTAATAATCAACAACCCCCAGGATTTAATAGAAGACCAGCCTTCCAGCAACAAAATGCACCTTTTCCACCCAAACAACCATACCAAGTCCCAAGTAGTAGTAATCAACCAACCGAAGGAACGAGGAGGTTTTCCAAAAGCATGAAGTAGAAATGAGAAGTCAAAAAGCATCCATGCAAACCATTGAGAATCAAGTAGGACAAATGACACAACTTCTCTTAGAACGATAGCAAGGAAGCCTTCCTAGCAACACTGTGGCCAATCCTAACACGCATGTGAAAGCTATCACACTTTGGAGTGGTAATACCACTGAAGAATGAACAACTCCTGCTTCAGAACCGAATGTAGTAGAAAAAGAATCTCCAATTGGAATACGTGAGATTACAACTCCAGCTGTTGAGAAACGAAACAAGGAGCCGTTTCGAGCATATGTCCCGCCTCTTCCATATCCAGGACGCCTGAGAAAGGAGAAGCTGGAAAAAGAATATGGGAAATTCTTGGGACTTTTCAAGCAATTGCATGTGAATCTTCCTTTTATCGAAGCTCTTGCTCAAATTCCAAATTATGCAAAATTTCTAAAAGGGGTTCTGACAAACAAAAGGAAACTCGAGGAATTGTCACATGTAATATTGTATAAAGAATGCTCATTTGTCCTATAAAACAAGCTTCCCACTAAAATGACTGACCCTGGAAGTTTCACCATCCCTTGTCTAATAGGAGACCTCTCAGTCAGCAATGTCCTAGCCGACCTAGGAGCAAGCATTAACCTGATGCCATACGCAGTTTTTGAGAAACTGAAATTGGGGGAACCCAAACCAACCCGTATGAGCATCCAGTTGGCCGATCTTTTAGTAAAATACCCTCGAGGCATAGTAGAAAACATGTTAGTAAAATTGACAAGTTCGTCTTTCCTATCATTTTGTAATCCTAGACATGGATGAGGACAAAAACGTTCCCCTCATCTTGGGACGACCCTTCTTAGCTACAACCAAGGCCCTCATAGACGTGTGCATAGGAAAACTCACCTTGAGAGTAAAAAAATGAGGAAATCACCTTCGATATTGGACAATCCATGAAACGTCCTCAGCATCATGATGACTCCCTTTATTTTATTGATGTTTGTGATTCCATAGTTAGTTGTCATCTTCGTGAAAGTAGAGAAGAAGAAGCATGCAACACACAGTTAATTGAGGAAACCGTCCTGATAACAGTTGTGTGGAAGAAGAAGTTCTGAACATAGAAAGTCAAGAGAGTTCTCGCTCTCCACCAGCAAATGAGGTTATTGACCGAGACTCAAAACCCAAGGCCAAACCCTCTATAGAGGAACCGCCTATTCTGGATCTAAAAGAACTTCCATCACATCTTGAATACGCCTTCTTGGAAGAAAAATCTCAACTTCCTGTCATTATCTCGTCCAGTCTAACGGGTAACGAGAAGGCCAAACTGCTCAAAGTTCTCAAGGCACATAAAAAGGCCATAGCATGGAAAATTATGGATATCAAAGGAATCAACCCGTCCTTTTGCACACATAAGATTTTAATGGGAGATGATTTTAAGCCAGTCGTCCAACACCAGAGGCGATTGAATCCTAGCATGCAAGAAGTTGTGAAGAAAGAAGTCATAAAGCTGCTAGATGCCGGACTAATTTACCCCATTTTTGACTCACCATGGGTCAGTCTTGTGCAAGTTGTTCCAAAGAAAGGAGGAATGACGGTGGTAGCAAATGAAAAAAATGAGATCATTCTTACTCGTATTGTGACCGGATGGAGGGTTTGTATTAATTATCGAAAGTTAAATGATGCCTCCAGGAAGGATCATTTTCCACTTCCGTTCATAGATCAAATCCTAGAGAGACTTTCTGGAAGAATGTACTATTGTTTCCTCGATGGTTTCTCTGGATATTTTCAAATCCCCATCGCTCTCGAGGATCAAGAAAAGACAACCTTCACATGTCCTTATGAAACATTCGCTTACCGTCGCATGCCCTTTGGTTTATGCAATTGTTAGGACATAGTTTGTAATGACAAAAGCTTTGTAATAGTTTAGATCTTATGTCTTTATGTTTTTGTAATGTTTTAATTTTCTAAGTGTTTTTATACAAGTTGCTAGAGGCGAACTTGTTAAGTTCTCCTAGTCTAACAGAGGCGAACTTGTTAAGTTCATTTAGTCTGTTAGAGGCGAACTTGTTAAGTTCGCCTAATGCAGGTTTGTAGTCTATATATAGATGTTTACAGAGTCAGTTTTGTACACAGAGATTGAACGTAGATCATAATCGATTAGATTGAGTCTGTAAACTCTATTGTGAATTGGAATACAAGAATGAAGTTTATTTACTTGATTGTTTCTATTGTCTTTTGTATATGCAATCGTTGATTCGTTGGATTCCGCACTCCGAGTTAACGACACGTCTAATCATGAGAACGATCTGTAGAAGTGCCATGAGGACCTACAAGTGGTATCAGAGCTTTTGCTCGTGATTCTTGGTGATTCTAGACGGTTTTGCATGCAAATTGACAAGAAATTCATCATCTTTGACATTTTCTTTTCCATGGAGTTTTCAAGATTAATTTGGTTCTGATTTGGTGTTTTTGAAGAGGATTTTGAAGAAATTGATCCTATAGAAACGTTCTAATTGAGAAATTATACAATCCTACGGTTTGATTTTGACTAACTCCTTCAAATCAGTGAATTATGAAGATTTTTGGTGATTCCTGGTTCGCGGTTTTTGTTTGAGCTGTTCTTGAGTTTGAATCTATTGAAGCAAGCGAACTTGCTGATTTTGTGCAGGCGAACCTGTCAAGTTCGCTTCTCACAGATTAAGCGAACTTATTTTTAGGCGAACTTAATCAGATTTTCTGGTTTCTGGTTTAAGCGAACTTATTAAGTTCGCTTGGGTATCACAGAAGTGAACTTATTATCTTCGCCTAAGGGTAGAGGGTGTTTTACACTTGGAAATTTTTCAGAAAAATGGCAAATATGGTTCAAGTAACGAATATGTTCAATTATGATAATGAGATAGGTACATCTCAAAAACCACCGAAGTTGTTGAATCTTGCTGATTATTCAAATTGGAAAGACAGGTTTGATCAGTTCGTATCTTTCACCGACACCAGTATCTGGATTCCTATTTTCGAAGGTTATACACATCCGACTTATTCATGGATGGGACAGGATAATGTTCCAAAGCCGGTATCAGCGTTAACGAATGAAGAAAAGGTAGTGTTTGATAGGGAAAAGAAAGCGATGGCAAGTATTTCAATGTCTCTTCCGAAGGAAATATATCACAGTTTCAAACAATTCAAGTCTTCTCAGGAACTATGGGAAGCATTACAGAAAAGATGTGAAGGCAGTTTGGATGTAAAGAAGAGTAGAAAAGAGCTTTTGAAGACGCAATTCTTGGTCTTCAAACACTTTCAAAATGAATCCTTGGATGATCTTGCTACCAGATTTTATCATCTGCTTAGTGAACTGTCAAGTGCTTCTGTGGTGTATGAAACTGAAGAAATTAATGATAAGTTCTTGGGGGCATTACCATCAAAATTTGATGTGTATATGGTTTTGATCAAAGAAAATATCAAGTACAAAACCATGTCTCTTGAAGAAGTTCTTGGGAAGATTCAATCGCATGACCTGAGTATGAAGAAGGAGACTAACATGGAGCATATCCAGGATCCTTCAATGTATTTTGCCAAAACTACTGGTAAAACTGGTACAGGAGTTGCATTCTTTTCTGGAGACGCTCAAGATTCTTCTAATGATCAGTGTTCTGGAGTACCTATTCATTCTGGTCATTCTAGTCATTCTGGTTTTTCTGCGACAACAGCTTCTACGTCTTCTGGATCTCATGTAAATCAAAAGGTTGCTGATGATTATCTAGCTATGTTTTCTTCATTCATGGCTTCGTATGAGAATTTTATTGGAGGAAAAATTCATGATCCTGAGGTTATTGAAGAAGATTTCAGACAGATTGAACCTGTTGATCTGGAAGAAATGAATATCTAATGGAATATGGCCATGTTAATGCGTCAAGCAAAAGATTTCTTGAAGAAAACCGGCAGAAAGTATATTGGATCAAATAGTCGATCACGCATGGGATTTGACAAAACCAAAGTGCGTTGTTATAACTGTCAAGAGTATAGTCACTTTGCTAAAGAGTGTGTGAAGCAAAAGGTTGAGTTTGATTCTCAGAAGAAGCAGAATAATCGTCATCAATCACATGGTTCATCTGGAAATTTAAATCATGCATCTGCATCATCGGCATTGGTTGCACAAAATGATGAGAATTATGACTGGGGTACTCATTTGGAAGATTTAGTGGGTGTTGTAAGTCAAGCCTTTGTAGCAGAAATTTATTCTGAAAAATCAGAAGTGGTGACTGATGATGATGGTACAAGTGATGGTTCAAGTGAGAGTTCAAGTGATGGTTCGAGTGATGGTGACAGTGTGCAGGTTGTTGATGAAGAGGTAGAACAAGAGCAGAATATTGATTCTGATGTTGCATCAGGTGTTGCTGAACATGATATTGTTTTTAAACAAAATGCTTCGGATGGTGCTGATTCAGAGAATATTCCTATTGCCAAAGTTTTCATGGCAGACATGTCTGATCCGTCAAAGGTAAAAGACTTTGTTTGTCATATTTTCTGTTCTAACTGCATTATTGTTAAAGATAAATTGCAAAAAGTCATGGATGATAACACAAACTTGATTTGTGATATGAAATCGATGCATTCTGTTAATCAGAAACTGAAAGATAACGATAAATTGTGCATCGATAGAATTAAGTCTTTGAAAAGAGACTTAAATTCTCTGGGGTTGAAATATAAAGAACAAGCTTATCATCTAGATATGGCTTATGCTGAAATAGAAAAACGAACTGAAGTTATTGCTCAAAAGAATAAGGAAATTTCTGACAAAGAGTCTGAGGTGGTAAAACTTCATAGAAAGTTGGAAAATTTTACAAATTCTTCTGGGTTGTTGGGATTGGATTTGTTCCTCCACCATTTAATGCAAATTATGTGGTTGAACCTGAAATCATACATGAAAAGGAAATAGATCCAAAAACAGTATTGAAAGTGAACCCGGTAAATGGTGAGGATATGGTGTATGAATCAGATTCTGAGGATGAGGAATTTGATGAAAAGAAGGTGGAAGGTATTCCAAAAGAGGTAAAACTTGATGAACCAACTGTTGCAAAAGTTGTTACCCATGAGAGATGCATTCTGACTGAACCTGATGAGGTGAAGGTTGTTACCCCTAAGCTTTCTCCAATTTTACAGTCAAGTGGGTTTGTCGCTGCTGGTCATCAAAAGGTGCAGTCATCAAAGGTGCCTACACAGGTTTATGTTCCAAAGAAGACAGTAAACTGTTCTGGAAAATCTTCTGAAGCTTATTCCTCTGATGGCTCCTCAAATTCAAAGAATTCATCTTACTTTAGAACTTTTAAAGAGAGAAGAGTTTGCTTTCATTGCCATGAAGCTGGTCACATTCTGATCAATTGTCCTTATAAGAACAAGGGCAAATTGAAGACTGTTCCTTCACAACCAAAAGTGGTGAAGATTCTGAAAAGATCAAATAAGGGAAAGTCATCATTTAGTTTGGAGAAAAATATGTCCTGTCGATCTTTTGTTAAATCCTCTGGATTTAAACAGCAGGATAAATTGAACTCTAAATCATTTGTGTGTCAAGAGAAACCTGGGATTCCTAATGTTGGAATTTCAAAGGATTCTCAATCTGATGTTGTGAAGAAAGTTCCACTGAGGCAATCTGTGCCTACTCAGTCATTTGCTAAATCCACAGGATTTAAGCAAAATGATAAACAGTATTTTGAGATTCCACATGTTGGAATCACAAAAGATTCTCAACCTGAGGTCAAACTTTCTCGACCACAAAGGCGGAGATGTAACAGAAAATTAAAGAAACTTTTGGAAATATCTGAATCTGATAATAATAAAGCTAATAATGTTTTTCAAAATAATCATCCTGTGTCTCCATCGAGAGGTTCTGATTTGTTGGACTTTATGTACCAAAGGTTGATGATAAAGTGGATTGTGAACTCATTGAAGTTGTTTATTTTGATACATCTGGACGACCCAAGACCACAATGGCTTGGGTTCCTATTTCTAACTGATTTTCTTTGTTTATGTAGGGACAACCAAGGAGGACTATCAACAATACATGGTATGTGGATAGTGGTTGCTCTCGACATATGACAGGGAATATTAGATTGCTTGAAGATGTTAAAAACATCGATGGAGGTTATGTCGCTTTTGCGGGGAATAAAGGCGGGTACATAACTGGACAGGGAACTTTAAAGAATGATAAAGTCAAATTTGAGAAAGTGAATTACATGGAGCAGCTTGAACACAATCTTTTGAGTGTATCACAAGTTTGTGACAAGAAGTTTTTGTTCCATTTCAATGATGCTGAGTGTTATATTCTGAAACCTGGTTTTGTTATTCCTGACGAATGGATTCCCATGAAGGCCCCGAGGAGAAATGACACGTATGTCCTTGACATGAGTGTCGCTACTACAACGGATTCAATTCCTACATGTTTACTCTCCAAGGCGTCGGAATCTGATTCTATTCTGTGGCACAGGAAGCTAGCTCACATCAACTATCGGAAGATGAACTACATTGGTAAGAATGATCTGGTTCTTGGTATTCCGAAGATGAAATTCTCAGTTCCTGATGATTGTATTCCTTGCAAGAAGGGGAAACAACGGAAGAAATCACACAAATCTAAATCGAAAAATTCTATCATAACTCCTTTGGAGCTGCTGCATATGGATTTGTTCGGTCCGATTAGTATCAGGAGCATTGGTGGAAAATCATACTGTTTGGTAGTCACTGACGATTTTTCCAGATTTTCATGGGTTAAGTTTCTCTCTTCTAAGGCCGAAACCACTGAGTTGGTACAATACTTAATCCTGGGTTTGGAGAATTTGTTCAATCTGAAGGTCAGAAGAATTAGGAGTGACATTGGCAGCGAGTTTAAGAATAGCAAGATGGGATTATTCTGTCTACAAAAGGGAATTCATCATGAATTCAGTGCGCCATATGTTCCTCAACAAAACGGTGTTGCTGAACGAAAGAACAGGACGTTGGTTGAAACGGCACGCACGATGCTTGCAGATTCTAAGCTTCCAGTTACTTTTTGGGCTGAAGCTGTGAATACTGCGTGTCACGTTTTGAACAGAGTCTTGACCATCAAGCGACACAACAAGACTTGCTACGAGTTGCTGAATAATCGAAAACCGAATCTGGATTATTTACTACTTTTTGGTAATCCTTGCACCATGTTGAAAGTTTGTGATGTCCCAACCAAATTCAGTGCTAAGTCTATTGAAGGGATTTTTCTGGGGTATGTTGCCAATTCGACTACCAAGAGGGTTTATAACAAAGAAACGCGCCAAGTTGAAGAATGGTTCCATATTGACTGTTCAAATCGGTCTTTACCACAAATGGCGATTGGACCAGATTGGGCCTTTGATTATGAAACCTTATTCAAGTCTTTTCATTTACCTTCTGATATTTCTCTTGATGAAGCTGTTGTTATCTATGATTCATGTCAGGATGCACAGCACTATGGCTTTCTACCAAATACAGTTCCACATTCATCGGTTCCATCTCCTTCTGCTCCCGATCCTAATGTTGCTTCTTGTTCGGGACCACAAGATTCAGAGAGTGAGGAAGACAATGCTATTTTTCAAGATTCTTCTGCTGATCATTTGTTGGGTGATGATTCATTACCTTCGACACAAGATTCGGGGGAGATTCCTACAAATTTAGACTCGGAAATTCCTATTAATCATGGTTTATCTTATCAATCTGATACAACTCGTGTTGAAGTGTTACAGGTTCCTGAGGTCGCTTCCATCAAGGGACTCAAAGATCATCCAGTCACGAATATAATCGGAAATTTGCAGGATGGAGTGAGGACACGTTCTCTTGTTGACAATACTTGTTTGTATACATGTATTAAAGATTCTGGTGTTCTTGATGATTGCTCACATTCATATTTTATTTCTCAGGTCGAACACAAAAATTTTGAAATGGCTTTAAATGATAACAATTGGATAAAGGCTATGTGGGAAGAACTTGCTCAGTTTGACAAACTTAAGGTTTGGAATCTTGTAGATCTTCCGAAGGGTGTATATCCGATTGGTACTAAATGGGTGTTTAAATGTAAGAAAGACGATCGAGGTGTCGTGGTAAGAAACAAGGCAAGATTAGTTGTCCAGGGCTTCAATCAACAAGAGGGAATTGATTACACCAAGGTTTATGCGCCTGTTGCGAGGCTTGAAGCGATACGGCTGTTTCTCGCTTTTGCTTCTTTTAAAGGTTTTAAGGTGTTTCAATTGGATGTGAAAAATGCATTTTTATATGGTAAGGTCAAGGAGGAGGTTTATGTTTGCCAGCCGCCGGGGTTTGAAGATCCACTTCATCCGAATAGGGTTTTCAAGCTTGATAAGCCCCTCTATGGTCTTCATCAGGCTCCTCGCGCGTGGTATGAAACATTGTCCGCACATCTTTTAGCAAATGATTTTGTTCGTGGCAAGATTGACTCGACCTTATTCATAAAGAAATCAGGGGGAGATTACCTACTGGTGCAGATATATGTGGATGATATTATTTTTGGTTCAACAAATGAAGGGTTATGCAAATATTTTGAGAGTGTAATGAAGTCAAAGTTTGAAATGTCTGCTATGGGAGAGTTATCGTTTTTCTTAGGTTTATAAGTAAATCAAAAGGAAGATGGTTTCTTTATTCATCAGTCCAAGTATGTCAAAGACATCTTGAGCCGGTTCAAGATAGAGGACTGTACCCCATATGATACTCTGATTCCGGTCAATCATAAGTTGAATTCAGACTCGGATGGAAAAGATGTGGATTGTCGACTTTACAGAGCAATGATTGGATCTCTCATGTACTTAACCGCTTCAAGGCCAGATATAATGTTCGCTGTGTGCATCTGTTCCAGATTCCAGGCAAAACCGAAAGAATCTCACTTAATAGATGTAAAAAGAACTTTCGTTATTTGAAAGGAAATCAAAGATTGGGACTATGGTATCCACATGGTTCTAACTTTGATTTCAATGCTTATGCTGATTCTGATTTTGGTGGTTGTTGTTTGGACAAGAAATCTACAACAGGTGGTTGCCAGTTCTTGGGTAATCAACTTGTTTCCTGGAATACAAAAAGCAAACCACAGTCTCCATTTCTACATGCGAAGCAGAATACATCACTGCTGTAAGTTGTTGTTCACAGATCCTTTGGATACAACAGCAATTAAGAGATTATGGTTTGAATTTCACAGGAATCCCTATGCTTATTGATAATACTACTACAATGTCTATAAGTAATAATCCTGTTAAGCACAGTAAAACAAAGCACATTGAGATTAGATATCATTTCATTCGTGATTGTGTAGAGAAAAGGTTGATTGAGCTGGTAAAGGTTCACACTTATGATAATTTTGCTGATTTGTTTACCAAGGCATTTGATCGTACCAGGTTTGAATTTCTAATCAAAATGATAGGTATGATCAATCCCGAATAAAAGTTTTTCAAAATCAGTTTTTCATGGAAAATTTTATTTTTAATTTCTTTTATTGCTTTATTACATTTCTGCATTTTAAATTTGCAGTCAAAAAGTTTTTAATTTATAAAAAAGTCAAAACAAATTGAAAAATATAAAATTTGACATCATTTGAAGTTAGAGAAGAAATGATAGTACATCAGTGATTAGTTCATTTCACACGACCTTAGTAGACCTTTGATATATGATTGATTAAACTGAGTTGATTTGATCTAAATTTCAAAGTCTGCATAAATGAGAAATGATAGTGTTGTGAATGCTCTAATCTCGATAATCTGTTTTCAAATTTGTGAATGAGTTTTGAAACTTGAATTGTCAATAGACTAAAAACGTTTTGAAACTAATAGTAGTGTGCAAATTAAATATGATATGATTACATCTGTGATGTGAATCCATTATATGTCTGGGTGTGTGTGTAAAAGATCATTATCAGATAAAGAATATATGGTTTTAAAGAATTTCATGAGACCAATATCAAATTATATCTTTAGCACAAATCTATTTCAGTTCACATTACTGCCCATGCCCCGAAAAACATGCAATGTTTTGTTGAACTAAGATATGCTTTCAAAATCTGTTGAAACATATATTCGCCCTTGGATCAGTTAGATACATCATCTAGTCTGACACCATTGAAACTTGTCCAGATAATAGTTGGATCCTCTTACATGAATCTGTTGATTCACATTATACAACTAATTCATTAGAATCTTCAGATTCTGAATCATCATGATTCTTATAGCCTAGGGGTCAGAGAAGTTTTGGACTTGTGATTTTTTTTTGTGTTTGAAATTTTAAAATTTTTTTTTGTTTTTGTTTTGTTTTTTGTTTTAAATTTTGTTGTTCATATTGTTTGTGTTGTGTTATTTGTCTAATATGTGTTTGTTGTCTAACTATTTTTCAGATGGCTCGTCGTGTTGAATACAAGCACAACCAGGTGGCATTGTTAGATCCTAACATGTCAGATGCCATACACTTTCAAGGAATTATAGGATTTCTGAACCGCTCACGACTACGTGTTGCCTTATCTGCTGATCCATACATCAGTCTGGTGTATATTCAACAGTTCTGGGACACCGTACATTCAGATACTGACGTAGAACCTCACGTTCTTCGTGCCACAGTCAACAATACTGAGATTGCTATATCTGAAGACACTATTCGTGCAACTCTTGCATTAGGTGGTGCTGCTGAAGATCCTATATGATATCCTAATCCTTTGATCATGGGATGCTTTCAAAGAATGGGTTATCGTGGACGCCCTAATGACACTCAGGCCCGTAAAGGTGGATTAGTGGGTGAATGGAGATACTTCATGCATGTGATTATTCAGTGTCTCTCTCCTCGTAAAGCTGGTACTGATGGGTTAAAAACTGCTTTACAAGCTGCAATGGTGGCTTTGATGTTGAACAAACGCTTCAATTTTGCAAGATATATCTATAGGGAGATGGTCATGCAAATTACACCGGCTGAAGGTCAAGGATTTTTGATGTATCCTTGGTTTATCCAGATGATTCTAAATCATATTCTTCCTGATCTTCCACAACATCCGATAAGATTAACCTTGACGCCGATGTCTAAGCGTATCTTTACGGATTGCACTAAGGTGAAACAACAGAATCAAGCATTGATTCCAGTAAATGCTCCATTGTTTGGTCACTTAATTAATCCTGATTATGTTGAACCACCAAATGATAATTGGTTTCATCCTGCTGAGTTAGATCAAGGGCAAGGTCAAACAACAACAACAACAACAAGTTCCCGTACAACAACAAATCCCTATTCAAGAACAAGTTCCAATTCCACAAGCTCAGGTTGATATACCTGTCAATGAGCCTGTTCTAGAAGAGGTCGTTCATGAACATGAACAAGATCTAGGAATGAATATGGATGACTTTGTTGATGATGCTGTGAACTCGCCCATTCATGAAGCTGAAGGGAATGTAGTGACTGAGAATGAGTCGAGTTCTAGCTCAAGTGATACATTCTTACCTATTTCTGAAGATACAGATTCTGATGAGTCTAGGGATTTCTCTTCAGGTCATTATGAACGATTGGCTCGTATACCGTTGGCTAATGCTGGCAAACGCCTTAAATCTACAGCCAAAAGACAACGACGAAATTTTGTTCGGGATCCTCCTTTCAGGTCAGTACTTGGTAAAAGAACGTTATAAGATGAGAGTTCGGATAGTGATTTTAATCCGGATCCTAAAGCTCCAAAGCTTATAGCTGCTTCAATTGATGCGGCTCAATCTTCACAAGGTGTGGAAGATGCTACTTTTGTCGCTTCATTGATTGTCACACCTCCCAGCTCTAAGGAACAATCTCCTGTTCACACTCCTGTTCCTCTAGTGATTCCTATTCCCAGTACTTCCGTTCCTCAATCGTCAGCTGGTCCGTCTAAGCCTTCTGATTCTGATAGCATTACTTTCCTTGAATTGCAAGTGCTCGCTTTACAAACTCAGGTGGATACTCTTGTATCTACTGATACTCAACGACAGCTGGTGATTCAGACTCAAGCTTTGCAGATTGCTGCTATGCAAGCATTAGTATCCAAGCTTGTTGAGCGTCTTGATGCTCAGGGGGAGTTAAGGATACGTGATGCATGTCATACTGAGTCTATTCAACGACACGATGATGAAGACAATGATCCTTCGGGTAATATTGAGGGTGATCGTCAATACGCTGACGTTGATCCTATTTCTAAAGTTCAGGGGGAGTCGACATCTCAATCAACTGATGGTAACATAGATACTTCTGGAGTTAATGATGAAGAAATCTTATTATTGGAGTTCTTTGATGAGTCAGAGGAGGAAGAAGCTGAAAAGATAGCATGTCTTGATGACATAGATGAATTATTCAATCACATATAAGATGATGTGTTAGATACTGAGATAGAAGAAGGGGAGATAGTGGAGATAGAAATTGAGAAAAGTCAAGACAAAGTGATTTATGAAGGCTGTGATGGTCTTAATGTCCCTTATAACTTCATCCAAGATGATGTTATTCCTGAGTTTAATTATGAAGGAGCAACAGATTCTATGGACTCATTTGAAGACATCACACTGCCTGAAGATACTGCTGATTCTAAGATTGATACTGATGAAGAAAATATTCAATCCAATACAGATGCTGAAGCTAATGCTACTCACACTGAGTCTCCAAAAGTGAATGAAGAACCTGTGATGTACAGAAATACAGGTATGACCAGAGAACAGTGGATAGAAGTTGTTAATAGTTGGATGAAGGTGCTACCCAAGTCTCAAGCACAACCTGCTCAGAAAGAAAACTATGTGAATAAAGAGAGGTGTGTAGGAAGAATCATAAGCTGGTTTTATGACAATGACATAAAACTATTTCCTATTAAAAGATCTGATGGTGTTCAGTACTTAAAGCCGAGGATCAAGTATTTCAATACCTTGCCAAGGTGTGAAATGAATGGTCTATCTTCAAAGCCACTTATTAATAGAGCCAAGTTTGGATTAGCTGATGTTATAGCAAATCTGATCAAGAGAGAAGGTAGTTAGGGAAAGTATGAAAGGCTAAAGCCTTAAAAAGGAAAGAGAGTGAAGACTATAGATCACAAGACTGGGAAAGTAACCTGGAAGTACAAATTCAGACCAGTACGTGTTGTACACAGAATACCATTGAAGAAGATTCCTCAAGACTTCCTTGGGAATATGAAATGGTGGTATGTCGATGTTAATACTGGTGAAGCAAGGATTGAAGACAAAGAGAACAAGGTCATTGTATGTTTCTACGATGCAATGAACCTTATCAATTTTTCAAAGAAAGATCAGAGAACGCTGAGAAAGAATGAAATTATGTTCACTGATGAGTGGAAAGAACAAGGATTGCAGTACAAGCGAGTGTTGGAGATATGTAGAAGATATGGAGTGCATGCAAGAAGCAGATTGCCGGATAATTGGAAGAGCTCATCATGAAGACAGAAGAATGAAGATCAAGCTATTGTCAAGGGGGAGTCTGTTAGGACATAGTTTGTAATGACAAAAGCTTTGTAATAGTTTAGATCTTATGTCTTTATGTTTTTGTAATGTTTTAATGTTCTAAGTGTTTTTATACAAGTTGCTAGAGGCGAACTTGTTAAGTTCGCCTAGTCTAACAGAGGCGAACTTGTTAAGTTCGCTTAGTCTGTTAGAGGCGAACTTGTTAAGTTTGCCTAATGCAGGTTTGTAGTCTATATATAGATGTTTACAGAGTCAGTTTTGTACACAGAGATTGAACGTAGATCAGAATCGATTAGATTGAGTCTGTAAACTCGATTGTGAATTGGAATACAAGCATGAAGTTTATTTACTTGATTGTTTCTATTATCTTTTGTATATGAAATCGTTGATTCGTTGGGTTCCGCACTCCGAGTTAATGACACGTCTAATCAAGAGAACGATCTGTAGAAGTGCCATGAGGACCTACAGCAATGCACCAGCAACATTTCAACGGTGCATGGTAGCAATCTTTCATGACATGATCGAAGACTCGATGGAAGTATTCATGGACGAGTTTTCAATCTTCGATAACTCTTTTGAGCACTGATTACGTAATCTGGAGAAAATGTTGGCCAGATGCGAGGATGCCAACCTTGTTCTTAATTGGGAGAAATGTCACTTCATGTTGACAGAGGGTATAGTGCTAGGGCATAAAATTTCACAAGCAGGACTGGAGGTTGATAGGTCTAAAATAGACACTGTCTCAAAACTTCCACCTCCGACTTCCATAAAATAAATTAAGAGTTTCATAGGTCACACCGGTTTCTACCAACGCTTCATCAAGGACTTTTCAAAAATAGCTCATCCTATAACCCAAATCCTGGAAAAAGATGCCATCTTTGTATTCTCTAATGAATGCCTTAAGGCATTCGAACTACTCAAAGAAAAACTTGTCAATGCCCCCATCATGGCTTCATTGATTGTGAATTGGAATATGGTAAGCGTTACAAGTACGCGAAAAGCAGAAATGTTACACAAGCCCCTGGTTAAGGGAATTTCATCCCCGAAATTCAACTAGTAGAGACGGTGATAACTAGAAAAGGATATGTTATGATATACGTTGACTAGGGCTAGTCCTTGATCCGACGCCTAGTCCCACTTCCAATGCACCATCAGCGTTTATATATAAGGTGTACCGCAGCTAACCCACCACACTTTTGGCGCCTTGGAAGCGTACTAGCCACCTATCAAGACTACCTCTAACACAGATAATGTTGGGTGGCATGATTCGAGTTTAGGAATTGCTTATGGGTAGCTACAATCGTCAGTTTACCTTACACGGGTGTGATATGTCCTTCTACTATGCACCTATAAAGTGATGATATTAATGTAGACGGAGGTTACGAACATTATCGAAGGGCAGTGAAAACATGTTGTTTTTAGATTTAAGAATCATAATTAAATAGGTATCTTATGCATATTTAGCAGTAGTGAGTGGGACATACACATAGCAATACACAAAATGAATCTTGAATAATAATACATCCAAACATAGTGCAAATTTATGAGAAAACATGATTCATTGATAAAAGAAATCAACCTAAGTCTCAATATAGTGTCGTCCACACAAACATAGAATTCAAGTTTTGACAAACCAAGATAACAAATTAAGAAATCAAATAAGTAACATAGTCATCATGTCTCCCCTAGTTAAGGGGATTTCCTCCCAAAGCGTAACCAGTGGGGTTTGCGTTGTCTTAGTGGACAGGGTCTTCACGAGCCTCATTTGTTCCCATAACAAAGGTGCGAGCACGAGCACCTTGATTGTTGTTAAGCTTGGGACAACGGTGCTTGAAGTGATCGGTTGCATCACACTCAAATCAAGACCTACCATTGGTATTAAAAGGGACCATGGCGTTGTTGGCAGCATCAGGAGTAGGTATGCAGCAAGAGGTGTCTAGATGCCCATTTCTTACGCACTTGGTGCACTTACAACACGGTTGTGAAGAAGGGTGATGATACTGGCACTTTGCACACAGAGGGTAAGGTCCACCGTATGGCTTCTTGGTAGAAAAAGGGGCAACTTGGGTAATAGGAGTGGCAGGAGTTACTATAGCAAAGCCATTGGATGTCTTTTGTTTATTATGATAGTACCCAGGCTCCATCATTACTTCTTTGTTGGTCCTCTTATCACTTTTCATGAACAAGATCCCAGTCTTAACTAGATCGTCCGTTAAAGATGCAGACAAACGAATAACAGCTTCAAGTGTTGTGGGGCTACCTCCCATGATGGTACCCCAAATTTGAGGGGGAAGGCCTCTAATGTAACGATCAATTTTCTGAGTCAGGGGTGTAACAAGATGCGGGACTAGGATGCAGAGTTCATGAAAGCGTGTGGTGTATGTTTCACTCTCCCACTAACCTGGGTAAGGTCCCACTGCCCAATCTCCAACTTCTTCATCTCATTGCTGGGACAGAACTCCTCGATCATAATTTCCTTTAGCATATCCCAAGTCATAGCAAGAGCTCCTTCCTTACCCCGAATCTTCTTTTCAGCATTCCACCAAGTCAGTGCCCACTTTTAGAAGGCACTTGTAGCATACTTTACCTTAAGTTCATTGGGGCAGTCACTCATCTCAAACGTGTTCTCCATGCCTTCAAACCAATGCAATTGCCCTGTTCCACCTTCGGATCCAAGGTACTTGTGTGGGTCACAAGAGTTAAAGTGCTTGAATGTAAAAACACTCCCACTAGATCTTCCTGTGGAGTTGTTGATTTGAGTGACAATAGCGGGTAAGACAGCAGCAATTTGTTGAGTGAGAAGGGTGGCTATGGTGGAGGTTTCAACAGAAGGGTTTGAGGCTTCACCGGTGTTGGCCACGGTGGTATCGGGATCACGACGAGGAGGCATTCTACGAAAGAGAAAACGCAAGTTGAAAGTTAGGATAGACATTCAAATAATAAAAAAATCACTCATTTATTAATATCAAATGTCTTACAAGATTAATAAAACCTATATTAAAACATATATGTTGAATTACAATTGAAATTAAAGATAAAATTGACTAATCAAAACTCAAGGTCCGGATGAATAATATTAGTGAGACGTGTTTTAGCCTATAGGTGGGCACTCACTCCAAGGGTCTCCAGGTAAGTGCGACTCGTAACGAACGTGCCTCACTTTCCTTAGTGCCAAAACAACTAGTATACAGGCGATCACCCTTCTAGATTACACGTGTCCCTGGTACCATTATGCGGGTCTTTGATTTTGACGAGAGTGTCATGGATTGGGCCTTGCCCAAGAATTGGATTCAGCTTCGTGCAACCTTCTTCTTCCTTCTTGTTGTTGGGCTCCAATTTTCTAGGAATGTAGATGACTTCTTCCTCTGGTCGTGAGTAGTGCAGGTTAGTTGTATCCAACGATAGTTCGAGGACTTCCTTCTTGCGGCCTTCTTGATCGGGCTTGGACATTCCGACGTGTGAAAACGGATCCGAGTCTTCATGAGTGTGTGTAACGTGAGGGTTGTGGATGAGATACAGTGAAAGCATAGTAATTACTTGTAAGCACATATTTCCTAATAATGTGGCACTTAGGTTATAGTCTAGGTTATTGCTAAGGGAACCTAATTCTCTATAACCAAGGCTCTGATACCAATCTGTCACAAAACACGGGAGTGCAACGAAATTGAATAAAAAACACAAGTCAATAAAGAAGATTACTATTAAATTCCATCGAGTTAAAATCTCATTACATAAATCTCAACTTAAACCAACCAAATATCATGTTCAAAAGACAAAACAGCATATAACAGAATTTCTTCATTTAATATCTAGACAAATCCTATGTGATCCTTTGCTTGACTATCATGAGCTTAATATCCTGAAACATGTACGAAAAACAAGTGCCAACTAAAAATAGTTGGTGAGAAATCACAGGTTTAGTAAAATCATAAGTTTGGCAAAAGTAACAATTCATATTCATTCCAAGATCATCATATAGCACGTAATAAAACAAACACATGATTAGAAAATCCAACGTAAAATGATGAATAACGAATAAGTGGTACAACTCGCAAGTTGCACTAATAACAAATAAGATGTCCAACCAAAAGTTGTCAATAAAGTGTATGCGGTTTCCATCCTATGGCCCATATCTATACTACCATTGGCTTGAAAGTTTCAGGTTAAGGATTTGCAAGTTTAACGTTTATCATGTTGTATTCATTTACTCACATACATATATGATTCGCTTGTTTTAGAATTGTTTAAAAACGTGTTTTAATGTATGCCAACGTGTACATGTTTCCCACAAAAAGATTAGAATAAAGTGGGGCTATGAAGTTTCACCTTGATTACTAGGGGCGATAAGAGACTTGAGCAAATAGACGAGGTGAATCAGGGACCAGACCCTAAACAAATGAATAAACTAGTTTTAGGGTATTTTCGATGGTTACGAGTGTTAGATAGGCGGTTCGGGTGATAAGGTTAAGAATTAGTTGCAAAAGTGGAGTTTTAGTTGTTTTACTGATTTGGACAGCAAATTAGCTGAACAGAAACCGGCTTGGTAAAAATATCAAACGAGGTCCAAAAATTATGAAATTTTACAGGTGATTAGATTAATCGTTCCAAACAAGTTTCGTTTAGAAAATCTTTCCATTTGAGACTCGGATCATAGCCAAAACAGTCCAACAAGACACAAGGTACTGAAAAATGTTTCTGTCCCGTTTTGGCTACTACGGAGTCATACTTTCAAATTTAAAAACGAGACAATTATGGTTGGAAAGTAAATTCGACGAACTACGTCGTGGGATTTGAGTTTGCTCAGTTTCAATTTATTATGATTAAGATATGCTTAGTTAAATTCAGCATTGTTTCTGTCCAAAATCAACGGTTGCACTTAAGTGGATCGTTTAAGGTTTTAAGATTACCGAATGCGTAAAATAAAATTAGAAGAATGTTATTATATTATAATAATACATAATATAATCAGATTAGGTTAGCCAAAATGTCCCGTGTTACCGGTCTAGCCATGATATTCACATAAACGTTTTGGAGAATCACAGGATGCCATCGGCATAGCCGACACGAGCAAGTGGATTTTATAGTAAATTAGCGTGTGAGTTCATATAAGTGATAATACATAATAATCAACATGTTTTAAGTTATCAATAACATACTAAAGCATCGACATAGCTACTTTTGCAATAGTTGTTTTGAGGATTCACAGAATGCAACGGCATAACCGCCATTACAAACGGGATCCTTTGTTTGTTAGTTGGTGATTTTAGCTTGATTTAATAGTTTGATTAAAATTATTAAAGGGTTTTTAGGGCTGAGTTTTCACATGATCATGTGACATGGATAGAAAATAGAAAAATATTGAGGGGATGAAGAAAGAATGGATTAAAAGACGTTATTGAACTTCGGAGGGTTACTTACTTGTTTAATCTTGAACTCTTGGAATCTTGTAAGGATTTTCGAAAACTTCAAAAGAGAGGGCAGGGATTTCGAAATTTATGCGGGTTTGGGAGTGTGTGAGGGAGAATTAGCAAAGAAAACAATATCCTAAGCCTCCTATTTATAATAAAGGTTGAAGGGGTATAATTATGGAATGTCTTGGAAAGCAATTTAGGGTTTTAGGATGTGTACAAGGGGAGGAGGCCAAAATTTTTAGGCCTTGTGGGCTGTGAAATTCTTCCATGGTTCAT
Source organism: Smallanthus sonchifolius (assembly GCA_023525975.1). Lineage (NCBI taxonomy): Eukaryota > Viridiplantae > Streptophyta > Magnoliopsida > Asterales > Asteraceae > Smallanthus > Smallanthus sonchifolius. The sequence continues at coordinate 71,970,523 of CM042025.1, forward strand.
GGGTAATGGGTGTCCTTTGACCGACGCCTAGTCCCACTTCCAATGCACCATCGGTGATAACTAGAAAAGGATAGGTTATGATATACGTTGACTAGGGCTAGTCCTTGATCCGACGCCTAGTCCCACTTCCAATGCACCATCAGTGTTTATATATAGGGTGTACCGCAGCTAACCCACCACACTTTTGGCACCTTGGAAGCGTACTAGCCACCTATCAAGACTACCACTAACATGGATAATGTTGCGTGGCATGATTCGAGTTTAGGAATTGGTTATGGGTAACAACATCATAGAATTTCACTTCACACCAATGTATCTGTAAATTCACGATTACGTTCGCGACCGCAATCGTCAATTTACCTTACACGGATGTGATATGTCCTTCTACTATGCACCTATAAAGTGATGATATTAATGTAGACGGAGGTTACGAACATTATCAAAGGGCAGTGAAAACATGTTGTTTTGAGATTTAAGAATCATGATTAAATAGGTATCTTATGCATATTTAGCAGTAGTGAATGGGACATACACATAGCAATACACAAAATGAATCTTGAATAATAATACATCCAAACATAGTGCAAATTTATGAGAAAACGTGATTCATTGATAAAAGAAATCAACCTAAGTCTCAAGATAGTGTCATCCAAACAAACATAGAATTCAAGTTTTGACAAACCAAGATTCAAATTAAGAAATCAAATAAGTAACATAGTCATCATGTCTCCCCTAGTTAAGGGGATTTCCTCCCAAAGCTTAACCAGTGGGGTTTGGGTTGTCTTCGGGGACAGGGTCTTCACGAGCCTCAGTTGTTCCCATGACAAAGGTGCAAGCCCGAGCACCTTGATTGTTGTTAAGCTTGGGACAACGGTGCTTAAAGTGATCTGTTGCATCACACTCAAATCAAGACCTGCCATTGGTATTAAAAGGGACCATGGCGTTGTTGGCAGCAGCAGCAGGAGTAGGCATGCGGCAAGAGGTGTCTAGATGCCCATTTCTTCCACACTTGGTGCACTTACGACACGGTTGTGAATAAGGGTGATGATACTGGCACTTTGCACACATAGGGTAAGGTCCACCGTATGGCTTCTTGGTAGAAAAAGGGGCAACTTGGGTAATAGGAGTGGCAGGAGTTACTATAGCAAAGCCATTGGATGTTGTTGAAGCACTTTCCTGTGACAAACACTCTGGATAGATAGAGTCTTAGCTTTGTACTTTCATGTATGTATTTTTCTTTGTTTGTAAGTGTCTGTATGTATTAGTTATCGAGTTGTATTTACTTTTACATATTGACTGTTGCAGATTTCTCTACGTGTTTTGCGCACTTGTATGTGCGCAGGAGATAGTTCCTGCGTACTTAGCAAGTACGCAAGAATACCTATGCGTACTTGCTAAGTACGCATGAGCAAATTGCCCTGCGCACTTGCTAAGTGCGCAGGCATCAGGTCGTGTATAAATAGGAGTGGTTGCAGTAGATAAGTACGCAATCATAAACTCAGTCACAGTAGCAAATATGCACAACTTGTAATCTCAGTACTTCTCTCTGTAACCTTCAAGTTTTTATAATAGACGAAAGTTTAAAGTGATTATTTTGTCGGTTTACTTTGTTTCGTAAGACTCTCCACCTAGTCATGGGTATTCCGCACCCGGTCCGACTAGTAGACCCACTTTCATGTGACGATCTGCCACACCCGAGGGACCTACAAGTGGTATCAGAGCTTTGCTCTTGATTTCGAGTGTTGTGAGTGAGTTTGGAGATTTTTCTACAGAGTTTTACAAGCAAAAGGAGGTGTTTTTGTTGATTTTTGTGATAAAATAGGGGTAGCTCTTGAGCACTATTTTAGAAGCAAAAATCACTCAAAAACCGACTTTTGTTGTGTATTTTGAGTGTTTTGAGCATCAAAGGTTGGTTAGAAACAAGTTTCTGACCCTTTGGCTCAGTTTGATTGTTCATCCGTACGATTTTTGCCATCTCCGGTGTGTTTCCAGTGACCGGAATAGTTTGGTGAGAGTTGGTGAAAATGTGTTCTGCATACTTACCATATCTGGCAAAAAGTACAGTCTTGTTGCGTACTTACTAAATACGCAAGACTAATCTCTTGTGTACTTAATAAATACGCAAGACTAATCTTGTGCGTACTTAAGTTACATCCTGCGTACTTATCATTTACTCCTGCGTACTTATCAAGTACGCAAGAGCAAATCTTAAATACGCAAGACCATTCCTCTAAGTGCGCAAGGCCAATATCAAATACGCAAGTGTCTATGATTTTTCTGAAATTTGACTAAGTGTTCACCATGTCGAATATTCAGAACCTTGGAAACCTTTTAAACTATGACAATGAGATCGGTACTCCTCAGAAACCACCAAAGCTGCTAAATGTAAATGATTATTCTAACTGGAAGGCACACTTTGAGCATTACATTTCTTACACTGATTCTTCGTTATGGATTCCAATTCTAGAAGGCTATAAGCATCTCACACACATTTATCTTGATGATGAACTGCCTAAGCCTATCTCTAAACTCGATGAAGAAGAAAAGAAAGCTTATGATCAAGAGAAGAAGGCTCTTGGTTCAATCACTATGGCTTTAACTCGGGAGTTGTTCCACAGCTTTAGAGGTTATGACAACTCTAAGGATCTTTGGAAGGCATTACAGAAAAGATTCGAAGGGAATAGTGATATCAAGAAGAGTAAACGGGATCTACTCTGGAAGCAGTATGAATGCTTCAGATTTTTGGAGAATGAGTCTTTAGATGACCTCATCTCTAGATTCTATCATCTGCAGACAGAATTGAAAGCTTTTGAGCTCAAGTATCCCGATGAAGAGTTGGTGGAAAAGTTTCTGGATGCTTTGCCACCCATGTTTGAAATGTACACAACCCTGATGAGAGAGAATCCAAAATTCTATGAAATGACAGTGGAGGAGGCGATTGGAAAGGTTCAAGCTCATAACATGAACCTTAGAAAGAAGGAGAGCTCAGGAAGACCTCAGATACAAGACCCTTCTATGTATCATGGGACGTCTTCTACAACCAAATCTTCGGGCTCAGAATTGCCCTTTTCTCTGGAAACTCTACTAAAGAAGACCACTCAAATGGTTGTGGTGGTCATGCATGCTATGCATCTGGATCAGGTTGTGGATCTCATCAACAACACACCTCAAGAAATCCTCCCGTTACAACTTCAGCTAACCAATCAACTATAGTCAAAATAGCTGAAGATCATGTAGCACTATTTTCATCTTGTATGCTGGCCTACGAGAACTATAGGTGGCAAGCTTACAGATCCCGAGACAATTGAAGAAGATTTTAATCAAGTGGATCCTGATGACATGGATATTCAATGGAATATGGCCATGATCTTGAGGATATTCAACAGAACAGGAAGAAAGTTCATTGGCGGGCATTCTAATGCCAAGGTTGGTTTTGACAAATCCAAGGCCAAATGCTATAAGTGTCTAAACTATGGACACTTTGCTCGTGAATGTCAAAAAGACAGAGCACCGGCTTCGGGTTTCACCAGACCTAGCCAAGGAAACAGCCATGGCTACAACAACTCAAACAACCACCATCAAAGCCAAAGTGGAACGTCCAATGCACTGGTAGCTCAACAGGACGACAGCTTTGATTGGGGTGTTCATCTGGAAGATGCCATCATTGCACAAACTCAAGTTGGTCTCATGGCTGAGATCATGGAGTTGATGGAAGCTGAGAAAAAGGAAGCTGAGGAGAAGGAAGCTAAAGAAAGGGAAGCTTCTGTAGCTGATCAAGAGGAATCTACTACTGTTGTTGCTCTCACGGCCATTGGAGAAGCAACAAGTTCATCGTCTGAGGTAGATTATAATCCTTTTTCTGTTATTTCTTGTTCTAAATGTCTAGGCTTAAAACTTGAAAATTCTAAGCTCCAAGATAAGGTCGAACCCCTTCGCATTGCAGCTATAAGTTATAAAGAAAACGAAAAACGATTTAAAGATTCAATTGAAACGTTGAAAAAGGAAAAACGTGATTATTCACTAAAAATGAGCGATCAACAGCTTCACTTGGATATTGCATATAAGGGGTTGGAGAAAAGGAACAATGAAATTAACAAGTTGCAAAATGAAATCTTGCAGTTGAAATCTTCTAATGAGAAGTTGAAAAACTCTCGTTTTGTGGTGGAACACTACGAATCTGTAGTGAGGCAAATGAATGGCTTAGGGCGGGGTACTAATGCCATTCCTCCACCAGTTAGCAGGAAGTTTGTCAACAGCTTAGTAGACATTGATCTAACTTGTCTTGATGAGTGTTCAGGAAAGGATGATTCCTCTAAAAATGATGATTCCTCAAGTAAGGCTAACTCCACATCTAATGAGGAGTTCTTTACTGCTTCTGATGATGGGTCGATTAACACTTGCCCTGAAGGAGTAGTATCTGAGGAGTTGTTATCTGAACAGAAAGTCAAGAAAAACATTATCACTAATAGTGATAACTGTATTTTAACTGAACCCGATATCATTGAATCTAATGATAAATTAAAGGTAATGCTTTATGGGGGGGTATAAAAATCTTAATCAAGTAAAGAAAGAGGCTTTTTCAGCTCACTATGGGCTTGGTTACAAAGAAAATTTGCAAAAATACTATACTCCCAAGAACCAATCTGTATCGGGTCAAACTCCTTTTTACAAACCAACTCCTCCTACTCATAATGCTGAGTCATCTAATGCCAGATCTAATGAGCCTTACAGGAGAACTTACACAGACAAGAGGACTTGCTTTCACTGTGGCTTGGTTGGTCACATTTTTATGAACTGTCCTTCAAAGAACCAAGGGAAACGACCTATTGTTTCACAACCGGCTGTCATCCCTAAGTCGCCATCAGTGAAATGTGACACCCGACATTTCAGGTCAATATCCGTACATGTTATAAACAAGTTTACATTTTAATTGTTTTTGTGATTTATTTAATTTCACAAACAAGGACATTAAGGTCTAACAAAAAAAAACCGTACATGGTCTCATTTCATAGTTGGTAATTCTAGGAGTTACCGGTTCACTTACCATATAAACCGACTAACACGAATGTTTGTGGTTAAATTAAATAACCAGAAAAATATATATACATATATATTACACCAACTTTACGTTGGACAATAATTTATTTTTAGACTAAAACAAATAATATACCGAATTAAATTACCATGTGGAACTCTAATTGATACTAATACCATTAATAAATTAATACTTAAATCTAATTATTATTAACCCAAACCACTTCCTTGACTTTTCGGCCGAAATTCAGAGAAGCCATTCTCCCACTTCCTACTTCACTCACATCCTAAAAGCCCATACATGCCTGCGAGAATTCAGATAAAAGCCATACCCTTCTCTCTTTGTCTTCATTTCATCTCATTTTATTACGGCAATTTTCCCCAATCCTCTTCAGGTTGAATTCAAGTTTTTAAAGCAAAATCCACATATTTCGGTGTTATACGAAACATCCAAGTGTTTTTCTCAAGAATCAAGCTAAGGAGCTCAAGATCATCCCCTGTTTCTCTCGAAATCATCATCTCTGTTTAGAGGTAAAAACTCAATATTATTCATATTATTTTCTTTAAAACTGTAACTAAACATACAGTTTACTCGAACGCAAGTAAGATAACAAGAAAAGTGTGTTAAATTCAAGACTAAAACATAAAAATATGCAGGACTGATTCTGTCAATCAGAATTGCAGTAATCGAAACTATAGTTTCGATACCTGTTTACTCAATCGAAACTAGGAGTTTCGATACCTATTTACTCAATCGAAACTAGGAGTTTAGTTTCGATACCTATTACTCAATCGAAACTAGGTAGTTTCGATACCTGTTTACTCAATCGAAACTAGGAAGTTTCGATACCTATTGCCCAATCGAAACTAGGAAGTTTCGATACCCAGTTGGCTCAATCGAAACTAGGAAGTTTCGACATCTGTTCTGATTCAATCGAAACTAAGTAGTTTCGATACCTGTTTCAGGCCCATTGGGCAGTAACTCAGACCTATTTTATAACGAAACAAGTGTTGAAAAACTAAAAAGATATTTAAACAAAAGCAATCAGATTTACTAAGTCGGTGAACAATTTGCATATAAGACGTTCGGTCTAAACAAGAATTACCCTTTTGTAATTAGGGTACGAATAGTCAAGTTTGACTGGAACAATTATCGTTGCTAACATACACAAAAACAAGGTGAGTTTCACGGCCCCTTTTACTGTTTTCAAATATTTGGGGGAAGAACATACTTATAACTCTTTTTATGTGATAGCAAGAGAATAAGACTCGACTTTTATGTTTACATGAGTTAAACGATTTGAGGCCGCTAAAGTCCCCTGGAACAATTTAGTAATCATTAACTGTAACCTAGGGTCCTATGAATAGTACTATGGAGAGTGACGTCTCCCGGTCATGGTTAGTCGCGCTAACCACAATCTGGAGGATTTATGGCCGCATAGAACCGGATAACGAAATTAGGGGCGTGTACAATTGTCATTGTTTGGTTACGGCTCATGTAGGAACATATTATTTGTATTCCTAGCTAGTTTACAAATGGGTCAACAAATTCTTATTCTGTTTATCACATACACCTGAAACTATTTACGAACAATTGAATTTTACAAAGAACTATTTGATTAAACCTGTGAACTCACCAACCTAGTGTTGACAATTTCAAGTATGTTTTTCAGGAAATTGAACGTGATCGCAAGGTTAGCAATGTAGATTACATGCATGCACGATGGATACAACTTTTGGGGGATTTCTCTTGTATAACTCATTGTAATGGAGTCATATTTGCGAAATCTTCACTTTTTGTAAACTCAATTTACATTTTGGAATGTAAAACTTTAAACATAATTTATGTATCCATTTATCATGTATGTGTTTGCGGTAATCATATGCTTTGGAAACCATGAACGTCGCGCCTCGCGCTTCCGCCTTGGCGGGGTGTGACAGACTTGGTATCAGAGCCAGGTTTTTTATAGCGAACTAGGAGTCTAAAAATCGAACCTAGTCTATAATTTAAATGACTCACTGAGACGTTTTTCATTGCATATGCATTTCATAACTTATCATATTGTACGGATATCGTAGACACTGAACATCGTCACACACTAACCCCCTTTCGACTTCAGACCCACGGCACCCAAAAGAAGGACACCGCGTGACACTACTGGTGAAAACAACACGACGATTTCCACAGAAGTTGAGCAACTCATATCACAACGTGTAGCCGCCGCCTTGGAGCAGTACGAAGCCAATCGGAATAACGGCGGAGGAAATGGTAGTGGCAGCGGAGGAGGTGCAGGAGGCAGTGGCACTGCTGGAGGTTCTGGAGATAACAGAATGTGTAATCACCTCTGTAACACAGTCACGATCTAAGTTAACAACATTATTAAAAATATTGACTTGTGACCCTACAGATACTTCGAGCAAGAAGTGCACTTATAAGGCTTTTCTATCCTGCAACCCTCGCAACTTCAATGGCACCGAGGGTGCAGTAGGCCTGATGAGGTGGATTGAGAAGATGGAATCTGTGATTGATATTAGTGAATGCACAGCTGACTGTATGGTGAAATATGCCACTTGCACACTTACTGGCAAAGCATTAACCTGGTGGAATTCTCAGATGAAAACAATGGGAAGACAGACTGCCTACCAGCTATCTTGGGATGATCTAAAGGCCATGATGATAGAGGAGTACTGTCCTCGAAATGAATTGCAGAAAATCGAAACTGAAATGTGGAACCTTCAAATGATAGGAGATGATGTGGCTGGTTACACTGACAGGTTCAATGAGCTGGCAATCTTGGTGCCACACATGGTCACACCAGAATACAAGAAAGTTGAAAGATATTTGTGGGGTCTTGCTCCTCAAATCCGAAGCCTGGTAACTTCATCGAACCCTATGGATGCCAAGAGCGCTATAATTCTAGCTTTCAAGCTAAGAGATAATGCTGTGCGTGATGGTTTGTTTGAGAAGAAGGAGACCGAGGAAGGAAGGTCTGGGGAAAAGAGGAAATGGTTTGGAAAACTAAGTAATCAAAACAAGAATCAAACTTACAAGAGACCTGGAATTATGAAAGCCTATGCTGTCAACACTGTGAAACAAAAAGGATACCTTGGAACACTACCGAAGTGTGACAAATGTGGGTATCATCACAGTGGAAGGTGTACCCAATGTGGAAAGTGTAAAAAGCATGGGCATCTAGCCCATAACTGTTGGAACAATGCGAACCCTAATAAGATCAATCAAGTAGCAGGAAAGATCAACCCAGGAGCAGAAAGGATGAATCAGGGATGCTTTGAGTGTGGAGATCCAAAGCACTTTAGAAAAGACTGTCCAAAGTTGAAGAACCGAAACGACAATCAGGCCCGTGGAAGAGCGTTTGTGATGGGGGCTGGTGACGCACGACAAGATCCAAACATTGTCACTGGTACGTTCCCGATAAATAATCACTATGTCTCTATACTTTTCGATACGGGTGCTGATATGAGTTTTGTGTCAAATGACTTTAAGTCCCTACTCGGTATTAAGCCCAGCAAACTAGACCAAAATTATACAATTGAATTAGCAAACGGGAAATTAATTAAAAATGGGGAAGTCATTCAGGGTTGTACCTTATGTTTTAAGAACCACACATTTAGTATAGACCTACTACCTGTTGACTTGGGAAGTTTTGACGTTGTTATTGGTATGGATTGGTTGTCGAAGAATCACGCCGAGATTGTTTGTTTTGAGAAGATTGTTCATATTCCCCTCCCGAACGGAGAAGTTCTTTCGGTTCAAGGTGAGAAGAGTGGAGTGACATTGAGGATGATAAACTGCATGAAAGCTTGTAAGTACCTACGTAAAGGCTATTGCGTGTTCCTGGCTCACATCGTCGAGAAGAAACCCGAGGAACGTCGACTTGAGGATATACCAATCGTTAAGGATTACCCGAAGTTTTTCCTGAAGACTTACCTGGATTACCACCACCGAGGCAAGTCGAATTCCGAATCGACTTGGTACCAGGAGCCGCCCCGGTTGCGCGATCACCGTATCGATTAGCACCTTCTGAAATGCAGGAATTATCAAATCAACTCCAGGAGTTGCTTGATAAAGGTTTCATAAGACCGAGTTTCTCACCTTGGGGAGCTCCGGTCCTATTCGTAAAGAAAAAGGATGGAACCTTTAGGATGTGTATTGATTACCGAGAATTAAACAAGCTTACAATAAAAAACCGATATCCACTTCCTCGAATAGACTATTTGTTTGATCAACTACAAGGTTCTAGCTTCTACTCTAAGATCGATCTACGTTCGGGGTATCATCAACTAAGAATCCAAGAAGAAGATGTACCGAAGACGGCATTTAGGACTCGTTATGGCCACTACGAATTCCTAGTTATGCCATTTGGCTTTACTAATGCACCGGCCGTCTTCATGGATCTCATGAACCGTGTGTGTAAGCCGTACTTGGATAAATTCGTGATTGTGTTTATCGATGACATATTGATATATTCACGAACCAAGGAGGAACATGAACATCATTTGAAATTAATCTTAGAACTACTCAGGAACGAGAAACTTTACGCTAAATTCTCTAAGTGTGAGTTTTGGATCCGAGAAGTGCATTTTCTTGGACATGTCATCAACAAGGAAGGAATTCACGTTGATCCATCTAAGATAGAAGCGATCAAAAACTGGGAAGCACCAAAGACTCCGATAGAAGTATGTCAATTTTTGGGCTTGGCCGGCTACTACAGACGATTCATTGAGAATTTTTCAAAAATAGCCCTGCCTTTAACCACATTAACCCAGAAAGAAAATAAGTTTGATTGGAGTGACAAGCAAGAGTCAGCTTTCCAATTACTGAAGCAGAAGCTGTGTAGTGCACCGATCTTATCCCTTCCTGAGGGAATCGACAATTTTGTCGTATACTACGATGCATCACACCAGGGACTTGGTTGTGTGTTAATGCAAAGAGACAAAGTCATCGCATATGCCTCACGACAACTAAAAGTGCACGAAAAGAATTATACGACCCATGACTTGGAGTTGGGCGCAGTTGTGTTTGCACTCAAGATTTGGAGACATTATCTTTACGGTACAAGATGCACTATCTTTACTGATCACAAGAGTCTTCAACATATCTTCGATCAAAAGGAACTTAACATGAGACAACGTCGTTGGGTAGAACTACTAAACGACTATGATTGTGATATCAAGTACCATCCTAGAAAAGCCAATGTCGTAGCAGACGCCTTAAGTCGTAAGGAACGAGTTAAAACTCTTTGTGTTCGTGCCCTAGGATTAACAATTCATACAAGCCTTACTACTCAAATCCGGATGGCACAACAAGCACTACAAAAAAGAAGGCTATTTGGGACTAAAATTTTAGTCTCTGATACCCCCCATATCAGTACTTAATGGTTATCAGGGACTGATTTCGCTAGTCCCCAGTCAGTGACGGATACTTAGTCCTTAATAGTTACGTTAATAACTGAAAATCAATCCCCATTGAATGTCACCAACAGGGACTAATAGCTAGTCTCTGATACAAAAAAAAAATTAGCCCTTAATTTGTCCCCCGATACCATGTTATTTCAGTCTCCAATACATTTATTCGGTGACTGTAAATCAGTCTCAGATACTATGATATTTCAATCCCTAATGTATAACATTAGGGACTGAAAATTCGTCCTCTAAACATGTTTATATTGTCCTTAATATGTTTCAATAGGTTCGTGATTCTATATCAAATCAGTCTCTATTAAGATGTTTTAAAGACTGAATTAGTCCCCTATACCACGTTATTTCGGTCGTTAGTATGTTTCTTTTAAAGACTAAAAATTAATCTCAAATAGACTGTTTATCAGTAACAGATCACTCACAAATTTGCTACAAAATTTAAAATATATATATATATATTTATTGCTTCTATCAGTTATTTTATAAACCTATAGAAATTTAGAAAAATTAAAGTTACAAATCAAACCATATGTATCCAAAATAATAAAAATAAATATTCAAATACAAATGAAATCAAAATTTATCTCTAATCAACTATCTCCACAATAAGATGAACTTGTGATCTTTTTCTATTTCCGCAAACAACAATATGCTTTCACCTCTATTTCCATTTGGCATCTTCTGTAATTGAACAAAGAACTCGTGACTCCTTGATTTTTAAGTTTATCATTTTTCAAGTAAGTGTCTGATATACCTTAGCAATGGACTCCACAAAATACATGTGGGCATTTGGGTTAAAGCTGAATAAGAAAAAAATCAGAAGTAAATAAACAACTAGACGATTTATGTAGTCAAATATAACTGAAAGATAAAACTAAAAAAAAACATAAACATGGATCTGAATTTTTATTAGGATGGTATATTCCTTCTTTATTTCAGAGCTAGAGCTCAATTTCAAACAGTTGAATCTGATTCACACACCGTATAAGCAAGGGTTTATTCATGCAACTAACATAACTAGAACTACTTAACTGAATTACTTACTTCACGAATTATACGCTATAACTATGAATGTTTTTTCAGAAAGGATCGAGATTGGTTCGGTTCCGGATGGGTCACTTTAAGAATCATTTTTGTTTGGGTTAGAACAAGGTTTGACAAAAAAATAGGTACTGGTAAAACATGTCATTTTAAAAAGTGGTTATTTTGTACCAAGGTTGTCTATGTGATATTATTTTTATGGATCCACTCATGGTTTTTCCATAACTTGATCACTCAAATCTTGCGGTTCAAGCCAGAAATATCAAAACAGTAAGAAGTAATTTAAGATGAAAACACACCTGCCAAATGGATCTGGTATACTACCACAAAACAAAAGGCTAGCAACCTGCATGTACTATGTAGCCAAAGCAAACCTCTTTTCAGATGTCAAAATAAGTTTTATAATTGCTGGAAAAAAAAGGAATGCTCACCAAATGGAAAATAAGTAACTTGTTTAAGTCAACAAGACTTGAGTTGGATCGAAATAATAACCACAAAGTATTAAACCTTGGATCTTAGCTATTACAATAACCACAAAGTTAATATAATCTGAATACACCCTAGCTAATCCTATGTTTTTACAACTACAATTTTGTGCAAACGCCACATGTAGTTATGATCAAACACTTTACCATAACAACACGCACAGGGGCATCGTTAGTTGTTTAATTGAAAATCAAACCACTGATACAAGCACATTGTAGTGTCACTACTTAGGAGTTAAACAACTTGACCTTTGAAATGTGTGCCCTTGGGAAGCTATTAAATATGTGATTTCTCAGCAACAAAAAGCTCTTAGATTTGGAAGCAAAAAGAACATATAGAAACAATAATAGCAGTAAATAGATGTTTATAACATTGTGAAGTGAAATATGGACTAGTACATTATATTTTTAAAGCAATAGTCGCATTGAACTTCATCTACTCTTCAACCAAATAATTACTCTCATCCAGCTCCACACACTATCAAATGTAAAATCTTTGTTCCTCCACACAATACATTTTAATGAAGTAAATTGTTCTTTTTTCTAATCAGTTTTAGACAAATTAATTAAATTATGTGTTTAAAGCTATAAAATCAAAAACATGTAAGACAATATCTTACATTACAACTATACTTGTAAGAACGATGGAATAAATATAATCTTTATCATATCTTACCCTTTCTAGTAACTACTAATGTAGTGGACCAGTAGTCATGTTGAATGCCCTAGGATAACAAAGTACTTGAGCATCTAGTAAGAAATTGATAAATAATTAAGCTTAAGTAGAATCATTTTCAGTATTTCACTTTTTTTTTTCATTTAGGCATTACATCAAACACATAGTCTTCATCAAACAAAGAGACCTTCAAATCAACTATTAACAAAGCAGTTCTATGATTCAACAAAATCAATTTCTACATTATTAAAGCTTTACTCACTGAAACCAATCGAAACAAACTAGAATTGTACCTCTGTAATAGAATCAGAAAAGCGTCCTATTGGTAACTTATTCTTGATCTGAAACATGAAAAGAAGAACACAACCTCGGGTCTGAGTGCAATAGGAACGGTAGAACGCAAACAAACGTGACTGCAACAGTTAATCGAAATGAATCAAAGATGGCAGTGGTGGTGCACGGATGCATAACGGTGGCCGCACGCGTCGTCGGGATGAAATTAATAAACTTTAACATCAACATTTTCAACTAGCAAGATTCAAAAGAAAAAGAATATGCTGGATTGCTACCTGGCTTGTGAAACATATTCGAATCAAAACTTGAACTAAGTCGTTGATGCACAGACGATGAAGCATCGGTGATGTACAACACGAAAAATAGCGGAGTGGTCGTCAACAAGTGAATCGAAGAGCTTGATTTAATGGTTGATGTGGTGGTGATTGGCCATTGTCGGTAGCAGAGAGGGTTTCAAGAGCCGAAACTTAGGGTTCTAAGGGTTTAAATTGACGGATCAAAACGTGGTGAAAAAGGTATTGACATCCCATTTCTTCCGGTAGGTTCTTGCAGTGATAAACATTGATGAATGTGGGAATAAAGCTTTGTATCTACTTCTCCTGTCGGTTCCCCGTCCGGATGTGGTGAAGGAAGAATAGGGATTTTAGGAAAACTAAAAGGAGATGGAAATTTCAAGGAAAAAAAACGAGGGAGGGGGGTGAATGAGATTGGAGGGAATTTAAATTTTTGGTTGAGTTTAGAGAGGGATATGAAAATCAAAATTCATTTTTAGTAAATTAAAATAATTAGTATTTAGGTGTAAACATTAAATTATAAAAATAAAATAAAACACAAAAAAATATTATTATATCTTTCTATAAGAATATAAAAAAACTTATATAAGTTATAAGTGCCTTATGTAAATAAAGGAGAATAAATTTGCAAAGTTATATAAACAATAAGTACAATTGTTATACAAAAGTTATATGTATAAATAATTGCATAAAATATAAGTGTTTAATAAATTTTGATAAGTTTAACTATAAATTACCAAATTTTACTAGGACTACCTTATTTTAACTATGTTTAACTGTTTGAGTATTGTCACAAGTGTCATAATGGTCGTAAGGAGTCATAACGGTATATAAAGAGTCTTAATAAGTCATATACATCCATGATTTATTGTCATTGACTATTATTGACTCATCATTCACCAATATTGAGTCTAACTGCCCTTAATTAATCATAATTGACACTACTTGGCTATAGTTGTCCATCGTTATCTTTAGTTGAGCATCATTGACCAATATTGACATTAATTGAGACTAATTGTTCCTAATTGATCATTAGTGACCCATATTCAGCCCAATTACCCCTAATTGATGATACTTGACTTTCATTTACCAATATTGACACTAATTGGCCCTAACTATTTCGAATTGGTGACAATTGACCAATAATGAACCTAATTGCCCATAATTGACCTTAGGTGTCCCTAAATCATCAATATTGATCCTCATTGACCATTCTTAAACCTATATTGACACTAATTGTCCCTAACTGATCCTAATGGGAACCATTTATCAATGTTCACCCTAATTGACACTAGTTGACCCTAATTGCCCCTAATCCTTCAATAATGATTCTTATTGATCATACTCTACTCATATTGACTCTAATTAATCGTAAGTGCCCCTAACAGATCCTAATTGAGCAATATTAGCTGTAATTCACCCTAACTGAGCCTAATTTCCCTTAGTTGAACATAGTTGCCCTTAATTGACCCTAATTGAACATAGTGGACCTAATTGATCGTAACTGACACTATATGCCTAAAATTTCTCTAAGTTGCCCCTAATTGACCCTAACTAACCAAGGTTGACCATAATTTACTAAATATCTTTCGCCACTATGGTCTTTTACAAGAATTGTGAAGACAGATTTTCGATCTATAATATCTTTCCTCGAAATAGTAGAATATGTGTCGACTATTGGACACTGGAAACAATCCCTAAATATTTTATGCACAAAACAGTTCAAAGACTTAATATCAGTTTTCGAGTAAGATTCGTAACAAGATCTTTGAAATTGATTTTCAACCTCCGATGCTTCCCTTAAAATGGTAGAATTTATACCAAATAGTTGAAGACAAAAAATCAGTCGTTGATCATTTCCAATATAAAATGCGTTTAAAACGAAATATAAATCCCTAATTTGATCCGTTTTTGTATACTTATGAACTGGTTTCCGGTCCCTGATATGTTCCCTTGATATTAGAGACCGAAGGCCAGTCCTCTATACATTTGCATAATTTTTTATTATAGAAGAAGCGTATTTGAGACTGAAATTCAGTAGTAAATAAGTTTCCATCCAAATCTTATATGACGCATACATATTTGTGACTGAAATTTAGTCTCAAATAAGGTGTCAAAATATTAGGGACTAATTATCAGTCACTAAGATAACACACATAAAAATCAGTCTCTAATATCATCAACAACTGATAAATCAGTCTCTAATACTATGTATTCGAGACTGATATATTAGTCGTTGATACTTTAGTCCCAAATGGTCACTTTTTTTTTTGTAGTGAAGAGGCAATCAAAGAAGAAAACATTCAGAATGAAGCTTTACGAGGAATGACAAAGCAGTTGGAACCAAAGTCAGATGACACTTTATACTTCATGAATAGAATTTGGGTGCCATGTTTTGGTAACTTACGGGAGTTAGTTATGGACGAAGCCCACAAGTCCAGGTACTCCATTCACCCAGGTTCAGATAAGATGTATAAGGATCTGAAAGAACACTATTGGTGGCCGAACATTAAAGGAGAAATTGCTATTTATGTCGGTAAATGCCTGACATGTTCAAAGGTAAAGGCAGAAAATCAGAAACCATCGGGATTGTTACAACAACCCGAGATACCCCAATGGAAATGGGAACATATTTCAATGGATTTCATTACAAAGTTGCCCAGGACGTCGAGCGGGTATGACACGATATGGGTAGTTGTCGATCGTTTGACAAAATCAGCCCATTTTCTACCCATCAAAGAGACGGATAAAACCGAGAAACTTGCAAAGCTTTATATCAAGGAAATTGTGGCTAGGCATGGAGTGCCAATTTCTATTATCTCTGATAGAGACAGCAGATTCGTGTCTAGAATCTGGAAATCATTACAAGAAGCCATGGGCACGCGCTTAGACATGAGCACCGCCTACCATCCACAAACGGACGGTCAAAGTGAAAGGACTATCCAAACATTAGAAGATATGCTCCGTGCGTGTGTAATTGATTTCGGAGGAAATTGGGTACTCATTTACCGTTAGCGGAGTTTTCCTATAATAACAGCTACCACACGAGCATTAAGGCAGCTCCGTTTGAAGCTTTATATGGTTGTAAATGCCGCTCACCGCTATGTTGGGCGGAAGTTGGTGAAAAACATTTGACAGGTCCTGAGATTGTCCAGGAAACCACTGATAAGATGTTCAAAATTAAGGACCGTCTGAAAGCGGCCCGAGACAGACAGAAGAGCTATGCTGAAAACAGACGGAAACCCTTAGAATTTCAAATTGGTGACCGAGTAATGTTAAAAGTCTCACCATGGAAAGGCGTTGCAAGGTTTGGTAACCGTGGTAAGCTCAACCCTAGATACGTTGGACCTTTTGAAATACTGGCTAGGGTTGGCCCTGTAGCTTACAAGCTCAAGTTGCCACAAGAACTAAGCAATGTACATGATATGTTTCATGTATCAAATCTCAAGAAGTGTTTGACAGACGAGACGTTAATTATACCGCCTGATGAGATTCACATAGACGACAGGTTGCATTTCATCGAGGAACCGATTGAGATTTCAAATTGGAAAGTTCAAAGGCTGAGACGTAGTCGAATCAAACTAGTTAAAGTACGTTGGAACTCAAAACGTGGTCCTGAGTATACATGGGAACGAGAAGATCAAATGAAAATGAAATACCCCTCCCTGTTTGAGGATACACCAATTCAAGATGGCACGAATTGAATTTCGGGACGAAATTCTTTTAACATGGGGAGAATGTGACACCTGACATTTCAGGTCAATATCCGTACATGTTATAAACAAGTTTACATTTTAATTGTTTTTGTGATTTATTTAATTTCACAAACAAGGACATTAAGGTCTAACAAAAAAAAACCGTACATGGTCTCATTTCATAGTTGGTAATTCTAGGAGTTACCGGTTCACATACCATATAAACCGACTAATACGAATGTTTGTGGTTAAATTAAATAACCAGAAAAATATATATACATATATATTACACCAACTTTACGTTGGACAATAATTTATTTTTAGACTAAAACAAATAATATACCGAATTAAATTACCATGCGGAACTCTAATTGATACTAATACCATTAATAAATTAATACTTAAATCTAATTATTATTAACCCAAACCACTTCCTTGACTTTTCGGCCGAAATTCAGAGAAGCCATTCTCCCACTTCCTACTTCACTCACATCCTAAAAGCCCATACATACCTGCGAGAATTCAGATAAAAGCCATACCCTTCTCTCTTTGTCTTCATTTCATCTCATTTTTCCCCAATCCTCTTCAAGTTGAATTCAAGTTTTTAAAGCAAAATCCACATATTTCGGTGTTATACGAAACATCTAAGTGTTTTTCTCAAGAATCAAGCTAAGGAGCTCAAGATCATCCTCTGTTTCTCTCGAAATCATCATCTCTGTTTAGAGGTAAAAACTCAATATTATTCATATTATTTTCTTTAAAACTGTAACTAAACATACAGTTTACTCGAACGCAAGTAAGATAACAAGAAAAGTGTGTTAAATTCAAGACTAAAACATAAAAATATGCAGGACTGATTCTGTCAATCAGAATTGCAGTAATCGAAACTATAATTTCGATACCTGTTTACTCAATCGAAACTAGGAGTTTCGATACCTGTTTACTCAATCGAAACTAGGAGTTTCGATACCTATTACTCAATCGAAACTAGGTAGTTTCGATACCTGTTTACTCAATCGAAACTAGGTAGTTTCGATACCTGTTTACTCAATCGAAACTAGGAAGTTTCGATACCTATTGCCCAATCGAAACTAGGAAGTTTCGATACCCAGTTGGCTCAATCGAAACTAGGAAGTTTCGACATCTGTTCTGATTCAATCGAAACTAAGTAGTTTCGATACCTGTTTCAGGCCCATTGGGCAGTAACTCAGAACTATTTTATAACGAAACAAGTGTTGAAAAACTAAAAAGATATTTAAACAAAAGCAATCAGATTTACTAAGTCGGTGAACAATTTGCATATAAGACGTTCGGTCTTAACAAGAATTACCCTTTTTGTAATTAGGGTACGTATAGTCAAGTTTAACTGGAACAATTATCGTTGCTAACATACACAAAAACAAGGTGAGTTTCACGGCCCCTTTTACTGCTTTCAAATATTTGGGGGAAGAACATACTTACAACTATTTTTATGTGATAGAAAGAGAATAAGACTCGACTTTTATGTTTACATGAGTTAAACGATTTGAGGCCGCTAAAGTCCCTTGGAACAATTTAGTAACCATTCACTGTAGCCTAGGGTCCTATGAATAGTACTATGGAGAGTGACGTCTCCCGGTCATGGTTAGTCGCGCTAACCACAATCTGGAGGATTTATGGCCGCATAGAACCGGATAACGAAATTAGGGGCGTGTACAATTGTCATGGTTTGGTTACGGCTCATGTAGGAACATATTATTTGTATTCCTAGCTAGTTTACAAATGGGTCAACAAATTCTTATTCTGTTTATCACATACACCTGAAACTATTTACGAACATTTGAATTTTACAAAGAACTATTTGATTAAACCTGTGAACTCACCAACCTAGTGTTGACAATTTCAAGTATGTTTTTCAGGAAATTGAACATGATCGCAAGGTTAGCAATGTAGATTACATGCATGCACGATGGATACAACTTTTGGGGGATTTCTCTTGTATAACTCATTGTAATGGAGTCATATTTGCGAAATCTTCACTTTTTGTAAACTCAATTTACATTTTGGAATGTAAAACTTTAAACTTAATTTATGTATCCATTTATCATGTATGTGTTTGCGGTAATCATATGCTTTGGAAACCATGAACGTCGCGCCTCGCGCTTCCGCCTTGGCGGGGTGTGACATGAAACCTCTCAAATGTCCAAAACAAAATGTGGTGAAACCACCAGTTAAACCTATGGCAAAGCCAAAGATCAAATCTGAGGCCAAACCATCTGTTTCAAGAAAGGTAAAGCAACCTGTTGTACCTTGTGTATCTACCTCTGGTAGTACACGTACTGGTGAGAAACCTATGGTGAAACTCTCTAAGCCACAGAGGAGGAGACGGAATAAGAGGTTGAGAAAGCTAGAGCAGCTGACTTCAGTTCAATCAGGTGAAGCTTTCACTAGTTCACCTGCTGTTGTTGAACATAAGTCTATTGTTCCAGTTAAGAAACAGAAGAGGTCCTGGACTAACAAATTCAAAAATTCTCAATCTCCTAGTCCTAATTCTTTTAAAGATTCATCCATTTCGAAAATTCATCACGACTGTGAGTTAAAAGAGGTAGTTTATTATGAAAAGGATGGACGGCCCAAGACCACTATGGCTTGGGTCTCCAAATCTAACTAATTCTTTTTGTGACTTGTGAAGGGACGTCCGAAGGGTACTATCTCTAACCGCTGGTATGTTGATAGTGGATACTCCCGGCACATGACAGGAAACATGGCCTTGCTTCAAGATGTGAAACCATTCAGAGGCGGCTATGTGGCCTTTGCTGGAGAGAAAGGCGGTAGTATCACGTGTCAAGGCGTGGTATCAAATGGTTGTGTCAGTTTTGACAATGTCAACTTTTGCGAGCAACTGAAGCATAACCTGTTGAGTGTCTCTCAAATGTGCGACAAGGAGTACTCGGTGATGTTTGATAAGAATGAATGCTTAATTCTCAAGCCTGGTTTTGAAGTTCCTGAAGATTGGATCCTGATGAGAGCGCCAAGGACAAACGACACCTATCAGATTGATATGAGTGTGGCAACAACCACCTAATCAGTTGCTACTTGTTTGCTTACCAAAGCGAAAGAGCTTGACTCTATCTTGTGGCATAGGAAAATAGGACATATCTCATATCGTAAAATGAACCATCTTGTCCGAAACGGTTTGGTAACCGGGGTTCCTAAGCTGAGATTTACCATTGCAGATGACTGTATGCCTTGTAAAAAGGGCAAACAGCAGCGGAAGTCTCACAAGCCTAAGCTCCAGAACTCCATTGATACCCTTTTGGAGCTATTACACATAGATCTGTTTGGCCCCATAAGTATCAGGAGTATTGGAGGTAAGTCGTTCTGTCTGGTTGTAACTGATGATTTCTCACGTTTTTCTTTTGTGCATTTTTTAGGTACAAAGGACGAGACTGCTGATATTCTTCAATACCTGATCCTGAGCTTGGAATCTCTTTGCAAGTTGAAGGTTAGAAGAATAAGGAGTGACAGCCGAACTGTGTTCAAGAATAATTTGATGGAACTTTTCTGTCTCAAGAAGGGGATCCGTCACGAATTCAGCGCCCCGTATATACCTCAGCAGAATGGAGTTGCAGAACGGAAGAACAGAACATTGATTGAGACTGCAAGGACTATGCTGTCGGATGCAAAGCTTCCTGTCACATTCTGGGCAGAAGCAGTTAATACAGCTTGTCACGTCTTGAACAGAGTTCTGGTTGTGAAGAGGCACAACAAGACTTGTTACGAGTTGATCAACAATCGACTTCCCAATCTTGATTACCTAGTTCCTTTTGGTAGTCCCTGTTCCTTGTTGCTACAGTACAAAGACCGCCAATCTAAGTTTCATGCAAAAGCGGTGGAAGGCATCTTCTTAGGATACGTTGCCAACTCGCCTTGCAAGAGAGTGTACAATATAGGAACTCGTACCGTTGAGGAATGGTTTGAAGTGGATTGCAGTAAACACAGCATTCCACCAGAACCAACAGGTCCATGTTGGGGTTTGATTATGATGCGCTATTCAAGTCATTCAATCTTCATGATCTATCTGCAGTTGACGCCGCAAATGTTTATGAATTATTCGGTGGCGGAGATGACTCCAGTTTCTCTACTCGTGCTACTGTACCGATTGTAACTCCTGATTCCAATGCTGCATCTGCATCTGGAACACATGACATTGATAACAGTGAAGATGTTTATGTTGATGGAGATGACGCTCAAGCTAATCCTAACACAACTGTAGGAAATGAAGCTCCAGCTGATCCAATTAACATTGAATATTCTTCTTCTGGAACACAGGAAATGGGGGACTTAAGCACGAATCTCGATTCAGAAATTTAGGAACCAAATGTACCAGAGACGAGAATGCATAAGAATCATCCAATCGACAACATTATTGGTGATCCTCATGCCGGTGTTCAAACTCGTCAACGAACCATTGCAGAGAACACTAGTCTTTACTCGGAGATACTTGAAACTGGTGTCATGGAAACAAGTCTGCATGCTGCATTCGTGTCCCAGTTAGAGACGAAGAATGTGAAGGAGGCTCTCGCGAAAAACTGCTGGATTGAGGCGATGCAAGATGAATTGTCTCAATTCCAAAAGTTGCACGTGTGGGATTTGGTTGACTTGCCAAAAGGCTTTCAGCCAATTGGAACCAGATGGGTGTTCAAATGCAAGACGGATGATTGTCATGTGGTTGTGAAAAACAAAGCAAGGTTGGTTGTTCAGGGTTTTTATCAACAAGAGGGCTTGGATTACACAGAAGTATATGCCCCCGTTACTAGAATTGAGGCCATTCGACTGTTCTTGGCTTATGCCACATATGTCGGCTTCAAGGTCTATCAACTTGATGTGAAGAGTGATTTCCTATATGGAAAAGTACATGAAGAGGTTTATGTCACTCAACCTCCCGGCTTTGAAGATCCGCATAATATCAATAAAGTGTATAAGCTCGACAAAGCACTTTATGGTCTTCATCAAGCACCGCGGGCATGGTATGAGACATTATCTAAGCATCTATTGTCTAATGGTTTTGACCGTGGACAGATTGACTCGACCCTCTTCATTAGGAAAGCAGGAGGTGACATTCTTCTTGTACAAGTCTACGTCGACGACATTAATTTTGGATCTACCAATGAAGGGATGTGTAGGGAATTCGAACAGGTGATGAAGTCCAAGTTTGAAATGAGTAACATGGGTGAATTGTCATTCTTCCTGGGTATGCAAGTCAGTCAAATAGAGGATGGAATTTATCTACATCAAACTAAGTATGTGCAGGACATCTTGTTAAAATACAAGATGAATGATAGCAGTACTTATGGCACACCTATCCCAGTCAATCATGGTCTACATCCTGACAAAGATGGAAAGGATGTGGATTGTAGATTGTACCATGGGATGATCGGATCACTTATGTATCTCACAGCTTCAAGACCCGATATAATGTTTGCTGTGTGCTTGTCCTCAAGGTTTCAGTCTCAACCGAAGGAGTCACATATGATAGTCGTGAAGAGAATTTTCAGATACTTGAAAGGGAAACCTAGTTTGGGTATTTGGTACTCTAAGCAGCAGTCATTCGACCTCAAAGCCTACACTGATTCAGATTATGGCGGTTGTAACCTTGACAGAAAGTCAACTTCTGGTGGATGTCAATTTTTAACAGACAGACTGGTTTCCTGGCAGTGTAAGAAGCAGTCAACGGTTTATGTCTCAACTTGTGAAGTAGAATACATTGCTGCAACGAGCGGTTGCTCTCAGATATTGTGGATTCAGCAGCAATTGAGAGACTACGGCTTGAACTTCACTGGAACTCCTTTGTTCATTGACAACAATGCCACAATGTCCATCACAAATAACCCGGTGAAACATTCCAAAACTAAACATATAGAAATTCGCCATCATTTCATCCGTGATTGTGCTGAAATTTAATCTAAAATTACAACTGTGATTTGAACCCATGTTTGCTAGTGTGTGTGCGTAAAAGAATAGACAAGATCATTATTAGATAAAGGATGTTAGATTTTGGCAATAATTTCCTTTTGAGGTCAGTTTCGGGTTATGTCGTTAGCACAATTAATGCGGTTCATCTCACTGCCCATACTCACAAGTATGCAAGGAGAGTTTGAATCAAGACATGTCTCTACATCAACCGTTGAGCATGCATTCACCCTTGAATCACTCCTGATTCATTGAAATCAAATCCAGATAAAAGTTGGATTCCCTTACCTTATTCAAACACCATATTCATTATCCCGAATCATCATTCCAATTTTCAATGAAGAAATCAAATGAAACCAAGACATATGAATCACTCGATTCTGAATCTTATGATTCCTGATAATCCTTATGGATTATACTTGATTTTTCCTGTGCTAATTGATGTAGCTTCATTCTGAAAATTTAGAAAATCATTGGGAAAATCTTAGATGCCTTGAGATAGTGCAATTTACATTATTGTAGCATATCAGTGGGGTACACGTTGTATATCTTATAATTAATACCTTAATACACAAGAACGTGATACAAAGATGCTTATAGTTTCAAATCTTATAATATTGTCAACTTGAATTACTTGTTTATGTGCTTATTATGTATGAATAAATAGTAATCCATGACATGATCCCATATTCTTTGAAGTTTATATTATGTTGTATCGTTTTTGCTATAAGTTAGCCTGATATGATTCTCTGCTCGTGTCTTTGGTCAAAAATAGTTTGTGTAAATACGTGTATATTTCTATCTAGAAATGATCAAAAAGATTTTAAGTTTATGAACAGTTCAATCTTAATCAGAAAAACCAAAAATATTTGTGTTTAACCTTCCTGAATTGATTGTGAATCCTCTTGATTGAATGTTGTTTATCTTGTTCGTTATTTGACTTGAAAAATCTTCATAATTTGAGTTGAAAGTTTGCGCACTTAAGGGTTTCTGCGTACTTGTCAAGTGCGCATGAAGTAAGCCCTGTGTACTTAACAAGTACGCAAGAGTTAAGCCTTGTGCACTTGTAAGTACGCAGGAGTTAAAGCTTGCGCACTTAGCAAGTACGCACGACCTTTTTGTGTTGGGTATAAATACTGGACTTAGAAAATTTTCAGAGTTCTTATCACTTTCAAATTTTCTAAGCCGGTTCATTTCCCTCCGACAATTTTCCTCAAAAATCCGAGTGTTCCTAACCGATTTCTTGTCCCATCTCTAGTATCATCATCGTGTAACAATCAATCGGTGAGAATCTTGAGCCAATCCATCCACAAAATTCGCGATTTTGGACCGATTCAGAGACTTAAAACTTAGGGTTTTTTATTCGAGTTTTTAGTCATAAGTTTGATTATCTGGGTAAAAACTGATAATTAAAACTTAATTAAAACCAGTAATCAACTCTTAATTGTCCGTCTAATCTTTGATTTTAACCATTAGCCTTGGATTTGACCGACGGTTCGTCAGGGTCATCGATTAGGTCAAAATTAGACTAGTGTAGCAAGTATTTGGTGTGAAGGTTGGTCCCATGGGTCGTGATCGCTGATTCCAACCTTATGGTGACCTAATCCACCTCTTTTTTGAACATCTGTTGATTTTTACAAACTTCTGAAATTTTTGAACAAGTATGTTTCTTGCGCACTTAGCAAGTACGCAAGAAGTAATTCTTGCGTACTTGTTAAGTAAGCAAGAGGAAATTCATGCGTACTTGCTAAGAACGCAGGACCAACACTTGGGAAAAATTTCTAAGTCTGAAATTTTAGTTCAAAGAGTAACTGCTATACTGCGTCATGTTTATTCATTTCCAATGAAACTTGTTGTTCTGATTATGTTTTCTGTGTGTTTTTGCAGATTATGGCTCGGGCGTTTACGAACGAATTCAATCTGTTAGCTAATACTCAACCGGAATGGAAGGGTGCAACGCTTCAGTATCGAGAGATAGTTGATTTCTTGAACCGTTCAAGAATCAGCTATGCTATTTCAGCCGACCCGATCGTTTCAAGATCTTATCTGGAGCAATTTTGGGAGACTGCGGAGCATTATTGCATGGTAACCCCCAATGTTATAAGGGCTACCGTGGCTGGTCATGACATCGCCTTCTCTGAAGATACAATTAGAAGGGTCCTGCAATTCTGAGATCTCTCGATCGGCCCGACAACCTATCCAGACTACTTTGTGGATGGCTGTTGGAGGCAACGAATGGGATATGTCGGTGCAAGAGACTATGCTTCGTATAAGAAAATGTAGGTGCTTGACCAATGGAGATATTTTGCCCATGTCATGATCATGTGCATCTCCTCAAGAAAAGCTGGAAAGGATGCAATGGGTCATGACCTTGCTGCAGCCATGGTTGGCTTATCTCTCAACAAGGGCTACAACTTCTCATGATACATATTCAAAGCCATCAATGACCAGATCAACATGGCTGAGAGGTTCATGTTCTTGTTATACCCTAGGTTTGTGCAACTTCTGATAAATGATGCGTTGCCAAACCTACCTGCTACCAGGGAGAGGTTGCAAGTTAAAAGGGCGGACAAAAGGGTGTTTGCACAGTTTTTAAAGCCAGGCAGTGTAGATCCTACCCCTGAGCACACAGCACTCTTTGACCACCTTATAAATGAAGCATACGTGGCACCAAGTGACTGGAGATGGTATAGTCATGATTCGGAGCCAGAGTTGAGTGAACATTCAGATGAACAACAACAACAACAAGAGGAGGAAGTTGAAAGTGAAGATGAATCGTCAGATAGTGGAGACGAAGGAGCGGAGAATGATGGTGCTGAGGGATCTGACTCCGAAGAGACAGAGTCTGATTCTTCTGATTCTGATGATGCACCATCGCAGGTTCACCCGAGGAGAACGACGAAGGTCACCCTTCCTGAGTCGTCCTCAAAGAGAAAGCGACAGTCCACTAGCAGTGAATATGAGCCAGATTCTGACTCTGACGCTGCTATTCAAAGGCAAAGACGTGAAAGTGTTTACAAGAACAGGGTGGATAGGCAGCAACAACCTATTCCTAGTGAGGTGGTGGTGAGTCCTCAGCAGCAAGTACAAGTTTCAGCTGCGAGTTCTGATTCATCTTCCACCCCACCTTCACAACAGTTATACAGGAGACAGAGGAGGAGGCCACATGTACAACCTGATGTGGTAGTCACTTCAATCACAGAGGAGGTTCCTGTGATAGTGACCCTCCCTATCACATCTGCCCAGGTGACGGTGACTACTCCAATTCTCACGGAGTCAGTCACCATCACCCCTTCCATAACACCTACAACCGTCATCACATCCACAATCCTAACAACCACCATTGATCCTTTAAGTCAACCCTTCAACTATGGGGAATTTACTCAAGGGTTTGACTTCGACACCATCTTCTCCTCCCCAACTCACAATGTCGAAGCGTCATCATCCAGACATCCTGATCCTAATGATGCAAGGATAGATGTTCTGGAAACCCAAGTTGTTGGATTATTGGAAACTATTCGAAAGTCAAAGGAGGAATCTGACGCTCAACAAGCACAGATTAATTCATTGGTGGATGAAGTTAGGATTCTAAGAAGCCAGAGAACGGGGACTGACGAGAGACTGAAGAACGTCATGGCCTAGAACGAGCTTCTAATCAGAACAAATGAAATGATTCTGGGTCACAGGTCATCTCTAGAGCTGAGGTTTGATACTCAACGGAAAGAGCATGAGCTAATGGTCAAACTAATTGTTGATCTGACCAAGAAGCTTGATGCTCAGGGGGAGAAAGATAAGGAGAAGGAGAAAACTACTAGTGATGAGGATTGCCATCCTGCTAACTTGACTAAGGATGACGACAAAGACAAGGATCCCGAAGCCGGTCCTAGTGGAGGTGAGCACCAAGCTTTAGCAATTATGCCCATCTCTGCTATTCCAATGGCTCAGGGGGAGTCTACTCATCAAGAGGGTGGTGATACCTCTGGTGGTGGTGACAAAGGAAAGTTAACGGCTGATGTGCTTAAGGATCTATCTGATGATGAGATCTTATACTTAGAGCCTGACTGTTCCAAGGAAGCACATATCGATGCTCTCTTTAATCTAGAAGAAGGAGATATCGACTATGGTGATGATTGGGATGATGATGATGAGGATGTAGTAATTGAAATTCCCAAGGGTGACGTGGAAGGAGAGTACGAGTTAGAAGATGGAGAGATCTTTGAATTTCCATCCTTCTAAGCTCAGCTCGACACAGGTTCAGTCGAGCATGCTAGTAATGTGGAAGCCTCGACTGAAGCCTCCCCAATTGACCCTACACCTGTGGATCCGGAGGCACCAAAAGAAAAAGATACGCCTTCTACTTCATCTAAGGGTCCAGCTCCTGTTTGGCAAAAGACGTCTATCATAGACAAACAAGGGGCAACAGGGATGATCTTGGCTGTAAGGTTCGAGGAGGATAAGCAATTGTTTGCAATCAAAAGATCTGGGGGGGTTCAATACTTGAAACCAACCAGTGAAGCGTTCAACTCCTTACCCAAATACGACCTTGTGAACCTAGCGAACCAAGAGCTGCTGGGTCATTCTAATCATGCAGTGGCGATGGGTTTGTGGGTGGTTCTACATCGGGAAGCAAGATCTGGGAAGTTTGAAATGTTCAAGCCTCAAGTGCCCAAGAGAGTCAAGGATGAGACAGCAAGACATCCTGTGACTAAGAATTTCTTAAAGAAATTGGTATACAAGCCAGTGCTATGTGAAACCAAGATTCCCCTAAGAAAGTAATCTCAGGATATCCTCGGTGACATGTGGTACTGGTTCGTAGATCCAAATTCGGGCGAGGCTGTGGTGATTAGAAAGGTGAGGTCAGAAAGTGGATGCTTAGTGCCGAGGGAACTAATCAGAGTATTTGATGAAGTCTGCTTCATTAACTTCTCTGTGAAAGATCTGGAGGCACTAGCAGACAGGTATTGCATGCATACGGACGAATGGATGAAATTCCTTGCTTCCAAATATGACAAGGTGATCAAGTTCTGCCTTGACTATAAGAAGAAGATGGAAGCTAAAGATGCATAGCTGTGAAGACTGAAGACCGAAGACTGAAGACTACAGATCGAAGATGATCCGAGCTGTTGTCAAGGGGGAGTTTGTTAAAGCACTTTCCTATGACAAACACTCTGGATAGATAGAGTCTTAGTTTTGTACTTTCATGTATGTATTTGTCTTTGTTTGTAAGTGTCTGTATGTATTAGTTATCGAGTTGTATTTACTTTTACATATTGACTGTTGCAGATTTCTCTAAGTGTTTTGCGCACTTGTATGTGCGCATGAGATAGTTCCTGCGTACTTAGCAAGTACGCAAGAATACCTATGCGTACTTGCTAAGTACGCATGAGAAAATTGCCCTGCGCACTTGCTAAGTGCGCAGGTATCAGGTCGTGTATAAATAGGAATGGTTGACAGTAGATAAGTACGCAGTCATAGACTCAGTCACAGTAGCAAATATGCACAACTTGTAATCTCAGTAATTCTCTCTGTAACCTTCAAGTGTTTATAATAGATGAAAGTTTAAAGTGATTATCTTATCGGTTTACTTTGTTTCGTAAGACTCTCCACCTAGTCATGGGTATTCCGCACCCGGTCCGACTAGTAGACCCACTTGCATGTGACGATCCGCCACACCCGAGGGACCTACATATGTCTTTGTTTATTATGATGGTACTCAGGCTCCATCATTACTTCTTCGTTGGTCCTCTTATCACTTTTCATGAATAAGATCCCAAACTTAACTAGATCGTCCGTTAAGGACGTAGACAAACGAATAGCAACTTCAAGTGTTGTGGGGCTACCTCCCATGACGGTACCCCGAATTTGAGGGGGAAGGCCTCTAATGTAACATCAATTTTCCAAGTCAGGGGTGTAACAAGATGCGGGACTGGGATGCAGAGTTCATGAAAGCGTGGGGTGTATGCTTCACTCTCCCCACTAACCTGGGTAAGGTCCCATAGCTCAATCTCCAACTTCTTCATCTCATTGCTTGGACAGAACTCCTCGATCATAATTTCCTTGAGTATATCCAAAGTCATAGCAAGAGCTCCTTCCCTACCCCGAATATTCTTTTCAGCATTCCACCAAGTCAGTGCCCTCTTTTGGAAGGCACTTGTAGCATACTTTACCTTAAGTTCATCGGGACAGTCACTCATCTCAAACGTGTTCTCCATGCCTTCAAACCAATGCAATAGCCTTGTTCCACCTTCAGATCCAAGGAACTTGTGTGGGTCACAAGAGTTAAAGTGCTTGAATGTACAAACACTCCCACTAGATCTTTTGGTGGAGTTGTTGATTTGAGTAACAATAGCGGGTAAGACAACATCAAGTTGTTGAGTGAGAAGGGTAGCTATGGCGAAGGTTTCAGCAGAAGGGTTGGAGTCTTCACCGGTGTTGGCCACGGTGGTATCGGGATCACGACGAGGAGGCATTCTACGAAAGAAAATCGCAAGTTGAAAGTTAGGATAGACATTCAAATAATAATAAAATAACTTATTCATTAATATCAAATGTCTTACAAGATTAATAAAACATAAATTAAAACATATATGTTGAATTACAATTGAAATTAAAGATACAATTGACTAATCAAAACTCAAGGTCCGGATGAATAATACTAGTGAGACGTGTTTTAGCCTATAGGTGGGCACTCACTACAAGGGTCTCCAGGTAAGTGCCACTCGTAACGAACGTGCCTCACTTTCTTTAGTGCCAAGACCCCAAGTGTACAGGCGCTCACCCCTCCAGATTACACGTGTCCCTAGTACCATTATGCGGGTCTTTGATTTTGATGAGAGTGTCATGGATTGGGCCTTGCCCAAGAATTGGATTCAGCTTCGTGCAAGCTTCTTCTTCCTTCTTGTTGTTGGGCTCCAATTTTCTAGGAATGTAGATGACTTCTTCCTCGGGTCGTGAGTAGTGCGGGTTAGTTGTATCCAACAGTAGTTTGAGGACTTCCTTCTTGCGGCCTTCTTAATCGGGCATGGACTTTTCGAAGTGTGAAAGCGGATCCGAGTCTTCATGAGTGTGTGTAACGTGAGGGTTGTGGTCGAGATACAGTGAAAGCATAGTAATTACATGTAAGCATATAATTCCTAATAATGTGGCACTTAGGTTATAGTCTAGGTTATTGCTAAGGGAACCTAATTTTCTATAACCAAGGCTCTGATACCAATCTATCACACCTCGCTAAGGCGTAAAGATGGGAGTGCAAAGAAATTGAATAAAAGAACACAAGGCAATAAAGAAATTACTATTCAATTCCATAGAGTTAAAATCTCATTACATAAATCTCAACTTAAACCAACCAAATATCATGTTCAAAAGACAAAACAACATATAACAGAATTTCTTCATTTAATATCTAGACAAATCCTATATGATCCTTTGCTTGACTATCATGATCTTAATCACCTGAAACATGTACGAAAAACAAGTGTCAACTAAAAATAGTTGGTGAGAAATCACAGGTTTAGTAAAATCATAAGTTTGGTAAAAGTAACAATTTATATTCATTCCAAGATCATCATATAGCACGTAATAAAACAAACACATGATTAGCAAATCCAACCTAAAATGATGACTAACGAATAAGTGGTACGACTCGCAAGTTGCACTAATAATGAATAAGATGTCCAACCAAAAGTTGTCCATAAAGTGTATGCGGTTTCCATCCTATGGCCCATATCTATACTACCGTTGGCTTGAAAGTTTCAAGTTAAGGATTTGCAAGTTTAACATTTATCATGTTGTGTTCATTTACTCACATACATATATGATTCGCTTGTTTTAGAATTGTTTAAAAACGTGTTTTAATGCATGCCAACGCGTACATGTTTCCCCCAAAACGATTAGAATAAAGTGGGGCTATGAAGTTTCACCTTGATAACTAGGAGCGATAAGAGACTTGAGAAAATAAACGAGGTGAATCACGGACCAGACCCTAAACAAATGAATAAACTAGTTTTAGGGTAGGTTCGATGGTTACGAGTGTTAGATAGGCGTTTCGGTGATAAGGTTAAGAATTAGTTGCAAAAGTGGACTTTTAGTTGTTTTACTGATTTGGACAGCAAAGTAGTTGAACAGAAACCGGCTTGGTAAAAATATCAAACGAGGTCCAACTATTATGAAATTTTACAGGTGATTAGTTTAATTCGTTCCAAACAAGTTTCGTTTAGAAATTCTTTTCATTTGAGACTCGGATCATAGCCAAAACAGTCCAACAAGACACAAGGTATTGAAAAAGGTTTCTGTCCCGTTTTGGCTGCTACGGAGTCATACTTTTGAATTAGAAAACGAGCAAATTATGGTTGGAAAGTAAATTCGACGACCTACGTTGTGGGATTTTAGTTTGCTAAGTTTCAATTTATTATGAATAAGATATGCTTAGTTAAAGTCAGCACTGTTTCTGTCCAAAATCAACGGTTGCATTTAAGTGGATTGTTTAGGGTTTTAAGATTACCGAACGCGTAAAATAAAGTTAGACGAATGTTATTATATTATAATAATACATAATATAATCATATTAGGTTAGCCAAAACATCCTGTGTCACCGGTCTAGCGATGATATTCACATAAACGTTTTGGAGAATCTAGTCGACACGATCAAGCCAATTTTATAATAAATTAGCGTCCTATAAGTGATAATACATAATAATCAACATGTTTAAAGTTATCAAGAGCATAATAAAGCATCGGCTGAGCCACTTTTGCAATAGTTGTTTTGAGGATTCACAAAATTTGACGGCATAGCCGCCATTGCAAGCGTGATCCTTTGTTTGTTAGTTGGTGATGTTAGCTTGATTTATTAGTTTGATTAAGATTATTAGAGGGTTTATAGGGCTGAGTTTTCACATGATCAAGTGATCATGGATATAAAATAGAAAAAGATTGAGGGGATGAAGAAAGAATGGATTAAAAGACGATATTGAACTTCGGAGGGTTACTTACTTGTTTGATCTTCAACTCTTGGAATCCTATAAGGATTTTCGAAAACTTCAACAGAGAGGGCAAGGATTTCGAAATTTATGAGGTTTTGTGAGTGTTTGAGGGAGAATTAGCAAAGAAAACAATATCCTAAGCCTCGTATTTATAATAAAGGTTGAATGGGTGTAATTATGGAATGTCTTGGAAAGCAATTTAGGGTTTTAGGATGTGTACAAGGGGAGGTGGCCGAAATTTTTAGTCCTTGGGGCCTTGTGGGCTGTGAAATTCTTCCATGGTTCATGGGTAATGGGTGGCCTTTGACCCATGGTTGATCCAACAGTTCGGTTTCGCGGTTTTTGATCGTTTTTTTGAATTTCAGGATTTATTTAAGGAAAGTTTTGCAAACAAAATTTGTTTTAATTAATAAAATGAATAGGTTAAACAAATTAAAACATAACTTAGTGTCATGAAGGATGTATTTGTCGGTTGTGGACGTTATGGAGTCAAACTGCGGTTTAGAAGGCGAACGGATACATATAGGCACTAACTAACGTACTAGGGCATCAATTTAATTTATTTGGAAACTTGAATGAGTTAAATAACTATGTTAGGCACATATGGTTGATACATTGCCTTTGAGTTAGTAGTGGGTGAGTTTTTGTGTCGGTAAACGAGTTATTAAATGGTTTAACGGTCCAAGTTGCGATTTAAGGCAATTCTAAGCGTTGCAGTCAACATATGACCATGTAATAAGTATAATGTGCATGAAATAGGTATAATTCAAGTATGATGAGAACACGATCTATGATGAGGGTTTCAAGCTTCATTGATTCACGAATATGGTAAGCGTTACAAGTACGCGAAAAGCAGAAATGTTACACAAACCTATGAGAACTCCAGAGTCTACAAAGATAAAACAAAAAGGTTGCACGACTCTCGTATAAAGGAACGTAAACAATTCCGAGCAGGAGATCGTGTCTTGCTTTATAATTCCCGCCTTCGTTTATTTCCTTGAAAATTAAAATCTCGATGGTCCGGACCGTACACTGTGAAAGAAGTTTTCCCGTACGGAGCAGTTGAAGTCGAACATGAAGACGGGAGAAGTTTTAAGGTCAATGGTCATCGTTTGAAACTTTATATTCAAGAACAATCGGAAACAATTTCGGAGGTCATCAACCTCCACACCAAAAGCAACTAACAAAGGGGAGGGTCTAGCCAAAGACCCTTAATTAAACATTGGCATCTTGTAAATAGCTTTATTTTTAACTTTTGTTCAAATTTGAGTCTGGAAGATGAAACACGCCCCCGTGCTTGGGTAGCGGTGTCTGACCAAAAATCTTTGCCATGATCTTCGCTGAGTCCGTACTTGCTACAGTTCTGATTACCTGCGTATCAGTATGTCAGCATGGGCCGTGCCCCACCAGGCATGCCCCCGTGCCTCCCCGTCTGATCTCTCTATAAATTTAAATTCTTGTCCTGGTTCAATCACAACCTAGATGAAGATGCCTTCCAGAGAGAGTACATCTGAATGGAACCCGGTGAGGAGGCCAAGGACCGAGACTCGTGAGCCATCAACCGTGGAAGTAATCCTGAAGGAGAAAGAGCTAATCAAAGATGTAACATCCCAAAAATAATAAAACGAATAAATATAGCGAGACCGGTGATTTAGTCGGAATATTTAAATAAAAGGGAGCGGGCTTGGGCTCGGCTTCAATGGGCCGAGGGAAGCCCAGGTATATAAGAGGCAGGGCAGCCCTCTTCTCTACTCATTCCCCACTCACGCAACTTCTAGAGAGAGAAAGGAGAGCTCGGGTCTAGAGAGAGAAAGTTGACGGATCATCCCGGAATTGAGGGAGCACATTACTGCTAAGCTCGTGAGAAGAACCTCCGGATCAGAATCTCGATACAGGTAATGATCTTGCCTAAATCTGAGTTTTTGTTCGTTTTTGGGATTTCCGGGTTTTGGCTAAAAAGGTAACGATTTTGCGGATGGAACTTGAAAATGAGCTTAGGTATAGCATCTAGAATGAAAACCGAACGTTTTTATCTATGAAAAATTGAGATACTGACTCGATCAGACTCGCATGCAAAAACTTCAGATTTTGGGAAGACGATCTGTGCAGGCCCATCGAAACTACTAGTTGCGATATGTGCACACCCATCGAAACTACCAAGTTTCGATATGTGCAGACCCATCGAAACTACCTAGTTTCGATATGTGCAGGCCCATCGAAACTACCTAGTTTCGATATGTGCAGACCCATCGAAACTACTCAGTTTCGATATATGCATACCCATCGAAACTACCATAGTTTCGATATGAGCCCACGATCCGAAGTTAAGATCACACCTAAGCTACTTATCGAAACTACCAAGTTTCGACATAAACAACCTATCGAAACTATCAAGTTTCGATATAAGCAAATCCATCGAAACTACTAGGTTTAAGCATTGGGATGTCTAGTGTCATTTAAGAGCACTACCT
The DNA here is from genome assembly GCA_023525975.1 of Smallanthus sonchifolius. Taxonomy (NCBI): domain Eukaryota; kingdom Viridiplantae; phylum Streptophyta; class Magnoliopsida; order Asterales; family Asteraceae; genus Smallanthus; species Smallanthus sonchifolius. The sequence continues at coordinate 72,004,881 of CM042025.1, forward strand.
TACAAGTATGGCTTTATTATAACAGATCGTGAGTGACATTAGTGACGCTCAGTAGCCAGCTAAGAGTATTTCAGAAACAGCTTATCGGGTAAGTTCTAGAAGCCCTCTTTTAAATGTTTTATATAATGTTTTCGGGCTGGTGTGCATGCATATGAAATGATGTTTTACGAAACGATGTTTATGAAACTATGTTTATAAATGATGCTTATGAAACTATGTTTACGAAAAGAAATGATTGGAATGAACGGTTTATGGAAAGAGAGTTATGAACGGAATGTTTACGAACGAAATGTTTATAAAGAAATGGTTTAAACTAAAGGTAAAGGGTTTCAAAAATGAATGAAAGGTTTTATGAAAAGAAAAGAAAAAGGGCAAAGGTTTAAAGAAGTCATTACAAATCAAATATGTCGAGTGAATGGAATTGACGAATGAAGTCTGGGAATGTAATTCCCAGCCTTGTGGTAGATTATGGACAGTGACCCATAGTTGCTATAAGAGCAACAGGGGCAGTGTCTTGGTGGCCTGCCAATGGTTTGATGTTGTACAACTGGTAAGGGGGTAACGACGGTTACTCGGGTGATGACGATCATCCTAAGGGAAAAAGGTAATGGGGAATCAATGACGGCGATACATAAAGGTTGATTCCTAAAGGAAAGATGCGTGTTGGGCAATGATTGCGATACGTAACGGTTGACCCCACGTATTGAATTGGGAAATCAATGACGGCGATACGTAACGGTTGATTCCCAAAGGAAAGATGCGTGTTGGGCAATGACGGAGATTCGTAACGGTTGACCCCACGTATTGAATGGTTGTGGCAATGACGGCGATACGTAGCGGTTGCCCATAACATCAAGGGTTCCTTCGGGGACACAGAGACGCTTAAAGAAAGACACAGATTATAGATAGTAATGTATGACTTAAATGAATGTTAAAAGTTTTAAACGAACTATCCGTCCAAAGGCGTTTATGATGATGATAAAAGGTTTTAATGTTTTAATGATGAATGAAAGGCCCTGTTTTCTTATACGTGATGTTAAACCCTCATGAATGTTTTGAATGATGAACCATTTCTTAAATCGAATGAAAACTAGAACTCACCAGCGTAGCTGACTTTTTAGTATGCACATTCAGGTTAAGGCAGGTATGGATGATGGACGGTGATGCTTGGCAAGCGAGAAGAGTTACCCGGTGGATCATGAAGACTGGCATCCCGTTATGATTAGTTTATGACATGTTTATGTAATAGGATATGTTACGCTTCCGTTGTTTAACAATGTAATGGTTATGTTTAATTGAAGTATTTTCCGCTGCGTTATTTGATAATCAAGTTTAAGAACTGTTTGTGAATGAGTAAATCCAACAAGTGAGGCCTCCCGGGTTTGGTGCCTTACAAGTTGGTATCAGAGCAATAGTTTGAGAGATTCGGACACTCCCAGTGTCTGAACTTAAACTGTGAATGGGACTGAAAGCGGATGCCAGTACGGGTAACTCGAGCCACAGCATCAGGTATGAAAAGTAGAGTATGTGAATGTAGTATGCCTTAGAAAGGGTTAGGGAAGGACTTGTGTTCTGATGGAATCACAAAGGTGGTCAAATAGAAATCGAAAGGTAGTGTAATGGTTAATTGCAGATGGCCAGTGTATATTAACACCTTACAGTACTTGTTGTATTTTATTTGTTAACTAGCGTGATGACATTGGATTTCTTGTCTTATAGAACGAAATGGCAAGGAGAGGAAACGGAAGGCGTGGTGGCCGTATCGGTGGTCGTACCGGCGGCCGAAATGGTGGGCGTGGCAGGACCTCTGCGCGCCAAGAGTATAGTGAAGAAGGAAGTGTTCACACTGAACCGGCGGTTAGTGTGCATGAAGCTGAGCAGACACAGGTTGAAGAACAACCTTTCACTTTTGAACCAGAAGTGAGAACAACTATAGCTCGAGAGTTCTCCGAGTTGATGAAGGCTTCTCTGCCAGGTCTGTTGGCTGAAGCGATGAAGAAGGTTAACGAGACGGGTGGGTCCAACATGGCAGTTGGTACCCCGCACACTGAGGCAATTAACGCACCACTTAACCGTGGTTGCGACTATAAGTCCTTTAAGGCATGTGACCCACCGGTCTTGACTGGGAAGAAGGACGCGGTGGCTACGTTTGATTGGGTGATTCGTATGGAGGCTGCCATTCGTCTGAGCGAATGTCGAACGGATCAAGTTGTGAAATTTGCTGCTAACTCCTTGAGGGAGGAAGCATCCCATTGGTGGGAAGGCGTACGTCAAGCAAAAGGGAGCGAGGTTGTGGATGCGATGATGTGGGCTGACTTGAAAACTATGGTGATCAAGAATTTCTGCCCAAAGAACAAGATTGAGAAGGTAGAGAGGGAATTTCTGGGTTTGAAGGCCGGGAGCATGACGCACCAGCAATACACAACCTGATTCAATGAACTGGCACGTCTGGTGCCACACCTTATCACTACTGAGGAAAGAAAGATTTCCTGTTACATTCAAGGACTGCCGGACCAGGTCCGCACCTATGTTAAGGCAAACGCCCCTACGACCTATGATTCGGTAGTAGAACTGAGCGGCGTGGTATTTGATGATCTGGCGCTGAATGTCGCGGCCATTGAGGAACCGAAGAAGAGACCGAGCTTCTCGAACAAGCGAACTGGTGGAAGGGTGTTTGGGACTCGTGATAAGAGGGCTCGGGTGAATGAGCCGACTGTTTGTAAGAAGTGTGGAAGGGAGCATGTAGGTGAATGCAGACTGGGATCTAACTTGTGCTTTAAGTGTGGCAAGACCGGGCACTACTCCCGTGAATGCCCACAACACTTCAAGTGCTATAATTGTGGGGATGTCGGTCAATTGAGTAGGGAATGCCCGAAACCGAGAATGGGTGAAGCCGGGAAAGGGAAAGGCCCGGAACGGAAAGAAGAGAGGCCCCGAGCAAAGACTCATGCGTACGCACTGACGCAAGAACAAGCCAGGGCGGACCCCAACGTGGCGTCAGGTACGTTCATCCTTGACAACACTTTTGTTTCTGTGCTATTTGATTCGGGTGCCAGTAAGAGTTTTATATCTGTGACTTTTTGTAAACGAGTGAAGTGCATTGTTAGTAAGCTAAAAAGGGCCTTCAACGTAGAAACCGCTGAGGGTAGGACTGCGAGAGTAACCGATGTAGTTGACAACTCCACGATAAAAATAGAAGGTCATGAGTTCCCTGTCAGATTGTTTGTTATGGTTTTGGGAGGGTTCGATGTCGTGTTAGGTATGGATTGGCTAACTGCCAATGAAGCGCAAATTATATGCAAACGAAAGATAATCCGACTCAAGGCTCCGGATGGTAGCAAAGTCGAGGTTCTTAGAGATCGGGAAGCCCCGATGCCAAATGTCATCTCGATGATTAAGGCAACAGATTACTTGAGGCGCGGATGCGAGGCTTATCGGGTATACGTGATTGACAAGTGTAAGGAAGTGAAGGAACTAGACGATGTACCCGTGGTACGCGAGTACCCGGAGGTGTTTCCAGAGGATTTGTTTGGGATACCACCCGACAGAGAGATTGAATTTCGAATCGACTTAGTACCAGATGCCCAGCCCGTGGCTAAGGCTCCATATCGACTAGCACCAGTGGAGATGAAGGAACTTATGGTCCAACTAGATGAGTTACTTGAGAAAGGATTTATCCAACCGAGCATCTCGCCGTGGGGTGCTCCGGTGTTGTTTGTGAAGAAGAAAGACGGTTCGATGAGAATGTGTATTGATTATCGCGAGTTGAACAAACGTACCGTGAAGAACAAGTACCCGTTACCAAGGATCGACGACCTGTTCGATCAATTGCAAGGCGCAAGTTGGTTCTCGAAAATCGACCTTCGGTCCGGGTATCATTAGTTGAAGGTGAGAGAAGAAGACATACCGAAAACTGCATTTCGCACACGTTATGGACATTTCGAGTTCCGCGTGATGTCTTTTGGATTGATGAACGCCCCCGCAGCGTTCATGGATTTGATGAATAGAGTTTGTCGACCAATGCTGGATCGATCGGTAATCGTGTTCATCGATGATATCCTCATTTACTCCAAGAATGAGGGTTATCACGCGTGTCACTTGAAGGAGGTATTGGAAGCTCTGAAGAAGGAAAAGTTGTATGCTAAGTTCTCCAAATGCGCGTTCTGGCTAAGGGAAGTCCAATTCCTAGGTCACGTCATCAACCCGAACGGTATTATGGTTGACCCAACAAAGATAATGACTGTAAGGGAATGGAATGTTACTAAGACGCCAACTGAAATCCGCAGTTTCTTGGGATTGGCAGGCTACTATCGGAGATTCATCCAGGACTTCTCGAAAATAGCTTCGCCGTTGACAAAGTTGACTCGGAAGGAGGTAAAGTATGAATGGGGTTCGACCCAAGATGCGGCGTTTAAGGAATTGAAGGAGAAGCTAACCCAAGCCCTAGTCTTGGCCCTTCTCGAGGCAATGAAGACCTAGTGGTATACTCTGACGCTTCGGGTCAGGGATTGGGATGCGTGTTGATGCAACGCGGGAGAATGATCGCGTATGCGTCGCGGCAGTTGAAGATTCACGAAGCTAATTATCCGACTCACGATTTGGAACTTGCTGCTGTCGTATTCGCATTAAAAATCTGGAGGCACTACCTTTACGGGGTGAAGTTCACTATTTACTCCGACCACAAAAGTTTGAAGTACTTCTTCGAACAGAAGGAACTTAATATGAGGCAAAGGCGATGGTTAGAACTATTAAAAGACTATGACTGTGAAATAATATACCATCCTGGAAAGGCAAACGTGGTGGCTGACGCCCTAAGCCGAAAGGATGTGCCTACTCCTATTAGAGTGAAAGCTTGCCAGTTGGTGGTAACATCGTATGTGATGAGAGAAATTGAAAAGGCTCAAGATGAGGCACTTAAAGAAGGAAACATAAAGAAGGAAAGGATGGTTGGCCAACGGGACAAGTTGGAATATAACACCCTTGGTGTTAGGACACGTTTTGGACGGGTATGGATACCTATAGGTGGCGAGCTTAGAACCAAAATCTTGGATGAGGCTCATAAGTCCCGTTACTCTATCCATCCCGGTACCAATAAAATGTTCCAAGATCTGAGGAAGGAATATTGGTGGCCTGGAATGAAACATGAAGTGACAAAGTATGTAAGCAAGTGCTTAACTTGCTCACAAGTAAAGGCCGAGCACCAGAAACCGTATGGAAAGATTCAACCACTTGATATACCAGAATGGAAGTGGGAACACATTACCATGGACTTCATAACCAAGCTACCTCGCACAGCTAAAGGTCATGACACCATCTGGGTAATTGTGGACCGATTAACAAAGAGTGCTCATTTCCTACCTATTCGCGAGACGTTCTCGTCGGAAAGGTTAGCGGAAGTATTTATTAACGAAGTAGTAGCACGGCATGGGATGCCTTTGACGATCGTATCTGATCGGGACACATGATTCACATCGAGGTTCTGGAAAAGATTTCACGAGGCGATGGGCACGAGGCTTAATATCAGCACGGCATACCACCCACAAACGGACGGTCAGTCTGAAAGGACCATTCAGACATTGGAGGATATGCTTCGTGCTTGTATTATCGATTTTGGCGACAGTTGGGACAGTCATCTGCCGTTAGCCGAATTCTCCTACAACAATAGTCATCACATGACGATAGGCATGCCGCCTTACGAAATGTTGTATGGGAGAAGATGCAGGACCCCGATTTATTGGGGTGAGATTGGACAAAAGGAATTAGGGAATCTGGAAGTAGTAAGGGAAACGTCAGAAAGGTTTGATCAAATCGAATGAAGGCCGCACAAGATCGTCAGAAATCCTACGCGGATAAACGACGAAGGCCTATCGAGTTTGATGTTGGGGACAGAGTAATGTTGAAAGTGTCACCCTGGAAAGGGATCATACGATTTAGGAAGAGAGGAAAGTTAAGTCCGAGGTTTGTCGGACCGTTCAGGATAATGGCACGGGTTGGTGAAGTCGCTTATCGGTTAGAGTTGCCTGATGAGTTAAGTGGAATTCATCCTACCTTCCATGTATCACACTTGCGAAAGTGTTTGGCGGATGAATCGGCTCACGTACCACTTACTGACATCCAGGTAGATAATAGCCTTAACTACATCGAAAAACCCGTGGCCATCCTAGATCGAAAGGAGAGACGTTTACGTAATAAAGTTATCCAATTGGTTAAAGTCCAATGGAAACATCGAAAAGGATCGGAAGCCACTTGGGAAACGGAGACAGAAATGAGGGAGTCGTACCCTCAACTATTTGACTTATGATAGGTTTCGGGGACGAAACCTATTGTAAGGGGGGTAGACTTGTAACATCCCAAAAATAATAAAACGAATAAATGTAGCGAGACCGGTGATTTAGTCAGAATATTTAAATAAAAGGGAGCGGGCTTGGGCTCGGCTTCAATGGGTCGAGGGAAGCCCAGGTATATAAGAGGCAGGGCAGCCCTCTTCTCTGCTCATTCCCCACTCACGCAACTTCTAGAGAGAGAAAGGAGAGCTCTGGTCTAGAGAGAGAAAGTTGACGGATCATCCCGGAATTTAGGGAGCACGTTACTGCTAAGCTCGTGAGAAGAACCTCTGGATCAGAATCTCGATACAGGTAATGATCTTGCCTAAATCTGAGTTTTTGTTCGTTTTTGGGATTTTCGGGTTTTGGCTAAAAAGGTAACGATTTTGCGGATGGAACTTGAGAATGAGCTTAGGTATAGCATCTAGAATGAAAACCGAACGTTTTGATCTAAGAAAAATTGAGATACTGACTCGATCAGACTCGCATGCAAAAACTTCAGATTTTGGGAAGACGATCTGTGCAGGCTCATCGAAACTACTAGTTTCGATATGTGCAGACCCATCGAAACTACCAAGTTTCGATATGTGCAGACCCATCGAAACTACCTAGTTTCGATATGTGCAGGCCCATCGAAACTACCTAGTTTCGATATGTGCAGACCCATCGAAACTACTCAGTTTCGATATATGCATACCCATCGAAACTGCCATAGTTTCGATATGAGCCCACGATCCGAAGTTAAGATCACACCTAAGTTACTTATCGAAACTACCAAGTTTCGACATAAACAACCTATCGAAATTATCATGTTTCGATATAAGCAAATCCATCGAAACTACTAGGTTTAAGCATTGGGATGTCTAGTGTCATTTAGGAGCACTACCTTACAAGTATGGCTTTATTATAACAGATCGTGAGTGACATTAGTGACGCTCAGTAGCCAGCTAAGAGTATTTCAGAAACTGCTTATCGGGTGAGTTCTAGAAGCCCTCTTTTAAATGCTTTATATAATGTTTTCGGGCTGGTGTGCATGCATATGAAATTATGTTTTACGAAACGATGTTTATGAAACTATGTTTATAAATGATGCTTATGAAACTATGTTTATGAAATGAAATGATTGGAATGAACGGTTTATGGAAAGATAGTTATGAACGGAATGTTTACGAACTAAATGTTTATAAAGAAATGGTTTAAACTAAAGGTAAAGGGTTTCGAAAATGAATGAAAGGTTTTATGAAAAGAAAAGAAAAAGGGCAAAGGTTTAAAGAAGTCATTACAAATCTAATCTGTCGAGTGAATGGAATTGACGAATGAAGTCTGGGAATGTAATTCCCAGCCTTGTGGTAGATTATGGACAGTGAGCCATAGTTGCCATAAGAGCAACAGGGGCAGTGTCTTGGTGGCCTGCCAATGGTTTGATGTTGTACAACTGGTAAGGGGGTAACGACGGTTATTCGGGTGATGACGATCATCCTAAGGGAAAGAGGTAATGGGAAATCAATGACGGCGATACGTAATGGTTGATTCCTAAAGGAAAGATGCGTGTTGGGCAATGACGGCGATACGTAACGGTTGACCCCACGTATTGAACTGGGAAATCAATGACGGCGATACGTAACGGTTGATTCCCAAAGGAAAGATGCGTGTTGGGCAATGACGGCGATTCGTAACGGTTGACCCCACGTATTGAATGGTTGTGGCAATGACGGCGATACGTAGCGGTTGCCCACAACATCAAGGGTTCCTTCGGGGACACAGAGACGCTTAAAGAAAGACACAAATTGTAGATAGTAATGTATGACTTAAATGAATGTTAAAAGTTTTAAACGAACGATCCGTCCAAAGGCGTTTATGATGATGATAAAAGGTTTTAATGTTTTAATGATGAATGAAAGGCCCTGTTTTCTTATACGTGATGTTAAACCCTAATGAATGTTTTGAATGATGAACCATTTCTTAAATCGAATGAAAACTAGAACTCACCAGAGTAGCTGACTTTTTAGTATGCACATTCAGGTTAAGGCAGGTATGGATGATGGACGGTGATGCTTAGCAAGCGAGTAGAGTTACCCGGTGGATCATGAAGACTGGCATCCCGTTATGATTAGTTTATGACATGTTTATATAATAGGATATGTTACGCTTCCGTTGTTTAACAATGTAATGGTTATGTTTAGTTGAAGTATTTTCCGCTGCGTTATTTGATAATCAAGTTTAAGAACTGTTTGTGAATTAGTAAATCCAACAAGTGAGGCCTCCCGGGTTTGGGGCCTTACAAAAGAGTTGACCAACATGAATGTGCTTGCTGAGATGCGCTTACTGCAGCTTTGTGGGCAAGTGGAACAAATGAAGGAGGAGTTACTCTCACTCAACCATCAACTTGCGAACCTCTGCAACCGCACTCCTAATACCCGATGCCCATGCTCCCGCATGAGATGTTCGGAGGATTTATGTAAACATATAAGTGTAGGGAGGGTGTATGCTAGAGTCTCGTTTTGTCCCGTAAGGCTCTCGGCTTGTATTGTTAAATTCTAATCTATGGAACTTCCTAGTGTTATGATTTTCATCTTTCTTAGTCTTGAATGATCTAAACTAATCTTGATGACAATAAAATGTGTTGGTAGAATAAAAAAAATTAAACAATACATTGGAACACGGGCCGTGCCCCACCAGACATGCCCCCGTGTCTGGCAGTCTAATCAACCTTTTCTTTTTCTTAAAAACCACAAAATCTTAACTCCATTCAAACCTATCTTCTCCAAACGAAAACTTTTGGTTCCAGCCACCAAACATCTCAAATCCACCATTTTCATCAATATTTCACTCAATCCTTCCACCAAGGATCATGGCACATCCGTTCCTTGTGTTCATCAACCAAAATGAGGCTTGGTGTGGTGAAAGGTTGCACACACTCCGTCGAGGGGATGAAGAATCACATCTTCGAGTTTGCTATGACACCTTGGACACCGTCAGGCAGAGGGGGCGCTTTCTCAATCTTGTCACCCCTCTATGGCGACGTGTATTTGAAAATGATCGTGATTCTGTACAAGAACTCACAATGGAATTCTTGGTAACATTCAACTTTCAGCAAAACAATCTAGATTATTGGGATGAGGATGTTGTATCCTTTCGGTTAGGAGGAACTTGGCATAGCACCTCTATTGCACTACTTAGGATTGCTCTAGGAATTTACACGGAGGAAGAAATTTATAAACCCACCTTTTCAGCATCAAATCACAGCTTTCCCGACGAGGAAGACAGGCATCATCCCAATTATGGAAGTACTAGGACAACCTTCTAGAACGAAGTCGGTATTGGGGGGTACAATGCTAGCCGAACCAAAAGCAGTAAACTCAAGGATCCTTTGCTTCGTTACATTCACCCTTTGCTCAGTCACTCAGCCACCCAACGCGGTCAAAGCGAAGGGGTGGTTAATCTCAGGGACTTGTATGTCCTCTACAGTCTAGTGAGGCATGAGCCTTGCAACATTGCATAACTTTTCTGCCGCCTCTTAGCAACTAACTCCACAGCCGGGGTAAACACCCCCATGATTGGTGGCGGCTGGATTGTCCAACTCTACGAGTACAATGATGAATCAACTCGTGGCACTGACGGACCATCTCCGGGATTACTAGACTTGTCCGTATGCGCCAGCATGGGCATTACCTACCTACCCGATGGTTGAGCACATTTTCAGAATTCTAGAGGACAAGTTTGGGAACCGGAGGACCATAAGCAAGTTATAATGGACCTTGACATTTAGCATTCCCCCCAACATCAGCACTCTCCCCGTTATCAGCATCATCGTGACACCGGAACATCATCTTCCCACAACACAAGATTTCCATCCATGATGGACCTCTATGAATCCATCCAGACAGCATGCTCGCCGTTCTTTTTTAGATTTGCGAATCCACTTTTGGGTGAGTCGACAATTTATCTGACAAGGTTGATTTGATTGAGGAAGATGTCTCCTTCATGAGGTGCATGATGAACAGGAACTGGGCCGAGGAAAACCTCAACCCATGAGGGATAGTTGGTTAAGATCCCGTTGGTGCAGCATTTTTGTCACAGAGAAATATGTGTTCTTCGGCTATGTTTTTCTTTTATTTCGTGTGTTTAAGTACTATCCGGCACATGCTGATCCGAGCCCTTTTAAACTATCTGCTTTTATTTTGTAGGATGTTAAATTTTCTAAATTTCAAGTTCAAGTACTAATAATCTTGTTTGGCCACAATGGATTTATGCTTTTTAGGCTGCTGTGAGTATCGATCACAAGCATTGGATACACCATCTTTCAGGGGAGTTCTTCTTTCCCTTTACCTCTTTTATGCTTTACAATTGTTTAAAAAACATGTACATTGAGGACAACGTAAGCTTCAATTGTAGGGAGGGGGTTTCACCATATTAGCACTTGAACTTTGATCACCTAAGTCTCAAAAAGAACTCCATTTGGCACCAATACACTTCAAATTTTCTGTAAACTGCTAGGAAGAAATGTATTTTTCAAACACAAGTTTTAAACAAATCAACGAGTAAAATGACACAAATTATTCTAAGGCATGGCATGTTAAACTCAAATAATAGACATGCATAGATTTTGCACTTTGACCCAAATCCATCCATTTCCGTGAGCATACTTGTAAACCAGTACAACTTTCATTCAAAACAATCATGCTTTCGTTCTTATCGGATTATTGAGAGTATCATATGATTTGTGTAAATTAGAACTTGTTTTAGGCATTCGAGGCAAAACCCCAAAAGGAGATTATTGCATGAAAATGATATAGGCATTAGGACACCTACCTTTTTACCCGAACATCCATTAACAACCAAAAAACGCCCAGCTAGCCCCATCAAAGTCATTTCAGCCTAAAACCCGTTACCTTTGTGCTAAGGACTCGACTCTAAAAAAATGAATCGTTTTGATTTCAATTTACTTTCATGTCTTCATTTTCCAAAGCCAGAACTTACCAGAAATTTGAGAACATCTCTTTGTTCTAATGTTTGAATCAAAAAAAAGTTAGAGAAAAATGGAACAAAATCCATCATTTTGTGGAACTTCAAAGAGTGCCATGAATAGAAGGGCAAAAATATACGAAATGTGCCTCAAATGTGGAAATTGGTCTCATGATGGAAAATGTAGTAAAAACCAAACAACCTCCCAGCATGAGTATACAGAGTTGATCAGGTTGGGCGCTATTAGGCTCCATGCCGAACGAACCCTTAGGAAGGATAGCTATGTTTATCTCAAAATCAAAGGGGAAGTAATGTTTCTAAAGATGAGATTTGGTCTTGACAATCTGACCTAAAACGAGTCCTCGACCCCTTCTAACCCGAGCATTGTAGAGGGATTTCTAGTTTTAGATTTGCTTTAACCTTTCTTTTTAGTCAAATAAACCAAAGTCAAGCCCTAGGTACCAAACCACTCTCCAAAAATCACCCTTATCCAACCCACAACCCAAAAGACCTTTTGATTCATGCAAAAGTTTCCTATAAAGTGGTGGAGTTTCGATCTCTTAACAAGCATATAACTAAGCACATCTCATATTTATAATCGGGTGTTCTAAACATACGCCATTACACGTATGACTACAAACATTTAGCCAAGTGTGTGTGAACAGTGTGAGTAGTGCTAAAGTCTCGCTCGTCTATAACTTCATAAAACAAACCATTGCCTTAAGGATATCACTTCATAAGATCATATTTGCTCAAATGACACTTGTTTGCTTGTGTTCCTTCTTTAAAGAAGGAAAATCATATCTTGCTTAAAAGTTTATTCAAATTTGCTTTTGAAAATGCCATTTGAAGTAGAATATTCAAAGTATTGCTTAAGGACAAGCAAGGTTCAAGTGTGGGGAGGTTTGATGTGCTCTAAATTATACATATATTTCACATCATTTGCATCCCATTTATTGTCAATTTCTCTATACACTGATTGAATTTGTCCCTCATTTAGCTTCTATTTGAATTCTAGGAAATTCCTGGCTCAAACCGAATAATCAAGCAAATAAGCGGCGGAAAATGAAGAAATTAGACAAATCAGAAGATCAAGCACGGGCCGTGCTCGATCAAGCACACCCCCGTGCCCCATGTTGCAGAAAAAGACAGAAGTCTTCCAGCCAAGCACCGGCCGTGCCCCATCAAGCACGCCCCCGTGGTCATCTTTAAGATTGTACCAGTGTACTTTTGTCCCCCGACCAGGTGTAACACGGGGTCGTGCCTCAACAAGCACTCCCCTGTGCCCAGTACATGTTCAGTACGTTCATGACAGAAAACAAAATGGTTACACTGTGGTCCTGGCACGGGGCCATGCCTCACCAGGCACGGGCCGTGCCCCATTGCTCAGACAGTATAAACAGAGCTTCTTGGCTCATTTTTTAGAGAGCCCTCTTGGAGAAATTTCACTCACAAAAACACTCGGGAACCAGGCTTGGGAGACCATTTGGAGGCTAAGGAAGGTCCATTCCATCATCAAAATCCACCTAGAATATCACCACACTACACTTGGAAACTTTGGTTATATCTTTGATCCTATTATGATTTGCAGGTATTACAATTGTGTTGTTGTTGGTTGCGAGCTCACCATGAGCTAAACCTCTTTTCAATCATCTTAGTTTGATGAAGCTTAATTAATTATGTTGAACTTATGACTATGGCTAAAATATTATGTTAATGTAATGATAAGATTGTGTTAATTTCTTATTAAAGTTGCATGTCTAAATGTTTATGAATCAATTAAAGGTTTATAAATGGGAAATTATATTGTGTTGGAAAATCTATAAGACTACCTTTTATATATAACTTTACTATCTTTTGTTATGATGTTATAGCTAAGAATTAGGAATGAATCTTCAAAACCTTTATTGTGAAATAAATATTGAGACATGCAAACCCGTTAATTGTGTTTGGAAAAACTAAGAGAAATGTTACGATTCTTCTTTGAACAATAGTTGTGTTAATTAAAGTTTTGATGACTCAAGCTTAAAATTTATATGACTATGGCCTAGAATTTCATAAGTTAAGAAATTACATCTTTTTATGTAATTAAACTAATCATAAGTGGACAACATGTAATTTACTCATAGATGTCTTTCTTAATGATTATGTGATTAAATATCTTGACAGGATTCTAATTCAATTGCTTCATAGAACATTAACATAATTGCAAGTTTTAGCCCTATAATTTGTCTTGACATAATTAAATAAGCGGATTCTAAACTAAGATGGTTGTCTCACTAAAACATTTATCACTTTTAATCAATTAAGTCTTTTACAAAATTAATCATTGTCATTTTAGAAAAGAGTTTACAAAAAGAAATTGGAACATCAAATATTTTCTCTAATCAATCAAAAGTTTGGGTGAAGACGTTAAACTGTGTCCATGGATTGATACTCGGTTCTTATTGATTCTATATTACCACCCGACAGGAGCACTTGCCTTTGTGTGTGTGGTTTAGTTTATATATACTTCACGCACATCATTCATCAAACCAATGAAATCATATATGTTACAAAAGCATAAATCCAAAACAAGATCCAAAAACCAATAAAAATCTAAACTTTATCAAACTATCATCTCAAACCTAGGTAGTTTAAAGTTTCTAGCCAAGAATAATGATCAAAACTATAAAACCAGTATCAAACATAGTTCCATATAACTGATCAATCAAATAAGAACGAGTAATCATGACTGAATGATTCGATTCTAACCGGATCGATCTCTCTAACTTCAAAACCTTGATCAAAAAGCTTTCTTCCTTGCCAAAATCGCCCAAAACCCTTGCTTAGACGGTTGTATGTCGAATGAATTGAAGAATGGCCGTTCAAATCTATTAATTCTCGAATTTAGGGTTTTTGGGACTTTATAAGCTCTCGTGTATTGCGAAAGAATTTCTTGAGTCCTTCGCGTACCGCGAAGGACAATTTAGTCGGGGCGGATTTTGGGGTCTCTCGCGTACCGCGAGAGACTGGAACACACTCCTCGCATACCACGAGGAGACATTTTCTTAGAATTTTTAATTTCTTTTTCTTCTTCTCAACCTCTCTCCCCGTGTGATCGATATCTTCAGGATTTAACTTCATTTTCCACTCCTTTAGCACATGGAAACCTACAAACACGACAAAGACCAAGTACATGCTAAAACTACCACAAAACGAATACAAAACTAAGTAAAATTGTACATAATATACGGATAGAAAGCATGTGTTTTGCAACACATCAAATATCCCCACACTTAACCTTTTTTCGTCCTCGAAAAAGTCTGCAAAGGAATCATAACCAGGAAACTAACCTCAACAATCACATTAGTTTCACATATAATCACCAGCTAACCGCAATCACTGGTATTTCTATCCGACTAAACCCAACCACCAACTTACCAGCCCCCGATCATGTTCTAATAGTACCTTACCAAGCATGTCAATCTATCTATAGGTCTCACACTCAGAAAGTCACAGTTCCACCTAATCCCATCTCAAGGTCATGTTTAGGCCTGGTTAAACTGTAAATAAAAAACTTATATGTTTTAAATTTTACGGTGAATAATGGATGAATGGTGTGAATGATATGAGCATTAATCAATCAAAACAATCGAACCTTGCCTAGTGGTGCTTCAACCAAGCTGCTACTCGGTGTGTGGCACATAGACTGCAGTTCTAGCAATTAAGCACTTAAGAATCAACTTAGTGGTGTTTCAACCAGGTTGCCATCCCGGAGGGTAACACATAAGCCAAAGTTAACTTTCTAAAACAATTGATCACTTAAGAGTCTAACCCATAGGTGTTTCAACCAAGTTGCTATCCCAGAAGGTAACACGTAGGAGATACTTTTAACTTCTTAATATGATTAAGCTCATGACAGATGGAAGTATGGAATGCGGGGGCCACCAACTCTTGGATTTATTTTCATAAAAAGAGAGTGGTGTGCCAAATAATTTCAAAGACATATCTTTTTATTTATAGTGGTACCTATCACCCTATGTTGAAAGTTTCAGCTTCCCCATTTCCCCTAAGATGAGAACCCACAAGATATCCTGATTTAATTCAACTATTTACCCTAATCAACACTTTCAGGATATTTAAGCTTTCAAAGTTGGCTAATGCATCACAAGTTATACTAGCTTTCTATTGATTTTTAATTCAATTTAAGCTCACAAATAGTGTCCAGTTTTATCTATCATCTTCCATTTCAAATTTGCAGAATTCTCAAACAAGGACATTTTTTTTTAAAATTTCCTTTTTTTTTGTATTTTTATAAAATATAACAATCTAAACAAACTAAGATAGACGTAGTCTCCCATCCCCATACTTGAAACACACATTGTCCCCAATATGAACCGAGAAACGACGGAAAATTAAAGTAAAATAAAAATAAAGCAGAAAAATAAAAGAAAATAAAATGCAGAAAAATCGTAACAGACTCCCCTGATAATGATGATGATATGCCTCGTAAGTCGTGTTCCATAGCCCTCCAGTCGAACGCTCAGCTTATAAATTCCAACAACTCCTCACGAACGAAAGCAGCTAAATCTAACAATACTCTACAACACGTTAAATAACTAAACAACATAATAAATACAACCACAACTAACCTACCAAGTCCCTCCAAGTACAAAATACTATATACATCAGTGTATGTACATGCCAAAATAATATAAATAGAAAAACAGAAAAAGAAACACATAAAGATAAATATAGGGAAATAAAATACAATCCGGTAAAAGGTGGTACTAATCATTGCTGATCTCCACCGGTGTCTTGCTGATGCTGCTGCCACTGCTCTGAGACACGGAAGAACGGTGGGATCTCGACGCCCTGCTGTGTCATCATATATCTGATAGCATCGTCCTGCCTATCCATCCTCTAAAAAATCTGGTCTCTGAGCTCCTCGAGGGTAAGTGGTGCAGGCGTACGATGACGTAGCGGGTGCTGTACTTGGGGGCGCTCGATGTGATGTGGAATCTGTTGTCGTGCTGTGGGTGCCCCCATCTGAACTGCCTGCTCGGCAGACATCCCAACAAGTGGTGGGACCTGTGGACCTTGCCTCTCCTCCATCCACCAAGGCAGATCATCCATGGCGATGATCCCCGCTAACCGCAACTCCTGCAACCCGTACTCTATCGTATTTGGGCCGGATGTGAGTAGATGGCCCGGATAACGATGAAAAATGCCCAAGCGCTCAGTAATCCGGCTGATGTAGGGCCCCAGCTCCAGCCTCGCCTTCGGCCCACCTCGACTACCCCTTGCTAAAGATGTAATCAAGATAGAAGCCAGGTTGGCCTCTCGGCGGCCAACAATGCAAAATAAACAAAATAAATCAATCTTGTTGCACTTCTCGATACCGGACAGGCGTCCGACGAGAGTGTAATCCAGGATCCTATGAATATATCGGATGAGGGGGTCGCGAATAAATGACTACACATTAGAAGAGGAGTATGGCCTATCGGCGATATAATATCAAAAATCCCAAAGCTGGCTGTCACTGACCCGCTGGTCATGACGCCTCCTGAAAAGACCCCGCAGGCTCTGAATGAACGGCTGCTCTTCCACCTCAGCCTCTGTATATAATCATGTAGCGACTGCAAACTGTGGAACCGACATCTCGTAAACATGTCGGCCCAAAGAGAAGGAAACTGCCGTCGGCTCCTCGAACTGGCTTGTGACGTACTGGAATGTCGAATGAAACTCAACGGTGAGCTCACGGTACTGTATGGCATCACAGGCCAGTGCTGCTATCCAACGGGCACCCAACATCTCCTCTAAATGCTGCCTCTTCCCCATCTGCTCCAGCAGCTCCCAGCCAATGCTCCTGTGCTGGTATGGCTCCATATCCACGTACCGGTCGCACCGTACGGACTCCTCGGTCATGAGCTCAAAGCGATATAATGTGTGGTGGTGGAGGATCCTGTCATCTAGCGGAACAGGCTCCGCGTCTGCCGCCAGACATACCTCGGACGGCATACCTGATCACCCGTGGCGCCCAACGAATAGGGCGCGGCTCCTCTACTACTCCCATAGGTTGCGGGGTCGGTCCCCGCCTACGCTTGGCCCCACCGGTAGCGCTAGAAGACGCGCCCGCATCAGACATGCCTGCAAAAACAAGTTAGAACACACATATACAATAACAAGGCATTCTTAACGGGCAAGACGACTATATAGCATTTCATTCGCAGTCGTCCTGATACTTGTACAACAGAATAAAATAAAAAAAAATTGAAAAATTCAGGATACCCTCTTTGTTAGTTATAAACCAGAAAACCTCACCCGAATGGAGATTGAGTACGGGCGAGGCGGTCTAAACCTGCAAGAATTATAAAGGCAATATCCCGGGGGTTCTATTTACACACAATATACAACAATTAACTAGAGTATAGAACTCAGTTGACTCTAAGTAGAAATTAAACTACAATTACATCTCAAGCTCTAACCAAATGGTGCAAACAACTCAATACATGACTATATAAAACTCGATACATAATTCTATACAACAATAATGCACAGGGCTCATTAGTAGCAAGTTAAACCCATATAAGAGCAAATAGATATATGTCATGGATTTTAACATACTTGACTAATCACACCCAACTATATAGACTCGACATGGATTATAAAGCATACAAATGACTCAAGTTACAGCCGGAATAACTAACCAACGTACATAATAATGACACTAACTACATCTAAGTGACCAAACGACTCAATTTAACCTAAGTAGCAAACATTTGAAAAATAGTACATGAACTTCACAAAAATTTCTCAACTTTGCACGAAAAATGACTCCACTACACTAAATTGCAAACCCTGACTAAAAATTACCTTTAATTAGCAAAAATTTACTCACAAGTTAACGAGACCCGACTCAATTTACACTACAGTTTGACTCGATTTCACAATGTAAAAGGGAAGTGTACCTCAGCGTAGAGCAAAATGACAAAGTGAAGGTGATATGAACAAAACCGAGCCACAAGAACTCCCTGGACTGGTGGTAGCAGGTTGCGATGGTGGTAACAGGTGGTGGCAGGTGGTGAATGAGAGTGGAGGTAAATGTAGGTGGTGGTGGTCGATTGGTGGTGGAAAGCTAGGGTTAAGAGGTGGTAATGAGTGGTGAGTGGATGGAGGTACTCGGTGGAGAATCTGGAGGTGTGGTATGATGGTGGAAATTCGTCGGAAGTAATTGTGGATTGGGGGAGATGGCAACAATGAACCAGCAAACCCCTTTTTCTTCTAAACTTAATATGTTCTCGCGTACTGCGAGGTTAAAGTCCAACCCCTGCGCTTAACGCAAGGGGCTCTACTCCGGGGGTGCCTCTCGGTTTCCTCGCATAGCGCGAGGATATAAGGCTGGGCTTTCACGTACCACGAGTGACAAAAAATCCAGGAATCCACATTTGGATCTCGTGTACCACGAGGAGACATACACAAGGCTTCGTGTACAGCGAGGAGGCACCATTCATAGAAAGTTAAGCCCGTTTTTACTTAGCCAAATTTTTTATCACCAAATTTCTTCTTTACCCTAACTCCTTCAAAACCCTTTCCAACCTCAAGATTAAATGTAAACATACGTGGAACATCGTTTTTGATGGTTTTCCTTCGCTACTCTGGTCACGATTCCCTGAAACACACAAGTACATAAGAATACACAAACCGAAAATACAAAAACTAAAATGAAATTAAACACAAAGAATTATACAAACTCTACACTCGGGCTTTTCCCCGAGGACTCACTCTCACTTAAGTATGCTTTCCTGGCTTGTCGAGAAGAACCTCATCCCCCTCGACATTCTCAATCAGTCCTCCAATGTAGTGCTTCAATCTATGACCGTTCACCTTCCACGATCTACCTTTCTCATCTTGTAACTCTATCATACCGTACGGAAATGCTTCTTTTTCCCAGTACGGTCCTGTCCACCTAGACTTAAGCTTTCCTGGGAATAGTTTCAACCTAGAGTTATATACTAAAACCCTATCCCCACACTTAAATTATTTCACTCCATTCAAACGACGATCATGCAACGCCTTTGTGCGTTCCTTATAACTCCAAGATCGTGCATATGCATCATCACGTAACTCCTCTAACTCCTCTAACTCATGTAGTTGGAGAAACCAGTTTTGTGCTGCTTGAGGCAAGTAAAGGTTGGCTGCCTTTAGGGCCCAATATGCCTTGTGTTCTAGCTCTACCGGTAGGTGACACGCCTTTCCATAAACCATCCAAAAAGGTGTGGTCCCAAAAGGTGTTTTGAACGTTGTTCTAAAAGCTGAAAGCACGCCACCTAGCTTCTCGGACCAATCTTTCCTATTTTTCCCGACAGTCTTCTCCAAAATCCTCTTCACTCCCCGATTCACATTCTCTACTTGCCCGCTGGTCTGTGGATGATAGGCAATCGAAAGCCGATGGGTTACCCCGTAGCGTGACAAAACCTTCTCCATCTGGGCATTGCAGAAATGCATGCCCTATCACTAATTAGGGCTTTAGGAGTGCCAAACCTGCTAAACAACTTCTTCAGAAATCCCATCACTACTCGGGCGTCATTAGTAGGTAAGGCTTGAGCCTTAACCCACTTAGAAACATAATCTATCGCCACAAGAATGTACGGGTTCCCCCGTGATGCAAGAAACGGACCCATGAAGTCAATGCCCAAAATATCAAATACTTCAACTACCTGGATCGGGTTCTGGGGCATCTCATTCCGGGATGAGATATTACCGGTGCATTGACACGCATCACACCGCCTCACTAACTCGTGAGCATCCTTAAACACCATCAGCCAATAAAAACCAGAATCGAACACCTTCTTCGCGGTGTAAGAGGGTCCATTGTGACCTCCCGCCAAACCCTCATGGCAGTGCTTAAGGATCTCTGCTCCTTCCTCCTTACTCACACACCTCCTTAAAACTCTATCAGCTCCTACTCGAAACAGATGTGGAGCATCATAAACATAGTGGTTGGCATCAGCAAAGAATTTACGCCTATGTTGGGATGTCATGCCCTTAACCACTAAACCATCAGCTAAGTAGTTTGCTATTTCAGAAAACCATGGCAAATCTGGCTCCTCAGCACTCACATAAAACACCGGCTCCTTGTCCAGTCTCACATTCACCATCATCAAGGACTCATGGGGAAATGTGTCCCCTGTGGCCTCCTCCTGAATCTCTTCTTTACCGAGATCCTCTAACCTCAACAAACCTCAACAAATGGTCGGCCGCCACATTCTCTGCTCCCTTCTTATCTTTGATTTCAATATCAAACTCAAAAGGCAAGAGAATCCATCGAATCAATCTAGGTTTGGCATCCTTCTTTGCGATAAGGTATTGCAACCAATGCCGCATGATCAGTATAAAAGATGGTTTTCGATAGCACTAGATAGGATCGGAATATATCAAACGCGAAAACCACAGCTAACAACTCCTTCTCGGTAGTTGTGTAATTCTCTTGAGCGTCATTAAGAGTTTTACTCGCATAATAGATCGGGTGGAAGTGCTTATCTCTTCTTTGGCCTAAAACAGCCCCGACTGCATAGTCACTAGCATCACACATGAGCTCAAAAGGCAAGCTCCAGTCGGGGGCTATCAAGATGGGAGCACATACTAACTGCTCCTTCAAAAACTCAAACGCCTTAAGACATCCCACATCAAACTTAAACTGGACGTTTTTCTCAAGAAGGCGTGTCATGGGTCGAGTTATCTTTGAAAAGTCTTTAATGAACCGTCTATAGAAACCCGCATGACCCAAGAAACTTCGAACTAATTTCACACTAGTAGGTGGTGGAAGCCAACTGATCGTATCAATCTTAGCTCTAT
Source organism: Smallanthus sonchifolius (assembly GCA_023525975.1). Lineage (NCBI taxonomy): Eukaryota > Viridiplantae > Streptophyta > Magnoliopsida > Asterales > Asteraceae > Smallanthus > Smallanthus sonchifolius. The sequence goes on from CM042025.1 coordinate 72,026,009, forward strand.
CCACTTCGATACCGGCAAGTGAAACTTTATGCCTAAGCACAATCTCCTCAGTCACCATGAAGTGACACTTCTCCCAATTAAGCATCAACTTCGTATCTATGCATCTCCTCTTCATCTTCTTGAGATTCTGCAAACAATGATCGAATGAACTTCCAAATACAGAAAAATCATCCATGAAAACCTCCATGGAAGTCTCGATCATGTCCTGAAAGTTGGCCACCATGCACCTTTGGAAGGTGGAAGGAGCATTACACAACCCGAATGGCATATGCCGGTACGCGAAGGTACCGTACGGGGAATGTAAATGTGGTTTTCTCCTGATCCTCCGATGCAATGGGGATCTGGAAATAACCCGAGAAGCCGTCAAGGAAACAGTAAAACTCCTGCCCTGATAGGCGCTCCCGCATCTGGTCAATGAAAGGAAGAGGGAAGTGATCCTTCCTTGTGGCATCATTCAGCCTCCTATAATCAATGCACACTCTCCAACCAGTGACTGTTCTAGTAGGGATTAACTCATTCTTCTCATTAGTCACGACTGTCATCCTACCCTTCTTCGGGACGACCTGAGTCGGGCTCACCCATGTGGAGTCAGAAGTTTAAGGACCTCCTTCTTCACCACGTCAGACATGTTAGGGTTAAGCCTCGTTTAAGGCTGCACAACAGGCTTGTGCTCATCCTCCATGAGTATCCTATGCGTGCAGAAAGTAGGGCTGATGCCCTTTATGCTGTGAGTTTCCACGCAATGGCCTGTTTATGTGCCTTCAACACATCTATCAACCTTTTCTTCTCCTCCTCCGTCAGTGTAGCAGAAGTCACGAAGGGTAAACCGGCCTCACCATCCAAGAAAGCATACTACAAATGGGAGGGTAGCTCCTTAAGCTCAAGGGGTGGTGGTGCATCTACCGAGGGCTTCTCCTCCTCCTCGGTACTCTCATTGACCTCAAACACATCCGGGTACTCGGGAGGCTTACTAACCGGGTGGCTCGGACCATGCTCCGGGGGAGCCTCAGTCTCAACCTGTCACACCCCCAAATTTATCTACTTAATAAATAAATAAAGGTTGCAACGACTGGTTCATTACACGATAGCGGAAGCTGTAATAGTTACTTCTAAGACTTGATTACATTTACAATTACTAAAACTAAGTAATTCAATGATCTAAGTTCTTCTAGATCAATGATATACTTAAGACTTTATATTCTATGTCCATCCAGCTACTTGGAACTGATCCAACATAGCTAGCCTATTCAAACCGCGCCATGGCTAAGAGTTACCTGAGAAACATACTTGAAAGTGTCAACACAAAGGTTGGTGAGTTCACTAAGTTAGTTATATCAGTGCTAATAGTTTTTTCCCGAAAACATGTACATGACTTAACCGTCATAAAACTAAGTAGTTTTCCCCGAAAAACTAAACATGACTTAACCGTCATAAATAATAAGTAGTTTTCCCGAAAACGTATCCATGACTTAACCGTCATAAAATAACTAGTTTTCCCTGGAAACGTATACATGACTTAACCGTCATAAAAATAACTAGTTTTCCCAGAAAACGTATACATGACTTAACCGTCATAAAATAAGTAGTTTTCCCCGAAAACGTATCCATGACTTAACCGTCATAAAATAAGTAGTTTTCCCCGAAAACGTATCCATGACTTAACCATCATAAAATAAGTAGTTTTCACCCGAAAACGTATCCATGACTTAACCATCATAAAGTAAGTAGTTTTCACCCGAAAACGTATCCATTACTTAACCGTCATAAAGTAAGTAGTTTTCACCCGAAAACGTATCCATGACTTAACCGTCATAAAATAAGTAGTTTTCACCCGAAAATAAGTAGTTTTCACCCGAAAACGTATCCATGACTTAACCGTCATAAAGTAAGTAGTTTTCACCCGAAAACGTATCTATGACTTAACCATATAAAATAAGTAGTTTTCACCCTAAAACATTGCCCATGACATTACTGTCATAAATAAGTACAAATAATTCCAAACGCATATGATAAACGAAACAAGTGTCATTGATCCATTCGTAAGCTGCTAAGCTTACAAATACCTATGTTCGTACATGAAACCGTAATCAAACCATGACAAATGAATGCCCCTCCCTCGCTAAACCACGAGAATAAGACAATATGCGGTCATTCGGCCATGTGGACCCCTGGCTAGCGTGACTAACCATGATCGGGGGCGTCACCCCCAATAGTACTATCCATAGAATCCCAGGCTAAGTCCATAGCTAATGGTTACAAAGTGTGTTTATTTCAGGGGACTTTACGAGCTCTATAATCGTTCCTCATGTACAACATAATGTTAGTGTCTTGCTTCCTTGTTATCATATAAAAATGTTTGCAATGTTTTCTCAGTTGTATAAAACAACAATGTTTCCAAATGTATTAAACAATAATGTAATACATAATATGTAAGTATGTTTCTCCCCCGCAGTTTACAAAATATTAAAAAGCGAAAAGGGGGCCGTGAACTCACCTTGTCTCCGATGAAATCCTAGCAAATAACAGTGTGATAGAAGTTCCTGTCTATCTGCACCCTAATCACACAAGGGTACTAATGTGTTAAGACTACCCGTCTTAAATGCAAGTTGTTCACCCGACTTAACGAATCCCGTTAAGTACGCCTTTGTTTAGAAAAACAGTGTTTTCATGTGACGACTCGTTGATGATTATTATTCTAGTCTAGACGCTTATATATTTTCCAAGAAAATATTGTGTTTCCATATTGGTGACTTGTTAGGTGTACCAAAAATAAATATTATTTTTACTTCGGCTCATAATATATTCATATTATCGTTCACATATAAACATATAATTATTTCTTAAAAATAATTATATAAAATCACAAATATCGTTCAAGTATATTCTATGCATGTTATTTATCCTACGTGCGTATAAACCACGTTAACACCTCCACATGCAAATACTTGTCCTGAACGGCATTTTTTAGTTTGTTTACGTTCGTCGTGCATTTATTTTTACTAATATATGCATACGAGTATAACCACCTTTCAACATACAAGTTTCATGTTATCTAATATTTTCATTTTCAAGATAATAATCATAATCGTGTTTCCATACATACATATAACTTGATTTCCATCATTTAACTATTTCATTACTCATTCCGAGTTAACAATTTTTCCATCGTTCACACACACGCACGCTCACACACACACACACACACACACATATATATATATATATATATATATATATATATATATATATATATATATATATATATATATATATATATATATATATATATATCAGGACTTCCATATATATATATATATATTTACATGCATGTTGTTTCAAATTTTTCCAAGTTCTACAACTTTTGATCATGCACCCACTTATATATATGTATAGTCCCGTTTCTAAACATGCATACATGTATTTCACTTATCCAAGTATTAACCATACTTCTCAACTTAATCTTTCCCTTTTATCATCAAACGCTCACACAATAATATCTATTCATAGATATATATATACAGATTACATTCCTTATACATGTATCCATCTACTTGATCATCTTCAAATCATTAATCAAATCAAACATGTATACATATTTGTTTGCATATCTAGGCCTATAAATATAGGTATAAATATTTTAGTTTTCCTTATTTTTAAATCTTAATATCATGTGATTAACAACAACTTATCACAAAATGATCAAAACTACAATTGATACATGTACTTTTATTATTTTCGACCCATATATACATTTTTATACCAAAACCCTACTTTTTAAACTTAATAAGGTTAGGCTTCATAAAGACTCTTTTAATCGTTAAAAATCCTTTTGTTTTTCTTGGTGAACAACATGTTTTCAACAAGAACATGAAGATGAAAATAATGGTTCATGACAGATTCATACCACTAGTCAAAGCTAGGTGAACATTTACTAGTAGAGGATGATAGATGCTCGTTTTGCTACTAAAACCCGACTCCTTGCTCCGAATCTTCCTTGAATCTCCAAACTCTAACTCAAACTTTCTAAACTTTTTGTGTTCTTGGATTTTTTTAGTGTGCAAGTGTGTGCATATGTGTGTGTATGTCTATATATATATAGAGAAAGATAAAGATAGTGTGTTGTTCCATCGTCATCATTACCAGGAAATGATGGAAGAAGAGAGGATTTGATGTGTGCATGAAAAAGGGTTGAAAGGACATAACACTTACACTCATCATGAGGAATGGTTGAGTAGACAAGACTCTAGTTGGTGAGAGTTGGTGAAAAAGTGACCTGCGTACTTACCTTATTTGGCAACAAGTACATTCTTGCAGCGTACTTACCAAGTACGCAAGACCATATTTGCTGCGTACTTACTTAATCTCTTGCGTATTTATCATTTAATTCTGCGTACTTATCAAGTACGCAAGAGAAAATTCTAAATACGCAAGACTAGGTTTGTTAAGTGCGCAAGGCCAGAGACAAGTGCGCAAGTTTCTTTGACTTTTCTGAAATTTGACTAAGTGTTCACCATGTCAAATCTTCAGAACCTCGGTAACCTTCTGAACTATGACAACGAGATCGGAACCCCACAGAAACCCCCAAAGCTGCTTAATGTAAATGATTATTCAAACTGGAAAGCACGCTTTGAACATTATATTTCTTATACCGATTCTTCGTTATGGATACCCATTCTAGAGGGCTATAAGCATCCCACATACACCTACCTTGATGAGGAAGTTCCCAAGCCTATCTCTAAACTTGATGAAGAAGAAAAGAAAGTTTATGATAGAGAGAAGAAGGCATACGGATCTATCACTATGGCCTTGACCAGGGAGTTATTCCACAGCTTTAGAGGATACGATAACTCCAAGGATCTCTGGAAGGCGTTACAGAAGAGATTCGAGGGTAACAGTGACATCAAGAAGAGTAAAAAGGGTCTTCTCAGGAAGTAGTATGAGTGCTTCAGATATCTGGAGAACAAATCTATAGATGAGCTCATCTCTAGATTCTATCATTTGCAGACTGTGTTGAAAGCTTTTGACCTCATCTATCCAAATGAGGAATTAGTTGAAAATTTTCTGGATGCTTTGCCACCCAAATTTGAGATGTATACTACCCTGATGAGAGAGAATTCTAAGTTTTATGAGATGACAATTGATGTGGCAATTGAAAAGGTTCAAGCACATGACATGAACCTAAAAAAAAAGGAGAGCTCAGGAATACCTCAAATACAAGACCCTTCTATGTATTATGGGACGTCTTCTACAACCAAGTCATCGGGCTCTGGAATTGCCCTTTTCTCAGGAAACTCTCATGAGGAAGAAACTTTAAAGGCTTGTGGTGGTCATGCATGCTATGCAGCATCTGGTTCTGGTTCTGGTTCTGGATCTCATCACCAGAATCCCTCAAGAAATCCTTCTCCCACATCTTCAACTAACCAATCAGCAATAGCCAAGATAGCGAAGATCATGTGGCTTTATTCTCATCATGCATGCTTGCCTATGAGAACTTCATTGGCGGTAAGTTCACGGATCCTGAAACCATAGAAAAAGACTTTAATCAGGTGGATCCGGATGATATGGAGGACATGGATATTCAATGGAATATGGCCATGATCTTGAGGAGGGCGAAGCATTTCCTGAACAGAACTGGCCGAAAGTTCATTGGTGGCCATTCTAATGCCAAGGTTGGTTTTGACAAATCCAAGGCCAAGTGCTACAAGTGTCTGAACTTTGGACACTTTGCTCGTGAATGTCAGAAGGACAAAGCACCTGCATCTGGATTCACAAGACCAAGTCAGGGAAGCAATCAAGGAAATAACCAAGGGTACAACTCTAACAAACGCAATCAAAGTCAAAGTGGAACGTCCAATTTATTGGTGGCTCAACAGGGCGATAGCTTTGATTGGGGTGTTCATTTGGAGGATGCCTTTATTGCACAAACACAGGTTGGTCTCATGGCTGAGATTATGGAGATGATGGAAGCTGAGGAAAGGGAAGGTTCTGTGGCTGATCCAGAAGAGTCTACAACTGCAGTTGCCCTCATGGCTATTGGAGAGGCATCATGTTCATCAAATGAGGTAGATTCTAATCCTTTTGCTGTCATTTCTTGTTCCAAATGTCTAAGCTTTAAGGTTGAAAACTCTAAGCTTTAAGACAAAGTCGAACCCCTTCGTATTGCAGCGTTAAGCTACAAGGAAAACGAAAATGTTACAAAGATTCAATTGAAACGTTGAAGAAAGAAAAACGTGATTATTCACTTAAAATCAGTGATCAACGGTTTCATTTGGATGTTGCGTACAAGGGGTTAGAGAAAAAGAACAATGAGATCGACAAGCTGCAAAATGAGATCTTGCAGTTGAAAGGTAATATTGAGAAGTTGAAAAATTCTCGTTTTGTGGTGGAACACTACGAGTCTGTAGTGAGACAAGTGAATGGCTTAGGGATGGGTACTAATGCCTTTCCTCCACCAGTTAGTAGGAAATTTGTCAACGGCTTAATTGACATTGATTTGTCTTGCCTTGATGAGTCCTCGAGTCAGGATGATTCCTCTAACAAGGATGATTCCTCAAGTAAGGCTGACTCTGCATCTAATGAAGAGTTCTTTACTGCTTCTGATGATGGGTCTGAGAACACCTGCCCTGAAGGAGTAGTCTCTAAGGAGTTGTTAAGTGAACAGAAAGTGAAGAAAAACATTATCACTAATAGTGATAATTGTATTTTGACTGAACCCGATATCATTGAATCTAATGAGAAATTGAAAGTGATGCTTTATGGAGGATATAAAAACATTAATCAAGTTAAGAAAGAAGCTTTTTCAGCTCATTTTGGGCTTGGTTATCAAGAAAAATTGCAAAAATTTTATACTCCCAAAAGCCAATCATCATCGGGTCAAACCATTGTTCACCAAACAACTTCTCCTGCTCATCATGCTGAGTCATCTAATGCCAGATCAAATGAGCCTTATAGGAGGACTTACAGAGAAAAGAGAACTTGCTTTCACTGTGGTATGGTTGGTCACATTCTTGTGAACTGTCCTACTAAGAACCAAGGGAAACGGCCAATTGTTTCACAACCGGTTGTTATCCCTAAGTCACCACTAGTGAAGCATTCCAAAAGTCCAAAAACAAATGTTGTGAAACCACCAGTAAAACCTATGGTAAAGCCAAAGATCACTTCCGAGGCTAAACCATTTGTTTCAAAAAAGGGAAAGCTACCAGCTAAACCTAGTGCATCTACCTCTGGTAGTGCACAAACTAGTGTGAAACCTGTGGTGAAACTCTCTAAGCCACAGAGGAGAAGAAGGAACAAGAGATTGAGAAAGCTAGAACAGCTGGCTGAAATTCAATCAGGTGAAGCTTCCACTAGTTCACCTGCTGCTGTTGAATCTAAGTCTACTGTTTCAATTAAGAAAAAGAAGAGGTCCTGGAATAACAAATCCAAATGTTCTCAATCTCCTGATCCCAAATCTTCTAAAGATTCATCAATTTTTGACAGTCACGACTATGAGTTAATTGATGTTGTTTATTTTAAGAAAGACTGACGACCCAAGACCACTATGGCTTGGGTCTCCAAATCTAATTAATTCCTTTTGTGACTCGTGCAGGGACATCTGAAGGGTATTATCTCTAATCGTTGGTATGTAGATAGTAGATGCTCCCGGCACATGACAGGTAACATGGCCTTGCTTCAAGATGTGAAACCATTCAGAGGAGGCTATGTGGCCTTTGCTGGAGAGAAAGGCGGTAGTATCACGTGTCAAGGCATGGTTTCAAATGGTTGTGTCAGCTTTGACAATGTCAACTACTGCAAGCAGCTGAAGCATAACTTGTTGAGTGTCTCCCAGATGTGCGTCAAGGAGTACTCAGTGATGTTTGACAAGACTGAATGCTTGATACTCAAACGTGGTTTTGAGGTTTCCTGAAGACTAGATTCTGATGAGAGCGCCAATGACAAACGACACCTATCAGATTGATATGAGTGTGGCAACAACCACCTCATCAGTTGCTACTTGTTTGCTTACCAAAGCGACAGAGCTTGACTCTATCTTGTGGCATAGGAAACTCGGACACATTTCTTATAGAAAAATGAATCATCTTGTCCGAAACGGTTTGGTAACCGTTGTTCATAAGCTGAGATTTACCGTTGCAGATGACTGTATGTCTTGTAAAAAGGGCAAACCGCAACGGAAGTCTCACAAGCCCAAGCTCCAAAACTCCATCGATACGCCTTTGGAGCTATTACATATGGATCTGTTTGGCCCCATAAGTATCAGGAGTATTGGAGGTAAGTCATTCTGTCTGGTGGTAACTGATGATTTCTCACGTTTTTCTTGGGTGCATTTTTTAGGTACGAAGGGGGAAACTGCTGATATTCTTCAATACCTGATCCTGAGCTTGGAATCTCTGTGTAAGTTGAAGGTTAGAAGAATAAGGAGTGACAACGGAACTGAATTCAAGAATAATTTGATGGAACTTTTCTGTCTCAAGAAGGGGATCCGTCACGAATTTAGTGCCCCGTACACACCTCAGCAGAATGGAGTCGCAGAACGGAAGAACAGAACCTTGATTGAGACTGCAAGGACAATGTTGTCTGATGCAAAGCTTCCTGTCACTTTCTGGGCAGAAGCAGTTAATACAGCTTGCCACGTCTTGAACAGAGTTCTAGTTGTGAAGAGGCACAACAAGACTTGTTATGAGTTGATCAACAATCGACCTCCCAATCTTGACTATCTAGTTCCTTTTGGTAGTCCATGTTCCTTATTGCTACAATACAAAGACCGAAAGTCTAAGTTTCATGCAAAAGCGGTGGAAGGCATCTTCTTAGGATATGTTGCCAACTCGCCTCGCAAGAGAGTGTATAATATAGGAACTCGTACTGTCAAGGAATGGTTTGAAGTGGATTGTAGTAAACACAGCATTCCACCAGATCCAACTAGTCCAGCTTGGGGTTTTGATTATGATGTGCTATTCAAATCTTTCAATATTCCAGATCTGTCTGCAAATGATTCCGCAAATGTATATGAATTATTTGGTGACGGTGATGACTCCAGTTTCTCAACACGTGCTACTGTACCGATTGTAAATCCTGATTCCTATGCTGCATCTGCATCTGGAACTCATGACGGTGGCAACAGTGAAAATGTTCATGTTGACGGAAATGACGCTCAAGCTAATCCTAACACTCGTGTAGGAAATGAAGCTCCAGCTGATCCAATCAACATTGAATCTTCTTCTTCTAGAACACAGGATATGGGGGAGTTAAGCACGAACCTCGATTCAGAAATTCAGGAACCGAATGTACCAGAGATGAGAGTGCATAAGAATCATCCAATTGACAACATTATTGGTGATCCTCATGCCAGTGTTCAAACTCGTCATCGAACCATTGCTGAGAACACTAGTCTCTACTCTGAGATACTTGACACTAGTGTCATGGAAACATGTCTACATGCTGCATTCGTGTCCCAGTTAGAGCCGGAGAATGTGAAAGAGGCTCTCGCTGACAACTGATGGATTGAGGTAATGCAAGAAGAACTGTCTCAATTCCAAAAGTTTCATGTGTGGGATTTGGTTGACTTGCCAAGGGGCGTTCAACCAATTGGCACCAGATGGGTGTTCAAATGCAAGATGGATGATCGTCATGTTGTGGTGAAGAACAAAGCAAGGTTGGTTATTCAGGGTTTTTATCAACAAGAGGGCTTGGATTACACAGAAGTATATGCCCCAGTTGCTAGACTTGAGGCCATTCGACGGTTTCTGGCTTATGCCTCATATGTTGGCTTCAAGGTCTATCAACTTGATGTGAAGAGTGCTTATCTGTATGGAAAAGTTCATGAAGAGGTCTATGTCACTCAACCTCCTGACTTTGAAGATCCGCATAATATCAATAAAGTGTATAAGCTCGACAAAGTACTTTATGGTCTTCATCAAGCACCTCGTGCATGGTATGAGACATTATCTAAACATCTACTGTCTAATGGTTTCGACTGTGGACAGATTGACTCGACCCTCTTCATACGGAAAGCAGGAGGTGATATTCTTCTTGTACAAGTGTATGTGGATGACATTATTTTTGGGTCTACAAACGAAGAGATGTGTAGGGAATTCAAACAGGTGATGAAGTCCAAGTTTGAGATGAGTAACATGGGTGAATTGTCGTTCTTCCTGGGTCTGCAAGTCAGTCAAAGAGAGGATGGCATTTATCTGCATCAAACTAAGTATGTGCAGGACATCTTGTCAAAATACAATATGAATGATAGCAGTACTTATGGCACACCTATCCCCGTCAATCATGGTCTGCATCCTAACAAAGATGGAAAGGATGTGGATTGCAAATTATACCATGGGATGATCGGATCTCTTATGTATCTCACAGCTTCAAGGCCCGACATAACGTTTGCTGTATGCTTGTGCTCAAGGTTTCAGTCACAACCGAAGGAGTCTCATATGATAGCTGTAAAGAGGATTTTCAGATACTTGAAAGGGAAACCCCGATTGGGTCTTTGGTACTCTAAGCAGCAGTCATTTGACTTCAAAGCCTACACTGATTCAGACTATGGCGGTTGTAACCTTGATAGAAAGTCAACTTCAGGTGGATGTCAATTCTTGGGAGACAGGCTGGTTTTCTAGCAGTGTAAGAAGCAGTCAACGGTTTCTGTCTCAACATGTGAAGCAGAATACATTGCTGCAGCTAGCAGTTGTTCTCAAATATTGTGGATTCAGCAGCAATTGAGAGACTACGGCTTGAACTTCACTGGAACTCCTTTGTTCGTTGACAACAATGCCACCATGTCCATCACAAACAACCCGGTGAAACATTCCAAAACTAAACATATTGAAATTCGCCATCATTTCATCCGTGATTGTGCTAAAAAGCATCTCATTGAACTTGTAAAGGTTCACACGGATGACAACTTTGTTGACCTTTTCACTAAGGCATTTGATCGATCCCGTTTTGAGCATCTTGTCAACTTGATAGGAATGTTCAATCCAGAGTGAAAACTTATTTTTCTTAAATCAATTCAATTCATAAAAGTTAAATTTTATTTCTTTTGAGATTTCTATATAGTTCTTTTAATTTTTCAAATATTTTACAAAATTCAAACAAAATAGAAAATGGAGAAAATTTCAAAGTTATCTTGAGAAAAGAGGAAATGATAGTACATCAGAAATGATCTAAACGCCATAGATTGCTCATATGGGAAATGATTGTGGCATGCTTACTTGATTGTTTAAATTATTATGTTTTTAATTTGCTTATTTACAAGTAATTTGAATTGTCAGTAGCCTGTAGACGTCTTTGAATCATTAGTAGTATGGAAACTAAATATAGACTACAACTATGATTTGAACCCATGTATGCATGTGTGTGTGTGTAAAAGAATACAAAAAGATCATTATCAGATAAAGGATGTAAGATTTTAGCAAATATTTTCTTAAGAGACCAGTTTCAGGTTATGTCTTTAGCACAATTACTGCGGTTCATCTCACTGCCCATACTCACAAGTATGTAATGAGAGATTCAATCAAGACATGTCTTTACATCAACCGTTGAGCATGTATTCACCCTTGAATCATACCTGATTCATTGAAATCAAATCCAGATAAAAGTTGGATCACCTTACCTAAATCCTCAGACTCCATATCTATTAACCTGAATCATCATATGATATTCATAGAAGAAAATCCAATCAATCCCTAGACATCCGAATCACTCGATTCTGAATCTTATGATTCTTGATAATCCTTATGGATTCTGCTTGATTTTTTCTGTGCTAAACGATGTAACTTCATTCTGGAGATTTGAAAAACTTTGTGAAAATCTTAGATGCCTTGAGATAGTGCAAGTTACATTTCTGTAGCATATCAGTGGGGTACACGTTGTATATCTTAAAATTAATACCTTAACCCACACGAACGTGATACAAAGATGCTTATGGTTTCAAATATCATTATATTGCCAACTTGAATTACTTGTTTATGTGCTTATTACGTATGAATAACTTGTAATCGATGACATGATCCCATATTCTTTGACGTTTATCTTGTATCGTTTTTGCTAAAGTTTAGCCTGATATGATCCTCTACTCGTGTCTTTGAACAAAAATAGTGTGTGTGTGTATACTTGTATATTTCTATCTTGAAAAGATCAAAAAGATTCTAAGTTTGTGTATAGTTCAATTTTAATCAGAAAAGCCAAAAAATATTTATGTTTAACCTTCTTGAATTGACTTTGAATCCTCTTGATTGAATGTTTTTATATTGTTCGTTATTTGACTTGAAATCTTCATAATTTGAGTTGAAAGTTTGAGCACACAAGGGTCTCTGCGTACTTGATAAGTGCGCATGAGGTAAACCCTGCGTACAAGTACGCAAGACTTAAGTCATGCGTACTTAGTAAGTACGCAAGAGTTAAGTCCCGCGCACTTAGCAAGTACGCAAGACCAATATGTGTTGGGTATATATACAGGACTTAGAATTTTTTTGCGTTTATCTCATTCAAAATTCAAACTACTGTTGAATATCCTCTGCTCATTTTTACTCAAATATTTCAAGTGTTCCTAACCGGTTTTTCATCCCGATTCTATTCTCAACATCGGATAAACATCATTTGGTGAGAATCTTAGGGCTTTTCAACCATGAAATCTTGACTTACGGACCGATTGAGGATTTTGAAAATTTTAGGGTTTAAATCTTGATTTTGGACATTTCTTGGTCGTTTTGGTAACACATTATGATCAAAACTATCTTAGAATCATCAATCGAACATTATTCATTACTTAATCACCCATAACGATCTTTGATTATGTCCTTGACTTACTATTTGACCGTCGGTTCATATAGGTCGTTTTTTAGGTCAAATTTTGACTAGGTTAGCGGGTCATTGATGTGGATAGAGGTTCCATAGGTCCTTATCATGGTTTTCGACCTTGTGGTAACCCTATTCCACATCAATGTCTTACATCTGTTGAATATTAGATTTTTGAAAATTTTGGCTAAGTGCAATTCTTGCGCACTTAACAAGTACGCAAGAAGTAATTCATGCGTACTTGTTAAGTACGCAAGAACAAATCCCTGCGTACTTGCTAAGTACGCAGGAATAACACTTGTGAAATTTTTCTAAGTCTGAAATTCAGTTCAGTGTGTAACTGCTATACTTGGTCATGTGTATTCAATTCCAATGAATCTTCTTGTTCTTATTATGTTTACTGTGTGTTTTTGCAGTGATGGCTCGTGACTTTACCAGTGAGTTCAATCTCCTTACACTTACAGAACCGGAATGGAAGGGTGCTGCACTATAATACCGAGAGATAGTTGATTTCTTGAATTGTTCAAAGATCAGCTATGCTATATCAGCAGATCCAATAGTCTCATGACCGTACCTAGAGCAGTTCTGGGATACAGCGGATCATGACTGCACGGTAACCCCTAATACCATTCGGGATACTGTGGAGGGTCATGACATTGCTTTTTCTGAGGACACAATTAGAAGGGTCTTACAGTTCCGGGATCTCGCCACCGACCCAACTGCCTATCGTGATTACTTTGTGGATGGCTGTTGGAAGCAGCGTATGGGATACATCGGTGTATGAGATTATTCTTCCTATAAGAAGATGTGGGTGCTCGATCAGTGGAGGTACTTTGCCCATGTGATGATCATGTGCATCTCTTCCAGGAAGGCGGGGAAGGATGCTATGGGACATGATCTTGCAGCAGCCATAGTTGGCTTGTCTCTCAACATGGGTTATAACTTCTCAAGATACATCTTCAAGGCCTTAACTGATCAGATCAATACGGCTGAGAGGTTTAGATTCCTGTTATACCCAATATTTGTGCAACTGCTGATCAATGATGCGTTGCCAAATCTACCTGCTATTGGGGAGAGACTGCAAGTCAAAATGGTGGACAAGAGAGTGTTTGCACAGTTTCTAAAGCCAGGCAGTGTAGAACCTACCCATGAGCATACCCCACTCTTTGGCCACCTGATTAATGAAGAGTATGTGGCACCAGCTGATTAGAGATGGTTTAGTCATGAGTCTGAGCCAGAACTCAGTGAACATTATGATGAGAACCAAGAAGATGAGGACGTTGAAAGTGAGGATGAATTGTCTGAAAGAAGAGACGACGAAGCGGGTAATGATGGTGCTGAAGGATCCGACTCCGAAGATACAGAGTCTGATTCATCTGATTCTGATGATGCACCATCACATGCACACCCGAGAAGATTGACAAAGGTGACCCTTCCTAAGTCATCTTCTAAGAGAAAGAAACAATCGACGAGCAGTGAATACGAGCCAGATTCTGACTCAGACACTGCTATACAATGACGAAGACATGAAAGTATCAACAAACAACTGTAGGTCCCTAATTCGGTGCGTGACAGATCTCTAGACTCGCGGTACGACACGATGATAACGTGCGGAATCCATGATCAACGTGCTCGTGTAACTCAATCAACAACAATGGTGTAAATAAACGTTTTGTATTCCACCAATATCAGGTTACAAGATTACAGAATCTGTCTACTCTGATATCGTCTCACCTCTCTTCTCTGTTCTGGTCTCAGTAAACACCTATATATAAGCACTGTTCTGCACCAGGCGAACTTAACAAGTTCGCTTCACTGTGCTTAGGCGAACTTATTAAGTTCGCCTCTAATAGGCTAAGCGAACTTAATAAGTTCGCCTCTGATAGACCAGGCGAACTTATTAAGTTCGCCTCTGATAGGCTAGGCGAACTTGTTAAGTTCGCCTCTAGCAGAACTTACACAGAATTTTATCAACAGTTACAAAACATGTCCTAACAGACTCCCCCTTAACTGTTGCTAACAATTCTATCAAATACAAGTCAAAGACTCTAAGACTAAGACATAATCTTCAAGCTCGTTGTCACCAGAATATGCTCCAACAGACTCCCCCTTGACAACAGCTTCAGAAGATTGTCATCCGTCTTCAAATATCATCAAACACATTGTAGTCTTCGTCTTGTTCATCTGCACTTTCTCTCTTTATTTCTAGAAGAAAACTTGGGAGAAGGACCCCTTGTCAACTTCTGTCTGCAATATTCAGTTTTTGCAAAGGAGAACAACCAAGAATAACCAACAATTAAGATTTCCATGGAAGCTGGAAAAATAAAATCTTTTTGGTTTTTCAAACATAAAAAAAACACAAAATCTTTTTGGTTTTTCTCTATTTAAACTGAAATGTAAAATACAAAATCACATCTTTTTGGTCGAACATCACGAGTAAGAAGATCATATCAGTAAAAGCAATGCAACAATCACACATTTTGGATAAACATCCCTAAACATTCTAAGGGTATCCTATGTCATTCTTTCAAGCCTTGAGCAATCAAACGAATATCTTTCAAGATTATCACACTCTATCTTTTCAAGACTTTCATATTGCATGTTATGATACGCGATAAACATTCAAAGAAAATAGGATCAGGCTATGACACACAAATTCAAATTGTCAATATTATAAGATTTGAAACTAAAGCATCTCATTCCCACTTTCTTGTGAGTTAAGGTACCATTTAAGTATGAAATACAACGTGTACCCCCACTAGTATGCCAACAGAAAGTAAATGCACTATCTTCAAGACATATAAGATTTTACTAAAGATTATCCGAATTTCCAGAATGAGGAGAAATCACTTAGCACATGAATAGCAGAATCCAAATTGGATTGTATAGGAATCAATGAGATTCATAATCGAATGATTCAATGTTTTGGCTCATATATGTGGAATCATAAGATTCAGGTACGTGGATCCAATTGTTATCTGGATTATGAATTCAATGGAATCAGTAAAGATGAATTATCAATAAGATCCAAGGGCTAGTATATGTTTGACAGATGTTGTCAAGTACATATCTTGATTATACTTCAAATTGCATGCTTTTCGGGACATGGGCACTGAAGCAAATCGAATGAATAGTGCTAAGGACATAACCCGAAACTGATATCATAGGAAAATCCTTATTAAAAGCTAATATTCTATATCTGATAATGATCTTTTAACACACACACCCAGGCATAAAATGGGTTAAAATCACAGTTGTAACATATGAAATTATGTTTTCACACTACTAATGGTTCAGTGACGCTTTTAGTCTACTGACAATTCAAATTATATGCATACACAACACTATCATTTCCTATTTGTGTAGTCTCTGAAGTTTAGATCAAAATATATAATTCAGATATATTAACATAAAGCACCAACCAGTCCATCTAAGGTCATGTGTGAAAGAACATCTACTGATGTACTATCATCTCTTCTTTAACTTCAAGTAATGTCGATTTTATCTTTTTCAATTTGTTTGGCTTTTTCAAAGCAAGTAAAAACAAACAAAAAATAAAATCTTCCATGAAAACATTTTAAGAAAAACATTTTACTTGGTTACTCAGGATTAAGCAAGTCAATCAATTTAAAAACTAAAACCAATGTAATGTAATTGAATGTCATTGCCTCTGTCACCAACACAGTTCTGTACTCCCCCTGTCCTGTAGACTCCCCCTCAACTAGTCAAATGGTTGCATCAACGACTTTATGCTCACCATTGTCATCCTAAGTTTCAGGTTATCATTTGGACTTTGTAAAACTGTTTCCAAAACATTGTGTGTGACATATTCTCCCCCTTGAGCATCAAGTCGTTGAATCAAATAGATTTCTCAGTTATCAACAACTCTTTACTCATGCAGATGTCATTTCCTGTCACGTGCTTAGAACCACCACTATCAATAACCAAAATGGTATTAATAGTCCCTCTTGGTAAATCCTGCACATCTAACAAGAAACATTAATTTGATATTGGGACCCAAGCCATGGTAGTCATGGGTCGTCCATCTGTATCAAAATAATAAACCTCACTCCACTCACAATCGAATCTGTCATCGATTTTCGGAGATTGTTCCGACGAATCCGAAACAGAAACTTTAGATTTCCAAACAAACTTCTTTTCATTTATTTCTTTTTGCTTAAAATGTGAAGTGTTTGAAAATTTTCTTTCATTTGAAAAATGTGTACATTGTGAAAACTCTTGTTGTTCTAAAAGTTTTCTCAATCTTCTGTTTCTCCTCCGTCTTTGAGGTCTAGAAAGCCTAACCTCAGATTTTGAATTACCCTTTGGTATATCACGAGGTTTAACCACAGTTGGTTTAACATAAGGCTTACCAGGAGTTCTTACCTTTTCTGCAGTAACATGTCGGTTACCTTTGACGTTGTGAGGACAAGCAATCCGAATATGACCCACAAGACCACAAGAAAAGCAAGATCTCTTCTCACTATATTCTCTCATATAAGGAATCTTCGTACGATAAGATTCACTTGAAGAAGATTATCCTACATGAACTTCTTTTTGCTTTATTTTCTCTCGAACTCCATATTTTTCAACAGGTTTTGATTCAGGCTTCATCTTCTCAGGAACTACATGCTTCTTTCCTTTATTTTTGTAAGGACAGTTCACCACAATGTGTCCTATCTCATTACAATGAAAACATGTACGCATGTCTTTATAATCTCTGACATATGGAACTCTCCTTGAATTTGAAGAACTTCCAAATGTAGAATTTCCAGATGAATTAGAATCAACCTTTGGTTCTTCTTTCTTAAGCTCTTTCGGTATCCCCTCTACCTTAGCGTCATCAAAATATTCATCATCACTCTCATCAGAATACACCATATCTTCACCTGTGACTGGATTCACCTTCAACACAGTCTTAGGATCTAAATCCTCATCATTTATAATCTCAGGTGCAACAGAATAATTGCCATTTAATGGTGGAGGAACATAGCCAATACCACTAGTTCCCTTCCCCTCTTCAGTATTATTATGATAATGTTCTAATAAGAATGATGAATTTGCAAAGCTTTCTAATTTTCTATGCAATCTGATTACCTCTGCTTTAGATTCAGCTAGCTCTTTATCTTTCTCAGTAAGATCAGTATTTCTCTTTTCAATTTCTACAAAGGCCATATCCAGGTGATATGCCTGCTCTTTGATCTTCAAAGTCAGAGAATTTATATCCCTCTTCAGTGATTCTATTCTCTCAATACACACATTCTCATTATCTTTTAATTTCTGATTTACAGTGTGCATTGATTTCACACAAATGAGGTTTACATTGTCATCCATAACCCTCGTCATTTTATCCTTAACTGAAACACAGTTAGAACAAAACGTCTCAGAGTTAGAAAGTACCTCAGGTTTTACTTCTGAAGAAGATGCACCAGGAGCCATGAATACTTTATCATCAGCTTCACTCTTTTGATCAACAATCACAGGCTCTGCATCAGTTTCTGATACACTCAGATCATCTTCAACTGTCTGGAAGCTTACTTCAGTCTCTACATCACTCTCGGTAGACTGAGTACTTTCACCAGATCGAATACTCTCACTATCACTTAACTCGGTAGACGAATCACTTTCAGAAACACTCTGCTTTACTACTTCATCTTTGATCAAGACCACAAACGCTTGAGTAGTAGCTTCACCCTTTTTCTTCAAAGTTTCCCATAGTTCTCTTGAAGTTGGACACTTCCCGAGACTATGAATGATTTCTTTTGGTAAAGACAACGTTAAAGTTTCACGCGTTTTCATCTCTCGATCAAAATTCTGCTTTTCTACTTAAGTAAGAGCTGTCACTGGTTTAGGAACATCATAATATCCCATATAGTCAAAAGTAGGATGAACATATCCTTCAAATATGGATGTCCAAAAGTTTTTATCAGTGACTGATACGAACTGTTCGAACCAGACTTTCCAGTTACGAAAATCCGATATGCACAAAAGTCTCGGTGGCATAGTTCCAATATCATTATCATCACAAGAAATTGACATTTTTGAAATTTTGGCGAAAATACCCGGAAAAATTTTCCCGCCAAAATACTCTTTTTAAAAATTTCGAAAATTCAAAATTTTAAAAATGATTCAAAACGACCATATAAGCTTTCCTTAAAAAATTTGGACAATATGAATTTTCACGCCAAAATACTTTTTTTTTTTTTTAATCCCGATCGAACAGATAAGTTCGCCTGCTGATTAAGTTCGCTTACTCTGCACCAAGCGAACTTATTAAGTTCGCTTAATATTCACCAAGCGAACTTATTAAGTTCGCCTGCACAACGAACAGCAAGTTCGCCTAAAACAGCTGTTCTTCCAAACACGAACAGAACATTCTGAAAATCATGATTTCTTGATGAATTGATGGAATTTGATGAATCTGAACCGTAGGAATATGTAGGAACTGATTTGGAACCCTTCTATCGGATCAATTTCATCAGAACAATCCAAAATCAATCCAAATTTGTCAAAAATCTTCCATTTTTATCAAGAACACAAAATGATGAAAAATCTTCTAAAACTCTGTAATTTGATGTTGATTGGACACGAAACCACCACGAATCTTTTGCTAATCAAGAGCAATAGCTCTGATACCACTTGTAGGTCCCTAATTCGGTGCGTGACGGATCTCTAGACTCGCGGTACGACACGGTGATAACGTGCGGAATCCATGATCAACGTGCTCGTGTAACTCAATCAACAACAATGGTGTAAATAAACGCTTTGTATTCCACCAATATCAGGTTACAAGATTACAGAATCTGTCTACTCTGATATCGTCTCACCTCTCTTCTCTGTTCTGGTCTCAGTAAACACCTATATATAAGCACTGTTCTGCACCAGAACTGAGAGAAGAGACGATATCAGAGTAGACAGATTTTGTAATCTTGTAACCTGATATTTTGGTGGAAATACAAAGAGTTTATTTACACCGTTGTTGTTGATTGAGTTACACGAGCACGTTGATCATGGATTCCGCACGTTATCACCGTGTCGTACCGCGAGTCTAGAGATCCGTCACGCATCGAATCAGGGACCTACAAGTGGTATCAGAGCTATTGCTCTTGATTAGCAAAAGATTCGTGGTGGTTTCGTGTCCAATCAACATCAAATTACAGAGTTTTAGAAGATTTTTCATCATTTTGTGTTCTTGATAAAAATGGAAGATTTTTGACAAATTTGGATTGATTTTGGATTGTTCTGATGAAATTGATCCGATAGAAGTGTTCCAAATCAGTTCCTACATATTCCTACGGTTCAGATTAATCAAATTCCATTAATTCATCAAGAAATCATGATTTTCAGAATGTTATGTTCGTGTTTGGAAGAACAGCTGTTTTAGGCGAACTTGCTGTTCGTTGTGCAGGCGAACTTAGGGAGGCGAACTTAATAAGTTCACTTCACTGTGCTTAGGCGAACTTATTAAGTTCGCCTCTAATAGGCTAAGCGAACTTAATAAGTTCGCCTCTGATAGACCAGGCGAACTTATTAAGTTCGCCTCTGATAGGCTAGGCGAACTTGTTAAGTTCGCCTCTAGCAGAACTTACACAGAATTTTATCAACAGTTACAAAACATGTCCTAACAACAACGGGGGGATAGGCAGCAACAAGCTGTTCCTCGTGAGTTAGAGGATAGTGCTAAGAGGCAAGTACAAGTATCCGCTACGAGTACTGATTCAGCTTCTACCCCACCTTCATAACAGTTGTACCGGCGACATCGGAGGAGGCCACAGGTTACACCTGATGTGGCTGTCACTGCTATCACAGAGGAGGTTCCTATGATAGTGTCCCTCCCTGTACCATCTGTCCAAATGGTGATGACTACTCCGATTCTTACCGAGTCAGTCACCATTACTCCTTCCACTACTCCGACAACCACCATCCCATCCACAATCCCTACTACCACCTTTGAACCTATCAGTCAACCCTACAACTTTGGAGACTTTTCCCAGGGTTTTAACTTTGATAAGATCTTCTCATCCCCACTTCATATTGCTGAAGCCTCTACATCCAGGAATCCTGATCCATATGATGCACGGATTGATACTTTGGAAGCCCAAGTCGCTGCTCTACTTGAAACTGTTCAGAAATAAAGGGAAGAATCTAAGGCTCAACAGGCTCAGATAAATTCGTTGGTGAACGAAGTTACTATTCTAAGAAGCCAGCGGACTGGGACTGAAGAGAGACTAGCAAATGTGATGGCCCAGAACGAACTACTGATCAAAACAAACAATATGATTCTGGGACACAGGTCGTCTGTAGAGGTTCGGTTTGACATGTAGCGGAAAGAACATGAAATGATGGTCAAGTTAGTAACTGACCTGACCAAGAAGCTTGTTGCTCAGGGGGAGAAAGAAAAAGAGAAGGAGAAGGCATCTAAACTGGTTGATCTGACAAAGGATGATGACAAAGACAAGGATCCTGAAGTCGGTCCTAGTGGAAGTGAGCAACAAGCTTTGGCGATAGTGCCCATTTCTGTTGTTCCAATGGCTGAGGTGGAGTCGACTCACCAGGAAGGTGGTGATGCTTCTGGTGGATATAAAGGAAAGTCTGTAGCTGACATTTTGAAAGATCTATCTAACGACGTGTCGGATAATGCGATCTTATTCTTAGAGCCAGACTATTCCAAAGAAGCACAGATCGAGGCTCTCTACAATCTTGAAGAAGGAGAGATCGACTCTGGTGATGATTGGGATGAGGAAGATGATTATGTGGTGTTAGAAGTTCCCAAGGGCAACGGGGAAGGAGAGTATGAGTTTGAAGATGGAGAGATCTTCAAAGTTCCATCCTTCGAATCTCATCTTGACACACGTTCAGTCGAGCCTGCTAGTACTGTTGAGGCGTCGACTGAAGCCTCCCCTGCCGACCCTACACCTATGGATCCAGAGGCAAAGAAAGACAAAAATGTGCCTGAAAGTTCATCAAAGGATCCGGCTCCTGTCTGGCAAAAGACTTCAATCATAGACAAACATGGAGCGACAGGGATGATCTTAGCTGTGAGAAGAAGTTGTTTGCAATCAAGCGAGCTGGGGGGTTCAATACTTGAAACCAACCGGTGAATCTTTCAACTCCTTGCCGAGATATGACCTCGTGAACCTAGTAAACCGAGAGCTTTTGGGTCACTCAAATAACGCAGTAGCGATGGGTTTATGGTAGGTTCTACAGCGTGAGGTAAGATTTGAGAAATTCGAAATGTTTAAGCCTCAAGTGCCCAAGCGAGTCAAGGACAAGAATGCTAGACATCCTGTGACTAAGAAAATCTTAAAGAAACTGGTATACAAGCCAGTGCTATATGAAACCACGATTCCCCTGAGCAAGTTATCTCAGGATATCCTCAGTAACATATGGTACTGGTACGTAGATCCTAAAACGGGCGAGGCAGTGGTGATTGGAAAGGTGTGGTCCGATAGTGGAAGCATAGTGCCAAGGGAACTTATCAGAGTGTTTGATGAAGTCCGCTTCATAAACTTCTCTGTGAAAGATCTGGAGGCACTAGCTGACAGGTACTACATGTACACGGACGAGTGGACAAAGTTCCTTGCTTCTAAATACGACAAGGTGAACAAGTTATGCCTTGACTACAAGAAGAAGATGGAAGCTAAAGTTGGGGAGCAGTGAAGACCGAAGACAATCCAGAGCTGTTGTCAAGGGGGAGTTTGTTGAAGCACTTTTGTGTGACAAACACTCTGGATAGTGTCTTAGTTTATTGTACTTGTGTTGTATGTTTTGTCTTTGTATTGTAATGTCTGTATGTATTAGTTATCGAGTTGTAATTTCTAATGCATGTCATTGTTGTAATTATTCTCTAAGTGTTTTGCGCACTTAGCATGTGCGCAGGAATTAGTTCCTGCGTACTTAGCAAGTACGCAAGAATACTCTGCATACTTGCTAAGTACGCATGAACAATTTGCCCTGCGCACTTGTTAAGTGCGCAGAGATCAGGTTTTGTATAAATAGAATAGGTTGACAGAATATAAGTACGCAGACATTTGCACTCAGTATTTTCTCTCTGTAACCGTTCGAGTTTATAATAGAAGGAACTTTAAAGTGATTTCTTTGTCGGTTTACTTTGTGTTGTTTGATTCTCCACCTAGTCACGGGCATTCCGCACCCGGTCCGACTAGTCACACACCCACATGTAACGATCTGAGACACCCGGGGACCTACAATTAGACAAGACTCTTATAATATCATCATGATGATGGGATGGGTGAGGACATATGGGTGGCACCCACGTATTTCGGCCATCATTACTAAGCATGGGGGGTTGGGTCTTGTCAAATCAAGTAATTATTACAATGATTACTAGATGGTATTTAGGTAGTGTATACCCGGTAGGTTATCCCGTGATCTAATACCCGCTGTATGACTTTTTATGATCAAATAACTTTATATATTTTGTATCTTGACTAGTTTTAATAATGTACTAGTTAAACCCGACATAGTTAATATTTTAATTATAATAAACATGTATACACCAAAAAAAATAACTTAACGTCATATAATAAACATTTAGACGTCAAATTTTATTTGTTTTAAGTTTAGTCACCAATATTTAAGTTTTTATATTATAATGCGTCACTAGACTTTATTTAAATAAAATCTTGTTAATCACCAACGGACGTTCCTTGCGGGTTATAATTGTTTATTCCGTAGTAATTCTAAAAATTACTAAAATATAATGTGAGTTCCTTTGCTAAACTCCTTGACAATACTTTGTCAAACAATAAACCAGAAAATATAAATTATGAACGTGAAATCATAAATATGGCTTTTGACCTGAAATACTGGGTGTCACATAACCTCCTGGTTCTCCTCACCCAGGTGTTGTGTGTTAAGCAGGTCAGCTCTACACACGTAGTCAAGGCAACGATCCATGTGAGATATGAAGGTGTCTAGAAAGAACACGGAATCACACTGATCACTAGAGTTCTTCATCGAATTCATTACATCAAAGGTGACGTTTTCATCCCCCACACGAAGTGTGATCTTACCGTCGAAGACATCGATCAATGCCTTGGCGGTGCGTAAGAAGGGGCGTCCCAAAATAAGCGGGACTCTATCATCGACCTCCATATCAAGAATGACGAAGTCCGCGGGGAAAACAAACTTATCAACTTTCACCAAAAGATTTTCCACTATTCCCCGTGGATACTTGACCGAACGATCGGCCAGAGATATGCTCATGCGCGTAGGGGTCGGATCTCCCAGTCCTAGCTTCTCGAAGAGAGAGTATGGCATCAGGTTGATGCTAGCACCGAGACCGGCCAACGCGTGGTGCACAATCGAGCTACCAAACAAACACGAGAACGTGAAGAAACCCGGATCTGCTAATTTCTCCGGTAGCTTGTTCTAGACCACTGCAGAACATCTTTCATTCAGAGTGACAGTTGAAAGCTCCTCCAGCTTCTTCTTTTTGGACAGAAGATCTTTAAGGAATTTCGCATACTTAGGCATATGCTGGAGAGCTTCAACAAACGGTAGATTTATTTTGAGCTGCGTAAACAACTCCAGAAAGTGTCCATAATCCTTAGCATATTTCTGCTGCATCAGGCGAGTAGGATATGGAACACGACTAAGATCGACATCGGGGGTCTTCTTCCCCTCACTCTTCTCATCCTCTACTATCTTCTCAGCGGGAGATTCACTGTTGGGCACTGTACTTGCTGGGACTCGCCTCTCGTGCACCTCCAGGAATCTCTATCTCTTTCTCCTCATCTACCGGCTCTTCATCATCATACGTCGGTGTCTGCTCTCTCTCCCCTCTCTTGCCACTACGGTTTGTCACTGCCACACCCCCAAATTTATTTACTTATTAAATAAATACAGGTTGCAACGATTGGTTCATTACACGATAGCGGAAGCTGTAATGGTGATTTCTAAGACTTGATTACATATACGATTACTAAAACTAAATAAATACAATGATCTAAGTCCTGCTAGTTCAATGGTAGACTTGAGACTTGATAGGCCCGTCCGGTTGCTAGTAATTGATCCAACATAGCTAGCCTATTCCAACCGCGCCATGGCTAAAGGTTACCTAAGAAACATACTTGAAAATGTCAACACAAAGGTTGGTGAGTTCGCAGGTTTGATTGTTGCAATGTAAAGTGATTTTCCTTGAAAACATTGATATTGTGTACATGGCCATGATACGAAACTGTTTTCCTTGAAAACATTGAAAATATGTACACGGGTTTAATGTAAGGTTGTTTTCCTCGAAAACATGTGATGACTTCATAGTCATAAAACGAGTAGTTTTCCCAATGAAAACATGTGATGACTTCATAGTCATAAAACGAGTAGTTTTCCCAATGAAAACATGTGATGACTTCATAGTCATAAAACGAGTAGTTTTCCCAATGAAAACATGTGATGACTTCATAGTCATAAAACGAGTAGTTTTCCTTATGAAAACATGTGATAACGTCATAGTCATAAAATAAGTCATTTTTCCTGAAAACATTGATAAAAACATTTCCACGTAAACGAATGGCAAAAACCATCGATGTATAAGTGATTGGCAGATCCATCTGCACGAAAACGTTTCAATGAATATGATAAACAAAACAAGTAATGTTGACCCATTTGTAGACTAGCTAGGAATACAAATAATATGTACATACATGAGGCATAACCAAACCATGACCCAGGTGTTTTGCCCCTCGCTCATACCTCACGAGCAATGTTTGAACACTATGCGGTCATTTGGCCAGAGGGACCCATGGTTAGCGCGACTAACCATGACCGGGGGTGTCAATCCCAATAGTACTATCCATAGAATCTCAGGCTAACCTATAGCTAATGGTTATAAATATGATGGTCAGGGGACTTCCAGCGCTCTATATGTGTTAACTCATGCAAACATAAAGGTCGGGTCTTGTTCTCTTGTTACCATATGAAAATGTTTGTAAATGTGTTTCATGTTTTCTCAAATGTATCAAACATTTATTTTTCATGCTTTCAGATATTGTAAGTAATTGTGTCACAAAAGTTAAACCAAAATGTTCGTATTGTCAAACATGTAAGCAAATATGTTTCATATTTTCAAATATGTTATGTAAGTATGTTTCTCCCCCGATGTTTATGAAACATTAAAAAGCTAAAAGAGGGGCCGTGAACTCACCTTGAGTTTGTGTATGCTTGCCATGATAATTGTTCTAGTCAACTTGACTATTCGTACCCTAATTACAAAAAGGGTAATTCGTGTTATTACCGAATGTCTCATATGCAAATTGTTCACCGACTTAGCAAATCTGATTGCTTTTGTTTAAATATCCTTTTAGTTTTTCAACACTCGTTTCGTTATAAAATAGTTCTAAGTTACTGCCCCATGGGACTGATGAATAGGTATCGAAACTTCCTAGTTTCGATTGGGTAAACAGCTATCGAAACTACCTAGTTTCGATTGAGTAAATAGGTATCGAAACTACTTAATTTCGATTGGGTAAATAGGTATCGAAACTATAGTTTCGATTGAGTAAACAGGTATCGAAACTACTTAGTTTCGATACTGTTATTTCGTTTTGACAAAATCAGTCCTGCATATTTTTATGTTTTAAACTTGAATTCGACACCATTTTCTTGTTATCTTTCTTACGTTCGAGTAAACTGTGTGTTTAGCTACGGTTTTAAAGAAAATAATATGGATGGTATCGAGTTTTTACCTCTGGACAGAGACAATGATTTTTTAGAGAAACAGAGAAGATAATCTTCAATTCTCTTGGTTAGAAATCCTTGAAAGCTCCTTATAATCCGAAATATGGTGGATTTTGCCTTAAAACTTGACTTCGATTTGAAGAAAATTGGGGAGATTGTCGTAAGAAGTGAGAAATATGAAAGGGGGTTCGTGAGAATGGTGATTGAGGTGGTATGGTTTATATCTGAGTTTTGAAGTCATGAGGTATGGGTTTAAAGATAAAGGATTTGAATGATAGAAAAGCAGTAGTGTGAATGGGGGGGTCTTCTCTGGCTTCGGCCGAGAAAGTCAAGGGGGTGGGTTGGGTTAATTTGATCTAATAATTAGATTTAAGTGTAAATAAATTAATTCATTAAGTGTATCAATATTAATTAGAGTTTCAAATGGTAATTTAATTTGTTTTAGGTTCTCTACGATATTATAAATTTATTAAGTTTATGGCTCGTTAACGAAAGATATTGAAATCTTGGATTGTATAATTCGTTGAGGTGATTATTTGTAGGTATAGATACCTAAAATTGACGCTACCAGGTAACATCTTCGAAAGAGTTCGTTAGTTTACTTTTACGTATTTTATATATTCTAGTTTAAAAATGAATTATAGTTCAACGTAAATTTTGTGTAATATATATATAGATATATATATATTTTTCTGGTTATTTAATTTAACCACTAGTGTTCGTATTTAGTCGGGTTATCCTGGTATGTGAACCGGTAACTCCTAGAATTACCAAATATGAAATGAGACCATGTACGGTTTTTGTTAGACCTTAACGTCCTTGTTTGTGAAATTAAGTAAATCACAAAAACAATTGTAATGTAAACTCGTTTATAACATGTACGGATATTGACCTGAAATGTCGGGTGTCACATTCTCCCCATGTTAAAAGAATTTCGTCCCGAAATTCAATTTGTGTCCTCTTGAACTGGTGTATCCTTAAACAAGGATGGGTATTTTGTTTTCATTTGATCTTCGTGTTCCCATGTATCCTTAGGGTCATGCTTCGAGTCCTAACGTACCTTAACCAATTCAATACGATTACACCCTGTTCCCTGGACCTTTTAGCCAGTGATTTCAGTATGTTCCTTGACAGGGTGTAGGTTGTCATCTATGTGAATCTCACCAGACAGTACGATTAACGTTTCGTCTGATAAATACTTCTTGAGATTTGATACATGAAACAAATCTTATATATTGCTTAATTCCCCGTGACAACGTGAGCTTGTAGGTTACTGGACCAACCCTAGCCCGTATATCTAACGATCTGATGTATTTATGGTTATGTTTGCTACAGTTGCCACACCTGGCAACTCCTTTCCAAGGTGAGACCTTTAACAAGGCTCAGTCTCCAATTTGGAATTCTAATGGCTTTCGTCTGTTGCTAGCACAACTCTCTTTCGTCTGCATTGAGTGGCTTTCAGACGATCTTTGATTTAGACGATCTTGTCAATGGTTTCCTAGCCAATATCAGGACCAGTCAAATGCTTTTCGCCAACCTTTACCCAACATAGCGATGAGCGACACTTACAACCATACAAAGCCTCAACGGAGCGGCTTTAATGCTGGTATGGTAGTTTTTATTATATGAAAACTCGGCCAACGGTGGTGAGTATCCCAATTTCCTCCGAAATCGATTACACATGCACGGAGCACATCTTTTAAAGTTGGATGGTCCTTTTACCTTGACCGTTCATCTGGGGATGATATGCAGTGCTCATGTCAAGGCGTGTGCCCAAGGCTTCTTGTACTGACTGCCAGGTTCTTGACATGATTTGACTGTCCCTATTAGAGAAAATGGAAATTGGCATACCATGCCTAGCCTCAATTCCCTTAATATTTAGCCTTGCACGCTTCTTACTTTTATCTGTCTCCTTTATTGGTAGGGAATGCGCGGATTTCGTCAAACGACTGACGATTACCATATAGTATCGTAGTCGCTAGGTGTTCTGGGTGGATTTGTAATGAAATCCATGGAATTCTCTTCCCCTTCCCATTGATAAATATGAGTTCGTTGTGATCACTCAGGTGATTCCTAACATTCTACTTGTACTGCCAAGTATCTCCTAGCATAGATAGCTATTTCTCCTCTCATGTTTGGCTTCATAATGGAGTTCCTCGGGGTCCTTATACGTTTCATTCGATTCTAGATGAACGGAGTACTTGGGCTTATGGACTTCATCCATAACCTCCCACATAGGCTACCGATACCTGGTACCCAAATTATATCTGTATCATCCAACTTAGGCTTCAATTGTTTGATTCCATTTACTTGGTAGTCAGTATTCGAAAGCAAAGCGAATACTTCCCCGACTAACGATATTAAACGTGCAAGAATCCCTTTATTTGATTACCCTCAATATGGTAGGATTATGTGATGCTCATTCCTGGTAATGAAAGGAATGGTGCCTGCGAATCTTGAACGTATGCTGACACATACCCTCTATTCGTCTACGCACTTTGTCACAAAAGAAGATCTCTATATATCTTTAAGAAAGAATTACTCGACGAGGTGTCCAAGTTTTAGTTAAATATTGGGTAGTAATGACACAGTACGGAAGCGAAACTTTATGTTTGTCCCTCTTATGCTTTTCGAAAGCATTTTCTCGGACTAAGACTTTATTCTTAATTCAGGTTTCGTGTTATCTATGATCTTCCATTAAAATGGGTCATAATTGATTTAATATTTCAAGATTCCTTGTGTGCTCTTACTAGCAAAATTCGAGTCTAATCACCACTTTACCCTTTGCTTCTACCACATTTCTGAGACAGACCAGCCTGTGGGTTGTAACGTCCAGATATGTAAACTCATGGCTTGACTACCATACTCTCGAAGTATGTACGCCATACGAAGTTCTATGTTTGTTTGGAATATTCACATTTCGTCTTGGTGAGGAAATGAACAGTGATACTATGAGAATGGTCTCATCGAATTAGGGTTTTTCCCAAAATGGACTATGGGTTTGTCAACCCAGTAAGTTGGTAGAAAGGGTTGATAGCCAACTATTAGTCATACAGTGTGTATGTACTTGAATGGTGCTTTGGTGACTTACTGTTACGTATTCCACTCATATAGGTTATAGCCTCAAAATCCTTAGCACCAGGATAAAATTGAGGTAATGAGTGTTAAACATCGAAAACTTTATACTCCTACTGAGCCTGCGTTAAGAGGTTATTTCTTAACAATAGATGATCTAGAGCTTCCTAGTTCTAGAAAACTGGGAGCGAAAGATGTGATCACGCCTCTCCTCTCGGCTGAAATCTGAGATCCATTCAACAAGATGATCTTTGGGGAAATGCGGGTACAAAAGAGTAATAAATTATTCTTCTCAACTATTTGTGGACAGTGGCCTGTTGTGAATAGCTCGAGCTTACGTCCCTTATGCATATCATGAACTAATGAGATTAGCATGAAATTCCGCATTTGGGACTCCTTTAAGGGTTTTGCATGTCGTTTTCCTATTAGTGCGACAATAGTCGTTAGTCCACACTTATGTTTCTTTGGCATTCACTTGAGCATCAACCCCAGCTTATCCATTACTGAGAGAATAGTCAGACTTAAAGGTATATTGAATGTTAATGGCTGCGAGAGTAACCCTGTTTGACCGATATTCTGAAATTTCAGATTAGCTACTTGTCTCACATAGAGCTTCCACAATACCCCATAGGTGCTATATGTATGCGGGTCAGAAATATTTTCTGCCTCATCACCGAAGTTAGTGCATAACACTCTTGGCGTAACTTTCAAGCTTTTGTGAGATTGAACTGTATGATGGATCCCGAGATTACGCTATAATCTCCCACAATAATTTTGCAATTATTGTAATTGTGGGTTGTGGTAATGCTCAATTTGAAGCCATCTTGACAAGTAGAATCTCAAAGAATGAATGTGCGAAATCCTTCGCCGTTCAGGATTCACTAAGGATTGGTTGAATTCAATTTGAATTTCTCTCGTTCCTCCCAAACTATGAGATTTCTTTGACAACACCTAATTGAGAAGTCTGATTTGTTAAGATCCAATCCTTAATCAAGTGACTGAGAACATGGGTTGATCATTAGCTTAGACAGCAAGACTCACTAAAGTTCCCATGCACTGCAAATTATGATTACGTATGCACCCGTAATGATAATTTACTTTGCATGATCCAAGTAGTGTTCCCTCTATCCCCAGCTTTTAAATCAATGGGATTTGAAATGTTTATTAGATTGTGTTTGCACACTTGTGCAGGAGTGTGTATTGTTCTATCGGATTACTCTTGATTATGAGTACCAATACCCATGAGTCTGCCGAATCTGGCTGTTACCGGATGAGGTTAGCGGTAGAGAGGCACCACCAGTGTCTCTCAAGAATAAAATGTGTATGGAAGTCAGGCACTATGTGTAGGGAAGAGATCCTCAAATTAGTGTCGAGCAACTCATGCTCCAAGTATGTATGTACGTATGGATCCACATGATCCTGATGAATGTCTGGGTCTCCTGACCCATGGAGTTCTCCCCCGTTTAGTCCTGCTTATCCACCTTGGATTCCCTTCGGTCCGGGCAATCCTGTCTGCCACATCTCATGGCGATAGTCTATTCGTTCGATCCGGCAACTCATGAATTAGAGTATTCATACCGCAAATACGTTAGAGAGGTAGCTGCCTCCATGGCTGGAGTAGTTGTGGTGCAGGTATAGGTACAGATTCTGGTAAGGATTCAGCACGTTGTGATACCAAGATTGGTAACTGACGATTGCCGCCGTAGTTTCCCAAGCTCAGCTCGTAACTCGATCTTCTAAGGTTGCAGTATGCTAAGTACCCGTTATTCATGACTCGTAATCTGAACAGTAACATGTTGTAAGTGTTTATTATTTCCACATTGTTGTATGTGTTTAAGTGTTCATTACATGTTCCATGTAATGGTATTAGTGTAGCTAATGATACCCTAGTGTAACTCCATACACTAATAGTCTACACAAATTGTTCAGCAATGGTTGGAATTCCTATACTCAAGTCTTGGGTGTTTTTAGTGTGATGCAAGTCTTATAAATCTTGGTCCGTAAATGAGTCCGGTTAGAGCCTAGGTGTCAATAAGGAAACCTAATTCGCTAAAACCATTGCTCTGATACCAATCTGTCACACCCCCAGATTTATTTACTTATTAAATAAATACAGGTTGCAACGATTGGTTCATTACACGATAGCGGAAGCTGTAATGGTGATTTCTAAGACTTGATTACATATACGATTACTAAAACTAAATAAATACAATGATCTAAGTCATGCTAGTTCAATGGTAGACTTGAGACTTGATAGGCCCGTCCGGTTACTAGTACTTGATCCAACATAGCTAGCCTATTCCAACCGCGCCATGGCTAAAGGTTACCTGAGAAACATACTTGAAAATGTCAACACAAAGGTTGGTGAGTTCGCAGGTTTGATTGTTGCAATGTAAAGTGATTTTCCTTGAAAACATTGATATTGTGTACATGGCCATGATACAAAACTGTTTTCCTTGAAAACATTGAAAATATGTACACGGGTTTAATGTAAGGTTGTTTTCCTCGAAAACATGTGATGACTTCATAGTCATAAAACGAGTAGTTTTCCCAATGAAAACATGTGATGACTTCATAGTCATAAAACGAGTAGTTTTCCCAATGAAAACATGTGATGACTTCATAGTCATAAAACGAGTAGTTTTCCCTATGAAAACATGTGATAACGTCATAGTCATAAAATAAGTCATTTTTCCTGAAAACATTGATAAAAACATTTCCACGTAAACGAATGGCAAAAACCATCGGTGTATAAGTGATTGGCAGATCCATCTGCACGAAAACGTTTCAATGAATATGATAAACAAAACAAGTAATGTTGACCCATTTGTATACTAGCTAGGAATACAAATAATATGTACATACATGAGGCATAACCAAACCATGACC
This sequence comes from Smallanthus sonchifolius, assembly GCA_023525975.1. Taxonomy (NCBI): domain Eukaryota; kingdom Viridiplantae; phylum Streptophyta; class Magnoliopsida; order Asterales; family Asteraceae; genus Smallanthus; species Smallanthus sonchifolius. The sequence continues at coordinate 72,058,466 of CM042025.1, forward strand.
CAGGTGTTTTGCCCCTCGCTCATACCTCACGAGCAATGTTTGAACACTATGCGGTCATTTGGCCAGAGGGACCCATGGTTAGCGCGACTAACCATGACCGGGGGTGTCAATCCCAATAGTACTATCCATAGAATCCCAGGCTAACCTATAGCTAATGGTTATAAATATGATGGTCAGGGGACTTCCAGCGCTCTATATGTGTTAACTCATTCAAACATAAAGGTCGGGTCTTGTTCTCTTGTTACCATATGAAAATGTTTGTAAATGTGTTTCATGTTTTCTCAAATGTATCAAACATTTATTTTTAATGCTTTCAGATATTGTAAGTAATTGTGTCACAAAAGTTAAACCAAAATGTTCGTATTGTCAAACATGTAAGCAAATATGTTTCATATTTTCAAATATGTTATGTAAGTATGTTTCTCCCCCGATGTTTATGAAACATTAAAAAGCTAAAAGAGGGGTCGTGAACTCACCTAGAGTTTGTGTATGCTTGCAATGATAATTGTTCTAGTCAACTTGACTATTCGTACCCTAATTACAAAAAGGGTAATTCGTGTTATGACCGAATGTCTCATATGCAAATTGTTCACCGACTTATCAAATCTGATTGCTTTTGTTTAAATATCTTTTTAGTTTTTCAACACTCGTTTCGTTATAAAATAGTTCTAAGTTACTGCCCCATGGGACTGATGAACAGGTATCGAAACTTCCTAGTTTCGATTGGGTAAACAGGTATCGAAACTACCTAGTTTCGATTGAGTAAATAGGTATCGAAAGTACTTAGTTTCGATTGAGTAAATAGGTATCGAAACTATAGTTTCGATTGAGTAAACAGGTATCGAAACTACTTAGTTTCGATACCGTTATTTCGTTTTGACAAAATCAGTCCTGCATATTTTTATGTTTTAAACTTGAATTCGACACCATTTTCTTGTTATCTTTCTTACGTTCGAGTAAACTGTGTGTTTAGCTACGGTTTTAAAGAAAATAATATGGATGGTATCGAGTTTTTACCTCTGGACAGAGATGATGATTTTTTAGAGAAACAGAGAAGATAATCTTCAATTCTCTTTGTTAGAAATCCTTGAAAGCTCCTTATAATCCGAAATATGGTGGATTTTGCCTTAAAACTTGACTTCGATTTGAAGAAAATTGGGGAGATTGCCGTAAGAAGTGAGAAATATGAAAGGGGGTTCGTGAGAATGGTGATTGAGGTGGTATGGTTTATATCTGAGTTTTGAAGTCATGAGGTATGGGTTTAAAGATAAAGGATTTAAATGATAGGAAAGCAGTAGTGTGAATGGGGGGTCTTCTCTGGCTTCGGCCGAGAAAGTCAAGGGGGTGGGTTGGGTTAATTTGATCTAATAATTAGATTTAAGTGTAAATAAATTAATTCATTAAGTGTATCAATATTAATTAGAGTTTCAAATGGTAATTTAATTTGGTTTAGGTTCTCTACGATATTATAAATTTATTAAGTTTATGGCTCGTTAATGAAAGATATTGAAATCTTGGATTGTATAATTCGTTGAGGTGATTATTTGTAGGTATAGATACCTAAAATTGACGCTACCAGGTAACATCTTCGAAAGAGTTCGTTAGTTTACTTTTACGTATTTTATATATTCTAGTCTAAAAATGAATTATAGTTCAACGTAAATTTTGTGTAATATATATATAGATATATATATTTTTCTGGTTATTTAATTTAACCACTAGTGTTTGTATTTAGTCGGGTTATCCTGGTACGTGAACCGGTAACTCCTAGAATTACCAAATATGAAATGAGACCATGTACGGTTTTTGTTAGACCTTAATGTCCTTGTTTGTGAAATTAAGTAAATCACAAAAACAATTGTAATGTAAACTCGTTTATAACATGTACGTATATTGACCTGAAATGTCGGGTGTCACAGTCACCGCCTTCAGAGTGGCTTTCGGGTTGGTCTCAGTACTACCCGAAAAGGAACCTCCTGATCTATCAGTCAGCTGTCGCGCAATGTCTCCCACTGTGCGCTGCAAATCTAAGAATGCAGATTGCTGACTCCTCAGTAATATGTCATGTTCCTTCAACTTATTCTGAGTCTCCTGATCCCTACTCACTAGCTGAGCAAGCATCTGAGTCTTGGTAGCCAACATCTCCTCATTCTTCTTCTCACTCCCACTGCTACCAGAACCTTGTCCTCCTTATCCACCGCCATACTGATTCTGACGGGGTTGAAACCCAGGTGGGTTCCCGCCAGATCTCCAATTGAAATTGGGGTGGTTTCTCCATCCCGAGTTAAACAAAGGGGGTTTTTGATTCCCTAAGAAGCCCACCTACTCCTGCTTAGTGACAGGTCAATCAATGGTGTCATATCCTCCACTGCATACCTCACACTTCAGAGCACTCATCTTCAGCTCTTTGTTCTCTTTGGTCATAGCTGCAAGTGCAGCAGCCACACTAGTCTCAGTGGTGACCTGATGAACACCCCTAGTAGGTATAGGGGTGGTCCTAGTGTTAGGAATGAAATTCCTAGTGGATGGATAATGTTGCTCAGCCAGAGCAAAACTCTCAAACATCTCCTCGCACTCGCTCGGCTCCTTCTTGTCCATGATGTGGCCTCCTGCAACAGTATTGAACATCTGTTGTTTCTCAAAAGTTAAGCCATTATAGAACTTCTCAACTAATGCCCAATCAGAAAGGCCATGCCTGGGGCACCTACTAAGCAGAGTGTTGAACCACTCCCAAACCATGTGGTAAGGCTCATCTGGGTCCATGCGGAAAGAGTGGATCTGGTCCCTTAGACGGCGGCCTTAGATGGTGGATAGTACTTCTTTAAGAACTTGGCTTGCAGATCCTCCTAAGTGGTAATGGAATCTTGGGTCAGGGTATCCAACCAAGTGGCAGAACGACCAGAGAGAGTGAACGGGAAAAGACGCAAAAGGATTGCGTCATCAGAAACACCAGTAATACGAAAGATATCGCAAATACGCGCAAAGCGGGACAGATATCCCGGCGCATCCTCTTCTCCGAGTCCGTGGAACTGAGTAGAGTTACTGATGGTGTTCATGACATGAGATGGAATCTGCCAGTTATTAGTGTTAGGCACAGTAGGATGGGTGATAGAGAACCTCTCACCCTTGAAACCATCACATGCCCTCTGGTGGACGGTACGTCTAGGTGGTGGATTAGCGTCACCCATATCAGCAATAAGAACTGGAATGCTTCTCGACAAAATCACTCAAACGTTCACGGAACTTACGGCTGTGCTCGTGAAGCTCCCGCTCAGGCTCTGAATAAGCAGTGAAATGAGGTGATTCTTGTGATCGAGTGTGTTGCATAAACTGGAACAGGAAACAAAGGAAAAACATAATGAACGAAGAACGAAGATAAGACTCTAACTAAGACGCACACAAGTAGCAAATAAGACAAAGAAAGCAAACAATATCTAAAGACAAGAAATAAACTACCGAATTTGACTAAACACAAAAGAGAGAAAGAAAACAAATAACCAAACAAGAACTAATCAAAGCTTATTTCGCTATTGCCAAATGTCCCCGGCAACGGCGCCAAAAACTTGATGTCGGTCAAATGGTCTATAAAAACAAAACACAAACTAACCTAGACACTCTAGTTAAACTCTAGACACTCCTATGAACTAGACCACAAAGACAGGCAAGTGAACCTATCAATTGCAATATAGCTTAACGAAAGTCCGGATATCGAACCCACGAGACATAGACATTAACTAAAACTAGACTTTGACTAGGACTTGGATATTTGGTTTGGGGGGGGGGATCTACGAACTAAGTTTAACTAATGAACTCAAAGTAAACGGATTAAAGAAGACTACTAAAGACAGTTAACAATCAAGCAAAAGACTCGGATGAAATCGGTAAGGAAAAAGACACTACCTAGGTTACGAATCTTGTTTGCTAAGCTCGGACTTCTATCGGTTATGGAAGATGTGATGGAACTGGGATCCTAAGATATGACACCCTCAGACTACCTAATGGATTCCTAACCACTCTCAAGATGTGACCAGAAGGGAACCTAAGGGATACTAAACTCACCAGTGGGTCGGATTACCTCTCGGTCTCACCAACTATGCTAAAGAACTCAAAATACAGCTCACCTTTCGGTATCACTATCTCAATACATCAAAGATGCAAGGAGTAACCTGAGAACAATTTGTTTGACACGAATTAACAACGACACTAGAAACCCTAAGGAAACTTCCTCTCAGACAGTTTACACTCAGAAACTCTAACACCGAAGACTAATTGATTATCTATCACCTTTCAGGTATCTAGATAAGAAGAACACTCAGTTTAATAGATTACAAATTAATGTTCCTATGGTTACTGACGTCTAGCAAACCACACACGAACCACAAACACAAAGTAAGCGATCTAATACACACCTATACGTGAACGACATTCATAAAGATGCACATGTCAAGAAATGGAACTTAAATTGCAATTCCACTTAAATCCCATTAATTTCTGCCAACCAAACTGGACCTTTAAACGATGTGTAATGGAATCAATAAATAGTGATTCACGTTCCGCTATGTCACTTTCATGTCAGCAGCGGCAATCACTAAATAAAATCACTAAATTCTGTAGTGGTTTCACACTTTCACCGTTAACATTAAACTTTTAATCATTAACTAATCATTATTAACAACTAAACATTTAAGAACTTGTTGAACAGTAACGTATCTTCTCCTATGCTGTGGGTACAACCAAGTTAAACGGTAGCCACCTCCTGCTTCTTCTTCCCACCGTTTCATACACCTGTACCACCTCAAAAGGGATTATGAGAGGAACGTAACTCGAAGGAGACAGAGTGGAGGAGGAACCTGACCGGAGGTGGTCGTTCAACGGGCGGTAGCTTAAGCTGAACAACGAAGGTCCCTACCGACCACCGATGTCGGATTCGTAAACAGGGGTCATACAAATCAAACGATTTTGCCTTTTCGGAACCCTAGGTGGCAATTACGTGATTGCAACACGAAGGTAAACTGTTAAACCCTAATTGCTTCTGACCTGCTTTGCCAGGATGTTGTTCCAGATTTTGACAAGAACTCAGGTAGGGTTTCAACGGCGGACGACGATGACGACGAATCGTCCTTCGATTACATGGTCTGTCATTCGAGTTCCAAGCTAATCCCAAAGGGGTTTATGAAATTGAACTGTCCAGGTTAGAATTTTGACTAATTTTCTGTTCTTTCGTACACCTAATTAGAGTTTTGAATAATGTTCTTTTTTGGCTTTTTATTTTCAACTATATTAGTTGAATCGACCTCTGAAGACTGCAAGCTCTTCTCTGGTTAGAGTGAATTATGAAAATTGATACTTTCTGGACTTTTGATTTTTGGTCTACCTATTATTATATATAATTTGACAATTAATTTGCTAATTTTTTTATTTATTTTTATTCTTTTGCTTTAGATGGTATGATCAAAATTCATGAATATGCAATTTATTCTGCCAACATAATGGAAGTCAATTAATATAATTGACCCATGCCCTCACCTGCAAGTCAATTAATAGTGTGTTGCAAAGAACATTTAAGGACTTAAACTGAATATGATGTAATGACTGGCTGTTAAGAAAAAATGTGTGTCACTTACAAATGTTTCTTGCAAGAGAGTTGTGCATAATCAGTTTCTTTCTTTGGTCCTTTCAGTTAAAATTTTGGTGACTAAGCCTCACAGCTTTAAGGTTTTCCCAGGTTTGTTTTCGCTTGCGTACCGTATACAAATGTGTTCATAACTCTTTCATTAATTGAATGTCAGAAAATCTTTTCTCAATTGGATTTTGAGACTTTTATTTCTTTGCAAAAAGAAGATGAGCAAGTGAGGAAAAGATGGTCAAATTTGCGAGCTTAAGAATCAGAAACATCTTCCTGATGTTGGTAATTCATTGATACATCAGGTATCCATCATTGTGATTTTACTCAATAACTTATATGTCCTAAAAAAATTATCTTTGTACTAGAAAAAAATTTGAAGATCCTCTGTCTAGCATATCTCAAATGCAAAATAAGTTGAATTCTTTTACATGGAAGACATGTACTCATTCATGAGTTTATGGTTTTTTTTTTCGAGACGGTTTTATCTTTTTGTTAAAAGACTTTTTTTAATTCAACATATTTAAAGTAGATATCTTTTAATGTTTTTATGTTCGAAACCGAGCCGACATATGCGCGTCCCGCCGCAATGCGCGGTTTTACTGTACCAAGCAGATTACATAGGCATAGTTCAGAACAAATTTGATGGCCGCACAACACGCAATGATCGCTATCTACGAGTGCTTGAGGACAGAAAGTAAGTCTTGAGAATATTCATTTTCAATCACCCAAAACATAGACTATTCTAAGAACAATTGCTTTAGCTTCACAAAAACACCCCTCTTTTAAATCAAGTTATTTTTTTTCAGCAATCAAGATATTTCTCTCACAATTTGGAAAGAAACATTAGCAACTTTTGACAGTGCTGCACCGGCTACAACATCAACTCAAGTTACCACATTCGCAGGTAAACAAATTCTTTCAACGATATTAAATGAATATAAAAGGTTACCCATACTTTAAAAACCTTACTATCCTTTTTACTTTGAAAATAATGTCTTTCAAGTCTAACAATTATGGTTTACATTTTATGTATAATATCAACCACAAAAGGACGTCTCCATCTTGCAACAACAGCGGCATCATCATTGTACCTAAATCCTGCCATATCGATCGGTCAAACTCTAATCAACGGGTAATATTTCACATGAATGCAATTTGAATGACAGTTAGTACTAATAACCATCAGTTGAACATGATTTGTTTGATCACAACAACTGTACAGACCAGGTACGAACACTTCTTCCTCTTCATCATATGCGTGCCAATCACCAATTCACACATATCTGCAGACTGAAACAACACTGGCCTCGCTTGCACAAAAGCAAATGGGAGAACTTGCTGTAAGAACTATAGCACATATCAACTATAAATTTTTTTATTAGAATCAACAATACAAATTTTGACATCATTTGCAACTTTGAATTACAAATTATTACTCTATCACTCATTCATGTTAAGCATTGTAAGCTACCTGCCTTTACCTTCAACTGTTTTACTGCAAAAAATTAGAATCAATCAATATTATGTTCACAGATATTCCTATTCATACTAAACCAAAATTAACTATCTGACCTGAATCTTTCCAAATTTTACAGTATGATATGTTTACATACACTGTCTTCTTGCTTTATTTTTCAACATTGTTTGTGCGTTCCACTTGAATCCTATTTCTTATTGTTTGGTTAGTGGATGTTCAACCCAGATTGGTAGGTATCAACCCAAAAATTCTTCTGACATTAGTGAAAATCATATGCACGGTTGGCACTTTCGACCCATTCAAATTCTACAGACCTGAACAGAATTTTTAAACACACTGCTTTGGGTATCAAATTATTGCCACCATGTTTGCTTAACGTGACCTTTATACTTTGGAGATAAAATAAAAAATGGGAATACTGAACAACACTAATCATAAGCTATCTTAAAGTTTTACCATATCCTGATTGAGATCTTTAAAAATTACATGATGGTTGCATGTGTTCAGCCATGTTTTTTGTTTTTCATCAATGCAGTGTGCTCTCTGTTTTAGTTCATTTACTAGCTGCACCTTTTGTTTTCTTTTTATTATAATTTATAAATATTTTTTAAATCATTAAAGCAAATTCATATTCAGTTTGAGGAAACAACACAACAAAGATATGATTCTTGATTGTTCTTTGATTTAAAAAATGAACTAAATCACTAAATTTTTGTGCATGCGCATATTCTACAAATATGATGCGGGACCTTATTCTATCTCATGTATGCAGGGATTAACATTTACATGCACCGCATTAATCATACAATATACAGAAGGCATGACATGGTATTACACTTCTTATCCAGTATGCCAAATGGCAGTCGACAAAAGTGAGGACATATGAGCATGCGCAACTGATGGAAGCCTAGACACACCAAAATTCATGTAAGAACAAGTTAATAAAAACATTAAAAAAGAACATCTTTACTAAACTCTGAAATGCAGGTTTCGCTTATCCGCCATCATAGCCGATGAAACCGGAACAGCAACAGTGATAATATTCGACAGGATTGCAAAACAATTGGTTCAAAAAGAAGTCTCAGATTTGGTTACTACAGAAAAATACGACAACCCGCAAGTGATACCACCTCCCTTTCTTGCACTGAGACAACAAACAAAAAAATTCCATCTACGTACTTCGGATAACAAGCGCTGTCATAGAGCCATCTTCACAGTTTCCAAAGTTTCAGAAGCAACAAACACCACAGGTAAGCACTATCCACACCACCATCTGAGGCAACACCAACAACAAGCGAAATTACCCCTGCACCAGAAACTCCAGGCCCAAAAATACATCAAAGCACAAGCATCAAAAGAAATCTCTTTGACAAAACAGGTAATTAACGCTTTCCTAAGAAACCAACAGCCTACAAAAGTCAATACCTTCGAATTTCAAACAAAAAAAAAACTCAACCTTTGCATCATACAGGTGAGGGCAGAAGTGAGACGAATAAACAACGATATCTAGACGCCAATCCCATGAGAAATTGAAAAAAAAAACCAACGTTTTGACCAACCTTTCGATACTCTCAGGTGACATACTTACTATCCATACATAGGTAAAACAGTTTATGCTTTTGAAACCAAACACTTTGTAAAATAATCAGTACGTTTTCGTTTGTCCTTATGTAAATTTTAAGGAGTAGATATTTAATTGTGTTTGCAAATATTCTAGCTTCTTAATGATTCAGTGCCACACCCAAGTCCATTTCCATCATGTTGCATCAATTGTCAGGGATTTCCAAGCAGATATAAATATCACGTTCAGTCCATAACATGTCATGTAATTGTATCGTCGCTCTACAATTCCAACACCATCCCTTAACAGGTTCATTCCTGCCGCAACGCGCGGGTAGGAACAACCTAGTTTTTAAAAAATAAGAAAGTTATAAAAATAATAATAAAAACATAAAATTAAATTTATAAAAATGATAATAGAACAACCATAAAAAATACATTAAATAAAAAAAATTAAAAAAATACATTAATTATCATTTTTTGAAATTTCATTGCGTCAAATCGTAGATATTGTTTTCTGATTTCTTTTCACATTTCCGTGAGTTAACGATCTATCCCAGTTAAACTTCTGTCACTTTTTCCATTTTACCACTTTGCACATGTAATTTGTAAAAGGACACATAAGTAGTTTGGTTACAACTTGATCAATCTTATGATAAAATTCCACTAATCTATTAACTCACATATCCTCATATTACATCTATTTGGTCGTGTTCTTATTATTTTGAATGTGTTTAAACACCAATTTCACAAAATCATTATTTTCTAATCCGACCCCTTTATTACTAAAATAACTTAATGAAATGCATGGGCTAAATGAGTCTGACTGGGACTTAACTTGTTTATTATTATATAAGAAACTCTATTCATTTACATTTTTACTACTAAAATAACTTAATGAAATGCATAGGCTAAATGACTAAATAAGTCCGACTGGGACTTAACTTGTTTATTATTATATAAGAAACTCGATTCATTTACATTTTTACTTAAACGGGTTTTACAACCTTATACCACCCAACTTTTTATTACCTAAGACGTGTGGAAGTATTTCGAATGTGTTAAAACCAGTTTCACTAATAAACAATTTACAAAATTCATAAATTTAGGTGAATTTTATAATTTGTTATTTTCTTCAAATTTCATAAGTTACAAAATTCTAAGTTTAGGACAATTTTATAATTTGTTATTTTGTTCAAATTTCATTAGTTACCATTTTATTTTGTGGTTTGTCACCATACACTTTCAATTGTCAACCAATTAATAGCGTTTAAAACATATTTTACATAAAAATCCCACTTTACATTAACTTTGATGAAATTTGTTTACTCGTTTAAAATTCACCACATTTATAAATCCATGTTCTTTAATCCATTTCTAGTCAATTTAATTTTCCATACTTAAAAAGATAAAGTAGACTCTCTCATACACCTCAATCCAAGTTGTTATTGAATTTCAATGACCTATAAGCGCCTCCGTAGTGGAGGCGTGAAATGGATGGTGTGAGCCATCTAGCTTAATCATCGGCGTGAAACATCGCCTCCCAGGACGTGACCCAGGGCGTGGAGCTGTGGCGTGAGCCGGTTCAAGGGGGAAGGGGCGCTTTCTTTTGTGTGTGTGTGTTATGTATATATATATGTGTGTGTATATTTGTGTGTGGATAGTGGAACCGGCTACCACTACTAGAAAACTGGGCAAATGCGACCGAAATTTGCGACCGAAACGCCGGTCACAAAATTTGCGACCGAATTTATAAATTAGCGCCTGCACTAGATCTGGTCGCGAAACAGTCGCAAATTTTGCGACCGCTAAACTTCGGTTGCAGTTCAGTCGCAAATTCTGCCACCGCTAAACTTCGGTTACACGAGAGTAGTAGTAACTCAACATTTTAACTTACCCCGAGCACTGATAAATCTTCATCAGTGGTAACTTGTCTATGCAGTGGCAAGTTCTTTCTTCAACGTATCAGTGGCAACAGTAGCAAAGTATATATTTGTACCATCAGTTCCAAAGGAGTTTTTATCCCAACAGTTATTCATTGTTAAATAAAGTGATTGATGGTTACTTATGGTCAATGATGTTCTAAACGGGTTAGTGGTTCAAACTCAGTCAATCATAATGAGTCATGGTCAAACATAGTCAATGTAGATCAAATGATAGGTAGTCATAGTGCATCATGGTTAAATGTAATAAATCAAAGTCAATGTTGGTGTATATGACCGTTAATACTCCTTATATATCGTTATGAGCTACAATGACCTGTTTGTGATTCATTATGACCCATTGTGACACTTACGAAAAGTAATATGACATGTTAGGCCAAACGTAATATGGCTTATTAATGCACATGTTGATGTGGCGGGCGTGAATATGAAACCACTACAGATGGCCTTACAAGACGATATGGTTTCTTGAAATTTATGAACTATATAATTGAGCACCCAAACTTTTCATGTTACAAACTCAAATTATACATGTTTACCAACTTTAAGCATCATTTTTAAGCTACAACATGTGTGAATTAAGATTGAATATAAAAAATCCAACTCCCGATCGGGTCAAACTCGCTTCAATGCAAGAACATAGGAATAATGATCTCAGTTAATGTTTCAGAACTTTAGGGCATCTTCAAATGATGCTCAAGACGTTTTTTTAAGCTTACAGAATTTTAAGGTAAATATAAATTTTACGTGTAAATTTTATAAAAGACCGAGTGGTCTACGTTTTATCTATATAAACAATTAAATTAGGCCAGCGTTTCGCGACGGGTTCTATTTCGATTTGCGGTCAAAATTAGAAACATTGTTTAAGCAATACGTCGCAATGATACATTTTGAATTAAAAAAAAAAGAAATATTTTATAAGCTATAAGAGAAGCACAAAATATTCATAAATATTAAAATAGTTAAGAATTTCTAAAAAAAATAATTATGAATATAAAAAAAAGTTAAAAAATTATTTATGAAATACGCTAACGTTAGCGCAAAGGCATGTTGGCGTCAACAATTGAACAGTCAGGGGAGGGACGGGGGGTCGAACCGGCGTCACTTGTGTGAGCGAGTGTGGCGCGGATCACCATGCCAGGAGGCCATTTCATTTAATAACCTAATGAACACGTATATATTATGAGGAAAATGTCACACCCCGGTCCCAGACACCGGTTAGACGTGACGTATGGTACAGAACACAAAGCGGAAGCTAAACCATAAAACCTCTTTCATTTATAAGTAAATTGTTTTTACATCATAAACCAAACTTCTATTACAAACTAACCAAACCAACAAACATCAGTCCTGTCAAGGAACTCAAAACATCCACAGGGCTTATAACTCTACCAAGCATGCCTCCATCCATTTTCACAATCCTCTGATCATCCACACAACTATCCATATCTACAGTCTATCTGGAATGCCACTAAAGGATCTGTCACACCCCGACCGATGACGGAATCATCGAGGCGGACAATGAAATGATTGTTCAAAAGCACATGATAGCTAAAATATTGCATAATTCATTAATTTAATTAAAGACAACAAATATTCAAGTACAATACAAATTCAAATAACCTAGTCTATTCCAAAACATTGATTTAATTAACTAGGTCCATAAGTTCTTAAGTGGTAGAATCTTCAGCAAGCAATCCATATCCAAACCTGAAACATTATTTAAATCAAGTGTCAACTATAAAGTTGGCGAGTACATAGGTTTTGTGAACCCGATAAATGGTAGATAAAAACGTTTTGCAACTCATTGTTTATCTTGTTAAACATAGCATATATGGTTGTATCCTTCATGTTTATCTAAGCAAATTTCAAACCTTGATTGACGCGCTTGAGCATAGCACAACGGCTAGGCCCGGTATGTTTGAATATAGTTATCCATTATATCCGATATGTTTGAATATAACACGCGGCTATATCCGAGTATGCAGTAATAAACACTCTAACCGGGTGAGCTGGTCAGACACAATAGATCTATTAATATTACTGTTGGTTTTCTTTGTGTTTAAAATAAATGAATGTACACCCAAGATAATTCACGATAAACAAGCATATAATCCATATGTATAACACGTATAAACAATTTGATGAGTATCACGTATAATGTTTCACCCCAAAGCATGTAAAAATATAAAATATGGGCTATGTAACTCACCTGGCTAGCGGATGTTTTAATCCACATGGGTAGGTGATAAGGATGTTGAAGTTTAAGCACGTTGAAACCCTATGTGGATAAATGGGTATTATTGTATGTTTGTATATGTGTATTCGTATTTAAATGTGTATATGTTTATAATAACATTCCTTAAAATTATTTGTATAAAATATTGTAGTAAAATAATAATGATGATTTTTTTTTTGTAAAATTTAACATCTATATATATTTAATCTTGTTAGATATTTATATTTTAAATAATTTGTTATTATGTTTATTGTATTTATATATAATAATAAATAAAAGGAAAAGTTTTTATTTGTTTAATTATTATATATTTTTGTGAGTTAAAATTATTTTAACAAGTTTATAAAATATAGGGTTTATTATTTTATAAAATTGGACGGGTTAAATATGTGAAGAAAAAAGTTATTTAATGGTTTCGAAAATAAACGAATGAGTCAACCAACCCGTAATAGTTTTTATTGTATAGATATAATATTAAAATATGATAAAATAAATAAATAAAATAAAAACAGAAAAAATTTGGGTTGGGCCGGAGGCCATTAGGATCGAACCCGTGACCTAAGACTCAAACACACACACGCATAACCAGCCGGGCTACTGCCCATCGCTGGTTATGTGTGTATCGTTTAATTTATAAACACACACGCAAAGCTGGTCGCTGGTTCTCGGCAACCGGCAAACAGTGTCCGAGAACACTGGTTTACCCGGTAATCGAAGGTTTGAGGTCGGGTTGTCGATTGGAATAGTTTGCCATATGATATCAGAAGGTAAAGAAACGAAGTTGAGGTACCTACTTGGTCGCGAAGGGTCTGGACGGCAGGGTCTTAAATCCGAAAATACCAAGATCGGTTAACTATGCTTCGGGATGAATTAGACTCTGAGATTCTGGTCACAGCTTCTCACAGAGGCGACGAACCCAATGTCGGCTTCAATTTTGAGTGAGAGTGGGTGAAGAAGGGGTGGCGAGCTCGAGCAGGTCCGGTAATGGCTATTTATAGCCGAGCTCGATCCCGATAATGATACAAGCAATTGAGTATGTCCAGACACTCGTCTGGACGAGACGAAACTATCGAGCCATCTTGCAGGCGTGGAGGTTTCTTGTCGAGGCCGAATTCGTGGTGTGGACTTTCGGCCACAAACATGATCAGACTTTCTGTATGTCGGGGAGACCAATTGGTCGAGGGCTTTTGTTCGCGTGGGGACGACGAGGTCAGGGAGACCATTTTCGGCTGTCAGGTGCAGGGAACAGGCGTGTCGAGGGGGTCGCCGGAAAATGGCTTGGACCGCCGGACAATGGGGGAGACAACCGGAAATGGGAATTGGGATTTGGCAGAAATGGTCCCTGAAGTTTGTTTTTGTATTAAAATAGTCCCTGAGATTGTTACCCGTTAGTCCCTGTGGTTTAGTTTGTCCAGAAACAGCCCCTTAACAGATTTTGTCTTAAAACCTTTTAGTTTCATTATTTTCAAAACAGCCCCTTAACTTTTATAAAAATAATTAATTAAATTTCTTTTTAATTTCAATTATATTTTATAAACTTATATTATTATTATAATTATATTTTTATAAAAGTCAATTATTATTTAGATAGATTATCATATTTTTGTTATGAACTTTAAATTTAGATGTATATAAGATTTTATGTAAGTTTAAAACTTATAAAATTTTTAATTATTTTAAATCCATAAAATAAAAATAAAAGAATGTATACTTTGTATAAAAATTAAATAAAAATACTTGCATTTCATTCAATAGAAAATGTTTACATGACATATAATATAAAAGCGTGAATTGAAAACCCGAAATGTCACAGTCTCCCCATGTTAAAGGAATTTCGCCTCGAAATTCAACTAGTGAGGCTATGAAAAGAGATGCAGATATTTGGATTTCATTTGGTCTTCACGTTCCCAAGTGAACTCGGGTCCACGTTTAGACTCCCAACGGACCTTGACAATGGGGATGCGGCTACGCTTGAGTTTCTTGACTTCACGGTCCATGATTTCCACGGGTTTCTCAACAAAGTGTATTTTCTCGTCAATACGCACTTCATCAAGAGGGATGTGGAGATTCTCGTCGGCTAGGCACTTTTTCAAATTAGATACGTGAAAAGTCGGATGAACGTTGCTGAGCTCTGAAGGAAGATCGAGTTTGTAGGCCACTTTTCCTACCCTTTCGAGTATCTTGAATGGACCCACATATCGAGGTGCAAGTTTTCCTTTCTTTCCAAATCGGACTACGCCTTTCCAAGGTGATACCTTTAGAAGAACCATATCCTCAACTTGGAATTCCAAGGGTTTTCGTCGTTTATTGGCATAACTCTTTTGCGACTCCTTGCTACTCGAATGTTGTCACGAATAAGAGAGATTTATTCGGTGGTCTCTTGGATAAGCTCGGGACCGGTGATTTGTGCTTCACCAATTTCGTTCCAACAAATCGGTGAACGACATTTTCATCCATAAAGAGCTTCAAACGGTGCCATGTTAATACTTGTGTGGTAGCTGTTGTTGTAGGAAAATTCGATCAGTGGTAGGTGAGAATTCCAATTGCCGCCAAAGTCAATGACACAAGCTCTTAGCATATCCTCGGGAGTTTGGATTGATCGCTCGGTTTGTCCATCGGTTTGGGGATGGTAAGCCGTGCTTAAATCCAAACGAGTACCAAGCGCCGATTGTAATGATTGCCAAAATCGGGAAGTAAAACGTGAATCACGATCGGAGATGATGTTCAATGGGATTCCGTGACGACTTACGATCTCATCAATGTAGATCCGAGCCAATTTCTCGACTCGATAGTCCTCACGAATAGGCAAGAAATGAGCAGACTTTGTGAGTCGATCGATAATAACCCAGATACTATCGTGCCCACTAGAAGTGCGTGGGAGTTTGGTGATAAAGTCCATAACAAGGTTCTCCCACTTCCACATGGGAATTTCAGGTTGTTCGAGGAGTCCGGAAGGCTTCTGGTGTTCGGCCTTTACTTTAGAACAAGTTAAGCATTTTGCCACGAAGAGGGCAATATCCTTTTTCATGCCGGGCCACCAATATTGCTGACGAAGACCCATGTACATCTTATCAGCTCCGGGATGTACCGAATATCGAGTCTTGTGGGATTCGTTCATCAAAAATATACGAAGGTCGTCGCGATCGGGAATCCAGATACGATCCAAGTAATACAACAGGCCGTTGGCTTTAGTTTCTAGCAAGAGTTCTACACCACATGCCATCTCGTGGTACATGTTTCCCTCGGTAACCGAGGTGTGTTGTGCTTGGAGGATGCGGGCTTGGATATCGTTATGAATACGAACACTATGAAGAATGATACGTTCCTTACGACTCAAGGCGTCGGCTACAACATTTGCTTTGCCGGGGTGGTAGCGAATCTCGCAGTCGTAGTCGTTAAGAAGTTCGACCCATCGTCGTTGCCTCATATTAACTCTTTTTGATTGAAAATATGTTGGAGACTTTTGTAGTCGATGAAAACCATACATTTGGTGCCATAAAGATAGTGTCTCCAAATTTTCAAGGCGAAAACGACAGCACCAAGCTCGAGATCATGGGTCGTATAGTTCTTCTCGTGGATTTTGAGCTGGCGTGATGCGTATGCAATTACTTAGCCACGCTGCATAAGAACACAACCAAGACCTTGGTTGGATGCATCGCAATAAATGACAAAGTCGTCATTACCACTAGGAAGAGTTAGAGCAGGAGCGTTGCAGAGTTTGTTCTTGAGAGTTTGAAAAGCTTCCTCTTGTTTGGGTCCCCACTCGTAAGGTTTACTTTTGTGAGTCAAGGCAGTGAGCGGGACCGCAATTTTGGAGAAATTTGAGATGAAGCGACGATAGTAACCCGCTAGTCCAAGGAAGGAACGAATCTCGGTAGGAGTCTTAGGAGTACTCCAATTCTTTACTGCCTCGATCTTTGCCGGGTCCACATGAATCCCCTTTTCGTTGACTATGTGTCCCAAAAATTGAACTTCTTTTAGCCAGAATTCACATTTGGAGAACTTGGCATATAGACGTTCTTTCTTCAAGAGCTCCAAAATCAAACGAAGATGTTGTTCATGTTTCGCTTTCGTTTTAGAATAGATGAGAATGTCGTCAATGAAAACGATCACGAACTTGTCCAAATAAGGTTTGCATACGCGGTTCATGAGGTCCATAAAAATCGCAGGTGCATTAGTCAAACCAAAAGGCATGACCATGAACTCGTAGTGGCCATATCTAGTCCGAAAGGCAGTCTTCGGAATGTCTTCATCGAGAACACGGAGTTGATGGTATCCGGAACGGAGGTCAATCTTGGAGAAACATGTTGAACCTTGAAGTTGATCGAAAAGGTCGTCGATACGGGGTAAAGGATAACGGTTCTTGATTGTAAGTTTGTTGAGTTCACGATAATCAATGCACATTCGAAACGATCCATCTTTTTTCTTTACAAACAGCACGGGAGCACCCCAAGGTGAATGGCTTGGTCGGATGAAACCTTTGGATGAGAGCTCTTGTAATTAACTTGCGAGCTCTTGCATCTCGGAAGGTGCAAGGCGATAAGGAGCTTTTGCCACGGGAGTTGCTCCGGGCACAAGGTCAATACGAAACTCTACTTGTCTAGGGGGAGGAAGACCGGGTAAATCCTTGGGGAATACCTCGGGAAAGTCTCGAATGATCGGAATATCTTGCAATTTCTTACCCTTGTCTTTCGTGTCAACTACGTGGGCCAAGAAGGCAACGTACTTTTTCCACAAGTACTTTTGTGCCAATGTGCAAGACATGAGTTGAAGACCACGACACGGTTTTTCACCGAAAATAACTAACGTGTCGCCCGAAGGGAGAGGTACACGAATGCACTTTTCGTAGCAAATAACCTCGGCATGATGCTTGGATAACCAATCCATGCCAATTATAACATCGAAGCTTCCCAATTGCATTGGAAGGAGATCAACAGAGAACACATGATTATTAAGCTCGAGATTGCAGTCGCGGATAACAGAATTTATAGTAATAGATTTTCCGTTTGCTATCTCCACGGAATAAGAATTGTCAAGTTTCGTTCTTTGTTTAGCAAGTCGAGATTCAAAGGTAAGAGACACAAAACTCCTATCGGCACCGGTATCAAATAAAATGGATGCATAATGATTGTTTACGAGAAACGTACCGTTTATCACGTCGTTGTTTGCTTGTGCCTCATTAGCGTTTATATTAAACGCTCGTCCTTGAGGACCGCCTTGTTGATGAAGTTTTGGGCATCGGTCACGGAAATGGTTTGGGTCTCCACATTCGTAACATGCCCGACCATTGAGAGGTGCCGTATAGTTTGGGCGGTTGGCTGGAGCATCTTGATGGACGGGAGGACGGGTACGGCAAGTAGTGGCCACGTGTCCATATCGTCCGCAGCTTGAACACAATCGGCATGGTAAGTTGGCAGGATGGTGGTATTTGCAGGTCTGACATTGGGGATTTGGGCCCAAATAAGGTTTTGGGTTTTGACCCAAAGGTGCCACTTGAATAGCAAGTGCGGTGGGAGTTACAGCTGCGAAGTTTTGACCCTTTCGTTTCTTGTTGCGGTTAGAAGACTCGGGTTTTAAATCTTTGACGGCCGCAAGAGTAGAAACAACCTTCTTAGAACCCTTTCTTGTTAAGGTTTCGGCTTTGATGTGGTTATCGGATAGCGTAGCGGATAGACGGATAGCAGCTTCAAGTGTGGGAGGATTGCTTCCTAACACAGCATCCTGAATTTGCATAGGCAGCCCGCCTATGTATTTTTCAATTTCCCGAGCAAGGGGAGTGATCATATGAGGTACCAATAGGCTCAGCTCTTGAAATTGGGTGGTGTAAGCCAGATTATCCCCGCTGTCTTGGGCAAGATCCCAAAACTCAGTCTCGAGCTTCCTCATTTCATTTCGAGGACAGAATTCATCAGTCATGGATTTCTTCAGATCATCCCATGATAAAGATGTAGCAACCTCAACACCACGAGTGCGTTTCTCACCGTTCCACCAGGTGAGGGCTCTCTTTTGAAGTACACTTGTGGCATAGCGAACCCGAAGATTATCGGGACAGTCACTGTTTAAGAACGTGCTTTCCATGCTTTCAAACCATTGTAGTAGGCTGGTAGCACCTTCAGTCCCGTAAAATTTTGTAGGGTTGCACGAGTTAAAGTGCTTAAACGTGCATTGAGGCGGGTTGGTACCACCGTTTCCTTGGATGTTGTGAGACCCATCACTGTTGTTATTGGCTTGGGTCATTTGTCCCACCAGTTGGGCAAGAAGAGTAGCAAGATCCGGGTTGGAAGTGCTAGAGTTTTCACGTCGAGGAGGCATTCTAACACCATAAGAAAAGACAATAATTTATGATATTTTAGATAAAGTGGATATAAATGAGCTATAGTAGGAATAATGTAAGCAGAAAATGCGGGATTCATCATGCCGCTTGCCAATGTATGTGTATTTATTCAAGGTTGATGGGGAAAATAAGCCATCTATTCCGGGTAGGAGATGATGTCATAGATCATTATTCGCGTAATAGGAATTGCCGGGATTCGCATGCATTAAAAATCGTTATTACGTGTGCACCCGTACTAATGATTTGCTTTGCATGTTCATCTAGTTCTTCCTATCTTACTATAATGTCCCCAAATTTTGAGTTTAGGTTCGGATCGTATTCTTGCGAATACAATGACTTATCAACGTTAAGAAATTCCTCAAAACTTTCAAGGAGACATGCTTTAGCCTATAGGTAAACACTCACTTCAGGAATTCCCAGGAAAGCATACGGGTCCGTTTATTTGGATTTATACGAAATGCTTTCCTAGACAGAAAACCCAATGTACAGGTGTCACCCTTCCGGATTGCACATGTCCTTTACTAGTTTTCAAGAAATTAAGTCGTTGACGAGATTTTCAAGAATTTAATAGACTTGTGAGTCTATGAGTATAAAATATGTAGGAATGTTGCAAATAGTATGGATGAGGAAAGAGTATAGATAAGGATGTGTAGTGTGTTTGTTTGCATATGTTTATTTGTCAAATGTGTATGTAAAGTATGTATTGTGTGTTTAAAGCCTTGTATGTATGCGTATAAGTCTCATACACTAAACTTGGGAAAATTCAAATAATACCTAACTACAAATAATTCACATAGCAATTAATCATTTAGCACGTAACATATAAAAGGGAGTCCTAGGGTTATAGTCTAGGTCATTGTGTCTAATAACCTAATTCCCTATAACCATGGCTCTGATACCAATCTGTCACACCCCGACCGATGGCGGAATCATCGAGGCGGACAATGGAATGATTGTTCAAAAGCACATGATAGCTAAAATATTGCATAATTCATTAATTTAATTAAAGACAACAAATATTCAAGTACAATACAAATTCAAATAACCTAGTCTATTCCAAAACATTGATTTAATTAACTAGGTTCATAAGTTCTTAAGTGGTAGAATCTTCAGCAAACAATCACATATCCAAACCTGAAACATTATTTAAATCAAGTGTCAACTATAAAGTTGGTGAGTACATAGGTTTTGTGAACCCGATAAATAGTAGATAAAAACGTTTTGCAACTCATTGTTTATCTTGTTAAACATAGCATATATGGTTGTATCCTTCATGTTTATCTGAGCACAATTCAAACCTTGATTGACGCGCTTGAGCATAGCACAACAGCTAGGCCTGGTATGTTTGAATATAGTTATCCACTATATCCGATATGTTTGAATATAACACGCTGCTATATCCGAGTATGCAGTAATAAACACCCTAACCGGGTGGGCTGGTCAGGCACAATAGATCTATTAATATTACTGTTGGTTTTCTTTGTGTTTAAAATAAATGAATGTACACCCAAGATAATTCACGATAAACAAGCATATAATCCATATGTATAACACGTATAAACAATTTGATGAGTAGCACGTATAATGTTTCACCCCAAAGCATGTAAAAATGTAAAATAAGGGCTATGTAACTCACCTGACTAGCGGATGTTTTAATCCATGTGGGTAGGTGATAAGGATGTTGAAGTCTAAGCACGTTGAAACCCTATGTGGATAAATGGGTATTATTGTATGCTTGTATATGTGTATTCGTATTTAAATGTGTATAGGTTTATAATAACATTCCTTAAAATTATTTGTATAAAATATTGTAGTAAAATAATAATGATGATTTTTTTTTTTTTGTAAAATTTAACATCTAAATATATATTTAATCTTGTTAGATATTTATATTTTAAATAATTTGTTATTATGTTTATTGTATTTATATATAATAATAAATAAAAAGAAAAGTTTCTATTTGTTTAATTACTATATATTTTTGTGAGTTAAAATTATTTTAACAAGTTTATAAAATATAGGGTTTATTATTTATAAAATTGGACGGGTTAAATATGTGAAGAAAAAAGTTATTTAATGGTTTCGAAAATAAACGAACGATTCAACCAACCCGTAATAGTTTTTATTGTATAGATATAATATTAAAATATGATAAAATAAATAAATAAAATAAAAACAGAAAAAATTTGGGTTGGGCCGGAGGCCATCAGGATCGAACCCGCGACCTAAGACTCAAACACACACACGCATAACCAGCCGGGCTACTGCCCATCGCTGGTTATATGTGTATCGTTTAATTTATAAACACACACGCAAAGCTGGTCGCTGGTTCTCGGCAACCGGCAAACCGTGTCCGAGAACACTGGTTTGCCCGGTAATCGAAGGTTTGAGGTCGGGTTGTCGATTGGAATAGTTTGCCATATGATATCAGAAGGTAAAGAAACGAAGTTGAGGTAGCTACTTGGTCGCGAAGGGTCTGGACGGCAGGGTCTTAAATCCGAAAATACCAAGATCGGTTAACTATGCTTCGGGATGAATTAGAATCTGAGATTCTGGTCACAGCTTCTCACAAAGGCGACGAACCCAATGCCGGCTTCAATTTTGAGTGAGAGTGGGTGAAGAAGGGGTGACGAGCTCGAGCAGGTCCGGTAATGGCTATTATAGCCGAGCTCGATCCCGATAATGAGACAAGCAATTGAGTATGTCCAGACACTCGTCTGGACGAGACGAAACTATCGAGCCATCTTGCAGGCGTGGAGGTTTCTTGTCGAGGCCGAACTCGTGGCGTGGACTTTCGGCCACAAACATGATCAGGCTTTCTGTATGTCGGGGAGACCAATTGGTCGGGGGCTTTTGTTCGCGTTGGGACGACGAGGTCAGGGAGACCATTTTCGGCTATCGAGGTGCAGGGAACAGGCGTGTCGAGGGGGTCGCCGGAAAATGGCTTGGACCGCCGGACAATGGGAGAGACAACCGGAAATGCGAATTGGGATTTGGCAGAAGTGGTCCCTGAAGTTTGTTTTTGTATTAAAATAGTCCCTAAGATTGTTACCCGTTAGTCCCTGTGGTTTAGTTTGTCCAGAAACAGCCCCTTAACAGATTTTGTCTTAAAACCTTTTAGTTTCATTATTTTCAAAACAGCCCCTTAACTTTTATAAAAATAATTAATTAAATTTCTTTTTAATTTCAATTATATTTTATAAACTTATATTATTATTATAAATATATTTTTATAAAAGTCAATTATTATTTAGATAGATTATCATATTTTTGTTATGAACTTTTTAAATTTAGATTTATATAAAATTTTATGTAAGTTTAAAACTTATAAAATTTTTAATTGTTTTAAATCCATAAAATAAAAATAAAAGAATGTATACTTTGTATAAAGTTTAAATAAAAATACTTGCATTTCATTCAATAGAAAATGTTTACATGACATATAATATAAAAGCGTGAATTGAAAACTCGAAATGTCACAGGATCCCCCTGCACAATCTTTAAAAGTAACCGGGTCAACATAAGTTGGTGAGTTCATGAATCTTTACCACATGGTTGTTATTCAATCACCAGCAATCCCATGTCCCACCCATTAGTACACAAACTAATCAGGCTTTTGTTATATATAACTAGTCAACCGTTCCCGCCACTAGTGCACACTACTAGTATAAAATGGACAAATTATTCCATATTACTAGTCATCCCACACCAGTAGTATAAAATAAACAATTATTCCATATTACTGGTCATCCCACACTAGTAGTATGATATAATCATTCCACCCGTAGGTCCCAGCCTTGCTCGAAAAGTATAAGTATTTTAATACGCCTTATATATACTTGGAATAGGGCATTACATCAGGAATATTTCAAATAAGAACTGTGTAAACAAATACACATTTCAATTCAGAGGAACTCACCTGGACAGTACCTCGACGTAATCTTAATCTGTAATGATAACCTTGAATAATATCCTTATAATACTGGCATTTCTTAATTAAGACGTTTAACAAGCTTAAAAATAAATAACCCAAAGCTTAATAATAGATCGGAACCTTATTTCAGCACTATCTTCTGTAATTTAAAGGCGTAAGACTAGAAATTAGACTTCTAAACGCGTGTCGGAACCTTGGCACCAACATCTAGGTTAACTATGTGTATTTGATGGTGAAATGGATGTGTTTTTGTGTCTCAAAAGCTCTGGGATTTGATTTCTATTTATAGGCCATCTTCGGACCAGTAGCGGACCGTTAACACATAATGTAGCGGTCCGCCACCCCTTATGGCGGCTTAATTGGCGTAGCGTCCACGTAGCGGACCGTCACTCAGGGTGGTAGCGGTCCGCCACCCAACGGGTTTCAGCGAGTCACAGGACACGCGTCACATGCTTGTTGTCCGGGTCTACTTTGCGACGAGCGGACCGTTAGCCAAAGGCTTAGCGGTCCGCCATAGAACTGAGTCATCAGACACGCGTCTGATGACGTGGCATTCCCTCATGATTGTCTTTCTCTCCACGTAGCAAACCGCCAGGACCTTGGTAGTGGTCCGCTACCAGCCAACTTTCAAAAAATTTATATTGTAAACCCTCCAACTTTGGAATAATTGCAATTCAATCCCTAGAATTCATTTCTTAGTATCTTTAGCCCTTATATTTCATAGGAAATTTCAAGGTGTTACAGAAAAAAACTTGAAAATCATAAAAAGTCAACTTGTAGCGAGTTACTGTTTTTATAGAATTGAATGTTAAGAAAAACTCAAGTCGTTATAAAAATAAGTGTTAAGAAAACGAAAGCGAAGTTTAAAATATCGTTTAACGAAAAGAAAAAAAACTGAACTTTTGCCCCAAAAGTGTATTTCAAATTCTTGAAACATCCTAAATAGTCTTTATAGAAAATAAATTTATCACAAACTTATCTCATTTTAATCGTATTTAATTTGATTACTTATAGAATAAGTAGATAAAAAAGTCTTCTGAGTCAACCAACCCGACACCCTTCCCTTCCTACCAGCCATTTTTACCCCACCCTCTTTATGTTAACAATAACTTGTGCTAAAGAATGTCTAACATAACCAAATTAAAATTAAGGGGTTTGGCAATAGGAACCCTAAAAAAAATTTTAAACATCTATTTTTTTACTTCTAAATATCACATAAACCTGTACTTATAGAATTTAAACTTAAATCACGAGGCAATCACCAATAACACTAAACCATAAGACCATGAGTGATTAAAACCCTAATTAAATCGTAGTGATCGCGGTACCCTAATTAGATCGCAATATTTCACCGAAAATATTTAATCGATAAGCATGCATGGTAGATTGCCATGATTCCGTAAATCAAGGTGCGAAGTCAAATTAGTCAATTAGGTTTATTAAGAGAAAGTTGTTGAAAATAATTAAAATAATAGATAAAATGAAATCAGACAAATAAACTATATTTCAGGGATTATATTACTTCTTTCACAAGTTAACAAAACAATACTTCAGAAATGTCATATGTTATGATTTTAATTTGTAAATTGATTTCCACGAATATATTTTGCAGAATTATATTTAATAAAGATAAGGATGTAAATTTGAAGAAAAATTATATTACATAAATAGTTAAAAAAAATTTAAAATCTACCTTTTTTTTTGAAAGACAAATTTCTTAACTCCTATAAGAGTGAGACTTGAACCCATGACCTACTTAATTTTTGCTGTTTCTAGAGGATTTTCCTCTACTATTGCTTTTATTATTCATGCTAAATCGGTGTTTGTAACATTGCAATTTTAGCCATTTAATTTTGAGCATACTTAATTATATGTATTTTTATAAGGATGTAGAATTTGTAAATATTGGACCATTACTTGTAATCTATATTGTACAATCTCATAATTACTAAAATAAATATGAACAAAACAAGATTTAAAACTATATACGGCTTCCGAACAAAATAAATAATTAAATCGAGTAGAGTATATAAAGAAAAGATTTCACCTAAAACTTACAAATTAACAAAATCCACACCAATCATATTCATAAAATCAAAGGAATCATATATATTTAATTTATTGAAAGATCTATTATAAAAACTGGCTACCGATTGTTTTGAGAAACTAATTTTGGTAATTCTCCATCTTACAAACTATATATGTATTTGATTCTTCCATGCATAATAATAATTCAAATAAATCACTCCAATTTCTTCCCTTAAATACAACCAATTTCCCCTCTATATATACATATATTTATTCTTCTTCTTCTTCTTCGTCCAATCCCAAAACCATTAAATTTGTCCTAGGTTATTCAGACACCGGAGCTGAGGTTAGTTGCAAATCTAGATCTTATCATGTTCTTCTTTTTTATAAAATTAATCTCTCGCTCGAACCCATGTATTGATTTCTTATATCCTTCTTTTTCTTTAGTCCATGCTGCATGCTTTGAAACACTATAACTTATCCCTCAAGAAACTAACATTAATGTTAGTCGGAGAGGAATGTTGAACAAGAAGATGTTTATGTTTTTTTTATCTTTTTTAATATTATTGATTCTATTTTATATTATTTGATTTTATACTACGTCTTAAACTTAAGAAAATTTTATCACGTACGTTTTTATCTCTTTGATTAACTGCTTTTTTGATATGTTTACGTTCTTTTATCTTTTTGATTAATTATTTTAGTGGATTAAGTATTTGTTTAATATATTAATGAGTTTATATGTTCTTCATTTTACAAAACTACAATGAGTTGAGTTGCTACTTTTTTTAATATTTTCTTCTAGTTAATTATGGTTAATTTTAAAAAAAGTTGTTTGAATAGTTTTATTAGGACCATGAAGTATCTCAAATCTCTACTGTTAGAAGTAAAGGTAGTCGTAAGAAACCGATGTAAAATTTAAAGTTTACATATTTCATGAAAAAACAACCAAAAGCCATGACGTTAGAACAATATAACCTGTTTTGAACGGTTTTGACCAGTCAATTTATGTATATTTAACCCCTTTTGAACGGTTCATTTTTGCACCCACTGATAAAAAAAATCCTCGATCCGACATGTGTATTGCAACAAATGTGGAGTTTATGTATAGACCAAATAGGATCCCTCATCCACTAGGCTAGTTTTTTTAAATGACCTTTGATTAAGAATTAATTGCATGTGTATTTATTATATTTTATGCGTCACTAAATAGTTTTATGATGCATGCATTTCTTTACAGGATAAAAAGGCTTGTGAAGTAATGGAGAAATACAAAGGGGTAGTCCCACAACAGAATGGAAACTGGGGGGCTCAAATCTACACAAATAACCAAAGAATCTGGCTAGGAACTTTCAAATCTGAAATAGATGCAGCCATAGCTTATGATAGGGCATCAAAGAAGCTCAGAAGTGCTGATGGACCAAGAAACTTTCCGTTGAATAAGTCAACCCTTCTAGAAGCAAGCTTCCAAAGTCACTGTAGCATAGAAACAGTTGTAGGTATGATCAAAGATGGATCATATCAAGCAAAGTTTGAAGCTTATCAAATGCAGAAAAAGGACAAAGAGAGCGATAATAATATTTTATCGGTTGGAAAGGGGAGTTTCGGGTTTTCTCGTCGGGTTGTTTTTGGAAAGGAATTAACACCAAGTGATGTTGGTAAACTTAATAGATTGGTTATACCTAAGAGATATGCTGTGGAACATTTTCCACGTGTACCTGACGAGCTTCCAGGGTTTGCTAATGAGGTGAATCTTTGGTTTTATGATCCTGAAAAAAGACTGTGGAAGTTTAGGTATTGTTATTGGAAAAGCAGCCAGAGCTTTGTGTTCACTAGGGGGTGGAATCAGTTTGTAAAAGATAAGAAACTAATGCCAAAAGACAAGATAAGCTTTTATTATCAACAAAATCTTGAAATGGGCTTCTGGGGGATTGACACGTGTAAGTCTACAAGCCATATAGGATCAAGTTTGAAACTTGGTGTTGGTGTTGGTGTTGCTGTGGAAGAAGAAGATGACAAAATGGATGATCAGATGATCCAAACAAGCCAAGTTAAGAGTCATGGATTGAAGCTTTTTGGTGTCCAAATATTTGGATGACAAGATGAATGCTTGTTTTAGAAAACATATTTCTTTTATATTTTATTTTTTTAACTGCATCTATATGTTTATGTTTTTAATATAGCAATCTATGACATATTATTAATAGTACTTTTAACATAAATATTTGTATTGTTATTTTAGTATCCAATCTAAAAAAATTACAGTTGTTCTTATTTAGTTATTTACTCTTTTTTACAGTCATCTTCATATATGCTATCTATAGTTCTTAATCAATTTTCTAACTAAATGTTATTGTGATTAAACAGTAGGGCATTTTTATGGGTAAATACATTTAAAAAAAAACCTACTTTCTTAATTTACAAAGAAATTCCTCAACCTAGTTATAATATTAAAACTAACGTGGTTGAGTTATAATATTAAAAATAAGCGAGATTGAAAATAATATCAAACTAACATATTTTAAGGTTTAAAGCTGAGTGTAAAAACGAATTTTAAAGTTAAGATTTTTTTTATAAGTTTCTGAAATATATGAATTAAAAATTTTAAATAAAGTTGAGTGTAAAAACGAATTTTGAAGTTAAGATCTTTTTGTATAAGTTTTTGAAATATATGAATTAAAAATTTAAAATGTAATTTTACATTATTTTAAGGTCTAAAGCTGTAAAAATGAATTTTGAAGTTAAGATCTTTTCGTATAAGCTTCTGAAAAATGTGAATTAAAAATTTTATTTTGAAGTTAAGATCTTTTTATATAAGTTTCTGAAAAATATGAATTAAAAATTTAAAATGTAATTTTATAAAAAATCAAAACGTTTACATTAGAATCCTCTTTAAAAAGCAACGTCACCAGCCTAGAACTAAGTTGTGTATATAATTTTTAGTGAGGTGATTTTAAGCCATTAAGCGCCTTGGCGCAGTGGTTACGCGCGCCGCTCTAAGCCTCTCCTTTCCCCTTAAGCACACAAGTTTGAATCTGCCCCTGTAAGTCTTTTTTTTTTTGTTCAAGTGTTTTGGCGTTACGCAAGGCTTCCTTGGGCCATACTCTGTTGGGCCGAATGATTGTATAATTAATTACGAACATCCAATGGCCAATACTCCAATAGCATGTATTTTTGACTAATTACTATTACTAACTCTTATTAAAAACTCACGTCTGACATTTTTTTCTTTTTTATTTTTTATTTTATTTATAATTTACGCTTTTAACCCTTATTTAATTTATAATTTACACTTTTAACCCGTTTAATTATTTATTAATTTAATTTTTTTATAATAACTTTCGTTTGTTAACTTTAAAAAAAAATGGAATTCGCCGTTGTTTTTATATTTTTTTTCAACGTTTCGATATAATTTTTTTTAAAAACGGAGTTGTATTCAAAATCGAGTGGTTTTTTTATCATAGCCCATTGTGAGTGTCGTTGTTATATTACCGTTACGACCCGAACCTATTATAAGCGAACATTATTGCCTATATTCGTGATATCGGAATCGATGTCGGTATTCGCTTTTATGTACTTCGACGACCTGCACCGATAACTACCAAACTTCTGCCGCGGGGTGTTAGCGAAAAACAACCATACTCCCACGATTATGTGCGAGTGTTCGTTTATACAAGTTTATTCAACTCTTTTCGTTCTACGTCGATACATCCCGCCGCGAAGCGCTGGGTCGAGAACCAAACTAGTTTATTTAACTTGCCAACTAAATAACTAATTATTTTTTTTAAACGGACTAAATAACTAATTATTAAGTAGCATACTTTTTTTAGTTATTATTTAAACATTAATTAGTATCTATAAGGATTAGACTTGAACAAAAATACAATTGCATATATATATGTTAAAATTGCATTTAATTATAAATAAACTACTCTTATTTAAAATGTAACTTCTTTGTAATATATATTTTATTGTTTTTCAAATTTAACACAGAACTTTTTATTTCTTATAGAGTTGTCCTTTTTTTAATTATATTTAATATTAAACTAATATAGACGTTATAATTATTTTAAATATAAGTCATGAAAATTGTTTTATATCTTCGTCATAAGTTTATTATGAAAAAATAATATACCGGATAATTATTTCATCTCTAATTACGTTACTGTGTTATGATATACTTATTTTTATCTACGTTTTGATATAAATTTAATTTAAAACCAAGTTATCGTTATAATATAAAAGTTTTCAAAACACAAACATACAAGTTGTCATAGTTGCTTCTAGATATTTTTTTTTACCTTTTACAACATTTAAAATGTTACGTTTTAAAAAATTTCGGGTTTGCCTTTTTTTTTCGTTTCGACGCTAATTTGTTCCATGAGATTAATATCAATGTACAAGTCATCGAAACCGAGCCTTAAACATTTTAACATCCCACCGCAACGCACACTAGTTAATACTTAGAGTAAACTTCGTTTTTGGCCCCTATGATTTGGCCTACTTAACCGTTTTAGTCCAAAAAAGAATCTTTTAATATATCAGCCCCTGAGGTTGTATTTTTATAACCATTTCAGTCTATGACACTAACGCTGTTAACTTTTCTGTTAAGTATAATAGCATTTTAGTCATTTTATTTCTAAGTAAACTAGTTAATTTTTTAAGTTCAATAAAAACTTTTTTTATATTTTTTCTAAAATTTTTTTTACTTTTTTTAAAAATGTTTTTTTTACTTTTAAAAATTATTTTTTTAGTTCTTTTTTTCATAAAAAAGTCTTTTTTGAATCTTTTTAAAAACGTTTTTTTGATAAAAAAAAATTTAAAACTTTTTTCATAAAAAGAGATTTAAAAATATTTTTTTAGTTTTTTTTATAATTTTTTTAGCTCTTTATAAAATATTTTTTTAACTATTTTAAAAACGCTTTTTTTACTTTTTTATAAAAAAAACTAAAAAATGTTTTTTATAAAAAAAGTTAAACAAAATATTTTTTAGAAAAGTGAGAAAACGTTTTACGAAAAAAGTAAAAAAACTATTTTATAAAAAAAACTAAAAAATTGTTTTTAAAAATGTTTTTTATAAAAAAATTTAAACAAAATATTTTTTAGAAAAGTGAGAAAACGTTTTTAAAAATATTCAACAAGGACGTTTTTACGAAAAAACAATGATTTTAAAAAATAAAAAAAACGTTTTTAAAAAAAGTAGAAAAAAAGTTTTATAAAAAAGCCTAAAAAGTTTTTATTAAATTAAAAAGATTAACTAGTTTACTTAAAATTAAAATAACTAAAATGCCCATATACTTAACAGAAAAGTTAACAGAGTTAATGTTATGGACTGAAATGGTTATAAAAATACAAACTTAGGAGCTGATATATTAAAAGATTTTTTTTAGACTAAAAGGGTTAAACAGGTCAAAACACATCAGGAAAAACGAAGTTTAATACTCAGACACACCGTTCCCTCCGTAGTAATACCTCTTCAAAACCTCGGAAGATAAAACGGCAACAAAAACCCAAACAAATTAAACACCCAATACACCAAATTAACAACCGCTAATACTCTCCCCACAAACAACCTTCTGCTACTTCCATGTTCCACCTTCATCATCTCACATCTCACCCACTCCATCAGCGAAAACATTCTAGTGGAGTTATACACCACCATCACCAACACCCTCATCGGCGACGAAAACTGGTCGGAATACGCCACCCCTTCCAAAAAGAATTGGCTGGCCAACAAGAACACATGCGGAGTTGCCGCTTTGATACCCTCTTTATCGCCTTCAATAACTCCTTCGCATATGTACGCCACCGGAAGGAAAATTCCAACGAGGGAGCCAATGAAGGAGTAGACCATGAGGATGCGGTTGTTGCGGTCGAAAACGGGTTGGTGGTGGGATGGGGAGAGGGTGGGGAAGGCGAATTTGGACATCAAGTACATGTAGAAGAAGGAGAAGATTACGAATGCGAAGTCTTCGAGGGTGACCATGCCGGAGACGGAGAGGACTACGGCGACGGCCAAGGCGTTGAGTTGTTGGAAAGAGAAGACGCCTCGGCGGTGGAGATGGGTTTCTGCTAGTGGGTGATGTTGTTCGTGTTTAGATTCTTGTGTAAGTAGTATGTCGCCGCTGGGGCCGACCCCACCTGACATTTTTTCCGGTGGGTTTTTTTTTCTTGTAGAAATTGCGAAGGATTTAGAGATGAGAAGAAGGTGAAAATGGTGTTTGTGAGGATGAGAGGAGGAAGAGTTAGAAAGTTGAAACTTGAAACTTCGGACCTGAGGTTGTGAAAGATTGGGGTGAATGAGTGTTACAGGTGGCAGAGATTGCGTCGGAACGAGGACACGTGGATATTGGTGGGATGGTGTGGAAGATTCCGTCGATGGGTTTGACTTAATCGTCACCGCTGTCCATGAAATCCAATGTTTTTAGAACCAGACGGGATGTCGAACTGGTCTTCTTACCGGTTTACTGGTCGGACCGGTCGGACTGTATTTAAGAACCAGACGACATCATAAATATTATAAAAATAAATCAATTCAAACAACCATTAATCCTTCAAAAACCACCAACAAGTCAATTCCAATACTCTTAAACTAGTAATTAGTTTCGAAATATGAATTCAAGAGACTTAAAAGAGATACAAAAATAAAAAATAAAATAAAAAACTGGTCCGACCACTGGTCCAACCGGTCCGACCACCGATTTTCCGGTCCGACCACCGATTTTTCGGTCCGACCACCGGTCTAACCGGTCCGACCATCGGGTCGCTGCAGAACCGTTTCAACACATGTAACCGGACCGGTCTGGGTTTCAAAACACTGGTGAAATCAAAGTTGACGTCAATCGTCGTCTGCATACGGTTGAGTTGGAATCTAATGTTTTATTTTAGAGTAAACTTCATTTTTGCTCCCTGTGGTTTGACCATTTTAACCTTTTGCTCCAGTAGTTTGAAAATGACCATTTTGCTCCCCGTGGTTACAGTTTTTACTCTAATATGCTCCCCGCCCCTAACTCCATCCATAATTTCGATTAAATGTTACCCAAGTGCCCTCACATGAGGGGAATTTCTGTCTTTTCCATTCAAATCCTATTTAACTAGGGTTTTCCCCTTCAAGTGTGATCAAGGTCAAGTCATCGGAATGGATCATCGGCAAAAGGGTAAAGCTTGGGGGAATGGAACCAGAGAAGGCATTGTGACTAAGGTTAAATCTATAAATCTTGCTGGAATTTGAAACAATGGTATGGATGGTCCCACTTAGTTGATTGTTGCTTAGAGCATGGGGTATACCGATGTGATTGTGGTGTGATGTGATAATAAAGTGCACGAAATGTGGCGCCACGTCACTATACTCATTATCAGACCACCCATCACTTGGCAAAGGGTATACCCGTGTGATTGTGGTGGTGTGATAATTAAATGTTATTTTTTTAATTTTCATTTAAATAAAATAAAACATAATATTTAATTAAAATAAAAACCATAGATCACTTGAAGCCACAGCTTCAAGCATAATACTTGGTCGAGGATGATCGTCGCGTGCAAACTGACCTCGCCACGCATTGGGGCAATTTTTCCGATCCCAATTCGTGCAATCGATGCTACCGAGCATCCCGACAAATCCGTGTTTAGCTTCATGAAAAACATATAACTGTTGAATGTCGCTAGCCGACGGTTTACGTAAATATCTCTTACCGTACAATAAAATTATAGCTTTAGAAAACTTGTAAATACATGACCTGATCGTTCGTTCTGAAATCTTCAAATAATCGTTAAACGAATCACTAGCGGTACCATACGCCATTTGACGAATCGCGACCGTGCACTTTTGAATGGAGGTAAAGCCAACCCGACCTCTCGCGTCAACACGTTGACGGAACCAAGACATGTCTCTCTCGAGGTCAGTATTAATTCTTAAAAATAATTTCCGACTCATTCGAAACCGGGTATTAAATTGCTCCTCCCCGTACAAAACAACCTTCGTCAAAGTAATCTTTGAGTAAAAGTGTGTTAGCAGCCGTCCGGCCACGGTTGAGACGTGCGCTTCATTTTAATGGTTTTGAGGACGATTCCGCCTCTTGCCACCACCTAACCGCCGCCGATGCCATAACTCCGAACGCCATTACCCCGGCTTCCATGCTTGATGATGAAGACATTTTAGTAGTATAAACTTTTTTTGTATAGTATGAGATGAGAGATGAGGTATAATATGAAAGGTATTTGTGTTTATATATGTGATGATAATAATGAAAATAAAAAAAATAAAAAAAACTTTTTTTTGAAATTATAGCCGTTCAACGGCTATGTATACGTTGAAGCTTCCTCATCACCCCGTGATTATTCTCATGCCACAGGATCACGCCGGGAGGGGGCGGTGTTACCTCTTCATCACGCCGTGATTCGGCCTCCACATCAGATCAAGATTCTGCAAAGATATGATAACAGATGGTGGGATGAGCCCGAAAGTCGATTGTTGAAGAGATAAACACCTCTTAGGTTAGGTAACAACCATAATGATTGTGGAATAGGACCGGCTAATAGGTTGTTATGAAGGCTGATTCTTCTGAGTGAGTGAAGACTCCCTATTTTTTTATGAGATCTTGCCGCCTAACCCCTTCCATGGAAGCTGTATGGCGATGACTTGACCTTAATCACACTTGATGCCTACCAAGCCACCTGAGCAAACTCCATTTCTGCCCTTCTATGTCCGCAGCAAGTTAAATAGGATTTAAATGGAAAAGACAGAAATTTTGCTCATGTGAGGGGCAGGTGGGTAACATTTAACCGGAATTATGGATGAAGTTAGTGGCGGGGAGCATATTAGAGTAAAAACTGTAACTACATGGAGCAAAATGACCATTTTCAAACTATTGGAGCAAAATGGTTAAAATGATCAAATCACATGGAGCAAAAATGAAGTTTACTCTTTATTTTATGATTTTTATTACACTTGCATTATATACCCATCTTAATCCTTAAAAATCCTTAAATTTTAGAGTGATTTAAGAAAATTATCTATGAATACCACTTCATCACTGTATATTTAAAAAAAAACTAAAAGAAACTCTTATATTATTATTATTAGGATTTATTATTCATCAATTCAAAACTTTTTTAATTTAAATCTATAAATTCTTATTTTATTTTATAAAAAATTTCAACTTATGTTACCAACTTTCTTTTTTAACTAATTATTATATCTTTTTAGAAAATTCTAGTTATTAATTAAAATTTAAATGTTTGGATGCTTAATTTTTACAAATTTTTTATTTAAAATATTTATAAGTCTGTGAATTACGATCTTTAGCTTTATTACATTGGTATGTTTAAGGTTTAGATTTGTTGTTTTTTAAATCGATCCGTAATAACCCAAACCAAAATGACCATTTTCAAATAGGCTTGTTCTATAAAAATTTATTACAGATCAATTTTAGAAGAAAAATATAATAAGGCGAATAGTTATTAGTTAAAATTATAAATTGAAGAAAGAAAATATAATAATAATAATAATGAAAAAAAATATAGAGATAGAGATGAGAAATGGGATGTTAGGGATTTGAAAAAAAATGAGAAATAATTTTAGGGAATGATGATTTTTAGTTAAATTTTATAAGGGCACAAGAAGTCGTCACAATTTCCCCATTTTCCCCACATGCCATATCAGCGTCACCTCTTCATTCTTCCCATTTTTCCCATTTTCCCCATTTTTAAGGAATGCCATCTCATTTTCCTCGTTCTTACATGGCACATCACCTTAACGATTTAATTTATTTTTAAATTTATAAAATTAAATTAATTGTAAAACAATATAAAACACTAAAAATAAAGTTTCATTAATTAAAAAAATAAAAAATAAAATAAAAAATACAAGAAAATTAAAAAAAAAACTTCAACAAAAATAAAATCTAGTATGGGTAGTGTCATCCCAACGTTGTGCTTTTTCACGCTTCCGTTGTAGAAACAGCGGGTCGAAAGCTTCTTGTTGTTTTTTGCATCAATTCAACCCGAACTTGTTGTTCCTCTTGTAAAAGACAGAACTTCTCGTCTTGAAATCGGGTTCTTTGTTCAACTTCGGATTAACTAAAGGTGTTGAACTTATCGATCTTGTTTAGAGTTCTTCATGTGCTGACGGTGATGCGTCCGATCTCTTGGCTTTCTTAGATGGTCTTTCGAGTTCTACATAGACAGGTGAAGCATTTTCATTATCATCGTTGAGATCTGTGTCGGGAAATTGAGGTTCCGAAGACGTGGTATAGTGGCCGGATTCACTTGTTTTTTTATCTTTTCGTCGTTAGTGAATCACTACCCATTGGAGATATTTCAACCCACACCTAGTGATGGTGAATAATTTCCCATGCCGCCATGTGAGAATCCTTTTTGCTTCACACACTTCTTGTAGTCCATAGTTGCTTTCCTCAACACTGCTTCCTCGTCTTCACCGCTACCCGGCCCATGCGAGAATTTTGTAGGTAAAAGCCGTTCCACTTCTTCATAGCATGATTAAGATCCCTCCATTTTGAATATACTTGATCAACACTTCGCTCGTCGCTTTTGACTTGTTCTTGAAAATGATCGGTAACCTTAAAAAATAATATAATAAGAGTAAATTACTATTTGAGTCCCTGCTTTTTTTTATCGCTTTGTGACCTGACTTTTGTTTTTTATAATCATTTGAGTCCAGATGACTAACTCTGTTAGATTTTCTATTATTTTTTTTTTTTCTGAAAATACTAAAATGCCATCACCACCAACAAACCTTCATCTTTATTATGGTGGTTAGAGCACCAACTCGCACTACTTCGGCCAAACACCGACAGTGTAAAGTTCGCTCATGGCGGCGGCGATGGTTGAGAATCAACCCTAAAATAATCCCCTACCCCCGTTAAATTCAATTTTATTTTGAACTTAAGCCAATACCCCTCATTTGAGTCCACTGCCGGACGCCGCAAACCACCACCTATGTTCACTTCTTCTTCTAGCAAATCTATAACAACCAGAGGGAAAATGGCACGCAAGCGTAAAGGAACCGATTCACTTTGGTGGTGGAGGTGGTGGTAGTGGTAATGGTGGGGGTGGTGGTGGTGGTGGGGGTGGGGGTGGGGGTAGGGATGGTGGTGGTTGTCACACCCCCAATTTCAACTAACGGAGTTTTACTGTTTTGGGAAGTGACAAACTAGGATCTCAGTCATTAGTTACATCGAACGACTCTACATGGGACTCAAATGGAAATATCATATTAATCAGAGTTTAATGCGCAAGCGTAAATAAAAGTAAATGCGCAAAACACACGCGCCCAAAAAGTCCAAAAGTCCAAACCAAACATAATTCAAAACAAAGTCCAAACAATTTAATAAAACATCAATCAATAGGAGAATCCCATGCATGTCCTATATGTGCACCTGTGACTTATCTTAGCGACCTGAGAAAACATGTAAGAAAAGATGTCAACACGAGGTTGGCGAGTTCACAGGTTTCAGTATATAAATAAACGTTTACCAGATTATTGATCATTCAATATGTATCTATCATGTTTAAATTAAGCGCTCGCAACCGAAGCTGACTGTTTGTTTATTTTTCTCCTGCCAGGTCTATCAACCCCGACGATGTGAGTAGGCTAATTTCACCCGTTCGATCTCCAATCGAGTTAGCGCGACTAATGCGGGTGGGATTTGTCAAACCCAGTAGTACTACTAAACATTACCTCGCTAAGATCCATATTAACGGTTCGATGTGTGTTGAGGACTTTCAGTGATAGCGTGTTACGCTTAGCTTTAACATTGATAACATATGAATACAATATTCCAAAAAAAGATTGCGACATGTTTTCTCCCCCAAGATAAAACAGTAAAAGGGGCCGTGATAACTCACCTGAACGGCGTAGGTAGTTCACACTAGAATACGATTGGAACCACGAGTGTTAGCCTGCAACGGCTTACGTATGCCCTAGAATTATACACATAACAATTAGGGATACAATGGAATATGTGACGACAACACGGGAGATTGAATGTCCTAAAGTAACGATCTAATAATCAAGAGTAGACGAACGTGTCCACGGAAATAAGAATTCTTTAAATAGTAATTAAGATGTATACGTTACGTGACGAATGACAAAATAATATATAATAAATATATTCGAGTGTTTTGTCATTAAATAGTAGTCTAGGAAAATAATATAATTTATTATATTATTTTTAAGTTTAGCGAAATAGCACAATAATTAAATTGTGTGTGAAAAATAATAAATCTATATTTTTTTATTCAAGAATATAAACGTGAGTAAAAAACATAAATAATTATATTATTTATTAGTTTGAAGCGTTTCACAAAAATTAGAAACGTGGTGAAACTAATATATTTAAATATATTATTTTAATATGAGTCACGGTTTGAAAAATAATATAGTTTATATTATTTTTTTTCGGAATTGAAGGTTAAATAATAATATATACATATTATTATAAAATTATGAAATACGTAACAAGGAAGGTTTATAAAACTATTCCCGAGCCCACGGGTAGTTTTTCCGGTTTAAACATATTAGCATATTATTATAATAATAGTGAAAGAGTTTTTATAATTAAATATTAACCCAAAAATGCAATTAAAAAGAAATCAGGGGAGGAGGATTCGAACCCGGGTCTCTTCCCCAACATAACACACACTTAACCAACCAAGCCCGCTAGGGAATCGCGACTGGAATGCTTCTGAAATGGTTTTAATGATTCCAAACCCCCTCCCCTCTACCCTTAGTCGCGATCCGAATCAAACCACCCCAATCCTCATCGATTTCGATCACGATTGAATGCAAGTGCATAGGGGTTTTGATAGATGGGGTATTTCGAGCCTGAGGTAGTGATTAATTGTAAAAACGACAAGTCCAGGTGTTCAATTTCTGATTCTAAGACCAAAAACCCTATATATAAACCCATTATCAAATCTGTTGAATTCGATATTAAATCTTGATAAAAACATGGGGCTTTTACTAATTAGGACATTTAGAATCCGTGTATGAGAATTAATTTCATTTTGGTTGAGTTCGAGATCAAAAACCCTAAAACAGATTATGAACGAACCCTAGTTATAGGATCTTGATTAATTCGATGATTTGAGATCAAATTGACACGGGGCTATCATTATACAGAGAGTTGCGAATCTACTGATATGAATTAATTGCATTGCAAATGTGTCTAGATT
This sequence comes from Smallanthus sonchifolius, assembly GCA_023525975.1. Classification (NCBI taxonomy): domain Eukaryota; kingdom Viridiplantae; phylum Streptophyta; class Magnoliopsida; order Asterales; family Asteraceae; genus Smallanthus; species Smallanthus sonchifolius. The sequence continues at coordinate 72,096,801 of CM042025.1, forward strand.
AGGGTTCGATTAAACCGTTTATATGAAGAACCCTAGTTATTAGTTTGCTATGAAATTGATGATATAGGTTCAAATTAGGATGGGGCTTTCATTATACAGATGATTACGAGTCTAATGGTATAAGTTAATTGGACTTAAACTCGATTAAACCGAATGGATACGAACCCTAGAATCGATTTGAGTTAAATTCGATAGTGAAAGCCCAAATTAACACAGGGCTTCTACTAAACGATTGATTTCGATTCTAGCCATATGGTTTAATTGAATTATGATTGAGTCCAGAGTCAAAAGCCCAAATTGGATTTCGTATGAACCCTAGATTCTGGATTTCTATCAATTTGATGTTATGAGCCCCAATAATCATAGGGCTTTCATTCAGAGGGTAAAAACAAAGCTAAAGATGCAATTTGTTACCAGAAAGGTTGACGGATTGATGGTGATCGACTAAACCGAGTGCCGACGGCTTGCGGGTTAGCTTCCGGTGACTTCTTCTACGATTTCAGCCAAATTGATGTGCGGGATAGCTTCTGAGTTGCTCGACTGAGATGCGCAGATGTTCAATTGGGAAGATCATGATCGAATTTGAGGTGTACGTGACCATGGCCGACGGTTACGACTTTAATTAGTCATTAAATGGTTTAATTCGACAATGATTACGATTAATTTGGTAGTTATGGTTGTGAATGCGATGAATGAGAGGAATCAGTTACGATCTCCAACCGAAAACACTCGTGGCTTGCGAATTGGACTCAAGAACAACCAGGTTGACTTTAGAAAGTCAATCAAATTGAGTTTGGGCTAGTTACAGATTCGGTCCCTGTGATTTCATGTGTAATTGAGTTTCAAAATGGCAGAATTGGTCCTTAGAGTTTGATATTGAGTTAACGGGGTTAGAACTTAATAGAAATTTAACGGGAAATTTAACTGAGTTAATTTGAAAGGTCGGATTATCACATCATCCCCTAGATGAAAGAATTTTCGTCCCGAAAATTAAATAAAATAATAAAAAAAATTCCCGGATGTCACATCATCCCCTAGTTGTAAGAATTTTTGTCCCAAAAAATTAGAATAGTACCTTAAGAGTTTGAAGTGGATTGCTTGAACAGATGAGGATATTTGCGCATCATCTGATCCTCACGCTCCCACGTGAATTTCGGTCCGCGTTTCGAGTTCCAACGAACTCTGACAATAGGGATTTTACTGCGTTTTAACGTTTTGACCTCCCTATCCATGATTTCGACTGGTTCTTCGATGAAACGTAACTGTTCATCAATGTGTAGTTCCTCAAGAGGACCGCGAGTGACTCGTCTGCCAGACATTTCTTCAAGTTTGAGACGTGAAAGACGTTGTGTACACCACTAAGTCCTTCAGGTAGGTCTAGTTGATACGCTACTGGCCTGATTCTCTTCACTATCTTGAATGGTCCAACATAACGAGGATTCAGTTTGCCTCGTTTCCCAAAACGAATGACACCCTTCCAAGGTGAGACTTTTAACAAAACCATATCCCTTACATAAAATTCTAATGGTCTACGACGCTTATCGGCATAGCTCTTTTGACGATCACGAGCTGCTGCCATACGAGAGGTGAATCGTGCATCACGATCCGAAATGATAGAGATTGGCACCCCATGCAGAGAGACTACTTCTTTCAAGTAATTACGAGTAAGCTTATCCATTTTGTCGGTTTCCTTGATTGCTAAGAAGTGAGCGGACTTTGTTAAACGATCGACTATTACCCAAATGGTATCACATCCGGTAGGAGTTCGTAGCAATTTTGTGATAAAGTCCATGGATATCTGCTCCCATTTCCAAATGGGAATATCTGGTTGCTGGAGTAGACCGGAAGGATTTTGATATTCAACCTTGACCTTTGAGCAAGTCAGGCACTTGCTGTCACACCCCAACCGACGGCGGATTATACGTCGGGGCGGACGCGGTTGTTCAATAGCACAAGGTTAACTATTAAGGTTTCGATATTTCATTAATGAATAATTTAAGATTCAATACAAGGAAGAATAATACGAATACAACATTTAATTTAAGTAGTCTAGGTCCAAAGCATCCTATGTGATCACGAATAAGTCTCATGATGTAAACCTGAAACAAGTGAAAGAATCTGTCAACTACAAAATAGTTGGTGAGATACAAAGGTTTTGACACAGTTTAACAAGTATTTGAGAAGAATTACAATTCACTATGATATGTGCATTCTATAATGTAAGTATGAGAACAAGTATCTTAAACATTGTGCACTTTAACCCTCCAACCAAGTTTAGGCATAACCCGCAGGTTACCCTTATAAGTCTCAATTTTAAAGTTTAATTCAGTAACAATCACCAAGGGCTCCCCCCCGAAGGGGTCAATCAGTCAAGGTGGATTGGTCAAATACAATAGATCTTTCGTTGTTACTATAGGCTTGATCAAAGTTAATGAATGTGCTAGTTTTAAGTTTAATCTAAGCATACAAGTCTCAAGTTTAACATAAGAATAAACACGTAGTCATAGTTGTACAAGAATTGTATAAGTTTAAGAATTTTGAACATGTTTCACCCCAAAAGCATAGAAAGGAAAAAGGGGCTAAGTATATTCACATGGATGATGAATAGTATCCGACACGGATAAGTATTTGCAAGACTTGGAGGGAGAATATCCTCACGATAAGCCTAAGTATGCAAGTTTAAAGATTTAAGTATGATCCTATAAGTCTATGGTAAGGATCTAGGATTTCAAGATCGACTAGGGTTTCAAGTGGGAGATGGGAAATGATTGTGTTTATAAAGTTTAAGTCAAGTTTTAGTAAGGTTTTGAATAAGTCATACTAGACTTGGATTTCAAAGTTTAAATAAGTTAATAGTTTAAAATAATTATTGTTTAAAATAATTATTTAAGATAAGGATTAAAGATAAATAATAATTATTTCAAAAGTAAAATAATTATTAAATACAAAGTATTTAAAGACTAAATAGTGATTAAGGATAAATAATAATTATTTAAGAATAAGTAATTATTAAGGATGAATAATTGTCTAAAGGTTATTTACTTGATTTGAATTTACCAATATAGATAGTTTTAAGATTAAAGTATTAAGTATACAAATTAAATATTATTTAAAAATGGTTATAAGTCTAAATATCTAAAGTGAAATTTGTAAGTTTAAAAAAATATGTTAAATAGCATTTTTCATAAAGTTTATATTTTAATTTAAAGTTTTAAAGTTTATAAGTCTATAATTTCAACGTTAAAGTATTCGAGTAAGGTTTATAAGTTTATAAATATTTAAAGTTATCTATTTATAATGTTTATAAATTTATAACTTTATGATTTATAAATTACGCATGTTTATTTTATTTAAATAAATAAATAAATCTTGAATTTTAAATGTTAAACTAAAGTTTATAAATCGATTTAATGTTTAAACTAAATAATATGTTTATTTCAGAAAGTATAAAATAATTTTATAGTTTCTGATTATTAACATAATTCCTGTTTAAAATATAAGTTTTATAAAGTTTTAAAAGTATTTTTATAGTTTTAAGTGTTTAAAACTATTTTTAAAGAATTATTTATTACAAGTTTTATTTAATTAAAATAGTTCCAGATTATAAAACGTAAGTAAGATTCTGTTTTTAAGTGTATAAAAATGTAACAGATTTTATAAAAATAATTACAAGGTTTAAAGCTTGTTTAAAAAGGTTAAAAGAATGAAAAGGGCAAAACCGGTTTACCCAGGCTCGAACCCGGGTCACTGACCGGGTCGAGGCACACACACGCACACTAACCGCCTGACTACGGGTCTCGTTAGTGTAATACATGGAAAAAGAAATGGTTAAACAGAATCCCAAACCTCCCCCAATTCCCTTATGAACCCTAGAATTTGAATCCTTAAATACGTATCGATTTGCCCTTTGTTAATGAAATTAAACAGAGGGCTTTCGATCTACAGGGTGTAACGAACACGATAGTCACAAGAATTACCTGAATTGGTTTCGAAACGAGGGAGAACGAACTTGAGTTCTGGGTCGGTTGTCGTGGGGATGAATCGAGTGAAACTGGTGCGATTTGATGAAATTGAGATGATTGGAAGTTAGGGTGTGATGTCGTCTAAGGGTATAAGGTAGTATTTATAGATGATTTCGTCATTAAGTGTCGAATTAGGTGGGAAGTTTACGGGTGTAAACATCGACTTTAATGTCGAACCCACGCGGTGTTAGACCCGATTTTGTTCATTGAATTCCCTTGGGTTACGGTCGCATGCGCGAATGGAAGCCCGAGGTGCATCGAATCTGGTCGGAAACGCGTTTTAGGGAAATCGGAGGTGAAAACCGGCTCCTGTGGGACTCGAACCTGAGACTGGTTTCAGTCTCGGGGGTTTGGGGTAATTGCGCAAATGGTCCCTGAGGTTTCAGGCTTTATTATTTTATGTTAAAACATAACTTTTAAGTTTAAAAATGGTTTCTATAATAGCAGTTTTAGTCCCTGGACTTTATACAACAAATAATATGTTTTATTAAAACTACGTAAGCTTTATAGGTTTTATTATTTTATAATTTTTATAAAATAATTAATAAGATTTAGAGGTTACAAGTTTAAGTATTAAAAATAAGTTTATAAATTATTTTATTTATATAATTATAAACTTATAAAGTTTTAAGAATTTCAAACATTTTTATTTATAAGATACATCTATATATATTTGTCTTATATATATATATATATACCAAGTATAATTGTTTTTTTTACTAATTGAAAAAAAAAATATATTTTTTTAACAAGTTTCTAAGATTCGAATGCTCAATACGTGCACGGGTTTAGGGAAAGATACATCGGAAAAATCCTGGATATTACAGTCTCCCCTACTTTAGGAAATTTCGTCCCGAAATTAAAGTAGAAGGGTCTAGTTCAGTATTTAAGTTTATAGTACGTACGAGATAATGAGAGAAAATACTTTACGTTCCCAAGTAAAACCCTGGGTTACGTTTAGAATCTAAATTGGATTGTAATGATAGGGATAAGATTACGCTCGAGTTTCTAAGTTTTCGAAGTATATGGTTGCTAAGAGTTTCCCTAAGAAGCATATAGTTTCATTGAAATATATGAAGGTTTGTTTTCAAAAGCATTGGAGAGGATGACTGTTGATGTTCTATCCAAGATTTAAAGTGAGATGTATCACTCAGGATGGATTCGATAATAGTTCAAGGATTTGAGTTTGTAGACTAATACGTCTAAGGATTTGCTACGGTACCTAAGTTCCGTGGCTCCCTTTTACGATAAGTCTTAGATCGTAGCACACGATAGAGTTTACTATGTATTTCCATATGCTGATTTTCGTACTTACGTGTGCACCCGCAAGCATTCAAATCGTCGCATAGTCCGCATAGGTCCTTCCGTTTGTGTGTGGATCAAGAAGAAGTACAAGAATTTGTTTAACTCATGACTAGTGTTTCCACGTAAAAGTGATCATTGATTAACGGTCCCTTAGAGAGAAGCGTCATTCAATAATTAAAGAGAAGAATGTGACAAGATTTAGAGTTTCAAAGTTTCCTCGTGATTGATTAAGAATCCTTCAATCATTGAGTAGTTTAAAGTCTTTACACTTTCCTCGGGTTTGATCAAGAATACATCAAACCTTGAGTAGTTTAAAAGTCTTATACGTTCATCATGTTTGAATAAGCATACGTCAAACATGGAATAGTTTAAAGTCTTATACGTCCATCGTGTTTGAACAAGCATACGTCAAACATGGAGTAGCTTAAAGTCTTATACGTTCATCATGTTTGAACAAGAATACGTCAAACATGGAGTAGTTTAAAGTCTCATACGTTCATCATGTTTGATCAAGAATACGTCAAACATGGAGTAGTTTAAAGTCTCATACGTTCATCATGTTTGATCAAGAATACGTCAAACATGGAGTAGTTTAAAGTCTCTTACGTTCATCATGTTTGAACAAGAATACGTCAAACATGGGATAGCTCGAATTTTGTTTGAATCAAGAATACGTCAAACATAGAATAGTTTAAATTGTGTTTGATCAAGAATATATCAAACATAGAATAGTTTAAATTGTGTTTGATCAAGAATATATCAAACATAGAATAGTTTAAATTGTGTTTGAACAAGAATACGTCAAACATAGAATAGCTTAAAGTCTCTTAGTTTAGCTTCAGTGTATAGAAGTATACGATTACGTTTTGAGTATAAAGCGGTTATCTAAATACTCTAGTGTTTAAGAGAGGTATGGAACAACATTTGGAACAGGATTAACCGTTATACGCTTTCTCACGGAAGATTCGAGTTGTCCAGAAGATTTGGTGGATCCCGATGTTTGGTTTAGATAGGAGTCAGGGGATGTACTCTGCTAAAGAGAGTAATGTCCTCCTTCCTGCTAGTGTCTAGTATCAAGAGTTAAGTTTTATCGTATATATGGAATGTACGTTTATCAAGTCTTATAGGGTTTGGTTAAGATGGACACACAAAGTTTTCAAGACTAAGAATCCAAGTATAAGTTTGAAAATAGGATAAGTCAGTTGATCACAAGTTTCAATATTAAGCTTTACATGATCCTTTATTGATCATGTTTAGTTTTAAGAATACGGGTTTGAGTATTTGTATAAGTTTTTGCATGACTCAAAAGTTTATGACCTCATAGTTGTGTATACGAAGTTTAATGTTTTTAATAACGTGCATTTAAGCTTTTAGTCTCCGTTGTGATTCATAGCAAATCTTTTACGTGACAAGGGTTGAATGAGGAAAGTTTACTAGCATAGGGTAACGGGAAAAAGTTCCGATAAGGTTCATGATAGTGTGTTTACAAATGATTTATCTTGTTTCACAACAGCAGATATAGTTTTCTTTTATATAGAGTGTAACTAGGGTGTTTAAAAAAGACAAGTTGGACATTGATAAATAGTATAAGTAAGACTTATGAAAAGGTATGTATGATTGTCAAACAAAAAGTTGGTCAAGTTTAGAAGTGTGAAGTCTATATAAGGGTAAGGATCATAGTTGATTACGACAGTAGTTCGTAAGTCGTGTTGTTTTAAAAGGGTGATTACGAATCAAAAGGTTTATTCAAGTTTTTATTCCTCAAGTATACGTGTCACTTAGGGTTTTTATAGTTTAATGCCACGTGTTAATTATCTCTAGTACTAGCGTGAGCTAATTTTGACGGAAGTGTTTGGGGAGTGTTAAGTTTGTAGTGCTAGAAGGAAAGTCAAGCTGGTAAGTGATAACAAGATAAATTTCAAAATAACTCTCGTTGAATGTTTCAAAATTGGGACATCTAGCCCTTACATAAGACAATTTAAACGAACAATTAAAGTGTGTAAGTAAGTTGATTTAATATGTTCAAAAGGTTTTTTTTATTCATAATACTGAGTTATCACAGTAATATTTTCAAAAATAGTTTTGATTGGAAGTTGATGGGCTAATGAGGAGGATTCCCGGAAGAAAGGGGTGGTCATAAGGACTCACTTAAGTACCCTATTTCCCTAGCCAGAATTTCCTCGTGGGCCTACAACTTCTCTTAGTTATTGTCTCTGATGTTTGGGTTTATGGTACTATGTCGAGGTTCATTGTGGGTTTAGAGTCTTAAACGTGGAGCTTGTTTATTCTATAGTAGGCTTCTTTTCTTGCGGGAAAACGATCAGGTTACAAATCCCTTTGTTAATGTACTTTAGGTTTAAAAGACGTTAAGGTTTGTTTACAAGAAACGGTGATGTGTAAGTTTTGAGGACGTATGAAGGTTTTGAGATATATAAAAGTGTAACAAAGTTTTGAGTTAGTCATAAAATGAAGTTTGCTTGAGTGACGAAAAATGAAATGAGACACAAGGGTTTCCCCTTATGTGCCAAGTTTATAAAATAATGAAGTTTGTATAAAGACTTGTATGTCAATACATAGTTTTAAATGGGCTGTTAGTTCAAGGATCATGAAGTTTAAGGATCATGAAGTTTAAGGATGTATGAAAACTTTGAGATGTATAAAAGTGTAACAAAACTCTTGAGTTAGTTATCAAATCAAACTTGGTTAAGTGTTAAGCGGGTAAGGTAAGAATACAAGGGTTACCTCTTAGGTGTCATATTTATAAAGTAATGAAGCTTTATAGAAGAATTTGTAGGGTAATACATAGTTTTAAGGGTTGTATTACAACGATCATGAAGTTTATTGGGTAGTATCTATAAATATAAGTTTATGTATGTAGTTTTTAAGTATAATCTCGCAAGAATTTCTCCTTGAAGGTAACTCCTTCAGGTCATGACGAGTAAGCATGCTGTCATGTGACAAGACGGGACTTAAGAATCATAGAATAAAGGTTATAGAGGAAAGTTTTTGAATCATGAATTTATGAAGTGTATAGTATTTGAGATGGTACTCATTTAGTGCATATCACCAAGTGAGTACTTTGACATATCAAGAGAAATTTGAGCTCACTAATGTTTTAGAGAAGTCATGCATTCCTATAAGTGGATACTCATCCCAAGAATTCCCAGGAAAGCATACGGGTCCAACGGTTGATTTGGATTTATACGAAATGCTTTCCTTGACAGAATTTCCCAGAATACAGGTATCCTCCCTTCCGGTCCACACAAGTTCTCACACATTATATAGAACTTAAATATTCTTGACGAAAGTTTAGTGGTGGATTAGACTTAAAGCCTAAGAATGTATCCTCGATGTAGTAGCCTCTTGTAGTACGCAGGTAAGTAGAAACGTAGAATCTCCAAGCGTTCACGTATAAGATTTAAGAATAGAATGAGGATAAAGTTCCTAGTAAAGGACATGAGATAACTCATGTTTGGGTCTCCTAAGTTATAGTCTAGGTCATGTGTCTAATAACCTAATTCCCTATAACCAAGGCTCTGATACCAATCTGTCACACCCCAACCGACGGCGGATTATACGTCGGGGCGGACGCGGTTGTTCAATAGCACAAGGTTAACTATTAAGGTTTCGATATTTCATTAATGAATAATTTAAGATTCAATACAAGGAAGAATAATACGAATACAACATATAATTTAAGTAGTCTAGGTCCAAAGCATCCTATGTGATCACGAATAAGTCTCATGATGTAAACCTGAAACATGTGAAAGAATCTGTCAACTACAAAATAGTTGGTGAGATACAAAGGTTTTGACACAGTTTAACAAGTATTTGAGAAGAATTACAATTCACTATGATATGTGCATTCTATAATGTAAGTATGAGAACAAGTATCTTAAACATTGTGCACTTCAACCCTCCAACCAAGTTTAGGCATAACCCGCAGGTTACCCTTATAAGTCTCAAGTTTAAAGTTTAATTCAGTAACAATCACCAAGGGCTCCCCCCCGAAAGGGTCAATAAATCAAGGTGGATTGGTCAAATACAATAGATCTATCATTGTTACTATAGGCTTGATCAAAGTTAATGAATGTGCTAGTTTTAAGTTTAATCTAAGCATACAAGTCTCAAGTTTAACATAAGAATAAACATGTAGTCATAGTTGTACAAGAATTGTATAAGTTTAAGAATTTTGAACATGTTTCACCCCAAAAGCATAGAAAGGAAAAAGAGGCTAAGTATACTCACATGGATGATGAATAGTATCCGACACGGATAAGTATTTGCAAGACTTGGAGGTAGAATATCCTCACGATAAGCCTAAGTATGAAAGTTTAAAGATTTAAGTATGATCCTATAAGTCTATGGTAAGGATCTAGGATTTCAAGATCGACTAGGGTTTCAAGTGGGAGATGGGAAATGATTGTGTTTAAAAAGTTTAAGTCAAGTTTTAGTAAGGTTTTGAATGAGTCATACTAGACTTGGATTTCAAAGTTTAAATAAGTTAATAGTTTAAAATAATTATTGTTTAAAATAATTATTTAACATAAGGATTAAAGATAAATAATAATTATTTCAAAAGTAAAATAATTATTAAATACAAAGTATTTAAAAACTAAATAGTGATTAAGGATAAATAATAATTATTTAAGAATACGTAATTATTAAGGATGAATAATTTTCAAAAGGTTATTTACTTGATTTGAATTTACCAATATAGATAGTTTTAAGATTAAAGTATTAAGTATACAAATTAAATATTATTTAAAAATGGTTTTAGTCTAAATATATAAAGTGAAATTTGTAAGTTTAAACAAATATGTTAAATAACATTTTTCATAAAGTTTATATTTTAATTTAAAGTTTCAAAGTTTATAAGTCTATAATTTCAACGTTAAAGTATTCGAGTAAGGTTTATAAGTTTATAAATATTTAAAGTTATCTATTTATAATGTTTATAAATTTATAACTTTATGATTTATAAATTACGCATGTTTATTTTATTTAAATAAATAAATAAATCTTGAATTTTAAATGTTAAACTAAAGTTTATAAATCGATTTAATGTTTAAACTAAATAATATGTTTATTTCAGAAAGTATAAAATAATTTTATAGTTTCTGATTATTAACATAATTCCTGTTTAAAATATAAGTTTTATATAGGTTTAAAAGTATTTTTTTATAGTTTTAAGTGTTTAAAACTATTTTTAAAGAATTATTTATTACAAGTTTTATTTAATTAAAATAGTTCCATATTATAAAACGTAAGTAAGATTCTGTTTTTAAGTGTATAAAAATGTAACAGTTTTTATAAAAATAATTACAAGGTTTAAAGCTTGTTTAAAAAGGTTAAAAGAATGAAAAGGGCAAAACCGGTTTACCCAGGCTCGAACCCGGGTCACTGACCGGGTCGAGGCACACACACGCACACTAACCGCCCGACTACGGGTCTCGTTAGTGTAATACATGGAAAAAGAAATGGTTAAACAGAATCCCAAACCTCCCCCAATTCCCGTATGAACCCTAGAATTTGAATCCTTAAATACGTATCGATTTGCCCTCTGTTAATGAAATTAAACAGAGGGCTTTCGATCTACAGGGTGTAACGAACACGATAGTCACAAGAATTACCTGAATTGGTTTCGAAACGAGGGAGAACGAACTTGAGTTCTGGGTCGGCTGTCGTGGGGATGAATCGAGTGAAACAGGTGCGATTTGATGGAATTGAGATGATTGGAAGTTAGGGTGTGATGTCGTCTAAGGGTATAAGGTAGTATTTTTAGATGATTTCGTCATTAAGTGTCGAATTAGGTGGGAAGTTTACGGGTGTAAACATCGACTTTAATGTCGAACCCACGCGGTGTTAGACCCGATTTTGTTCATTGAATTCCCTTGGGTTACGGTCGCATGCGCGAATGGAAGCCCGAGGTGCATCGAATCTGGCCGGAAACGCGTTTTAGGGAAATTGGAGGTGAAAACCGGCTCCCGTGGGACTCGAACCTGAGACTGGTTTCAGTCTCGGGGGTTTGGGGTAATTGCGCAAATGGTCCCTGAGGTTTCAGGCTTTATTATTTTATGTTAAAACATAACTTTTAAGTTTAAAATTGGTTTCTATAATAGCAGTTTTAGTCCTTGGACTTTATACAACAAATAATATGTTTTATTAAAACTACATAAGCTTTATAGGTTTTATTATTTTATAATTTTTATAAAATAATTAATAAGATTTAGAGCTTACAAGTTTAAGTATTAAAAATAAGTTTATAAATTATTTTATTTATATAATTATAAACTTATAAAGTTTTAAGAATTTCAAACATTTTTATTTATAAGATACATCTTTATATATTTGTCTTATATATATATATATACCAAGTATAATTGTTTTTTTTTTACTAATTGAAAAAAAAAATTTTTTTTTAATAAGTTTCTAAGATTCGAATGCTCAATACGTGCACGGGTTTAGGGAAAGATACATCGGAAAAATCCTGGATATTACACTTGCTCACATATGTGGCTATATCGGCCTTCATCTTTGGCCACCAATACAGCACCTTTAGGTCATGATACATCTTGTCGGAACCTGGATGAATAGATTAACGAGATTTATTAGCCTCATCCATGACCAATTCCATTAAGTTCCCGAATACTGAAACCCACATTCGCTCGTTGAAGTAGCCAATACCGTCAGATTTGACCTCGAGTTGTGCTTCCATACCGCATGTACCTTCCAGCGGTAGGTTTTCCTCTTTCAGAGCTTCAAGTTGAGTACTTCGGATTTTGTCAGGTAATCCGGGGTGAATAGTAAGCTGTAGTGCTCGAACTCGTTTGGGCTTGGTTTCCTTTCTACTTAGGGCATCAGCTACAACATTAGCCTTACCCGAATGATACCGGGTCGCAAAGTTATAATCATTCAAGAGCTCGACCCAACGACGCTGTCTCATGTTCAGCTCTTTCTGCTCGAAGATGTGCTTAAGACTCTTATGGTCGGTGTAGATAGTGCACTTGGTACTGTACAAGTAGTGTTTCCATATCTTATGTGCGAAAACTACATCTCCCAACTCTAGATCATGAGTGGTGTAGTTTTTCTCGTGAATATTTTGTTGACGCGAAGCATATGCGATCACTTTTTCTCGTTGCATTAGAACACAACCCAGACCCTGAATGGATGCGTCACAATACACCACAAAATCATCCGTTCCTTCTGGAAGAGCTAGAATGGGTACACTACAAAGTTTCTGTTTAAGAAGCTGGAACGCTGACTCCTGGTTATCGCCCTGGTTGTAGGCTTTACCCTTTTGAGTTAAAGCAGTGAGAGGTTGTGCAATCTTAGAGAATCCCTCGATGAATCGACGGTAATATCCAGCCAATCCCAGAAATTGTCGCACCTCAGTCGGAGTCGTCAGTGCTGCCCAATTCTTGATGGCTTCAATCTTTGAGGGATCGACATGTATTCCTTTCTCGTTAACCACATGTCTTACGAATTGAACTTCTCTAATCTAGAATTCACACTTGGAAAACTTAGCATACAACTGCTCCTTTTTAAGTAATTCCAGGATTAAACGTAGATGTTCCTCATGTTCCTCCTTGTTCTTGGAATAAATGAGAATGTCGTCGATGAAAACGATGACAAACTGATCAAGGTATGGTTTACACACACGGTTCATGAGGTCCATGAATACCGCAGGTGCGTTGGTTAATCCGAAAGGCATGACCATAAACTCATAGTGGCCGTACCTTGTTCTGAAAGCAGTCTTAGAGATATCTTCATCTCGGACTCTTAATTGATGGTAACCTGACCTAATATCTATCTTGGAATAGAAACTTGATCCTTGGAGTTGATCAAAGAGATCATCTATACGAGGTAAAGGATAACGATTCTTGATTGTGACTTTATTCAGTTCACGGTATTCGATACACATACGGAAACTTTCGTCCTTCTTCTTGACAAACAGGACCGGAGCTCCCCATGACGATGAGCTAGGTCGGATGAAACCTTTATCTAACAATTCCTGTAACTGAGTGGACAACTCTTGTAATTCACTAGGTGCTAGTCTATAAGGTGCCCGAGCGATCAGTGCCGCTCCGGGTGCTAGATCGATTTGAAATTCAACTTGACGGTGTGGTGGCAGACCAGACAAATCCTTGAGAAATACTTCCAGAAATTCACGAACGATGGGAATATCATCAATCTTCTTCCCTTCTGATGGCTGCTCAGCAACGAGAGCCAAAATAGTAGTATGCCCTTTTCGAAGGCATTTCTGTGCTTTCATAAAGGATATGATGCCCATGACTGCACCAACCTTTTCGCTCTGAACGGAAAGGGTTTCTCCACTCGGGAGAAGAATACAAACAATTTTCTTACGACAGATGATTTCATCTTGGTTTTTAGATAACCAATCCATGCCGACAATTACATCAAAACTACCAAGTGTGACCGGCATAAGGTCGATATCAAGTTTATGACTAGCCAGCTTAAGCTTACAACCCTTAAGAATGTGAGTTGCTTCAATTATTTGACCATCAGCTATCTCTATTACATACTTAGCTTCTAACAGAGTTTGAGTTCCTTTTATCATATCACTAAGTTTCTTAGATATAAAACTCCTATCAGCACCAGTGTAAAAAAGGATAGAAGCAAAGTAATTATTTAAGAGAAACTTACCGGTGACCACATTATGATCATAACGAGCTTCTCTAGATCCTAGCACGAAGGCTCGTCCCTTTGCACCATTCCCTCTGTTATTGCCATTGTTGCCACCAATGTTGTTATTCTGATTAGGGTTGTGGTTTCCATTACCTCCCTTCTTTAACTGAGGACAATTCTTTCGAAAATGTCCCTCCTTTCCACACTCGAAATAACCCTTTGTAGACCTAGGCTGTTGAAAACGCTGCTTGGCTTGCAACTCACCCCTACAATCTTTGGCAGAATGACCTATTTTGCCACACCGCTGACAACGGTTGCAAACCCCGAAGTGATGGAAGTTGCACTTGTTACACTTAGGAGATTTTCTTGCATAACTACCCTGATTTTGACTTGAAGAGGTCGTCTGGTTGAAGTTCTTAGTAGGCTCAAACCTACGCTGCTGCTGCTGTTGCTGAGGTTGATTAACCTGGGATCCCTTGGAGTTGGAGTGAGTGTTGGAGTTGTGTTCAAACTTGCGCTTATGATTATTGGTGGATTTAGAGACTGAACCCCTCGGAGGTAGAGTTCCTTGAGTCACCGCCTGATCGGTTAGCTTGTGGGCTAGTCTGATCGTCTGCTGGATGGTAGTAGGGTTGGATGAGGTAACCATACTCTGAACCTGAGGCACTAAGCCTCCAATGTACAGTTCTATCCTCTTGTAGTCTGGAGTCATCATGTGTGGGCACATGGTAGCAAGCTCATGGGAACGAGTGGTGTAAACCTCAATTTCTGAACCTTCCATCTTTAGGTTCTAGAATTCTCCTTCCAACTTTTGAATTTCATCCCGAGGACAGGACTCCTCCTTCATCATTGTCTTAAACTCCTCCCACGGCAGTGCATTGGACATAGCCAAACCCAACATCTGGACATGTGCATTCCACCAAGCGAGAGACGGGCCCTCCAAAGTTCCGGAAGTGAACTTGACCTGATTGGCCAATGGGCAGTTGCACATGGCAAATACCGATTCTACTTTTTTGAACCAACGGAGCAGTCCAACAGCTCCTTCAGCTCCACTAAAGGTGTGAGGCTTACAGTCCATAAATGTTTTGAAGGTGCATGCTGGCTGCTGATTCTGTTGACTTGAATTTAGAAGCATAATATAGGATTGGGATTATAGAGCTTAGGAAAGGCGCTTTAAGAGATGAATTGATCTCATTTGTCAATAGTTAAAGCATTTACCTGCAGCATTCTGTGATGTGGGAGCCTCTGCCACACTATCGTTGATTAGTGCCGCCAGCTCAGCTGCTGTCATGTTGATGGTACCTCGGCCACCAGCACGACCTCCACGTCCTCTTCCCGACATGATTCTTCACATTCACAAATACAAAACAATGAGAAATATATCGCATATTAAAAATTATTTATGTACAAGTAAGGAGATACAACATCTAACATTTTGAAAATTAAATAAATTGTAAGGCTATAAAATAAATAACTCAAACATTAAACTTCTCATGCTTTTATTGTATGGGAACAACCTTACCTATCTAGATTTGAAAAGAGAAATAACATAAACAAAGCATGAATGAAAATGGAAAGATAGGATAGAAAAATCATCATACATCCTCGTCATCGGAGGAAACGTATGATTGCCCATCGTCGATCTCCACTGGTTCCTCTTCGGGTGGCTCATCCTCGAAGGGCTCCTCTTCGTCGTCCGAAAGTGGAATGTCCTCTGGAAATAGGGCTGCTTGTAGTTGGGCTTCTAAGTGAGTCACCCTCTCCCGAAGTCCTTCAGCAGCATGATATGCTACTTGCAGCTGGGCTTCTAGATTAGCCACTCTCTCCAGAATTCCTCCTACATCATGGTCCGAGGTGTCCACCCTCGTATCCAAATGTGTAACCCGATCCACCAAAAGGCTATGGACCTGATCCGTTGCTGCTAGTTCAGTGGTCATATGCTCTATTTGCTCCTTGTTTTCTTCCATTTATGGCTCTCGTTCTAGAATGTCGGGTATCTCATCAGTGGACTCCTTCATCTCTTTTAACTCCTTAGTTATGATGAATACAAAAGCTGTAAAAGCTTGCTCCATGGTGCATGGCAAGCTTGGCAAAGTGGAGGATGAGGAAGTGGAACCAAAATAATGCGATGGAACATTTCCCATCTCGATCCACCTTTGGATCATCTTCGGATATGCACTCCAATTAAGTGTCGTGTTCCTTGCTCGTGCATTACTTGGTTCACCCTGTTCCACTAAGTTGTCACTAGAACTAGTCCGGCGCCTTTTGGGCTCCGGGGATGTAAAGATAGGTGCCTTAGGTGATGGTGGTGGGGTCGACGACATGATCCTGTAACGTAGTACATAAGTGCCAATATATAATGCTCAAGATATGTAACTAATGTGTGAAGTTATAGTCTAGTATGCAATCGTAGTTCTCTATAACCAATGTCTTTGATACCAATCTGTCACACCCCCAATTTCAACTAACGGAGTTTTACCATTTTGGGAAGTGACAAACCAAGATATCAGTCATTAGTTACATCGAACGACTCTACATGGGACTCAAATGGAAATATCATATTAATCAGAGTTTAATGCGGAAGCGTAAAGAAAAGTAAACGCGCAAAACACACGTGCCCAAAAAGTCCAAAAGTCTAAACCAAACATAATTCAAAACAAAGTCCAAACAATTTAATAAAACATCAACCAATAAGAGAATCCCATGCATGTCCTATATGTGCACCTGTGCCTTATCTTAGCGACCTGAGAAAACATGTAAGAAAAGATGTCAACACGAGGTTGGTGAGTTCACAAGTTTCAGTGTATAAATAAACGTTTACCAGATTATTGATCATTCAATATGTATCTATAGGTCGCTAACCTATGTTCATGTTTAACTTAAGCGCTCGCAACCGAAGCTGACAGTTTGTTTATTTGCCTCCTGCCAGGTCTATCAACCCCGACGATATGAGTAGGCTAACATTTCACCCGTTTTATCTCCAATCGAGTTAGCACGACTAACGCGGGTGGGATTTGTCAAACCCAGTAGTACAACTAAACATTACCTCGCTAAGATCTATATTAAAGGTTCGATGTGTGTGAGAACTTTCAGTGATAGCGTGTTACGCTTAGGTTTAACATTGATAACATATGAATACAATATTCCAAAAATAGATTGCGACATGTTTTCTCCCCCAAGATAAAACAGTTAAAGGGGCCGTGAAAACTCACCTGAACGGCGTAGGTAGTTCACACTAGAATACGATTGGAACCACGAGTGTTAGCCTGCAACGGCTTACGTATGCCCTAGAATTATACACATAACAATTAGGGATACAATGGAATATGTGACGACAACACGGGAGATTGAATGTCCTAAAGTAACGCTCTAATAATCAAGAGTAGACGAACGTGTCCACGGAAATAAGAATTCTTTAATTAGTAATTAAGATGTATACGTTACGCGACGAATGATAAAATAATATATAATAAATATATTCGAGTGTTTTGTCATTAAATAGTAGTCTAGGAAAATAATATAATTTATTATATTATTTTTAAGTTTAGCGAAATAACACAATAATTAAATTGTGTGTCAAAAATAATAAATCTATATTTTTTTTATTCAAGGATATAAACGTGAGTAAATAACATAAATAATTATATTATTTATTAGTTTGAAGCGTTTCACAAAAATTAGAAACGTGATGAAAATAATATATTTAAATATATTATTTTAATATGAGTCATGGTTTGAAAAATAATATAGTTTATATTATTTTATTCGGATTTTAAGGTTAAATAATAATATATATATATTATTATAAAATTATGAAATACGTAACAAGGAAGGTTTATAAAACTATTCCCGAGCCCACGGGTAGTTTTTCCGGTTTAAACATATTAGCATATTATTATAATAATAGTGGAAGAGTTTTTATAATTAAATATTAACCCAAAAATGCAATTAAAAAGAAATCAGGGGAGCAGGATTCAAACCCGGGCTATCATTATACAAAGAGTTACGAATATACTGATATGAATTAATTACTTTGCAAATGTGTCTAGATTAGGGTTCGATTAAACCGTTTATATAAAGAACCCTAGTTATTAGTTTCCTATGAAATCGATGATATAGGTTCAAATTAGGATGGGGCTTTCATTATACAGATGATTACGAGTCTAATGGTATAAGTTAATTGGACTTAAACACGTTTTAAGGTAGGGTTCGATTAAACCGAATGGATATGAACCCTAGAATCGATTTGAGTTAAATTCGATAGTGAAAGCCCAAATTAACGCAGGGCTTCTACTAAACGATTGATTCCAATTCTAGCCATATGGTTTAATTGAATTATGATTGAGTCCAGAGTCAAAAGCCCCAAATTGGATTTCGTATGAACCCTAGATTCTGGATTTCGATCAATTTGATGTTATGAGCCCCAATAATCATAGGGCTTTTATTTAGAGGGTAAAAACAATGCAAAAGATGCAATTAGTTACCAGAAAGGTTGACGGATTGATGGTGATCGACTAAACCGAGTGCCGATGGCTTGCTGGTTAGCTTCCGGCGACTTCTTCTACGATTTCGGCCAAATTGGTGTGCGGGATAGCTTCTGAGTTGCTCGACTGAGATGCTCAGATGTTCAATTGGGAAGATCATGATCGAATTTGAGGTGTATGCGACCATGGCCGACGGTTACGACTTTAATTAGTCATTAAATGGTTTAATTCGACAATGATTACGATTAATTTGGTAGTTATGGTTGTGAATGCGACGAATGAGAGGAATCAGTTATGATATCCAACCGAAAACATTCATGGCTTGCGAATTGGACTCAAGAACAACCAGGTTGACTTTCGAAAGTCAACCAAATTGAGTTTGGGCTAATTACAGATTCGGTCCCTGTGATTTCATGTGTAATTGAGTTTCAAAATGGCAGAATTGGTCCTTAGAGTTTGATATTGAGTTAACCGGGTTAGAACTTAACAAAAATTTAACGGGAAATTTAACTGAGTTAAATTGAAAGGTCGGATTGTCACAGTGGTAATGGTGGTGGTGGTTGTGGTAGTGGGGAGAAGAGAGGGGTAGAATATATAATGTATTTTAACTATTTGAGTCCTTGAGGGTATTTCTGTGTTTATAGAAAAAATTTAACATAAAATCAAACAAAGTTAGTTATCTGGACCCAAAAAGATGCAAAAATGAAAAGTCAGGGTTCAGAGCGACGATTTTAAACATAAGGGACTCAACTAGTTAAAATGGTCAAACATCAGGGAATCAAATAGTAATTTATTCAAATAATAAATAAACCACTTAAAATAAATCCCTTAAAAATAAAAAATAAAAAAACAAGTAAATTGTAAAAATGTAACCTCTTTTTTTTCTAAAGTCGTCTCCTCTTTGTTGATTGTCATACAAAGGGTCTTCCGAACAATGAATGCACACTTTCGCGAACGCCACCTCTTCTACATCAGACCACTTTTTGGAATTTTCTTTTCCATTCTTTGTCGGCGACGATTCTTGAGTTGGAGCTATTGTTTCCTCACTTGAATCAGAGTCTTCCCGATTTGATTGACGATAATCATGGAAAAGCTTGAATGGAGATGGTTGTGACGATTGATCGAATTGGTTGAATAAAGATGGTTGTGATGCTTGTTCAAATTGGTTGAGAAAAGATTGTTGAATGTGTTGTCCGTATTGGTTGTAGTAAGGTTGTTGGTTGTATTGGGGTGGCGGTTGGAATTGCTGACAATATCCCGGGGTGTTGAATGGGTTCGTTTGTTTTTGTGACGACGGTTGTGACGATTGTCTGGTTTTTTATCGAGGCTTTCGGAATTGGTTTGTTTTTCTCCCGAATCAAAATGATGATTTCATTGTAGTGTGAAAAAATTAGTTGAGTAAAGAGGAGTAGAAATGGTTATGAAAAAATTAGTTAAGTAGAGAGTTGAGTTGTATCATCCCAAAGAGAATAAACCAAACAAACAAAACGAGGCCGACGCTTATAACACGAAATCAAAATGAAAGAATAAAAAAGAAAGGGAAAGGGCTTGGCATGGAGCGGCCCATGGGTCGAAGGTGGGACAAGGCCCCTATGACCAGCCACCTTTCCACCTCACCCCTCATTTCACACATTTCACAAGTTCTAGTGAGAGAGATAAAGGATTTGGGTAGTGAGAGAAAGCAAGGAGGTCGGTCTAAAAGCTCGAGAATCATCAAACACCAACTTAACAACGCATAACAATGGAAACTGGATTCCAATAGGTAACCGTCTTCACTGAATCTGAATTTTATTAACTTTGAGGTTTTGGGTTAAGAAACGCATAAAGGTTAAGTTTTTACGTATGAAACTTAAAACAAAACATATATGGGCTTAGGAACGAAAATGGAACGTTTTGAACGTAAAAATATCGAAACTTGACGTGACGATTCAAACGGCCATATCTAGGGTTTTCTAGTGGGGAAGAAGACCACGCAAGCGAACCTATCATGTTCCCCTGAAACCGTTATGGCGAATCCAACATATTCGCCTGGTACCACCTTAGAAAATCTGTCATGTTCGCTTGGCCACCTTACAGCGAACTGATGCGTGCTTATAGATGTGATAAATATATTATATAATAATATATTTAGATATATTGTTGATTTCACGAGATCAGGTTTTAAATTTATAAAATGATAATTACTTTAACTTAAAATACACACAATAGGCAAGTGTACCTATCGTAGCGTAATATAGTTTAGGTAAGAACCAAGTATTGAACCAATGGACACGGTCGAGTTCCAATACTCAGCTTTTGTTATCGTTTAACCGTTTTAATTAGTGAGTGGGTTTTGTGTGCTTGTGAAGCAGAAAAGTAAATGACAGAAAAGTAAACGACGGTAAAATAAATAACAGAAAAGTAAAAATGTGCGTGAAGGGTGTTGTAGATGCATAATATGTCCCTAATCCCTTGTAATATGTATTTCATCTATGTTTAATGTAATTATTTGATGTAGTAATGAAATTACATGTTTATCCTTAATGTTTACTCATATATAATGACTGTGTATTAAACGATCTGATAAATAGCGATAACGTTGATCAATCGTGCTAATGAAAGGCCCATTCGCACGAATGGATCATGAGAATGATCCATTCGCGCGAATAGCTCATGAGAATGATTCATTCGCTAGAATAAGTCATGAGAATGATTCATTCGTACGAATGAACCATTCTGATGATTCATTCTTAAGAATGAACCATTCTGCTGATTCATTCGCACGAATGAGTCCATTCACATGGCTCATTCGTACGAATGGCCTCTGCACTATATATATAACTTTCACTTCATGAGCACATACAACACGGAAATACAACAGATATACACATAGAGAGACTGACCAGAGCAGAACCAACAAAACACAAACTCTCTGCACCTGTATTGTCGAATCTCTGTCCGTTGAGAGTTTCCAGGTCTTGTATCCAACTTCTCTACACCAAAGGGTTGATAGAAACCTTCGTCTCGACATCTAATCCGCTCGTTTCTTAAGACCCGATCCGTGTCATAGATTGGATTGCCAATCAAATCGGATTCCGCACGATTTGGTTCGGTTAATGTGTTGAATCATTGGATCAAGGTAGATCCCGATCCAACAAAGTGTTATCAGAGCTGTGTGCTCTAGATTCAACATAGAAAATCTGATCTTGCCTTTAAATCTTGCTTTTTCTATCCTCTTGAATGTTATAAAGATCACTTGATCGTTGTTTAGCCACATTTAAATCTTGTGATTATTGTTTCTGAGTGATCTGATCATCTCAATTTCCAGATCTGATAAAAGGATCAATCATTGGTGCTTTTTGGTGCAAAAAAGTCAAACTGCTCTCTGTCGTACGAATGGCTACCATGATGAACTTCATTCGCACGAATGGCTCCTACCATTCGCACGAATAGATCAAGTCTCCCGCTCATTGTTCAAACTTCCAATCGCACGAATAGAAATTCCATTCGCACGACTAGAAAATTCCATTCGCACGAATAGAAAATTCCATTCGCACGAATAGAAAATTCCATTCGCACGAATAGAAAATTCCATTCGCACGAATAGATAATTCCATTCGCACGAATAGATAATTCCATTCACACGAATAGACCCATTCGCATAAATCTCTTCTGAAATTTTTTCAAGTGTCGAAAAACTTCGTTTTTTACAATGTCGGACTTAGCCTTTGTTGCCAGTCAGAACAGCAAAATCCAAAACTTGTTATTAATCGATAATGAAGCTGGAAATGCTAACAAGGCTCCAAAACTCATGACAATGGACGAATATCATCACTGGAAAAACAGGTTTGAGATACACATTAATGGAGTTGATACAAACTTATGGATGATGATAGAGAGTGGATATCAAAAGGTGTTGAATGAGGATGGAAGTACTGTTTTTCTTTCCCTTTTAAGTGAACAACAAAGGAAAGATTATGACTTAGAAAAGAAGGCATATGCTATCCTATCTCAGGCCATGTCAAGAGAAATATTTCATCAATTCCGGCAGTTTACATCTTCAAAATCTCTGTGGGATGCCTTAGAACAACGTCACGAAGGAAATGCTTCGTTGAAAGCTATCAATGCTAAGGCCATTAAGAAGGAATTTGAAAATTTCATGTATATTGGGAATGAGTCCTTAGATGATCTATTTGAGAGATTCTATCACTTGTTGAGTGAATTGCATGCCCATGGGGTCAAAACAACAAAAGAAGAAAAGGTTCCATGCTTGGCAGATGCGCTACCACCAAAATGGGATTCATTCTTGATGGTTCTCAAACAAAACAATACTCTTGAAACCATTGACATAAATGAATTTCTTCAGAAATTGAGAGAACAAGAGGTGATGAATAAGTGGAAGTTAAAGAGAGGCGTACAAGCTCAGGATCCTTCATTGTACTATTCTACATCAACTCAACAAAATGCTCCTTTACAGACTGCGTTTGTATCAAACACGTCAAATGTTTCAGCCAGCCAGTCTTCAAAAGCTCACGCTTCAGTTTCTTCAAGCTCGGTTCCATAGCAGGGAAATACTGCTAGTACTCCTCAACCAAGCCCCATTAAATTGCAAACAGACAACTTTGACAAAGTTACTATCGAAGTGGCCAAGGAACACATGGCGCTGTTGTCTACCGTTGTCAATTCATATGACAGTCTTGTTGCTGGACAGGTTGGAAACAGTCATCTGACAGCAGAAGACTATGCTCAGATTGATAAGGATGAAATGGATCGAATTGATATAATGTGGGCTCTTGCAAGTGCAGTCAGAAGAGCGAGAGATTATGTAAAAAGGACTGGTAAAACTCTCGAAGGGAACAAAGACACTACTTATGGATTTGATCTGTCTGCTGTTGTTTGTTTTAACTGTGGTGAGAAAGGGCATTTTGCTAGGCAATGTGAAAAGCCTAAACAGACTGGAAACCGCAACCCTTTCAACAACCGTCAAAGCCAACCGAAGCCACAAACTCAAAATACAGAAACTAACATTGTTCCAGTTACTCTTACACAAGATAAAGGCACTTCAAGTGGAACAAAAGCTATGGTTGTTCAAACAGATGAGACTGTTGATTGGTCTTTTAAATTTGGAACTGATGGCAGTTCAGGGGATGGAGCTTACATGGCAAAGACTGTAGAAATCAATGAAGAATCAGATTCTGATGCTGAGAAAGAGATTGCTTCAGAAAGTTCATCAGCTGCAGACGACACATCTTCAAACAGTTCTGGCTTCACACCTGAGAATGAACATAAATCATCTGTCGTCTCTTCAGGTCAATCAACAGCTGATGTGGATACTAACAATTCCTCTTCTGAATCTACCTGTAGCTGTGCTTTTATGGTAAAAACATCCACAGGCATTCAGGTAAATTCTGAAAGTTTTGAAAGTGAGTCTGAATCTCAACCGTGTTTAAATTGTGATGAACTTGAAAAGAAAATTGAGACACTTAAAAGTCACAACACAGATTTAATTGCTGATTTAACTAATTGTCTTGAAGCAAACCGTGTTTTAAAGGGAAACGAACTTGCCTTCAAAAACAAAATTGATCTTTTAAACAGGCAAGTTCATGAATTAGAAATCTGTGTTATCAACAAACAAAATGCCATCACTTTTTATTTAAACACGATTGATGAAACAAAGAAAAAGCTGGTGCTTGTCGAGTGTGATTATGAAACTCTAAATCAAAAGTTGAAAAGTTATTCAAACTCTTCTTACCTTCTTGATTACATGATTTCACGGTCCACTCCAGGACAGAAAAATGCTGGGTTTGGGTATAAAAATTGTCCTCCACCGGTGTTGAATACCATGGTAAACACACCGGATGATAACCCAATCATTGACTTTAAGGTCAAAACGCCACTTGTCGTTGATCCAACCGAAAACAAAATTTCTCAACAAAAGGTTGACGATAATGGTGCTTCGACCTCAAAGTCCCAGTGTGTTGATGGAATAGTAGAAGAGTGGGATGAAGACGACGATGAGTGCCCTACTCGTGGTTTGGGACACAATAGCTCGTCTGCTCCTCAAAATGACAGCATTGGTATTTCAAAATCTGCTTCTAAAACTGTTTTTAAAATTAAACAAACCAATTGCCGTCCAGCTTATCCCACTACTTCTAATCAGAAGAGTCAAGTAACCAAAGCCTCAATCAAAAAGGTTAATTTTGTTAAAGCTGGAGAGTCTGTTAAATCAAACAAGTCACTCTCTTCAGCTGAACAAAAAGAAACTAAGGCTGGTGGTTCAAAATCTCACCAAAGTGAAAATCAATACAGATCTCCGAGGATGGTTGAGCGGAGATACTGTTTTGAGTGCGGTACAAAAGGACACATTGTTGTCAACTGTCCTTATCTTCAGAAGCCAAGTAAAAGAGTTAACAATTTTTCAGAAAATAAACAAAAGGTTTTAAAGTCAAAATCTAACTCTTTTACCCAACAACAAGTGCATCAAAAGAAAGTTAAACAAAAGATGCATGACTTGTTGGTCTCTGATTCGAGTTCCACACCTGTACAAATCGTTAAGCAATCCACTGTTTACCACAAACAGTCGTTGCACAAAGAACATGTGTGGAAAGCAAAATCAGATGATGCTTCTGACGACGGTACTTCAAAGTCAGGTGGTTGTTCCAAAAATCCACAAGGACAATGGATGGATTGTACTGTTGTAGATGAGACTGGGAAACCCAAGACCATAAAGGCTTGGGTTCCTAACCTAAACTAATTATTTTCTTTCTTGTGCAGGTTGTCCTTTACAATCCTATTAGCAATAATTGGATTGTTGATAGTGGGGCATCCAGGCACATGACTGGGAACTTAGCTCTCCTTTTCGACGTCAGAAACATCAAAGGGGGCTATGTTTCATTTGCAGGTGATAAAGGTGGTTTTATCTCAGCTCAAGGAACACTGTCTAATGGAGCTGTCAAATTTGAGAAGGTCAACTTTGTCAAACAGTTGGATAACAACTTACTTTCTGTTTCTCAAATCTGTGATAAGGAGTTCAAGGTTATTTTTGATGACAAGCATTGTTATATTTTGAAAAAGGAGTTTATGATTCTAGAAGACATGGTGATTATGTCTGCTCCAAGAGTGAATGATCTCTATATTCTTGACATGTCACAAGCATCATCCTCAGTGTCCACAGCATCATGTTTTGTTTCAAAAGCCACTGAGAAGGATTCTATTTTATGGCACAAAAGAATGGGACATCTCAGTCTCAGAAAAATGAATCATTTGGTGCACAAAAATCTTGTTGAAGGAGTCACAGTGAAAAGTTTTCATCTTCCTGACGTGTGTGTTTCTTGCAAGAAAGGCAAACAAACCAAGAAATCTCATAAACCCAAATCTCAACATTCCATCACTATACCACTAGAGCTCTTACACATGGACTTGTTTGGTCCTATCAACCGGAAGAGCATTGCTGGAGACTTATATTGTTTGGTTGTGACGGATGAGTATTCTAGATATTCTTGGGTGATGTTCTTAAAAAAAAAATCTGAAACTTTTGAATATGTGGAGATTCTGATTACCAAATTGGAGTCTCTGTATAGGCTAAAGGTTAGGAGGATCCGTTCTGATAATGGTACTGAATTTAAAAATCACCTTATGGAAACGTTCTGTCAAAAACTTGGTATTCACCATGAATTCAGTGCGCCATATGTTCCACAAATGAACAGCGTTGCTGAAAGGAAGATTCGGACCTTGATAGAAGCAGCAAGGACTATGCTCGCTGACTCACACTTACCCGTGCAGTTCTGGAATGAAGCTATTGCTAATGCGTGTTACACGCTCAACCGGGTTCTAGTTGTCAAGCGTCACGATAAAACTTGCTTTGAATTGTTGCATCGACGGAAACCGAACTTACAGTATCTTGAACCGTTCGGCGCTCCATGTACCATGTTGAAAAAGGATGCTCATGGCAAGTTTAACGAGAAAGTAGAGGAAGGTTACTTCTTAGGCTACATCACTCCCAATAAAAGAGTTTACAACAAAGTCTCTGGGAATGTAGAAGAATGGTACCATGTTGATGTTCAAAAGTATACCTCTCCTGCTGCTGGAAAAGGTCTTCCTTGGATGTTTGATTATGAAGAACTTTTTGCCTCGTTTAATCTTCCTCCAGAATGTTCAGATGAGGAGGTTGCTGTTCAAATGATGTATGAT
Source organism: Smallanthus sonchifolius (assembly GCA_023525975.1). Classification (NCBI taxonomy): domain Eukaryota; kingdom Viridiplantae; phylum Streptophyta; class Magnoliopsida; order Asterales; family Asteraceae; genus Smallanthus; species Smallanthus sonchifolius. The sequence continues at coordinate 72,123,430 of CM042025.1, forward strand.
GCTCAAAACGCATCTGATGAACATGTGCAATTTACTCCCTCATCATCTGACATTCCTGAGTCCTCCAGTAACACACAAGTCACACAGGATGATGATTCTTCTTCTTCTTCTTCAGAGTATGAGGGTTCTCGACAAGAAATAGACCAGCAGATTGAAGATCCTTCCCATGATGTTGTACAATTGAGTGATGATGTTTCACATTCTGTGGCAATTGAACAGAGTATCACAAACCTTGATCAAACTGTTGAGGTTCCTGCTCATCCTGTGGATAGGATTGATAGAATTCATCCTTAACAGAATATTATTGGTGATCCCACATCTGGTATCAAGACTAGGAGTCAAATCAACTCTGGAGTCTATTCAGAAATCATGGAATCTGGTGTGGTCAACGATTGTGCGCACTCATGTTTTGTCTCGCAAATCGAACCACGGTCTATAACAGATGCTTTAAAAGAAGATTCTTGGGTAAATGCAATGCAGGAAGAACTACTCCAATTTCAGAAGCTCGGAGTTTGGAAGTTAGTTGATTTACCAAAAGGAGCTAAGAAGATTGGTACTCGATGGGTTCTTCGTTGCAAAAAGGATGATCAAGGAATAGTCATAAGAAATAAGGCTCGTTTGGTCGTTCAGGGATTTAGGCAAATTGAAGGTATAGATTACAATGAAGTGTTTGCACCGGTTGCTCGTTTGGAAGCAATTCGAATTTTTCTTGCTTATGCATCCTACAAAAGGTTCAAAGTTTATCAAATGGATGTAAAGAGTGCATTCCTTCATGGAGAAATCAGTGAAGTCGTATACGTCAGTCAACCTCCCGGGTTTGAAGATCCTATGCATCGTGACCGTGTCTACAAATTGGACAAGGCACTGTACGGATTGTACCAAGCACCGCGAGCGTGGTACGAGACACTTTCCACTCATCTTCTGAACAACGGATTTAGAAGAGGTGTCATCGACTGCACGTTGTTTATTCGAGAAAAGGGTGGAGAACTTTTAATGGTACAGGTATACGTGGATGACATTATTTTCGGATCGACGAATGATGTTCTGTGCAAAGAATTTGAAAAGGTTATGCAGGACAAATTCGAGATGAGTTCCATGGGAGAGATGAAGTTCTTTCTAGGGCTACAAGTAGATCAATCTGAGACAGGGATTTTCCTTCATCAAACAAATTATGTTGGAGACATACTGAGCCGATTCAGTATGACTGATGCCAAACCTGCTGGTACTCCATTGGCAATCAATCACGGGATTTCGCCTGATGACAAGGGGGAGTATATTGATGCTACTCTCTATCGAGCCATGATCGGATCTCTCATGTATCTCACGGCATCTCGACCAGACATCATGTTCGCCACGTGTCTCTGTGCCCGATATCAGTCAAAACCAAAAGTCTCCCACTTAATTACTGTCAAAAGGATTTTTCGTTATCTGAAGGGTACTCCTGATCTTGGATTATGGTACTCTAATGATGATAACTTTGAGCTTACTGCATATAGTGATTCTGATTATGGTGGTTGCAAAACAGACTTCAAGTCTACATCTGCAGGGTGTCAGTTCTTTGGAAACCGTCTTGTGACATGGCAATGCAAAAAGCAGACTTCAGTGGCTACATCTACATGTGAAGCTGAATACATCGCTGCTGCCAGTTGCTGTTCACAGATTATCTGGATTCAACAGCAACTTCGGGACTACGGTTTGCAATTCTCTAACACTCCTATTTATGTAGATAATTCTGCTGCCATAGCTATCACTAAGAATCCGGTTCAGCATTCAAAAACCAAACACATCGGCATAAAATATCACTTCATTCGTGATTGTTTTGAAAAGAAACTGATTGATGTGGTTCAAATTAACACTGATTTCCAAACGGCCGACCTCTATACAAAAGCCTTTGACAAACCAAGATTTTTATTCTTGTTAGAGGTAAACGGCATGAAAAAGAAGGATGACGTTGTTCCGGACCAAGAGTCGAGTCAATAATCATTTTTATCAATTACGTTCATGTATATATTTTCTTTCTTGCGTTTATTAAAAATCTCAAAAACTCAAAAAGATTTTTCATTTTAAGATTTTAGGGGGAGAAAATGTCAGTAAGAAAATGATCTCTCGCTGAGAAAAATGATAGTACACAGACGCTAGTTTTCTGAGACTCCAAAAAGATTTCTATTTTGTGTATAGTTTGTTATTAAAAAAAAAAAAAAAAAAAAAAAAGATTTTCCATTTTTGTATAGTCTAAAACCCAAAAACATCTGAAAAACTCAAAAATGAGAAATCGTATCCAACCTTTGGGAAGTGATGGCACACTAACCATATGTATGAAGCACATTGCATTTAATGTCATAGTGAATAGTCACACTAAGTCGACATGTGATGCATTGATAGGCTTATCTTACTGAATCTCGACCATTGATGATAAATCAATACCATATTAGATATTGTCTTGTGAGTCACATAATGGTGAAAGGATTGACGAAAATCAACAATAGAAACTGAAGGTGTTTCTCATTCTGTGCACACCAGTTATCATCGGTTTAATGAGATATCAGAAAGTAGTTATAAAATTATAAATTAGATTCTGAAGTCGTATACGTGCCATATTGCCTTGTAAATACCTGGCTGAAGCCGTCCATGCGATTAAGAATAAAATAAAAGTATGAATCCGAATCCGTATATGTGCCATATTACCGGGTTGCAGCCTGGTTGAAGCCATCCATGGGATAAGATGAACACAAACACCGTTAGCTGTATACGTGCCATATTGCCTTGTAAATACCTGGCTGAAGCCGTCCATGAGCTGATGGCTATCACTGTGAATACAAAAAAAAAAAAAAAAAAATTTGGTCTAGTAAAGAAGCAACAGGGAATAACTGAGATCTCATGAACTTATGATGATTGGTTAAGTAAGTTGTGCTGATTTGAAACATTAACATGTTTTGAAAAGTAATTCAAGTCAATTCTTAACTAGTGTGGGACACACAGATAATGGACTTAATCCTTCAAGATCATCTTGTAAGTGTTGAGAAAAGGTCTGCATAAGTTTAAGATGGACAAACATATCAATGATCGCATTTTGACTAAATGTACTTAAAGCTCAGATAATTTGCAATGTTGCTGATTGCTATGAGTTTAGTACTGATCCTATGTTCGGATCTTTCTCACAAAAAGATGTGTAAATACCATTGTATAGTTGTATCTACAAAATTCAAAATGTCTCAGATCATTAGTCACTAAGTCTGTATGATTTCTCATAAGGATCATTCTTACTAAGACATGCGTGTATATATCTTGTTGATATTATTTTCAGTATTACATATTCAAAAAATCCAAAAAGATTTTAATTTTTCTGAATTTTAGATTATCTGATAAGACTCGAACGACTGTTATCAACCAAATTTGAAAACCGCTTGACTCCCTGATTGATCAAATCGTTCCTGTACTTCAAAAACTATTCCAAAACTTCATAATTGATCCCTCACTTCATAATCAAATTGTTGTCAAGACCAATGTGGTCGGATACCTCATTTAACCTGAAAAGTTTAATTTACTAAATGAGGTTATCCATTCGTACGAATGGATGAGCAGAATGGCTCACTCGTACGCATGGATGAGGAGAATAGATCATTCACACGAATGGACTGACCAGAATGGTCCATTCGTACGAATGAGTGGCAGAATGAATCAAATCTGGTTCACTCGCACGAATGAACCAGGCCATCCTATAAATATGCCATTCATTCGCATGTGCAGCATCATTCGCACAATTCAAAATCTGCATTCGCACGTCTGTTCGATCAATTTCTGATTTTGAACAAAACTCCGTCAAATCACGATCTAATCATTCGATTTCTTTTTACAGGTATAAATCTACAAATATTCATCAAGTGTATACCGATTCGAGGATGTTCGACTAGATTTAGGGCTCAAAACGAAAACCAAACCTAAAATCTTAAAATCTGACTTAATAAACCAATTAAAATGTCGAATATTGGTTGAAAACCATAGTCGAGTGTGTTGATGTCTTTTTCGACAAATCTTTTCATGTGTTGGTTGATTTTTGGACAATTTGGATCGCGACCCGTCTGTCATACGAATGGACACATTCTTCATGATCATTCGTACGAATGAGAACTCATTCACACGAATGAATGCTCATTCACACGAATGAATGCTCATTCACACGAATGAACGCTCAGTAACACGAATGAAGACTCATTCGCACGAATGAATACTCATTCATATGAATGAAACTCATTCGCACGAATAAATAGGCAGAATGATCCATTCGCACGAATGAACCAACTTTTAGGGTTCATTCGTACAGAGGGAAAATGGTCCAAAAGTTCATATTTCCAAAATCTTGCATGTACTGATCTGATGTGCTTCATGTTTTTGTGTTTGCAGACTGATCGTTATGGCGCACAGAGCTCCAGTTGTTCTTAAAGCTTCAACAAAAAGCAACATTTGTGCTTACATGATCCCAACTTCAAAGAATGCAAGACCGTTTATTGGAATGATCGAGTTCTTGTCTCGATCCAGGATAGCCCATGCTATATCTTATATCTGCACTCCCTATGCTTCTCATCAACGGGAATTCTGGGCCACAGCTGAAATAGACTGTGAAGTTTCTCCAACTGTGATACGGGGAAAGATTGCAGGACAGGAGGTTATTGTATCTGCCTCTCACATTCGCCGATTGTGTCAATTCGGTGATCATCCTGAAGATCCAGTGACACTGGATTGGTCCGTGGATGCTTCATGAGAATAAAGTACGACGGGAATGTCGCCGAAGGCGTTCTCAACAAGGCGAACCTCTGTCCCCAGTATAAATATCTAGGACACGTTCTTCTTCACTGCCTCGGTTCCCGTCGTGGCGGATTTGAGGATATGCGCGAAACAATAAAGAGCGCATTTGTGGCACTAGTGTTGAACATACTGTTCAACTTTTCAGAGATGGTGTTCACACACCTGAAGGAAAACATCTCGCTAAAAGGGGACAATGCGTATCTCATGTACCCCGATTCTTACAGATGATAATCGATGACCAACTTCCTCTACTGCCACGATCCGATATTGACATGATAAGGCTGGAGCATATGACTGATGTCACACTAAACCGGGTACAGACTTATAGGGGAAGACCAACAAAGCCTCCACATAAACGCCTTATTGGACATCTGGCAAATTCTGATTATATGGCACCTGCAAACAGAAATTGGCGTCACGATAATAGTGATTCTGACAGGGAGGATATTGTTGTGCCTCCAGCTGACGACCAAGATGACGACGACCAAGATGGTCAGGGAGGTGGTGGCAATGCTCCTAATGTTCCATCTACCGCTGCCACCACTCCTACTGTTACTGCTATCGATTCATCCCTTCCAACTAACCCAGAAGACGTTAACCTGGACACCGTCCTGTTTACTGATTCTGAGGAAACTGAAGATGAATTCGAAATCAGTCAACAAGGGGCAAGATTGGTCGCCACAAAACGAAAGAGGGGAGCAGATCAAGGAAGCTCAAGGGTTAATGATGATGACGTCAGGGATGCTGACTTTGTCCCTGACTGTCCACAAGTATCTGCTGCTCCTTCTTCCCAATCTACCCCAGTCAAGAAAGGAAGAATGAAGAGAATGGCCAAACGCCAAAAGTTCAAACTTGTCAGAAGGACGGAGAGCACCTCTGCTACAACAGCAACTGCCACCAGGTCTGAGGCTCCAATGTCAACATCCATGCCTCAGACACAAACTGTGCCTCCGATTCCTCCTCCCATCTACACGACTGCTCATACATCACAGCCAGCCACTACTCGAGCTGAGTCATCAACATCATTGCCGACTATTTCGTTGAACGATCAAATCATCACTCTAAACAGCTTGGTAGTGCAGCTTCTGGCTCAAAATCAAGAACAGTCAAAGCGTTTAGATCTTCAGGGCTCGCAGATCAGTCAGTTGACTCTGCAAAATACTGAACAAGCCCAAGCCATCACAAGTCTTTCCAATAGATGCAATGATCAACAAGCCCTCCTTCTCACTGCTACAAACCAGAATCAACAGTTGTCTAAAACTGTTGATGCACATGCTCAGAGAATACAAAGGATAGAGGAGGAAAATAAGAGACTGTTGGAAGACTTAGAAAGCAGAAGGGACACGACACCCAGAATTGAGGGTGCTCGCAAAGATGGTGATGATGGTGACGATGATGATGATGATGATGATGACGAGGATGATGATGGTGATGATAATAATGACAAAGATAAGGATGATGGTGACGATGATGATGATGATGATGATGATGATGATGACGAGGATGATGATGGTGACGATGATGATGATAATAATGACAAAGATAAGGATGATGGTGCCAATGCTGGTGCTGCATCAAGTGCTTCAAAGACAGCAGAAGCAGAGGCACGCACTAAGCAAAAATCAGACAAATCAGAAGGCCCATCATCAGATACACAAAAGGGCACTGAAGGTTGATAGTTTTTTTGTTTTAAGTGTTTTAAGTTGTCTTTTTGTAAATATTAGATTATTATGTAAATAATTTCATTTTTATTTTGATTAAATCAATGAAATTTAAAATTCTCACATGTTTATTTTTTGTTTGTTTATGAAAATAGTTTTGGATGTGATGCCTCTCAAGCAACAACCTTCAAAGTTAACTTATGTGCTTGACATGCAAGGGATCATCCAACATTCAGTTATTTATGACAAAGAGGAAGGGGAAATCGTGCATTGCTTGTCAAAAGAACAGATTGCCGAGCTATTTCAAATGAATCCTGACGAAGTCATTACTGAAGAGGCATCTGTTTCAACAACTGGTTATCCCTCTTCTGACGAACTAGAAGACGTTGATGAGGTTGAAGTCGAAGACATCACTGATCAAGAATATCCAAAGTACACATCAGTAGATGGTGATGATCTTCCCTCCTTCGTGGACTTATTCACTCAGCAGTCCGACGAGGAGGTCAACCGCATTATCGACAACAAACAGGATGAAGCCGGTCCCTCCACTATTGACATTGACGAGCTGAATGAACGTAAAATTCAGTGGATGGAATACATGGCCGAATTAAAAAAGAACTCAAAGTCCTCTCCTCCAACCAAGTACACTAAAGTTTATCGACTCAAAGGACACAAGTCTGATGGTCGTATAATCAGTTGGGCATACTTCAACGACTTAAGCTGCTATGCTATAAAAAGAGAGAAGGGCATACAATATTTCAGGTACCCTCATGATTTCAAGACGCTGCCCGCATTTGAAGTAAATCAATTGGCGCGTCTAAAGCTTCTATACAGCGAATCTTCCGGTCTATCCGAATGGTTTGAACGTCAATTACAATACGAATACCGGAAGAAGTGGGTGAACTTCAAGCCACAAATGCCTACACGTTACATTCATAAGGAAAAGGTTCATCCAGTCACCAAGAAGCCCCTAATTGTCTTAAAGTGGAAGCCTCCAACGATCATGAAGAAGATTCCTTTAAGGAAAATGATCCAGGACTTCTCAGATCAGTTCAAATGGTGGTACTATGATGGGCGTACTGGTGAAGCTGTTATAGTGCTTTGTAAAGAAGGGTCATGGGAGACCATCAGGGTCTTTGATCCCTTGTGGCTGACCAACTTGTCTGAACAAGATGTTACAACTCTATACAACTGTCAACCGTTTTTTGAAGTTGCAGATATAGACCAGGCATTGCAGTATGTGAAAGTAATACGTATATGCTTTGCTTTTGACATACACGCCGGAGTTAACTGGAAAACTCGTACAAAAGAGATGTTGAAGACCAACTAATGTTAGTTAGGTCATTTTGAAGGGATCTAGGTCCAAGGGGGAGTATGTAGATGCATAATATGTCCCTAATCCCTTGTAATATGTATTTCATCTATGTTTAATGTAATTATTTGATGTAGTAATGAAATTACATGTTTATCCTTAATGTTTACTCATATATAATGACTGTGTATTAAACGATCTGATAAATAGCGATAACGTTGATCAATCGTGCTAATGAAAGGCCCATTCGCACGAATGGATCATGAGAATGATCCATTCGCGCGAATAGCTCATGAGAATGATTCATTCGCTAGAATAAGTCATGAGAATGATTCATTCGTACGAATGAACCATTCTGATGATTCATTCTTAAGAATGAACCATTCTGCTGATTCATTCGCACGAATGAGTCCATTCACATGGCTCATTCGTACGAATGGCCTTTGCACTATATATATAACTTTCACTTCATGAGCACATACAACATGGAAATACAACAGATATACACATAGAGAGACTGACCAGAGCAGAACCAACAAAACACAAACTCTCTGCACCTGTATTGTCGAATCTCTGTCCGTTGAGAGTTTCCAGGTCTTGTATCCAACTTCTCTACACCAAAGGGTTGATAGAAACCTTCGTCTCGACATCTAATCCGCTCGTTTCTTAAGACCCGATCCGTGTCATAGATTGGATTGCCAATCAAATCGGATTCCGCACGATTTGGTTCGGTTAATGTGTCGAATCATTGGATCAAGGTAGATCCCGATCCAACATGTGTAACAGAAATGTAAATAGCAGAATAGTAAATAGAAAGAAAGTAAATAGCAAGAAAGTAAATATCTTGAGGATGATCAGGTCACGAAGAGTATTGCTTTGGGCTTCGAATCCGCTTGGTATATGATAATGTTAAGTTGACTAATCCAGTGGTATGACTAATACAAATGTGTGAGCGGTACACCGCTAGAGCCTCATTCTCCCAACATTTGATTCACGAATTATAATATTTAATAATAAAATGGTAATTATTCCCAGTTAGGGACAATGTTACCCTCAACTCTTTGAATGCTATCTCCAAGTTGGTTTAAGACATCGAACTTAAATGCTTAAGTAATATTAATAAGAGAGTGATTAGACTTTGTTCACCGGGAGGCGGTGTAACAATGGGAACATGTATAAACACGTACCGTTCCTAACATGAGTTCACCAATTCTTGATCTCATAACAAGTTCGTATAAAGATGTACGACCTTATTAGTATTAACCAAGCATCGGCTTATTAAAATCTTCTTGTATAAAGACGTACAAGTTTCAAAAGAAGTTTGATTAAAAAGGTTTTATGGTCTTACGCTTCAAATTCAAGAACACTCACAAGTGTAAAGACAAGTTTAGAAAATAATAAAAAGCCCACCTAGAAGGTGGTTTTAAGAGAGAATATTCAAAGGGATAAACATACCACTAGATTAATACATTAAATATTAACATACACCAAACTTCATCTTCACCCTAGCAATACAAAGAGTTTAACCACGAATGGCCATACTAACTAGCGTAACGCTGAGTTTCGTAGGCTTCCCTATTGCGGACAAAGAGGAGGAGCCTCTATACTCTCTACTCTGAACTACAAAAACGGACTCTCTTGAGCTGTGGTAATGTATCTTGGGGTGTGTATAATGAAGAACTTAAGCCATCTACTTATAGGACTCTCTTGAGCTATCGTGCATTGGTTTGCACGGGCATGAAAACACCTCGGGAATCAAACACGGTACAAAGGACAGTGTACTAGAGCCTTGGGGAGCCAGGAGGGCTTTGCACGGCCGTACAATGGGTTACACGGCCGTGCATCCCCCTGCCTGCTCCCTGCTTCGTCTTTAAGCTACTAGTTGACTTCTTGGAGGTCAAAGCTCAGGAATGATCTTCCAAAAGGCTTGATTTCTTAGTGTTTTTGACTGGTTTTAGCTTTGTTTTTCTCAGGACAGCGAATAACCTGCAATTATGAAATATTAATGTTTTAAGTATCAATTGCAAGGTTATTATTCAATTAGTATCATAATATGAGTATTATTATGCATGCAAAACATGTATAACTTAGGGCATATCATAATACCCCACACTTAAACTTTGCTTATCCTCAAGCTAACTCATACATGATCAGACCCATAACTAAAAACTTTACAAAAGGTAAGGGTGCTCCAAGTAGTTGGAGACTCCGGGATAACTCATGAGTCGCTTATTCTATTTTTGGGATTTTCTATTTTTTGGGATGATGGAATCCATGTCAAGCCTACTAGAACTTCAATTATGCATAATCTTTCACTCCTCATAATGTTCACTCAACTCTAGAGTTATATATATATATATATATATATATATGTATAATGTAAGTTAAGCAGAACACTCAAGTTCGAATCGAATTATACAATGGTCATAAGCTTGTATGCAAATCAAGTCTCCACCAACTAACTAAGTAATATGCATGAATCAAGAGGACTTAAAAGGGTTGTAATGTGGGTAAAAGAAAATAAAGGGTGAAAATAATTTTTTTTTTGGGTTTTTAGGCTTTGAAAAGGGTTTTAAGGGCTGCAACTAACGTGGAACACACGGCTAAGGCTTCATGGATTAAGATAGAAAAAACTAGTGGGCCCCTGTAAAGTACTCAGATAACGAGGGTATAACTAATTTGAGGTCTCGTTTATGGTCAGATTGCCAGGACCAATACTTCTTATCATGTTTAACTCTTCCCTCACTGCGTAGTACACATTACTGCCTTTCCGTATGGTTCTTTCGGCATGTAACCTGATGTAGTGCGAAGCACACATCTTTATTCCTAGTTTTTTAGTTTGTTTTGATTAGTTTTATCTTTTTTTTGAGTCGTTCTTGTATACTATTGAGTCTGTGTTATGTCTACAGGTTCTCGTGAAGATTACAAGTGAAAACCAGAAGAAACCGAGCAAGAAAATGAAGCCCAAAGTTTAAAAGAGAAAAATTGTGGAAATCAGTCCCTCGCGGTACGCGAGGGAGGAGCTTCAGAGTCTCGTGGTACGTGAGGATTCCTAAATGGGCGCCCGACTAATTCTTTCCTCGCGGTACACGAGGAACCCATGAACTTGTCTCGCGGTACGCGAGAGGTAGAAAAATCGGCAAAAAACCCTAATTCGATGATTAAATAGATTTTGTATCCCATTATTCAAAGAGTTCGATCTTATTGCCGTCTGGAGAAAGTTTGAAGGCGATTTTGGGTGTAGGAAGCAGTTTTAAAGCTAAAGGTTGACGCTTTGGATCCGGGTTGGTTAATTCTAGCTTATTCGGTTTTCAAGATTCCATCTTTGTGTTTAAATTCTGTGATTGAACCATGTGTTATTCTTATTACTTCTGTTTGAACGTTTTAAGTATGATCGTAGGCTAAAACCTTGATACTGCCTGAGTCATTAGATGAATACTTTGTAAAGTTATGATTTTTATCAGTTTTGGATTTTAATTGATGGTTTATTGATTCTGTAAAAGATCTTGAGTTAATAATTATGATGAATCTATATGCTTAATTATAGTTTGTGTTTGATTTTAATTCCGTGCGTTGATTTTGGATGTCTTCCAGTTTGATTAGCATATCTAGGTCATAGACTTTAGGGTTTGTGGTCGTTTATGTGGTTTACTAGACATAGTGATCCATAGGAGTTGTGATTGAGTATGGATTAGATTGAGTGTGTATCCTGCCTCAATACCCGAGAAGTGAGAGTCAGTCATTTAGTCTTCGTCATTAGGAATCTGAGTGTCAACTGTCTGAGAGGAAGTTGGTTTAGGTGTCTAGTGATTATTGCTATTCTGAATCATAGTTGTTATCTTGAGATTACCCCGTGCATTCTTCGAATGTATTGTGGACAGTGAGTCTGAAAGGTGATCTGTCTTTCGGGTACTTTATCATTGTTAGAGAGACCAAAAGGTAATCCACTATCTGATGATTTATTACATCTTTTAGGTTACTTAGTTGGTGACACCCTGAGAGTGATTAGGGATCCACTAGGTAGTCTAGAGTTGTTTCCTTAGAAACCCAGATCCATCTTTGTTTTCAGAACTGGTAGAAGTTGTGCTTTGCAAGTAGGATTCCGACCTAGGTGGTATTCTTCCCATCTCCGATTTCTTCCTTAGTTCTTCATCTTGATAGTTTGAGTCGACTTTGTTTGCTGCAATAGTAGTTAATCTTTAGTGTAGTCAACCCCCCCATCAATCAATCTTTAGTCCGAGTCAGAGTCTAATATAGTTATAGTAGTGTCTCTAGGGTTCGATAACTCGGTTTATCATTAAGCTGTGCTACACTTGATAGGTCCACTTTCCTGTCAGTGTGGTTTAGTCGAAGGTACTCCATTTATCAGTTAGGAGTCTAGGTTAGGTTTAGTGGAGTTTTATACAGACCGTCTGGGCGACATCATAACCTAATAGCACCTACTTTGATCAGATGCGTATACTCATGTTAGGAGTAAGTTTGATTCTTGCTGTGTTTCCTATTGTGGCTCTAGTTACCACATTTCACACATTTGCCATATCTTTTGGCCTTTCTTTTGGCGGCGCTTTTTGACAAGCCGCAGAATAGTGGTAGTATTTCTTGCTTATGCCACCATTTTCTTACATCACTTGTTGCTTTGAAGACTTTTTCTCGGAGTTCGGGCGGTAATTCAGGTTTTGCGAAATGAATATATGAAAGTAAATTGAAATCGAAAGAATGCATGTCCAGCTCTTTTAGGTCTAACCTATAAAAGACCAACTTCTCTCTTTTCATTTCTTTTCTCATATTTTTTTAACATCAAGACTAACTTGTCAATAAATCATTTTCCTCAATTTCTTTGAAATATTTTTCCATATCTTCCTTGTAGATCGTTCGGCTGTTTCTTCCTAATACATCCACTTTCTTCTGTGTATTTCAATTGCTTGAGTGAATCAGATCCTTTCCAAATTGTCTTAATGGTTGCAAACTTGAAATAACGAAATAAGATAAACTAATTATTCTCTATCTTGAATTCAGTTAGCCAATAACCGGTGTTTACGAAAAGCTGGTTTGGTGATAAATGTGGGAAGTAGAAACGAAAAGGCTAAGGCTCAAAGGGCTATCTAGGTGGATATTGTTTTTTTGGTAATATGGGTTTAAGGATAGTGCTTTGAACTTTTTCTCGGAGTTCGGGCGGTAATTCAGGTTTTGCGAAATGAATATAAGAAAGTAAATTGAAATCGAAAGAATGCATATCCAGCTCTTTTAGGTCTAACCTGTAAAAGACCAACTTCTCTTTTTTCATTTTCTTTTCTCATATTTTTTTAACGTTAAGACTAACTTGTCAATAAATCATTTTCCTTGAAATATTTTTCCATATCTTCCTTGTAGATCATTCGGTTGTTTCTTCCTAATGCATCTACTTTCTTCTGTGTATTTTAATTCCTTGAGTGAATTAGATCCTTTCCAAATTGTCTTAATGGTTGTAAACTTGAAATAACGACATAAGATAAACTAATTATTCTCCATCTTGAATTCAGTTAGCCAATAACCGGTGTTTACGAAAAGCTGGTTTGGTGATAAATGTGGGTAGTAGAAACGAAAAGCCTAAGGCTCAAAGGGCTATCTAGGCGAATATTGTTTTTGGTAATATGGGTTTAAGGATAATATATAAAGGTAATAAAGTCCTAGGTACTTCAATCATTTTTGTACAACTACTTGTTCATGGTCTTGATATGTATAAGTCATACAAGTTCTAATTATGCATAAAATTCGATCGAAAAACACTCAGTATACCAAAGGAAAGAGCATGCGAATAATGATGATAATAATGCTTATGAAAGGCTCAGATTATTCTCACATGAAAACATATCGGATAGGGTTTAGTTTTACTACTTTGAGGAAACAAGTTTGTCCTGAATATCTAATTCCCACCCTGCACTTAAAACTGTGCATTGCCCTCAATGTACAAATGTGTGTAATGAAATGCTATGCAGAAATTTAAATGCATGAAGTTTTAAAGGAAAAGAAACTGGTACTCCCCTGGTCAATTCGTTGTATAACCTATGGCCAATGCTTGCGATTGTAGTAAGGGTGATGCCAAAAACTTCTATCAAATCTCTCACACATTTGATGTTGTTTTTTGGCGTCCAAGATTGTAGAGGAGGAGCGAAATTCCTCAAAGAAATAGAGAAACTACTTGGTGATGTTATGCTACTTGACACACAAAGAAAAACATAAAAACAGAAAACGGAAATAATAGGTAGTAGTTAAGCTACTAAAGTCCTAGTATCGAGAAGGCACACCTGGGGGCTGAAGTACGAGAAACTTAAACTTGGAAAACCAAACCTGAGGTCCATGTGTTCTGCCGTATGCACCAACTTCTCAATTTATTCATGGTCATCGGGTTGCCTCCCGGAAGTGCCACGTTTATTTAAGGGTCGTTGGCCGGACCCGTACGTGCTTCGTGAATTTTTAATTTAGTGCAACTGGTGGAATAATCTGTAAAATGGGTGGCTTGTAATATGGAGAGGTTCATCCAACCCATTTGATAACCATGTGTACAGTGTGATAATAAGCTGATCCTAGAACTAGTGGAGTCCATCCTGGATTAGCTGGATAAGGGAAAACAGGGTGAAAAAAGTTCAAACTTGAAACATTCATAACTTGAGCTACGTTTGGAGTTACAGGGCCCTGAACAGGGGACGGAAATGTTTCGACGAACTGCATCATGTGGCAAACGCCGTAGGCGGGTTGTCCCAATGGTCCGAGCCAAATTCTCCTACTAAGTGACCCAATTTCATAAATCAAAGATTTTCCCCAATTTTCTATTTTTAAAACCTTCAATTTTCTTATACTAAAACGGGTGAATCATTGATTTATGTAATTTGAAAGTTTAATTTTAGTTTGGTGGATTGATATGAAATTTGAAAATTTTTGTAAACCTGCCAAATTTAGAATGCTCTATAGAAGAGCATCTAAAGAAAACAATGTAATTAAATCACGCCACCGCCACTTGAAATTTCCTGGACCAAACTTCAAGAAACCCATGTAGTGAAGGAGACGGTCACCCCGGTATGATAATTTTGTCACGTAATTTTCGTTGGATGAACGTTGCTTCCTCCATGAGAAGTGGTCCTCAGAGTGATGTGCCCTATCCTGTGGCATATGTGATTCATGGAATGATTCACTGATATGCTTGGTCACAGGCCAGCTATCACTGTTGTAAGGAAGAGGTCCCACCCTTGTCATTTGTTTGTTGGTGAATACTTCCTCTTGCATAATCTTGTCCTGGATGTTGGTCTCACAATCTGGTTGCTCATATGATGTTGTCTCTGAAGTGATAGAAACTCCAAACTTTTCCATACATCCTTGTTGTGCTTCCATATTGAAGATTCCCACCAACTCTTCTTTAGAGATTCGTTCTTCTAATTCCTTTGATGGTTTAGCTTCCAGCCTCTCAGAGAAGTCAAGGCGTGATTGAAAAGTTGTAGTAACCCTTTCTTCTGAATCATCCGGTCTCACTTCAGACTGATCCATGCTTGTGAAGCTGGAAGGTTCTTGCTCCTTAGAGTCACTTGGCCCTACTAGAGATGTTGGAGCTATAACTTTTGATTCTTGGATTTTAAAGGGATCATCTTGTTGTTCAGTTGGATAGCTCTTTAGGATTTGAACCTTAATCTCTTCCAAATGACGAAACAGATTTCCTGGAGTCCAGGAGTCGGATTCTAGAGCTGAGTATTGAATTTCTTGGGGCGGTGTGGTTTCTTCATAAGGTTTCCAGTAGGGTTGGTGAAAATCTGTGGGATACCCTTGATAGTGATAACAATCTTGAGTGTAGTGGGGTTCCCCACAGATCTCACACCAAACCTCTGAATAGTGATACTCATAGTTGTATTGGTATCCTCCGTAACAACTCTCGTAGTTGTAATCCATGAAAGTTGATGTAAAGAACAATAAAAAAAACCATAAAAATAAATGTTAAGGTTAAAAAGGCTAATCCGTTAACTCGAATCTTTCTTGAAATCACCGTGTCCCCGGCAACGGCGCCAAAAACTTGATGCGTGCTTATAGATGTGATAAATATATTATATAATAATATATTTAGAGATATTGTTGATTTCACGAGATCAGGTTTTAAATTTATAAATGATAATTACTTTAACTTAAAACACACAAAATAGGCAAGTGTACCTATCGTAGCGTAATATAGTTTAGGTAAGAACCAAGTATCGAACCAATGGACACGGTCGAGTTCCAATACTCAACTTTTGTTATCGTTTAGCCGGTTTAATTAATGAGTGGGTTTTGGGTGCTTGTGAAGCAGAAAAGTAAATGAAAGAAAAGTAAATGACGGTAAAGTAACTAACAGAAAAGTAAAAATGTGCGTGAAGTGTGTAACAGAAATGCAAATAACAGAATAGTAAATAGCAAGAAAGTAAATATCTCGAGGATGATCAGGTCACGAAGAGTATTGATTTGGGATTCGAATCCGCTTGGTATATGATAATGTTAAGTTGACTAATCCGGTGGTATGACTTATACAAATGTGTGAACGGTACACCGCTAGAGCCTCATTCTCCCAACATTTGGTTAACGAATTATAATCTTTAATAATAAAATGGTAATGATTCCTAGTTAGAGATAACGTTACCCTCAACTCTTTGAATGCTATCTCAAAGTTGGTTTAAGACATCGAACTTAAATTCTTAAGTATTATTAGTAAAAGAGTGATTAGACTTTCTTCACCGGGAGGCGGTGTAACAATGAGACCATGTATAAAGACATACCGTTCCTAACGTGAATTCACCAGTTCTTGGTCTCATAATAAGTTCGTATAAATACGTACGACCTTATTAGTATTAACCAAGCCTCGGCTTATCAAAAATTTCTTGTATAAAGACGTACAAGTTTCAAGAGAAGTTTAATTAAAAAGGTTTTACGGTCTTACACTTCAAAATCAAGAACACTCATAAGTGTAAAGACAATTTTAGAAAATAATAAAAAGCCCACCTAGAAGGTGGTTTTAAGAGCTAATAATCAAAGACATAAATATACGACTAGATTAATACGTTAAAGATTAACGTACACCAAACTTCATCTTCACCCTTGCAATACAAAGAGTTTAGCCACGAATTGTCACACCCCGTCTCAGGCATCCCGTGGACGTGTGTGAGCTCGATTGGTACCTGTTTTTATTTTAGAGTTTTTTATAAAATACAGCGTAAGTCTTTTTCACAAGGATCGTTCATCATTTGTTTCAACCTCGAGGGTTATATATGTAAATATCAAGACTCAGTTGGAAAACAAAAGCCTTGTATTTATTTCATAACATAGGGATTTAAATACACTTTTCAGTTGATTACAAAATAGAGTTTGAAATCAAATACATTTCTTGTCTCTTATGGACAAGTTTCAAGGCACTGGAAATAGTACTATCCAAGGTTGATCAGTCTCTTGGTCATGTCTCCTTTTTTCTTCTTTTTAGGATTATCTATGCATGAGGCCTGAGAATCCAATATTGTAGGTCCAAATTTCAATCGGAAATCACTCAATAGATAGATTACACACACACAGGTGGAATCTGCATGTATGGTGGTGAAACAGAGGGTAGAAACAGAATTGGTGAAGATAACCGCTAACCACACATAGAATCAACACAAATAAGATGTGAAAATGTGAGAACAAAGCATTAAACAAATGAAAATTGTATTGATTCTTCAAAAACAGTGAAAGAGAGAATTCAGGGTTATAGCCGCTACTCACACCCTAGAAATTCTCAAACTAGGCTATTTATAGTAAGTTGACTGGCATCGAAACTATGCTTACCGAAACTACTAGTTTCGGTGAAGCATTTACAAGAGAGATAAGCCTGTCGAAACTAAACTATCTATCCAAACTACTAGTAGTTTCGATGGCCCAGACTTAAAAATAAAACAGGAAATTACATTAAAATGAAAATACAAGTAAATAAACTAACTAAACAATGTTCAAAAGAAATACATTGATGACAATAGCTTATACAATAACAAGACCCTACAATCTCCCCCTAAGCTGCTGCATCAATGTCTTCAACTCTTCTCTAAGCAGTTGGCCCTTGATTTGGTTTCTAGAAAAATGGCTTGACATTCAACGACACCACTCTCTGATATGCCTTAGCATCAGCTTCATCATCTCCATGAAAGAGCTTGATGGGGGGTTTTTGAACAAAACTTCAAGATCTTCAGGTTGAAACTTTAAAAGCTCAATGGGTTCAAAAATCACAATGTCTTCCTTGCCTTCACACTCGATCACAACACTTCCAATGGTTGAGTTGTAAAACCATTTTCTGAAATTTTGAAGCTGTACTGGTACTGATCGTGGTAGAATTATGGATTTGACAGTTTCAGCAGTCTTGTACCGAAGGCTTACCCAGGGCTTTTGTGTTTTTGGATGAATCCTGGTTTTTGGTATAATTCTCTTTGGAAGAGTGGTCTTCATTGACCTGAAGTCATGGAAGGCTTGTTTTTTAAGAAACAGTTCAAAGTTGTGTGCCTCATTGACTTTTCCAGGATTCTGTAGGGGTAATTTGGCAAGTTCCCTAAGATCATATCTAGGGAGTGAGCTGAACTCATGAGAAGTTTTGAAGTGTTCTACTCCTCCCTTGTATCTCCTGACTATGTATAAGCCCCTTTCATTGTCATATTTCCATCCCACGTGGGGTCTCTTCAGCTCTTGGTACTCCGCAAACCATTCATAATACTTGGGAGGCTCCTCTACAAGCATTCTCCTCATCCAAGGCCTTTTTGGGTCGGGATAGTCTAGATTTGGTTTAGGGGGTTGAATTGGTTCAGATGGGGTGGATTCAGTGTGAGTTGTTTGAGTTGTTTCAGAGGGGGTTGGTTCAGTGTGTACCAGATCAACTTTAACATTGGTTTCATCTTTATCATCGTCAGAGAGTGCCTGGATCTCTTCTCCTTCCTCTGTAAAGTATCTGACCTTTTCTTCGTGCAGATCTTCTGTAGCTAAAATATCTGGATAATCAACATTAAATCCAAAGTTATCAATCTCATCAAGAAGAGCATTCAACTTATGATCTGACCCAATCTCTTCTTCATCAAGGATAACCATATCAACACTTGATTCTTTTCCTTTTCGTCTCTCTCTAGCAGCTCTCCGTTCACTAACTGATGGAAGATCATACCCGGTTTCTTCTATCTTGACTTCCACAACATCCTTTGTCTTGGCAGCTTGGCAAGTGAAGATTGTTAGTGCAGACTGAGGATTTGACACAAAGGCAGGGGAAGAGGGTCCACCAGCAGAAATGGCCTCCCCCTGAGCTGTGGAATGGGTTTCCTGTTGAGAAGATTTAATCAATGAAGCCTTGATTTGTTCAACAGCATCAGATAAGGCTTTGAACTCTTGTTGTTGCTGAGCGATTATCTTTTGTTGGGTTTCCAGCTGGGTTTGCTGAACATCAAGTTGGGTATGTAAGCCTCCAACTTCCAGCCTTAGATCTTTTATTTCTTCTTTGCACTCACTCAGTTCTGTCTTTAAGCTTTCTATTACTTCATCTCTTTTTATAACTTTATCCTGTAGCTTTTTCACTTCTAGGCTTAAGGTTTTAACTCTTGGGACATATGGTGATAGACCAGGAATAGGGGATGCGGGTGGTGTAGTAACAGGTGTATGTAGTGGAGATGGTTGTGGTGAGGGTGGTGGAATATGAGTAGGTGAGTGAGTGGGGGTTAAGTGTTCAGGAATGTCAAACAGTGATTCATCAGAAGATGTTAAGGACTCCAGTCCTGTCTTACTTTTCTTTGCAAGAGGTTCTTCTTGTTCATAATCAGACTCGGAATCAGCTCATCTCTTGGAGGAGGGTGCAGGCGGTTCAGTCTATTCTTCATCTTCAGAGTCATAGTCATATTGATCATACTTAGTGCCATAGATGCCTTCATCTAAGGTGTCACTAGACTCAGCTTTAGCTTCAAAATTCTCTTGAACCTCATCATTAACATCTGCTTCTATGTTTTCAGCATGTTGCTCTATGTGTTGTTCAGCTTCAACATTCGGCACTTGGTTCCCTTGACCCTGTTCTGCTTCTTCTTCTTCTTCTTCTTCAGATGATGATGATTCAATGACTTCATCAGGATCGATATCAGGGACTACAAGTTCTACTTCTCCAATCACATGCCCAAAGAGTGGAATGTCCACAACTATCCTGTTCGATCTTGAACTAGAAATCTTCATATAACTGAGGGTCTTGGCTATCATATGATCAAGAGCAAGAACAGGTCCTTCGTGTTGAAGATTTGGTAGAATGTAGTTAATTATCATTTGTAGAAATCTTGGGTACACGAGAAATTTGTCTCTTACTCTTCCATTGAGATTCTCTATAAGTTGTTTGAATACCAACCCAGAAAAATTATAATCCCTACCTTTGATCAACCTAAGAATAGCAGATGCCACCATTGCATTTGCCGAGTCAAATCCACCTTTTTTGATTGAGATGCAGTGAATGAACACATGCACAATATACATCCAGTGAGGGGCAAGGAATGTATTTGTGATCTACCCACTTTTGAACTCATCTGGGTGACCCATTCTTCTGAAATATTCTCTGATGTAGAAACTAGCAAATTCCACAGGGGCTTCATGATTATCACCAAACTGCAGTAGCTCTCTTATGGTGGCCTCAGAAAATAGAACTTCTTGGTTTTACACAGTTGCTCTTATGTGCTCCACATTGTTGATGGATACTCTTTCAGCAGTGGCCTAGAATTGCCTGATTGTGGCTTGAAAAAAGGGCAAGTTGTGACTTATAGCAAAGCTCACATTAGAGTTAGCCAGAAAATTAAGCACATGTATAAATCCATCACCCTTGGGATCAACAACATTAAGAAAGGCACAAATATTGTGCTTCTTCACAAATAGAAGATCCATGTCAAGAGTTTTTTGAGGTAATCTGCAAAATTAAACATAGAAGAATGAGATATCAACAATGGTGAGTTTATAACCAAGATTTGAACACAAAACGACCAAGATTATGAAGATTTAGTCGTAAAACTCTCAGAATTGAAACCCTAGGTCCGACATTTTGTAAAAACGCACACATATGAACAGAAATCAGTACCTGATGATGAAGACAACAAGGGAATCAGACGAGAAACCCTGATTTCGCAAACCTAGACCGTATTGAGAGATTTTGTGTGTGAAGATGAAGGTGTGAAAGGTTCAGAGAGTTCAAGTGAACTTGGCATGGAAGAAACCTGATTATGAAGGCATTTAATTTGAGCTTGACAAAAGACCAAAATGCCGCTGTCGAAACTACTAGTTTCGATAGACAAAGGTAGTTTCGGCTGGGAGGAAGTTTCAGGCGGTTTGAGTTGATTCGATGATAATGTTGTTTCAGGTGAACAGGAGATACTTGATCATAAACAAAAGAAAAACACTCATATGTACAAAATTTAAACAAGCTAATAAGGAAGATTAAGAAATTTATATAGAAAAATAAAAGTAAAAACAGTAAAAGATATAAACACTTAGCCTTTGAAAAGATCCAACGTGAGATCATGTCTGGTGGATATTAAAAGGTACGAACATTCTAGATCTTTGAATAAGCAAAACAGAAGAAGTCGTAAAATTATCCAAGCGGATAGGAAAAGTTTGAACACCCGAGATCTTTGCGTAAGCAAAACAGACGAGGTCAAATCATCCAAGTAGATGGGAAAGAGATGAAATCTCGATATCTTTACGTAAGCAAAACAGACGGGGTCATTGGCGGTAACTCTCGTTACTTTGACAGTCACCTGGCGCATGAATCAGAATCCAACACGTAAGCCTATATATGATTGAATTGGTTTTCTTAGCTTTAAAATGGGTTAGATGTTTCAAAAATGGGTTCAAACACACGTGTACGACAGAGAATTAGATTTTCACACTACTAAAGAGTTATAACCGTATATCGGGCCTACCGGCTATACCTTAGTAAGCACCATCGCTTATGGTCTATTCCATCTTCAAGAAGTGTTATCAGACTCTATCATTTCTCACAAGGTAGGATCCGATATTCCTGAAATGAAACATGATACTTACAGTGAATTAATCAACGAGAATCATTCACCCACCCTCGAAACCACCTATACAAACTCTATGAACCCAGAACCACATCCCACTTCACCTCTGGACGTCGACCGAACCTCGAGAACTCGGTCCCTGACCGTATAGCCAACAACCGTCGACAACCCACCATAGCAGGTAATCTTTACTCCATTAGCGTCGTTTTAACCTCACGAGTATAAGCCCCATGTTCCTGTGTTCAATCGGGGGCTTGATGGAGTCGATTTAAGGGCTAGGGTTTCGGGAAAACGAATTGGGGAAAGAGATGAACTGGGTTTTTGTGTTAAATAAGTTGCGCATCTGATTCCTGTCATGGCTTGTAGCCCAGTTGAACCGGTAATGTCGCGAGGCCTGTACACATGATGTCGCGGGTTCAAACCCACAACCCACACATCTTTCCTTCTTTTTGCGCGCATATGTCCCCAGATCCGGTCCCTGCCCTAGATGTGCTTAACACGTTTTAGAACCAAATTCATAACACGGATGGACCTCTGGTCCAGCGGTTGGGCGCATCTTCTCACCGAGGACCAACCCGGGTTCAATTCTGGTTCATTGCATTTTTTTTAAAAACCCAATTTTCACATATAAATGCCAATTTATAAAACTTATTTTATGAACCTTTAAAACTCAGATCAGTTTTATAATTTTTAATTTCTAAAGGGAAACCATTATTTGACAATAAAAATAATTTCTTTCTGTTAAACTTAGATTTAAGCAAAAATCATTTAAAATGTAATTTGAATAAAATTGTTATTCTTGAAACAAAAACATTTGAAATACTTATTTAATTTATAAAAATTTAATAGGATTTTATAAATCCCTTATCATTTTATAATGATTTACACAAACATTTTAATGTTATACAAATAGATCATTTTTTGTACCCTAAAATAAATATTTTAGGGTTTATTATATTAAGCATTTACAACGTAATTTTCTAAATTATATTAATACGTATATTTAGATTATCATACTTTTCTTAATCAAGTAGATAAAAAGACTTTTATTTATTTAACTACATAGATTATTTAAAGCTAAATAGTTGTATGTAAACCTTAATCACATATTATTACTCCTAATATTTTGAGCAAATTACTGTCATACATATTTATATACTTAAACGTCTTTTGTACACAATCAAGTCACCTCATTCAACCAACCAAGATTTGACTCAATCCCTTTTGCACTATAGGTTTTACCCTAGACATTGGTACATATCATTAATTACAATTCATATAATTTTCACTCTAGGTTAACTTTGTGATTTGCAAAATCACTTGTGCTATATATTGCTCGTGCTATCTACAACAACTTACAAGTGAGTTTACATAGCCCCTTTTTCGTATTTACATATTTGGGGTGAAACATGATTACATTCAAATACTATTTGCAATTACACACGTACAATTCTACAATATGATCATATGTGTTTATTTGTGCTTTATGCTTGAATACTAATTGTTAAGGCTACATATACATGATATACACGTGCAAACACAAATACATTACTTCAGGCTAACATGTGTTGTTAGGCCCTATTTTAGGATAAAATGTGTTGTTATGCCCTACATTAGGATAACATGTGTTGTTATGCCCTACATTTACATCAGGATAACATGTGTTGTTATGCCCTACATTAGGATAACATGTGTTGTTATGCCCTTTAATTACAAGTTTCATTTGTGCATCTAGCTTAACTTAGATTCTCCATAAATGCTTTATAAACCATGCATCATATGAATTGTACACAAAACATTTGAACTTTACTTGTGGTGTCAAAACCTATGTATGCTCACCAACTATTTATAGTTGACCCTCTCATTTTATCATGTTTCAGGTACAGTGTTTGAGTTAAGATTTCAAGTCGCTTCACATAGGATTGAGGATCTAGTTTTAAAATTAAATAAAGTTATTTATGTATTTTTATTCTTGTAAGAGTTGTACTTGATTACTTGAGATATGAAATGAAAGTTATTGTTTAATTATCACAATTTTAGTAAACCATGAGCTTATGAACAGTCTACATGTCCCGCCCCGACGTTTCCGTCGTCGGTTGGGGTGTGACAGATTGGTATCAGAGCCTTGGTTATAGAGAATTAGGTTATTAGACACCCTTGACCTAGACTATAACCTTAGGACACCCATTATTGCCATGTTCTATGATTATATGATATGCTACATGCTATGTGTTACTTACTTATTATATTTTGATACCTTATTTCTTAAAATTCATGAATTATTAGACTATACTTAAATAATAAATTAAATAAACAATATCCCTACCCATACCCTAAGCCTCATAGCCTTCTTACCTACTTCTCTGTCATCATCATCATAGCATGTGGAAACTTCATAAATTTAAATCTATAGAATTTCTTTACTTCCTCGTTAAGGTTTTAAACTTTGTTAATTATTAGAGGACACGTGCGATCTGGAAGGGTGACACCTGTATTCTGGGTTTTCTGTCTAGGAAAGCATTTCGTATAAATCCCAATCAACCGAGGGACCCGTATGCTTTCCTGAGAATTCCCGGGATGAGTGTTTACTTATAGGCTAAAGCACGTCTCCTTGAAAATTATATGAGTTTAATTGACCTTAATGTGTCATAGTATTCAAGTGATTATGTCAGTATTTGAGTACAATCCAAACTATGATTTACTACTTCATCTATTATTTTGTTCCCTTTTAAATTCAATCAACTTTCATAAGTTCTTACATTCTTTCTTGTCTTATGCAAATCTGTAGAATGCCTCCCCGTCGTGTTACCGTGACCAACAAAAACACCGACATTGCTGCTATCCTTGCACAACTTGTAACTCAACTCACCCAAGCTAATGGAGCCATTAGTGGTACCCATGGAACTAATGGGGGTGGTGGTGCCAACCCACCGCAATATACTTTCAAGCACTTTAACTCGTGCAACCCCACTAAGTTTTATGGCACTGAAGGAGCCACGGGTCTCTTGCAATGGTTCGAGAGCATTGAAAGCACTTTTCTCAACAGCGATTGTCCCGACAACCTCCGGGTCCGCTATGCCACCAGCGTCTTCCAAAAACGAGCGCTCACTTGGTGGAATGGTGAAAAGAGGAATAGGGGCATGGATGTGGCAATGTCTTTGTCATGGGATGAGGTCAAACGGCTCATGACCGAGGAGTTCTGTCCTCGCAATGAAATGAAGAAGTTAGAGGTCGAATTTTGGGATCTTACCCTAGACAGTGGTGAAAGTTTAGCCTACACAACTCGTTTCCATGAGTTAAGCCTTTTGGTACCCCACATGGTCACTCCACTGACTCGGGGTATTGAGAAGTACATCGGTGGCCTACCCATGAAAATCCAAGATACAGTCCTAGGAAGAAATCCAGCTACCCTTAGAGACGCTATCCGCTTAGCTGCCACATTAACTGATAACCATGTGAAGGCGGGTAGCCTAACAAGGAAAGGCGCAAAGAAAGTCACTGACCCAACAACCTCTTCTGAACCCTCTCAGGAAAACAAACCCAAACCCCCTCACTCCAATAAGAAACGTAACTTTGCTGTCATTACCCCTGATGTACCAATCAACCAAGTAGCTCCCCTAGCCCAAAACCATAATAAGAAACCATATGCGGGCAACAACCCTCTGTGCAACACGTGCAACTATCACCACTTCCCAAACATGCCATGCCGTCTATGTGCCAATTGTGGAAGGTATGGTCATGTAGCGAACACTTGTCAATCCAGATCACATGTTAGTCAAACCCACCAAGGGAACTGAGCCAATCACCAAGTTGACAATCAAGTTGTACCAGCCATTACTAATGGGCGTGCTTGTTATGAATGTGGTAATCCAAACCACTTCAAAAACCAATGCCCAAGGGTAGCCAATGCAAACCAAGGTGGTGCTCGTGGGCGTGCCTTCAACATAAACACTAATGAAACTCAAGTCAATGCCGAGGCAATAGTTGAAACCAATTGAAGCTAGTGCGAGATGGAGTCGAATAGGGATCTAGTCTGGAATAAATTTTGCATTGTAATCCTTTATGTTATTTTTTTCGTTGTCGGGACTATTTACACCTACCTACGGTTGGTCACTATAAACTTGAACTTGCTAGCCAACTTCAGAAAGTGAATCATTTCGCCATTAACCGTCCATATAAGCACTAACGAATTTAAAAGTTAAAACTCATCTACCTACATTGTGCATGAATGCCAAGTAACACACCCGATCGCCTACAAAATCCGATAGTTTCCAATACGCATAAGACTCAATACACATTCATAAAATACATAATACTAGAGTGATCACATTATACATGTTTGCTTATACATGATATCAATTTGTTCACACTATACATGAAACCTATTTGCTTACAACATGCCCAACACTAGATCATATATGAAACATAAGTGTTTACATTATACACAGAATTAGATTGTTTACATTATTGCAATTAACTAAGTACACCATACATAAGGCATGACTATTCACCCTATCCATGAAAGCTACTCGGGGTTTGACGTATTCTTGTTCAAACACGAGGAAGGCTATGGAACCCTAAATTATGCCACGTTATTACTCTTTAGTACCGGATTGGCTCTACTATCTATGGACATAGTTATTACTAGCAACACATATGTGAAAGTAATAGTTACGAATTAAGTGTTTTTGTGTTACCCCCTGGACCCCACACACAATGGGATGAACTATGTGGACCATGCAACGATTTGGATAATTACGGGTGCACACGTAATTATAAAAATCAGCGTATGGAAGTCATAGTGAAATCTGTTATGTGTTATGACATGAAACCTATCCTGATATATAATAACGAAACTAATGAGATATGACGAGGGCATGGTGGATACGCCGCTGGTACTTCTTATATATAAATGTTTTTGTCATATTATCAGAAGTAGCGTTATTCATGTCACGTAAAGTTTTATGTTGTTTAACGGGTCGATGTTTGTTAAATCTCTTATCCGCTAAACAATTCATGAACATAATAGACTACATCTTAAACAAACCCTAATCATCAAATTTTCATCGTTCCCTTCTCAAGTAATGCAATCTTATCTTGGAGTCCAGAACATTCTTTGACAGATTCCTCCCTAAATTCACTTTAACTAAAACCACTATCATCATTTTCAATTATATTACTCAAACCGACAATCAAAACTCATTGGGAACTCAAACTCAACTTCTTCCTAGCTTAGCAGCCTCCAACAATTTAATTTCAGGACGAAATTCCCTCAACAAAGGGATACTGTAACATCCATGATTTTTCTGACCATAATTTTTATTTTTATTAATAAACAAAACGTTTAAATTATATTCAAGCATATTATGTACACAAATTTATTCATGTATTGGGGTTTAAACCTCGTAAGAATATATTTAGTTAATAAAGTTTGAAAGCAAGTTATAAAATATACACATACACATTTGTCTACAAATATAAATATAAGTATATATTTAATTTGATTGAATAAATCAATATATATAGTTTTATGAAATTCTTATTAAATACTAAACAAAAAAAAATAAAAAAATAATAATATGTGTATAAATATTTTGAACCCTCTAAACGTTTGAACCTTCATTTTGAAACCACACCCTTGAAGTTTGACCCTTTGACCTCAATTTTGACTTTTTTCATCAGTTTTGACTTTTAAAGTCAAATAACCGAAGAACCACACAATTCAAGGCTTCATCCATCGATTTACATCAGTTATGGACTTTGTTCAATTGTGAATTCAACCTTTGATCCACCCTAAACGTGTCTAGCATACCAATTAGATAGGTCACGCGGCTAAATTTCAAATTTTGAACGGTTTGAATCCGTAAAGTCAAACAACATTCAAAACAATCTCCAATCTAGCATTTAAACCACAATCAAGACCTGTGAATCACGCACAGACGTTACTCGCGTGTATCCAGTCCGCAATCGTGACCCAATTCACCGTCAAATAGGCAAATTTACGCGTAAACTCGGGTAACAGTTGGCATCCTCAAATGCCTAAATCAATTCGGATGTTAGAGACGCAATTAATCAACGAGAATCATTCACCCACCCTCGAAACCACCTATACAAACTCTATGAACCCAGAACCACATCCCACTTCACCTCTGGACGTCGACTGAACCTCGAGAACTCGGTCCCTGACCGTATAGCCAACAACCGTCGACAACCCACCATAGCAGGTAATCTTTACTCCATTAGCGTCGTTTTGACCTCACGAGTATAAGCCCCATGTTCCTGTGTTCAATCGGGGGCTTGATGGAGTCGATTTAAGGGCTAGGGTTTCGGGAAAACGAATTGGGGAAAGAGATGAACTGGGTTTTTGTGTTAAATAAGTTGCGCATCTGATTCCTGTCATGGCTTGTAGCCCAGTTCAACCGGTAATGTCGCGAGGCCTGTACACATGATGTCGCGGGTTCAAACCCACAACCCACACATCTTTCCTTCTTTTTGCGCGCATATGTCCCCAGATCCGGTCCCTGCCCTAGATGTGCTTAACACGTTTTAGAACCAAATTCATAACACGGATGGACCTCTGGTCCAGCGGTTGGGCGCATCTTCTCACCGAGGACCAACCCGGGTTCAATTCCGGTTCATTGCATTTTTTTTAAAAACCCAATTTTCACATATAAATGCCAATTTATAAAACTTATTTTATGAACCTATAAAACTCAGATCAGTTTTATAATTTTTAATTTCTAAAGGGAAACCATTATTTGACAATAAAAATAATTTCTTTCTGTTAAACTTAGATTTAAGCAAAAATCATTTAAAATGTAATTTGAATAAAATTGTTATTCTTGAAACAAAAACATTTGAAATACTTATTTAATTTATAAAAATTTAATAGGATTTTATAAATCCCTTATCATTTTATAATGATTTACACAAACATTTTAATGTTATACAAATAGATCATTTTTTGTACCCTAAAATAAATATTTTAGGGTTTATTATATTAAGCACTTACAACGTAATTTTCTAAATTATATTAATACGTATATTTAGATTATCATACTTTTCTTAATCAAGTAGATAAAAAGACTTTTATTTATTTAACTACATAGATTATTTAAAGCTAAATAGTTGTATGTAAACCTTAATCACATATTATTACTCCAAATATTTTGGTACATATCATTAATTACAATTCATATAATTTTCACTCTAGGTTAACTTTGTGATTTGCAAAATCACTTGTGCTATATATTGCTCGTGCTATCTACAACAACTTACAAGTGAGTTTACATAGCCCCTTTTTCGTATTTACATATTTGGGGTGAAACATGATTACATTCAAATACTATATGCAATTACACACGTACAATTCTACAATATGATCATATGTGTTTATTTGTGCTTTATGCTTGAATACTAATTGTTAAGGCTACATATACATGATATACACGTGCAAACACAAATACATTACTTCAGGCTAACATGTGTTGTTAGGCCCTATTTTAGGATAAAATGTGTTGTTATGCCCTACATTAGGATAACATGTGTTGTTATGCCCTACATTTACATCAGGATAACATGTGTTGTTATGCCCTACATTAGGATAACATGTGTTGTTATGCCCTTCAATTACATGTTTCATTTGTGCATCTAGCTTAACTTAGATTCTCCATAAATGCTTTATAATCCATGCATCATATGAATTGTACACAAAACATTTGAACTTTACTTGTGGTGTCAAAACCTATGTTTGCTCACCAACTATTTATAGTTGACCCTCTCATTTTATCATGTTTCAGGTACAGTGTTTGAGTTAAGATTTCAAGTCGCTTCACTTAGGATTGAGGATCTAGTTTTAAAATTAAATAAAGTTATTCATGTAAGAGTTGTACTTGATTACTTGAGATATGAAATGAAAGTTATTTTTTAATTATCACAACTTTAGTAAACCATGAGCTTATGAACAGTCTACATGTCCCGCCCCGATGTTTCCGCCGTCGGTTGGGGTGTGATAACAACAAAGGGTTACGTCAATGTATTCGGCTTCGGCTGTGAATTGGGAAACGGTGGTTTGTTTCTTACATTGACAGGAGACGAGGCGGTTGCCAAGGAACTGAAAACCTCCAGAAGTGGACCTTCGATCTATGTTGCATCCACCGTAGTCTGAATCTGAATAAGCCAAAAGATCAAAAAAGTTATTTTTGGGATTCCAAAGCCTAAGTTTTGGATTGTACTTCAAATATATTAAAATACGTTTGACAACAATTAAATGAGAGAGTTTAGGATTAGCCTGAAAGTGTACACACAAGCACAATGCAAACATGATGTCTGGTCTGCTAGCAGTGAGATACAGAAGAGATTCTATCATCGAGCGATAGTGGTGCTGATCAACGCTTTCACCATCCAAATCAGGAGACAGACGGTGTCAAACTTCCACCGGAGTCTTGTAAGGATGAGACTCAGTCATTTTGAACTTGGTCATGATTTCTTTGACATACTTCTCTTGATGGATAAGAATTCCTAACTCAGACTGATCTACTTGCAAACTAAGAAAGAACTTCATTTCTCCCATAGAACTCATTTCAAACTTAGAACGCATCACATACTCGAACTCTTTACACAACCAAGGATTTGTGGATTCGAAAATGATGTCATCAATGTAGATTTGCACTAAAATGGTATCCGCACCATCCTTTCGTTTGAAAAAGCTTTGGTCAATTGCCCCTCGTGTGAAACCGTTATCAAGCAGATGCTTAGATATTTTCTCATACCATGCACGAGGTTCTTGATGAAGACCGTACAATGCCTTGTCAAATTTGTAAACTATGTCATGATAGCTTGGATCAATGAAACCCGGTGGCTGCTTAACATAAACTTTCTCATGAACTTTTCCATACAGAAATGTGCTTTTGACATCCATCTGATGAACTGTGAAGTCCATATTGGCTGCGTATGCGAGAAACAATCGGATGGCTTCTAAGCGAGCCACTGGTGCAAAGACACCCTTAAAGTCAATTCTTTCTTCTTAATAAAACCCCTGAACCACCAAGCGGGCTTTATTTCGAATCACGATTCCCCTTCGTCCTTTTTGTTACGAAATACCCAAAGAGTGCCGATTGGAACTTTGTTCTTTGGAAGGTCTACCAAATTCCACACATGTAACTTGCTGAACTGCTGCAATTCATCCTGCATGGCCTCTACCCAACTGTTCTCAAGCAAAGCAGCTTTGATATTCTTAGGTTCAACTTGAGATATGAAGCAAGTGAAGAGACCGTCATTCATTGCTTCGGTGGCACTACGAGTTCAGACTCTCACATTGAATGGACTAATGATGTTGTCTGTAGGATGATCCTTGTGAATTCTCAACTATGGAATCTCATACTCTTCCAAGTGGTCATCCGGATTGGTAACGTTGATGTCAGGAATAAAAACTTCCTCATTGATAGGACCTTCAGTAGATGACGGTGGAGCAACATCCACTATTTGATGAGTTTCTTCCTCAACAGTTTCACTTGTTGCCATAGAATCCGAAGAATCCTGAGTGGATTCAGCATTAGCTATAATATGAGGATCATCTATATGCTGACTTGACGAAGAGGAGCTTGAAGCAGTAGCAGAAGAGGTACCTAGGATATTCACAGACATAAGAGGATTAGATGAGACAGATATGTTAATGAAATCAGGAAGATTAAATGATTTAAACAAAGAATCGACATCAAAAAGCCAATCAGGACCGTCCTTAGCGTCCCTATGATTGCTTTCATGCCAGTTGATATCAATGGACTCCAACACAATCCTTCGTCTCTTGTTGTAAACACAAAAAGCTCTTTGGTTAGATGAATAACCCACAAAATATCACTCCTCTGCTTTGGCTTCAAACTTGTTCAGCTGATCAGAAGAATTCAGCATTGTGCAAACACACCCAAATTTCCTAAAGAAATCAATATCAGGCTTCGCTTGTACCTAATTTCATAAGGAGTCTAGCTTTTGGTGATAAGAACTCGATTTTGCACAAAACATGCGGTATTGATTGCCTCGGCCCAAAAAATGACAGGAAGCTTAGAATGAACGATCATAGTTCTTGCTGCTTCTATCAACGTGCAATTTCTTCGTTCAGATACACCAATTGTTTTGGAGTGCGAGGTGCACTGAATTGCCGAGAGATACCCTTACTTTCACAGAAAGAATCTAGAATGGCATTCTTGAACTCTGTGCCAGGATCACTGCGAATAGTCTTCACACTTAAATTGAACATGTTCTCCATTTGAAGCAGATGAATCTTCAGAGTCTCTGGCGTCTGATCTTTCTTTGCCAGGAAGAATACCCAAGTTAATCGAGAGAAGTCATCGGTTACCACCAAACAGTAGGATTTCCGTCCATGACTCATGACACTCACAGGACCAAAGAGATCCATGGGAAGCAATTGAAGAGGAGAGTTAATGGAATTAGTGGTTTTGGGTTTGTGAGAAGATTTGTGTTGCTTACCCTTGGAACAAGAGAGACAATGTTCCATGGGTGAGAAATCTTTCAAAGGCAAACCGGTGACAAGGTTTCCTAGAACAAGGCGGTTCATTGTCTTGAAATTCACATGTCTTAATCTCTTGTGCCAAAGAAAGGACTCATCCTCTGAAGCTTTTGAAAGAAAGCAGGATTCGATTCCTGATGGGTTATTCATATCCAGACTGTAAGTATTGAATCTTCGAGGAGCACGCATGAGGATTAGGTCTTCAGGAATAACCACTCTAGGCTTCAAAATCAAACATTCCTTGGAGTTGAAGAGGGCACAAAAGTCTTTATCACAAACCTGGACACACTCATTAGATTATACTTCAGCTGTGGGACGAAATTGACATTTTCCAAGTTATTTACACCGTTAGACACAGTTCCTTGACCTTCAATCTTTCCTCCTCTTGGATTTCCTGCAAAGGCGACAAAATCTCCGTTTATTGGATGATAATCTTGTAATAAAGAAAAATGACCAGACATATGTCTTGAACAACCACTGTCGACATGCCAGATATTGTCTCCAGTCCTCCTTAATTGTCCCTACACAAAATGAATCATTTAGACATTTATACCCAAGCCATTGGTAACTTGGAACTTCTTAATTTTACAAGATGCATTTCGGAAGTCATAGTCAGAATCCTCCTTTAATGTGTTCTCAAAAAGATCATTATTCTTAATTTTCCAAATCCTTTTCGACCAATTTTTAGCATTTTTTAATCCTTTTACGTCGCAAAGTTCTATTATGTTGTGATTTAGACAAAACATTTGAAACACCATCAACAGAATTTTGAATAACAGATGGTATGTTTTCTTCTTTGAAATGATATGTAGACAATTTACATGTCTTGAAAACATGATTGGATTCCCTACAACTAAAACAAACTTTATCACATGTTGGCTTACCCTGATAGTTGTCATCACAGGATGATGAAGATGATTGTGATGTTGAGACATCAGAACTAGAGGCAACTCTTTCTTCAATATTTCTTTCTTGAAGACTTTGATCTTCCTTTAATCTGAAAAATTCCAGATTGCTCATTGTTTCTTGTGGAATATCAGTCACAACAACTCCTGCACTTTTAAAATTTGTAATACAACTCATAGCATTTACAGATTTAGGAACAAACGGAAAAGCATGCTTAAACTTAGAAATATCATTTCTCAAACTATCATGCTCAGAAGGCACAGAACCAAAATACAAATTTTCAAAGTGTTCACAAATATCTGGTTTTGACACGGACATATCATTACATTTATCCTACTCAAGTTCATTTAAAACATTTCCCTTACTAGAACTCTCATCACAATCATCTTCGGAACCTACACAATCTGACTCTACAAAGGAAGCAAAACTGTCAGAATTTGAAGTTTGGATATAATAATCAATAGATAAATTACAAACAAAAGGTGTGGGAACATGAGGAAATGGCATATCAGCAAATCTTCCAGACTTGGAATATGGAGGAGGGTGAGAGTTATACCTGATGCCTTCTGTGACATTTTTATGAATTTGGTTGTCAATGATTCCAAAAATAATTTTCTGATCCATACCCATGTGTTCAACTTGAAAATTTGCCTCTTCAGCCTTTTGAAGTCATTCAGTTAAAATTTAATTATTATTCTTTTGTGTAGTAAGTTGTAGAATCAAAGATCGGTTTTCTCCAAAAATATCATGAATTTTCTTTAAGTAAAGTTTCTCATTTTTAGCAACAGAATCATACATCACCTTTATATGATCTCGTTCATCGACCAAAGCCTGGTTGATGAATCTATATTTCTGAATCTCATTTAAACAGGATTTAGCACTGCAAAGTCTAGACATTACCTTAGCTGGTACGGCGGTGAGATCCTTAGCTGGTTCAATCATGACACATTTATCCTTTTCTTCAATGTCTGCCAGTGCCTTGTCAGCTGCTTCCCCTTCTTGATCTCCCCAATGATAGTGTCCATCAGCTTGACAGACCAAAGCTATTGAGCTGGAAGTTGTAGTGGATTTGGGAGAGATAGCAGCTTGCTTTACAGATGAATTCTTCTTCTCATGCTGCTCCTTTGATGATGGCTCCTTGCAGTTCCTTACAAAATGACCCAGCTGGTCACAGTTGTAGCATCTCACCTTTTTTATATTAGAGTGAGCATAGCCATACACCAATCCATATCCATCTTTTCCTAATCATCCGGGTTGATCTGCTCCAAGTCATCGGGTTGAAAGCTGACTTGTGTCAGGTTTCCAGAAATCAGCGCATCATAGCACGACATGAAGGAAGTCATGATAGGCAGATACTCATTAAGAATCATAGTGGTTGGCTTCTGAGAGTTGGAGGAAGTAGTAGGATGAACTCCAGAAATCAAAGGTGGGACATCAGTTTGAAAATAAGCCATTGTAGTTTTGTTGGATGGAGTGGAGGAAACTTGACCTGCAAGAAGAGCTGTGTTTCCAGACTGATTAGTTGGAATGACTGCACCCTTCTTTATCTCCAACTCATACGACTCTAGAATGCTGAAGAGTTCTTGCTGTGACAAGTCACTTAGTTTTTCAGTTTTCTTGATCATAATCCGGTACATATTCCATTCCTCGGGCAGTGAATCAAGCAGCTTCTTGTTTAACTCAACAGTGGGATACTCAGTTCCCAAAACCTTCAACTTAGAGACAATGCTTGAGAATCGGTTGATTAGTTCAGACATGGGTTTACCAGGGACACTGCTAAACATTTCATATTGCTTCTTGATTAAATCCCTCTTGCTTTCTCTAACCTCAACACTTCCCTCATACCTAGTACATAAAGCAACCCAAAGATCTTTGGCAGTAGTATACTCAGCAAATATGTTGAACACATCCATAGGAAGAGCCATAGCAATAGATCCATAAGACTTATTATCTCTAGCAATTAAGGCAATATCCTTTTCATCATATTTAGACATAAGCTTGGGACGTTGAACATCTGCAGTGGTAGTAACTGGCTTGTGTGGACCATCAGTGATTGACTGCAAAAGAGTGTGGTCATGGAATTGAAAGAAAGTCTTCATTCTCTTGGTCCAATCATCAAAATCTCCAGTAGACACCAAGACAGGTGGTTTGTTTCCCCCAGCATACTCATTGGAGCCTGAAGTTGCCATAATCTCAGAAAAAGAAAGTCAAACAGTAGCTAGTGTAGGTCCCTTCGTGTGTGTCGGATCGTCACATGCAAGTGGTCTACTAGTCAGACCGGGTTGCGGAATACCTGTGACTAGGTGGAGAGTCTTACAAAACAAAGTAAACCAAACACGAGAGTCACAATAAACGTTCTTTCTATTATAAACACTCGACGGTTACAGAGAGAATACAAGCTGCGTACTTAGCAGAACTGAGTTCGTCTGAACAAATGGTTTCTGCGTACTTAGCTTCTGTGAACCTATCCTATTTATACAGACCTGATTCCTGCGCACTTAACAAGTGCGCAGGACCAATTGCTCTTGCGTACTTAACAAGTACGCAGAGGTGTTCTTGCGTACTTGCTAAGTACGCAGGAGCTTTCTCCTGCGCACATGTAAGTGCGCAAAACACTTAGCAGAAAAACAACATACATTATGTAAAAGTAAATACAACTCAATAAACTATTACATAACGACTCTTACATACAAAGACAAATTACAGACATTAGAAATACAAACTAAGACTCTATCTAGAGTGTTGTCATAGGAAAGTGCATCAACAAACTCCCCCTTGACAACAGCTCGGGATCTTCATTGTCTTCAGTCTTCACAGCACTGGTTCCTTAGCTTCCATCTTCTTTTTGTAATCAAGACAGAACTTGATCAACTTGTCGTATTTGGCAGAG
The DNA here is from genome assembly GCA_023525975.1 of Smallanthus sonchifolius. Lineage (NCBI taxonomy): Eukaryota > Viridiplantae > Streptophyta > Magnoliopsida > Asterales > Asteraceae > Smallanthus > Smallanthus sonchifolius. Next base: position 72,159,560 of record CM042025.1, read on the forward strand.
AGAAGCTTCGTCCATTCGTCAGTGTGGATGCAGAACTTGTCTGCTAGTACCTCCAGATCATTCACAGAGAAATTGATGAAGCAAACTTCATCGAAAACCCTGATCACTTCCTTTGGCACTGTGTTTCCACTATCTGACTTACCTTTACCCATAACCACAGCCTCGCCCGTTTTTGGATCAACGTACCAGTACCACATGTCACCAAGAATATCCTGAGGTAACTTGCTCAGGGGAATCTTAGTTTCACATCGCACTGGCTTGTATACCAATCTCTTTAAGGGTTTCTTAGTCACAGGATGCACAGCGTGCTTATCCTTGACTCTTCTGGGCACCTGAGGCTTGAGGTATTCAAATTTCCCTAATCTTGCTTCCCGCTGTAGTGTAACCCACAAACCCATTGCTACTGCATTACTCGAGTGACTCAGCAGGTCGCGGTTTGCGAGGTTCACAAGGTCGTACTTGGGCAAAGAGTTGAACGCCTCACTGGTGGGTTTCAAGTATTTAACTCCCCCAGATCTTTTGATGGCGAACAGCTGCTTGTCCTCCTCGAACCTAACGGCCAAGATCATACCTGTCGCTCCGTGCTTGTCTGTGATAGACGTCTTTTGTCAGACGGGAGCTGGACCCTTTGTAGATGCAGAAGGCATGTCTTTCTCTTTTGGTGCCTCGGGGTCAACAGGTGTAGGGTCGACTGGGGAGGCTTCAGTTGTAGCTTCAACATTACTTGCCATGTCAACTGAGCCTGTGTCTGTTTCGAGCAGAGATTCGAGCGATGGTATTTCAAAGATCTCACCATCCTCTAACTCGTACTCTAGTTCCCCGTCGCCCTTGGGAATCTAGATTATCACATCATCATCATCATCATTCCAGTCATCACCAGAGTCAATCTCTCCTTCTTCCAGATTAAGGAGAGCATCGATCTGTGCCTCTTTGGAATAGTCAGGCTCTAAGTAGAGGATCTCATCATCAGATAAGTCCTTGAGCACGTCAGCCGCTGACTTCCCTTTATCTCCACCACCACCACCTGAGGTATCACCACCCTCTTGCTGAGTAGACTCCCCCTTAGCCAATGGAACAGAAGAGATGGGCACAATCGCCAAAGCTAGGTGCTCACCTCCACTAGGACCGACTTCAGGATCCTTGTCTTTATCATCATCCTTAGTCAGATCGACTGGATGACAAGACTCAGCACCGGTGGATTTCTTTTCTTTGTCTTTCTCTTTCTCTTTCTCTTTCTCTGTCTTTGTCTCCTTCTCCCCCTGAGCACCGAGCTTCTTGGTCAGTTCTTCAACTAATTTGACCATCGCTACGTGCTCTTTTCTCTGCAAGTCCATCCTCAGCTCAAGTGAAGTTCTGTGGCCTAGAATCATTTCGTTAGTCTTCATTAACAGTTCATTCTATGCCATGACATTCTTCAATTGCTCATTTGTCCCTGTTCTCTGGCTGTGGAGAATCCTAACTTCATCGGCCAGGGAATTAATCTGTGCTTGTTGAGCATCAGACTCCTCCTTTGACTTTTGAATGGTCTTCAACAGTTCAGCAACTTGGGTCTCTAGCACATCGATCCTTGCATCATTCGGATCAGGATGCCTAGATGATGAGGCTTCGGCATTATGGATGGGAGAGGAGAAGATTGTGTCAAAGTCAAACCCTTGTGAGAAATCACCATAGTTGAAGGGTTGACATGACGAATCTTTGGTGGGTATTGGGATGGGGATGTAATGATGGGAGTTATGGTTGGGGTGATGGTGACTGACTCCGTGAGAAGTGGAGCAGTCACCGTCACCTGGACGGTTGTAGTAGGGAGGGTCACCGTCTCATGAATCACTTCTGTGACCGCCGTGACTGCCACATCTGCTTGTACCAGTGGCCTTCTCCTCCTTCTAAACAGTTGCCGTGCTGGCGTGGTAGATTCTGACTCTGGACGGGCAGCCTCAACTTGTACTGGCTGCATAGTCTGAATCTCTTCAACCTTGGGGATAGCAACCTCTTGCCTATCGCCCCTTTTCTTGTTGGCACTCTCATGCCTCTGTCTTTGTAGAGCAGCGTCAGAGTCGGAATCCGGCTCATATTCGCTGCTCGAGCTTTGTCGCTTTCTTTTTGAAGATGACGCAGGCAGGGTAACCTGTGCCAACCTCCTCGGATGTACCTGTGATGGTGCGTCATCGGAATCAGAAGAATCTGATTCTGTTGCCTCCGAATCGGATTCCTCCGCACCACCAACACCACCTTCATCGTCACCTTCATGTTCATCATCACCTTCATGTTCATCATCACCTTCATCATCCTCATTCTCTTCATCTTGTTCTTCATCAGAGTGATCACTCATCTCTGGTCCCGAGTTGGGACTATACCAGTTCCAGTCCTCCGGAGCGACGTATGCTTCATTAATCAGGTGGCCGAAGAGTTCAGTATGCTCAGGGGTAGGTTCTACACTGCCTGGCTTTAGAAATTGTGCAAAGACTCTCTTGTCCACCCTTTTTACCTGCAGTCTCTCCCCGATAGCACGCAGATTTGGTAATGCATCATCGATCAGTAGTTGCACAAACCTCGGGTATAAAAGGAACCTAAACCTCTCTGCTGTATTTATCTGGTCATTAATTGCTTTGAAAATATAGCGAGAGAAGTTGTAGCCCCGATTGAGAGACAGGCCCACCATGGCCGCTGCAAGGTCTTGACCCATGGCATCTTTCCCCGCTTTCCTGGATGAGATGCACACGATCATGATGTGGGCAAAATAACGCCATTGATCCAATACCCACATCTTCTTGTAAGAAGCATAGTCCCTTGCCCCGACATACCCCATTCTATGCCTCCAACACCCATCCACATAGTAATCTGGATAGGATGTCGGGTCGGTAGCAAGGTCTCCGAACCGCAGTACTCTCCTGATTGTATCTTCAAAGAACGCAATTGCCCGACCATCAATGGTTGCCCTTATGACATTAGGGGACACCATGCAATCGTGCTCTGCTGTCTCCCAGAATTGCTCCAGGTAAGGTCTTGAGACTGTTGGGTTTGCTGAGATTGCATAACTTATCCTTGATTTGTTTAGAAAATCTACAATCTCCCTGTATTGTAAGGCTGCGCCTTTCCATTCTGGTTCGGTGTTAGCCAATAGGTTGAATTCGTCAGTGAATGCACGAGCCATAGCCTGCAAACACACACAGAAAACATATTCAGAACAACTTATAACACTGGAAGTAGACACACATGACACAGTATAGTAGTTACTCTTTGAAAAATTTTTCAGACTTAGAAAAAATTTCTAAGTGTTGGTCATGCGCATTTAGCAAGTGCGCAGGTTTTTCCTCTTGCGTACTTAACAAGTACGCAAGAATTACTTCTTGCGTACTAGCTAAGTGCGCAAGAACAACCCTTAGCAAAAAATTCAGAATTTTAAAATCGTTCAAAGCGTGGGTTGATTAGGTCGCCACTAGGTCGGAATCAGGGATTCCAACCTATGGTACCATTATTAACACCATAAAACACTACATCACGAGCAATTTTGACCTAGGTCAGTCGAACGACCCACTGACTGTTCAACTTCAATCGACGGATCAGACGATGACTAAGAGAATAAATAGAGGATCGATTAGGCGTGTATTAGCAAATTAATGTCAATAAGTTACCCAAACAACCCCAGATTATCCCAATTTTTAGTCGGATTTAACCAAAAAAAAAAATTCTAAGTCAGAAACACGGTCCAAATGTCATGAATCTACGGTTGGAATCGGTCTATAATCTTACCAAGGAGATGAAATAGGATGATGAAAATATTGACGGGATGAAAAGAGGGTTTTAACACACTCGATTTTTGAGAGTAAAGTTGCAAGGGGGGAACTTTGGGTCTGAAAGTGTAAAGTCTGAGAAAAGTTCTAAGTGTCAGATTTATACCCCCACTCAATGTTCGTGCGTACTTGTTAAGTGCGCACGAGTTAACTCTTGCGTACTTAACAAGTGCGCAAGGCTTAACTCTTGCGTACTTGTTAAGTGCGCAAGTGTTACTTCGTGCGTACTTGACAAGTGCGCACAACCCTTAAGTGCGCACAACCCTTAAGTGCGTAATTTACAACTCAGAATTTATGAAGATTTTCAAGTCAAATAACGAACAAGATAAAAATATTCAACCAAGAGGATTCAAATACAATTCATGAAGGTTAAACACAAAATATTTTTGGCTTTTTCTGATTAAACTTGAACAATGCATAAACTTAAAATCTTTTTGTTCTTTTCAAGATAGATATATACAATCATTTACACAAGCTATTTTTGATCAAAGACACGAGCAAAGGATCATATCAGGCTATCTTTTAGCAAAAACAATACAAAATAAACATCAAAGAATATGGGATCATGTCATGTATTACTCTTTATTCATACGTAATAAGCACATAAACAAGTAATTCAAGTTGACAATATTATAAAATTTGAAACTATACGCATCTTTGTATCATGTTCTTGTGTATTAAGGTATTAATTATAAGATATACAACGTGTACCCCACTGAGATGCTATGATATTTTGCACTATCTTCAAGGCATCGAAGATTATTTTTAATTATTTTCTTAATTTTCAGAATGAAGTTACATCAATTAGCACAGAAAAATCAAGCAGAATCCATAAGGATTATCAGGAATCATAAAATTCAGAATCGAGTGATTCTTTTGTCATGGTTTCATGTGATTTTATTCTTTGAATATCGGTATGATGATTCGGGATAATGAACATGGTGTTTGATTATAGGGTAAGGGGATCCAACTTTTATCTGGATTTGATTTCAATGAACCAGGAATGATTCAAGGGTGTATACATGCTCAACGGTTAATGTAGAGACATGTTTTGATTCAATCTCTCCTTGCATATTTGTGAGTATGGGAAGTGAGATGAACCGCATTAATTGTGCTAACAACATAACCCGAAACTGATCTCAAAAGAAAATTATTGTCAAAATCTAACATCCTTTATCTGATAGTGATCTTTTCTAATCTTTTACTCACACATGCTTGCAAACATGGGTTCAAATCACAGTTGTAATTTAGATTTAGTTTCCACACTACTAGTGATTCAAAGACGCATACAGCCTACTGACAATTCAAATTACTTGTAAATAAACAGATTAAAAACATAATAATTTTACACAGATAAGTAAGCATGACGCAATCATTTCCCATATGAGCAGTCTATGGTGTTTAGATCATTTCTGATGTACTATCATTTCCTCTTTTCTCAAGTTAACTTTGAAATTTTCTCCATTTTCTATTTTGTTTTTGATTTTTGTAAAATATATTAAAAAGCTAAAAGAACTATACAGAAAATTTAAAAGAATTAAAAATTTAACTTCCATGAATTGAAATGATTTAAGAAAACGTAGTTTTCACTCAGGATTGAACATTCCTATCAACTTGACAAGATGCTCAAAACGGGATCGATCAAATGCCTTTGTGAAAAGGTCAGCAAGATTGTCATCCGTGTGAACTTTTACAAGTTCAATTAAATGCTTTTCAGCACAGTCACGGATGAAATGATGACGAATCTCTATGTGTTTAGTTTTGGAATGTTTCACCGGGTTATTTGTGATGGACATGGTGGCATTGTTGTCAATGAATAGAGGAGTTCCAGTGAAGTTCAAGCCGTAGTCTCGCAATTGCTGCTGAATCCACAATATCTGAGAACAACCGCTAGCTGCAGCAATGTACTCTGCTTCACAAGTTGAGACAGAAACCGTTGACTGCTTCTTGCACTGCCAGGAGACCAGTCTGTCTCCTAAGAATTGACATCCACCAGAAGTTGACTTTCTGTCAAGGTTACAACCGCCATAATCTGAATCAGTGTAGGCTTTGAAGTCGAATGACTGCTGCTTAGAGTACCAAAGACCTAATCGGGGTTTCCCTTTCAGGTATCTGAAAATTCTCTTCACAGCTATCATATGTGACTCCTTCGGTTGAGACTGAAACCTTGAGCACAAAAATACAGCAAACATTATATCGGGTCTTGAAGCTGTGAGATACATAAGTGATCCGATCATCCCACGGTACAACCTGTTGTCCACATCCTTTCCATCTCTGTCGGGATGCAAACCATGATTGACTGGGATTGGTGTGCCATAAGTAGTGCTATCACTCATCTTGTATTTTGACAAGATGTCCTGCACGTACTTAGTTTGATGTAGATAAATTCCATTCTCTCTTTGACTGACTTGCAGACCTAGAAAGAATGACAGTTCACCCATATTGCTCATTTCAATCTTGGACTTCATCACCTTCTCGAATTCCCTACACATCCCTTCATTGGTCGACCCAAAGATAATGTCGTCGACATATACTTACACAAGAAGAATGTCACCTCCTACTTTCCGTATGAAGAGAGTCGAGTCAATCTGTCCACGGTCGAAACCATTAGACAGTAAATGCTTAGATAATGTCTCATACCATGCCCGCGGTGCTTGATGAAGACCATAAAGTGCTTTGTCGAGCTTGTACACTTTATTAATATTATGCGGATCTTCAAAACCGGGAGGTTGAGTGACATAGACTTCTTCATGCACCTTACCATAAAGGAAAGCACTCTTCACATCAAGTTGATAGACCTTGAAGCCGACATATGTGGCATAAGCCAAGAACAGTCGAATGGCCTCAATTCTAGCAACTGGGGCATATACTTCATTGTAATCCAAGCCCTCTTGTTGATAAAAACCCTGAACAACCAATCTTGCTTTGTTCTTCACAACTACATCACGATCATCCGTCTTGCATTTGAACACCCATCTGGTACCAATTGGCTGAAAGCCTTTTGGCAAGTCAAAGCTGACACAACCGTTCGAAACCACGCCTTGACACGTGATACTGCCACCTTTTTCTCCGGCAAAGGCCACATAGCCGCCTCTGAATGGTTTAACGTCTTGAAGCAAGGCCATGTTTCCTGTCATGTGCCGGGAGCATCCACTATCTACATACCAACGGTTAGAGATAGTACCCTTCGGACATCCCTGCACGAGTAACAAAAGAATTAGTTAGATTTGGAGACCCAAGCCATTGTGGTCTTGGGTCGTCCATCCTTCTCAAAATAAACTACTTCTTTCAACTCACAGTCATGATGACTGTTCAAAATTGGTGAATCTTTGGATGAATTTGGAACAGGAGATTGAGAACCTTTAACTTTCTTGTTCCATGATCTCTTTTGATTCTTAACTAGAACAGTAGAATTTGGCTCAATCACAGCCGGTGAACTTGTGGAAGCTTCACCTGATTGAGTCTTAGTCAGCTGTTCCAGCTTTCTCAACCTCTTATTCCTTCTTCTTCTTTGTGGCTTAGAGAGTCTAGCCACAGATTTCTCACCAGTGCGTGTACTACCAGATGTAGACACACGAGGTACAGCAGGTTGCTTTACCTTTCTTGCAACAGATGGTTTGGCCTCAGATTTAATCTTAGGTTTTCCCATGGGTTGTACTGGTGGTTTCACCACATTCTGCTTTGGACTTTTGGGAGATGGTTTCACTGGTGGCGACCTGGGGATAACAGCAGGCTGTGAAACAACATGCCGTTTCCCTTGGTTCTTAGAAGGACAGTTCACAAAAAATGTGACCAACCATGCCACAGTGAAAACAGTTCCTCTTGTCTACATAAGTTCTCTTGTAAGGCTCATTAGATCTGGCCTTAGATAACTCTCCATTATGAGCAGGAGGAGTTGGTTTATGAACAGAAGTCTGACCTTTTTCAGTTTGGTTTTTGGGGGTATAATACTTTTTCAAATTCTCTTTGTAACCAAGCCCATAATGAGCTGAAAAAGCCTCTTTCTTAACTTGGTTAATATTTTTATAACCCCCGTAAAGCATTACCTTAAGTTTATCATTTGTTTCAATGATATCAGGTTCGGTTAAAATGCAGTTATCACCATTAGTGATAATGTTTTTGTGGACTTTCTGTTCAGTCAACAACTCCTCAGAGACTACTCCTTCAGGGCAAGTGTCAACCGACCCATCTTCAGAAGCAGTAACATACTCCTCACTATATGTGGAGTTAGCCTTACTTGAGGATTCATCCTTTTTAGGGGAATCATCCTTAACAGAGGACTCATCTAGACAGGTGAGATCAATGTTTATCAAGCTATTGACAAACTTCCCACTTATTGGTGGAGGAATGGCATTGGTACCAATACCTATACCCTTCATTTTCCTCACTACTAATTCGTAGTGCCCCACCACAAAGCGAGAGTTTTTCAACTTCTCATTTGTACATTTTAACTGCAGGATCTCATTTTGCAGTTTGTTGATTTCATTGTTCCGTTTTTCTAACCCCCTATACGCAATATCCAAGTGAACTTGTTGCTCACTTATTTGTAAAGAGTATTCGCATTTTTCCTTTTTTAACGTTTCAACAGACTCTTTAAAACGTTTTTCGTTTGCTTTGTAATTATGAGCTGCCATAGTTAGGGGTTCGATTTTGTCTTGGAGCTTAGAAATTTCATGCTTTAGCTCTAGACATTTAGAACAAGAAATAACAAAGAAAGGGTTAGAATCTACCTCAGATGATGAACTCTGTGTTTCTCCAATGGCCATGAGAGCAACGGCAGTGGTAGACTCCTTTTCAACAGCTACAGAAGCTTCCTTCTCCTCAGCTTCTTTTCTCTCAGCCTCCATCAGCTCCATGATCTCAGCCATGAGACCAACCTGTGTTTGAGCAATGATGGCGTCCTCTAGATGAACACCCCAATCAAAATTTTCGTCATGCTGAGCTACAGTGCATTTGACGAACCACCTTGGTGTTGATTGTGGTGGCTAGTGTTGTTGTGGCCGTGGCTGTTTCCCTGGCTAGGTCTGGTGAAACCAGAGGCCGGTGCTCGGTCTTTTTGACACTCATGAGCAAAGTGTCCATAGTTCAGACACTTGTAGCATTTGGCCTTGGATTTATCAAATCCAACCTTGGCATTAGAATGTCCACCAATGAACTTTCTTCCTGTTCTGTTCAGGAAACGCTTGGCCCTCCTCAAAAGCATGGCCATATTCCATTGAATATCCATGTCCTCAATATCATCAGGATCCACTTGGTTAAAGTCTTCTTCAATAGTTTCGGGATCCGTTAGCTTGCCGCCTATGAAATTCTCATACGCAAGCATACATGATGAAAACAATGCTACATGATCTTCAGCTATTTTGACTATTGCAGATTGGTTAGCTGAAGACGTAGCTGGAGGATTTCTTGAGGTGTGTTGATGATTGGTTCCCAACCCTGATCTGGATGCATAACAAGCATGACCACCACACCCATTTGAGTGGTCTTCTTCATTGGAGTGTCCAGTAAAGAGGGCAATTCCAGAGCCCGATGATTTTGAATTGGAAGTAGTCCCATGATACATGGAAGGGTCCTGTATCTGAGGTCTTCCCGAGCTCTCCTTCTTCATAAGATTCATGTTATGAGCTTGAATCTTACCAATAGCCTCATCTACTGTTAACTCATAGAATTTAGGATTTTCCCTCATCAGGGTTGTATACATCTCAAACTTTGGTGGCAAAGCATCAAGAAATTTTTCCACCAGTTCTTCATCGGGATATTTCAATTCAAAAGCTTTCATCTCCGTTTGTAAATGATAGAATCTAGAGATGAGATCATCTAACGATTCATTTTCCATGAAATTGAAGCATTCATACTGCTTCCGGAGAAGATCCCGCTTACTCTTCTTAATGTCACTGTTCCCCTCAAATCTTTTCTGAAGTGCTTTCCAAAGATCCTTGGAGGTGTCATAGCCTCGGAAACTGTGAAACAATTCCCGAGTTAATGACATAGTGATTGAGCCAAGAGCCTTCTTTTCCCGATCATAAGCTTTCTTTTGTTCTTCATCAAGCTTAGAGATGGGCTTTGGCACCTCTTCATCAAGATAGATGTGTGTGGGATGCTTATATCCCTCAAGGATTGGTATCCATAATGTTGAGTCGGTGTATGAAATGTAGTGCTCAAAACGCGCCTTCCAATTCGAATAATCGTTTACATTTAAAAGTTTAGGCGGTTTCTGAGGTGTACCGATCTCATTATCATAATTTAACATGTTTCCAAGATTCTGAAGGTTCGACATAGTGAATTACTTGGTAAAAAAAAATCAGAAAAGTCAGACACTGTTGCGCACTTGGTTTTGGCCTTGCGCACTTGAGAAATGGTCTTGCGTAGTTAAGATTTGCTCTTGTGTACTTGTAAGTACGCAGGAGGAAATGTTAAATACGCAGGATATAACTTAAGTTCGCACAAGTTCAGTCTTGCGCACTTGTAAGTACACAGGAGATAACTCTTGCGTAGTTAGTAAGTACGCAGAAAACTGTACTCTTTACCAAAAATGGTAAGTACGCAGGACACCTTTTCAGCAACTCTCACCAAACTTTTCCGGTCACCTAAAAATCACCGGAGATAGTGAAAAATAGGCTGATGATCAATGCAATCGAGCCAAAGGATCAGAAACAAGTTTCTAACAAACCTTTGATGCTCAAAACACACAAATACACAACAAAAATCGATTTTTGAGAGATTTTTGCTTCTAAAAAAGTGCTCAAGAGCTACCCCTTTTTTATCACAAAAATCAACAAAAATACCTCTTTTTGCTTGTAAAACTCAGTAAAACGTCTCCAAACTCACTTACAACACTCGAATTCAAGAGCAAAGCTCTGATACCACTTGTAGGTCCCTTCGTGTGTGTCGGATCGTCACATGCAAGTGGTCTACTAGTCGGACCGGGTTGCGGAATACCCGTGACTAGGTGGAGAGTCTTACAAAACAAAGTAAACCAAACACGAGAGTCACAATAAACGTTCTTTCTATTATAAACACTCGACGGTTACAGAGAGAATACTAGCTGCGTACTTAGCAGAACTGAGTTCGTCTGAACAAATGGTTTCTACGTACTTAGCTTCTGTGAACCTATCCTATTTATACAGACCTGATGCCTGCGCACTTAACAAGTGCGCAGGACCAATTGCTCTTGCGTGCTTAACAAGTACGCAGAGGTGTTCTTTCTCCTGCGCACATGTAAGTGCGTAAAACACTTAGCAGAAAAACAACATACATTATGTAAAAGTAAATACAACTCGATAAACTATTACATAACGACTCTTACATACAAAGACAAATTACAGACATTAGAAATACAAACTAAGACTCTATCCAGAGTGTTGTCACAGGAAAGTGCATCAACAGCTAGTTTCGGGTGGACAGGGTTGGTCGAAACAACTAGTTTCGATAGAGAAGAAGCTGACCAAAACTCCTAGTTTCGATAGAACAAAACTTCCTGAAACTTCTAGTTTCGATAGTGAAAACAGAAACCAGAAACAACTAGTTTCGATGAAGAAGACTTAGCAGAAAATCCAGCAAACTCAGTAGAAACTTCAAGTTTCGATTGAAACTAGTTTGGATAATCCAGTAGTTTCGGGTGATCAATCTGCAAAGGTTAGTTTCGATAGAACAAGAAAAAAAGCTAGTTTCGATATACCTTCTCTAGACAAAAAGTACAGACAAGAAGTTTCGATGACCAACTAAAAGCAGAAATTGTCTCCAAGTAGTTTCGATACCTTCTTCTTCAAGCTTCAACAGACTCCATTGATGAAAAGCTTCAAATATCAAATATAATGAAATCGCAATCTGATCCAGTGAAAAGCTTCCAAATAATCTTCTAAACACAAATCAATCTTCAGATCCGAAAAACTCGAAGAAATAGTGTCGAAATCGATGAAACGGTACTTCCAAAACTCCGATGCAGAAAAACTTCAATAATATGCTGAAAAACACCTAAAATCAATCAAAATAACCTGAATATACTCAGAAATCAAGAGAATAATGCTCTGATACCAATTGTAGGTCCAGATTTCAATCGAAAATCACTCAATAGATCGATTATACACACACACACAGGCGGAATCTGCGTGTGTGGTGAAACAGAGGGTAGAAACAGAATTGGTGAAGATAACAGCTAACCACGCACATAATCAACACAAATAAGATGTGAAAATGTGAGAACAAAGCATTAAACAAATGCAAATTGTATTGATTCTTCAAAGACAGTGAAAGAGAGAATTCAGGGTTACAACCGCTGTAGAAATAAAGACCGATGGCTACAAAATTCTCTAAGTACAACTGTTGTGGACCTCAGATTTTGCTGCAGATCGACAAACTGCTGAGGATAAGCTTATCTGCTGCGGATACTTGTTCTTCTGCTGAAGAACAAATCTGTTGCGGATAGCCTTATCTGCTGAGACCAAAGTTGCTGCTGATAGGAAAATCATCAGCAGCTGTGGACAGTTGTGTCTTACTGCTGATCAACAACATTGTTGCGGATAGCCATTCCCTCTGAAGATCAAATGTTGCAGCTGACTGGCTTCGATAAAGCAACCATTACCACTGACAACTTTCTGCTGCAACACTGACACACTCCACGCAGAAAGAATGTTACTGGTGTAAGACAATAAAAGACAACGACGCTCTTCTTCTAAGGACTCAAACAATGATGCCTAAGAATACGTTTGAGTAAAGATAACTTTTGTAGTATTTATTGTCGTTACATTTAGAATAGCTTTAATACAAGATCAACGGCTTATGTTAGATCTGATCCTTAGAATCAAGGGTCTGTCTTGATTCTAAGTTACTATATAAGTAGTACTTAGAGTCATTGTATAAGTGTGCTTTTCTTAAGAGTTTTTCTCTGTAATCTTGTAATCTTAGAAGCTTAATACAAATTGCATTTATCAATATTCTTCTTGTTTACTTGTTTACACTGCTTAGTTGTGACTGTTTCCGCCAATCTCAACTAGAATAGAACCATCTTGTATTCACCGATCCTACAAGTGGTATCAGAGCTTTGACTCACAGATTAAACAAACTCACACTTGTTTAATCATTCTCTGGTTCTATTCAAAATTATCCCTTTGCTAAAGTCACCCATTATCACAAATCAAAAATGGTACAAAACAATGGAGTTGAAGACATTGGAAGCATCAGCAGACCACCAAGACTGGTGTCTAGAGAAGACTATGATATGTGGAAAAACAAAATGGAAAGCTTCTTCTGCTATCAAGAATATAGGATGTGGAAATCCATTAAATATGGACCATACATACCCATGGTGGCCTCCGCTGATTCCGGAGGTACATTGGTTCCCAAAGAATCCTCCAAATACTCTGATGAAGACATCAAGAAAATGGGGGTAGATTTCAAGGCCTTGGGAGACATCCAGATGTGCTTATCAAATGAAGTTTTTCACAACTTCAGAGCATACAAAACTGCAAAGGAGCTACGTGAGGCTCTTGAGAAGATGTTTGCTGGTTCAGAGGAAGTAAAAGAAAACAGAAGAGACATCCTGAAGCAGTAATTTGAAAACGTCGTCTGGAAGGAAGGTGAGTCTCTAACTGTTTTATTTAACAGATATACTTATCTTGTAGGTGAGCTGCAGTGCTCAAAAGTGAAGCTGGAAAATGAAGATATTCTCAAGAAGTTCATCAGGTCATTACCCAGTTGCTGGACACTCTACACAGTGTCCATCAGAAGAACTGAGAATCTGAAGACTCTACAAATGACTGAGCTTTTCGGTATGCTAAAAACCTATGAATTAGAGATGATTCAGACCAAGGAAAGAAGCTCAAGCTACCAAACAGCCTCAACATTCACCACCACCTCTTCTGCCCTCCACTCTGACCACTCAGGTCCTAGTTCAAGCAACTATTATCCTCTCATCGTCACTCATCCCCAAACTCCAATCTCTTAATCACACAACTCACCATTTCTTCTTGAAGCCCCACCTCAAACATCAACCTCTACTGCTTTTGTCTCTGAAAACTTAAGCAATATGTACTTTATCAAGGAAGATCTGGAATGTTTCCATCCAGATGGTCTAGAAGAAATGGATATACAACACTCCTATGCCATGCTCTCTCTAAGAGCAAAAAGGTTCTACTCAAGAACAGGAAGACCCGTTCCAAGCAACAACTCTAACACCAGGGTTGGCTTGGACAAAAGTAAATTGAGGTGTTACAACTGTAACCAACTTGGTCATTTTGCTAGAGAATGCAAGGCACCAAAGGCAAACCCAGCTGCTGCTTATACCAGACATGCTCACAAAGCTCAGCCAAGACAGCAACAACAGCAACAGGCCATTCCTTCTTCACAAACTGCAGCTTATGCAGCTGTTGGAACTGCTGACTTTGACTGGAGCTTCCAGTATGAGGATATTCCTGCCACCAATCAAGCTCTTATGGCAGACACATCAGAGGTACCACCTCAGGTATATGAAAATCTTTGTACTCAAACTTGTATTGATAAGGTCCTTAGATACAGGGAACATAACCAGAATCTCATAGATCAAAATGAAGAATTTCACCAAATGAAATCTGAATTTAAAAAGGTTGAAAATAGTTACAAGGAAAAGATTTATTGTTTAAAGAAAGAAATTTCATCATTAAAACATGAACAAACAAACCTTGAAACTCAAATTGATGATCTTCTGGTTAAGTTAAAATCTACAAGGGCCGAAATAGCAGACCAAAAGGTCCATGTGGAAAAATATGAGTTTTCATCCAAAAAGCTGCAAAGACTTTTGGATGCTCAAATTCATGAAAAGGTAACTGCTGTTCTTGGATTCCAAGCTGAACAACCCTATAATGATGTTCATCCACCCGCTGACTATGTAGCCATTCATGAACCAAGTTTCAATCTTTCCAACCTTGACATGGCCAACTGAAATCTTGACCCTGTTGTCCAAGAAACCCCTGTGCAAGAATGCACTACTTCATCCGAGTCTAAGTCAACATGCTCAGACTCCACTGAAACCAATAAAGCTTCATCACCACCTACCTGTGAAGTTATTAAAGCCAACAATCCAAGCCCTTTCATCCCTTAAAAAACAGTATCAATATCTCAACCAACCAAACAAATCAGAATCAGCTATCCTCCAGAAGGAAGAAAGCTAACTGTTGAAAAGGGACAGTCTTCAACCTCCACCAACTCAAAGCCTCAATCCAACAAAGGAAGGTGTTTGACATATGTCATGCGCCTGGAGAGAGAGCTCCATATGTTCAAAAGACATTGGAAGAAGCCACCTTTGAGTACAACAAAGCTCACCCCTGGAACTTCAAAGACTTGTTCAAAAGAAAGGACTATGTGTATTTTCAAAGGGACAAACTGGCTAAATCATGCTTTCTGTGTGGGAAATACAATCATACTGCCAGCACCTGCTTCTATTACCTTCAACAACAAAGAAACCTAAAGCAACATGCTTTTGAGAAAACAAACAAGAACAAAAAGGTAAGAAGCTTTGAAGCAAAAGCAACTCAGTTCAGAAACTCTCTATCCCCACCAAGAAAGCATCTGCCAAAACCTCAACAATCTTGCATCATCTGTGGTGAATCAGACCACTTTGCTGCAAATTGTAAGTTTAATCATATCAACCAGGTTCTTCATCAAATTCCTCTTCAACAAAAGCCTATCAGTAAGATGAAGAAGGGTAGGCATACTTCGGAGATTAAACCATCAACAGCAAACAAAACTGCTGCTAATTAAGTAAGACTCAAGCAACCAAAGGAAAAGCCTTCATCAGCAACTAAGATTGCTGCTGCCCAAGTTAAACCATCAGCAGCCAACAAAAATGTTGCTGATCAATTATAGCCCAAGCGACCTAAAGACAAGTCTTCAGCAGCAACCAAGATTGCTGCTGCTCAAGTAAAACCATCAGCATCAACAAAATCTGCTGCTGATAAGCCAAAGTCCTCAGTTGCAACATCTGCTGCTGACAAAGCAAAGAGAGCTGGAAAATCACCAATTCAGCATTGGAAAGCCAGAATTCCTCCAAGAATCATCATTGGTTCCGTTGAATGCACACATGCTGATACTGATAATCCGAGAACCCTTTTTTACAAGGATGCAAGCTCTTGGATTCCTCCCACTAACTAGATCTCTCTCATGTGCAGGGATAGCCATGTCACAAGAATAACACCTGGGTGGTAGACAGTGGTTGTTCCAGGCACATGACAGGCAACAGATCCATCATCTCCAACTTCAGACATTTCAATGGAGGATATGTTGCCTTTGGAAGTGAATCAAAAGGAGGATCTATTACTAGACAAGGAACTGTGTCCAATGAAAGAATGAGTATTGAAAAGGTAAACAATGTCAAAGAATTGGACTTCAATCTCATGAGTGTTTCCCAGGTCTGTGATCAAAAGCGTTGGATGCTCTTCACAGATAAAGAATGATTTGTACTGTCTCCTGCCTTATCCAAACCTTCTCTAGAAAAGATTTTATTAACTGCTCAGAGAAAAGAAAATATTTATGTGCTTGACATGAATGAGGTCACTCCATCTAGCAGTGTATCCTGTTTTCTGTCAAAAGCTTCAGTTGATGAATCAGCTTTCTGGCACAGGAGATTAAGCCATGTTAACATCAAAACCATCAACAAATTGGTGAAGGATAATCTTGTCAGAGGGTTTCCTAACAAAGAATTCCAGCTAGAAGATCATTACATTACTTGTTTGAAGGGGAAGCAACACAAGAGTTCTCACAAGCCCAAGACTTTGAATACAAATGACACTCCACTACAGCTGCTACATATGGATCTCTTTGGTCCTACAAATATTATGTCAATGGGTATGAAGTCATACTGTCTGGTGATAACTGATGACTAAACCAGATTCTCATGGGTATACTTCTTGAGAACTAAAGATGAAACTACTGAGATTCTCAAATCTTACATTCTTAGGATAGATAATCAAAGCAATCAGAAGGTAAAGATCATAAGGTTTGATCAGGGCACAGAGTTCAAGAACCACACCTTGAACTGTTTCTGTGAAAGCAAGGGAATAGAAAGACAATACAGTGCTCCAAGAACTCCTCAACAAAATGGAGTTGCTGAAAGAAGAAACATAACTCTAATTGAGTTAGCAAGATCTATGTTGGCTGACTCAAAACTGCCTCTCACATTCTGGGCAGAAGCAGTAAGCACAGCCTGCTATGTGCAAAATAGAGTTCTCATAGTCAAACCTCTCAACAAGACACCTTATGAACTATTGTTCCAAATAGTTCCCTACATTGGATTTCTAAAACCTTTTGGATGTCCATGCACAATTTTGATCACACATGGGGTTTTTCCTAAGTTTGGTGCCAAATCTAATGAAGGATATTTTGTGGGCTATTCCTCTCAATCCAAGGCCTATAGAATATTCAACTCAAGAACAAGAATTGTGGAAGAATCAGCCAATGTGGAATGTAGAGAACACATTGCCTGTGAACAGGGAAAAGGCCCAAACTGGCTCTTTAACATAGACTCCTTCACCTAAATATTTGAGCCTCTCATCTTCTCAAATATGGAATCTACCTCTTCACAAGCACCAGCTTCCTCTTTCTCCTCTGACTACAGACTGGATTTTCCTAAATCTTCGATCAGTCTGAAAAGACCATCCATTGATCCTCCATCTGTTATGGAAGCCATTGAAGCAAGTGAAGCTGGAACCAGACTCTCCAATGTCACCAGCAGCAGCCTGTCTGAAAATGAAAATTTGAATGAAGACTCTTCGGTAAATGCTGTAGATGCTACAAATACTATTGCTGATAATACTGATGTAGCTGTTGATATTGAAGACTCTTCCACCATGAATGAAGAAATACCTGATCAAAATCAAAGCAATCTTGAGCAACAGATACAGCTGGAGGTGGTACCAGCACAGAGGATCAACAAGGAACATCCTCTAGAAAATATTATTGGCCAAGTTCACCAAGGAGTTCTAACAAGAAGCAAATCTCATGAGGCCAGTATATGTTTGTTTTCATGTTTTCTATCTCAGGTGGAACCCAAGAAGATAGACGAAGCTCTGAAACACAACAGTTGGATTGAGGCAATGTAGGAAGAGTTGCTGCAATTCAAGAGACAGGATGTCTGGAAACTTGTTGATCTTCCACCTGGTCAATCTGCCATTGGCACAAGATGGGTATTCAGGAACAAGCAAGATGAGAGAGGCATTGTAGTCAAGAACAAAGCCAGACTTATAGCTCAAGGCTACACTTAGGAAGAGGGAATTGACTATGATGAAGTCTTTGCTCCTGTTGCCAGGCTGGAGGCCATCAGAATCTTCCTGGCATATGCTGCATCCAAGAATTTCATGGTCTATCAAATGGATGTCAAGAGTGCCTTTCTGTATGGGAAGATTAGTGAAGAAGTATATGTCAAATAGCCTCCAGGCTTTGTAGATTGCGCACATCGTAACTAAGTGTTCAAACTAGACAAATCTCTGTATGGCTTACATCAAGCCCCAAGAGCCTGGTATGAAACTTTGTCTGGATATCTACTAAGCAACAACTTCAGAAGAGGTGCCATTGACTAGACCTTGTTTATCAAAGATGAAGGGGAGAAATCTTACCGGTACAAATCTACGTTGATGATATCATCTTTGGATCAACAAGGAAGAAGTTGTGTAAAGACTTTGAGATCCTGATGCACTCAAAGTTTGAAATAAGCTCAATGGGTGAACTAAATTTCTTTCTAGGTCTTCAAGTCAAACAAGTTCCAAATGGAATCTTCATCAGCCAATCCAAATACGTCAAGAGCATTTTGGAAAGATTCAAGATGGCTGACTGCTCTACTGCAAGAACCCCTATGCAAGTGCACCATCAACTGACTCCAGACAAAGATGGTCAAGACACTGATCAACATCGGTATCGTGCATTGATAAGGTCTCTCATGTATCTCACTGCCTCAAGGCTAGATATCATGTTTGCAGTATGTCTCTGTGCAAGATTCCAATCAGCTCCAAAGAATTCACATATTCAAGATATCAAGAGAATTTTTAGATATCTAAAGGGAGCCCCAAGACTTGGGCTATGGTACTCTAAAAATGATAAGTTCAATATGTATGCATACACTGACAGTGATTATGGGGGATGCAAATTGGACAAAAAGTCCACATCAGGGGGATGCCAATTTCTGGGAGGGAGATTGATTTCATGGCAGTGCAAGAAGCAAACACGTGTCTCAACTTCTACAGCAGAAGCAGAATACATTGCAGCTTCAAGTTGCTGTGCACAAGTCATATGGATACAAAACCAAATGCTGGATTATGGGATGACTTTCATGGCAACTCCAATTCACATTGACAACATGAGTGCTATATCAATCACAAACAATCCGGTGCAGCACCAAGACAAAACCAAATCCGGTACATCAGGTATCACTTCATAAGAGATCAAGCTAAGAAAAAGAGAATTATTTTAACCAAAGTTCATACCAATGAGCAATATGCTGATTTGTTTACAAAACCTTTTGATGAAGCTAGATTTAGATATTTAGTTGAATCTATTGGTATGATGAACTTTGATTAAAATCTGTTTCAAAAATTTTGTTTTGTAAATGTGTTTGTCCTTTGTTGAAAATAAAAGTTATAAGTCAACAGCAACTTTTTTCACTACTGACAGGTTTAATCATCAGCAGCAAAGAATTTGCCACTGACTGCTTTAAGTTATCAGCAGGAACAAGTTTCCTGTGGATAGCTTTAAGGCTGTCAGCAGCAACATCCTTGCTGCAGATTATTGCATCCATCAGCATCAATTGAATTTGCTGCTGACAGACTTAACCATCCACAGCAACCAAGCTTGCAGCGGATAGGCTTAACCATCCGCAGCAACCAAGTTTGTTGCTGATGGGTAAATGTAAGTCCAAATTAACCTTTACCCGCTGTAAAAACTTTCAGTCTTTACCATGATTGCTTTAGTGTAGTACAACTGTAACAGTAAAAAATGAACAAGGTTGTACTGTACAAGTATTTTTGCTTTTTCTCTCCTCTGCCGTTATAAAACAAATCAAATTTCTTCACCATCTCTTCACATTCAATTTCACCCTAACTCCCATCACTTTCTCTCAAGCCTCCACAACATTCAAAGCTTTCCATCCTTAACTACCCTACAAAATGGCAGAGGTAGACATAAACCATCCCAATGATAATTTCTCTCCATATCACAACCTAACGACATACTTAATCAAAGGAAAGAAGTCCGAGGGATTCAATGACATGATCGATTTTCTCTGTCGATCAAAGATACACCATACACTCACTGTAAACCCAACCATTTACATCCCTCACATGGAGGACTTCTAGAAATCTACCGTATACTCTACCGAACAGGGGATACCCCAAATCTAAGCCAAGGTAGACGGCAAAGACATCACCATCACTGAAGCTACTCTACGAAAACATCTCAAGCTTCAAGATGAGGGGGCCGCCATTTCATACTCAAAGGAAGAATACATGAGGACCTTTGTATCCATAGGGTACACTGGAAATAAGAACGAGTACACAATCGAAAAGGCGCTGATGGGCCCTCCATGGAAGTTTCTATGCCACACTCTTCTATAATGCATATCCCAGAAGAGAAGTGGATGGCATCAAGTGAGCACTGCACTTGCCTCTGCTGTTTATGGTATTGTTTCTGGCAAGGGTTACAACTTTGCACAACTCATCTTTGAAGGTTTGAGATATAACCTTCAAGAAGGTGTAAAGCAATCATTTTTTATGTACCCAAGATTCTTGCAGGAGGTTTTCAATAACGAATTAAAAGATCTTTCAAAATCTGCAAAAATCTATCTTATGCTGGGACATAAAAATAACATTTTTCAAAGTATGAGAACTGTTTCCAAAAAGTTCTCAGGGGTTAATGTTCCATTGTTATCTACAACGATGAACATACAAAGCACCCAGGGTGACCGTTCAGCAATCCCAGCTGATACTGATCCCACACCCTCCTCTTCACATCCTGAACAACAATATGCTTCCACTGTTCGAACCCATGTGCATACTACTAAGGATGCACAGGCATAGAAATTACTTACACCTGTTTGGATGTTATCGTTCACTGGAACAAAGGGCCCCAGTTATGGCAAAATATACTAGAAAAAGGAGCAAGAAGACTCCTTCTCTTCTTGTCTCAAAGGCCCCATCCCAACCTAAAAGCCCTCATTCAAAATCCCAATATTCTTATCAGAATATCAAAAGGGATAGCCACATCATTAGAGAGACTTCCTTGGAAGCTTCTCTATTAGGATCAGGATCACATCCCGGATCCATAGAATAACCCACTGAGCCATTCCATTATTTTTCTTCTCTAACTTAAGTGTAGAGGCACCTTATTAAGATGATATACCTTCTCAAACAATCACTATCTCGGAGGTATTTATTGACTTGGCTGCTAGTGCACCTAACCAAAGTTCATCACCCAAGAAGGTTCACTCTGGGAGTACTGATAGAGTGAATGTGGAAAGGGCTGTCACTACTCCTGGTACATCAACTAACCAGGAGGACAGTGACAACATCACTAAGACCCTAACCACGGCAACTCACAGTGAGGATGTTTCCTTTGAAACACTCTTCACTGAGAGGAATCCCAGGTTCCAAGAAAACCAGGGTGATGGGGATGCAGAGGCTAGGCCTAAGACCCCATCCAGCTCCAAGGATTCCACAACTGTGGACGAGGACAGTCTGAAACTCAAAAATATGGAATTGACGGCCAGGGTGGCTATGCTAGAGGCTGAAGTGTCCAAACTAAGGCACCAAGTCTCTATGAATGAAGCCCATCAATGCCTAACTGTGCCTACTCCTTCCCTTGTATCAGTGGGAACTCAAACAGATTCAACCCTTTACACTGATGCAACCAAAAGGGGGAGATAGTGGCAGTAGAAGATGATGCTGACAGCCTTGAGGACTGGATACAAGAGCAGGCTGCATTTCAAAGTTCCTTATTCAAACCTGCCTTTGTTCAAGTTCATGACTTGCCAGACTCAGTAGATGAAGAGGAAGAAATCACTAAGGATTGGAAGTTGGTTGTTCGAGCCTGTGATGAGGTGTTGACAAATACAAGTCACCATGAAGACACACCTCCATCAGTCAGCATTCTTCCTGAAGCAGCGTCCATAATAAGTCTAACCACTGCCCCCAAATTCACACTGACTGTAGACAAGCTAGATTTTGACTCCATACTAGCTTGGGGGGTATGATGGTCAATCTGAGACATTCTGGATTGGGAAAGAGTTCAGCAGAGTAGAAGAGCTGAATTGGGATGCACTAAATCCTCTTCAAGTGCTTGAACTATATTTATCCAACTATATTTATCCAGCTGCATCAACACCTCTTCGGATCTTTCAGCAAAACTTGTAATCTGCAGGTTCTAAGACTTAATGGAGGAAAATCTGCCTTGGTTTGAAGCACTATTAGAAGAAGAAAACAGGGTGGCATATCCTAAAGACCGCGCAGAATCTTCTACAGCAGCAGCACAAAGACTGGCTCTAAGTAGACTTGATCTGATCAGGAGCAGTACTTTAACTGATGAAGAAACTGTTTGCTAGAGAAGCTTCATACACAATGAGATGGTCAGGGGACTGGCAGTGCTAGGATGGTCGTGCACTGGGCCCTCTGGCTTCACCTTCTTTCTGAGTGATGGATCATTTGTCTTCTTCCACCACATCAATGAGATACTACTCCTCAACTCAGAACACATATCTGCAATGTCAACTCCTTAGAGAGCCAAGCAATGATCAAGACTATCAAAGCTCATCTTGAAAAGGAGGGACGCCTTGCAAAAGATGCCTCATTTGACTCAGATTTCTCTTTTCTCTCCTCACCAACCGCCACTCTAAACACTGCAACAGAATCTAGAAGAAAAGAGTTGGAGGAAGTAACTGGGTGTGAATGGGAAGAAGATAAAGTAAGAAACCTTCCCCCATCCACTCCCCAAACTGCCAATGAAGCTGAAGCAGAGATCCCAACAGTATCTAAAACATCTGCTGTTGTGATCCATGAAGCTGAAGCAGAGGCATCAACCAAAGCCAAGGGGAAAGGAGTAATGACTGAAGAGGTGGAAGAGAGACTGATGAAAGAGCAAAGGGAAAGGTAGGAAAGAAGAAGAAGAAGAAGAAAAAGAAGAAAAGAAGAGGAGATGGCAGAACTAAGAAAAATTCAAGAAAGAAAAGCTGACATGCTCTTCAGAGAACAACAAATCCAGCTGTATGCTAAACAGCTGGATGATCTCAAAGCCAGATTTCCTGTAGCTCCTCAATTACAAGAAGATGAAGCCCTAGCTCTTCAGCTAACAGTTTAATAAAGAAGAAGAAGAAAGGGAGAAGAAGAAAAGGGAAGTGGCTAAGTTCAAAATAACTGATTCTGAACTAGCCAAAGAAATGAGAGAAGAATGGATAGCGGCTCTGATTTCTCAAGGTGAGGATGCAGACTACCTTGAGAAACTATCAAATAAAGAAATCTACAGAGCCTTCATGGGTCAGCAATGTCAATTGGCAAATAAGAAAAGGGATGAAGAAGAAGAAAAAGCCAAGCAAAAATCCAAGAAGACCATTGCATTCAACATATGGACCCATGAAGAAAGGAAGGTCATGACTGACTTCCTGAAGGACAGAGGAGAAAGTGGAAAAAGGCTAGGCCCCATGAGTTTCATGAACTTGCAAGCCTTGTACTCCAAAGTCAAGAAGGAAGAGGAAGAAAGATTGGGGAAGACAGGCTCCAAGAAAAGGGTGATAACTCAAACTACTGAACACAAATCAAAGAAACCCAAGCCTTCTCCCTCATCCACTACTTCCTCCTCCCACCATACTTCCACTCTCCAGCCTAGACCTCATTCCTCTCTTCCCACAAAGTCCAAATCCCTCCACCCAGCTCCTCCTCATCAGCAACCTTCCAAGAAGAAAACCAAACCAACCATCACACCAGAAGACTCAAGAGAAATAGTTGTCTGGTTCTATAACACTCAATACAAATGGTTTGAAGTCTTCAGGGGAAAGGAAGAACTAAAAAGATCTATCTATAAACCTGTTGATGAGGTATTGCAACTCCCAGACTTAGATGTAAGAAGAATATTGGAGTTGGGTGAAGCCCATAAGCCAGAGAATGAAGGTGCGAGACATCTTTTGCTAGCAATCAAACATTAATTCAACCCTAGTAAAGATGTAATCATTGATGCCATACCTCTTCAATCCCATTCTCCATTCACCAGTTTGTCCTTCAAGGCTGATACCAACGAGTTTATCTTGATTGATGTTAAAGGACAGAAGATGATATGTTCAACCAAGGCTATCTTCAGAATGCCAAGAAAAGACATAAAGACTCTATCTGAGCTTCCTCTAAAAAATCCTAGCCAGGACCCAAGAGGCTATGAGGTAGAAAGGATAGTCTGCAACATGGAAAATCTTCAGCAGAAAAAGTAGTAAGAGAGTTTTGGTAGCATAAGTCTAGGGGGATTTTGTAGAAATAAAGACTGATAGCTACAAAATTCTCTAAGTACAACTGCTGTGGACCTCAGATTTTGCTGCAGATCGACAAACTGCTGCGGATAAGCTTATCTGTTGCGGATACTTGTTCTTCTGCTGAAGAACAAATCTGTTGCGGATAGCCTTATCTGCTGAAGACCAAAGTGCTGCTGTTAGGCAAATAATCAGCAGCTGTAGACAGTTGTGTCTTGCTGCTGATCAACAACATTGCTGCTGATAGCCATTCCCACTACAGATCAAACGTTGCAGCTGACTGGCTTCGATAAAGCAACCATTACCACTGACAACTTTCTGCTGCAACACTGACACACTCCACGCAGAAAGAATGTTACTGGTGCAAGACAATTAAAGACAACGACGCTCTTCTTCCAAGGACTCAAGCAATGATGCCTAAGAAGACGTTTGAGTAAAGATAACTTTTGTAGTATTTATTTTCGTTACATGTAGAATAGCTTCAATACAAGATCAACGACTTGTGTTAGATCTGATCCTTAGAATCAAGGGTCTATCTTGATTCTAAGTTACTATATAAGTAGTACTTAGAGTCATTGTATAAGCGTGCTTTTCTTAAGAGTTTTTCTCTGTAATCTTGTAATATTTGAAGCTTAATACAAATTGCATTTATCTGTATTCTTCTTGTTTACTTGTTTACATTGCTTAGTTGTGATTGTTTCTACCAATCTCAACTAGAATAGAACCATCTTTTATTCACCGATCCTACAACCGCTACTCACACCCTAGAAATTCTCAAACTAGGCTATTTATAGTAAGTTGACAGGCATCGAAACTATGCTTACCGAAACTACTTGTTTCGGTGAAGCATTTATAAGAGAGATAAGCCTCTCGAAACTAAACTATCTATCGAAACTACTAGTTTTGATTGAAAAAACCTCAATCGAAACTAAGTAGTTTCGATGGCCTTGACTTAGAAATAAAACAGGAAATTACATTAAAATGAAAATACAAGTAAATAAACTAACTAAACAATGTTCAAAAGAAATACATTGATGAAAACAACTTATATAATAATAAGACTCTACAAACATGCATTTCATCCTTTTCAATTCTCATTTCATGGGTTAGATCATTTGTCTACCCGTATCCCCTTTTTCCTTTACATTTTATTCGTTTCCTGAAAACATTACAATTAACTTGACAGTAAAATCATTTGGCACAAACAAGTATTAATTTCATAATCACAACTTTGTATTCAATCTTCACATTCAGCATGCGCTTATCTCCTGATCATATGCACCACTGTATACATTGGTATCATGCCTTATAACCTTGGCCAGGTCTATGCCTTCGAAATTGTTATAAGATAAGTACCTGCCGTAATTTGAGAATTTCACCCGAGACCCATGTATCCCTTGTGTCACACCCCCAAATTTCAACTAACGGAGTTTTACCGTTTGGGAAGTGACGAACCAGGATCTCAGACATTAGTTACATTGAACGACTCTACATGGGACTAAAATGAAAATTATCATATCAATCAGAGTTAATGCGAAAGTGTAAAGAAAGTAAATGCGCAAAACACACGCCCCCAAAAGAATAGTCCAAAAGTCCAAACCAAACACAAATTTAAAATAGACCAAACAGTTTAATAAAACAAAAATCATAGGCAGAATTCCATGCATGTCCTATTGTGTGCACCTGTGCCTTATCTTAAGCGATCTGAGAAAAACATGTAAGAAAATGTCAACACGAGGTTGGTGAGTTCACATGTTTCAATTTATAGAAGCGTTTACCAGATTAATGTACATTCAATATATAAATCAATAGGTAGCTAACCCATAAACATGTTAACTAATGCGCTCGCAACCGACAGCTGACTGTTTATATGCCTCCCACCATCATGGTGCATGTTTAGGTCAATATTGCACCCGTTCGACCTCCAATCGAGTTAGCGCGACTAACGCGGGTGAGGTTTTTCAAACCCAGTAGTACTACTCAAATTACCTCGCTATGTTCATATTAACGGTCCGATGTGAGGAGTTAAAGGATAATGTATACGCATAGTCATACAAGTGATATCATATATGAATTACAAAAATCAAAAAGCATTTACGACATGTTTTCTCCCCCAGTTCAAAACAGTAAAAAGGGGCCGTGAAAACTCACCTGCGTTGCGTAGTAGGTAGTATCACATAATTGAAAGATTTGGAATCTCAAGCGTTAGCCAACACGGCTTACGTATGCCCTAAAATTATAAACTCATAAATTAGGGACAATTTGGGAATTGTGACGACGACACGGAAACTTAGAATGTCCTAAGGCATTCTAAGGATTTAGGAATAAACGAACGTGTCGACGGAGTTTTATATATATATATATATATATAAATATATACATATCTTATTATACTGATTTTAGGGAATTTGCGTCACGCGTCAAATGTTGATAACGGATAATAATTAAATAATTATTTTCATGCGTTTGAGTCGTTTACAAAAGTTAGGAAAATAATATAATTTAATATATTATTTTTAAGTTCGAAAGTTTTACTAAATAATCGTAGGAGTGGAAAAATAATAAATATATTATTTTTTAATCAGGGTAAATAACGGAGGTAAATAATATAATCATTTAAATTATTTATAGTTTTAAAAATGTCACACAAGATAATTAAATGAGTCGAAATAATATAATATATATATTATTTTTATTAACAATGAATACGGGTTGAAAATAATATAATTATATTATTTTATACGAGATTAAGGTTTGGAAATAACGTAAATATATCATTTTCAAAAGTGAAAATAATAATAAAATAGGTTACAAAATTCAAACCCGAGCCTACGGGTTGTTTCCCGGGCAAAAATACATTTATATAATATTATAATAGTATAGGGTTTGATTTTTAATAATTTAATGTAATTAAAAATTTTCTAAAAAAATAAATGTGGGAGCCCGGCCTCGAACCCGGATCTCTCCCACACATACACTCTGTTTTAACCAGTCCCGCCCGCTAGGGTATTGCACAAGAAACCGTTCCCAAATTGTTTTAACCAACTGGTCCAGTGGGTTCTTCTTCCCCACGTAGGCCGAACCAAACCAGCCCCAACCTCATCGATTTCGACTTCGATTTTGCTCGATAGCATAGGGGTTTTGTTAAGCAAGAGTTTGCGAAACTGAGGGTTCGTTTAATTTGAAAATTATCGGGTTTAAGATCGTTAAATTACAGAAAAGGGGCCGTAACCCTAGTTTATGAACACAAAATCGATTCGAAGGATTCTAATAATAGAAGTTGTTAGAATCATAGTGCTTTTGCTAATTGAAACCTTCCGAATCCGTTGATATGGTTTAATTGCATTGAAATTGTGTTTAAGATCAAAAACCCCAAAACATTTCAAGAACAAACCCTAGTTTCTGGATTTTGAATAATTCGATGATAGGGTATTAAATTAACATAGGGTTATCGTTAAACGAAGGGTTGCGAATCTACTGATACGTTTTAATTTGATTTAAACAGAGTCGGGGGTAGTGTTCGACTAAATCCTGACAGAACAAGAACGCTAGAATTCGAATGTGAAGAATTTGATAGTTTAAGCCCCAATTATGATAGGGCTTATGTTCAAGAAGTGAAAGCGAAACTGTAGGTGTGTTTAGATACCTGAATTTGTGTCGAATTGATAGTCATCGACTGAAACTGATGCCGAAAGTGACTGTGTTGGTCTCCGGCAACTTCGGGCTTGAATCCGGTTGAATTAGAATGTGCAACAGGTTCTTTGAGATTCGTTTGGAGTGTGCAGGGTTCTAATTCGTGCGAATAATATGAGAACTTGCTGAATTCGATTGATACTAGTTGTTGGTCGACGGTTACTTGTTTAATTCTCATAATTAGAGTTAATTCGATTAAATGTCAGTTTTAATGGGTTAATGATGATCGTAATGATCATGAACGTGCAAAAGAAGTTTCGATTTCAACGAATTTTGGTTTGCAACATTCGAATTTGATTGGAGCCGCAATGTTGACTTTCAAAAGTCAACAAATCAGCTTTAGAGTAATGGCAGAAATAGTCCTTGAGGTTTTTCTGTGAATTAAACTTTGGAATTTGGCAGAATAGGTCCCTCAAGTTTGGATGGAGTTAGAACTCGGTTAGTTTGACTTCCAAAGTCAACAGAATTTGGATATTGACTTTTCAAAAAGTCAACATAGTAGTTTAGGGATATTACAATACTAGTCCCTGGAGTTTAAGTTTGGATTATTGACAGAATTAGTCCCTAAAGTTTAAGTTAAACTAATTTAGTTAACTTTAACTGGATTTAGTTAACGGAGTTAACTGGAAAAGTCCGGATTGTCACATCATCCCCTAGTTGAAAGAATTTTCGTCTCGAAAATTAAAATAATAATAAATTTTTTTTGAGGTGTCACATCATCCCCTAGTTGAAAGAATTTTCGTCCTGAAAATTAGAATAGTACCTTAAGAGTTTGACGTGGATTGCTTGAACAAATGAGGATACTTGCGCATAATCTGATCCTCGCGTTCCCAAGTGAATTCCGGTCCGCGTTTCGATTCCCAACGAACTCTGACAATATGGATTTTACTACGTTTCAGCGTTTTGATTTTCCTATCCATGACTTCTACCGGTTATTCAACGAACCGTAGTTGTTCATCAATGTGCAACTCCTCAAGAGGAACCGTGAGTGTTTCATCTGCTAGACATTTCTTCAAGTTCGAGACATGAAAGACATCGTGTACACCACTAAGTCCTTCCAGCAGGTCCAATTGATACGCTACTGGGCCAATTCTCTTCACTATCTTGAAAGGTCCAACATAACGGGGGTTCAGTTTGCCTCGCTTCCTTAAGCGAATGACACCTTTCCAAGGTGAGACTTTGAGTAAGACCATGTCACCTATTTGAAACTCTAAGGGTTTACGACGCTTGTCGGCATAGCTCTTTTGACGATCACGAATTGCCGCCATACGGTTTCGGATTTGAACGATCTTTTCGGAAGTTTCGAATACAAGTTCAGGACCAGTAAGTTGGCTATCCCCAACTTCAGCCCAACAGATAGGAGATCGGCATTTACGTCCGTACAATGCCTCGAATGGTGCTGCCTTGATGCTAGTGTGATAACTGTTGTTGTAGGAGAACTCCACTAAAGGTAAGTGAGACTCCCAAGTGTTACAGAAATCGATCACACAAGCACGCAACATGTCCTCTAATGTTTGGATTGTACATTCCGTTTGACCATCGGTTTGCGGGTGATAAGCTGTACTAATGTCTAGGCGTGTACCTAAAGCTTTCTGTAGTGATTGCCTGAAACGAGAGGTGAATCGAGCTTCTCGATCCGAAATGATTGAGATAGGCACACCATGCCGAGAAATGACTTCCTTCAAGTAGACACGAGTAAGTTTTTTCCATTTTGTCAGTTTCTTTGATTGCAAGGAAGTGCGCAGATTTTGTTAAGCGATATACGATCACTCAAATGGTATCGCATTCGCTGGGGGTTCTGGGTAATTTTGTTATGAAGTCCATAGATATTTGCTCCCATTTTCACATTGGGATTTCCGGTTGTTGCAGTAGACCAGAAGGCTTTTGATATTCCACCTTGACCTTTGAGTAAGTCAAGAACTTTCTTACATAGGTGGCTATATCGGCCTTCATCTTTGGACACCAATATAACACCTTAAGGTCGTGGTACATTTTGTTAGAACCTGGATGAATAGAGTATCGGGATTTGTGCGCCTCATCCATGACTAGTTCTCTTAAGTTCCCATACACAGGAATCTAAATTCGCTCTGCGAAGTAGCGAATACCGTCAGACTTGACCTCGAGTTGCGCTTCCATACCGCGTGTACCTTCCAACGGTAGATTTTCCTCTTTCAGCGCTTCAAATTGAACACTACGGATTTTGTCAGGTAATCCGGGGTGAATAGTAAGTTGTAATGCTCGAACTCGTTTGGGCTTGTTTTCCTTTCGACTTAGACCATCAGCTACAACGTTAGCCTTACCCGGATGATATCAGATCGCACAGTCATAATCATTCAAAAGCTCGAGTTCAGCTCTTTCTGCTCAAAGATATGCTGCAGACTCTTGTGATCGGTGTAGATGGTGTACTTGGTACCGTACAAGTAGTGTCTACATATCTTAAGTGCGAAAACTACAGCTCCCAACTCTAGGTCATGGGTAGTGTAGTTTTTCTCGTGAATTTTTAGTTGACCTGAAGCGTATGCGATCACCTTTTCTCGTTGCATTAAGACACAACCCAAACCCTGAATGGATGCGTCGTAATATACCACGAAATCATCCGTACCTTCCGGAAGGGCTAGGATAGGTGCACTGCAAAGTTTCTGCTTAAGATGTTGGAATGCTGACTCTTGGTTATTGCCCCAGTTGTAGGCTTAACCCTTTTGAGTTAAGGCAGTGAGGGGTTGTGCAATTTTTGAAAATCCTTCGATGAATCGATGGTAGTATCCAGCCAATCCCAGAAATTGTCGCACCTCAGTCGGAGTCGTCGGTGTTTCCCAATTCTTGATGGATTCTATCTTTGATGGATCGACATGTATTCCTTTCTCGTTAACCACATGTCCTAAGAATTGAACTTCTAGGATCCAAAATTCACACTTGGAAAACTTAGCATACAGTTGTTCATTTTTAAGTAATTCCAGGATTAAACGTAGATGTTCCTCTTGTTCCTCCTTGTTCTTGGAATAAATGAAAATGTCGTCGATGAAAACGATGACAAATTGATCAAGGTAAGGCTTACACACATGGTTCATGAGGTCCATGAATACCGCAGGTGCGTTGGTTAATCCGAAAGGCATGACCATAAATTCATAGTGGCCATACCTTGTCGTGAAAGCAGTCTTAGAGATATCTTCATCTCGGACTCTCAATTAGTGGTAGCCGAACGTAAGATCTATCTTGGAATAGAAACTGGATCCTTGGAGTTGAGCAAAGAGATCATCTATGCGAGGCAATGGATAACGATTCTTGATTGTGACTTTATTTAGCTCACGGTAGTCGATACACATATGGAAAGTTCCGTCCTTCTTCTTGACAAACAGGACTGGAGCTCCCCATGGCGATGAGCTAGGTCGGATGAAACCTTTATCAAAAAATTCCTGTAACTAAGTAGATAGCTCTTGCAATTCACTAGGTTCCAGTCTGTAAGGTGCCCGAGCGATCGGTGCCGCTCCGGGTGCTAGATCGATTTGGAATTCGACTTGACGGTGTGGTGGCAGACTAGGCAAATCTTTGGGAAATACTTCCAGAAAATCACGAATGATGGGAATATCATCAATCTTCTTCTCTTCTGAGGGCTGCTCAGCAACGAGAGCCAAAATAGCAGTATGCCATTTTCGAAGGAATTTATGTGCTTTCATAAATGATATGATTCCCATGACTGCACCAACCTTTTCACCCTGAACTGAAAGGGTTTCTCCACTCGAGAGAGGAATTCGAACAATTTTCTCTCGACAGATGATTTCAGCTTGGTTTTTAGATAACCAATCCATGACGACAATTACATCAAAACTACCAAGTGTGACCGGCATAAGGTCGATATCAAGTTTATGACTAGCTAGTTCTAGCTTACAACCCTTAAGAATGTGGGTTGCTTCAATTATTTGGCCATCAGTTATCTCTATTATATACTTAGCTTCTAACAGAGTTGGAGTTCCTTTTATCATATCACTAAGTTTTCTAGATATAAAACTTCTATCAGCACCAGTGTTAAAAAGGACAGAAGCAAAGTAATTATTTAAGAGAAACTTACCGGTGACCACGTTATGATCATAACGAGCTTCTCCAGATCCTAGCATGAAAGCTCGTCCTTTCGCACCATTCCCTCCATTACCGGTATTATTGCCGCCACTGTTATTGCCTTGATTGTTGTTGCCGTTACCATTTCCACTTCCATTACCATTCCTCTTCGACTGAGGACAATCCCTCTGGATGTGTCCCTCTTTGCCGCACTGAAAACATCCCCTTGTGGATCCTTGCGGTCGGAACGGTTGCTTATTCTGAAGATCCACTCTACAATCTTTTGCAGCGTGGCCCATCTTGCCAGACCGTTGACAATAGTTTTCAAGCACGGATGTGGTGATAATTTCACTTGTTGCAGTTGGGGGTTCTCCCCGCATAACTACCTTGATTTTGACCTGAGGCGGTCGTCTGATTGAAGTTCTTAGCAGGCTCAAACTTTCGCTGCTGCTGCTGGGGTTGATTGAACTGGGCTCCTTTGGAGTGAGAGTTGGAGTGGGTGTTGGAGTGATGATCAAACTTGCGTTTATGATTGTCGGTGGATTTAGAGACCGAACCTCTCGGGGGTAAAGTCCCTTGTGTCACAGCCTGATCGGTTAGCTTGTGAGCCA
Source organism: Smallanthus sonchifolius (assembly GCA_023525975.1). Taxonomy (NCBI): domain Eukaryota; kingdom Viridiplantae; phylum Streptophyta; class Magnoliopsida; order Asterales; family Asteraceae; genus Smallanthus; species Smallanthus sonchifolius. The sequence goes on from CM042025.1 coordinate 72,192,166, forward strand.
GTCTGATCGTCTGCTGGATGGTAGTAGGATTGGACGAAGTAACCATACATTGAATTTAAGGCACTAGACCTCCAATATACAGCTCAATTCTCTTGAAATCTGGAGTCGCTATGTGTGGGCACATGGCAGCGAGCTCATAGGAGCGTGTGGTATACAACTCAATTTCAGAACCTTCCATTTTCAGGTTCCAAAATTCACCTTCCAACTTCTGAATTTCATCGCGAGGACAGTACTCCTCCTTCATCTTCATCTTAAACTCCTCCCACGGGAGTCCATTTGCCATGGCCAGACCCAACATCTGGACTTGAGCGTTCCACGACGTGAGAGCCGGGCCCTCCAAAGTTCTAGTAGCGAACTTGACCTGATTGGCCACTGGGCAGTTGCACATGGCAATCACTGATTCTATTTTTTCGAACCAATGGAGCAGTCCGATAGCTCCTTCAGCTCCACTAAAGGCGTGGGGCTTACAGTCCATGAATACTTTGAACGTGCATGCTGGTTGCTGATTCTGCTGGTTTTGCTGGCCTGGATTTAGTAATAACATAGGATTGAGATTATAGAGCTTAGGAAAAGCGATTTAAGAGATGAATTGACCTCATTAGTAAATAGTTTAAGCATTTACCTGCAACATTCTGTGCTGCTAGAGCCTCAGCCACACTATCGTTGATTAGTGCTGCTAGCTCCGCTGCTGTCATGTTGATGGTACCCCGTCCACCAGCACGACCTCCACGTCCTCTTCCTGACATGATTCTTCACATTCACAAATACAAACAATGAGAAATATATCGCATATTAAACATTATTTATGTACAAGTAAGGAAATAGAACATCTAATATTTTGAAAATTAAATAAATTGTAAGGCTACAAAATAAATAACTCAAACATTAAACTTCTCATGCTTTTATTGAATGGGAACAACCTTACCCATCTAGGTTTGAAAAGAGAAATAACATAAGTAAAACATGAATGAAAAAAGAAAGATAGAATAGGAAGATCATCAAACATCCTCGTCATCGAAAGAAACGTATGATTGAGCATCATCGATCTCCACCGGTTCCTCCTCGGGTGGCTCCTCCTCTAAGGGCTCATCCTCGAAGGGTTCCTCCTCGAAAGGTTCTTCCTCGCCTTCTGAAAGTGGAATGTCTTCCGGAAATAAGGCTGCTTGCAATTGGGTTTCTAAGTGAGTTACTCTTTCTTGAAGTCCCTCGGCATCATGGTTTTCTACTTGCAGCAGGCCTTCCAGATTAGCCACTCTCTCCAGAATCCCTCCTACCTCAAAATCCGAGGTGTTTACCCCCGTCTCCAAATGTGTCACCCGATCCACCAAAACATTATGGACCTGATCCGTCACTGCTAGCTCAGCAGTCAAAAGCTCAATTCCTACCATGTTCTCCTCTATTTGAGTCTCTCGCTTCAGAATGCCAGGTATCTCATCAGTAGCATATTTCACAATGCTCAACTCCCTAGACATGTAAAATACAAAATCTGCAAAAGCTTGTTCTATAGTGCAGGGCAAGCTAGGTAAGGTAGATGATGAAGAAGCGGAACCAAAGTAGGGTGATGGAACATTTCCCATCGCGATCCACCATTGTATAATTTGCGGGTATGCATTCCAATTACGAGCAGGATTAGTTGCTTGCGCGCTACTCGGTTCACCCTGAACAACCGAATGATCACTAGAACTAGTCCGACACCTTTTGGGCTCCGGGGATGATAAGATAGATGCATCGTGTCCTGGTGCCTTAGGTGATGGTGGTGGAGTTGACGACATGTTCCTGTAATATAACATATAAGTGCCAAACATCCAAGATTTATGACATGTAACTAATGCGTGACGTTATAGTCTAGTATGCAATCCTAGTTCTCTATAACCAATGGCTCTGATACCAATCTGTCACACCCCCAAATTTCAACTAACGGAGTTTTACCGTTTGGGAAGTGACGAACCAGGATCTCAGACATTAGTTACATTGAACAACTCTACATGGGACTCAAATGAAAATTATCATATCAATCAGAGTTAATGCGGAAGCGTAAAGAAAGTAAATGCGCAAAACACACGCGCCCAAAAGAATAGTCCAAAAGTCCAAACCAAACACAAATTTAAAATAGACCAAACATTTTAATAAAAAAGAAATCATAGGCAGAATTCCATGCATGTCCTATTGTGTGCATCTGTGCCTTATCTTAAGCGACCTGAGAAAAACATGTAAGAAAATGTCAACACGAGGTTGGTGAGTTCACAGGTTTCAATTTATAGAAGCGTTTAACAGATTAATGTACATTCAATATATAAAGCAATAGGTAGCTAACCTATAAACATGTTAACTAATGCGCTCGCATCCGACAGCTGACTGTTTATATGCCTCCCACCATCATGGTGCATGTTTAGGTCAATATTGCACCCGTTCGACCTCCAATAGAGTTAGCGCGACTAACGCGGGTGAGGTTTGTCAAACCCAGTAGTACTACTCAAATTACCTCGCTATGTTCATATTAATGGTCTGATGTGAGGACTTAAAGGATAATGTATACGCATAGTCATACTGTATGTCCCTAATTCGGTGAGTGACGGATCTCTAGACTCACGGTACGACACGGTGATAACGTGCGGAATCCATGATCAACGTGCTCGTGTAACTCAATCAACAACAACGGTGTAAATAAACGCTTTGTATTTCCACCAAAATATCAGGTTACAAAATTCAGTCTCTAATCAGTTCCTCCTCTGATATCGTCTATTCTGTCTACTCGTTTTCTAACAGACTCTGTTCTGTATTTATAAACTACTGTTCTGCACCAGGCGAAGTTAATAAATTCGCCTAAAAGATGCTTCGGCGAACTTATTAAGTTCGCCTCTAATAGGCTAAGCGAACTTATTAAGTTCGCCTCAGATAGACTAAGCAAACTTATTAAGTTCGCCTCTGATAAACCAGGCGAACTCTCTATGAACTTACACAGAATTTTATCAACAGTTACAAAACATGTCCTAACAGACTCCCCTTTAACTGTTGTTAACAATTCTATCAATTACAAGTCAAAGACTCTAAGACTAAGACATAATATCTTCAAGCTCGTTGTCACCAGAATATGCTCCAACAGACTCCCTCTTGACAACAGCTTCAGAAGATTGTCATCCGTCTTCATACATCATCAAACACACTGTAGTCTTCGTCTTGTTCATCTGCACACTCTCTCATTTTTTCTATCTAGAAGAAAACTTGGGAGAAGGACCCCTTGTCAACTTCTGTCTGCAATATTCAGTTTTTGTAAAGGAGAACAACCAAGAATAACCAACAATTAAGATTTCCATGGAAGCTGGAAAAATAAAATATTTTTGGTTTTTCAAACATAAGAAACACAAAATCTTTTTGGTTTTTCTTTGTACAAATTAAAATGTAAAATACAAACTCACATCTTTTTGGTCGAACATCAAGAGTAAGAAGATCATATCAGTATATATGAGATATCAATCACACATCTTGGATATAAAATCCATATAATATCAAATGGTATCCTATGTCATTCTTTCAAGCCTTGACCAATCAAACCAATATGTTTCAAGATTATCACACTCTATCTTTTCAAGACTTTCATATTGCATGTTATGATACGCGATAAACATTCAAAGAAAATAGGATCAGGCTATGACACACAAATTCAAATTGTCAACATTATAAGATTTGAAACTAAAGCATCTCATTCCCACTTTCTTGTGAGTTAAGGTACCATTTAAGTATGAAATACAATGTGTACCCCATTAGTATGCCAACAGAAAGTAAATGCACTATCTTCAAGACATATGAGATTTTACTAAAGATTATTCGAATTTCCAGAATGAGGAGACATTACTTAGCACATGAATAGCAGAATCCAAATTGGATTGTATAGGAATCAATGAGATTCAGAATCGAATGATTCAATGTTTTGGCTTATATATGTGGAATCATAAGATTCAGGTACATGGATCCAACTGTTATCTGGATTATGAATTCAATGGAATCAGTAAAGATGATTTATCAATATGATCTAAGGGCTAGTATATGTTTGACAAATGTTGTCAAGTACATATCTTGATTATACTTCAAATTGCATGCTTTTCGGGACGTGGGCACTGAAGCAAATCGAATGAATAGTGCTAAGGACATAACCCGAAACTGATCTCATAGGAAAATCTTTATTAAAAGCTAATATTCTTTATCTGATAGTGATCTTTTAACACACACACCCAGGCATAAAATGGGTTCAAATCACAGTTGTAACATATGCAATTATATTTTCACACTACTAATGGTTCAGTGACGCTTTTAGTCTACTGACAATTCAAATTATATGCATACACAACACTATCATTTCCTATTTGTGCAGTCTCTGAAGTTTAGATCAAAACATATAATTCAGATATATTAACATAAAGCACCAACCAGTCAATCTAAGGTCATGTGTGAAAGAACATCTACTGATGTACTATCATCTCTTCTATAACTTCAAGTAATGTCGATTTTAACTTTTTCAATTTGTTTGGCTTTTTCAAAATCTTTTTCAAAGAAAGTAAAACAAACGAAAATAAAATCTTCCATGAAAACATTTTATGAAAAACATTTTACTTGGTTACTCAGGATTAAGCAAGTCAATCAATTAAAAACTTAAACCGATGTAATCCTGTAATTGAATGCCTTTGCCTTTGTCACCAACACAGTTCTGTACTCCCCTGTCCTGTAGACTCCCCCTTAACTAGTCAAATGGTTGCATCAACGACTTTATGCTCACCATTGTCATCCTAAGTTTCAGGTTATCATTTGGACTTTGTAAAACTCTTTCCAAAACATTGTGTGTGACATATTCTCCCCCTTGAGCATCAAGTCGTTGAAACAAATAGATTCTCAGTTATCAACAACTCGTTACTCTTGTAGATGTCATTCCTTGTCATGTGCTTAGAACCACCACTATCAACAACCAAAATGGTATTAATAGTCCCTCTTGGTAAATCCTGCACAATTAACAAGAAACATTAATTTGAAATTGGGACCCAAGCCATGGTAGTCATGGGTCTTCCATCTGTATCAAAATAATAAACCTCACTCCATTCACAATCGAATCTTTCATCTATTTTCGGAGATTGTTCCGATGAGTCCGAAACATAAACTTTAGATTTCCGAACATACTTCTTTTCATTAAGTTCTTTTTGCTTAAAATGTGAAGTGTTTGAACAATCTTGTTCATTTGAAAAATGTTTAGATTGTGAAAACTCTTGTTGTTCTAATAGTTTTCTCAATCTTCTGTTTCTCATCCGTCTTTTAGGTCTAGAAAGCCTAACCTCAGATTTTGAATTACCCTTTGGTATATCATGAGGTTTAACCACATTTGGGTTAACATAAGGCTTACCAGGAGTTCTTACCTTTTCTGGAGTAACATGTCGGTTACCTTTGGCGTTGTGAGGACAAGCAATCCGAATGTGACCCACAAGACCACAAGAAAAGCAAGATCTCGTCTCACGATATTCTCTCATATTAGGAATCTTCGCACGATAAGATGCACTTGAAGAAGATTCTCCTACACGAACTTCTTTTGGCTTTATTTTCTCTGGAACTCCAGATTTTGCAACAGGTTTTGATTCAGGCTTCATCTTCTCAGGAACAACATGCTTCTTCCCTTTATTTTTGTAAGGACAGGTCACCACAATGTGTCCCATCTCATTACAATGAAAGCATGTACGCCTGTCTTTATAATCTCTGACATATGGAACTCTCCTTGAATTTGAAGAACTTCCAAATGTATAATTTCCAAATGAATTAGAATCAACCTTTGAGTCTTCTGTCTTAACAGCTTTCGGTATCCCCTCTACCTTAGCTTCATCAAAATATTCATCATCAATCTCATCATAATACATCATATCATCACCAGTGACTGGATTCACTTTCAACACAGTCTTAGGATCTAAATCCTCATCTGTTATAATCTCAGGTGTAACAGAATAATTTCCATTGAATGGTGGAGGAACATAGCCAATACCACTAGTTCCCTTCCCCTCTTTAGTATTATCATGATAATAACCTAATAAGAATGATGAATTTCCAAAGCTTTCTAACTTTCTGTGCAATCTGATCACCTCTGCTTTAGAATCAGTTAGTTCTTTATCTTTCGCAGCAAGATCAATATTTCTTTTCTCAATTTCTACATAGGACATATCCAGGTGATATGCTTGCTCTTTGATCTTCAAAGTTAGAGAATTTATATCGCTCTTCAATGATTCTATCCTCTCAATACACACAATTTCATTATCTTTTAATTTCTGATTTCCCGTGTGCATGGATTTCATATCACAAATGAGGTTTACGTTGTCATCCATAACCCTCATCATTTTATCCTTAACTAAAACACAGTTAGAACAAAACGCTTCAGAGTTAGAAAATACCTCAGGTTTTACTTCTAAAGAAGATGCACCAGGAGCCATGAATACGTCATCATCAACTTCACTCTTTTGTTCAACAATGACAGGCTCTGCATCAGTTTCTAATTTACTCGGATCATCTTCAACTTTCTGAAAACTTTCTTCACTCATCACATCAGTCTCAGTAGATTAAGTACTTTCACAAGAACGAATACTCTCACTATCAGTTAAATCTGCAGAAGAATCACTTTGAGAATCACTCTTCTTCTCTAATACTTCTTTGATCAAGACCACAAACGCTTGAGAAGTTGCTTCACCCTTTTTCTTCAATGCTTCCCATAGATCTCTTGAAGTTGGACACTTCCCGAGACTATGAATGATTTCTTTTGGTAAAGACATCGTTAACGTTTCACGCGTCTTCAGCTCTCGATCAAACTTCTGCTTTTCTAGTTTACTAAGAGCTGTCACTGGTTTAGGTACATCATAATATCCCATATAGGCATAAGTAGGATGCACATATCCTTCAAATATGGATGTCCAAAAGTTTTCATCAGTTTCTGATATGAACTGTTCGAACCGGACTTTCCAGCTACGAAACTCTGATATGCACAAAAGTCTCGGTGGCATAGTTCCAATCTCAATATCATCACATGAAATTGACATTTTGAAATTTTTGCGAAAATATCCGGAAAAAAAATTTTCCCGCCAAAATACTCTTTTTAAAAAATTTTGAAAATTCAAAATTTTAAAAATGATTCAAAACGACCATATAAGATTTCCCTAAAAAATTTAAACAAGATGAATTTTTCCGCCAAAATACTCTTTTTAAAAAATTTTGAAAATTCAAAATTTCAAAAATGATTCAAAACGACCATATAAGCTTTCCCTAAAAAATTTAAACAAGATGAATTTTCCCGCCAAAATACTCGTTTTAAAAAATTTCAAAAATTCAAAATTTCAAAAATGATTCAAAACGACCATATAAACTTTCCCTAAAAAAATTAAACTAGATGAATTTTCCCGCCAAAATACTCTTTTTTAAAAATTTTGAAAATTCAAAATTTCAAAAATGATTCAAAACGACCATATAAGCTTTCCCTAAAAAATTTAAACAAGATGAATTTTCCCTCCAATAAAATTCTCATATGATGCCATGAAAGATGAAAACATAGCAAGATAATCATCAACAACTTTCTGATTCAAATGAGATCCAGATGATGTTGAAGTTGTAGTCGTAGAAAATCCAGAATGACTTGAATGACCAGGATAAATTGGAACTACAGAACACTAATCATTTAAAGACTCTTGAGCATCACCAGAAAAGAATGTCACTCCAGTACCAGATTTACCAGTAGATTTGGCAAAATACATTGAAGGATCCTGGATATGCTCCATATTAGTCTCTTTCTTCTTCATATTCATATCATGTGACTGAATCTTCCCTAGCACTTCTTCAAGAGACATGGTTTTGTACTTAATATTTTCTTTGATCAAAACCGTATACACATCAAACTTTGATGGTAAAGCCTCCAAGAATTTATCATTGATTTCCTCAGTGTCATACACCACAGACGCACTAGCCAGTTCACTAAGAAGATGATAGAATCTTGTAGCAAGATCATCCAAGGATTCGTTTTGAACATGTTTAAAGACCAGGAACTGCTTCTTTAGTAACTCCTTTCTACTCTTCTTCACATCCAAACTTCCTTCACACCTTTTCTGTAATGCTTCCCACAGTTGTTGAGAAGACTTGAACTGTTTAAAACTGTGATATATTTCCTTTGGAAGAGACATCGAAATACTAGCCATCGCTTTCTTTTCTCTATCAAATAACAACTTCTCTTCAGTAGTTAACGCTGACACAGGCTTCAGAACATCATCTTTTCCCATCCATGAATACGTAGGATGCGTATATCCTTCCAAAATCGGTATCCACAAACTAGTATCGGTAAACGAAACAAACTGATCGAACCGATATTTCCAATTAGAATAATCAGCTAGATTCAACAACTTTGGAGGTTTTTGAGATGTACCGATCTCATTGTCATAATTGAACATATTCGTAACTTGAACCATATTTGCCATATGTATTTTTTTAAAAAAATTTTCTGAAAAATTTCCAAGTGCTGAACACCCTTACACTCAGGCGAAGATAATAAGTTCGCCTCTGATACACCCAAGCGAACTTAATGAGAAGCGAACTTAATAAGTTCGCTTAAATCAGAAATCAACAATCTGATTAAGTTCGCCTAAAATAAGTTCACTTAACCCTGTGAGAAGCGAACTTGACAAGTTCGCTTGCTAAGTTCACCTGCACAGAAATCAGCAAGTTCGCTTGCCGTAACAGAATGTTGATCAAGAACTTCTTCAGACCACAGTCGCGAACCACGAACATCCTGAATTCATCATAAATCTCTGAATTGAATAAATTAAACAAAATTGGACCGTATGATTGTGTAATTTGTCAATTAGAAACTTTCTATCGGATCAATTTCATCATAATCCTCTTCAAAAACATAAAATTCAGTCCTGAATCAGTCTTGAAACTTCATTGAAATGAAAAAAAACTCAAAAATGTCGAATTTGATGTCAATTTGCCTATAAACCGTCTCAAATCAACAAGAATCACAAGCAATAGCTCTGATACCACTTGTAGGTCCCCATGGCGCATCTACGGATCGATCTCGTGATAAGACGTGACGTTTACTCGGAGTGCGGAATCCAACGAATCAACGTTTATACGCATAAAAGACAAAGCAAACAAGCAAGTAAATAAACTTCTCAATTTGTATTCCAATCACAATGATGTTTACAGACTCAATCGGACTTCTCTGTTCTATTCAGTTCTAATTCGTTCGTTATGACTGACTCTATAAACACACATATATATATAACTAACTGACCTGATATAAGCGAACTTATTAAGTTCGCCTCTAACAGCTTAAGCGAACTTAACAAGTTCGCCTCACTTAGACCTAAGCGAACTTATTAAGTTCGCCTATGATAGACCAGGTGAACTTAACAAGTTCGCCTCTAGGCTCACTTGTAAAACACTTAGTGACTTTTGACATTTACATAACAAAAACATAAAGACATAAGATCTAACTATTACAAGCTTTTGTAATTACAAACTATGTCCTAACAGACTCCCCCTTGACAATAGCTTAATCTTCAGTCATCAGTCTTTATCTTGAACTCTTCTAGTTATCCGGTAGTCTGTTGCCAGCATGCACTCCATATCTTCTGCATATCTCCAAAACTCTTTTATACTGTAGGCCTTGTTCTCTCCATTCATCAGTGAACATTATCTCATTCTTTCGCAACGTCCTCTGATCTTTCTTTGAGAAATTTATAAGATTCATTGCATCATAGAACCATACAATAACCTTATTGGCTTTATCTTCAATCTTTGCTTCACCAGTATTAACATCAACATACCACCATTTCATATTCCCAAGGAAGTCTTGAGAAATCTTCTTTAACGGCATCTTGTGTACAGCACATACTGGTTTATACTTGTATCTCCAGGTCACTTTCCAAGTCTTTGGATCTGTGTTCTTCACTCTCTTTCCTTCTGTGGTTTCAGCCGTTCATACTTTCCTTAACTACTTTCTTTCTTGATCAAGTTTGCTATCACATCAGCCAAACCATTCTTCGATCTATTAATGAGTGGCTTTGAAGCTAGACCATTTATTTCACACCTCGGCAAGGTATTGAAATACTTGGTCCTCGGCTTTAAGTATTGAACACCGTCAGATCGTTTAATTGCAAATAATTTTGATTCATCATCATAGAACCAACTTATTATCCTTCCTACACACCGCTCTTTATTCAAATATTTCTCTTTCTGGGCAGGTTGTGCTGGAGACTTGGGTAGCACCTTCATCCAACTGTTTACAACTTCTTTCCACTGTTCTCTTGTCATCCCTGTATCTCTGTACATCACAGGTTCTTCATTAACCTTTGGAGACTCAGTGTGAGTAGTTTTAGTTTCAGCATCTTTATCGGATTGAATATTCTCATCATCAGTATCCATCTTTGAATCAGCAGTGTCTTCAGGCATTATGATGTCTTCAGCAGAGTCCATAGAATCTGTTACTCCTTCATAAGTAAATTCAGGAATAACATCATCTTGGATGAAGTTATACGGCACTTTAAGACCATCACAGCCTTCATAAGTAACACTATCTTTATCTTTCTCTATCTCAATCTCTACTATTTCTCCTTCTTCTATCTCATTATCCGACACATCATCTTCCATGTCATTGAATAAATCATCAATGTCGTCAAGACATTCAATCTTTTCAGCTTCCTCTTCTTCTGAATCTTGAAAGAACTCCAATAATAGAATTTCTTCTTCATTAGTACCAGAAGTATCTTTGTTTCCTTCAAGTGATTGTGATGTCGACTCCCCCTGAACCTTTGATATAGGATTAGCGTCAGTGTATTGACGATCACCCTCAATATTTCCAGCAGGATCATTGTCTTCATCAGCACGTCTTTGAATAGACTCTGTGTGACAAGTATCAGGTATCCTCAACTCCCCCTGAGCGGCAAGACACTGAACGAGTTTAGTCACCAATGCTTGCATATCAGCTATCTGTTGAGCTTGAGTCTGAATCACCAACTGTCGTTGGGAATTAGTAGATACAAGAGTATCTACCTGAGTTTGTAGTGTAAGCACTTGAGATTCAAGGAAAGTAATCCTTTCAGAATCAGAAGGCTTAGACTGACCAGCTGTTGATTGTGGAACTGAAGGACTTGCAGTAATAGGAATGACTGGAGGAACAGGAGTTCTAACCGGAGATAGATCCTTAGATCTTGGAGGAGTAATTATCAATGAAGCAACAAAATTAGCATCCTCGACTCCCTGTGAAAATTGTGCAGCAGCAATCGAAGCAGACATTAACTTTTGATTCTTAGGATCTGTATTAAAGTCACTATCAGTGTCAGTACTCTCATCGACCAAAGATCTTTTGCCAAGTACTGATCCGGAAGGAGGATCCCGAACAGACTTTCTTCTTGGTCGTCTGGCTTGAGATTTAATGCGTTTCCCAGTATTAGCCAGTGGAATTGCAGCCAACCGTTCATAATGACCTGAGGAAAAATCTCTAGATTCATCAGAATCAGTGCTTTCATTAACAGCTAATATCGTATCACTTGAGCTGGAACTAGATTCATCATCAGTCACCACATTCCCTTCAGCTTCATGAATGGGCGAGTTCACAGCATCATCAACGAAATCTTCCATGTTCATTCCTAGATCTTGATCAGGTTCATGAACGACCTCTTCTTGAACTGGTTCCTGAATAGGTATTTCAACTTCAGCTTGTGGAATAGGAACTTGTTCAGGAATAGGAATTTGTGGTTGTACGGGAACTTGTACTTGCGGAACTGGTATCTGTTGTTGTGGAACTTGTTGTTGTGCTGGTTGTTGTGGTTGTTGGTGGTGTTGTTGTTTAACATTTAAGCCTGGAACCTGAGCAATTTCTTCTGGATGAAACCAGTTGTCATTCAGTGGTACAACATAATCAGGATTGATTAAGTGCCCCAACAATGGAGTATTGAGTGGTATCAATGCAGCATTTTGCTGTTTCACCTTCGTGCAATCGGTAAAGATACGCTTTGACATCGGAGTCAAAGTTAATCTTATAGGATGTTGTGGAAGATCCGGAATAAGGTGATTGAGAATCATTTGAATAAAACGAGGATACATCAAGAATCCTTGACCTTCAGCCGGATTAATCTGCATGACCATCTCCCGATAGAAGGAAAGTGGGAAATTGAATCGCTTATTCAACGTTAAAGCCACCATAGCCGTTTGAAGAGCCATCTTCAAGCCATCGGTACCAGCTTTGCGAGGAGAGATGCATTGAATAATCACATGCATGAAATACCTCCATTCACCGACTAAGCCACCTTTACCTGCTTGGGTATCATTCTGTCTCCCACGATATCCCATTCTTTGAAAACAACCCAGAATAAGAGTTCCTGGATAAGATAATGGATCATCAGCATTTCCACCCAAATCAAGAGCAACACGAATCGTCTCTTCAGAAATGGCAATCTCGGTATTATTAACTGTGGCACGAAGAACATGAGGTTCAACGTCCGTATCTTGATGAACTGTGTCCCAAAATTGATGTATGTACACGAGACTTATGTAAGGATCAACAGATAAAGCAACGTGAAGACGTGATTTTTTCAAAAATCCTATAATGCCTTGAAAATTTACAGCCTCGGACATGTTAGGATCTAACAATGCCACTTGATTATGCTTATATTCCACACGTCGAGCCATCTGAAAAAGTTGGACAACAAACATATTAGCAAAAATAACAAACACGAACAAACAACAAAACAAAATAACTAAACAACAAAATTTATTTATTTATTTTTTAAATTTTGAACACAAAAAAAAATTACAAGTCCAAATCTTCCCTGACCCCAAGGCGAACTTAATAAATTCGCTTAGTAGTGCAAGAGGCGAACTTATTAAGTTCGCCTGACAAGTTCGCTTCTAACAAGTTCGCTTGGAACAAGTTCGCTTGGAACAAGTTCGCTTGGAAAAAGTTTGCCTGAACCTGTGACGATTCAAATTCAAACACAGTCGATCAAAAATCAGCAAATCGTGATAAAATCATGGAATAAGAAATGAATATCAGTCGAATATCAATTAACAACCAAATAGGATGATCAATTTTATAAATCCGGTCAAAATTAGGTCAAAATCCGTCCTTTTAAATGTTCGACGAAAACCGAGATGAAAATGACCAAATTCTCACAATTTAACGGATGAAATTCAATGAAATTACCTTGGTTGAGTTCGCAATTCAATTTGGAATATGATGGAATCAGTAAACAACACCAACAACAACAGATTAAAATTTTTGAAAAATTTCAGGTAAGTTCGCTTCGTGTAAATGAAGACGATGACTGTCAAGTTCGCTTAGCCAAGAACCTTAAACACATTAAGTTCGCTTATTTAGGCGAACTTGTTAAGTTCGCTTAACAAGCTTTCGGCGAACATGCTATGTTTGTTTCAACATCTACAGGCGAACATATTAAGTTCGCTTCACTGTTCTCGGGCGAACATATTAAGTTCGCTTCACTGTTCACAGGCGAACTTAATAGCTTTTCATCTTTTTTGCCTTAAACAAAATTTTTACCAACTTCAACCTGTAAAATCTTGAACTTCCGTCAGCATTATATATTCGATCCAATCCCGAACAATTTTAATAAAAGATTAGAATTTTCATGGAAAATAAAAAACAAAATCTTTTTGAATTTTATCTATACAAACGGAAACACATATTTTTGAATTTTTATCTGTACAAACTGAAACACATATTTTTGAATTTTTAACTGAATAAACTGAAATCACATATTTTTGAATTTACATCAGGAGTAAGAAGATCATATCAGTATTCGAGTAGTTCATCACACATTGTAGCAATAACCAAGGGTAACTTATGATATGAAACAATCCAACTCATAGTGTACTTATGTATCTTTTCCAGTATATGAAAACCCTACATATATATTTCCTTGACGTATTTCTCTCAAAAGTCTCTTGTCTCTTTTCTTTTCTAACAATTTACTTTTTTTTTTCAAACATATCAATCTATTTGAATATTATTGAAAATGATACGCGATAAATTTCAAAGTAAATAAGATTAGGTTATGAAATGTTCAATTATTCATACCGAATTTGTAATGTAAAGTATGAAATCTAAAATTTGTCAATATTATATAATTTGAAACTATAAGCGTTTATACTCCAAATTCATGTGATTTAGTACCATGTAGATGAAAAACATCATGTACCCCACATATATGCCAAACAGAAATATAAAATGCATTATCTTCAAGACATATACAGTTTATTTTAAGATTAGATCAATTTCCAAGATGAAATTATCTCATTTAGCACAAGTATAGAAGCAGATCCCAAAGGATATAAGAATCATGATGATTCAGAATCACAAGATTCTAATGAATTGGCTGAATAGTGAGAATCAACAGATTCAGGTATGAGGATCCAACTATTATCTGGATAAAATTCAATGGAGTCAGACTAGATGATGTATCTAACTGATCTAAGGGCAAATATATGTTTCAACTGATTTTGAAAACATATCTTAGTTCAACAACACCTTGCATGTTTTTCGGGGCATGGGCAGTGAAGTGAACTGAAATAAGTTTGTGCTTAAAGATATAATTCGATATTGGTCTCATGAAATTCTTTAAAACCATATATTCTTTATCTGATAATGATCTTTTACACACACACCCAGGCATATAATGGATTCAAATCACAGATGTAATCATATTATATTTAATTTTCACACTACTATTAGTTTCAAAACGCTTCTAGTCTATTGACAATTCAAGTTTCAAAACTCATACACAAATTTAAAAAATTATCAAAATTAGAGCATTCACAACACTATCATTTCACATTTACGCAGACTTTGAAATTTAGATCAAATCAAATCAGTTTAAACAATCATATATCAAAGGTCTACTAAGGTCGTGTGAAATGAACTAATCACTGATGTACTATCATTTCTTCTCAAACCTCTAATGATGTCAAAAAAAAATTTATATTTTTCAATTTGTTTTGACTTTTTATAAATTAACAACTTTTTGACTGAAATGTAAATGCAAGAATGTAATAAAGCAATAAAATAAATTTAAAAAAAACAAAATTTTCATGAAATTCTGATTTTGAAAAGCTTTTAAACAAATCACCAAAATTATCATCAGTGTGTACCTTGACCAGCTCAATCAACCTTTTCTCTGCACAATCACGAATAAAATGATATCGAATCTCGATGTGCTTAGTTTTACTATGTTTAATAGGATTATTAGTTATGGACATAGTAGCATTATTATCAATAAGCATAGGGGTTCCGGTGAAATTTAAGCCGTAATCTCTCAATTGCTGTTGTATCCACAGGATCTGTGAACAACAACTTGCAGCAGCGATGTATTCTGCTTCGCATGTAGAAATGGAGACTGTGGTTTGCTTTTTGCATTGCCAGGATACAAGTCGATTACCTAAGAACTGGCAACCACCTGTTATAGATTTCCTGTCCAGACAACAACCACCAAAATCAGAATCAGTATAAGCATTGAAATCAAAGTTAGAACCATGAATATACCATAGCCCCAAACATTGTTTTCCTTTTAAATACCGAAAGATTCTTTTCACAGCGATTAAGTGAGATTCTTTTGGCTTTGCCTGAAATCTGGAACAGATGCACACGACAAACATTATATCCGGCCGTGAAGCAGTTAAGTACATGAGGGATCCAATCATAGCTCTGTAAAGTCGACAATCCACATCTTTTCCATCCGGGTCAGAATTCAACTTATGATTGACCGGAATTGGAGTATCATATGGGGTACAGTCCTCCATCTTGAACCGGCTCAAGATGTCTTTGACATACTTGGACTGATGAATAAAAAACCATCTTCTTTTTGATTTACTTGCAAACCTAAGAAAAACGACAACTCTCCCATAGCAGACATTTCAAATTTTGACTTCATAACACCCTCAAAATCTTTACATAACCGTTCGTTTGTCGAACCAAAAATAATATCGTCCACATAAATCTGTACCAGTAGGTAATCTCCTCCTGATTTCTTTATGAATAAGGTCGAGTCTATCTTTCCACGAACAAAGTCATTTGCCAAAAGATGTGTGGATAATGTTTCATACCACGTACGAGGAGCCTGATGAAGACCATAGAGGGCCTTATCAAGCTTGAAAATCATATTCGGATTCAGTGGATCTTCAAACCCCAGCGGCTGACACACATAGACTTCCTCCTTGACCTTTCCATATAAAAACGCACTTTTGACGTCTAATTGAAACACCTTAAAACTTTTAAAAGAAGCAAAAGCTAAAAACAGCCTTATAGCTTCGAGCCTCGCAACCGGCGCATAAACCTCGGTGTAATCAATCCCTTCCTGTTGATTGAAGCCTTGGACAACTAATCTCGCCTTGTTGCGTCCCACGACACCTCGATCGTCTTTCTTACATTTAAACACCCATTTTGTTCCTATCGGATACGCACCTTTCAGAAGATCAACAAGATTCCAAACCTTAAGTTTGTCAAATTGAGCAAGTTCTACCTGCATAGCTTCTATCCAATTGTTGTCATTTAAAGCCATCTCAACATTCTTGGGTTCAACCTGCGAAATAAAGCATGAATGTGAGCAATCATCAAGAACACCAGAATCTTTAATGCATGTATTCAAACAAGTATTGTCAACAAGAGAACGTGTTTTCACTCCATCCTGTAAATTTCCAATTATATTTGTCACCGGATGAGCTTTGAGTTCCTTGATGGATGCAACCTCAGGAACCGGCAACACGTCAACTTGGATAGATTCAGATTGATAAGAATAATCCTGATTAATAGGAATTTCCGAGTCTAAATTTGTAGGAATCTCCCCCTGAGCCTGTGTCGAAGGTAAAGAATCATCACCCAACAACGGATCAGCAGAAGAATATTGAAAAATAGCATTATCCTCCTCACTCTCTGAATCTTGTGGACCTGAACAAGAAGCAACATTTGGATCGGCAACAGAAGTAGATGGAATCGATGAATTTGGAACTGCAGTTGGTAGAAATCCATTGTGCTGAGTATCCTGATATGACTCATAGAGAACAGCAGCATCTTCAACAGAAATATCAGGAGGTAGATGAAAAGACTTGAATAAGTTTTCATAATCAAATGCCCAATCCGGACCAATCGCCATTTGTGGTAATGATCGATTTGAACAGTCAATATGGAACCATTCTTCAAGTTGGCGTGTCTCTTTGTTATAAACCCTTTTGGTTGTCGAATTAGCCACATACCCCAGAAAAATCCCTTCAATAGCCTTCGGACTGAATTTTGTTGGGACATCTCGAACTTTCATTAGGGTACACGGATTACCAAAAGGTAGTAAATAATCTAGATTTGGCTTTCGATTATTCAGCAATTCATAACACGTCCTATTGTGTCGCTTGACGGTCAAGACCCTGTTCAAAACGTGACACGCAGTATTCATAGCTTCAGCAGCCCAAAAAGTGACTGGAAGCTTAGAATCTGCAAGCATCGTGTGAGACGTTTCGACCAACGTCCTGTTCTTTCGTTCAGCAACACCGTTTTGTTGAGGAATATATGGCGCACTGAATTCATGATGAATTACTCTTTGTAGACAGAATAAGCCCATTTTGCTATTCTTAAATTCGCTGCCATTGTCACTCCGGATTCTTCTGACTTTCAGATTGAATAAATTCTCCAAACCCAGGATTAAGTATTGCACCAACTCAGTGGTTTCAGCTTTAGAAGAAAGAAACTTAACCCAAGAAAATCTGGAGTAATCCTCAGTTACTACCAAGCAGTACGATTTTCCACCAATGCTCCTGATACTAATAGGACCGAACAAATCCATATGCAGCAACTCCAAAGGAGTTTCGATAGAATTCGTCGATTTAGATTTGTGAGATTTCTTTTTTTGCTTCCCCTTCTTGCAAGGAATACAATCATCAGGAACTGAGAATTTCATCTTTGGGATCCCAAGAACCAGATCATTCCTAACAATGTAGTTCATCTTCCGGTAGTTAATGTGTGCTAGCTTCCTGTGCCACAATATTGAATCAGATTCCGACGCCTTGGAGAGTAAACATGTTGGAATTGAATCCGTTGTAGTGGCGACATTCATGTCAAGGACATACATGTCATTTCTCCTTGGAGACTTCATGAGAATCCATTCATCAGGAATCACAAAGCCCGGTTTCAAAATATAGCATTCAGCATCGTTGAAATGGAACGAAAACTTCTTGTCACAGATTTGTGATACGCTTAAAAGATTGTGTTCCAGCTGCTCAACATAATTCACCTTTTCAAATTTGACTTTATCATTCTTTAACGTTCCCTGTCCAGTTATGTACCCGCCTTTATTACCCGCAAAAGCGACATAACCACCATCAATTTGTTTAACATCTTCAAGCAGTCTAACATTCCTTGTCATATGTCGAGAGCAACCACTATCCACATACCATGTATTGTTGATAGTCCTCCTTGGTTGTCCCTACATAAACAACAAGAATCAGTTAGAAATCGGAACCCAAGCCATTGTGGTCTTGGGTCGTCCAGATTGATCAAAATAAACAAGTTCTTGTAATTTACAATCAATCTTATCATTCACTTTTGGAACAGAAGTTTGACAATCAGACTTTTTTAAAGAAGATCTATTTTTATTATTTTGAAAAACATTATTTGATATATTAATGTCAGATTCAGATGTTTCCAAAATTTTCTTTAATTTTCTATTTGTTCTTCTCCTTTGAGGTCTAGACAATTTAACCTCCTGCTGAGAATCTTTTGAAATTCCAACAATAGGAACCTCAAGTTTCTCTTTGCATACAAAAGATTTAGCATTCAATTTATCCTGTTGTTTAAATCCAGAGGATTTAACAAACGATCGACCAGGCAAATTTTTCTCCAAGCTAGAAGACGACTTTCCCTCATCTTTTCTTTTCAGAATCATCACTACTTTCAGTTGTGAATGAACAGTCTTCATTTTACCCAGGTTCTTGTAAGAACAATTTATTAAAATGTGACCAGCCTCATGACAATGAAAACACACTCTTCTTTCTTGATAAGTTCTGAAATAAGAGGTTTTCTTTGAATTTGAGGATCCATCAGATGAATAAGCTTCAGAGGAATGTCCAGAACAATTTATCGGCTTCTTTGGAACATAAGCCCGTGTTGGCACCTTTGAAGAATTCACTTTTTGATAACCAGCCGCAACAAACCCACTTGACTGTAAGATTGGAGAAAGTTTAGTTGGAACAACTTTCACCTCTTCGGGTTCAGTCATAATGCATCTATCCCGGGTAACAGTTTTAACAACTGTTGGGTCATCATTTTTTACTTCTTTTGGAATGCCCTCGACCTTCTTTTCATCGAACAGTTTTACAAAACATGTCCTAACACATACAAGTGATATCATATATGAATTACAAAAATCAAAAAGCATTTACGACATGTTTTCTCCCCCAGTTTAAACAGTAAAAAGGGGCCGTGAAAAATCACATGCGTTGCGTAGTAGGTAGTATCACATAAATGAAAGACTTGGAATCTCAAGCGTTAGCCTGCACGGCTTACGTATGCCCTAAAATTATAAACACATAAATTAGGGACAATTTGGGAATTGTGACGACTACACGGAAAGTTAGAATGTCCTAACGCATTCTAAGGATTTAGGAATAAATGAACGTGTCGACGGAGTTATATATATATATATATAAATATATACATATATTATTATAATAATTTTAGAGAATTTGCGTCACACGTCGAATGTTGATAACGGATAATAATTAAATAATTATTTTCATGCGTTCGAGTCATTTACAAAGGTTAGGAAAATAATATAATTTAATATATTATTTTTAAGTTCGAAAGATTTACTAAATAATCCTAGGAGTGGAAAAATAATAAATATATTATTTTTTAATCAGGGTAAATAACGGAGGTAAATAATATAATCATTTATATTATTTATGGTTTTAAAAATGCCACACAAGATAATTAAATGAGTCAAACTAATATAATATATATATTATTTTTATTAACAATGAATACGGGTTGAAAATAATATAATTATATTATTTTATACGAGATTAAGGTTTGTAAATAACGAAAATATATCATTTTCAAAAGTGGAAATAATAATAAAATAGGTTACAAAATTTAAACCCGAGCCTACAGATTGTTTCATGGGCTAAAATACATTTATATAATTTTATAAAAGTATAGGGTTTGATTTTTAATAATTTAAAGTAATTAAAAATTTTCTAAAAAAATAAATGTGGGAGCCCGGCCTCGAACCCGGGTCTCTCCCACACATACACTCTGTTTTAACCAGTCTCGCCCGCTAGGGTATCGCACATGAAACCGTTCCCAAATTGTTTTAACCAACTGGTCCAGTGGGTTCTTCTTCCCCACGTAGGCCGAAGCAAACCAGCCCCATCCTCATCGATTTCAACTTCGATTTCGCTCGATAGCATAGGGGTTTTGTTAAGCAAGAGTTTGTGAAACTGAGGGTTCGTTTAATTTGAAAATTATCGGGTTTAAGATCGTTAAATTACAGAAAAGGGGCCGTAACCCTAGTTTATGAACACAAAATCGATTCGAAGGATTCTGATAATAGAAGTTGTTAGAATCATAGGGTTTTTGCTAATTGAAACCTTGCGAATCCGTTGATATGGTTTAATTGCATTGAAATTGTGTTTAAGATCAAAAACCCCAAAACGTTTCAAGAACAAACCCTAGTTTCTGGATTTCGAATAATTCGATGATAGGGTATTAAATTAACATAGGGTTATCGTTAAACGAAGGGTTGCGAATCTACTGATACGTTTTAATTTGATTTAAACAGAGTCGGGGGTAGTGTTCGACTAAATCCTGACAGAACAAGAACGCTAGAATTCGAATGTGAAGAATTCGATAGTTTAAGCCCCAATTATGATAGGGCTTATGTTCAAGAAGTGAAAGCGAAACTGTAGGTGTGTTTAGATACCTGAATTGGTGTGGAATTGATAGTCATCGACTGAAACTGATTGTAGGTATAGGTAACTCAACTACTGATCGAACTCGTGATATGACGTTTCTATAACACGAAGTGCGGAATCCTTCGTGTTAACGTTTGTATACTAACCGATAATCCAAACAACACGCGTAAATAAACTTCTCCAATATATTCAGATTCACAATGGTTTACAGCAGACAAATCGTTCTCTCTGTTCTGTTCTCTATGTCTAATGACTCTGTAAACACATATATATAGAAACTAACATGCTGTAATTGAACTTGTTAAGTTCGCCTGAAACAGACTAAGCGAACTTAACAAGTTCGCCTCAGTTAGACCTAAGTGAACTTTTTAAGTTCGCCTCTGATAGACCAGGCGAACTTAACAAGTTCGCCTCTAGACACACTTGTAAAAACACTTAGCAACTTTAAACAATTACATAACAAAAACACAAAGACATAAAATCTAACTATTACAAGCTTTTGTCATTACAAATCTATGTCCTAACAGACTCCCCCTTGACAATAGCTTGATCTTCTGTCTTCAGTCTTTAACTTGAACTCTTCCAGTTGTCCGGTAGTCTATTGCCAGCATGCACTCCATATCTTCTGCATATCTCCAAAACTCTTTTATACTGCAGACCTTGTTCTTTCCATTCATCAGTATACATGATCTCATTATCTTTCTTTGAAAAATTAATAAGATTCATTGCGTCATAGAAACACACAATGACCTTATTATCTTTATCTTCAACCCTTGCTTCACCAGTATTAACATCAACATACCACCATTTCACATTCCCAAGAAAGTCTTGAGGAATATTCTTTAATGGTATGTTGTGAATAGCACGTATTGGTCTATACTTGTATCTCTAGGTTACTTTCCCAGTCTTAGGATCTGTGTTCTTCACTCTCTTTCCCTTCTGTGGTTTCAGTCGTTCATACTTACCCGAACTACCTTCTTTCTTTATCAGGTTTGCTATCACATCAGCCAAACCATTCTTCGATCTATTTATGAGTGGCTTCGAAGCTAGACCATTTATTTCACACCTCGGCAAGGTGTTGAAATATTTGATCCTTGGCTTTAAGTATTGAACACCGTCAGATCGTTTAATTGCAAATATTTTTGATTCACCATCATAGAACCAACTTATGATCCTTCCTATACACTGCTCTTTATTCACATATTTCTCTTTCTAAGCAGGTTGTACTGGAGACTTGGGTAGCACCTTCATCCAACTGTTTACAACTTCTCTCCACTGTTCTCATGTCATTCCTATATCTCTATACATCACAGGTTCTTCATTAATCTTCGGAGACTCAGTGTGAGTAGTTTCAGTTTCAGCACCCTTATTGAATTGAAGATTCTCATCATCAGTATCCATCTTTGACTCAGCTGTATCATCAGGCATTGTGACGTCTTCAATAGAGTCCATAGAGTCAGTTATTCCGTCATAAGAGAACTCAGGAACAACATCCTCTTGGCTAAAGTTATACGGCACCTTAAGACCGTCACAACCTTCATAGGTAACACTGTCTTTATCTTTCTCTATTTCAATCTCTACTATTTCTCCTTCTTCTATCTCAGTATCCGACATATCATCTTCCATGTCATTGAATAAATCGTCAATGTCATCAAGACATTCAATCTTTTCAGCTTCCTCTTCTTCTGAATCTTGAAAGAATTCTAATAACAGAATTTCTTCTTCATTAGTACCAGAAGTATCTTTGTCTTTGTTTCCTTCAAGAGATTGTGATGTCGACTCCCCTGAACTCTAGATATAGGATTAGCGTCAGTGTATTGACGATAACCCTCAATACTTCCAGAAGGATCATTGTCTTCATCATCACGTCTTTGTATTGACTCTGTGTGACAAGTATCAGGTATCCTCAACTCCCCCTGAGCGTCAAGACGCTGAACGAGTTTGGACACTAATGCTTGCATATCAGCAATCTGTTGAGCTTGAGTCTGAATCACCAGCTGTTGTTGTGAATCAATAGACACAAGAGAGTTTACTTGTGTTTGTAGAGAAAGCACTTGAGATTCAAGGAAAGTAATCCTGTCAGAATCAGAAGACTTTGACGGACCAGCTGTTGATTGTGGAATAGAAGGACTAGAAGTAGTAGGAATCTCTGGAGGAACAGGAGATTGAACTGGAGATGGATCCTTAGATCGTGGAGGAGTAATTATCAGAGAAGCAACAAAATTTGCATCTTCAACTCCTTGAGAAGATTTTGCAGCAGCAATCGACGCAGACATTAACTTTTGACGTGTAGGATCTGGATTAAAGTCACTGTCAGTGTCAGAACTCTCATCTACCAAAGATCTTTTTCCAAGTACTGATCCGGAAGGAGGATCCCGAACAGACTTGCGTCGTGGTCGTCTGGCTTGAGATTTGATGCGTTTTCCAGCATTAGCCAGTGGAATAGCAGCCAACCTTTCATAATGACCTGGGGAAAAATCCCTAGATTCATCAGAATCAGTGCTGTCATCATCAGATGATATTGTATCACTTGAACTAGAATCAGCATCTGTCACCACATTCCCTTCTTGTTCATGAATGGGCGAGTTCACAGCTTCATCAACAAAATCATCCATGTTCATACCAAGATCTTGATTAGGATCATGAACGACCTCTTCTTGAACTGGTTCCTGAATAGGAATATCAACTGCAGCTTGTGGAATAGGAACTTGTTCAGGAATAGGAATTTGTGGAACTGGTATCTGTTGTTGTTGAACTTGTTGTTGATGTGGAACTTGTTGTTGGTGTGGAGCTTGTTGTTGTGCGGGTTGTTGTGGTTGTTGTTGTTGTTGTTGTGGTTGAACATTAACACCTTGAGCTTGAGCAAGTTCATTAGGATGAAACCAGTTGTCATTAGGTGGTGCAACATAATCAGGATTGATTAAGTGCCCAAACAGTGGAGTATTGACAGGAATCAACGCAGCATTTTGCTGTTTCACCTTTGTACAATCGGTAAAGATACGTTTTGACATCGGAGTCAAAGTCAATCTTATGGCATGTTGTGGAAGATATGGAATAAGATGATTGAGTATCATTTGAATAAATCTAGGATACATCAAGAAACCTTGACCTTCAGCTGGATTTATCTGCATTTCCATCTCCCGATAGAAATAAAGAGGAAAATTGAATCGTTTATTCAATGTTAAGGCCACCATTGCTGTTTGAAGTGCCATCTTCAAGCCATCTGTACCAGCTTTTCGCGAAGAGATGCATTGTATAATCACATGCATAAAATACCTCCATTCACCCACTAATCCACCTTTCCTAGCTTGTGTATCATTTTGTCTTCCACGATATCCCATCCTTTGAAAACAACCCATAATAAGAGTGTTAGGATAAGATATTGGATCTTCAGCATTTCCACCCAAATCAAGAGCAACATGAATCGTCTCTTCTGAAATTGCAATCTCGGTATTATTTACTGTTGCACGAAGGACATGCGGTTCCACGTCGATATCTTGATGTACCGTATCCCAGAATTGTTGTATATACACCAAGCTAATATAGGGATCCGCAGATAATGCAACATGCAGTCTTGATCGATTCAGAAAATTGATGATGCCTTGAAAATGAAATGCTTCTAGCATATTAGGATCTAACAACGTCACTTGATTATGCTTATATTCAACACGTCGAGCCATCTGTGAAAATATCGGACAACACAACAAACATTAGTATACTTACACATATATGAAACACACATTTAATAATACACACAAACAAAGAAAAACAAAAAAATTTCAAACAAAAAAAAATTTCAAACAAAAAAAAATTTTAAAAAAAATAAAAAAAAATCACAA
This sequence comes from Smallanthus sonchifolius, assembly GCA_023525975.1. NCBI lineage: Eukaryota > Viridiplantae > Streptophyta > Magnoliopsida > Asterales > Asteraceae > Smallanthus > Smallanthus sonchifolius. The sequence continues at coordinate 72,216,978 of CM042025.1, forward strand.
GTCCTCTTCACTTCTGACCCCTAGGCGAACTTAATAAGTTCGCTTAGTAGTGCAAGAGGCGAACTTATTAAGTTCGCCTGACAAGTTCGCTTGGAACAAGTTCGCCTGAACCTGAGACGTTTCAAATTCAAACACAGATTTTCCAAACTTTGGCAAATCGATAGAAATCGTGAAATATGCATATAAAATCAATCGAATAACACATTATAACCAAAAATGATGATCAATTTTATATTTAGGTCAAAAATTAGGTCAAAAACGTCCCTGAAACAGTCCGACGAAAACCGAGATTAAAAACCATCGAATACACTCAATATAGCTGATGAAAATCGACGAAAATACCTTTGTTAGATTCGCAATTCAATTTTGATCAAGATTCAACCAGAAAATAACACTCACAACTCAGATTCAAAGTTTTGAGAAATTTGGGCAAGTTCGCTTGAGTCGGAGGAAGACGATGAGTAAGACAAGTTCTCCTGAATCAACCCTTATTCAGATTAAGTTCGCTTGATTAAGCGAACTTGTTAAGTTCGCTTAACAAGCCTTCGGCGAACAAGATAAGTTCGCTTCACCCTTAAGTTCGCTTCACCCTTAAGTTCGCTTCACCCTAGACTGAAGATTAAGTTCGCTTCACTGATTTAAGCGAACTTATTAAGTTCGCTTCACTGTACACAGGCGAACTTAATTAACTTTCAACCTTTTTGCCTTGAACACAAATTTTACCAACTTCAACCTTTCAAATCTTGAACTTCCGTCAGCAACACATAGTTGATCCAATCCCGAACAGTTTTAATAAAAGTTTAGAATTTTCATGGAAAATCAAAATCAAAATCTTTTTGAGTTTTATCTATACAAACAGAAACACATATTTTTGTTTTTCTCTGAATAAACTGAAATCACATATTTTTGGTTTTTCTCTGTACAAACTGAAATCACATATTTTTAGTTTAAACATCATGAGCAAGAAGATCATATCAGTATTGAATTAATTCATCACACATATTATCAATAACAAAGGGTAACCTATAGTAAGAGACCATTCAACTCAATTTGTGCATTTTGCATCTTTTCCATTTTGAAACTCATTTAATTTGAATAATATTTGAAATGATACGCGATAAATTTCAAAGTAAATAAGATCAGGTTATAAAATGCTCTTTTATTTATACCGAATTTGAAATATAAAGCCTGAATTCTTAAAATTGTCAATATTATATTATTTGAAACTATAAGCGTTTATTCTCCAAATTCATGTGATTTAGTACCATTTAGATGATGAACATCGTGTACCCCACATATATGCCAAACAGAAAATAAATGCACTATCTTCAAGACATATATAAGATTTTACTAAAGATTATCCGAATATTCAGAATGAGGAGACATCACTTAGCACATGAATAGCAGAATCCAAATTGGATTGTATAGGAATCAATGAGATTCAGAATTGAATGATTCAATGTTTTGGCTTATATTTGTAAAATCATAAGATTCAGGTACGTGGATCCAACTGTTATCTGGATTATGAATTCAATGGAATCAGTAAAGATGATATATCAATATGATCCAAGGGCTAGTATATGTTTGACAGATGTTGTCAAGTACATATCTTGATTATACTTCAAATTGCATGCTTTTCGGGACATGGGCACTGAAGCAAATCGAATAAATAGTGCTAAGGACATAACCCGAAACTGATCTCATAGGAAAATCTTTATTAAAAGCTAATATTCTTTATCTGATAGTGATCTTTTAACGCACACACCCAGGCATAAAATGGATTTAAATCACAGATGTAATCATATTATATTTAATTTTCACACTACTATTAGTTTCAAAACGCTTTTAGCCTATTGACATTCAAGTTTCAAATTTTATACACAAATTTTAAAACAAATTATCAAAAATAGAGCATTTACAACACTATCATTTCTTATTTATGCAGACTTTGAAATTTAGATCAGATCAACTTATTTTAATCATTCATATATCAAGGTCTACTAAGGTCGTGTGAAATGAACTAATCACTGATGTACTATCATTTCTTCTCTAACCTCAAATGATGTCAAATTTTATATTTTTCAATTTGTTTTGACTTTTTATAATTTAGACTTTTGGACTGAAAATGTAAATGCAGAAATGTAATAAAGCAATAAAAGAACTTAAAAGAAAATTTTCCATGAAATTCTGATTTTGAAAAACTTTTATTCGGGATTGATCATACCAATCATTTTTATCAGGAATTCAAACCTGGTACGATCAAATGCCTTAGTAAACAAATCAGCAAAATTATCTTCAGTGTATACCTTGACCAGCTCAATCAACCTTTTCTCTGCACAATCACGTATAAAATGATATCGAATTTCGATGTGCTTAGTTTTACTATGTTTAACAGGATTATTCGTTATGGACATAGTAGCATTATTATCAATAAACATGGGGGTTTCTGGGAAATTCAAACCATAATCTCTTAATTGTTGTTGTATCCACGGGATTTGTGAACAGCAACTTGCAGCAGCAATGTATTCTGCTTCGCATGTTGAAATCGAGACTGTGGTTTGCTTTTTGCATTGCCAAGATACAAGTCGATTTCCTAAGAACTGGCAACCACCTGTTGTAGATTTCCTGTCCAGACAACAACCACCAAAAACAGAATCAGTATAAGCATTGAAATCAAAGTTAGAACCATGAGGATACCATAGCCCTAGACGTTGTTTTCCTTTTAAATACCGAAAGATTCTTTTCACAGCAATTAAATGAGATTCTTTTGGCTTTGCCTGAAATCTGGAACAGATACACATGGCGAACATTATATCTGGTCTTGAAGCGGTTAAGTACATGAGGGATCCAATCATAGCTCTGTAAAGTCGACAATCTACATCTTTTCCTTCCGGGTCAGAATTTAGCTTATGATTGACCGGAATTGGAGTATCGTATGGGGTACAGTCCTCCATCTTGAACCGGCTCAAGATGTCTTTGACATACTTGGACTGATGAATAAAGAAACCATCTTCCTTTTGATTTACTTGTAAACCTAAGAAAAACGATAACTCTCCCATAGCAGACATTTCAAATTTCGACTTCATAACCCCCTCAAAGTCTTTGCACAACCCTTCATTTGTCGAGCCAAATATAATATCATCCACATAAATCTGTACTAGTAGGTAATATCCCCCTGATTTCTTTATGAATAAGGTCGAGTCTATCTTTCCACGAACAAAGTCATTCGCCAAAAGATGTGTAGATAAAGTCGCATACCACGCACGAGGAGCCTGATGAAGACCATAGAGGGCCTTATCTAGCTTGAAAACCATGTTCGGATTCAGTGGACCTTCAAACCCCCGCGGCTGACACACATAGACTTCCTCCTTGACCTTTCCATATATTAAATGCACTCTTGACGTCTAATTGAAACACCTTAAAACCTTTAAAGGAAGCAAAAGCTAGAAATAGCCTTATAGCTTCAAGCCGCGCAATCAGCGCATAAACTTCGGTGTAATCAATTCCTTCTTGTTGATTGAAGCCCTGTACAACTAATCTTGCCTTATTGCGTACCACGACACCTCGATCGTCTTTTTTACATTTAAACACCCATTTTGTTCCTATCGGATACGCACCTTTCGGTAGATCAACAAGATTCCAAACCTTCAGTTTGTCAAATTGAGCAAGTTCTTCCTGCATAGCTTCTATCCAGTTATTATCATTTAAAGCCATCTCTACATTCTTGGGTTCAACCTGCGAAATAAAGCAAGAATGTGAGCAATCATCAAGAACACCAGAATCTTTAATGCAAGTATACAAACAAGTATTGTCAACAAGAGAACGAGTTTTCACTCCATCCTGTAAATTTCCAATTATATTTGTTACTGGATGATCTTTGTGTTCCTTGATGGATGCGACCTCAGGAACTGGCAACACTTCAACTTGAGTAGATGTAGATTGATATGAATAATCTTGAGGAATTGGAATTTCCGAGTCTAAATTTTTTGGAATCTCCCCCTGAGCCTGTTGCGAAGGTAATGGATCATCACTCAACAACGGATCAGCAGAAGAATCTTGAAAAATAGCATTATCCTCCTCACTCTCTGAATCTTGTGGACCGGAACAAGAAGCAACATTAGGATCTGGAGTAGAAGTAGATGGAATCGATGAATTGGGAACTGCATTTGGTAGAAATCCATTGTGCTGAGCATCTTGACAGGAATCATAGATAACAGCAGCATCTTCATCAGAAATGTCAGAAGGTAAATGAAAAGACTTGAATAAGTTTTCATAATCAAATGCCCAATCCGGAATAATCGCCATTTGTGGTAAAGACCGATTTGAACAGTCAATATGGAACCATTCTTCATCTTGGCGTGTCTCTTTGTTATAAACCCTCTTGGTAGTCGAATTTGCCACATTCCCCGGAAAAATCCCTTCAATAGCCTTTGCACTGAATTTTGTTGGGACATCTCGAAACTTCAGTAGGGTACACGGATTACCAAAAGGTAGTAAGTATTCCAGATTCGGCTTTCGATTATTCAATAACTCGTAGCAAGTCTTGTTATGTCGCTTGACGGTCAAGACCCTGTTCAAAACATGACACGCAGTATTCACAGCTTCAGCCCAAAAGGTGACTGGAAGCTTAGAATCTGCAAGCATCGTGCGAGCTGTTTCGACCAACGTCCTGTTCTTTCGTTCAGCGACACCGTTTTGTTGAGGAACATATGACGCACTGAATTCATGATGAATTCCTTTTTGTAAACAGAATAATCCCATTTTGATGTTCTTAAATTCGCTGCCATTGTCACTCCTGATTCTTCTGGCTTTCAGATTGAATAAATTTTTCAAACCCAGGATTAAGTATTGTACCAACTCAGTGGTTTCAGCTTTAGAAGAAAGAAACTTAACCCATGAAAATATTGAGTAATCATCAGTTACGACCAAGCAGTACGATTTCCCACCAATGCTCCTAATACTGATAGGACCGAACAAATCCATATGCAGCAACTCCAAAGGAGTTATGATAGAATTTGTCGACTTCGATTTGTGAGATTTCTTTCTTTGCTTTCCCTTCTTGCACGGAATACAATCAGCAGGAACTGAGAATTTCATTTTCGGAATACCAAGCACAAGATCATTCCTAACAATGTAGTTCATCTTCCTGTAGTTTATGTGAGCTAGCTTCCTGTGCCATAATATTGAATCAGATTCCGACGCCTTGGAGAGTAAACATGTTGGAATTGAATCCGTTGTAGTGGCGACACTCATGTCAAGAACATACGTGTCATTTCTCCTTGGAGCCTTCATGAGAATCCATTCATCAGGAATCACAAACCCCGGTTTCAGAATATAACATTCATGATCATTGAAATGGAACGAAAACTTCTTGTCACAGACTTGTGATACGCTTAAAAGATTGTGTTCCAGCTGCTCAACATTTTCAAATTTTACTTTGTCATTCTTTAACGTTCCCTGGCTTGTTATGTACCCGCCTTTATTACCCGCAAAAGCGACATAACCACCATGAATTTTAATCACATCCTCAAGCAATTTCACATTCCCTGTCATATGTCGAGTGCAACCACTATCCACATACCATGTATTGTTGATAGTCCTCCTTGGTTGTCCCTACATAAACAACGAGAATCAGTTAGAAAGTGGAACCCAAGCCATCGTGGTCTTGGGTCGTCCGGATTGATCAAAATAAACAACTTCTTGTAATTTACAATCAATTTTATCATTCACTTTTGGAACAGAAGTTTGACAATCAGACCTTTTCAAAGAAGAACCATTTTTATTATTTTGAAAAACATTATTTGATATATTATTGTCAGATTCAGATGTTTCCAAAATTTTCTTTAATTTTCTGTTTCTTCTTCTTCTTTGAGGTCTAGACAACTTAACCTCCCCCAACTTTTGGAATCTCAAGATTTTCTCCGCATACAAAAGATTTAGCATGCAATGTATTCTGTTGTTTAATTCTAGGGGAATTAACAAAAGATCGTCCAGTCATATCTTTCTCCAAACTAGAAGACGATTTTCCCTCATCTTTCTTTTCAGAATCTTCACCGCTTTCGGTTGTGAAGGAACAGTCTTCATTTTACCCTTGTTCTTGTATGGACAATTAATCAAAATATGACCAGGCTCATTGCAATGAAAACACACTCTTCTTTCTTGATAACTTCTGAAATAAGATGTTTTCTTTGAATTTGAAGAACCATCAGAAGAATAAGCTTCAGAGGAATGCCCTGAACACTTTATCGGCTTCTTAGGAACATAAGTCTGTTTTGGCACCTTTGAAGAATTCACCTTTTGAAAACCAGCCGCCACAAACCCACTTGACTGTAAGACTGGAGAAAGTTTTGTTGGAACCACTTTCACCTCTTCAGGTTTAGTCAAAATGCACCTATCCCGAGTAACATTCTTCACAACCTTTGGTTCCTCAATTTTCACTTCTCTCGGAATGCCTTCAACCTTTGAATCATCAAACACTTCATCCTCTGTATAAGAATCATACACCATGTCTTCACCCGTCACTGGATTCACTTTTAATACTGTCTTGGGATCAATCTTCTCTTCATGAATGATTTCAGGCTCAACCACATAATTTGCATTAAATGGTGGAGGAACAAACCCAATACCAGCAACTCTTTTTGTGGGATCAGCATTAGCATTGAACTAATCCAGAACTACAGATGAATTCTCAAACTGTTCCAGTTTTCTATGTAACTTTATTACCTCAGATTCTTTTTCAGAAATCTCCTTGTTCTTTTGGGCAACTACTTCATTTCGTTTTTCGATTTCAGCATAAGCCATATCTAGATGATAACCCTGCTCTTTGTATTTTAACCCAAGAGAATTTAAGTCTCTTTTCAAAGACCCAATTCTATCAATGCACAGCTTATCATTATCTTTCAGTTTCTGATTAACTGAATGCATTGATTTCATGTCACAAATCAAGTTTGTGTTATCATCCATGACTTTTTGCAGTTTATCTTTAACAGAAATACAATTAGAACAATATATATGACAAACAGAGTCTTTTACCTTAGTCGGATCAGACATGTCTGCCATGAATACTTTGGCAATTGGAATATTCTCTGAATCTTCACCAATTGAAGCATTTTCTGTAAGAACAATTTCTTCCTCAGCAACCCCTGACACAGCATCAGAATCAATACTTTTCTCTCTTTCTTCCTCATCATCAACACTTGGAACACTATCACCAACACATGAATCATCACTAGAACTTTCATCATCAGTAGACTCTTCTGGTTTTTCTGAATGAATTTCTGCAACAAAAGCCTGACTCACAGCAACCACCAAATCTTCCAGATGAATGCCCCAATCATAATTTTCATCGTTTTGAGCAACTAGAGCTGATGATGCAGATGCATGATTTGTATTACCAGAAAGACCATGACTTTGATTACCAGATGAACCATGTGACTGATTCCTATTATGCTGAAAGTTAGATTGCTTCTTCTGAGAATCAAATTCTACCTTTGGCTTCACACACTCCTTAGCAAAGTGACCATACTCTTGGCAGTTGTAACACCTAACTTTGCTCTTATCAAAACCCATACGCGATCGACTATTTGAACCAATATATTTTCTCCCAGTTCTCTTCAAGAAATCTTTAGCTTGTCGCATTAACATGGCCATATTCCATTGGATATTCATTTCTTCCAGATCAACATGGTCAATCTGTCTGAAATCTTCTTCTATTACCTCAGGATCATGTATTTTACCTCCAATGAAATTTTCATATGATGCCATGAATGAAGAAAACATAGCAAGATAATCATAAGCAACTTTCTGATTCAAATGAGATCCAGATGATGTTGAAGCAGTAGTAGCAGAAAATCCAGAATGGCTTGTATGACCAGAATAAATTGGAACTCCAGAACACTGATCATTTGAAGACTCTTGAGCATCACCAGAAAAGAATGCCACTCCAGCACCAGATTTAACAACAGATTTGGCAAAATACATCGAGGGATCCTGGATATGCTCCATATTAGTCTCTTTCTTCTTCATATTCATGTCATGTGACTGAATCTTCCCCAGGACTTCTTCAAGAGACATGGTTTTGTACTTAACATTTTCTTTGATCAAAACCGTATACACATCAAACTTTGATGGTAAAGCCTCCAAGAATTTATCATTGATTTCCTCAGTCTCATATACCACGGATGCACTAGCCAGTTCACTAAGAAGATGATAGAATCTTGTAGCAAGATCATCCAAAGATTCATTTTGAAAATGTTTAAAGACTAGGAACTACTTCTTCAGTAACTCCTTTCTACTCTTTTTCACATCCAAACTCCCTTCACACCTTTTCTGTAATGCTTCCCATAGTTGTTGAGAAGATTTAAACTGTTTAAAACTGTGATAAATTTCCTTTGGTAGAGACATCGAAATGCTAGCCATTGCTTTCTTTTCTCGATCAAATAGCAGCTTCTCTTCAGTAGTTAAAGCTGACACTGGTTTCGGAACATCATCCTTACCCATCCATGAATAAGTAGGATGCGTATATCCTTCCAAAATCAGAATCCACAAACTAGTATCGGTAAAAGATACGAATTGGTCAAACCGATCTTTCCAATTTGAATAATCAGCTAGATTCAGCAACTTCGGAGGTTTTTGAGATGTACCAATCTCATTATCATAATTGAACATGTTTATGACTTGAACCATATTTGCCATGTTAAAAAGTATTGAACAGTTTTACCCTTAGGCGAACTTAACAAGTTCGCTTAAGGAGGAAATCTGGTAAGTTCGCTTAAAATGTGAGAAGCGAACTTAATAAGTTCGCTTGCTAAGTTCGCCTGCACAGGAACTCAGCAAGTTCGCTTAAACTGCTGTAACAGATTCAAAAGAATCTTCACCCAAACACGAACAGAAAACTTCAAAAATCATGATTTCTCAGCGAATTGATGGAATTTAAGGAAACTGAACCGTAGGATTGTGAATTTTATCAAATAGAACAGTTCTATCGGACTAATTTCGTTAAAAACACTTCCAAAAACACGAATTCAGCAGAGAAACGATCTTCAAGAACTTGAAAAACTCCATTGTTGCAGAAACTTCAAAAATGTTGAATTTCTTGTCGAATTGTACACAAAAACCGTCACTAATCACCGAGAATCGTACTTAAATCACGAGCATAAGCTCTGATACCACTTGTAGGTCTAGGTAACTCAACTACTGATCGAACTCGTGATATGACGTTTCTATAACACGAAGTGCGAAATCCTTCGTGTTAACGTTTGTATACTAACCGACAATCCAAACAACACGCGTAAATAAACTTCTCCAATATATTCAGATTCACAATGGTTTACAGCAGACAAATCGTTCTCTCTGTTCTGTTCTCTATGTCTAATGACTCTGTAAACACATATATATAGAAACTAACCTGCTGTAAGCGAACTTGTTAAGTTCGCCTGAAACAGACTAAGCGAACTTAACAAGTTCGCCTCAGTTAGACCTAAGCGAACTTATTAAGTTCGCCTCTGATAGACTAGGCACACTTGTAAAAACACTTGGCAACTTTAAACAATTACATAACAAAAACACAAAGACATAAAATCTAACTATTACAAGCTTTTGTCATTACAAATCTATGTCCTAACACTGATGCCGACAGTGACTGTGTTGGTCTCCGGCAACTTCGGGCTTGAATCCGGTTGAATTGGAATGTGCAACAGGTTCTTTGAGATTCGTTTGGAGTGTGCAGAGTTCTAATTCGTGCGAATAATATGAGAATTTGCCAAATCCGGCAACTAGTTGTTGGTCGACGGTTACTTGTTTAATTCTCATAATTAGAGTTAATTCGATTAAATGTCGGTTTTAATGGGTTAATGATGATCGTAATGATCATGAACGTGCAAAAGCAGTTTCGATTTCAACGAATTTCGGTTTGCAACGTTCGAATTTGATTGGAGCCGCGAAGTTGACTTTCAAAAGTTAACAAATCAGCTGAAAGAGATAAATTATTCACCTTGATTATAGGAATGAGCCTCTAAGTTGGAAATTATATATTATGCCTCTTAACTTGGTTTTAATAACGTATCGACACCTCTACGAGCATTTCTTCTTAAACCGTGCACTAAAACGAACGGGTGCATTTCTGCTTATGGATCACCTGGAACGAGTTTTGAGAGTGATGATCATTTTTGTTGTGAGTAAATTGAATGAACTGGTCCAACTATTTATAGGGCAAGTTCTGGACCCATGATAGACCGTTACGGGTGGTGACAGTCCGTCACCAGTTTAGGGTTTGCGTAGTCACAAGACACGCGTTACCCTCTGGTTACTTTGCGGCGCGACGGACCTTTACCAGGCGTCACTGTCCGTTACGAAGTGATACGTGGCGCAGCCTCAGAGTTTTGTGGCTATGACGGACCGTTATCTGGCGTGACGGTCCATCATAGGGTTTCCACACGTCAAAAATTGCCTATTAATCACTAGACATGTGGCAAGCCATCATTGTCCACGTGTTCGACCTGTAACAGACCGTTACCGTCCGTGACGGTCCGTTACCGTTTGATTTTCATGTTTTCAACTTTTTGGTCCTTCATCTATGGGTTAATTACACTTATAGTCCCTATGGTTTGTATTTTAGTCAAATCTTGGATGTTTTTGTAGCAGATGTTACATCCTCCCCACCTTGTTTTAATCTCGTACCTGAGATTATTCGAACAAGTGAGGATATTTCTTTTTCATTTCTGACTCCAGTTCCCACGTGTACTCAGGGCCACATCTGGAGTTCCATTTCACTTTCACAATCATTAATTTCTTTCTTTTCAATTTCTTTTCCTGCCTATCCTCGATTTGTAAAGGTTGTTCTACAAATTTCAATTTTTCATCCACCTCTATATCTTGGAGGGGTATTATGATGTGCTTAGAACGGTCTATAAAAAATAAACAATTTAACCTAACCTAGACACTCTAGTTAAAATCTATACTATCCTAAATACTAGACCATAATGACAGGCAAGTGAACCTATCAAGTGAAGTAAAGCCTAATGGAAGTGCGGATATCGAACCCATGAGACACTAGTGACAACTAACCTAGACTCTGACTCAACTAACTAACTGTTTATATGGGGGGTTTTGTGTTGTGATTCTAACCTATCAAACTAAAGAAATAAGTAAAGAAAACCAACTATTAGGCAAAAGACTTTAGACGAACTCACGAATGGAGAAAGCACTACCTGTTGGAGCATATTCTGGTGACAATGAGCTTGAAGATATTATGTCTTAGTCTTAGAATCTTCGACTTGTAATTGATAGAATTGTTAGCAACAGTTTAAGGGGAGTCTATTATGACATGTTTTGTAACTGTTGATAAAATTCTGTATAAGTTCATTGAGAGGCGAACTTAATAAGTTCGCCTAAGCATCTTTAGGAGCGAACTTGTTAAGTTCGCCAAAGGAATATTGTTCAAGTTCATAGAGAGGCGAACTTAACAAGTTCGCCTAAGCATCTTTAGAAGCGAACTTGTTAAGTTCACCTATAGCAGGTGTGTGTCTATAAATAGGAGTTTACAGATTCAGTGAAAAAGGACAGCAGAGGGACTTTGAACGAGTGTAATTCTGAGAATCTGTAAACTCTATGTTTTGTGGAATACAAAGATAAGTTTGTTTACATGCTGTTTCTATTGTCGATTGATATACAAACGTTAATACGGTAGGATTCCTTCCATGTTAACGAGACGTCCTGCCACGAGATTAATCTAAGATGAGTCATGTGGACCTACACTACCTAGACTCTGAATCCTATGCATGTACCTTGGAACTCTCTCGGATAGGAAACTATGATGGAATCGGGCTCTTAGAATATGACACACTTAGAAACCCTAGTGGATCCCAGATCATTTTCCAAGTGTGACCAAAGAGGAAACCCTAAGGGACGTGTAAAACTCACCGGTTAGTCGGATCACCTCGCCGCTATCTCCAACAATACTAAAGTACTCGCTAGACAGATTACCTCTCAGTCTCACTATCTCAATACACCTTTCAGTGCAAGGAGTAACCTGAATCCTCTCGATAAGACATGGAATAAAAACGATGCTAAGAATCCCTAGGGAAACCTCCTTTCAAAGCATTCACACCTGAAACCTTAACACCAAAGATTACCCGACTATTTCTCACCTCTCAGCTATCGAAATAGGAAGAATACATAACCCTAAAAGACTCTCAATCAATGTTCCTATGGAATACGACGCTAGTAAACCATAAACAAATCACAGACACACAGATAGTGACCTGATATGCAACCATAACTAAAAGACATTCAATAAGTAGCATATGGAACATTCAACCAATCATTAATCAAGACTAAATACACATACACATCCAATCAATTAAAAACAAGTCCTTTACTTTATTGTTAATCCATCATCAAATATCCAAAACCCAAAAGAAATCCAATTAACATGACATAATCATCAAAATCTAGGTAGCTATGGAGTCTAGCCAACATTCATGTTTAAAAACAATAAAACAGAAGAATCAAACATAGATATCATGGTTTCAATTCTGGAAAATTAAAACAAAGAAAGAAAACGTAAATCGAAGATGTAATCGACCCGATCTATGATCTCCCACTTCAATCCATGCTTCCAATTGGTCCTAGATGCTTCCTCCTACTTGAAATCGCCCAAAAGCTTGTTTCTTTACGTCTGGAAGTCGATAATAAACCCTAGAATTGATCCTAATCTTTTAAACCATGAAAATAGGCCAAAAAGCCCGTATCTGGGGTCTCTCGCGTACCGATAGGGGTTCCGGCCGCGAGAGACAAAATAGTCGCGCTGGTTTCCTGGTCCCTCGCGCACCGCGCAAAAAGGTGGGTTTCCCTTCACGTTTCGCGAGAACTAACTAGATTTTTATACTCCTTTCGTCGAAATATCCCAAATCCTTATATTATGGGTTCCGTAACTAATTTTCTAGCCCAAGATATGCCTCTATGAAGTTTGGAGTCTTTCGTGACTTTTACTTTCTCATCCCGTGTTCTCGTTTCCTTCACACTTCTTGATCGTTTAAGCTCTAATTCTTCCCAAATACCTACAAAAAATAATATAACTAAGTACAAGCTATAATTGAATGAAAACAACTATAAAACTATACAAAAAACGCTATAAAATACAAGGAAAACAAGGTGTGTTTCGCAACAAATCAAACATCCCCACACTTAACCTTTTTTCGTCCTCAAAAAAGAATCTGCAATGGAATCATAACTGGAAAATAACTTTAACAATCTCATTAATTTATCAGCTCAAATATAATTACGCGTTAATTGCAACAATTGGCATTTCTATTCGATTAAACCCAACCACTAACTAATCAAGCCTCTGATTGTGTTCTATTTATCACATTACCAAGCATATTAATCTATCTATTAGTCTCACACTCAAAAGCTACAGCTCTACCTAATCCCGTCTCAAGGTCATGTCTAGGCCTGGGTTAAACCATATAGATTTCCCACTATAAACAAAAACTTATATGTTTTAGGAATTAAGATGAATTATGGATCGAATGTGTTGATGCACTTTCCTGTGACAACACTCTGGATAGAGTCTTAGTTTGTATTTCTAATGTCTGTAATTTGTCTTTGTATGTAAGAGTCGTTATGTAATAGTTTATCGAGTTGTATTTACTTTTACATAATGTATGTTGTTTTTCTGCTAAGTGTTTTGCGCACTTACATGTGCGCAGGAGAAAGCTCCTGCGTACTTAGCAAGTACACAAGAACACCTCTGCGTACTTGTTAATTACGCAAGTGCAATTGGTCCTGTGCACTTGTTAAGTGCGCAGGCATCAGGTCTGTATAAATAGGATAGGTTCACAGAAGCTAAGTACGCAGATCCATTTGTTTAGACGAACTCAGTTTTGCTAAGTACGCAGCTTGTATTCTCTCTGTAACCGTCGAGTGTTTATAATACAAAGAACGTTTATTGTGACTCTCGTGTTTGGTTTACTTTGTTTAGTAAGACTCTCCACCTAGTCACGGGTATTCCGCAACCCGGTGCGACTAGTAGACCACTTGCATTTGATGATCCGACACACACGAAGAGACCTACAAGTGGTATCAGAGCATTGCTCTTGAATTCGAGTGTTGTAAGTGAGTTTGGAGACGTTTTACTGAGTTTTACAAGCAAAAAGAGGTATTTTTGTGATAAAAAAGGGGTAGCTCTTACTTTTTTAGAAGCAAAAATCTCTCAAAAACCGATTTTTTGTTGTGTATTTGTGTGTTTTGAGCATCAAAGGTTGGTTAGAAACTTGTTTCTGATCCTTTGGCTCGATTGCATTGATCATCAGCCTACTTTTCGCTGTCTCCGGCGATTTTCTGGTGACCGGAAAAGGTTGGTGAGAGTTGCTGAAAAGGTTTCCTGCGTACTTACCATTTTTGGTAAAAAGTACAGTTTTCTACGTACTTACTAACTACGCAAGAGTTATCTCCTGCGTACTTACAAGTGCGCAAGACTGAACTTGTGCGAACTTAAGTTATATCCTGCGTACTTAATATTTCCTCCTGCGTACTCAACAAGTACGCAAGAGTAAGTCTTAACTACGCAAGACCATTTCTCAAGTGCGCAAGGCCAAAACCAAGTGCGCAACAGTGTCTGATTTTTCTGATTTTTGACCAAGTAATTCACTATGTCGAACCTTCAGAATCTTGGAAACATGTTAAATTATGATAATGAAATCGGTACACCTCAGAAACCGCCTAAACTATTAAATGTAAACGATTATTCCAATTGGAAGGTGCGTTTTGAGCACTACATTTCATACACCGACTCATCATTATGGATACCAATCCTTGAGGGATATAAGCATCCCACACACATCTATCTTGATGAAGATGTGCCAAAGCCCATATCTAAGCTTGATGAAGAACAAAAGAAAGCTTATGATCGGGAAAAGAAGGCTCTTGGCTCAATCACTATGTCATTAACTCGGGAATTGTTTCACAGTTTCCGAGGCTACAACACCTCCAAGGATCTTTGGAAAGCACTTCAGAAAAGATTTGAGGGGAACAGTGACATTAAGAAGAGTAAGCGGGATCTTCTCCGGAAGTAGTACGAATGCTTCAATTTCATGGAAAATGAATCGTTAGATGATCTCATCTCTATATTCTATCATTTACAAACGGAGTTGAAAGCTTTTGAACTGAAATATCCCGATGAAGAACTGGTGGAAAGTTTCTTGATGCTTTGCCACCAAAGTTTGAGATGTATACAACCCTGATGAGGGAAAATCCTAAATTCTATGAGTTAACAGTAGATGAGGCAATTCGTAAGATTCAAGCTCATAACATGAATCTTATGAAGAAGGAGAGCTCGGGAAGACCTCAGTTACAGGACCCTTCCATGTATCATGGGACGACTTCTACTTCAAAATCATCGGGCTCTGGAATTGCCCTCTTTACTGGACACTCCAAAGAAGACCACTCAAATGGGTGTGGTGGTCATGCTTGTTATGCATCCGGATCAGGGTTGGGAACCAATCATCAACACACCTCAAGAAATCCTCCAGCTACATCTTCAACTAACCATTCTGCATTAGTCAAAATAGCTGAAGATCATGTAGCATTGTTTTCATCATGTATGCTTGCGTATGAGAATTTCATAGGCGGCAAGCTAACGGATCCTGAAACTATTGAATAAGACTTTAAGCAAGTGGATCCTGATGATATTGAGGACATGGATATTCAATGGAATATGGCCATGCTTTTGAGGAGGGCCAAGCGTTTCCTGAACAGAACAGGAAGAAAGTTCATTGGTGGACATTCTAATGCCAAGGTTGGATTTGATAAATCCAAGGCCAAATGCTACAAGTGTCTGAACTATGGACACTTTGCTCGTGAGTGTCAAAAAGACCGAGCACCGGCCTGTGGTTTCACCAGACCTAGCCAGGGAAACAGCCACGGCCACAACAACACTAGCCACCACAATCAACACCAAGGTGGTTCGTCAAATTCACTGGTAGCTCAGCATGATGAAAATTTTGATTGGGGGTGTTCATCTAAAGGACGCCATCATTGCTCAAACACAGGTTGGTCTCATGGCTGAGATCATGGAGCTGATGGAGGCTGAGAGAAAAGAAGCTGAGGAGAAGGAAGCTTCTGTAGCTGTTGAAAAGGAGTCTACCACTGTCGTTGCTCTCATGGCCATTGGAGAAGCATAGAGTTCATCATCTGAGGTAGATTCTAACCCTTTCTTTGTTATTTCTTGTTCTAAATGTGTAGAGCTAAAGCATGAAATTTCTAAGCTCCAAGGCAAAATCGAACCCCTAACTATGGCAGCTCATAATTATAAAGCAAACGAAAAACGTTTTAAAGAGTCTGTTGAAACGTTAAAAAAGGAAAAATGTGAATATTCTTTACAAATAAGTGAGCAACAAGTTCACTTGGATATTGCATATAGGGGGTTAGAAAAACGGAACAATGAAATCAACAAACTGCAAAATGAGATCCTGCAGTTAAAATGTACAAATGAGAAGTTGAAAAACTCTCGCTTTGTGGTGTAGCACTACGAATCAGTAGTGAGGAAAATGAAGGGTATAGGTCTTGGTACCAATGCCATTCCTCCACCAATAAGTGGGAAGTTTGTTAATAGCTTGATAGACATTGATCTCACCTGTCTAGATGAGTCCTCTGATAAGGATGATTCCCCTAAAAAGGATGAATCCTCAAGTAAGGCTAACTCCACATCTAGTGAGGAGTATGTTACTGCTTCTGAAGATGGGTCGGTTGACACTTGCCCTGAAGGAGTAGTCTCTGAGGAGTTGTTGACTGAATAGAAAGTCCACAAAAACGAACCTGATATCATTGAAACAAATGATAAACTTAAGGTAATGCTTTACGGGGGTTATAAAAATATTAACCAAGTTAAGAAAGAGGCTTTTTCAGATCCTTATGGGCTTGGTTACAAAGAGAATTTGCAAAAGTATTATACCCCCAAAAACCAAACTGAAAAAGGTCAGACTTCTGTTCATAAACCAACTCCTCCTGCTCATAATGGAGAGTTATCTAAGGCTAGATCTAATGAGCCTTACAAGAGAACTTATGTAGACAAGAGGAACTGTTTTCACTGTGGCATGGTTGGTCACATTTTTGTGAACTGTCCATCAAAGAACCAAGGGAAACGGCATGTTGTCTCACAGCCAGCCTTTATCCCTAAGTCGCCAATAGTGAAACCTCCCAGAAGTCCAAAGCAGAATGTGGTGAAACCACCAGTACAACCTATGGGAAAACCTAAGATTAAATCTGAGGCTAAACCATCTGTTGGAAGAAAGGTAAAGCAACCTGCTGTACCTCGTGTGTCTACATCTGGTAGTACACGCATTGGTGAGAAATCTGTGGCTAGACTCTCTAAGCCATAAAGAAGAAGAAGGAATAAGAGGTTGAGAAAGCTGGAACAGCTGACTAAGACTCAATCAGGTGAAGCTTCCACAAGTTCACCGGCTGTGGTTGAGCCAAAGTCTCCTGTTCTGGTTAAGAATCAAAAGAGATTCTGGAACAAGAAAGTTAAAGGTTCTCAATCTCCTGTTCCAAATTCATCCAAAGATTCACAAATTTTGAACAGTCATCATGACTGTGAGTTGAAAGAAGTAGTTTATTTTGAGAAGGATGGACGACCCAAGACCACAATGGCTTGGGTCTCCAAATCTAACAAATTCTTTTGTTACTCGTGCAGGGACGTCCGAAGGGTACTATCTCTAACCGTTGGTATGTAGATAGTGGATGCTCCCAGCACATGACAGGAAACATGGCCTTGCTTCAAGACGTTAAACCATTCAGAGGCGGCTATGTGGCCTTTGCCGGAGAAAAAGGCGGCAGTATCACGTGTCAAGGCGTGGTTTTGAACAGTTGTGTCAGCTTTGACAATGTCAACTTCTGCGAGCAGCTGAAGCATAACCTGTTGAGTGTCTCCCAAATGTGTGACATGGAGTACTCGGTGATGTTTGATAAATCAGAATGCTTGATTCTCAAACCTGGTTTTGAGGTTCCCGAAGACTGGATTCTGATGAGAGCACCAAGATCAAACGACACTTATCAGATCGATATGAGCGTGGCAAAAACCACCTCATCAGTTGCTACTTGTTTGCTTACAAAAGCGACAGAACTTGACTCCATCTTGTGGCATAGGAAACTCGGACATATTTCTTATCGTAAAATGAATCATCTTGTCCGAAACGGTTTGGTAACAGGGGTTCCTAAGTTGAGGTTTACCGTTGCAGATGACTGTATGCCGTGTAAAAAGGGCAAACAGCAACGGAAGTCTCACAAGCCCAAGCTCCAAAACTCTATCGATACCCCTTTGGAGCTATTACACATGGATCTGTTTGGCCCCATAAGTATCAGGAGTATTGGAGGTAAGTCGTTCTGTCTGGTTGTAACTGATGATTTCTCACGTTTTTCTTGGGTGCATTTTTTAGGTACAAAAGACGAGACTGCTGATATTCTTCAATACCTGATCCTGAGCCTGGAATCTCTTTGCAAGCTGAAAGTTAGAAGAATAAGGAGTGACAAGTTAGAAGAATAAGGAGTGACAACGGAACTGAGTTCAAGAATAATTTGATGGAACTTTTCTGTCTCAAGAGAGGGATCCGTCACGAATTCAGCGCGCCGTACACACCTCAGCAGAATGGAGTGGCTGAACGAAAGAACAGAACACTGATCGAGACTGCAAGGACTATGCTGTCAGATGCAAAGCTTCCTGTCACTTTCTGGGCAGAAGCAGTTAATACAGCTTATCACGTCTTAAACAGGGTTCTGGTTATGAAAAGGCACAACAAGACATGTTATGAGTTGATCAACAATCGACTTCCCAATCTTGATTACCTAGTTCCTTTTGGTATTCCTTGTTCCTTGTTGCTACAGTATAAAGACCGTCAGTCTAAATTTCATGCGAAAGCGGTGGAAGGCATCTTCTTAGGATATGTTGCCAATTCGCCCTACAAGAGAGTGTACAACATAGGAACTCGTACTGTCGAGGAATGGTTTGAAGTGGACTGTAGTAAACACAGCATTCCAGCAGAACCAAAAGGTCCAGCTTGGGGTTTTGATTATGATGCGCTATTCAAGTCCTTCAATCTTCCTGACTTATCTGCAGAAGACGCCGCAAAAGTCTATGATTTATTGCGTGGCGACATTGACTCCAGTTTTTCTACTCGTGCTACTGCACCAATTATAACTCCTGATTCCAATGTTGTATCTGCATCTGGAACTCATGACAATGATGACAGTGAAGATGTTCTTGTTGATGGAGATGACGCTCCAGCCAATCCTAACACAACTGTAGGAAATGAAGCTCCAGCTGATCCAATAAACATTGAATCTTCTTCCTCTGGAACACAGGTAATGGGGGAGTTAAGCACGAATCTAGATCCAGAAATTCAAGAACCGATTGTACCGGAGACGAGGGTGCATAGGAATCATCCAATTGACAACATTATTGGTGATCCTTATGCCGGTGTTCAGACTCGTCATAGAACCATCACTGAGAACTCCAGTCTTTACACAGAGATATTTAACACTGGTGTCATGGAAACATCTCTGCATGCTGTATTTGTGTCCCAGTTAGAGCCGAAGAATGTGAAGGAGGCTCTCACTGACAACTGCTGGATTGAGGCGATGCAAGATGAACTGTCTCAATTCCAAAAGTTCCACGTGTGGGATTTAGTTGACTTGCCAAAAGGCTTTCAGCCAATTGGTACCAGATGGGTGTTCAAATGCAAGACGGATGATCGTCATGTAGTTGTGAAGAACAAAGCAAGATTGGTTGCTCAGGGTTTTTATCAACAAGAGGGCTTGGATTACAATGAAGTATATGCCCCAGTTGCTAGAATTGAGGCCATTCGACTGTTCTTGGCTTATGCCACATATGTCGGCTTCAAGGTCTATCAACTTGATGTGAAGAGTGCTTTCCTTTATGGTAAGGTGCATGAAGAAGTCTATGTCACTCAACCTCCCGGTTTTGAAGATCCGCATAATATCAATAAAGTGTACAAGCTCGACAAAGCACTTTATGGTATTCATCAAGCACCGCGGGCATGGTATGAGACTTTATCTAAGCATTTACTGTCTAATGGTTTTGACCGTGGACAGATTGACTCGACTCTCTTCATACGAAAAGCAGGAGGTGACATTCTTCTTGTGCAAGTGTATGTCGACGACATTATCTTTGGGTCGACCAATGAAGGGATGTGTAGGGAATTCGAGAAGGTGATGAAGTCCAAGTTTGAAATGAGCAATATGGGTGAACTGTCATTCTTTCTAGGTCTGCAAGTCAGTCAAAGAGAGAATGGAATTTATCTACATCAAACTAAGTATGTGCAGGACATCTTGTCAAAATACAAGATGAGTGATAGCACTACTTATGGCACACCAATCCCAGTCAATCATGGTTTGCATCCCGACAGAGATGGAAAGGATGTGGACAGCAGGTTGTACCGTGGGATGATCGGATCACTTATGTATCTCACAGCTTCAAGACCCGATCTAATGTTTGCTGTATGTTTGTGCTCAAGGTTTCAGTCTCAACCGAAGGAGTCACATATGATAGCTGTGAAGAGAATTTTCAGATATCTGAAAGGGAAACCCCGATTAGGTCTTTGGTACTCTAAGCAGCAGTCATTCGACTTCAAAGCCTACACTGATTCAGATTATGGCGGTTGTAACCTTGACAGAAAGTCAACTTCTGGTGGATGTCAATTCTTAGGAGACAGGCTGGTCTCCTGGCAGTGCAAGAAGCAGTCAACGGTTTCTGTCTCAACTTGTGAAGCAGAATACATTGCTGCATCGAGCGGTTGTTCTCAGATACTGTGGATTCAGCAGCAGTTGAGAGACTACGGCTTAAACTTCACTGGAACTCCTCTATTCATTGACAACAATGCCACCATGTCCATCACAAATAACCCGGTGAAACACTCCAAAACTAAACATATAGAGATTCGCCATCATTTCATCCGTGATTGTGCTGAAAAGCATTTAATTGAACTTGTAAATGTTCACACGGATGACAATCTTGCTGACCTTTTCACAAAGGCATTTGATCGATCCCGTTTTGAGCATCTTGTCAACTTGATAGGAATGTTCAATCCTGAGTGAAAACTAAGTTTTCTTAACTCAATTCAATTCATGGAAGTTAAATTTTTAATTCTTTTAAATTTTCTGTACAGTTCTTTAGGTTTTAAAATATTTTACAAAAATCAAAAACAAAATAGAAAATGGAGAAAATTTCAAAGTTAACTTGAGAAAAGAGAAAATGATAGTACATCAGAAATGATCTAAACTTCATAGACTGCTCATATGGGAAATGATTGCGTCATGCTTACTTATCTGTTAAAAATTGTTATGTTCTTAATCTGTTTATTTACAAGTAATTTGAATTGTCAGTAGGCTGTATGCGTCTTTGAATCACTAGTAGTGTGGAAACTAAATCTAAGTTACAACTGTGATTTGAACCCATGTTTGCAAGCGTGTGTGAGTAAAAGATTAGAAAAGATCACTATCAGATAAAGGATGTTAGATTTTGACAATAATTTTCTTTTGAGATCAGTTTCGGGTTATGTTGTTAGCACAATTAATGTGGTTCATCTCACTGCCCATACTCACAAGTATGCAAGGAAAGATTGAATCAAGACATGTCTCTACATTAACCGTTGAGCATGTATTCACCCTTGAATCATTCCTGGTTCATTGAAATCAAATCCAGATAAAAGTTGGATCCCCTTACCTTATAATCAAACACCATGTTCATTATCCCGAATCATCATACCGATATTCAAAGAAGAAAATCACATGAAACCAAGACAAAAGAATCACTCGATTCTGAATCTTATGATTCCTGATAATCCTTATGGATTCTGCTTGATTTTTCTGTGCTAATTTATGTAACTTCATTCTGAAAATTAAGAAAATCATTGGAAAAATCTTAGATGCTTTGAAGATAGTGCAAAATATCATAGCATATCAGTGGGGTACACTTTGTATATCTTATAATTAAATACCTTAATACACAAGAACGTGATACAAAGATGCTTATAGTTTCAAATCTTATAATATTGTCAACTTGAATTACTTGTTTATGTGCTTATTACGTATGAATAAAGAGTAATACATGACATGATCCCATATTCTTTGATGTTTATATTGTATCGTTTTTGCTATAAGTTAGCCTGATATGATCCTCTGCTCGTACCTTTGATCAAAAATAGCTTGTGTAAATGATTGTATATATCTATCTTGAAAAGAACAAAAAGATTTTAAGTTTTTAAGTTTATGCATAGTTCAAGTTTAAATCAGAAAAAAAAAGGCCAAAAATATTTTATGTTTAATCCTCATGAATTGTATTTGAATCCTCTTGGTTGAATATTTTTATCTTGTTCGTTATTTGACTTGAAAATCTTCATAAATTCTGAGTTGTAAATTGCGCACTTAAGGGTTGTGCGCACTTGTCAAGTACGCACGAAGTAACACTTGCGCACTTAACAAGTACGCAAGAGTTAAGCCTTGCGCACTTGTTAAGTACGCAAGAGTTAACTCGTGCGCACTTAACAAGTATGCACGAACATTAAGTGAGGGGTATAAATCAGAGACTTAGAACATTTTTTAAGCTTTCACGCTTTCAAACCCAAAGTTTCCCTCTGCAATTTTACTCTCAAAAAATCGTTTGTGTCCAATCATCTTCTCGTCCCGTCCATACTTTCATCATCGTATTCCATCTCAGCGGTGATATTATAGACCGATTTCATCCGTTTAATCGTCACTTTGGACCGAATTCTGACCTAGAATCTTTTTAGGTTAATGCCGACAAAATTTGGGGTAATATGGGGTTGTTTGGGTAACTTATTATCTGTAACAAGCTAATAGGAAGCTTTAATCGACTCCCTAATCATCTCATGGTCCTCGATTGATCCGTCATTTGAAGTTGAACCGACAGTGGGTCGGCGACGGGTCTAGGTCAAAAATTGAACGAGTGTAGTGTTGATAATGGTACCATAGGTTAGAATCCTTGATTCCGACCTAGTGGCGACCTAATCAACCCACATTTTGAACGAATTACAAGTTTCGGAAATTTTTGCTAAGGGTTATTCTTGCGCACTTAGCAAGTACGCAAGAAATGCTTCTTGCGTACTTGTTAAGTACGCAAGAGGAAAATCCTGCGCACTTACTAAGTGCGCAGGACCAACACTTAGAAATTTTTCCTAAGTCTGAAAATTTTTTCAAAGTGTAACTATTATACTATGTCATGTGTGTCTACTTCCAGTGTTATAAGTTGTTCTGAATATGTTTTCTGTGTGTGTTTGCAGGCTATGGCTCGTGCATTCACTGACGAATTCAACCTAGTGGCTAACACCGAACCAGAATGGAAAGGTGCAGACTTGCAATACAGGGAGATTGTGGATTTTCTCAACAGATCAAGAATAAGTTATGCAATCTCAGCAAACCCAACAGTCTCAAGACCTTACCTGGAGCAATTCTGGGAGACTGCAGAGCACGATTGCACGGTATCCCCGAATGTCATAAGGGCTACCGTTGACGGTCGGGGTATTGCTATCTCCGAGGATACAATAAGGAGAGTTTTGCAGTTCGGAGACCTTGCCACCGACCCGACATCCTATCCAGATTACTACGTGGATGGGTGTTCGAGGCACAGAATGGGATATGTCGGGGCAAGGGACTATGCTTCCTACAAGAAGATGTGGGTATTGGATCAACGGCGTTACTTTGCCCACATCATGATCGTCTGCATCTCATCCAGGAAAGCGGGGAAAGATGTCTTGGGTCATGACCTAGCAGCGGCCATGGTGGGCCTGTCTCTCAATCGGGGCTATAACTTCTCTCGCTATATCTTCAAAGCACTAAATGACTAGATAAATACAGCAGAGAGGTTCAGGTTCCTTTTGTACCCGAGGTTTGTGCAGCTACTGATCGATGATGCACTGCCAAACCTATGCGCTATCGGGGAGAGACTGCAGGTAAAAAGGGTGGACAAGAGAGTCTTTGCTCAGTTTCTAAATCCAGGCAGTGTAGAACCTACGCCTGCGCACACTGACCTCTTTGGCCACCTACTGAATGAAGCATACGTCGCTCCTGAAGATTGGAACTGGTATAGTCCCAACTCAGCACCATAGATGAGTGATGACTCTGGTGAAGAGCAAGAGGAAGAGCATGATGATGATGACGGTGATGATGAAGGTGATGATGAAGGTGATGTTGGTGGTGCTGAGGAATCTGATTCGGAGGCAACAGAATCAGATTCTTCTGATTCCGATGACGCACCATCACAGGCACATCCGAGAAGGTCGGCGCAGGTAACCCTGCCTGAGTCGTCTTCAAAAAGAAAACGACAAAGCTCGAGCAGCGAATATGAGCCGGCTTCCGACTCTGACACTGCTCTACAAAGACAAAGGCGAGAGAAAGCCAACAAGAAAAGGGGCGATAGGCAAGAGGTTGCTATCCCCAGGGTTGAAGAGATTCCGACTGTGCAGCCAGTACAAGTTGAAGCTGCCCGTCCAGAGTCAGAATCTACCACGCCAGCACGGAAACTGTTTAGAAGGAGGAGAAGGCCACTGGTACAAGCAGATGTGGCAGTCACGGCGGTCACAGAGGTGATTCCTGTGACGGTGACCCTCCCTACTCCAACCGTCCAGGTGACGGTGACTGCTCCACTTCTCACGGAGTCAGTCACCATCACCCCAACCATAACTCCCATCATTACATCCCCCATCCTAACACCCACCAAAGAGCCGTCAGGTCAACCCTTTAACTACGATGATTTCTCACAGAACTTTGACTTTGACACAATCTTCTCTTCCCCCATCCACAACGCCGAAGCCTCATCATCTAGGCATCCGGATCCAAATGAAGCTAGGATCGAAGTGCTAGAAACCCAAGTTGCTGGCTTGTTGAAGACTATTCAAAAGTCAAAAGAGGATTCTGATGCTCAACAAGCACAGATAAACTCTCTGGCGGATGAAGTTAGGATTCTGCGTAGCCAGAGAACGGGGACTGATGAACGGTTGAAGAATGTCATGGCACAGAATGAACTGTTAATGAAGACTAACGAAATGATTCTAGGCCACAGAACTTCACTTGAGCTGAGGATGGACTTGTAGAGAAAAGAGCACGCAGCGATGGTCAAATTAGTTGGTGAACTGACCGCGAAGCTAGGTGCTCAGGGGGAGAAGGAGATAGAGAAAGAGAAAGACAAAGAAAAGAAATCCACCGGTGTCGAGTCTTGTCATCCAGTCGATCTGACTAAGGATGATGATAAAGACAAGGATCCTGAAGTCTGTCCTAGTGGAGGTGAGCACCTAGCTTTGGCGATTGTGCCCATCTCTTCTGTTCCATTGGCGGAGGGGGAGTCTACTCAGCAAGAGGGTGGTGATGCCTCAGGTGGTGGTGGCGGAGATAAAGGGAAGTCAGCGGCTGACGTGCTCAAGGACTTATCTGATGATGAGATCCTCTATTTAGAGCCTGACTATTCCAAAGAGGCACAGATCGATGCTCTCCCTAATCTGGAAGAAGGAGAGATCGACTCTGGTGATGACTGGAATGAGGATGACGATGATGTGGTGATAGAGATTCCCAAGGGCGACGGGGAAGGAGAGTACGAGTTAGTGGATGGTGAGATCTTTGAAGTACCATCGCTCAAATCTCTGCTCGACACAGGCTCAGTTGACATGGCAAGTAATGTTGAAGCCACAACTGAAGCCTCCCCGGTCGACCCTATACCTGCGGACCCCGAGGCACAAAAAGAGAAAGACATGCCTTCTGCATCTACAAAGGGTCCAGCTCCCGTGTGGCAAAAGACGTCTATCACAAACAAGCACGGAGCGACAGGTATGATCTTAGCTGTTAGGTATGAGGAGGACAAGCAGTTGTTCGCCATCAAAAGATCTGGGGGGGTTCAATACTTGAAACCCACCAGTGAGGCGTTCAACTCTTTGCCCAAGTACGACCTAGTTAACCTCGCAAACCGCGATCTGCTAAGTCACTCGAATAATGCAGTAGCAATGGGTTTGTGGGTAACACTACAGTGGGAAGCGAGATAAGGGAAATTTGAATACCTCAAGCCTAAGGTGCCCAAAAGAGTCAAGGATAAGCACGCTGTGCATCCTGTGACTAAGAAGCCCATAAAGAGATTGGTATACAAGCCAGTACGATGTGAAACTAAGATTCCCCTGAGCAAGTTACCTCAGGATATTCTTGGTGACATGTGGTACTGGTACGTTGATCAAAAAACAGGTGAGGCTGTGGTAATGAGTAAAGGTAAGTCAGCAAGTGGAAACATGGTGCCAAAGGAAGTGATCAGGATATTTGATGAAGTCTGCTTCATCAACTTTTCTGTGAACGATCTGGAGGTACTAGCCGACAAGTACTGCATCCACACTAACGAATGGACGAAGCTTCTCTCTGCCAAATACGACAAGTTGATCAAGTTCTGTCTTGATTACAAAAAGAAGATGGAAGCTAAGGAACAAGTGTTGTGAAGACTGAAGAATGAAGACTGAAGACGATGAAGATCCCGAGCTGTTGTCAAGGGGGAGTTTGTTGATGCACTTTCCTGTGACAACACTCTGGATAGAGTCTTAGTTTGTATTTCTAATGTCTGTAATTTGTCTTTGTATGTAAGATTCGTTATGTAATAGTTTATCGAGTTGTATTTACTTTTACATAATGTATGTTGTTTTTCTGCTAAGTGTTTTGCGCACTTACATGTGCGCAGGAGAAAGCTCCTGCGTACTTAGCAAGTACGCAAGAACACCTCTGCGTACTTGTTAAGTACGCAAGAGCAATTGGTCATGCGCACTTGTTAAGTGCGCAGGCATCAGGTCTGTATAAATAGGATAGGTTCACAGAAGCTAAGTACGCAGAACCATTTGTTTAGAAGAACTCAGTTTTGCTAAGTACGCAGCTTGTATTCTCTCTATAACCGTCGAGTGTTTATAATACAAAGAACGTTTATTGTGACTCTCGTGTTTGGTTTACTTTGTTTAGTAAGACTCTCCACCTAGTCACGGGTATTCCGCAACCCGGTGCGACTAGTAGACCACTTGCATGTGACGATCCGACACACACGAAGGGACCTACAGAATGGATGAATGAAATAAGCATTAAATTAATATTTTATAAACAAACCTAACCTAGTGGTGTTTCAACAAACCTGTAACTCGGCGTGTGGCACAAAGGCTGTAGTTTCTAGCAATGAAGTACATAAGATTCCACTTAGTGGTGTTTCAACCAGGTTGCTATCCCGGATGGTAACACATAAGCAAAACTTATTTATCTAAAGTGATTAATTACTTAAGTTCCAACCCATGGGTGTTTCAACCAAGTTGCTGTCCCGGAGGGTAACACGTAAGAGAAACTTAAGCTCTCAATTTATTAACTTATGTTCATGCAATGGTGGATTATGGAATGCGCGCGCCACCAACAGTCAGATTTACTTTCATAAAAATAGAATGGTGTGCCAATTAATTTCAAAAACATATAGATTTTAGCTTATAGTGGTACCTATCACCCTATGTTAATAGTTTCAGTATTACCGACACCCCTAAGATGAAAACCCACAAGATATGCTGATTTAGTCAAATTAATTATTCCTAGCTAACACGCAGAGGATATTTAAGCTCTCCTAGTTGGCTAGGTCTACCAAAACATCACAAATTAGACGCGTTTTCTATCATGTATTTCACATTTAAACACACAAAGCAGATTTCCCAGTTATACCTATCCTCTTCCATGTAATTGCACTTATTTCCAAGGACATTTTCTGAAATTATTTTTTATTTTTTTTGTACTTTTGTATATTTTATATTTTATTAAAGAAAACAACTAGACAGACTCACTAAACCTAAGATAGACATAGTCTCCCATCCCCACACTTGAAACACACATTGTCCCCAATATGAACCGAGAAACGAAGGAAACAAAACAAAGAAAATAAGATACAAAAATAAAATGGAAAAGACTTAGATGGTAATGTAGCAGCATTCTTGTGCCAGCTTTGTCCCTCCACTTGTGCAACCGTATAGCATATCGTCCGCGGTTGCACACTCGACTCTGTAGGGTTTCCTTTACAAAATTATAAAATTAGCATCGACCCCGCCCGAATGGAGATTGAGTACGGGTGGGGCGAGATATACTTGCAAAATTAAACTCACAACAAACCCAACATCATTAAACTGACTCATAGTACAGACTCGATAACGAAAACAAAAGACTCCACTGACAAGACATGACTCATGAATAAAACAGGGAACACGTACCTGAAGAATGAAAACCACATAGACATGGACGTCACAGCAAGGCAAAATCCGTCACACCCCGACCGATGGCGGAATCTTCGTGGCGGGACATGTAGACTGTTCATAAGCACATAGTTGACTAAATTGTAATATATTAAACATCAGTTTCATTTCAAATAATCCAAACACAACCAAATTCAAACAAGTACATAATCGAAATACATAATAGTCTTTATTTAAATTTAACTAAGTCCCAAGCCTATGTGTAGCATGCCTAGATCAAACTCACATATTAGCACCTGAAACATGAATAAAATTAAGTCAACTAAAAAGTTGGTGAGTATAACACAGGTTTGTATATAGATAGCATATAGTTTGTAAAACAAATCCTTACATAACATGATAAATAAGGCATTTATGAGGGGCAGCTATTGTGTAACCAAGTACAATCAAACCTTTGTAACTAGCATGCAAAATTGTGTTGTTGGTATCAATCACCCTACCTGGGTGGGTTTGTCAGTCTCAGTATATCTATCATTGAAAACCGTCGGCTTGAATAGTTAATGATTGCACATAAGTGTTCACAAAAGTTAGCACACATAGCACTCGGGTATAAAGCTCAAATTGCACACATGAATGTAAATAGGATTTGTACTTGTGTTGTTTGTGTAAATGTAAACAGTAGTTTGAGTAGTGCTCATGTTTCACCCCAAAAAAATGTAAAAGAGTAAAAGGGGCTATGTATACTCACTTGGTTTGAAGGCGTAGCTAACACGAAATACTAGCTAGAAGTGAGATCCTTGTAATGCATAATGTTAACCTAGTGTGGAATGTATATAGGATTAATAGTATGCTCAATATTCTATGTTTAAGTCTAGGGTTGAATTGGTTGTGTGTATAAAGCTTGTGGTTTGTACTTGAATGGTGTGGTATAAATTAGGGTTTGAGTTTGGAATAATTAATAACAAAATTATTATTTATAAAAATAAGTTAAGTATTAGAGGTACCTAACTAAATGGTTTTTGTTAAAATGTAGATTAAATAAATAACTTTACCTTATTTATTTATTTGTAACTTAGTCATTTAGTTGTATTAGATGTTTTAAAATAATTATAAATGTCTTTACTTTATTTTCATAAAGATGTTTAAATAAATGGTGTAAATAATGTTTAAGTGTAGGGTTTAAATATGAATTTAATTTTTGTAAGTTTTAAATAATAAGTTTCTATTTATTTATTTTATAAAATCAATTATTTTTATTTAAAAATTATTTTGAAATACTTGTTGTTTTTAATTTATGGAAATAATTATTCTGCTATGATTTTTCTCACACACGACCGTGCCTGGAACAAGGCACGATCGTGCTAAAACCACGGGCGCGACCGTGCTAGTCCGGGACGCGACCGTGTTGATCAAACAGAATGCACAATTGGGTTGTTCTCTAGGCACGATCGTGTCTTGGGCCAGGCATGACCGTGTCTAGGGTTTTGAGGCATGACTAAGTCTAGCCAAGGGCATGACTGGGTCTGAGTGTGTGAGGCACGACCTCGCTGGTATTTGGCGCGACCGTGTCTGTTCCAAAACATAAACGATTTGGCTAATTCTTATATTGTTAATGTTGGAATTCATGGGCCTTTCACCCATTAGATTGTCACACCCCGGCCGGCGGCGGATTAAACGCCGGGGCTGACGCGGTTGTTCATAAGCACATGATCATCTATTATTAAATGACAATATTTATTCATCAACTTAAAATCATCCGTTACATAGGGAATGGAAACGAAACGTTCAAAACATAACATAATTTAAATTAAACTAGGTCCAAGTCCTAGATGAGCAGGTAGGGTCCTCAAATGGTTGCACCTGAAACATGTGAGTAAATGTCAACTACAAGTAGTTGGTGGGTAACATAGGATTTGACACTGACAAAAGTTAAGTAAAAATGATTTGAAATTCAATATTGTTCAAAGCGTAACTATGGCATAAATGTGAAAACATACAAGGTTCCAAGCGTACAATTCAATCCGTAGTAAATGGAAAACTGGTAAGTACAATCCCACTGATTGTGTTTTAGAAAAATAGTAATATGGTACACACAAAACCCGCCAAGGTTCGTGTTAACTGGAATCGGATTCCCCTATAAATGATCATGTTAAGTACTACCTTAGGCCTGGGTAGAAGGTTAATGAATGTACTAGTATGAATACATGTAATGGTCACCAAGCAGTTTAAGACATAAAGCACGTAGTAAATAGAATTAGAACAAAAGGTATTGAATTCTGGTATGTAATGTAAACATGTTCCACCCCGAGTTTTTGTAAACAATAGTAAAGAGAAAGGGGGCTATGAACTCACTTGTAATGAAGCTAGTAATGGTATGAATTTGTAAGGATGGATAGGCCTCGTGATAATTTCTCACAATCGACCTACATGGACAATTGTATTCCAACTTAAAGTGTGTTTATTAGAAATAAGGAAATTCTAGGACTTAGGGTTTCATAGGGTTTGAGATTTGAAAATGGGATTGTATACATATTCTGTAGGGAAAATACCGATTCATGATTAGTATTGGAATAACAGTTTATGAAATTAATTAGAATCAATTAAGATTCTTAATCAATCCTATAGTAATTAGGTTTGAATTTAATTAAATAATAAAATTATGGACTGGGACAAGTTTAAACAATAATACGTTTGAATTTATATAATTATTCCAAAAATAACAATTTATGGAATGAAAGAGGTTAAGTAATTATTTCATGTATTTAAAATAATTAATTAAACTTTTTAAACAATTACAATTACTTAAATGATTTATAAATGGTTAAATAATTGTAAGCTTTAAATGTAGTTAATTGAGCTTGTATAATTATTTATTTAAAATAATTATTTAAGCATTTTTTTATAGGTTTAACATGTTTTAAATACTTATTCTTTGCCAAGATAATTACTTATAAGTTTAATAGCGTTTAATCAAACAATTAAAATTTGTTTTATAAACATTCTGTTTTATTGGTAAAACAACATAATCAGATTTTAAATACATCTTTTATATTGTTTATTTATAAAGTTATAACATTTTTAATATGTTTTTAATAAATAAAATAAATGAATAAACACTATTTGGCATTTTCTGCTTTTCTAAAAGTTTCTGAGTACATTTGTAAAAATAAATCGGATTTTAGAAATAATAGTTCACGTATTAAAGTAGTCAAATAAATTAAAACAGGGAGTAAAAAAAGAAGTGTGCGGGACTCGAACCCGTGACCTAAGCGTTGGAGGCAGTAGTGTTAAACTAGGCGATCTGGGCTTGAAGCCGTGATGAGAAATGGGTTGCTTATTATTTAACAAGAATTCTAGAGTCCTTCTGCTTCCCCATCCCAAACCAGTAAACCCTAGCCCCCAAATTTGGTTCGATTGGTCTGCGATTGATCCCGAAAGCATAGGGCTTTCATTCCTTGGATAAAAACGGATCTAAAGACATAAAGTTTACCTAAATTGATTATGAATAGGGTGAGGACGACTAGCATTTGCGTGCTCGAGTTCCTCGGCCGGATTCGTATACCCTGGATGGATTTGAGGTGTGTTTGAGAGTTTAGAAGGTTCAAATGGAAAGATGCGATGCTTTAAGTGTGTTATTTTGGTCTAATTTCATATGTGACCTACAAATCGATTTTGATGAGCCTATGGTGGTTACGGGATGAAGTTGGGGGTTAAATTCCTTGATTGCGATTGAATTGGTTCTTTAAAGCCACTAAGTTCAGGTAGAGTAACGTTTCTGGGTAATCAATTGTGGTTTAAATGCACGGATTCGAACGATTTGTGGATGATTTGAGGTTCGTTGACTCCAGGGAGTCAACCTTGACGATTTGGGGAAGAAATCTGGGTTTTTGCACTTTAGTCCCTGTCTTTCAAGAGCTTGTTATTTTATACTCAAATTGGGTTCTAGATGGATTGAAAGTTTCAGAAATTTCCAAAGGGAGCCTGAACTTTTAAAATTTGTAAAACCCTTAGATTTTCTAATGAATCTAAATATTATATTGAATGTTTATAAACATAAAAAATGAAATTTGCAAAATAAAAATAAATTCTTGTTTTTATTAAAATAACATAAACCCTAATTTTTATATAGGATTTATAATTTAATTTTTGTAAGTTGTATATTTATAAATATATATATATATATATATTTATATATATATATATATATATATTTATATATATATATATAGGTTTGAAATAATTTAGCATATATTTATATCCTATCATAATAACAATTATTTATATCATCCCTTATATAAATATTTATTATTATTTTTATTTATTTAAAATAATTGTACCCAAAGTATGTATGTGTGTATACTCTTGAGATATAATGGAGAGGTAGGATAGATGCAAAACATAAAATGATGAAATTTCAAGTGCCGGAAAAGTAAAATATAGGCCGGAATTTCCTGGGGATTACAGTCTCCCCTACTTTAGGGAATTTCGTCCCGAAATTATTTAGGAGGAGGGTTCAGGAAAATAGATGCGTGTTTGGATTCTCAGCTAGTTTTGCTTGTCGGTTTGAAGAGTATAGTTGATGACAAGGTTCAGGTCAGGTCATCGCGTTAGGTATGGATGGTGGTAGTGGATATTGTTTGGGTGGAAATGAGGAGAAAATTGCCCTAGGACGATTTTGGACTCAAATGATGGGATGCATCACTTGTAATGAGGTTGATAGGAATTTTAATATCTAAACTTGTTTAGGATATAGTCTAAGATGTTCGAGTAATGTCGCTGGATAAGAATTTCACAACTATTGTTTATGGTCAAAGTAATAGGAACCCTACGTGATACGGACAACGTTACTTTTGACAATATGATAGGAGCACTATATGTTGGACATGCCAGCGGTACATCCCCTATGTACCTGTCATATCCCATTAGTTTCGTCATTGTATATCACTATAGGTTTTATGTCATCACATACGACAGAATTTACTATGCTTTCCATGTGCTGACTTTTGTAATTACGTGTGCACCCGTAATTACTCAAATCGTCGTATGGTCCGTATAGATCATTCTGTTGTGTGTGGGTACAGAGTTGGGGGAAACACCCAAAAACATTTGGTTTATTATTGTTTTCATGTATGAATTGCTAATAAGTAACTGTGTGTCTAGATGACAAGTAAATCAGGGAGTAAAGACTAACAAGGTAGCACAACCCCATACATGGGTGTCCTAAGTAGATGGCATACCCTCCAGGTTACCTATAAAGTTTATAGCTCTCTCGTGTTTGAACAAGAATACGTCAAACCCCGAGTAACTCAAAGTTTATAGCTTCCTCGAGTTTGAACAGGAATACGTCAAACCCCGAATAGCTCAAAGTTTATAGCTATCAACTTTCATGGATATAGTGAACGATCATGCCTCATGTATATAGTGGGCAATTAAATTGCAAACAAGGTAATCAATCTAGTTTCGTGTGTAATGTAAACACTCAAGTTTCATGTATAGCGTAAATAATCTAGTATTATGCATATTTTAAATAACCAAGTATCATGTATCATGTGAACAATCTAGTATCGTGCATATTGCAAGTAATCAAGTTCCATCTATAATGTGATCAATCTAGTATCATGTACATTGTAAGTAATCAAGTTATATCTATAATATGATCAATCTAGTATCATGTACATTGTAAGTAATCAAGTTATATCTATAATATGATCAATCTAGTTTCATGTATATTGCAAGTGATCAAGTTTCATGTATAATGTAAATAATCATGTATTTTGTATACAACCATGTTTCATGTATAACTTGAACAATCAAGTTGCGTCGATAATGCAACCAATTTAGTCTCAGGTATATTATGAACGTTCGTATGTAAATAGTTGAACCTCATGAGAAATGTAAACTATCGAATCCTGTCGGTGATCGAGTGCTGCGGACAAGCGTGTTGTAGGTAGTTGGTTTCAAGTTTTCAATTTTTGTTGAGGTTTATATGGGTGGTTAACGCCTACGTGAAATGATTCATGTTTTCAAAGTGGTAGTAAGTTCATACATTTTCGAAGGTGCAAGGTGATGAGAAAGATTTACAGGTATTTAGAATAATACACACACGAGTATCTGATTTGAGCTTTTTGTTTGTAAATGACAAGTAATTGAAATTCATCCTTGTTTGTAAATTAATAATTGAAAGTAACAGATTGAATAACTAGGTAACTGAGTAAATAAAACCTTTTTATTTATTTAGCTTTCATAAAGATAATGTTGCAAAAGAACATAATGGCCAAATTATTTTGTAATCAGGCCAAGAATTTAAGAGGTCGTAACGAAATAATTAATCGATTCATAATTAATTATTAACTAAGATGATGAGATAAATGTTTTTATAAATCAATTTGCATTAAGTACATTCACAAGAATAAGGGGTTTGTAAATAATTTATGATAAGATTTATAAATCAAGTGTTTGATAAAAGGTTTGGTTTGAACAAAATAACTACGTTAGTCAAGTCAGAAAATAGCAAAATGATTAGTTTACAAAGAAGGTTTAAATGTCAATCATTAAGGAGAGTTAAAATAGCATTCATATTTGGGTACTGGACATATGGGTTTCAGTTTTTATTTTTAAGGAAACGCGAAATGGAATATCCGGCTAACGTCACAGATACTTCTTCACCAGAAAGTAGATGAGCACTAAGACGACATGTTGTGGTCATTCGTTATTGCAAACCGGGTTTCAGCCCTAGTTATTTCCGTATGTGCATCAAGTATTCCCTGGTCTCTATTCCTTGCCTTAGAAACTCTACGGTCCTTACGTATAGGTGAGCGGTATCAGCTGGAACTCCTAAGGCACTGGTAGGTTCCTTGTATATTGTCCTGCTCCTGGATCTGGATGGTATAGGTTAGGTGCTAAATAAGGGTCTCTCGGAGGTGATTCAGGTGCTCGGAGTCTCAAGTCTGCTCCTAAGCCAATCTGTTCTGCAGTCAAACATGGATCTGGCAGCTAGTCATACCGATGACCGGTTGTCTAGTGATGAGGACCCAAAGTCTTCCTCTTGTGTTGACTCTGCTTCGGGTTGATTCTCAGGGGAGTAAGGAGGGTAAAAGACCATGCTTAGCACGAAAAGGTCGTAACTTTAATGGTAAATGGTTAAGTTCAAAGGTACATGAGTTTAAAATTTGACCAATCATAACACCGAGTTCTTGTAATAATATATCATGAGTAACACTTGACCTATAAGTAGTGTACCCATGAAAAGGATTCCCAGGAAAGAGAGGTGGGTCACAAAGGACACACTAAAGTACTCAGTCTTTCCTTAGTCAGAATCTTTCATGGAGTTACACCCATTCTTCCAGCCATCATGTACAAGTGACATTATTATTTGAACTCATGGTTATGGTGAGAATCATTAGGGATTGTGTCTTGTGGTTCAAGGGTATGCTTCACCTCTTCAAGCAGCTTCATTTCCTTGGATGGTAAGGTCTAAGGGTTGAAATCCTTTGCAAATGATAATAAGGGTGCTAAAATTTCTAAGGCATAAGGATGAAGAGGTATAGTTGACTTAAATATGATTAAGTGTAAGGATCAAATAGGAGGTTTAGACTTGGGTATTATATTATAATAATTAAGCGAATGATGTTTGGGTTGCATTCATTTGAGGCATAACCCAATGAATACTGTGACAAATCAAAGTGATTTGAGTTCATATACTTTCAAGAAGACATGCTTTAGCCTATAGATGAACACTCACTTCGGGAATTCCCAGGAAAGCATACGGATCCTTCGGTTGATTTGGATTTATATGAAATGCTTTCCTAGACAGAAGACCCAAAGTACAGGCATTCACCCTTCCGGATTGCACATGTTCTCTACTAATTTTCAGAACCCAAAACTTTGACGGGATTTGAAAATTTTATTGCATGTCAAAACTTAGGATAGCATTTAGTGATATTAAATAGGTGTTGTGCAAACAGTTCAAATAGTGTAGCAAATAAGGTATCACATGAGTAGCGGTTTTTTTTTTTTTTTTTTTTTTTTTGTAAACATGTTGGCTATCAAGTAATATAGCACATAAGATAATTCATGTAATGCACTAGATAATATGTAGAATAATTACGCCAAGGTACCCTAAGGTTATAGACTATAGACTAAGAATATGTTCCAAGTAATCCATGTTGTTTCAAATAGTTTCATGTAGTCCTTAAATTGTTGTAGTTCATGTAGGCAGAAGTAGATAGATGTGGGTAAGTAAGTGTATAAATGAGTATAGAGTGGAGTTCCTAGTAAAAGACACGAGCTAAACTCATGTTTGGGGACTCCTAGGTTATAGTCTAGGTCATGTGTGTCTAATAACCTAATTCCCTATAACCATGGCTCTGATACCAATCGGTCACACCCCGGCCGGCGGCGGATTAAACGCCGGGGCTGACGCGGTTGTTCATAAGCTCATGATCATCTATTATTAAATGACAATATTTATTCATCAACTTAAAATCATCCGTTACATAGGGAATGGAAACGAAACGTTCAAAACATAACATAATTTAAATTAAACTAGGTCCAAGTCCTAGATGAGCAGGTAGGGTCCTCAAATGGTTGCACCTGAAACATGTGAGTAAATGTCAACTACAAGTAGTTGGTGAGTAACATAGGTTTTGACACTGACAAAAGTTAAGTAAAAATGATTTGAAATTCAATATTGTTCAAAGCGTAACTATGGCATAAATGTGAAAACATACAAGGTTCCAAGCGTACAATTCAATCCGTAGTAAATGGAAAACTGGTAAGTACAATCCCACTGATTGTGTTTTAGAAAAATAGTAATATGGTACACACAAAACCCGCCAAGGTTCGTGTTAACTAGAATCGGATTCCACTATAAATGATCATGTTAGGTACTACCTTAGGCCTGGGTAGCAGGTTAATGAATGTACTAGTATGAATACATGTAATGGTCACCAAGCAGTTTAAGACATAAAGCACGTAGTAAATAGCATGAGAACAAAAGGTATTGAATTCTGGTATGTAATGTAAACATGTTCCACCCCGAGTATTTGTAAACAATAGTAAAGAGAAAGGGGGCTATGAACTCACTTGTAATGAAGCTAGTAATGGTATGAATTTGTAAGGATGGATAGGTCTCGTGATAATTTCTCACAATCGACCTACATGGACAATTGTATTCCATCTTAAAGTGTGTTTATTAGAAATAAGGAAATTCTAGGACTTAGGGTTTCATAGGGTTTGAGATTTGAATATGGGATTGTATACATATTCTGTAGGGAAAATACCGGTTCATGATTAGTATTGGAATAACAGTTTATGAAATTAATTAGAATCAATTAAGATTCTTAATCAATCATATAGTAATTAGGTATGAATTTAATTAAATAATAAAATTTTGGACTGGGACAAGTTTAAACAATAATACGTTTGAATTTATATAATTATTCCAAAAATAACAATTTATGGAATGAAAGAGGTTAAGTAATTATTTCATGTATTTAAAATAATTAATTAAACTTTTTAAACAATTACAATTACTTAAATGATATATAAATGGTTAAATAATTGTAAGCTTTAAATGTAGTTAATTGAGCTTGTATAATTATTTATCTAAAATAATTATTTAAGCATTTTTTTTATAGGTTTAACATGTTTTAAATACTTATTCTTTGCCAAGATAATTACTTATAAGTTTAATAGCGTTTAATCAAACAATTAAAATTTGTTTTATAAACATTCTGTTTTATTGGTAAAACTACATAATCAGATTTTAAATACATCCTTTATATTGTTTATTTATAAATTTATAACATTTTTAATATGTTTTTAATAAATAAAATAAATGAATAAACACTATTTGGCATTTTCTGCTTTTCTAAAAGTTTCTGAGTACATTTGTAAAAATAAATCGGATTTTAGAAATAATAGTTCATGTATTAAAGTAGTCAAATAAATTAAAACAGGGAGTAAAAAAAGAAGTGTGCGGGACTCGAACCCGTGACCTAGGCGTTGGAGGCAGTAGTGTTAAACTAGGCGATCTGGGCTTGAAGCCGTGATGAGAAATGGGTTGCTTATTATTTAACAAGAATTCTAGAGTCCTTCTGCTTCCCCATCCCAAACCAGTAAACCCTAGCCCCCAAATTTGGTTCGATTGGTCTGCGATTGATCCCGAAAGCATAGGGCTTTCATTCCTTGGATAAAAACGGATCTAAAGACATAAAGTTTACCTGAATTGGTTATGAATAGGGTGAGGACGACTAGCATTTGCGTGCTCGAGTTCCTCGACTGGATTCGTATACCCTGGATGGATTTGAGGTGTGTTTGAGAGTTTAGAAGGTTCAAATGGAAAGATGCGATGCTTTAAGTGTGTTATTATGGTCCAATTTCATATGTAACCTACAAATCGATTTGGATGAGCCTATGGTGGTTACGGGATGAAGTTGGGGGTTAAATTCCTTGATTGCGATTGAATTGGTTCTTTAAAGCCACTAAGTTCAGGTCGAGTAACGTTTCTGGGTAATCAATTGTGGTTTAAATGCACGGATTCGAACGATTTGTGGATGATTTGAGGTTCGTTGACTCCTGGGAGTCAACCTTGACGCTTTGGGGAAGAAATCTGGGTTTTTGCACTTTAGTCCCTGGTCTTTTAAGAGCTTGTTATTTTATACACAAATTGGGTTCTAGATGGATTGAAAGTTTCATAAATTTCCAAAGGGAGCCTGAACTTTTAAAATTTGTAAAACCCTTAGATTTTCTAATGAATCTAAATATTATATTGAATGTTTATAAACATAAAAAATGAAATTTGCAAAATAAAAATAAATTCTTGTTTTTATTAAAATAACATAAACCCTAATTTTTATATAGGATTTATAATTTAATTTTTGTAAGTTGTATATTTATAAATATATATATATATATATATATTTATATATATAGGTTTGAAATAATTTAGCATATATTTATATCCTATCATAATAACAATTATTTATATCATCCCTTATATAAATATTTATTATTATTTTTTTTTATTTAAAATAATTGTACCCAAAGTATGTATGTGTGTATACTCATGAGATATAATGGAGAGGTAGGATAGATGCAAAACATAAAATGATGAAATTTCAAATGCCGGAAAAGTAAAATATAGGCCGGAATTTCCTGGGGATTACATAGATCATCACGAGTCTTTTTGTATAAATTAATTGCATTTAAAACGTGTCTAAGGTTTGATTCGATTAAATAATTTTAACGAAAATGTGGATTCGGGTTCGTGGTGATTTCCATAATGAAAGCCCAAATTAACATGGGGCTTTTGATCTATGAACTTAAACGAAAGTGTGGAAGGTTTCAATTACCCGGAAGAATGATGAATCGATGGAGTACGGTAGGGACTTGTTCCGGCGACGACGGTTTGATCTCCGGCGTCTTCTACTGCAATTCCGGTTGCTTCAAGTTGTTCAGTAGCTTCTGGGAGGATCGTTTGTGCGTTTTCTTGGGAGAATTACAAACGAATTGGGGAATTCGATGGTCTAGTGGACGATTTTGTTGATTATTAGATGAATTGATGAAATTCCGTTTGTTTGTTGTAATTATGATGATCAAGTGGCTTAACTCTGTTTGTTAATAGTTGGAACGTGTAAAACGGTTACGAAATTGAACGTCTCTATGATTAAAGGCTGTATTTCCGTTTCAACTGATGAGAGGCACGACCGTGCCAATATGAGGCGTGACCGTGCCAAGGCACCAGGTGCGACCGTTCCAAGACAAGTCGCGCGACCGTGCCAAGGCACTTGGCGCGACAGTGCCAGAACGAGGCGCGACCGTGCCTATTAGGGTTTCTTGTAAATTTTCAACATCAGACCTTATAACTTTGGTCTTTGACATATTTGTATAAATAGATGCTTATGTAGCGTTTTTGTAGGTTGTAACCGTGTAAAATTTGCGGATTAGCATTGAAATATAGTATTTAATTGATGGTACGAATAGAACAAAACAGTGCACTAGAATTGGGTTTGAAATGCATTACATTGAATTTGGAATACGGATACTAAAAATCAGAAATGTTACAGTCTCCCCATGTTGAGAGAATTTCGTCCCAAAATTTAGCTAGAGGAAGCGACAGCATCAGTAAAAAGATGGGGGGTACTTGAGTTTCAATTGGTCCTCTCGTTCCCAAGTAAATTCAGGACCACGCTTAGATTCCCAACGAACTTTGACAATAGGAATACGACTTCGCTTGAGCTGCTTGATTTCACGATCCATGATTTCTACCGGTCTCTCAACGAAGTGCAACGTTTCGTCAATGTGCACGTCGTCAAGAGGTATGTGAAGATTTTCATCAGCAAGGCATTTCTTTAGGTTAGACACATGAAATGTAGGATGCACATTGCCAAGTGATGGAGGTAACTCGAGTTTGTAAGCCACTTTTCCAATCCTTTCAAGGATCTTGAATGGGCCCACATAGCGAGGTGATAATTTACCTTTCTTTCCAAAACGGATCACACCCTTCCACGGAGACACCTTTAGAAGAACAAGGTCACCGCCTTGGAATTCCAAGGGTTTTCGTCGTTTGTCGGCATAACTCTTTTGACGACTTCTCGCTACTCGAATGTTGTCACGGATTTGAA
Organism: Smallanthus sonchifolius; assembly: GCA_023525975.1. Taxonomy (NCBI): domain Eukaryota; kingdom Viridiplantae; phylum Streptophyta; class Magnoliopsida; order Asterales; family Asteraceae; genus Smallanthus; species Smallanthus sonchifolius. Next base: position 72,257,863 of record CM042025.1, read on the forward strand.
TAATCGGGACCGGTGATTTGTGCTTCACCAATCTCGTTCCAACAGATAGGATAACGACACTTGTTACCATAGAGAGCTTCAAATGGAGCCATGTTGATACTCGTGTGGTAGCTATTATTGTAAGAGAACTCGATTAGGGATAGATGTGAATCCCAATTGCCACCAAAATCAATTACAGAAGCTCTAAGCATATCTTCAAGAGTTTGGATTGTTCGCTCGGTCTGACCATCAGTTTGAGGATGGTAGGCCGTGCTCAAATCCAATCGTGTACCAAGAGCTGTTTAGAGAGATTGCCAAAAGCGAGAGGTGAACCGAGCATCTCGATCGGAGATTATGTTTAAGGGAACACCGTGACGGCTCACAATTTCATCAATGTAAATTCGGGCTAGTTTCTCAACCCGATAGTCTTCACGGATAGGCAAGAAATGAGCAGATTTGGTGAGATGATCAATGATCACCCAAATGCTATCATAACCACTCGAGGTGCGAGGAAGTTTGGTAATAAAATCCATGGCTAAGTTCTCCCATTTCCACACGGGAATTTCCAGTTGTTCAAGTAATCCGGAAGGACGTTGGTGTTCGGCTTTGACTTTGGAGCACGTTAGACATTTGGCAACATAGAGAGCAATGTCCTTTTTTATACCGGGCCACCAATATTGTTGGCGAAGATCTTGGTACATTTTATCCGCACCAGGATGAATAGAATAACGAGTCTTGTGAGCCTCATTCATAAGAAATGTACGGAGATCATCGCGATCTGGAACCCAAATACGATTCAAGTAATAAAGTAAGCCATTGGGTTTTGATTCAAGTTGAATTTCAACACCACACGACATTTCCTCATACATGTTACCCTCGGTGACTGAGACGTGTTGAGCTTCTAAGATGCGGTTTTGAATGTCGGTTTGAATTCGGACACATTGAAGCATGACATGGTCCTTTCGACTTAAAGCGTCGGCTACAACATTCGCTTTGCCGGGATGGTAACGAATCTCGCAGTCATAGTCGTTAAGGAGTTCAACCCAACGTCGTTGCCTCATATTGAGTTCCTTTTGGTTGAAGATGTGTTGGAGACTTTTGTGGTCGGTGAACACCACACACTTTGTGCCATAGAGATAATGTCTCCAAATCTTCAATGCGAATACGACCGCACCCAACTCGAGATCGTGCGTTGTATAATTCTTCTCGTGAATCTTGAGTTGTCTTGATGTGTAAGCGATTACTTTGCCTCGTTGCATGAGAACACAACCGAGACCTTGGTTGGAAGCATCACAGTAGACAACTAGATCATCATTCCCATCAGGGAGGGTCAAGATAGGAGCATTGCACAACTTTTGCTTGAGAGTTTGGAAAGCTTCTTCTTGCTTTGGTCCCCATTCATAAGTTTTACCCTTGTGGGTTAAAGCTGTGAGAGGAACATCAATCTTAGAGAAGTTTGAAATGAATCGACGATAATATCCCGCAAGACCAAGAATTGAACGAACTTCGGTGGGGGTCTTCGGGGCATTTCAATTTTTAACCGCTTCGATCTTAGCAGGGTCAACATGAATTCCCTTGTCGTTAACGATATGACCAAGAAATTGGACTTCTTTTAGCCAAAATTCACATTTGGAGAATTTGGCATATAGTTGAAACTTCCGTAAGAGATCCAAAACCAATCTAAGGTGTTGCTCATGGTCAGCTTTAGTCTTGGAATAGATTAAGATATCATCGATGAAGACGATCACGGACTTATCAAGGTACGGTTTGCACACACGATTCATGAGGTCCATGAAAACTGCGGGTGCATTGGTTAGCCCAAAAGGCATAACCATGAACTCGTAGTGACCATACCTTGTTCGGAAGGCAGTCTTTGGAATATCATCTTCTTGTACATGGAGTTGGTGATAACCGGATCGAAGATCAATCTTTGAGAAGCAAGTAGAACCTTGAAGTTGATCAAAGAGGTCATCAATTCTAGGTAAAGGATAACGGTTTTTGATAGTAAGCTTGTTCAGTTCGCGGTAGTCAATACACATGCGAAATGATCCATCCTTCTTTTTGACGAATAAGACGGGTGCACCCCACGGTGAATGACTTGGACGAATGAATCCTTTGTCGGAGAGCTCTTGAAGTTGACTTGCGAGTTCTTGCATTTCAGGTGGTGCAAGACGGTATGGAGCTCTAGCCACGGGGTTAGCTCCGGGCACAAGATCAATGCGAAATTCTACTTGTCGAACGGGTGGAAGACCGGATAGATCTTCGGGAAATACTTCGGGAAAATCCCGAATGATGGGAATGTCTTGTATACCCTTTTTTTGACATCTTTTTGGACAATATGAGCTAAGAAGGCCACGTACTTCTTTCGTAAGTACTTTTGAGCTACATGACATCAACTTAAGTCCTTTGCAAGGCTTTTCACCAAAAACTCTTAACGTTTCTCCCGACGGTAGAGGTATTCGGATGCACTTCTCGAAACAGATGACTTCGGCATGATGATTTGATAGCCAATCCATGCCTATGATTATATCAAAACTTCCTAGTGGCATTGGTACAAGGTTGATTGGAAATGTATGTTCTTAAGTTCTAGAGAGCAGTCATAGATAATAGACTCAATTGTAAGTGAATCACCATTTGCTATTTCGACAGTGAAGGTTTTCTCTAATTGGGATCGTGTCTTTGCAAGTAAGGGTTCAAAGTTAAGTGACACAAAACTCTTATCGGCACCGGTATCAAATAAAATGGAGGCATATTGACTATTGACAAGGAACGTACCATTGACCACATCATTGTTGGCTTGAGCTTCATTGGCGTTTATGTTGAAAGCACGCCCACGAGCTCCGCCTTGTCTAGCATTGGTAAATCTTGGGCACTGGTCACGGAAGTGGTTTGGGTCGCCACACTCATAACAAGAACGCCCATTTGCAATAGCGGGAACACCTTGATTAGCTCCCTACGGGTTGGTTCGGTTTGGTGGGTTGACTTGGCCCGCAAAAGCTTTGGCCATACAAACATTAACCGTATGGCCATACCTCCCACAATGAGTACAAAGGCGACATGGGATGCTTTGGGGATGATGGTAGTTGCAGGTGGAACAAAGTGGGTAGATTCTAACATATGGCTTTTTGGCTGGTGCTTGAACCATAGGAGCAACTTGATTAACGGGCATGACATGAGTGACCATAGCATAGTTTCTAGCCTTTCTTTTCTTATTATGTCGGGAGGGTTCAGTTATGGCTTCTTTGTTATGGGTGGAAGGAGTTGCAGTGTTGGAGACTTTCTTGGTGCCCTTTTTAGTAAGAGTCCCCGCCTTCACATGGTTATCGGTTAAGGTAGCGGACAAACGGATGGCATCCTCAACTGTTGCGGGATTCCTTCCTAGGAAAGTATCTTGAATTTGCCTAGGTAGTCCCCCAATATACTATTCAATGCAGCGGGACAAAGGTGTGACCATGTGGGGCACGAGGAGACTCAACTCATGGAACCGAGTTGTATAAGCCAAATTTTCTCCACTATCTTGGGCAAGATCCCAAAACTCAGCTTCAAGTTTCTTCACTTAATTTAGAGGACAGAATTCCTCGGTCATTAGCCTTTTAACCTCATCCCAAGGTAAGGCTATTGCTACATCCACACCTCTATTCCTTTTCTCCCCATTCCACCACGTGAGTGCCCGTTTTTGTAGGACACTTGTGGCATGACGAACACGAAGGTTGTCGGGGCAGTCACTATTGAGAAAGGTATTCTCAATACTTTTGAACCGTTGAAGGAGTCCCGTAGCTCCTTCGGTACCATAGAACTTGAGAGGGTTACACGAGTTGAAATGCTTGAAGGTGCATTGAGTTGGGTTGGCACCACCATTGCCACCATTAGCCCCATGGTTACCATTTGTGGCACCATTAGCTTGAGTGAGTTGAGTTACGAGTTGTGCAAGGATAGTAGCGATGTCGGTGTTGGTGTTGGCCACGGGAGCACGACGAGGAGGCATTCTACAGATTTTCACAAGACAAGAAAAGATGTAAGAACTTATGAATGTTGTTTGGGTTTATAAGAATAAGATAACAAATAAAATTGTAATTCATAGTTGGGATTGTACTCAAATAGTGATATAATCACTTGAATACTATGACACATTAAGGTTAATTAAACTCATATAATTTTCAAGGGGACATGCTTTAGCCTATAAGTAAACACTCATCCCGGGAATTCCCAAGAAAGCATACGGGTCCCTCGGTTGAATGGGATTTATGCGAAATGCTTTCCTAGACAGAAAACCCAAAATACAGGTGTCACCCTTCCAGATTGCACGTGTCCTCAAATAATTAACAAAGTTTAAAAGCCTTAATGAGAAAATAAAGAAATTTTATAGATTTAGTTCCATGGAGTTTCCACATGCTAAGATGATAATGATAAAGAAGTAGGCAAGAAGGTTATGAGGTTTAGGGTAAGGGTAGGGATATTGTTTTATTTATTTATTATTTAAGTATAGTCTAATAAGTCATGAATTTTTTTTATAAGTAAAGTACCAAAAATGAAGTAATAACTAATCATAGTAAGCATGTAACACATAGCATGTAGCACAAAATCACATAAACATGAAGCATGGCATAAGTAGGTGTCCTAAAGTTATAGTCTAGGTCAAGGTGTCTAATAACCTAATTCCCTATAACCAAGGCTCTGATACCAATCTGTCACACCCCGACCGATGGCGGAATCATCGGGGCGGGACATGTAGACTGTTCATAAGCACAAGGTTAACTAAATTATAATATATTAAACATCAGTTTCATTTCAAATAATCCAAACACAACCAAATTCAAACAAGTACATAATCAAAATACATAATAGTCTTTATTTAAATTTAACTAAGTCCCAAGCCTATGTGTAGCATGCCTTGATCACACTCACATATTAGCACCTGAAACATGAATAAAATAAAGTCAACTAAAAAGTTAGTGAGTATAACACATGTTTATATATAGATAGAATATAGTTTGTAAAACAAATCCTTACATAACATGATAAATAAGGCATTTATGGGGAGCAGCTATTGTGTAACCAAGTACAATCAAACCTTTGTAACTAGCATGCAAAATTGTGTTGTCGGTATCAATCACCCTACCTGGGTGGGTTTGTCAGACCCAATAGATCTATCATTGAAAACCGTCGGCTTGAATAGTTAATGATTGCACATAAGTGTTCACAAAAGTTAGCACACATAGCACTCGGGCATAAAGCTCAAATTGCACACATGAATGTAAATAGGATTTGTACTTGTGTTTTTTGTGTAAATGTAAACAGTAGTTTGAGTAGTGTTCATGTTTCACCCCAAAAAAATGTAAAAGAGTAAAAGGGGCTATGTATACTCACTTGGTTTGAAGGCGTAGCTAACACGAAATACTAGCTAGAAGTGAGATCCTTGTAATGCACAATGTTAACCTAGTGTGGAATGTATATAGGATTAATAGTATGCTCAATATTCTATGTCTAAGTCTAGGGTTGAATTGATTGTGTGTATAAAGCTTGTGGTTTGTACTTGAATGGTGTGGTATAAATTAGGGTTTGAGTTTGGAATAATTAATAACAAAATTATTATTTATAAAAATAAGTTAAGTATTAGAGGTACCTAACTAAATGGTTTTTGTTTAAATGTAGATTAAATAAATAACTTTACCTTATTTATTTATTTGTAACTTAGTCATTTAGTTGTATTAGATGTTTTAAACTAATTATAAATGTATTTACTTTATTTTCATAAAGATGTTTAAATAAATGGTGTAAATAATGTTTAAGTGTAGGGTTTAAATATGAATTTAATTTTTGTATGTTTTAAATAATAAGTTTCTATTTATTTATTTATAAAATCAATTATTTTTATTTAAAAATTATTTTGAAATACTTATTGTTTTTAATTTATGGAAATAATTATTCTACTAAGATTTTTCTCACACACGACCGTGCCTGGAACAAGGCACGATCGTGCTAGGACCACGGGCGCGACCATGCTAGTCCGGGACGCGACCGTGTTGATCAAACAGAATGCACAATTAGGTTGTTCTCTAGGCACGATCGTGTCTTGGGCCAGGCACGACCGTGTCTAGGGTTTTGAGGCATGACTAAGTCTAGCCAAGGACATGACTGGGTCTGAGTGTGTGAGGCACGACCGCGCTGGTATTTGGCGCGACCGTGTCTGTTCCAAAACAGAAACGATTTGGCTAATTCTTATATTGTTAATGTTGGAATTCATGAGGCTTTCTTTTTGTATAAATTAATTGCATTTAAAACGTGTCTAAGGTTCGATTCGATTAAATCATTTTTAACGAAAATGTGGATTCGGGTTCGTGGTGATTTCCATAATGAAAGCCCAAATTAACACGGGGCTTTTGATCTATGAACTGAAACGAAAGTGTGGAAGGTTTCAATTACCCGGAAGAATGATGAATCGATGGAGTACGGTAGGGACTTGTTCCGGCGACGACGGTTTGATCTCCGGCGCTTCTGCTGCAATTCCGGTTGCTTCAAGTGGTTCAGTAGCTTCTGGGAGGATCGTTTGTGCGTTTGCTTGGGAGAATTACAAACAAATTGGGGAATTCGATGGTCTAGTGGACGATTTTGTTGATTATTAGATGAATTGATGAAATTCCGTTTGTTTGTTGTAATTATGATGATCAAGTGGCTTAACTCTGTTTGTTAATAGTTGGAACGTGTAAAACGGTTACGAAATCGAACGTCTCTGCGACCGTGCCAAGGCACCAGGCGTGACCGTTCCAAGACAAGTCGCGCGACCGTGCCAAGGCACTTGGCGCGACCGTGCCTATTAGGGTTTCTTCTAAATTTCAACATCAGACCTTGTAACTTTAGTCTTTGACATATTTGTATAAATAGATGCTTATGTAGCGTTTTAGTAGGTTATAACCGTGTAAAATTTGCGGATTAGCATTGAAATATAGTATTTAATTGATGGTACGAATAGAACAAAACAGTGCACTAGAATTGGGTTTGAAATGCATTACATTAAATTTGGAATACGGATACTAAAAATCAGAAATGTTACAAAATCGATCTCGAACGAATCTTCGGTTTCTCATTGTGGTGGTAGTAGGTGAATATGATGGATGGATGGTGTGATGATAGATGGTGTAAGGGAGGATGGTGGTGGTTATGATGAAGATGAGTGGAGGTGGTGTGTGAATGGTGGATGGTATGGGAAACCAAGGGTTTGGAGAGGAACAGGAGTCCCTCGCGTACCGTGCATGAGAAGGGGGCCCTCCTCGCGTACCGCGAGTGAGTGGAGATTGACCCGGCCATATTGTTACCTTCTCGCGTACCGCGAGAGAGGGTAGCCATTCCTTCACGTACGACGAGGGAGGGTTCTTCACAGAAAGTTTTGAGGGTTTTTTTTACTTAGAAAATTCTTTACCCCCCGACAACCTTCTTCTCCCTATTCTTCTAAAAAACCGTTCCAAAGATAAATTCAAGTTCAAACATACCTGGAAATTCGTTCTTGATGATTTTCCTCGTCGAATCCGATGCAAATCCCTGCAAGATAAACATAAAACAAAAACACGCAAACCGGAAAATACCGAAAATAACACGAAATAAACCTAAAGAAAAATACAAAATTTACACCCGCGCACTGGCCTGAGAACCAAACCTAATCAGGAGGCTTCTCCTTTATGCCGCCCCATCCGACCCGTTTAATATAATTAGTCTACCACCGATTTGACACACTCCGATGGCAGACCTTAAAATTGATTTTAAAAATTCAAACGGGTTAGGCCACCAATACTTAAACTTACCTGGGCTAAACTTGAGATGTGATGTATAGTGTGACAATCCGACTTTTTCAGTTAACCCTGTTAACAAAATCAAGTTAAAGTTAACTGAAATTAACTTTACTCAAACTTCAGGGACTATTTCTGTCAATATTCCAAACTTAGACTTCAGGGACTAGTTATGTCATAACCTTAAACTATTCTGTTGACCTTTGGAAAGTAAAAATCAACTCTGTTGACTTTAAAAGTCAAAATTAACCAAGAGTTAACTCCATTTAAACTAGAAGGACTTAATCTGCCAAGTCTCAAACTTCAATTCTGAAGGAAACCTCAGGGACTAGTTCTGTAATTCTCTAATCCTTGATTTGTTGACATCAGAAAGTCAAACACCGCGATTTTGCATGAACCCGACCGTTTCTAGTTGAAATCCGTTAGTATTGAAACCGATTCCCACGACCTTATCGTTTTGGATCATCATTATCATCTTTAACACCGACTTTAATCGAATTAAACTCAATTATGAGTATTCAACTCATAACCGTCGCTACCCTCTTCGACTTCTATCGAATGCGTTTCAATTCGTTTATTTTCCTCGTAATTGAACCACTGCACACACTCGGTGATCCTCCTTGAAGCTTCTGCATCAACTGAATTGACCGGAGTAACAGTCGAAGACACCGGAGGCAACCTATACCACATTCAACAACCGTTTTAATCGATCTCAGTCAATTCGCACTTGTTTACGGTAATTGAATACACCCTCACCTTCGTTTTTACTTCCTGATGGAAAGCCCTATATCAATTGGGGCTTGCAACATCGGCATTAACAAGAACAGAAATCTAGGGTTCGTTCATATACGAATTGGGGCTTTTGATCCGAAACTCAACCTCCATCAAATTAAACCACACGTGCATGTTCGAAATCCTTTGCTTACTAAAACCCCTATGCTAATTTAATCTTTGAATATCGAATTTATAAAAACCCAGAACTTAGGGTTCATCAATGTCCGATTTAATCAAACCCTGACTTAGACACGTTCTCAATACAATTAATTTATATCATTAGTTTCGAAATCTCCTTTTTAGTAAAAGCCCCATGATTCCAGAAAGATTTAACATACAAATCGGTCAATTTGATTCGTAATTCAAAACTAGGGTTCGGTTTCTAAAAACGAGGATTTAACGGATTTAAACTTGTTGTTTTTGAAATTAAAACTATCCCCAAACTCGATTTTCATTGACGATCAAAACCCATCTGCCCTATTACTTGATCGCGGCCGAAATCAACACAATCGGACTAGGTTTTGGTTCGGCTCACGCAAGAAAAGGGGGGGTCACGGGATCCTCTGATTAAAACCTTTGTTACTCGGACTGATGTCGCGATAGCCTAGCGGCCGGACTGGTTAAGGCAGTGTGCGTGTGTGGGAGAGACCCGGGTTCGAGTCCGGGCTCCCACAATCATTTTTAAACATTTTTCTGTTAATATTTAATTAATAAAAATCAAACCCTATAATATTATACAATTGTGTTTTTACCCGGAAAACAACCCGTAGGCTCGGGTTTGAATTATTAACATATTTTTATATATTATACCCACTTTTATAAATAATTTAGTGTTATTATCCCCAAGTGAAAATAATATGTTTATATTATTTTAAGCCACAAATTTGTATAAAATAATACGTTTAGTTTCAAACCATGACTCGTGTTACTTAATAATGTGTATACATATATTACTTCGTATCGTTTTACTACCTCGTGTAACATCTGAAAACTAAATAATAATATAATTAGTTATATTATTTACTCGCATTGCTACGTTCATAAAAATAATATAATTATTATTTTATACCCCAAACGAGTAATTAGAATGTTCTTTCGAATCTAAAAATAATATATTAAATCATATTATTTTTCCTAATTTTTGTGAATGACAAAACACTCGATTTTATTTATTATTATTTTTGTCATTCGTCGCGTAACGTGTATATATATATATATCATAATAATAAATTAAGGAATTTATATCCTCGTGGACCCGTTCATTTACTCTTGAATATTAGAACGTTTCTTTGGACGTTCCTCTTTCCGTGTCACTGTCACAATTCCCAACTTGTCCCTAATTTATGTGTTTATAATTTTAGGGCATAAGTAAGTCGTCTCAGACTTACACTCGTGGTTCCAACTTTTTCCTTGTGTGATTCAAATCCCTACTCAAGCTCAGGTGAGTTTTCACGGCCCCTTTTACTGCTTTTAAACTGGGGGAGAAAACATGATACAAACTCTTTGATTTTTGTACTTCATTTTATATCAATTGTTATGACTATGTGTAAACTCTATCATGAAAGTCCTCACATCGAACCGTTTAAATATGAATATAGCGAGGTATGTTGGGTAGTACTACTGGGTTTGACAAACCTCACCCGCGTTAGTCGCGTTAACACGATTGGATATCGAACGGGTGCAATATTGACCGAAACGTGCACCGTGGTTGATAGACCTGGTGGGAGGCAATACAAACAGTCTGTTTACGGTTGCGAGCGTAATAGCAAACAATGAACATGGGTTAGCTACTCATTTGGTATATATGTTGATTGTACAATAAATCTAGTAAACGTTTATTTATATATTGAAACCTGTGAACTCACCAACCTCGTGTTGACACTTTTTCTTACATGTTTTCTTAGGACGCTAAGCTAAGACACAGGTGCACGTTAGGGCATGCATGGGATTCAACTGCTTTGCTTTGTGTCTATTTATGTTGATTGAATTATTTTAATGTACTTTGTTTGGTTGGACGTTTGGACTTTTGGACTTTGGTTTTGGGCGCGTGTATTTTACGCATTTACTTTCTTTACGCTTCCGCATTGATACTCTGATTTAAAAGATATTTTCATTTTGAGTCCCATGTAGAGTCGTTCAATGTAACTAGTGTCTGAGATCCTGGTTTGTCACTTCCCAAACAGTAATACTTCGTTAGTTGAAATTGGGGGTGTGACAGATTGGTATCAGAGCCATTGGTTATAGAGAACTAGGATTGCATACTAGACTATAGCCTCACACATTAGTTACATGTCATTTGGATGTTTGGCACTTATACAAATTGTTGCAGGATCATGTCGTCAACACCACCTCCATCACCTAACACATCAGGTCATAAGGCACCTGTACCTTCATCCCCAGAGCCCAAAAGGCGCCGGACTACCTCGATTGAGCAAGGTGAACCGAGCAATGCACGAGCATTGGAGTATGCTCTCAATTGGGATATGTACCCACATATGATCCAAAGGTGGATCGAAATGGGAGATGTTCCATCACCGTACTTTGGATCCACATCTTCATCGTCTACACTGCCTAGCTTACCATGTACCATGGAACAAGCCTTCGCAGCATTTGTGTCCTATATGTTAAAGGAATTAAGATTCGTACAAGATGCCACCGAGGAGATACCTAAACTCCTGGAGAATGGACCTCAAGTAGAGAAGAATAGGGTAAGAATAGAAAATTTGACTACCGAACTAGCTGCAACGGACCATGTCCACAACCTTTTAGTGGATCGTGTGGCACACCTAGAGACGAGGGCTGACATTATGGATGATGATATGCAAGGAGTTCTGGAGAGATTAGCTGCTATGGAAGCTCAACTACAAGTGGCTAACCACACTGCTGAAGGCCTTCAAGAGAGGGTGACTCACTTGGAAGCCCAACTGCAAGCGGCCCTACACCCGGAAGACATTCCAGTATCTGACGATGAGGAAGAACCCTTTGAGGAAGAGCCCTTTGAGGAGGAGCCCTTTGAGGAGGAACCCTTAGAGGGGGAACCAGCTGAGGAAGAGCCAGTGGAGATTGATGATGCACAGTCATATGTCTCTTCTGATGATGAGGATATTTGAGGATCTTCCTAATCTATCTTTCTTTTCATGTTTGTTTTTGCTTATGTTATTTCCCTTTTCAAACCTAGATTGGTAAGGTTGTTCCCATCCAATAAAAGCATGAGAAGTTTAATATTTGAGTTATTTATTTTGTAGCCTTACAATTTATTTAATTTTCAAAATATTAGATGTTGTAATTCCTTACCCCTACCTGAATAATGTTTAATATGCGATATATTTCTCATTGTTTTCATTTGTGATTGTGAAGAAACATGTCTGGGAGAGGACGAGGAGGCTGTGCCGGTGGTCGTGGTACCATCAACATGACGGCAGCAGAACTAGCAGCTTTGATAAACAATAGTGTGGCAGAGGCCCTAGCAGCACAGAATGCTGCAGGTAAATGCTTTCAACTATTGACTAGTAGTGTCAATCCCTTTTCCTAAGAATATATTTCTAAACTCTATAATTCCAATTCAATTCGTATTTCTAAATCCAGGCCAGCAAAATCAACAGCCAGCCTGCACTTTCAAGGCATTCATGGACTGCAAGCCCCACACCTTTAGTGGAGCTAAAGGAGCAGTTGGATTACTTCGCTGGTTTGAGAAGGTTGAATCAGTAATAGCCATGTGCAATTGCCCCATGGCTAACCAAGTGAAATTTGCTGCTGGAACTTTGGAAGGCCCAGCCCTAACATGGTGGAATGCCCAAGTTCAAATGTTAGGACTGGCAATGGCAAATGGACTCCCGTGGGAGGAATTTAAAACCATGATGAAAGAAGAATACTGCCCACGAGATGAAATTCAAAAGCTAGAAGGAGAGTTCTGGAACCTTAAGATGGAGGGTTCAGAAATTGAACTCTACACCACCCGTTCGCACGAACTTGCTACCATGTGCCCACACAAGGTTACTCCGGATTACAAACGGATTGAACTATACATTGGAGGTTTGGTACCTCAGATTCAAAGCATGGTGACCTCATCCAACCCTACCACCATCCAACAGACCATCAAACTTGCTCACAAATTGACCGATCAGGAAGTGACACAGGGAACTTTACCTCCAAGAGGTTCGGTTTCTAAACCCACCGACAACAATAAGCGCAAGTTCGACCATCACTCCCACTCACACTCCCACTCTAATTCTAAAGGATCCCAACCCAATCAACCTCAGCACCAACAGCAGCGAAAGTTTGAGCCTGCTAGAAACTTTAATCAAACGACCTCATCAGATCCGAATCAAGGGGAGTATGCTGGGAGGTACCCCAAGTGCAACAAATGCGGCTATCACCACACGGGCACTTGTGACCGACAACGTTGCCAGCGGTGTGGTAAAATGGGCCACGCTGCAAAGGACTGTAGAGTTTCACTCCCGAACAAACAACCATTTCAATCACAGGGATTTACGAGGGGATGTTTTCAATGCGGTAAAGAGGGGCACATTCAAAGGAATTGTCCTCAGTTGAAAAAGGGTTGGAAATTGTAATAGTAGTGGTAGTGGTAACGGTAATAACCAGGGCAACAATGGTAACAACCCCAATCAAAACAACAATGGTGGGAATAACGGTAATAACGGTGGTAATAGAGGAAATGGGGCGAAAGGAAGAGATTTTGTACTGGGATCCGGAGAGGCTCGCTACGATCATAACGTGGTCACCGGTAAATTTCTCTTAAATAATTACTTTGCTTCTGTCCTTTTTGACACTAGTGCCGATAGGAGTTTTATATCAAAGAAACTTAGTGATATGATAAAAGGAACTCCAACTCTGTTAGAAGCTAAGTATGTAATAGAGATAGCTGACGGCCAAATAATTGAAGCAACCCACATTCTTAAGGGTTGTAAGCTTGATCTAGCTAGCCATATTCTTGATATCGACCTTATGCCGGTCACACTTGGTAGTTTTGATGTAATCGTCGGCATGGATTGGTTGTCTAGAAACCAAGCGGAAATCATTTGTCATGAGAAAATCGTTCGCATACCCCTCCCGAGTGGAGAAATTCTTTCAGTTCAGGGCGAAAGAGTTGGTGCAGTCATGGGCATTATATCCTTCATGAAAGCACAAAAATGTCTTCGAAAGGGGCATACGGCCATTTTGGCCCTTGTTGCTGAACAGCCGTCAGAAGAGAAGAAGATCGAAGATATTCCCGTTGTGCGTGAATTTTTGGAAGTATTTCCCAAGGATCTGGACGGTCTGCCACCACACCGTCAGGTTGAGTTCCAAATTGACCTAGCACCCGGAGCAGCACCGATTGCTCGGGTACCTTATCGATTAGCACCCAGTGAATTGCAGGAATTGTCCACTCAGTTGCAAAACTTATTGGATAAATGTTTCATCCGACCTAGTTCATCACCGTGGGGAGCTCCGGTATTATTTGTTAAGAAGAAGGACGGTACGTTCCGTATGTGTATTGATTACCGGGAGCTAAATAAAGTTACAATCAAGAACCGCTACCCTTTACCTCGTATTGATGACCTTTTTGACCAACTCCAAGGATCAAGTTTCTATTCCAAAATAGATCTTAGGTCCGGCTATCATCAGTTAAGAGTCCGAGAAGAAGATATCTCTAAGACTGCATTCAGAACGAGGTACGACCATTACGAATTTATGGTCATGCCTTTCGGTTTAACCAGCGCACCTGCGGTATTCATGGATCTCATGAACCGTGTGTGTAAGCCTTAACTTGACCAGTATGTTGTCGTTTTCATCGATGACATCCTTATTTATTCCAAGAACGAGGAAGAACATGACGAACACCTGCGTCTAATTTTGGAACTACTTAAGCAAGAGCAACTTTATGCTAAGTTTTCCAAATGTGAATTTTGGATTCGAGAGGTTCAATTTCTAGGGCATGTGGTAAATGAAAAAGGGATACATGTCGACCCGTCCAAAATAGAAGCCATCAAGAATTGGGCAGCACCGACGACTCCGACTGAGGTGTGACAATTTCTAGGATTGGCTGGATATTACCGTCGTTTTATCGAAGGATTTTCAAAGATTGCGCAACCTCTCACCGCCCTAACTCAAAAAGTAAAAGCCTATAAATGGGGCGATAACCAAGAATCAACTTTCCAACATCTCAAACAGAAACTTTGCAGTGCACCTATTTTAGCTCTTCCGGAAGGAACCGATGATTTTGTGGTGTATTGTGATGCATCTATTCAAGGTCTGGGTTGTGTCTTAATGCAACGCGAAAAGGTAATCGCATACGCTTCACGTCAGTTAAAGGTTCACGAGAAAAACTACACCACTCATGACCTAGAGTTGGGAGCAGTAGTTTTTGCACTTAAGATATGGAGACATTACTTGTACGGTACCAAATGCACCATCTACACCGACCACAAGAGCCTCCAGTATATCTTCAAACAGAAGGAGTTGAACATGCGACAACGTCGTTGGGTTGAACTTTTAAATGATTACGACTGTGCGATCCGGTATCATCCGGGTAAAGCTAACGTCGTGGCTGATGCACTAAGCCGAAAAGAAACAAAACCCAAACGAGTTCGAGCATTACAACTTACTATTCACCCTGGATTGCCTGACAGAATCCGTAGTGCTCAACTTGAAGCCTTGAAAGACGATAACCTACCGTTAGAAGGTACTCGCGGCATGGAAGCACAACTT
Organism: Smallanthus sonchifolius; assembly: GCA_023525975.1. NCBI lineage: Eukaryota > Viridiplantae > Streptophyta > Magnoliopsida > Asterales > Asteraceae > Smallanthus > Smallanthus sonchifolius. Next base: position 72,273,105 of record CM042025.1, read on the forward strand.
GAAGTAAAATCTGACGGAATTCGTTACTTTGTCGAACGAATATGGGTTCCGGTGTTCGGAAACTTAAGGGAACTAATCATGGATGAAGCTCATAAATCTCGTTACTCCATTCATCCGGGTTCCGATAAAATGTACCATGATCTAAAAGTACTATATTGGTGGCTGAAGATGAAGGCCGATATAGCCACTTATGTTAGTAAGTGTCTGACCTGCGCGAAGGTCAAAGTTGAATATCAAAAACCGTCCGGTCTCCTGCAACAACCTGAAATTCCCATGTTGAAATGGGAACAAATATCCATGGACTTCATTACCAAATTACCCCGAACCCCTACCGGATGTGATACTATATGGGTAATTGTGGATCGCCTAACAAAATCTGCTCACTTTCTAGCAATCAAAGAAACCGACAAAATGGATAAACTCACCCGAATATACTTGAAAGAAGTAGTCTCTCGGCACGGAGTGTCAATCTCTATTATTTCGGATCGTGATGCACGATTCACTTCCCGTTTCTGGCAGTCATTGCATAAAGCATTAGGCACGCGACTAGATATGAGCACAGCATACCATCCTCAAACCGATGGTCAAACATAACGTACTATCCAAACTCTGGAGGACATGCTACGAGCTTGTGTGATCGATTTCGGTAACACTTGGGAATCTCACCTACCGTTGGTGGAGTTCTCCTACAACAACAGCTATCACACTAGCATCAAGGCAGCTCCATTTGAAGCACTTTATGGACGGAAATGTCGTTCTCCCATTTGTTGGACCGAGGTTGGGGATAGCCAACTCACAGGTCCTGAACTTGTATTTGAAACTTCTGAAAAGATCGTTCAAATTAGAAACCGTATGGCGGCAGCTCGGGATCGTCAAAAGAGCTACGCCGACAAACGCCGTAAACCTTTAGAGTTTCAAGTAGGTGACGTGGTCTTACTCAAAGTCTCACCTTGGAAAGGTGTCATTCGTTTTGGAAAACGAGGTAAACTGAATCCTCGTTATGTTGGACCTTTCAAAATATTAAAGAGAATCGGACCAGTCGCGTATCAACTGGACCTACCTGAAAGACTTAGTGGTGTACACAACGTTTTTCACGTCTCAAATTTAAAGAAATGCCTGGCAGACGAATCACTCGCAGTTCCTCTGGAGGAACTACATGTTGATGAACAATTACGTTTCATCGAAGAACCTGTCGAAATTATGGATAGGGAAGTAAAAACGTTAAAGCGCAGCAAAATCCCCATTGTTAGAGTCCGTTGGAACTCGAAACGCGGACCGGAATTCACGTGGGAGCGTGAGGATCAGATGATGCGCAAATATCCTAATCTGTTCAAGCACTCCGCGTCAATCCCTAAGGTACTATCTAATTTTCGGGACGAAAATTCTTTCAACTAGGGAATGATGTGTAACCCCAGAAATTTTTTTTATCTTAGTTATTTTAATTTTCGGGACGAAAATTCTTTCAACTAGGGAATAATGTGACAATCCGACTTTTTCAGTTAACCCCGTTAACAAAATCCAGTTAAAGTTAACTGAAATTAACTTTACTCAAACTTCAGGGACTATTTCTGTCAATATTCCAAACTTAGACTTCAGGGACTAGTTATGTCATAACCTTAAACTATTCTGTTGACCTTTGGAAAGTAAAAATCAACTCTGTTGACTTTAAAAGTCAAAATTAACCAAGAGTTAACTCCATTTAAACTAGAAGGACTTAATCTGCCAAGTCTCAAACTTTAATTCTGAAGGAAACCTCAGGGACTAGTTCTCCAATCCTTGATTTGTTGACTTCAGAAAGTCAAACACCACGATTTTGCATGAACCCGACCGTTTCTAGTTGAAATCCGTTAGTATTGAAACCGATTCCCACGACCTTATCGTTTTGGATCATCATTATCATCTTTAACACCGGCTTTAATCGAATTAAACTCAATTATGAGTATTCAACTCATAACCGTCGCTACCCTCTTCGACTTCTATCGAATGCGTTTCAATTCGTTTATTTTCCTCGTAATTGAACCACTGCACACACTCGGTGATCCTCCTTGAAGCTTCTGCATCAACTGAATTGACCGGAGTAACAGTCGAAGACACCGGAGGCAACCTATACCACATTCGGAAACCGTTTTAATCGATCTCACTCAATTCGCACTTGTTTACGGTAATTGAATACACCCTCACCTTCGTTTTTACTTCCTGATGGAAAGCCCTATATCAATTGGGGCTTGCAACATAGGCATTAACAAGAACAGAAATCTAGGGTTCGTTCATATACGAATTGGGGCTTTTGATCCGAAACTCAACCTCCATCAAATTAAACCACACGTGCATGTTCGAAATCCTTTGTTTACTAAAACCCCTATGCTAATTTAATCTTTGAACATCGAATTTATAAAAACCCAGAACTTATGGTTCATCAATGTCCGATTTAATCAAACCCTGACTTAGACACGTTCTCAATACAATTAATTTATATCATTAGTTTCGAAATCTCCTTTTTAGTAAAAGCCCCATGATTCCAGAAAGATTTATCATACAAATCGGTCAATTTGATTCATAATCCAAACTAGGGTTCGGTTTCTAAAAACGAGGATTTAACGGATTTAAACTTGTTTTTGAAATTAAAACTATCCCCAAACTCGATTTTCATTGACGATCAAAACCCCACTGCCCTATTACTTGATCGCGGCCGAAATCAACACAATCGGACTAGGTTTTGGTTCGGCTCACGCAAGAAAAGGGGGGGTCACGGGATCCTCTGATTAAAACCTTTGTTACTCGGACTGATGTCGCAATAGCCTAGCGGCCGGACTGGTTAAGGCAGTGTGCGTGTGTGGGAGAGACCCGGGTTCGAGTCCGGGCTCCCACAATCATTTTTAAACTTTTTTTTGTTAATATTTAATTAATAAAAATCAAACCCTATAATATTATAATATTATACAATTGTGTTTTTACCTGGAAAACAACACGTAGGCTCGGGTTTGAATTATTCACATATTTTTATATATTATACCCACTTTTATAAATAATTTAGTGTTATTATCCCCAAGTGAAAATAAAATGTTTATATTATTTTAAGCCACAAATTTGTATAAAATAATACGTTTAGTTTCAAACCGTGACTCGTGTTACTTAATAATGTGTATACATATATTACTTCGTATCGTAACAACCTCATGTAACATCTGAAAACTAAATAATAATATAATTAGTTATATTATTTACTCGCATTTCTACGTTCATAAAAATAATATAATTATTATTTTATACCCCAAACAAGTAATTAGAATGTTCTTTCGAATCTAAAAATAATATATTAAATCATATTATTTTTCCTAATTTTTGTGAATGACAAAACACTCGATTTTATTTATTATTATTTTTGTCATTCGTCGCGTAACGTATATATATATATCATAATAATAAATTAAGGAATTTATATCCCCGTGGACCCGTTCATTTACTCTTGAATATTAGAACGTTTCTTTGGACGTTCCTCTTTCAGTGTCACTGTCACAATTCCCAACTTGTCCCTAATTTATGTGTTTATAATTTTAGGGCATAAGTAAGTCTTCTGAGACTTACACTCATGGTTCCAACTTTTTCCTTGTGTGATTCAAATCCCTACTCAAGTTCAGGTGAGTTTTCACGGCCCCTTTTACTGCTTTTAAACTGGGGGAGAAAACATGATACAAACTCTTTGATTTTTGTACTTCATTTTATATCAATTGTTATGACTATGCGTAAACTCTATCATGAAAGTCCTCACATCGAACCGTTTAAATATGAATATAGCGAGGTATGTTGGGTAGTACTACTGGGTTTGACAAACCTCACCCGCGTTAGTCACGTTAACACGATTGGATATCTATAGGATCGTAAGATTACAAGGTGATTCTGTTCTAGTTGATATTGGCGGAAACAATAGCAACCAACAAAGTAAACAAGTAAACAGCAAGAATACTGATAAATGCACTGTTGTATTAAACTTCCGAGATTACAAGTTTACAAGTAAAACACTATCAAGAAACACTATCAAGGCACACTTACAATGAAGTGTTTACACAATATTTATAGTAACTTAGAATCAAGACAGACCCTTGATTCTAAGGATCAGATCTAACACAAGCTGTTGATCTTGTTTATTAATCTAAATTACACGCAAAGGCTAATCTAGATAACTTTACTGAAACATCTTCTTAGGGCATCATTATTTGCATGATTGGAGAAGCGCGTCATTGTCCTTTATTGGTTGCACCAGTGAGGTTCCTTCTGCTTGGAGTGTGGCAGTTGCTTTTGCAGAAAGGTGTCAGAGGCGCTTCACATGGATAGTCAGCTGCAACTTTTGGTCTTCAGTGAATAAAGCTATCAGCAGCAGATATGAGAATAATGCTGCTGATAAGCCTATCAGCAGCAACTTGTGTTGAATGCTGCTGATAAGCCTATCAGCAGCAACAAGTGTTGGATGCTGCTGATAAGCCTATCAGCAGCAACAAGTGTTGAATGCTGCTGATAAGCCTATCAGCAGCCATATGTCTTGAATGCTACTGATAAGCCTATCACCAGCATTTGTACTTAGAATAATTTGGTAGCAATCAGTCTTTGGTTCTACAAACTCCCCCTAGACTGATGCAACCAAAATTCTTCTAATTACTTTGCTGCTGAAGCTTTTGCATGTGGCTGACTATCCTTTCAACCTCATAGCCTCTTGGATCCTTGCTGGGATTGTTCAGTGGAAGTTCAGACAGAGTCTTGATGTCTTTGTGTGGCATTTTGTAGATTGCTTTGCTTGAACATCTCATATGCTGCTTCTTTACATCAATCAGAGTGAACTCATCCAAATCAGCATTGTAGGACCAAGATACAAATGGAGAGTGGGACTTGAGTGGTTTGACATCCACGACCACATCTTTGCTAGGGTTGAAGTAATGTCTGATTGCTAGCATAAGATGTTTCCCTCTCTAATTTGCAGGCTCATGAGCTTCACCCAGCTCCAAAATTCTTCTTAGGTCTGAATCTGGTAGTTGCAGAACCTCATCAACAGACCTGTATGTAGATCTTCTTCTTTCAGTTCTCCCCCTGAAGATCTCAAACCTTTGATCCTGTGGATTGTAGACCCATTCAACTATGTTTCTTGAGTCTTTAGGTTCAGATGAGGATTTGGATTTCTTTAAGGGAGGTTGTTGATGAGTGGGAGCTGGGTGGGATGATTTGGACTTGTTGGGTGGAGGAGTGGAAGGTTTGGGGAGGAGAGTGGAAGGATGATGGACTGAGGAAGAGGTAAGTGAGGGAGAAGGCTTGGGTTTCTTTGTCTTTGGTTTTTCTTCTTCTTTGATAAGTACCCTTTTCTTGGAGCCCTTCATCCCTAGTCTTTCTTCCTCATCCTTTTTAACTTTGAAGTAGAGGGCTTGCAGGTTCATGAAATTCATGGGACCCAGCCTCTTTCCACTATCTCCTCTAGCCTTAAGGAAGTCAATCATGACCTTCATTTCTTCATGGGTCCGTTTATTAAAGGCAATGGTCTTTTTGGACTGTTGTTTGGCTTTTTCTTCTTCTTCAGCCTTTTTCTTCTTTGCCAACTGACCTTGCTGACCCATGAAGGCTCTGTAGACTTCTTTAGTTGATAGTTTCTCAAGGTAGTCTGCATCCTCACCTTGAGAGACTAGAGTCTTTATCCACTCCTCCCTCATTTCTTTAGCTAGTTCAGAATCGATTATTCTGAACTTAGCTTCTTCTTTCTTCTTCTTCTCCAACTCTTCTTCTTCTCTATTGAATTGTTCCTGCAGTTGAAGAGCAAGAGCTGCATCTTCTTCAATCCGGTCAACTGCAGGAATCTTTCTTTTTAGTTCATCCAACTGTTTAGCATATAGCTGGATGGTTTGTTCTCTTAGGAGAATGGCTGTTTTTCTTTCTTGAGCCTTTTTCATGTCAGCCATCTCCTCTTCTTCTCTTCTTCTTCTTTTCTCTTCCCTCTCTCTTTTCTCTTTTAGCAACCTCTCTTCATCTTTATCAGTCATGATTCCCTTTCCTTTGTTTACATTGGGTGCCTCTGCTTCAGCTTCACTGATCACAACAGCAGATGATGATGCTGCTAATGGGATCTCTGCCTCAGCTTTATTGGCAAATTGAGGAATTGACAAGGGACGATCATTTTCTTCATCAAGTTGATACTCAGGACCTTCTAATTCCCTCAGTTGATCCCTAAGTGAAGATCTTGTGCTAGCTGCTACAGATGTGGCTTCAACTTGTGGAGTATCTGAGTTGGAGTCAGTATCAGAAGTTGACACAGACTCTTCCTGGGGAATCAGTCCTTCTTTTTCAAGATGGGCTTTGATGGTGACCATCATTGCCTGGCTCTCCAATGAGTTGATATTGCAGATGTTGGCTCTGAGCTGAAAAATCTTGAATAAGAAGTCTGAGGGCAGCTGAAGGATGTTCCTGGTGTTGATGATGAGAGAGGAGCCGTTGTTGAGCAGAAGAGTGTGGTCAAGGGACTTAGTGCTCACCCAACCTAGCACGTCCAAGTTCTTGACCAGGAAGGCATACAGGAATATTCGAAGGCCCAGAACTTCTTCTTCATTGAGAAGACTGCTCCTTGTTATTTCAAGATTGCTAGGAGTCAGTCTCCTTTCTGCGGCCGTCGAGGATTCAGGATAAGCTACCCGTTTTGCTTTTTTAATTAGTCTTTCGAAGTGGGGTAGATTATCCTCCATCAGGTCATAGAACCTGCCAATGGCAAGTTCTGCTGAGAGATCTGCTGAGTTGTTGATGCAGTTTGATATGTATAGTTGTAGGACTTGGAGGGCATTGAGAGAGTTCCAGTTCAGCTCTTCTACTCCGCTGAACTCCCATCCAATCCAAAACCTCTCAGCTGATCCATCATACCCCCAAGCTAGAATGGAGTCAAATTCTAGCTTCTTTGATGATCTGAATAGTTGGGGGGTTGAGGATTGACCAATGATGGATGCTGCTTCAGGAAGGATGTTGAATGATGTATTTGTTTGTTCTGTGTCTTCAACATCATTCAGCATTTCATCGACAGCCCGGACGACCAACTTCCAGTCTTCAGATGTCTCTTCGTCTTCATTATCTGGGACTGGCAAGTCATGAATTTGGACAAAGGCCGGCTTGAATAGTGAGCTTTGAAGTACAACCTGCTCTTGAATCCAGTCGTCAAGACCGTCTTTATCTTCTTCCATAGAGACCATCTCCCCCTTTTTGGTTGCATCAGTAGACAGGTAGGCATCAGTTTGGGTGCCTACTGATACAAGAGAGGGAGTGGATAAAGTTGGGCATTGATGGGCTTCATGCATAGAGACTTGGTGTCGTAGTTTGGACACTTCAGCCTCTAGCATAGCCACCCTGGCCGTCAATTCCAAGTTATGAAGTTTCAGTCTGTCCTCATCCACAGTTGTGGAATCCTTGGACCCAGATGGGGCCGTAGGCCGAGCCTCAGCATCCCCATCACCCGTGGTTTCTTGGCGCCTGGGATTCCTCTCAGTGAGGGGAGTTTCCAAGGAAACACCCTCACCATGAGTTGCCGTGGTTGAGGTCTTAAAGATGTTGTAACTGTCCTCCTGGTCATTTGATGGACCAGCAGTAGTGACAGCCTCTTCCACATCCACTCTTTCATTACTCCTAGAGTGGACCTTCAGGGGTGAAGAACTTGGGTCGGGTGTTTCGGAAGCAAGACCAATCAGTACCTCCTTAATAGTGGTAGTTGGAGAAGGTACATCACTTTGGTCAGGTTCCTCAACACTTAAGTCCAAAGAAGATAGGAATGGCTCGAAGGGCTGTTCTATGGATCCGAGAAGTGATCCTAATCCTAATAGAGAGACTTCCGAAGGAGTCTCCCTAACAGTGTGGCTTTCCCTTATGATATTCTCACTAGAATGTTGTGATTCTGAGTGAGGGATGTTGGCTAGGGTTTGGGCCTTGGAGGTAAGAGAAGAAGGAGTTCTCTTGCCCCTCTTCCTTGTATACTTGGCTGCAACCGGGGCCCTGTGTTCTTATTGAGCAATCAACCTGTGGGTGAGTAGAGTATGTGCCTGTACATTCTCAGTAGAATGCACAGGGGTTCGATCAAGGGAAACGGCAGTTTGAGTTTGTGGCAGTGAGGTGGAGGGTGTGGGATCAGTATCAGCTGGGTTTGCTGAACTGTCACCCTGGGCACTTTGTGTGTTCAGCATTGTAGATAACAATGGAACATCGGCCCCTGAGAACTTTGATGAAACTGTTCTCATGCTTTGAAAAATGTTGTTCTTATGTCCCAGCATTACGTAGATTCTTGCAGTTTTTGAAATATCTTGGTGCTCAATATTGAACACTTCCTGCAAGAATCTTGGGTACATGAAGAATTGTGATTTCACCCCTTCTTGAAGGTTGTATCTCAAACCTTCAAGAATGAGGTGGGAAAAATTGAAACCCGCCCCAGTTATCATACCGTGAATTGCCGACGCAAGTCCGGAGCTAAGTTGGTTCCAGCCACTCCTCTTCTGGGATATGCATTGGAGAAGAGTGTGGCAGAGATACTTCCATTTGGGACCCATGAGTGCCTTCTCTATCGTATACTCGGTTTGATTCCCAGTGTACCCTATGGATACAAAGGTCCTCATGTATACGTCTCTTGGGTAAGAGATGGCGTCCCCTTCATCTTGAAGCTTGAGGTGTTGGCGGAGCTTTGCTTCAGTGATGATCATCTCTTTGCCGTCTACTGTTCCTTTGATTTGGGGAGTGCCCTGATCAGTAGAATACACGGCTGAGCTCCAAAAATCTTCCATGTGGGAAGTATAGATGGTTGGGTTGACTGTTAGGGCATGGTGGATTTTGGACCGACAAAGGAAGTCGATCATATCATCGAAACATTCTGATTTCTTGCCCTTTATTAGGCATGCCGTGAGGTTGTGATATGGGGAAAACTTGTCGTTGGGGTTGTTTATGTCTGCACCTGCCATTATAATGGATTTGGAGGGAAGAGAGAAGGGTGTTTGAATGGAGGGCTTTGAATGCTGTGGGGACGGGAGAGAAAGTGATGGGAGATTAGGGTTTGAAATTGAATATGAAGAGGTTGTGGGAACATTTGAAATTGTGATATAACGGCAGACGAAGAAAAAGCAACCTTACTTGTACAGTACAACCTGTTTCACTTTTCATTGTTACAGCTGTAAAGCACTCGAGCAGTCATGGTAAAGGCTGAGAGTAGTTTTTACCGCAGGTAAAAGTTAATGTAGACTTGTTTTACCCATCAGCAGCAAACTTGGTTGCTGCTGATGGTGTGCTATCCGCTGCAAACTTGGTTGCTGCGGATAGTGAAGTCTTTCAGCAGCAGATTTGGGTGCTGCTGACTGTGTATTCATTCCGCAGCAAAAAGGTTGCTGCTGACCGCCTTAAAGCTGTCCGCAGGAAACTTGTTCCTGCTGATAACTTAAAGCGATCAGTGGCAAAAGCTTTGCTGATGAAGCTTTAAACCTGTCAGCAGCTGAGAGGCAAAAATGTTGCTGACTTATAACTTTTATTTACAGCATAAGACAAACATATTTACATCAAAGGATAGATGCACTCAACTGAACCGATGATGATGCTTGGTGGTTTCTTTGCCTTCCATTGTTGAGTTGGTGGTTTTCCAACTTTCTTTGTCTTTTCAGCAGCAGACGTTGTATGTGATGATTTTACTTGAGCAGCTGCAGATGCTGTTGAAGGCTTTGCCTTGGATCTTGCCTTATCAGTAGTAGACCCTTTTGCTGCTGATAGCTTTGCCTTATCAGCAGCAGATTTTGTTGCTGCTGAAAGATTCTGCTTTGTTTTCTTAGGCTTAACTGGACTAACAACCGATGTATGTTGATCCTTCTTTACCCTTTGTCTTTGAGGGGCTTGATGAAGAATCTGGTTGAAAGGGTTAAACTTACAGTTTGCTGCAGAGTGGTCTGATTCTCCACAGATGATGCAAGATTTTTGAGGCTTTGACAACTGCTCCCTTGGTGGAGAAAGAGATTTTCTGAATTGAGTTGTCTTAGCTTCAAAGCTCTTACCTATTTGTTCTTCTTTGTCTTCTCAAAAGCATGTTGCTTGAGGTTTCTTTGCTGCTGTAGGTAGTAGAAGCAGGTGCTGGCACTGTGGTTATATTTCCACAGACAAAACATGATTTTGCCAGTTTATCCTTTGAAAGATGCACATAATTCTTTCTTTTGAAAAGGTCTTTGAAATTCCAAGGGTGAGCTTTGTTGTGCTCAAAAGTAGCTTCTTCCAATGTTTTTTGAACATATGGAACCCTTTCTTCAGGCGCATGATATGCATCAAACACCTTCCTTGGCTAGACTGAATTGGAAGGAGGCTTTGAGTTGGTGGAGGTGGAAGACTGTCCCTTTTCAATAGTTAGCTTTCTTCCTGCTGGAGGATAGCTAATTCTGATTTGTTTGAAGGGTTTAGGAACTGGTATTGAAGGGATAATAGGGACTTCATCTTTAGTGACTATCACTTGAGGGGCAGGAGGAGATGAGGCATTACTTGTTTCAGTGGAGTCTGAGCAAGTTGACTCAATCTCTGATGAAGTAGTGCATTCTTGCACAGGGGTTTCTTTGACAGCAGGGTCAAGATTTCGGTTGGCCATGTCAAGATTTGCTAGATTGAAGCTTGGTTCATGGATGGCAACGTAATCAGCAGGAGGTGCGACGGTTTTGTACTGGTCAGCATGATATCCCAACCCAGTTTTTACATTTTCATGGATTTGAACATCCAAAAGTCTTTGCAGCTTTTTGGATGCAAATTCATATTTTTCCACATGGACCTTTTGGTCTGCCAATTCAGCCCTTGTAGCTTTCAACTTAACCAGAATATCATCAATTTGAGTTTCAAGGTTTGTTTGTTCATGTTTTAATGATGAAATTTCTTTCTTTAAGCAATCATTCTTTTCCTTGTAACTATTTTCAACCTTTTTAAATTCAGATTTCATTTGGTGAAATTCTTCATTTTGATCTATGAGCTTCTGGTTATGTTTCCTATATCCAAGGACCTTATCAATGCATTCTTGAGTACATAGATTTTCATATACCTTTGGTGGTACCTCTGATGTGTCTGAAGTTAGAGAGGATACCTCTAATGTGTCTGCCATGAGAGCTTGATTGTTGGCAGAAAGATCCTCAGGCTGGAAGTTCCAGTCAAAGTCAGTAGTTCCAACATTTGCACAGGCTGCAGTTTGTGCTGGAGGATTGACATGTTGTTGTTGTTGTTGGTGTCTTGGCTGAGCTTGGTGTGCTTGTCTGGTAGGATAGTAGTCGCTTGAACTAGGACCTGAGTGGTCAGAGTGAAGCGCGGGAGAGGTGGTGGAAGAGGCTGATTGATGGCTTGAGCTTCTTTCTTTGGCTTGAATTATTTCTAATTCATAGGCTTTTAGCATACAAAAGAGCTCGGTCAACTGCAGAGTCTTCAGATTCTCAGTTTTTCTTATTGACACTGTGTAAAGTGTCCAGCAACTAGGAATAGATCTGATGAACCTTTTGAGAATGTCTTCATTCTCCAGTTTCACCTTAGAGCACTGCAGCTCTCCTACCAAGTAAGTGTACCTGTTATACACTCTGGTTAGTGACTCACCTTCATTGCAGACAAAGTTTTCATATTGCTGCTTCAGGATGTCTTCAAGCCCGTTGCTTTGTGCCATTTTTATTTTGATGTGACTTGATCAAGAATAGAGTTTTGAATAGAATCATACAGTGATTAAACAAATGTTAGTTTGTTTAATCTTGAGCCAAAGCTCTGATACCACTTGTAGAATCGTAAGATTACAAGGTGATTATGTTCTAGTTGATATTGGCGGAAACAATAGCAACCAACAAAGTAAACAAGTAAACAGCAAGAATACTGATAAATGCACTGTTGTATTAGACATCCGAGATTACAAGTTTACATGTAAAACACTATCAAGAAGCACTATCAAGGCACACTTACAATGAAGTGTTTACACAGTATTTATAGTAACTTAGAATGAAGACAGACCCTTGATTCTAAGGATCAGATCTAACACAAGCCGTTGATCTTGTTTAATAATCTAAATTACACGCAAAGGCTAATCTAGATAACTTTACTGAAACGTCTTCTTAGGGCATCATTGTTTGTATGCTTGGAGAAGCGCGTCATTGTCCTTTATTGGTTGCACCAGTGAGGTTCCTTCTGCTTGGAGTGTGGCAGTTGCTTTTGCAGAAAGGTGTCAGAGGCGCTTCACATGGATAGTCAGCTGCAACGTTTGGTCTTCAGTGAATAAAGGTATCAGCAGCAGATATGAGAATAATGCTGCTGATAAGCCTATCAGCAGCAACTTGTGTTGAATGCTGCTGATAAGCCTATCAGCAGCAACAAGTGTTGGATGCTGCTGATAAGCCTATCAGCAGCAACAAGTGTTGAATGTTGCTGATAAGCCTATCAGTAGCCATATGTGTTGAATGCTGCTGATAAGCCTATCAGCAGCATTTGTACTTAGAATAATTTGGTAGCAATCAGTCTTTGGTTCTACAATATCGAACGGGTGCAATATTGACCTAAACGTGCACCGTGGTTGATAGACCTGGTGGGAGGCAATACAAACAGTCAGTTTACGGTTGCGAGCCTAATAGCAAACAATGAACATGGGTTAGCTACTCATTTGGTATATATGTTGATTGTACAATAGATCTGGTAAACGTTTATTTATATATTGACACCTGTGAACTCACCAACCTCGTGTTGACACTTTTTCTTACATGTTTTCTCAGGACGCTAAGCTAAGACACAGGTGCACGTTAGGGCATGCATGGGATTCAACTGCTTTGCTTTGTGTCTATTTATGTTGATTGAATTATTTTAATGTACTTTGTTTGGTTGGACGTTTGGACTTTTGGACTTTGGTTTTGGGCGCGTGTATTTTGCGCATTTACTTTCTTTACGCTTCCGCATTGATACTCTGATTTAAAAGATATTTTCATTTTGAGTCCCATGTAGAGTCGTTCAATGTAACTAGTGTCTGAGATCCTGGTTTGTCACTTCCCAAACGGTAATACTCAGTTAGTTGAAATTGGGGGTGTGACATATAGTGAAGAAGACGGTCAACTTTATTGATCGATATAGTAATGTGCGTCTTCTTTGGCAGTCTCTTCTCTCCCGAGCTTGCCCTACGCCCCTCATTTCTTGCTCTTCCCCATGGTTCCTTTGGTTGTTGTGGCATTCTACCATCGGTTCCATCCACGGGTATTTTCCTCTTGCTCTCTCTGGTGCAATGTGGTGGGTCCGACACCAGCTCCATTTGTAGGTCGTTGATGACCTCATTCACTTGCACCTCCTCTTCCATCCCCACACTTGGCTCCTGATATAGTAGCTTCTCAAGGAGCTTTAGATCGCCAAGTTTGTCGAACTCTTCTGCACTAGGAGTCGGCAGGTCCTTGAACTCATCCTCCCAGGATGGGACCGGACCTGCTCCTCTTCTGACTCATCTAGTGGGTCGCCAGGCTGATCCTCACTTTCATCCTCTATCTTAACCAACCCGGCCAGTCCCTCTTCACAACACTCGTCTTCACTTTCTATATACTGCATCAAATTATTCTCAAAGAACAAGTGTAAAGTAGGAAATTCAGGACTATTACAATTATATTCTATCAAACTAGATTCCAAATACTTACTTGCACTTTCACCTCAAGTGTCAACCGAGAACTCTTCTATCTCTATCTCATCGTCAGTAAAGAAATCGTCCTCGATGGGCTCTGGTTTGTAACTCTGTGGTGTAAGAACCGAAGGTGGGTCTTGTGCGGAGCCTTGTAGACTCGTGAATTGCACCTCTTCCGTTAAAGTCTCCGGTTCTTGAGCAACTTTATCTCTTGCTATCCTTAGGCTTGTTAGTTCATCAGTCAACCTCCAAAATTTATCCATGAGGTGAAACTGCTCGGCCTTACTTAAAAGGTGCCACTGGGTGCTCATGATCTCTTGCACTTTCATTTGCTTTTCCTTGAGTGCTTCTTCGACCAGTATTTCCTGCACCGAATCACCCTCACAAGATAAGTGTAAAGAATCACATGGAACTGTGTGATCTTGCAAGGGATCGGTATAAAATTCATCACTATTGCAATCAAGGTCAGAATACTTACCTGGAGGTGGGAGTTGTGCTCCACCTCCTGTCAATGTTACCTGCACTTCGTCCATTATTGTCTCTAGTTCTGGGGTTTCCAAAACCACTTCCCCTGATGCAATAATGTTCCTTTCACCATCATAAACCAAGTGCTCCAGATTCTTCGGATCATGTGATCCAATGCGAGCGATCACTGCCTGGATATCCTTCTCATACTTCTCATTGGCCTCTCGGAACCATGCATTCAACTCCTCTTGAGTTCTATATCCATCATATGGATGTTCTTGCGGATAATGATTACCATAATAGTCTGTGGAGTACCCCCATGAATTAGGACAATCTTGCGTGTAACGGGGACCTCCACAGAGCTCGCACCACACATTCACGTAACAATCCCTTTGAGCAAATCGATGTCCTTGATAACGTTCCCCGTAAAAACGCTCCATAGTAATTATCACTGTAATGGACACTCAAACAAAAAGGATCATGGGCACCAGATATATATAAATAAATAAATAAAAAAAACAAAAATATTTACGAATACACATTAAAAATAAAGAAAGGACACGGATAACTAGACACTCTACGACTCAAAACACAAATGAGACCAAATAATCAGTTAAGTTCAATCAAAGTTAGATACGCTATCGCCTAAGTTTCCCCGGCAACGGCGCCAAAAACTTGATGTGCTCGGAACAGTCTATAAAAAATAAATAATTTAACCTAACCTAGACACTCTAGTTAAACTCTAGACTATCCTAAATAGTAGACCACAATGACATGCAAATGTACCTATCGAGTGCAGTAAAGCCTAATGGAAGTCCGGATATCGAACCCACGAGACACTAGTGACAACTAACCTAGACTCTGAATCAACTAACTAACTTTTTATATGGGGGGTTTTGTGTTGTGAATCTAACCTATCAAACTAAAGAACTAACTAACAAAAACCAACTATCAGGCAAAGGACTTTAGACGAAGTCACGAATGGAGAAAGCACTACCTAGACTCTGAATCCTATGCATGTACCTTGGAACTCTCTCGGATACGAAAACTATGATTGAATCATGCTATTAGAATATGACACACTTAGAAACCGTAGTGGATCGCATATCATTCTCCAGGTGTGACCAAAGGGGAAACCCTAAGGGACGTGTAAAACTCACCGGTTAGTCGGATCACCTCTCAGCTATCTCCAACAACACTAAAGTACTCGCTAGACAGATTACCTCTCAGTCTCACTATCTCAATACACCTTTTAGTGCAAGGAGTAACCTGAATCCTCTCGATAAGACACGGAATAACAACGATGCTAAGAATCCCTAGGGAAACCTCCTTTTAGAGCATTCACACCTGAAACCCTAACACCAAAGATTACCCGACTATTTCTCACCTCTTAGCTATCGCAATATGAAGAATACCTAACCCTAAAAGACTCTCAATCAATGTTCCTATGGAATACGACGTCACTAAACCATAAACAAATCACAGACACATAGATAGTGATCTAATATGCAACCATAAGTGAAAGACATTCAACAAGTAGCATATGGAACATTCAACCAATCATCAATCAAGACTGAATACACATACACATCTAATCAATTAAAAGCAAGTCCTTTACTTTATTGTTAATCCATCATCAAATATCATAAAACCAAAAGAAATCCAATTAACATGACATAATCATCAAAATCTAGGTAGCTATGGAGTCTAGGCAACAATCACGTTTAAAACATCAAAACAGAAGAATTAAACACAGATATCATGGTTTCAATTCTGGAAAAGTAAAACAAAGAAAGAAAATGTATACTCAAAGATGTAATCGACCCGATCTATGATCTCCCACTTCAATCCACGCTTCCAATTGATCTTAGATGCTTCCTCCTACTTGAAATCGCCCAAAAGCTTTTTTCTTTATGTCTAGAAGTCGATAATAAACCCTAGAATCGATCTTAACCTTTTAAACCATGAAAATAGGCCAAAAAGCCCGTATCTAGGTTCTTCCGTGTACCGCTAGGGATTCCGGCTGTACCGCAAGAGACAAAATAGTCGCGCTGGTTTCCTGCTCCCTCGCGTACCATGAGAAAAGGTGGGTCTCGCTTCGCATACCGTGAGATCTAACCAGATTTTTCTACTTCTCTTGTCGAAATACCCTAAATCCATATATTATGGGTCTCGTAACTAATATTCTAGCCCGGGATATGTCACAATGAAGTTTGGACTCTTTCCTGACTTTTGCCGTTGTCATCTGTGTTCTCTTGTGCTTGTTTCCTTCACACTTCTTGATCGTTTAAGATCCAATTCTTCCCGAATACCTACAAAACATAACATAACTAAGTACAAGCTATAAATGAATGAAAACGACTATAAAACTATACAAAAAACGCTACAAAATACAAGGAAAACAAGGTGTGTTTCGAAACACATCATATTACCAGAGTTTTATCTGCTAAACACTTGCGCATATTCGATACATGGAATACATCGTGTACTCCACTCATTTCTTTTGGTAGTTTAAGCTGATAGGCAACAGGCCCAACTCTTTTCAAGATTTTGAATGGTCCTATGAATCTAGGACTTAGTTTTCCATTCTTTCCAAATCTTACAACGCCTTTCCATGGTGAAACTTTCAAAAGAACGTTATCACCGACATAAACGTTTCTTTCATAGCTTATCCATGCTAAACGCTTGTTCTGGACTCTTTATTGTCTGTGTAAGCTTTTCTACAATGAATGGCTTCTCAGTCACTGTCCACCAAGTAAATCTTTGAAGTTTTTGGCCTTTTAGATGGTGATTCAATATCTTCAGGAACAATAAATGGCTCTCTTTCATCTACAAGCTTATCCAATTTACCAATCACTGAACCATCTTCTTCAACATACGTCTGTTGTTGTTCATATTCATACTTTTTGTATTCAGTGTTGGTTGAAGTTTCTTGTTCAGCATCTTCAATTGTTTTTCCACTTCCACCAACACCACCAGTACCACCACTATTATCATTGTCATCTGAAGAATTGTTATCATCTTTTCTTTCACCAGTGATTACCACTTCTTCATCATCTTCTTCTTCTTCCTTCTCTGTCTCTTCTTTGTTCTCATCAATTTTCTCCAATCCTTCACCTTCATCATTGAGAATCATATCAACATCAAAATAACATGTTGTTTTCATACATAGTTGCTTCATAAACTGGAGTTTGAACTTGTTCACTGGTAGAAGGAATTGGTTCAGTGGATGCTGGACTATGAACATCTTCAACATTCTCTGCTAGGTTTGTACCAATTTGAACACCCGTAAGAGCTATTAAATCCTGTACCATTTTCTGAAGTTGATCAATCTGTTGCTGCTGTTGAGCTATTACACCCTTTTGTTTAGTACTTTCAATTTTCAACTCCCTGATCTCTCTGGAATTAGTAGCTTCTCTACTTTGCAAGTTTGAGATATGAGTCTTCAATTGACTAACAACATCTGCAGTTTCCCTGGTTGCATAGTTAAGAAACTCTTCATCAATCAACTCATAACCTCTAGATCTTTTGGACTTATGCTTTTCTGGTACCTCTTTAGCTTTACCCTTGCCTTTATCAAGTCTTGTTGTAGTTTTCTTTTTCTTCTGTAATTCTGGATCAGTAAATACAATACCCTTAGACGGAGGAGGTCTAGAAGGTACGGTCTTTGTTTGTTCAAATTCTTTTCTTTCTTTGATGGGGTTGTTGCTGTGGCAATTAACTGTTCATCATTAATTTCTAACACTTCAGTGTTCACACTTAAGACATCGTCAGCTTCAGCAATAAATTCTTCTGTGTGACTCAGTAATGGTTCAGTAACTCTGTTTTCTTCAAAAAAAACATTTCATGTTCTTCAACTTGAACTTGACCTTCCTGTTGAATAACATTTACTTGACCATCACCATGACCTTAATCATTATCATTTCCGTGATCATTATTCTGCACTTGGTCAGTTTCATCATTGTCACTATCAACTCCATCTTCTATATCTTCTGCCATTAAGTCATTGATTTCATCTTCAATAGTAAAATCTGGATCAGGATTTTCTTCAAGCATATTAGTAAATAGTGGTGTCACAGTACCACTAAATTTTCTTGTCTTCCTCACATTATTCATGCTGCTGAAGATTGCTTCTTTCATTGAATCCAAAGGCAGTTCAACACCATCGTTTTTCAGATTCGGCAGCAGTGTATTAATAATCATTTGTACAAATCTTGGGTACATTAGAAACTTGTAGTTTTGCCTTGGTCCCATGAAGTTACTAATCATTGCCTCGAATATCATTCTTGAAAAATTGAATCTTCTATGAGTTGCCAGACACACTAACGCTCTGCTGAATACTTCACCTATTTGATCAAAAGCAGATGTTCTTCGACTCATGCAATGAATTAATACATAGACAATGTATCTCCATTGTTTTGCAAACATAGTTTTGGTCACCTGTCTTCTTAGAAACGTTCCCTCATATCCCATACTCAAAATTATCCCTGAGATTGCAATGTGATTAATTTTATAGGGAAAATCAGTTACGTCTCTGAAGTTTAACACTTCACGGATAATTTGTTCTGTAACTTTTATTGTATTCCCACCAACAGAGCTTTCTATCCAGATCTCCTTGTTTACGTTCTTGTATTCTACATTGTCCCAAAACTCCCTCACATGTTTCTCAAACACTCTAACTTGTGTGGATATTGTTGTGTGAATTATGGAATTTATCAAGAACCAGATAATCTCTTCATAACCACGTGCTTTCTTGGTGTTTGTGGTTAAGCACACACAAATATTATGCTTGGGTTCAAACTTTAAACGGTTCATATCTAGAAAGAACAAACACATAAAGTTAGAAAACTTCTGAAAAATCCTCAACTCTGGACATTTCGATCGAAAACTCCCTTATTTGCAACCTTTTCGATCAAAAAACTCCTTTTGACCAGAAGTTGAAATCAACTTTGAACTTTTCGAGCGGAAACTTTTCATAATTTTACCTTTTTGATCGAAAACTCCTAGTACTTTACTTTTTCGATTAAAACAAACATTTGAATTTTATCATTACAGCTTTTCGATCAAAAACTTTCATTAATAGAGAAAAACTAAACATTTTCTTTTCGAATAGAAAGCTTATGAACCAAAAACCACTTCTTTTCAATCAAAAACTTTCAATATTAAATCAATTATACTTTTCGATCCAAAACACTTTTCGATCTATTCAAATTACTTTTCGATACATTCATCTAAGATTTCGGGCAATTCAAATATTCAAAAATTCAACCGTAAACTAAGGCTTTGGATCTAACCTATCAACCTCTATGAATCACGAGAACATACCTGGATGATCGAAAAACACTGAGAATCTAGATGACGTCACGATCGACCACTTTTTTGTACGAAACTTCAACACTTGTAAAACACAAAGAATTTTGAAACAATACGGTCTCAAGAAAATACGAGTGGGAAAAATCTTTTCAAACGGCAAATTTTAATATATAGACTTTTCAAATCTTGATCGAAAACTTCAGTCATGACTTTTCGATTGAAAGCTGTTTCAGATGATATATTTCCGGTCAAGAGATTTCGACCGAAAACTCCAAACATGATAAATTTTGAAAAATTTTCAAACTAATCCTTTTTTTCTTTTTTTTATATTTTCATATATATATATATATATATATTTTATTTAAGTCCATTTTGACATCATTAAGACCTGTTCCAGAACTTTATTTTTCACACACACACAAAAAAAAAAAAAAAACTTTAAACATAAAATCCAGATCATAAAAATTATTTTATTCACAGACATTTTCTTTTGATGAACTGAAATGACATAGGATCATAAATGTATATTGTCTTAACTACACTGCATATCAAATCAGGATCTAAACAGTTCAACTTTGATTGCCAGTATTGTTATCCACATAAACTCATGCATCACGTTTCAGCAAATATTGTGTGACATTTAAGGTTATATTAATCAATACAGTGTGTACCCCACAATCGAGATGGAATGAACTTAGAATTAACACAAAATTTCACCAGATCATGATCCAATCTCCAGCATGAAGGTAGCGTTCTTAGCACAGGAAAAATAATCCAAGTGGATTTGATTGGAATCATATTGATTCAGAATCATTTTGATTCATTGTCTTGGTTTCTGAGATAGTACATAATCATATTGATTCATATGAGATGTGAAGAATCATGAATGATTCGGGTATGCGGATATCCGTAAGATATTGGATATATCAATTGAAATCACGAATGATTCAAAGGGCGAAACAGACTGACTTCTTGGTTTCCATCCGAGATTTTCACCAGAACCATCAGCTGTATGAAGGTGTTTAACTCTAATCATATATTTGACGTATATAGTTAATAGAGCAAACAAATTGTGCTAAGAACTCATCAAGATCCTGGTCTCATGGTATGACTAGCTTCACTTTGCATTCGAATGATGAAAGTATCGATATTCGATGTGGGTAAAACACAAAGATTGCGATTTAGTTAATCACACAAATATCGCCTAATTTACATATGCAGAGCCTACTAGCGTATCAAAAATTGTAACCAATGTCACCGTCATATCCAATTCATGCATAAGCTCAGCACATACTTGTACTATCATTTCCTATACATACGTCATTCAGACACACAAATTTTCTTTTTCTTTTTCTTTTATTCTCCCCCTAAAATTGTGATGAGACTTTATTTACTAATTATATCACTTATGAGAACAAACATTCATTAATCTAACACACATATAAAGCGTACACAGCACAATTTTAACACTTAAAAGAAAATCTTTTTGAGGAACATATTTCTAAGGTCTTTCAGTTAAAAAATGGACTATTTATTATTCAATTTTTTTTAAATGAAATCATCCCCAACATCTCAACCAAAGAGTTAAACCGGTCTGTTGAAAAAGATTTTGTAAAAATATCGGCTTATTGCTCTAGGGTATCGACATGGACCACTATAATCATCCCATTCTCAAAACAGTCATGAATGAAATGTAACCTGATCGCAATGTGCATTGTTTTGGAATGTTGAATGGGATTTTTTACTATTCTGAGCACTGCCTCGTTGTCACAATAAATCGGAGTTTCCAGGAAATTTACTCCAAAATCTAGCATTTGATGTTGAATCCAGATAACTTGTGAACAACAGCTCGAGGCAACAGTATACTCAGCTTCAACAGTTGATGTGGATACATTCGTTTGTTTCTTACACTTCCAAGACACCAGTCTCTCCCCCAAAAATTGACATCCACCTGAAGTTGACTTCCTGTCCAAATTACAACTTCCATCAAAAGTTCAAAAATTTTCCAGAATTTTTCTTTGTCCAGACCTGTGCCTTGAGCAACCGCTATCAACATGCCAAGCATTATTAATAGTCCTCCCAGTTAAACTCTGCACATTCAAAACCAAATTAATGATAAACAGGTACCCAGATCATCTTTGACCCGAGCTGACTTTTACCTTTTACAGTCTTAACATCTTTAACATCTTGTTCTTTCAATTTTATCAATTTTATATTTTTCTTTATTCCAACCATATGTGAAGACTGTTCATTTTTAACTTTCCAAACATAACCAACATTTTTCGCATATTTCATACTAATTTTTTCTCTAGCAAAATAGATTGGTTGCTTAAATTTGAACCTTTTGGGACACATTTATCCTCAAACTTTGGTAGCACATAATCACGACAAACATTAGAATATAAAGCATGACAATTTCTTGTATGCAAGTAATCATGACTGTATCTTTGTATCACTTCGAACTCTGACACACTGTCGTTCTCATACGCTTGCTTGATATGCCGAATAACGTTGCTCTTAACTTTCGCTTTGTTCTTTGTGAATCTTGACTCACTAGAGTTGTGTTTGCAATTTCTCGCAAAATGACCAACCTGACCACACACAAAGCAATTGTAGCTCTTAGGCTTTGACTTTGAACACTCGCCTACTTCACCCTTTATGCCACAACATTTCTTTCTTAATTGTTCTTTGATTTGAATACACTTATCTTTGACATCAATGAATTTGTCTTTTACATCAATAGATTTGCCTTTGACACACCAAGACTTTCTTTGGACATTTGTTGGTACAGTCACTTTAACTTTGGCAACTTTATTGTTCTCTGTCTCACTGGTAAGAATATGATTGTCTGGTGCCATGACATTAATTTTCTTTGGTCTCTCACTTGACAAATCATACTCTTGAATCAGAGGATTTCCAAACTCATCTAAGACCACATCACCAACTAGACTAGAGAGTTTATTAAGTGGGACATAATATCTAGCTGTATGCACCACTTTATCAAAGAAAGTAGATGTTGATGACACTTCAGACACACAATCAAACTCAACACAACCGTTAGTAGAACATGCCGAAACATAAGAAATCACAGAATCAGAAGCATTAATATTTTTTGCATCAGTATTTAAACTAGAAATTGAATCAAATTTATCTAGATTACAGTCAACATCTAGGTACTGTTTACAGTCCCTAATAAACTCCCTAGTGCACTATTTATTGAAAGCTGAAAAACTTTTCACTCCATCAAGTTCATTTTCATCATCCACACACCTTGAGTTTATATCTACACTAATATACATATCATGAAAGTTTGAATTTTCGACATTCATCAACTCATTCGATTCATGCGGTTCAGGAAAAGGTACAAAATTCTCAGGATGTGGAACCTTGTTGTAACCCAACCCGTCTTTTATATAAACAATTCTCTGTTTACTCACACATTCATGAAAGACATTTTGTTGCATCTTCTACTTTGAAACAATTACCCTTTCTTTTATTAAATCAGTTTCAGATTTGATAAGTTTTTCTGAAAGATCTTTGATTAAAACTTCCTTTTTATCCAAATATTCTTTAAATGTTACAATATCTTTCAATAATGTTTTAATTTTTCTTGTAAAATTTACTTCATTTTGTTTCAATTCTTTGTTTACTCTTTTTAGTTTATCGTTTTCAGCAATCAGAAACGTGTTTGCTGCATGATAATTTTGCATTCGATCTACACACAATCAGGAACATATATCAAATTTATTTTCTGAATTTACCTCATTCTCAGATGAAGTTTCATCAGAAACATCAGCTTTGCCCTTTCCTTTAGAATCGGTTTTGAGTGCACAGTCACTGGTAATATCAACTGGTTTCATTGAATCTTTAATTTCAGCAATCAAGGCTTCATCCATTTCATCCTCAGCATCCACAATCTCATCCTCCCATTCACAATTACTCAGTTGTTTGGACATGAGTGTAGTTGGAGCCTTATTTGACTTATCAGATTCATCAATCATTTCCACCAGCTTAACCCCGCTTCCCTCAACCTTCATTTTCTTATCCTTGGTACACTCACGAGTGAAGTGACCAAGCAGTTGACAGTTGTAGCACCTGAGTTTAGCTTTGTCAAAACCAACCTTTTCACCAAACTGCAACTTATCCTTCCCAACCTTCTGCAAATACTTTTTAGCCCTTACAGCTATCATGGCCATCTGCCATTGCAATTCCATATATTCTAAATCATCAGGGTTGATTTGAATAAGATCTTCTACATCATGCACGGCAGGTTGTAACTTTCCTGTCACCAGTGCATCGCAGCTGCTCCGAACAGAGCTATCTGATCTTCAGGGATTTGTCCAGATGACTTGAGTTTCTCACCAGAGGAGTGTTCACAACAACCTTTGTTTTTCTCAGGTTTTGTTCCACTATTTCCTTCACTACCTCTAGAAAATAATGATGCATTTGTTGAACTTGAGTTATTTTGTTTATATTTGTTGTTCAGTTCTCTCTTCTTTGCATCCAATTCATAAGACTCGAGTAAACAGATAATGTCATCAAGTGTTTTACTCTTCAGATCTGGAGTTGTGTTCTTGGTTAGCATACAAGGTATGCTCCAGCAATCTGGCAGTTAGTCTAATAGCTTCTTTCCTAGCTCATACTCTTCAAATTTTACTCCCATTTTTCTCAACTTGTTGATCATGGTTGTAAACCTAGTCACCTGCTCACTAAGATTCTCATTCTCTTTATAACTAAACATGTTATATTGCTTCAGTAGAATATCGGTTCTGCTTTCCTGAAGAGCTGCATTACCTTAGAATATTAAGCACAAAGCGTTCCACAGACCCTGAGCTGTTTCATGTTGCTCAAAATTCAAATACAACTCAGTCGGAAGTGCTAGAATAATAGAACCCAATGCTCTGTTATCTCTTTCTATTAACTTCTTATCTTCTTCTGAATAAAGATCAGGATCAACAATCAGGACAAACCCATCAGCATTTGCAGTCTTAGGAATGTGAGGACCTTTTACAATTGATTCCCAAATTGTGTGTTCTATAAACTTGAAATAAGCCTTCACCATTATCTTCCAATTTGTAAATTCTGATATTGATTTCAGCATCGGTGGTGATTTCCCAATAACCCTCTCAGTATCGTATACCTTTCCAGCCATTCTTTACTTGTAATTTGAAACTTGGTCGAAATCAGAAAAATTTCCAACTTATAACTTTTCGGTCGAAAACTTTGTACAATACTTTTCGATCGAAAAGTCAGAATATCTCGGACTGATGAAATTTCGGACGAAATACTTTTCGAATTCTTCAAACAGAGTTTTCGGCTACTTCAAACAAACTTTTCGGACAATTCAACAGAATTACTTTAATTGACCAAAAACTTTCTGTGATGATCCGAGTAAAGAATTAAGTCTTCAAACTTGACGCAAACTTCATCTCCATCAAAACTAGCTTCAAATCAGCAACAATGGCACCCAAATTACTTCAATTTGATCAGATTTGACTTAAAATCTTCTTGAATACCAAGAGCTATTAACCAACAGCTCTGATACCACGTGTGATTCCCTCAGATCTGTTGATATTCAAGGATAAAGTCTTCAATCACTCTCTGAATTGGCGGAATCAATTCAGAAATCAAAAACACATCAAAATGAACAAATCAAAGAAGAACAATCTCAGTACCATCAATCACACCAAATGCATACTTCATGATGATTAGCTTCGTTAATCAAGTAACGTAATCAAGTATTAACAGCAGAAATACAAAAATTCTCTTGATTAACTTGTAAAATCATATTACAAAATGAGAAAAGTTACTTGAAATACAAAAGACACAACTATTTATACTAGAGAGTTTTCTATCGAAATCTTCTTGATCGAAAAATGTTTTCGACCGAAAACATTTTCCGACTGAAAACATAAAGTTTTCGACCGAAAACTCTTAACTTAATACTTCTAAAACCTAATTGATTTCTATAGACTATTAGGTTCCAACAATTCTTGTGAAAACCGTTTATTCGAGCAAATCAAGCAATCGATTGGTAGAAATGAGAATCGATCAGAATAGTTAAGATATGAGATTGGATCAAAAACACATAGTTAAAGATGTATCTCTCTCTATTGTATTGATATATCAAATGAAGTCCCTCTTACGAAACTCAAACTAAACAAGTATTTATACTAAGAAGACAAAGAATGAGTTCGTCCGAAATACATTTCGGTCGAAATGTATTTCGTCCGAAAACTATAAGATTTTGGTCGAAATCTTTTAACTTCAAAGAATTCTTCCATCTACGGCCTAAAAATAGTTCCAACAATCTCCCCCTAGGCCATTACATATCAAAACACAAGAATTCTGCCAAGCTCCCCCATACACTTTGCATCATCAAAGTTGGATCTTGGACTCAAATCTTTAACTCTCCAAACTTGTATTGGTTTCACTTTGTCTTTCCAATCTTGTTTCTGTTTCGACATATTGTATGTCCAAAACGTCTTCAAACTATTAAAGACTTTAACAACCTTCTCTTGAAACTTTCTCTGATGTTGAGAAACGACCTTCTGTTTGGAAGACTTGTGCTTCTTGATACAACAATCTCTTGAAAAATGACCATGTTTTCCACAGCTGAAACATTTCTTCAAAGCAGGACATGGTCTTTGATAAGGCCCCTTTCGAGATTCTGACTTGGCTTTAGACATCTGTTCTACAACTTTTGACATTTCTACTCCCTGTTTAACAAACATGAGCCGAGTAAATTTATTTGAAACGAATGGGATGGAATTAGCATTAAGTGGACTGTCTTTCTTGAACCCTAAGCCACCCTTATTGTCAAAATAATCCACACATTCTTGATTTTCTTCAGATTTGTCACTGACGCAATCATCATCAGAAGTAAGATCATTTGGAATCTTCAATTCAACTATATTTTCTTTGGAATTTCTCTTTGGCTCTAACGAAGGATAAACATTTGGCACAAATGGCTCTGGAATGTATGGTTGAGGCATATGTGAATAAAATCCATTTGTAGTAAATTGAGGAAAAACACTCTTGTATCCCATCTCGCTATTCACCTTATCATTAACTTTAGCCTCAATACTTTCACCACTTCCTTTATATCCAAGCCCAGAAGTTACTTTGTCATGTATTTGAGATTCAATGATTCCACTAGCCACTTTCCCATAAATGTTTATTTTATCAACTTTAATTGCTGTATTTGCTATGTTTTCCATCTTCTCGATCATCAATTTCTTTTCTGTTTCTGTTTCAGCAATCAACAGTTGAATCTCATAATTCTTTCTCTTTAACTGAAGCTTCACATGAGAATTTTCTTTGACACAGTCATCAATCTTCCTTTTATACTCTTTCTCACGATCTTTTAGAATTTTGTTTGTAGTATGTGCATGTTTCAATTCATCTATCAGAAGTTGATTTCGATTCTTGTAATCAGCAATTTTCTCAAAACACTCCATAGAACACATATTTTCGTTGAGCAGTTCAGAATAAGCTGTAAGTTTCTGTGACTCTTTCACTTCTTCAGCAACCAAATTTGATTCAATACGTTTACAATTTCCTTGAAAATCATAACTGTATCCTCCTTTGATCACTATTCTGTTCTGATCAGCTTTGAGTGCATACAACTGTAGCTTTGAGTGCATACAACTGTAGCTTTGCACACAAATCCTCTAATGAGTTAAACTGTAATCCTTTATTTCTGATATTAAGTTTATAAATCTCCCATTCCTGTGGTTGAGCATTGAGAAATTTATCCATGACTTCTGATTTTTCGTATTCAAGATCAACCTCCTTTAGATCATTGATCAATTTCACATATCTGTGATACTGTTCAGTCAAAGATTCTCCTTCTGCGCGTGTGAATACTTGATATCGTTTCTTTAATTGGTCTTGTCTGGCTTTTCCTTTCACATCTTCCTTAGACAGATTTGGATGAACATACCCCAATCCATTTACAAAGACCTTATGCACACCCCTTTGTCAGCCATTGAAAATCCTTTTTTATAATAATTTTTTTTAACTATCTCATTTTTTTCAAAATCAGCGCCAAACATAGCTCCGAACATCCTCTAAATTTTTTTTTTCGACCAAAAACTTTGAGAATTCGGGCAGGACTTTTCGACCGAAAAGTCAGATTTCGATCAGCAAGGATTTCGGACAAAATTTAAGATTTCGATCAAAAGATTTTGATTAGACTTTTCGACCGAAAAACTTGTAGAGGAGACTTTTCGACCGAAAAACTTGTAAAGGAGACTTTTCGGCCGAAAACCCTTGAGATGAGACTTTTCGACCGAAAACTTGAGATGACACTTTTTGACCAAAAACTGGAGATGAGACTTTTCGACCAAAAAGTCAAGATTTCGACCCCTTCAACAGAGATTTCGGGCGATTCAACTGAAACTCGACCGAAAAATTTTGACCTGCAACTTCCGAACCTCAAATTAAGCCCCGAAAATCATTCCAAACTTCATCTCCAATGTTTTGCATGTTAAATACTCAAAAATGGCACTGAAAACGATCAAATTTGATGACTTTTGAATCTTGAAAAGTTGAAAACTTTAAAAAAACTTTGAAACATGCTTGAATCTGCTTGAATCTCCCAAACCGATCACCGAAAGCTCTGATACCACTTGTGAAAACCGTTTATTCGAGCAAATCAAGCAATCGATTGGTAGAAATGAGAATCGATTAGAATAATCAAGATATGAGATTGTATCAAAAACACATAGTTAAAGGTCTAACTCTCTCTATTGTATTGATATATCAAATGAAGTCCCTCTTACAAAAGTCAAACTAAACAAGTATTTATACTAAGAAGACAAAGAATGAGTTCGTCCGAAATACATTTCGGTCGAAATGTATTTCGTCCAAAAACTATAAGATTTCGGTCGAAATCTTATAACTTCAAATAATTCTTCCGTCTTCAGACTGTTTTATATGCGATGGCCTAAAAATAGTTCCAACAGCTATTTATTTATTTAACTGTGATTTTTAAGGATTGTTCACCCGACAGTGATTTAACAACTGGTCACCCGACGGTGACTCTTATGCATAATCACCCGACGGTGACTTAACAACTGGTCACCCGACGGTGACTCTTATAGCTGGTCACCCGATGGTGACTTTTACACCTGATCACCCGACGGTGATTTAACAACTTGTCACCCGACGGTGACTTAACAACTGGTCACCCAACGATGATTCTTACAGCTGGTCAGCCGATGGTGATGTAACAACTTGTCACCCGATGATGACTTAACAACTGGTCACCCAATGGTGACTCTTACAGCTGGTCACCCGACGGTGACTCTTACGCCCGATCACCCAACGGTGATTTAACAACTCGTCACACGACGGTGACTTAAAAACTGGTCACCCAATGGTGACTCTTACATCTGGTCACCCGATGGTGACTCTTACGCCTGATCACCCGACGGTGAGTTAACAACCGGTCACGGTAATTCCGTGACAACAACTATTTATCTCTATTTTTACAACTTTACATCAATTTTCTATTATTTTCCAAATAATATCATTCACATCAATGTAATCATATAATAGTAGTTTAACAATTAATATCACAAAATGATGTATTAGGGAGTCGTATGTACTCACCTGGATGTCTAACGAATCTCTCCGTTGAATCCTTACTCGAGTGCTTTCTATCTCCTTCTAATGTCGTTAACTTGATCACACGAGACCCGTGTTTACTATCCGTTATTTTCTAACCACCTCCTTAGTGGTAGATTGCCACCTTTTTCTTTTCTATCGCTGGTATCTCATTCTGTTTATTTCTCAAGACTCCTAATATACAAAACTTGTACTGATCTCTCGTGAGTTGAGCTATCAAAGAATAAATATTCTAAATTTAGGTTGTCTAGTAGGTTAGTTTTAATACGTGTCATGTAGTGAAAATGGTGGCAAACAACTAAGAAACGTGGTACCTAATATTTGTATGAGCTGTATCTCAAAGGCTTTAAAGCCATTTTATTTATTTATTTATTTTTTGTATACATATCTCTGGCATATATACATTTACAAAATTATAAGATTAAAATTAATATATAGATAAACTCATATTAAAATAAAACTACTATTACTTATGAATAAATTTATAACCATGCCATATGGATGAGTGACACATAATATTCACGTATATTACATATATTAAGTTATGATTTTTATCCATACAACTAAAACGAAACCGTTCGATTATTTAAACGCATGTTTAACACTTCACGTCCAAACTGGACGTTTCACTTGTTAAACACCCGTTTTAAAATCTTTGGAATATAAATGTAATGAACCAACTAATATTTTATTTATGTTCAGAAAACGGGATGTTACAGAAACTAGAACCTTTGACTTTTCCAACCATTCTGTAAAAATAATACAAAAATGATTTTTATTATTAAAAATATATTACATTACAAAACAAAATACAATAGAGGATTCTAATCCTTCGTTAACTCTTCTCCAGGAATCATTAGATTTTCCCCTTATTTATACACTTGTTGCCCATAGAATTTCGTCCACGCTTTATCCATAAACTTTTTCCTTGTTACCTCATCCGTTTGGCGTAACGGACAATCTAAACACTCGATGGGAGAAGAGGGCATACTGTTTACATAACCATATTTTGGTGGAGGTTAGCTGAGTTCAACCAAAATATCAATGTAGGTCCAGATTTAACTTGAAATCACTGATTTGATCGATTACACACACACACAGGCGAAAACTGTGTGTATGGTAGTGAAACAGATGATAGAAACAGAATCGGTGAAGATAACAGGCTAACCACACTATGAATCAACACGCAAATGGTATGAAAATGTAAGAACACAGTGCATAAACAGCTGCAAATTGTATTGATTCAAGAACAATGTGAAAGAAAAGGTTCAGGGTTACAGCCGCTACTCACACCCTAAACATTCTCAAACTAGGTTATTTATAGTAGTGACATGTATCGAAACTATGTTCAATCGAAACTACTAGTTTCGATTGACCATTTACAAGTGATACACAGACTGTCGAAACTACCATCTATCGAAACTACTAGTTTCGATTGAACAAACTCAATCGAAACTAAGTAGTTTCGATGGCCCAGACTTGGCTAATAAAGGAGTAAATTACAGAAAACTGAAATTACATTTAATGAAATGACATAAAGTAAACTAGTCTAAAATTGTTTAAACATACAATAAATGACAACAACTTATACATAAGATATGACTCTACAATCTCCCCCTAAGCTGTTGCATTACTGTCTTCAGCTCTTCATCAAGCAGCTGGTCATTCAGTTGTCCTTGGTATAAAAGGTTTAACATGGAGAGATACAACCCGTTGGTAGGCCTTAGCATCAGCTTCATCTTCATCTCTGTATTCCTGAATGTGATTCTGGAAAAGTATCTCCAGATCTTCAGGCTGAAATTTCAATAACTCCATAGGCCCAAAGATAGTGATGTCTTCCTTGCCCTCACACTCTATTACTGCACTGCCAATGATTGGGCCATAGTACCACTTTCTGAAAGTTTGCAGCTGGACAGGTACAGATTTTGGAATGGTGATGGTCTTGTGAGTTTGGGCAAGCTTGTACCTTAAGAACACATATGGCTTGTTAGTCTTAGGATGAAACCTAGTCTTTGAGATTTTCTTTTGAGTTTTCCTAGGCTCCATTCCTTTGAAATCATTTTTGACTTGAGAATGCAGAAATTTCTTAAAGTCATAAGCCATCATGACCTTCCCAGGGTTTTGAAGTAGAAGTTTGGCTAAATCCCTGAGGTTATAGAAAGGAAGGGTCTGGAAGTCAGTCATATTTTTAAAGTGTTGAACTCCCCCTCTATATCTACTTATAATAAAGAGCTTCCTTTCAGCATCATACTTCCAGCCAATTGGAGGCCTCTTTAGTTCCTGATGCTTTGCTATCCATTCATATGTTTTAGGAGTTTCTTCCTGAATTATTTTTTTAAACCAAGACTTCCTTGAAACTGGAGGTTCAGGAGCAACAGAGGGTGGATCTTGTGCTGGACTGGATTCGGAGACTGTAGTGGTTGGTTCAGGAGTGACTGTTTTGATAAGATTAACCTGCACATCTTCTTCGCCCTTTTCTTCATCAGATAAGGTTTGAATTTCATCTCCTTCTTCCGTAAAGTATCTAGTTCTCTCAGTCTCCTTTTCTTCGGTGGTCAGAATTTCTGGATAAAGATCATTATACCCATAGTTTTCAATGTCATCTAAAAGGGCATTCAGCTCATCATCAGATGGGATGTCTTCTTCATCCAGAATCACGGTCTCTATTTCAGTGGAAGTCCCTTTCCCTTTCTTTCTTGCATCTCTTCTCTCACTTGCTGAGGGAAGGTCTAATTCTGGCTCTTCATTCTTGACTTCAACTGCCTCATTTGTCTTTTCAGTATGGCCAGTAAGGATAGGCAGTGCAGACTCTGGATTAGTCACAAGGGTAGGAGATGAGGGTTCAACTACAGATATGGTCTCCCCCTGAGCTGTTGAAGTAGTTGGTTGTTTTTGCACAGGTTTTATCATTGAGGCTTTGAGCTGCTCCACTGCTTCAGCTAAAGCCTTGAATTCTTCTTTTTTGCTTTGAGATTAGTCTATGTTGTGTTTCAAGTTGAGTTTGTTGAATCTCAATCTGAGTATGTAAACCCCCAACTTCCAGCTTCAGGTCTTTAACCTCTTCCTGGACATCATGCAAATTAGTTTTTAAGCCTTCAATTTCTTCATCTTTCTTTTGAATCTTATTCTATATTTTCTTCAGTTCAAGGCTTAAAGTTTTAACTCTTGGTACAGGAGAGGTTGAATCATGAGGTAGTGATGTGGGAGTAGTATGGATGGGTGATTGTTGTGGAGATGGTAGTGAAGTGGGTTGTGGAGTAGGTTGTGGAGATGGTTCTGGAGTTGGTTGTGGAGTAGCTAATAAGGAATCTGACGAGGATGACAACTCTTCTAATCCAGTTTTGATTTTCTTTGCCCTAGGCTCTTCTTCCGCAAAATCAGAACCTGACTCAACTTGCCGTTTAGAGGAAGATGCAAGATGTTTTGTTCTATCATCTGAATCAGACTTGTAGTAGTCAGATCCATAAATTCCTGCATCCAGAGTTCCACTTGATTGTGCAACTTCCTCCTCAGCTTCATGCAAGCCAGCTTCAACATTAACTGTTGGCTCTTGAATTATCTGTATTTGTTCAACAAAAGGAGCCTCTATCATAGGCTCAATTATGGGTTGTGTCTTCTTCTTGAATAATAGGAATGTTTATCTCAATCTCATCTTCATCAATAGGTGGATTACCTTGATCTTGTTCAACTTCCAGTTCTTCTTCATCAGATGATAAGATCTCTTCTTCTAGATCAAGGTCAATATCAGGAATAAATACTTCTTCTTCACCAATAATATGACCGAACAGGGGAACGTCAGCTATAGCCCTGTTGGTTCTCTTGTTAGTACTTCTCATATAGCTGAGAGTCTTGGCAATCATATGGTCGAACACAAAGATGTTCCCACCTTGTTGCAGCTCAGTATGAAGATGATTGATGATAATTTGTAAAAATCTTGGATATGCTAGAAATTTCTCCTTCACGGCTCCTGTTAGATTATCCTTTAACTGTCTGAAGATGAAGCCAGAAAAATTGTAATCTCTTCCCTTGACTAACCCCAGAATTGCTGAGCCTAGAGTGCTGTTTGCTGAATCAAAACCTCCTTTTCTGATTGATAGGCAGTGAATAAACACGTGCACTACGTATCTCCAGTGGCTTGGTAAGGAGTTCTTGATTATCTGACCACTTTTGAATTCATCTGGATGACCCAATCTTCTGAAGCATTCTTTAACATAGAAGATTGGAAATTCAATGGGTGCATCTGGATTGTCATTAAACTGCAGCACCTCTCTAACTGTAGCTTCAGAAAATAAGACTTCTTGGCCAAGCAAAGTTGCTCTGATGTGCTCCACATTTTCAACTGTGATGATCTCTGCAGTTTCCCAAAATTCTCTTATAGATGTCTCAAACACCGACAGGTTGTTGCTGATGGCAAAGCTGATGTTGGAGTTTGCCAGGAAGTTTAAGACACGAGTGAACTCTGCAGCTTTTGGATCATTGGCATTAAGGAATGCACAAACATTGTGTCTTTTTACGAATAAGAGATCCATACCTGTAAAATTCATCAGTTTTGCACAATAAGTAAAATTTCTGAATATACTTAATCGAAACAAGGTATATCAACACTTAGAAAAATTTTGAAGTCCTAACTGTCGAAACAACTAGTTTCGATTTGAGATGAACTTGGTTAATTTAACAAACAGCTTAATCGAAACAAGTAGTTTCGATAGAGGCTATAAGCTTTGATCAACACGTAGAAAAATTTTAAATCAACACTGTCGAAACAACTAGTTTCGATGGAGATGAACTTATCGAAACTATATAGTTTCGATCAGAGATACTAGGGCAAGTTTGGGTGTCGAAACTAGTAGTTTCGATTGAAAACCTTTTGAGAAATTTTGAAAGTGTTGAACTCCTTTATCGAAACTACTTGGTTTTGAAACCCAAACAGCTTATCGAAACTATATAAGCTTTGATCAACACGTGAGTTCAAAGATGATAGAGATGTATGCAAACACAGATAAGCACAAAAACGACTGTTATTATGAAGATTTCGTCGAACAAATTTTAAACTTTGAAATCCTAGGTCTGCCGATTTGCAAAAAAAGAAAATATCATCCAAAATGAAGTAGTGAGACGTTACCTGATGATGGAGACGATGGTGACAACGGGGGAATCAGGTGATTAATGCTGATATCTTGCAACTTAGACCGATGGTTTGAGAGACTTTGCGAATGACAGAGAAGACGAAGAGGGTTTTGAAAAAGACGAGTGAATATCAGTATGAAGGGAGGGATTGCTTATGAAGGCTTTTAATTTTCGTAAGACAAAAGACAAAAATGCCCCTGTCGAAACAACTAGTTTCGATAGGGCAAACTAGTTTCGATAGTTCATAGTAGTTTCGATATGTCAAAGTAGTTTCGATATGCACAAAGTAGTTTCGATAAGTCAAAGTAGTTTCGATATGCACAAAGTAGTTTCGATAAGTCAAAGTAGTTTCGATATGCACAAAGTAGTTTCAATATGTACAACTAGTTTCGATATTTAATAAATGAAATTATACACAAGATATTTACACTTATCTTTTTTGAAAAAGATCCAACATGAAATCATATCTGGTCAGTCTCTTGAAACACTTCCTTTTGCAATTAACTACTGTGAGTCCCTGAAGATAGCTGATATTTGTGCAAAGTAAACCCGAACATTTGTTTATACTAAGATTTCATGTGATTAGAAGGTACCATTTAAGCAATATACAAGGTGTACCCCACATATTAAAATAAAATGATTTTGAAAACCTATCAATCCTCAAGAAGTACCCATCTTCATCCTATCATCTCTTTCTGATTAACCAAGGTACCGTCTTAGTAATGTCAAAGTACCACTAAAATAAAATAAGATATCCAAGTGGATTTAGAAAATTAAAATAAAATATATCCAAGTAGAAATTAAAAAGGTACGAACATTCTAGATCTTTGCGTAAGCAAAACAGAAGAAGTCGTAAAATTATCCTAGCGGATAGAAAAATGTTGAACACCCGAGATCTTTGCGTAAGCAAAACAGACGGGGTCAAATCATCCAAATGGATGGGAAAAAGGGTAAGCACCCGAGATCTTTGCGTAAACAAAACATACGGGGTCATCGGTGGTAAATATCGTTATTTTGACGGTCACTTGGCGTATGAATAGGAATCCAATACGTAAGCATGTATCTGATTGAATCGGTTTTTCTTAGATATAAAAATGGGTTAGATGTTTCAATAATGGATTCAAACACACAAGTATGAGATATATATATTAGGTTTTCACACTACTTACAAGTTTTAACCATATGTCGGGCCTACCAGCTATACCTCAGTAACCACCATGCTTTTGGTCTATTCCATGTCCAAGAGATGAGATCAAACACTATCATTTCTTAAAGGTCAGATTCATTTTTTTTATTGCAATTCAAAACCTATTGAAGATTATATACACAACAATTCTTTTCAACATTAAAATATTATATTTCTCCCCCAAAATATTTGCGTGGATACTGTACATAAAAATAAAATCTTTTTTTTTGTTAAGTAATCAAAATTTAGAAAATAAACTACTATTCACATAATTTACTGAAAGTTAATCATTCCAAGCATCTCTACTAGTTGGGCAAATCTGGTAGATTCAAAAGCCTTTGTGAAGATGTCTGCGGTTTGTTTGTTGGTTTTGACTTCAACGATTTGAATATGTTTCTTTTCAACACAGTCACGAATAAAATGATGTTTAATTTCAATGTGTTTTGTTTTGGAATGCTGAACGGGGTTTTTGGTGATATGGGGAACGGCAGTGTTGTCACACAGAATGGGTGTCTCATGGAATGTGATCCTATAGTCAAGCATCTGATGGTGTATCCATCTGACTTGGGAACAATAGAGGGCTGCGGCAATGTATTCGGCTTCGGCGGTGGATTGGGAAACGGTGGATTGTTTCTTACATTGCCATGAGACAAGGCGGTTGCCAAGGAATTGACAGCCTCTAAAAGTGGATTTTCGGTCTAATTTGCAACCTCCGTAGTCTGAATCTGAGTAAGCCACAAGATCAAACAAGTCAGTTTTAGGATACCACAGACCCAATTTTGGCTTATACCTTAAATATATTAAAATACGTTTGACAACAGATAAATGAGAGAGTTTAGGATTAGCCTGAAAACGTGCACACAAGCACACTGCAAACATGATGTCGGGTCTGCTAGCCGTGAGATACATGAGAGATCCTATCATAGAGCGATAGAGATGCTGATCAATGCTTTCACTATCCACATCAGGTGTCAAACAATGTCGAACTTCCACATGAGTTTTTACTGGATGGGAATCAACCATTTTGAACTTGGTCAAGATTTCTTTTACGTATTTTTCTTGATGGATAAGGATTCCTGACTCAGACTGATCAACTTGTAGTCCTAAAAAGAACTTCATTTCCCCCATGGAG
This sequence comes from Smallanthus sonchifolius, assembly GCA_023525975.1. Lineage (NCBI taxonomy): Eukaryota > Viridiplantae > Streptophyta > Magnoliopsida > Asterales > Asteraceae > Smallanthus > Smallanthus sonchifolius. The sequence goes on from CM042025.1 coordinate 72,309,585, forward strand.
CTCATTTCAAACTTAGATCGCATCACTTCTTCAAATTCTTTACAGAGACGGGGATTTGTAGATCCAAATATGATATCATCCACATAAATTTGCACCATGATTGTATCCTTTTCATCCTTTCGTTTGAATAAAGTTTGGTCAATTGCTCCTCGTGTGAAACCATTCTCAAGCAGATGCTTTGATAAAGTTTCATACCACGCACGAGGTGCTTGGTGAAGACCGTACAATGCTTTATCTAACTTGTAAACACGGTCTGGAAAATTAGGATCAATGAAACCCGGTGGCTGCTTGACATAAACTTCCTCTTGAACGTTGCCATATAAAAATGCGCTTTTTACATCCATTTGATGAATGGTGAAGTCCATGTAGGCTGCATAGGCAAGAAACATTCGGATGGCTTCCAAACGAGCTACTGGTGCAAAGACTTCCTCATAGTCAATCCCTTCTTCTTGATAAAAACCTTGAACCACCAGACGAGCTTTATTTCGAATCACAGTGCCGCCTTCATCCTTTTTGTTGCGAAAAACCCAACGAGTGTTGATTGGAACTTTGTTCTTGGGAAGATCTACCAAATTCCACACATGCAGCTTTGAGATATGCTGTAGCTCTTCCTGCATTGCTTCCACCCAACTGTTTTCTAGTAAAGCTGCTTTGATGTTCTTTGGTTCAGCTTGAGAAATGAAACAAGAAAACATGCTGTTTTCAAATGCTTCACAGGCACTTCGAGTACTAACACCCACATTGAGTGGTCCAATGATGTTATTGGTGGGATGAATCTTGTGAATTCGCAGTTGAGGAATTTCATCTTCTTCCACGACTTCCTCCAAATTGGTAAGATTTTCAGCAGGAGGATCGGTAATATCATTAATAGGATCTTCAGCAGGTGATTTTGGTGCAACATCTACTATTGGAATGGAGTTGTCTTCAACAGTTTCACTTGTTGCACCAGAACCGGAAGACTCCATATCAGATTCAGCATTAGCAACCACAGGAATTTCAACCTGAGCAGATGAGGAAGAGCCTTGATCATTTATGTTCCCTAGATTGTTCACAGAGAAGTAAGGATTAGCATGAGTTGATTCAATAGAGAAATCAGGAAGATTAAATGACTTAAAAACTGAATCGACGTCAAAGAGCCAATTGGGACCGTCTCTTGCGTCCGTATGATTGTTTTCATGCCAATTGATATCAATGGACTCCATCACTATCCTTTTCTTCTTATGCTAGACACGAAAAGCACGTTGATTGGATGAGTAACCAACAAAATAACATTCATCAGCTTTGGCTTCAAACTTGTTAAGTTGATTTGAAGTGTTCAGCATTGTGCACACATATCCAAATTTTCTGAAGAAATCAATAACTGGCTTGCGGTTGTACATGATCTCATAAGGTGTTTTGTTGCAACTTTTAGTGATAAGAACCTGATTTTGCACAAAACATGCAGTGTTGACCGCCTCAGCCCAGAAAGTCACGGGAAGCTTAGACTCAACAATCATAGTTCGTGCAGCTTCAATTAAAGTGCGATTTCTTCTTTCAGCTACACGGTTTTGTTGAGGAGTATAAGGTGCACTAAATTGTTGAGTAATTCCTTTGCTTTCACAGAAGGAATCAAGAGTTGCATTTTTGAATTATGTTCCTTGATCATTGCGGATAGTCTTCACACTTAGATTGAAGAGGTTCTCAATTTGAAGCAGATAGTTTTTTAAAATCTCTGGCGTCTCATCTTTCTTGGCTAGGAAAAACACCCAAGTGAATCAAGAAAAATCATCTGTTACCACCAGACAGTATGACTTTCGTCCAAGACTCATGACACTCACTGGACCAAAAAGATCCACGTGAAGCAATTGGAAAGGAGAGTCAATGGAATTGGTGGTTTTAGGCTTGTGTGAAGATTTGTGTTGTTTTCCCTTGGAACATGAGATACAGTGTTCCATAGGAGTGAAATCTTTGAGAGGTAATCCAGTGACTAGGTTGCCTCGAACCAGTCGGTTCATTGTTTTGAAATTGACATGTCCCAACCTTTTATGCCATAGGAAAGATTCATCTTTAGAAGCCTTTGAGAGAAAACACGATTCAATGCCCGATGGGTTGTTCATATCCAAGCTATATGTGTTGTATCTTCTGGGAGCACGCATGAGAATAAGTTCTTCCGGAATCACCACTCCCGGCTTCAAGATAAGACATTCTTTTGAATTGAATAAAGCACAAAAGTCCTTATCACAAATCTGTGAAACACTCATCAGATTGTATTTTAACTGAGGAACAAAGTTGACAAATTCCAGACTATTTACTCCATTTGATACTGTTCCTTGTCCTTCAATCTTTCCTCCTCTTGGGTTTCCAGCAAAAGCAACATACTCTCCATCAATTTGATGATAATCTTCCAGCAAGTTAAAGTGGCCAGTCATATGTCTTGAACATCTACTATCTACATGCCAGATGTTATCGCCGGTTCTTCTTGATTGACCCTATACACAACGAACCATTTATACGACTTGACCAAAATTGTTTCAATCAAGAGATTTTAGTGTCAGGATATGACATCTCATTGGAATCAGAATTACAACCATCCTTTGATGAAGCACGGTCATCAAATAGAACATTATTTTTAATTTTTCAAGTTCGTTTTAAATAATTTTTAGCATTTTTAATTCTTTTACGCCTAGATTTCCTACTGTGAGAAGACTTAGGCAACACATATGAATTTAATGAACTTTTGGAAGGCGATTCTTCATTAGAAGTTGTGGTTGTCAATTTACAACTTTTTGAAATATGATTTGAGGCACCACAACTAAAACAAACGTTTTCACAAGATATCTTAGCCTGATAATAGTCATCACAAGATGAAGATGATTGTGATGTTGAGGAATCTGAACATGAGACGGTTCTCTCATCAATAACTTTGTCTTGAAGACGATGTGCTTCCTTTAATCTGAAAAAGTCCATGTTGCTAATGGTTTAACGTGGTACATCATTCACAATAATTCCTGCACTTTTAAACTTGGTAACACATGGCATAACATTCAAAGATTTAGGAACAAAACGCAAAACATCTTTAAATTTAGAAACATCACATCCCAAACCCGTATGCTCAGCAGGCATAGAATCAAAATACAAGTTTTTAACGTGTTCACAAATATTTGGTTTTGACACGGACATATTATTACATTCATCCGACTCAAGTTCTTTTAAAATAGTTCTGTCATTGGTACTCTCTTCACAATCATCTTTGGAATTTACACAATTTAATTCTGTACAAGAAGCAAAACTGTCAGAATCAGAGGACGTAATATAATCATCAGGAGATAATGTGCAAACAAAAGGTGTGGAAACATGTGGAGTTAGCATATCAGCAAATCTCCCTGATTTAGAATAAGGAGGTGGATGAGAGTTATACCCAAGACCTTCTGTGCCTTTTCTATTAAATTGTTTATCAATTATTCCAAACAGAATTTTCTGATCCATATCCATGTGGTCAACCTGTAATTTGGCTTTTTCTGCCTTTTGGACTCTTTCTGTTAAAATCGTGTTGTTAATAGTTTGAGTATTGAGTTGCACAATTAAAAAATGATTTTCACCAGATATGTCACGAATTTTCTTTAAGTAAAGTTTCCCATTTTTGGCAACAGAGTCATACATCACCTTAATGTGATTTCGTTCATCAATCAAGGCTTGATTGATGAATCTGTATTTTTGAATTTCATTCAAGCAAGATCTAGAATTACACAGTTTAGAAATAACCTCAGCAGGCACAGCAGTGAGATCCTCAGCTGGTTCAATCATGACACACTTGCCCGTGTCCTCCACATCAGCCATCAAGGCTTTATCAGCAGCTTTATCAGCAGCTTTATCAGCAGCTTCCTCAGCTTGTTCTCCCCAATGATAGTGTCCATCAGCTTGACACACAAGAGCTGTGGAACTTGAAGATGTGTTTGTCTTTGGAGGATTGGCAGCTTGTTTTCCAGAGGAAATCTTCTTTTCTTGCTGATCCTTGGAGGACGGCTCCTTGCAGTTTCTGGCAAAGTGACCCAGCTGATCACAATTGTAGCATCTCACCTTCTTGATATCAAACCCAAGTGTCTTTCCCTGCTTGAATCTGTCTATGCCAGTCCTTTTGATGAATCTTTTGGCTCTTAAGGTCAACATGGCCATGCACCAATCAATGCCCATTTTCTCCAAATCGTAAGGATTAACTGCTCCAAGTCATCAGGTTGAAAGCTAACCAGTGTTAGATTTCCAGAAATCAGTGCATCATAGCACGACATGAAAGCAGTCATGATTGGGACATAATCATCAGGAATCATGGTGACAGTCTTTTGAGGAGCAGAGGAGCTGGTAGAATTAATTGCAGCAGCTGAAGGAGGGACATCAGTCTGAAAGTATGGGCTACCGGATGAGCTTGATCCAGCAATAAGAGCTGTGTTTCCAGACTGATTTGACGGGGTGACTGCTCCCTTCTTAATATCAATTTCATAAGATTCAAGAATGCTACAGACTTCCTATTGAGACAGAGCACTCAGATTCTCAGTCTTTTTGATCATGATTCGATACATATTCCATTCATCAGGAAGAGAATCTAGGAGTTTCTTGTTTAGATCAAGAGTAGGGTACTCAACTCCCATTACTTTCAACCTTGATACAATGCTTGAGAAACGGTTGATCAAATCAGATATTGATTCTCCCCTTACACTACTGAACATCGCATATTGTTTCTTGATCAGATCTCTTTTGCTTTCCCTGACATCCTCACTTCCCTCATATCTTGTGCACAATGCAGCCCATGAGTCTTTGGCAGTTGTGTACTCAGCAAAGATGTTGAAAATATCCATAGGAAGAGCCATGGCAATAGTCCCGTAGGCCTTGTTATCTCGGGCAATCAAGGCAAGATCTTTCTCATCATACTCAGATACTAACTTAGGACGTTGAACATCAGCAGTGGTAGTTACGGGCTTGTGGGGACCATCGGTGATAGAACTCAACAAAGTATAATCGTGAAATTGAAAGAAAAGCTTCATCTTCTTAGTCCAATCATCAAATTCTATTGTGGACACAAGAGCAGGTGGTCTATTTCCCCCAGAATGTTCTGTTAAACTTGAAGTGGCCATAATATTTGGAATCGAAACTAAAACAGTAACTAGTTTCGATTGAACAACTTTTATCGAAACAACTAGTTTCGATAGGACAAATTCTATCGAAACACAAGTTTTATCGAAACAACTAGTTTCGATACTGAAAATTTCACAGGCAAGTTTTGATAACCACAGTTTCTATAGAGATAAGACAAAAATCTAGTTTCGATAGTACCTTCTACCGATAAAACGTAGACAAGAAGTTTCGATGATCAACAAAAATCAGAAACTGTCCCCAGTAGTTTTGATGCCTTCTTCTCCAAGCTCAGAAATACTCCATTGATGATAAGCTCCAGAAATCAAAAGTGCAGAAATGACAAATCAATCCAGCGAAAACCTTCGTCTAACACTCCTGATCACTAATCCAACCTCCGATTCTTGAAATCACGAACAAAAATCCTTGAAAAACGATGAAACAGTACGTCTGAGATGTTATGTGCAGATTCCAACAAAAACCTCAAAATACCTCACAAATCACCTAGAATCGATCAATAAACCTGATAACACTCAAAAACACTAGAGCATAAAGCTCTGATACCAATTGTAGGTCCAGATTTAACTTGAAATCACTGATTTGATCGATTACACACACACACAGGCGGAAACTGTGTGTATGGTGGTGAAACAGATGATAGAAACAGAATCGGTGAAGATAACAGGCTAACCACACTATGAATCAACACGCAAATGGTATGAAAATGTAAGAACACAGTGCATAAACAACTGCAAATTGTATTGATTCAAGAACAATGTGAAAGAGAAGGTTCAGGGTTACAGCCGTTACTCACACCCTAAACATTCTCAAACAAGGCTATTTATAGTAGTGAACTATGTTCAATCGAAACTACTAGTTTTGATTGACCATTTACAAGTGATACACAGACTGTCGAACTACCATCTATCGAAACTACTAGTTTCGATTGAACAAACTAAATCAAAACTAAGTAGTTTCGATGGCCCAGACTTGGCTAATAAAGCAGTAAATTACAGAAAACTGAAATTACATTTAATGAAATGACATAAAGTAAACAAGTCTAAAATTGTTTAAACATACAATAAATGACAACAACTTATACATAAGATATGACTCTACAATCAATATAAACATGGTTATACTGGGGAGGAGCTTGAAAATATTCCTTGAAAGGACTATCATGAGGAGGTTCAGGAAATATATAAGGATCGTATAGAACTGGGGATTCAGAATTATTGGACTGATAATTAGGATTTTCTGAAATAGAATTAGTATTATAGAATCCTTTTTCGAAAGGTTCCTTCTCCGTTGACACGTTTTGCTGAACTTGACTTGGTTCAGCTTCATCATTTTCTTGAAAGGAGTGGGGCATCGGTATTCCAGTTGCTGAAGTTAGAACCAACATCCATACATTGATTTGAGGTATCATAAGATTGATGATGATATTCAGGAGTGTTGTTATCCGAAAGTATATCAAACGGTTCGTCGTTGTAGTAGGGAGAAGAAATGGGATTCATTCGTGACCCTAAGGGATGATATTCAGGTGATTCTTGCTTAAAAAGGACTATTAGTATCATAATAAACAGGAGCAGAGTTATCTCAGACATCTGCAATCTTAAAGCATTAGTATTTATCCTACTTATTTGGTCAAGACTTAGATACTAAGGCCAGTATCCTTATCTTAACTAAAGCTCTACAAGGATGGTTATCTTCGCAGAGTAGTACCTCTAACAGAGATGTTGCCAGAAAAGAATGACGGGTCTAGGATTGATTTATACACCACTCTTTCCTTAGACAGAACATTCCGTATGCCAGATAACTATATACCGGTCAGAAGGTTACCTTGTTTTCTTATCTTAATTTTCAATTATCAATTAAATGAATGGTTAAAGCTTAGACACTAGATTCAAGTATCTAATTAGCTAAGACCTGTGGCTCTGATACCAACCTGTCACACCCCGTGTCAGGCACCCCCTGGACATGTGTGAGCTTGATTGGTACCTGTTTTGATTTAAGAGTTTTTTTATAAAATACAGAGGAAGTCTTTTTCACAAGGATCGTTCATCATTTGTTTCAACCTCGAGGGTTGTATATGTAAATATCAAGACTCAGTTGGAAAACAAAAGCCTTGTATTTATTTCATAACATAGGGATTTAAATACCCTTTTCAGTTGATTACAAAACAGAGTTTGAAATCAAATACATTTCTTGTCTCTTATGGACAAGTTTCAAGGCACTGGAAATAGTACTATCCAAGGTTAATCAGTCTCTTGGTGTTATATCCTTTTTTCTACTTTTGAGGATTATCTATGCATGAGGCCTGAGAATCTAACATGCATTTCATCGTTTTCAATTCTCATTTCATTGGTCAGATCCTTTGTCTGCCCGTATCCCCATTTTCCTTTACATTTTATTCATTTCCTGAAAACATTTTGAAAATGAAACATTAGCGCGAACGCTGGTGAATACAATTATCTTGACAGTAAAATCATTTGGCATGAACAAGTATTAATTTCATAATCACAACTTTGTGTTTAATCTACACATTCAGTAGGCCCTTATCTCCTGATCATATGCACCATTGTATACAATGGTATCATGCCTTATAACCATGGCCAGGTCTATGCCTCCGAAATTGTTATAAGATAAATACCAGCCGCAATCCAGGACTTTCACCCAAGACCCGTGTATCCCTTGCAAGTTTTACGTTTACCTATGGCCTGAATGCTTTGTTCGTAGAAGAACGTTGAACATTATTCCCTTAACCTTTATTTGGCTATTTTCGTAAACGTAAATGTTTGATACAAGTTTTGAAAGAGATAAAGTATTTACCTTGATTATAGGAATGAGCCTCTAAGTTGGAAATTATAGAATCAACCTCTTAACTTGGTTTCTATAACGTATCGACACCTCTATGAGCGTTTCTTCTTAAACCGTGCGCTAAAACGAACGAGAGTTGGACCGAGATTGTCGGGATCGTTTTATGGATCACCTGGAACGAATTTTGAGAGTGATGATCGTTTTTGTTGTGAGAAACTTGAATGAACTCGTCCAACTATTTATAGGGTAAGTTCTGGATCTAACATCCATGATTTTTCTTGTATTTGTTTTAGTACAATAACAACATTTCAATTCCATTTCTAGTGCAATACCTTGTGTCACATAAAACATACTTGCAAATGTTTCAAATTCAGGTTTTATCAATACAATTCAATGATTTTAGATTTACACACATATATATATATAGGGGACGGTTCCACTAAAAAGTGGGTTTTCACTAAAAAATACTAAGAAGTGGGTCAAACGAACTCCGATTGAGCTCATTTCAGTGGCGTTGGAACCGTCTCTTCGAACCCTAACCTGGACCCAAAAACCTAAACCCCCCACCACCCGCACCCTCAAAAACCTAAACCCCCCTTCCAACCCTACCCCGAAAAGCCTAAAACCCCCACCCCCCCCCCCCAAAAAAAACCTAAACCCACCCCACACACCCCCAAAAACCTAAACACCCCACCCCCAAAAAAACCTAAACCATAAAATATAAACCCTAAAAGCAAAACCCTAAGGCTAAAACCCTAAAATTTAAACGTAAAATCTAAACCTTAAAAGCTAAACCCTAAAAGCTAAGATGGTAGAGTTCGACGAGACGGTTCCAACGCAGCTAAAATTAGCTCAATCGGATTTCGTTTGATATCGTTTCTTAAGGTTTTGTCATTTCTTAAATTTATTAGCGAAAATCTACTTCTTATTTGATACTCCCCATATATATATATATATGTGTGTGTGTGTTTTATTAGATTAGTTAATTCCAGATGTAACATAGAGGCTTTAATTTTGTATTTACCCACTCTTTCATATATGTACAATATAGATATATATATACACACACATAATCATTTATAAACATATGTATGTAAATATATTTATACATTTGAAATTATTAAGAAATTCCTAAATTTTATAATGTATTAAGTTTTTAAGTAAAAATCAATATATATATATATATCTATATATATAATTGCAAATGATTTAAACAAATAAATTGGTCTTGAACCCCTTGGACAATTGGACTCCCAAATTTGAACCCCCACTTTTTTTGAACCCTTGCATCTTCAAATTTGACCTTTTTTTTTTGGTTTGAACCTTCCCCTCGCGTCACTTTGACTTTCTAAAGTCAACAGGGATGATTTTTTTAAAATCCAATTCAAAATCAATCAAATTCCGAAATGATAGGACTTGCCAATTATACTAGAGCGCTTCACGATCAAATTCCAACGCATTTAATAAACCTTTTTAACGAAAATTGCGACTATATTCAAATTCAAACAAGTTTGACTCTCCAAAGTCAAACCGAGCCAATTTCGGTTTCAATTCATGGAATTAAACATGTTTAATGGCCCTTGATCATGCTTAGACATTACTCGCACATTTTCAAACCCAAATGAATACTCAGTTCTTTAGAAATCAAACGAAGTGATTATGAAAATCAATCTCGTAGCCGTTACTTACAATCCTGAATCAATTGGGCGTTTGAATTAAAATTGGACTATAAGAATCAGTCCCACACCTTCGCAATCACTTTTACAAACTCACTAAACACTCACAAACTCGGAATTTCAACTCTGGATCGCGTGCAAGCACCAAGAACATCAAATATGTTGTTCCAGCCTTTCTCACTCGTTTCTTCACCAAATCAAGTAAGAATTATGTCTTTCGATTTGTAATTAGATACATACAATTAGCCCTCTATCAATTCGTAACGACAGAATGTACCGGGACCAATTTTTGATTAGGGTTCTTGACCGGTTTATACGTATTCTGATTTGGGATCAATTCCTAATCTAATAACCATATACATATTTTAGGGTTTCATGTATTACCAGCGAAACCACCTGGTCCGGACGGTAAGCCACTGCACCGGCGAACCAGGTGGCGTGGGTTCAAAACCCATACTCAGCACCCTTTTTGCTTTTTTGTTAAAACTAGACCCGACCCCTCCTCTGTTTCACGTTAAAACCCGTTTAAACTGGATTTAAATCACTACTGACCCTTTGGTCTAGCGGTGGTTCGCTTATGCTACACAGAAACCACCCGGGTTCGAGCCGGGTGGTCTGCAATTCTTTTTTAAAAACATTTTTAACACTCAAAATCATTTTATAAAAATAAATTTATAAAACCTATATCCTCTAAGATTGATTTAATACAATAATTAGCAAGTTTTTAAGGAGAAACAAATATTTTATTATTTAATTTAAAACCTTATTAAAACATAAAAAAAAATCATTTAAAACTTAATTTAAAAAAATTGTGGTTTTAAAACAAAACACCTAATTTAATCACTTGGTTTATAAATTTTAAGATCATTATTTTATAAATTATTTATCTTGTAAAGTATTACACGATCATTTTTATAATTTACAAAATCATTTTACCCTAAATTAATAACTAATTAGGGTTTAAAAATATTAAGTATTTAAAACATAATTTTCTAATTATATTAATATATATTTAGATCATTATACTCTCACTTTCGAAACACTTTTCATAATAATAATTAAATAGATGAAAAGATTTTTATTTATTTAATTACATATTTATTTAAACTAATTAGTTTTATAAAATCTTATTCACTTATTATTTTTATTCATAAACAAAAGTACATACATTGATTAAACATTTTGCTCATACCCACTTGTTAAAAACAAATACAACCATATATATTTTTACACACATCCTTTACATGAGATAACATAATCACCCTTTTGAACACAAACAAGTCCCCACATTCATTCAACCAAGCCTTTACTCAATCCCTCTTTGCAATAGGATTTGCCCTAGTCATTTATGCATGTCATTGATACATTTATATAATTCAATCATAGGTTAACCTTGTGGTTAGCTAATGATGTGTTAGAATTTACACATCTTTTTGGCATAAAACTTCACTAATTTCACGATCAATTCTTGGTTATTTTCAACGTTTAGACATTTATTTGCTTCATTTCCAGCTTTATAGATTTTTGTGAAGCTGAGTGAACAAACAAGGGAATTCCAGGATAAAAGTTGGAGTTTTAGGGTTTCTGAGTTGGAGGCACGGTCGTACCCCCTACCTAGCACGGTCATGCCAGTCTTCAAAACCCTAGGCACGGTCGCGCCCCGCATCTGGCACGAACTCGCCAAGCCACTTCTTTGAGCACAACCGTGTTCCAACGCCCCACGACCGCGTGTAATCCCCTGAGTCTGACCCCTGACCTTAGAGCCGTACTTCCTCCTTTAATTGGACCCAATAGAATATCCGGATCGGTCAACCCTCTGCACCACGACCGTGCTAGTTCTTTGGCACGGCCGCGCCCTAGTGACAGGCACGGTCGTGCCTTCCCTCCAGGCGCGGTCGTGTCTATAAATACAAAAGTTTATTTCTCATTCAGACATTTAGCAACTAGAGCAAAAACCTACTGTTTGAGCTCCGAATCAACCTTGTTCCAGCCATATTTCAAGCATCTTGGAGGGATTACATCATCAAGAGGATCACCATACATTAATAACAACATCTGGGCTCGTAGGAGTGGTTTGATTCTTGTTTTCATAGCATGTCTGTTACTATTTTTCCCTACTTATTTGTTATTCTTGTGCTCATAATGAGCTAAAACTCTTGTTCACTTTGGTTTAGATGAAGTTTAGATACATTTGAGAACATTCATGGATTATTGGCAATTATTGTGTTAATGTTATGACAATCGTATGATTATTCTTCAATGAAATTATGTATTCAAGTATTTTGAGTTGTTTACAAGACTTGTATGTGTGTATGCCATATCATGTTGGAAAACTTATGGTTTATGCTTGTATTCATGGATTGGTATATGTATTTATGCTAATTTATGGCATTTGACTAGGAAAGGTAAATGAAGTCTTGTTTATGATTTATTATTCTTGTATGTGTATCCTTATGCTTATGTTTGGAAAGACAAAGTGTTTGTTATGGTGTTTCATGCTTAGTTTTTTGTTTATCTAGGATTTGTTGACACAATCTCCTAATTTATATGAACTTTGTATGAACATCGTATGTTGAAGAAATGCATGTGATTGTCTAATTAAATCAACTTGAGGTGGGTAGTGTGTTTTGCATATTATCTTTCCAACTAGTTGTTGGATTGGTGCACCTTAATCGGGAGCTAGTTCAATCTTTATAAACATTGACATGATTAAAACACTTGAGCTTTATTGCATGATTTTAGGTGGTTAGTTTGTGTCTCTCATTCTAGCTTTCCGAATGGTCATTTGATTGAATGTCATTGACGAGAATTTTGTCAATCTATGTTTCATGTATTTGCCATGTTTCTATGAGTATATTGAATGTATTCTAGATGGATTCGACACCGAAGTAATCTTTTCTCCTTGACTGTTTGACTTGTGATTTTAGTTTAGTTTTATATAAATTGCATGCTAGTTAATTAAACAAACTCTTCAAAATATCTTTTTACCATCACTTGATTGAATCTTAGTCACGGTTTATTATCGCATTCCACCGTGTCCACTGATTGATATCCGGTTCTTACCTTTGCTATATTGCTATCCGACGGGTACACTTTCCCAGTGTGTGTCTGATTAGTCTTTGGTGAAAACCCCTTTTTAAAACTAATTGTGTAAAAATCTTTATAAATATATATATATATATATATATATATACTTTCAACACATCAAGTTTTTGGCGCCGTTGCCGGGGATACGGTTTTGCGAGAAGGATTGGAATTGATTTTTAGTCATTTAGTATATATTTTTGTGCATATCGTATCTTCTTGTTTGTTATTTACAATTTTCGTGTATAGATATTTTTTCATTTTTATTTGTTATTTTTAGTCGCATTTGTATATATATTTTAGATAATTTTATTTCCAATTTATATTTCATTTTTTTTATTTATTTATTTTCATCTGTAATTATTATTTTGTCTAACTTGTGTTTCTTTTTTTTTTCTAGGTTCGTCCATTTAAATCTAACCTGTCTTGCAGATCGTGTATGTCCACAACTCCCGCCGAGGAGGTTATTGAGCCGTCTTTCGAGCCGGAGCGCGATCTTCATCAGAGATTGCGGGCCCGTACCCGATTCGTGGCCCAGTTAATCGAGCTTGACGAGGTTGTTGTTGCCGAGGTAGAAGAGTTGGCGGACGCGGATGCGGGTCAGACGCTTTCGGATTTTGGCAAACCGACACTTGAGGGTTTGGAGTCGAGCATCAATAGGCCGACTGTTGGAGCGCATTAGTTCGAGATCAAATCCATCATCATCCAGATGGTGCAGAACATGTGGCAGTTTGACAGCAAGGATCAGGAGGATCCCAATACTCATCTGGCCGGTTTCTTAGAGATTTACGCCACATTCAAAATATGTGACGCTACCGACAATGCTATTCGGCTGCGGTTGTTCCTGTTTTCCTTACGGGATCGAGCCAAGGCTTGGTTACTGTCACTTCCCCCTCAGTCCATTAGTACTTGGGACCAGATGGCTGCTAAATTCTTAGAGAAGTACTTCCCTCGAGAGAAAACATAAAAATTGAGGTCTAGGATTCTTTCTTTCTAGCAGGATGACGGGGAGACGATCTATGAGGTGTGGGAGAGATTCAAGGAACTGATGAGGAAAGTTCCCCACCATGGATTTTTAAAGTGGCAGCAGTGTGAGACCTTCTACAATGGTCTAGATATGACAGGAAAGCTGCTAATCGACGCATACGCAGGTGGAGACATTGGAACGAAGACACCCCAGGAGGCGTATGACTTGTTGGAGAAGGTGGCATCGAAGAGCTACACTCAGCACACTTCCCGAGCGAGGACTCAGAGGAAGGGTGTCCATCACGTGGATGGAATCACCTCTTTAGCTGCCCAGGTGGAAGCACTTTCCACCAAGATCGATCAGATACAGGTCCACAAGGCCCAGTCCTTGTGTGAGTTATGTGGTGGGGCGCATCCCATGAGTGATTTTCAGATTGAGGATCTAGGGACCCACAACCATGTTGACTTCATGTCTAACAAGAACCGTCCACAGAACAATCCCTACAGCAACACATATAATCCGGGGTGGAGGAATCACCCGAACTTAAGTTGGAAGTCTTGTAACAGTGGCCAGAACCCACCCAGATTCACTCAACGCCCACCATTCCAACTTCAGTCCCACCAGTCTCAGGGACAGGGTTCCCACTCCATACCTCAGCAGGGCCAGTTTCATGGCCAAGGTTCTAGCAGCGGTCCTCCGCCTGCATCTGAGGGTAAATCCAGTTTAGAGGACATGGTTGCACGGCTGCTTGCCTACTCGGAGAGTCAGAATCAGTTGGCCGAGAAGCAGAACCGTTACATGGAGGAGCATTTTCATACACACGAGACTAAGCTGAGGAATCAGAAAGCTTCGATCCAGACCATAGAGAATCAGGTTGGGCAGATCGCGAAGCTCCTTTTTGAGAGACCGCCAAGTGGCCTGCCTAGCAACACTGAGGCCAATCCCAAGGCTCATGTAAAGGCCATCACCTTGAGGAGCGGTAGAGACACAGAACCAGATCCACCAGTCCCTATGCATGAGTCATCCTAGGAGGTTGTGATTGAGATTCCAGATGAGACGCTACCGAGGGGTAAGCCGGCGAGCACATCGCGCCTTCGAGAGGCTGTGAGAGATTACACTCCCCCCGTTCCATTCCATACCTAGGCAGGTTAAAGAAACAGAAGATGGAGGAGCAGTATGGTAAGTTTTTGGGGTTGTTTATGCGAGGTTCTTGAAGGATATCCACACGAACAAGAGGAAATTGGAGGAGTTGTCTCATGTGACACTGAATGAGGAGTGTTCAGCCGTGCTTCAGAACAAGCTGCCCGAGAAAAGGAAAGATCCGGGGAGTTTTACCATCCCCTGTTTGATAGGGAGCTTGTCGGTTAGCAATTCCTTAGCTGACCTTGGTGCTAGCATTAACCTCATGCCATATGTGGTTTTTGCTAAGCTTGAGTTGGGAGAACCTAAGCCGACACGCATGAGTATCCAGCTTGCCGATCGTTCAGTCAAGTATCCCGAGGGATAGTGGAGAATATGTTGGTTAAGTTTGATCGTTTTGTGTTTCCTGTAGACTTTGTAATTCTGGATATGGATGATGACAAGAATGTCCCTATTATCCTAGGTCAACCATTCCTGGCCATCGCCAAGGCCCTGATTGATGTGTATTCGGGCCGGCTTACAGTGAAGGTGGATGAAGAGGAGGTGACCTTTGATGTTGGGAGATCCATGCAGCACATCCAGAATTAGGATGATTCACTCTACTTCGTTGAGACCGTCTATTCTTGTGTGAGTGATCATCTCCAGGACACAGTTGAGGAGGAATCCCTAGACACGCAGATTGTAGGGGGGAGACATTTGATCTAGTCGGTGAGGATCAGTTTGAGGAGTAGGTGTATGGCCTAAAGGGCTATGAGATCCCCCCTGTGTCAAGAGGTGTGCATAGGGAGTCTGAGCCGAAAGAGCGGCCTTCTGTTGAGTACCCACCACCTGTTAAGCTTAAGGAGCTCCCGAGCCATTTGGAGTATGCCTTTTTAGATGGTGAGTCTCGATTACCCGTTATTATTGCCTCTAATTTGATGAGTGATGAGAAGGAGAGGCTGTTGGAGGTACTGAAGCAGCACAAGCACGCCATTGCATGGAGGAGTATGGAAATTAAGGGAATTAATCCCTCTTTTTGCACCCACAAGATCCTTATGGAGGATGATTTCAAGCCAGTTGTGCAGCACCAGAGGAGGTTGAAACCGAACATATAGGAGGTGGTGAAGAAAGAGGTGATTAAGCTACTAGACGCTGGTCTGATTTTCCCATCTCTGATTCACCTTGGGTTAGCCCGGTTCACGTTGTTTTCAAGAAGGGAGGTATGACTGTTGTCACCAACGAGAGGAATGAGTTGATTCCTACTCGTACAGTCACAGGTTGGAGAGTTTGCATCGATTACCGCAAACTCAATGATGCTACCAGGAAGGACCATTTTCCCCTGCCGTTCATTGATCAGTTGTTGGAGAGATTATAGGGGAAGATGTTCTACTGTTTCCTGGATGGCTTCTATGGCAACTTTCAGATCCCGATTGCTCCTGAGGACCAGGAGAAGATGACATTCACATGTCCATATGGCACATTTGCTTAACGACAGATGCCCTTTGGATTGTGTAATG
Organism: Smallanthus sonchifolius; assembly: GCA_023525975.1. Lineage (NCBI taxonomy): Eukaryota > Viridiplantae > Streptophyta > Magnoliopsida > Asterales > Asteraceae > Smallanthus > Smallanthus sonchifolius. The sequence continues at coordinate 72,325,871 of CM042025.1, forward strand.
CTCCGGCCACCTTCCAGCGTTGCATGGTGGCCATTTTTCATTATATGATCGAGGAATCCATGGAGGTTTTCATGGATGACTTTTCTGTGTTTGGGAGCTCCTTCGATCATTGTCTCAGGAATCTGAAGAGGATGTTGGCTAGGTGTGAGGAGGCCAACCTGGTGTTGAGTTGAGAGAAGTGCCACTTCATGGTGAAGGAGGGCATGCTTGGGCACAAGTTTTAATGAGAGGGGATTGAGGATGATCGAGCTGCCTACCATACACAGACCAGTGGACAGGTAGAGGTAACGAACCGGGGTATAAAGCGGATTTTAGAGAAAACAGTTGGTCAGAACCGTAAGGATTGGTCTGACAGGTTAGATGATGCACTTTGGTCTTTCCGGACTGCATATAAGACGCCTATTGGTACCACACCATTTAGGTTGATCGATGGGAAAGTGTGCCATATTCCGGTGGAGTTAGAGCACAAGGCTTATTGGGAATTGAAGGCGGTGAATCTTGATTTGGTGAGTGCAGGTGAGAACCCGTTCACTCAGATTCATGAGCTTGGTGAGTTGAGGAATCAAGCCTATGCAAACTCCACGATTTACAAGGAGTGCACCAAGAGTTTACATGACCGGCGCTTGAAGGACAAAAAGGAATTCCGAGTGGGTGGTCGTGTGTTGCTTTACAACTCTAGGTTGCGGTTGTTTCCCAGGAAGTTGAAGTCCCGATGGACGGGTCCCTACACGGTTAGGGAGGTGTTTCCTTATGGGACCGTCGAGATTGACCATGAAGATGGGAGGATCTTCAAAGTCAACGGTCATTATCTCAAACCATACATTGACGGATTTGTTGACCCGGCATTAGAGGTAGTGGACCTCCACCCCAAGGACAAATGAATTCGGGGACTCAAGTCTAGCTAACGACTCGTTAATAAACTTAGCCTGTTTCGATATCATCTTTGGTGACATTTCTCATATTTTATATTTTAGTTTTATTTTTAATTTTGTAGGCTTTGAGTGTAGGTTATCGGGACGTGTTTTGGATCGAGCGGATTTGGGATAATAATTGGAATGTCATATGTATGTCTTCTGAATTTTTAGAAATTTTAATCCGGAAGAATCGCAGTCGGGTTTGGTACAAGCTGCATAAAAAATCAGGGTTCTGTGTCTGCTGAGTTAGAGACACGGTCGTGCCTCCACACCTAGCGCAGTCGTGCCATAGCACTTGGCGCGGTCGTGATTCCTTGTGTAGGGGCCTGTATAAATTTTTAAAGATCACAACTCGCAAACTTTCCCCCCCCAAACACACCACGACAGACCAACACTCTCCCCATCGCGATTTGCCCCTTTCTCCCATTGTTTGATCTTTATTTCCTTCGACTTAAGGTACGTCTCCACCTCTCGCTTACTTTGTTTCTTGTTAGACTAGGGCTTGTAGTCCGATTTCATGTAAAAAGATCTAGAACTTTTGTTGTTTTTAGGTTTTCTTGAAAATTGTTCGATTAACAGTGTTTTTCTCATGTAAATAAGTAGGAATTGTAGAATTTGCTTCCTGGGATGATGTGTAGCAAAAGCCCCTTCATAAACTTGTTTATTTGGTCGATTTTGAAATCTGAAAACCCTAAAAGGGGTTGAGCACGGTCGCGCACATGAGCAGGCACGGTCATGCTCGGCTTTTGAATCCCAGGAAGCTTTGGTGTGGTCGAGCTTGGTCGCATCTCTGATGAGCGTGGCCGTGCCTGAGAGATTTTGCCTTAGCGCGGTCGTGTCCGAACCTGGCACGACCGTGTTTCTGAGAGAAGTGGGCCGTGGTCGGCCAAGCGCGACCGTGGTCTGGATATATGGCCTTGGCGTGATTGTGCCTCTTACCAGGCACGATCGTGCCCCTTCATAATTGGGTCAGAAACTTCATAATTCCGTCTAGCATCTTCATAACCATTCTGATTTCAATTGTTTGCTTGTGCAGATGGCCAGCAACCGAGATCACCTACACCTTGAGTTTGACCTCAACGAGCAGTAGTACGAGGCTCGTTTTGAGGTCCTGTAGCCCCGACGGGGTCAGATTTTGGCCGCTCATCATTTGGATCCGGCTGCTATCGAAGCCATCGGTCAGAGGCAGGTATGGGACGATCTTGTCATCGCCCCCTTGCCCCGTTTATTGAGACTCCACACCGTACAGTATGTCGAGATCGTGATGGAGTTCTTCTCTACCTATGTGTTTGATTTTCCGTGTGATGATTTGGAGAGACCCGAGACCATCAGGTTTAGGCTAGGAGGGGAGTGGCGAGTTATGTCGGTCGCTAGGTTTGGGAGACTTTTGGAATTATACACACGACACGAGATCCCGACCGAGCTATTCACCGAGGTGTAACACCCCAATTTTCAAAAAAAAAAATATAAGTATAAGGGTTGAAATGGTCATTTGATAAAAATGACATTATGTTAAAGTACAAGGGGTTGTAATGCAATTGATTCAAAGTTCAGGGGCGGAAAATGAAAATTTGGAAAGTTGGATAGGTGGCGGACCGCCACCAAAGGGATAGCGGTCCGCTACGTAGGGAACAAGGGATTACTCAGGAGAAGCCACGTGTCAGGTGACTAAGCGTTCAAAACGGACATGTGGAAGGCTGATAGCGGACCATCATGGGGTCCTTAGTAGTCCGCCAGCCGTAATAAATCTTAGCGTTCCGTCACGATGAAGCATAGCGGTCCTCTGCGTGTGCTCCAATCTAGATTAAGCCGCCTTAAAGTGTGGCGGACTGCCACCCTCTATCTTAGCGGTCCGCTACAGGCTTATCGAGCACCCTATAAATATATGGACCTAGAGCTCCTTTTTAGAACATCTCAAGCTGAAAACAACCTCACAAAACACCTAGTTAATCTAGGGAAGCGTGCCCCGAGCCCCGGTTCGCATAAGAGAAGTCCGGTTTCCAGCTTTTTGACCCCAATTCGCAGAAGATAGTTTCGAGGTAAGGTTCTGCCTAGTTCCTAATAACTTGGTTAAGCTAGCAACTTATGATTAAGTAATGTTATAATGACTTAGGACCCTGGTCCCAGTCGTTGTGCGGTTTATATTAGCACGAAAGAATTGTGTGAAGCAGAAGGAAGTTTGAGGTGAGTTCTATAAGGCCCTTTTTAAATATTTTACTTAAATATTTTGGGCCGGTATGCATGCTAGAAAGATTTACATAAATGCTATATAACTTGATTTAAATATTTAGGATAACATTCATGTTGCAAAAGGTTATGTGTGAAAGATGACTAAATCTTAAAACTAAGTAATGGAGTACTCATGAAACATCAAAGAAGCGTTGGGTAACCATCCGACCGGTATGTAGCTATCTGACAAACAAGATGTTATGTCTAAGGAAAGAATGGTCTATAAATCCATCCTGGACCTATCATTCTTTCCTAGGAACATCTCTGTTGGAGGTACTACTCTGGGAAAATAACCACCTTGTCTTCCTCATATATCTTGGAGAAACCATTACTAGGATTTAAGATAACGAATGATTTTGAAATAGAAAGAGAAAGAGAAAGAAAGAAAATGAATACTTGCCTTGTTGGCGTGAATTCATCAAGTAAAGAGTTTGAGAAAGAAAATGGTTTTGACACGTAAAATGTTTTAGAACTTATCATGGTGTGCCCAGATAAGTAATGGCAGAGATGTCAAGGTTTTACGTTGACTAGCAGAGGTCTTGACATTTATTGTCTTGACAAAGAATGAAAACAAAGAGATATAGTTTTTGGCATGTTTTGCCATGTCAAATATTTTGACCATATTGGTCTGTAAGGAAAGAAATGTTTTGTCACGTTTGGCTAAATGCCATATAATATCTTGCAACTTAAGACGTAGAGAAGTACTGCATTCCTTTGTGAAATGTAGTATAGACACCTTGTGCAAGGGTATGTATAAATGGTGACGACCACTTGGAGGTTAACGTGACTTCAGGATAGACAAGTGTACAAGTTTAAAGTATTATGTTTGGGCAAGAAGTTAATGTGATGTTTTGAATGCGTGTCATATAAATCCATTTATGAATGAGAAAGAGGTCAAAGATATTTTGACTAAACACTTAGAACTTACCACCATAAGTTGACAGATATTTAAGCATGTTTGTCAGGTAAAGATGTAGCTTCTTGCAGTAAAGGCACGAGGCTAGAGTACAGGTATCTGGTGGGCTATCTGGCATTCACTGGCAGGCTGGCATTAGAATAGAAATGTTTGTACTTTCTTTAGAATATACATTAAGATAAGTTTTATGAAATAAATATAGTATTTTAAAGTCTTCCGCTGGGTACGATCCCTGTTTACTATATGTTTACGAGTAAATCCAACAAGTGACCGGCATCTCGAGTAAGCCGGGATGTGGGTGTCACAAGTTGGTATCAGAGTTATAGTTTAAGAGATTTAGATACTTGCTCAAGTATCTAGACTTAAACTAAGATTAAGGGATGGTGAGAATGCCAGTAGAGATACTAGTCAAGATAGCCTGATGCTAAGGATAGAGAAAGGAAAAAGGATGAGTATTTAGTAATAGCATAATAGAGGGATAACTAGAGCACCAAAAGTGGCGTAAATGATTAATTTCGTTGTGGCCATAGTTATTAATGTTTAAAATACACTTGTGTTCTAGCTATCAATCCATCATGCAAATACTAAAACATTCCATATCTTTTTGTAGAAAAATGGCCGGTAGAGGTAGAGGCAGACTAGGAGGGAGAGTTAATATCAATACTCCTAGAAGGCAAACGCGGTCTACCGCCAATGCCGAACCTGAGATAGAACATGTAGAAAGAGAAGAACGCGTAGAAGAACAAGTGATAGATCCTCAGTTTAAGAATCTTGTAGACTTAGCTTTTGCCAAAGCACTAGACACGGCTCTGCGAATTTTATTGTCAAGCTTAGAAGAAATTAGAAAGAAGAATGATGAAACTTAACCGACCGAAAGAACAAATAAGTCAGGTGATGAGGATGATTTCAATTATGATTATGAATCTGATGATTCATATGAGGCAAGACTTCGGAAGAAAGGAAAGAAGGGGTGTCCTTACAAGGCATTCAAATACGGAAACCCTCCTAAGTTTGAAGGAATGAAGGATGCCACTGTTACTCATCAGTGGACAAGAGAGATAGAAGCAGTTATCAAGATCAGTGAATGCAGAGATGATCATAAGGTCAAATATGCAGCCTACTCATTTGTTTCAGAAGCTTTGTGCTGGTGGGAAAACTTAGTCATAGCTTTGGGAGATAAAGCTATTGACCGAATGTCTTGGGAGGAGTTGAAGAGATTATTGATAGAAGAATTATGTCCAGATAATGAGATAGACAAACTCGAAAGAGATTTCCTTAGACTGGAAGCTGGTAGTATGACTCACCGAGAGTAAACTACCAAGTTTAATAGAATGGCTCGTTTGGTACCCCATTTGATAACCCCTGAATCAGTACGCATCAAGCGGTACGTACAGGGTTTACCATCTGAGATACAGAGGTTAGTGAAGACTTCAGAATTAAAGACTTTTCGGTCTTCCGTACAACTTGCTTCAACAATGTACGATGAAGTCTTCGGTTCCCGCCCCGTGGAATCAAAGAGAAAATGGTCTGACATTTTTAAAAATCAGAACAAGAAGAATGGAGGAGGTGGCAAGAGACAGGAACAGGGTGGGGGTGCTAATAAATGTATTAACTGTGGCAAACTGCATATCGGAGAATGCAAGTATGGGACTAGTACTTGCTACAGTTGTGGTAAGCCCGGACATATAGCCACCAATTGTCCAAGTAAACAGGGAATGAGATGTTTCAAGTGCGGAGAACTTGGACACCGAATTATAGAATGCCCAACTCTAAAGATTTCAACACCAGTAGTGATTAAGGATGGAAAGGAAAAGGAAGCCCCAAAGGCAAGGAGTAGGGCCTATACCTTGACAACAGAGGAAGCTAAGGCACTTCCTGACGTAGTATCATGTACATTTCTTGTTAATAACGTACCTTCTACTGTGTTATTTGACTCAGGAGCTAGTAGAAGTTTTGTATCTTTAAATTTCTATTCTTCCTTAGCTAGACCTACCATAAGATTAGACAAAACTTTTGAAGTAGAAACGGCTATTGGGAAGACGATGAAGGTAGCAGAAGTCATTCAAGATTGTTTCATCAATCTTGAAGGACACATATTCCCTGTTAGACTTTATCCTATGATCCTCGAAGGATTTAATGTAATCTTGGGAATGGACTGGTTAGCAGCAAACGATGCCCAGGTCATTTGCAACCAGAAAGCAGTTCATATGAAGAGTCCTGGCGGCAACAGGATTATCATCCATGGTGATAAAATAAGATCAGTCGTTAGAATCATCTCTAAGATGAAGGCTGTGAAGTTTATGAGTCGAGGAAGTGAGGCCTATCTAGCATACGCAATTGATTCCAAAGTGAAAACTAAGGAATTAAAAAATGTGCCAATAGTCTGTGATTTTCCTGATGTATTCCCAGAAGAATTACCAGGAATACCTACAGAAAAAGAAGTGGAGTTTCGAATCGACTTAGTGCCTGGGGCTACGCCTATAGTTAAGGAACCATAACATTTAGCGCCATCGGAAATGAAGGAACTAACGTCACAACTGCAAGAGTTGTTAGACAGAGGTTTCATAAGACCGAGTATCTCGCCTTGGGGTACTCCGGTTCTGTTCATGAAAAAGAAAGATGGTAGTATGCGTATGTGCATAGACTACAGAGAGCTGAACAAGTTTACAATCAAGAACAAGTACCCATTACCTAGGATCGATGACTTGTTTGATCAATTACAAGGAGCAAGCTGGTTCTCCAAAATCGATCTAAGGTCGGGTTATCATCAGCTGAAGATTAGAGATGAAGATATTTCGAAGACAGCCTATCATACGAGATACGGACATTATGAGTTCTTAGTAATGTCATTTGGTTTAACTAATGCCCCCGCTGCATTCATGGACCTCATGAATAGGGTTTGTCGACCAATGTTGGACCAATCCGTGATCGTGTTCATTGATGATATTCTAATCTACTCAAAGAATGAAGGGGATCATGCATGTCATCTCAAGGAAGTGCTGGAAACACTTAGAAAAGAAAAGTTGCATGCAAAATTCTCTAAGTGTGCGTTTTGGCTACGAGAAGTTCAATTCTTGGGTCATGTGATAAACGCAGAAGGAATTCTTGTGGATCCTTCAAAGATAGAAACGGTGATGAAATGGAACCCGCCAAAGACACCTACAGAGATACGCAGTTTCTTTGGGTTGGCTGGTTATTATAGAAAATTTATTCAGGAATCTCCAAGATTGCTACCCCATTAACAAAACTCACAAAGAAGGAGACAATGTTTGTATGGGAAGTAAAGCAAGAAAATGCTTTTCAAAAAACTAAAGGATAAATTAACTCAAGCTCCGGTTTTGACATTACCGGAAGGGACAGAGGATCTAGTAGTTAACTTTGATGCTTCATATCAGGGACTGGCTGCGTACTTATGCAGAGAGGCAAGGTTATAGCCTATGCTTCACGACAACTCAAACCTTATGAAGCTAACTACCTGACCTATGATTTAGAGTTAGCTACTGTAGTATTTGCACTTAAAATATGGAGACACTATCTGTATGGAGTTAAGTGCAAAGTCTACACAGATCATATAAGCTTAAAGTATTTCTTTGAGCAAAAAGATCTGAACATGAAGCAGCGAAGATGGTTAGAGCTGATAAAGGATTATGATTGTGAAATTCTGTATCACCAAGGGAAAGCCAGTGTAGTGGCAGATGCTCTAAGTCGTAAAGAAGAGCATCCTCCTATCAGGGTGAAATCATATAAGTTAGTTGTAAATCCTGACTTTATGACTCAAATCAGAAATGTCTAGATAGACGCATTGAAAGCAGAAAATGTTAAAAAGGAAAGAATGTCTGGACAAGAAAAATACTTAAAAGAGAATGAGTATGGGGTTAAGATTCGATTCGGCCGTATGTGGATACCACATATAGGTGAATTCAGAATTAAAGTTCTGGATGAAGCTCATAAGTCACGATATTCGATTCATCCAGGTACTACAAAGATGTACCAAGATCTACACCAAGATTATTGGTGGCTCGGTATGAAATTCGATATCATAAATATGTGGCTAAATGCTTGACTTGTTCTTAAGTCAAAGCAGAGCATCAAAAGCCTTATGGCAGATTGCAGCCACTAGATATTCCAGAATGGAAAAGGGATCATATCACTATGGACTTCATAACAAAGCTACCAAAAACAGCTAAAGGTTATGATACCATATGGGTGATAGTAGAGAGATTGACTAAGAGTGCTCACTTCTTACCAATACATGAGACTTACTCTTCATAAAGGTTAGCAGAAACATTTATCAAAGAAATAATTTCACGGCATGGAGTGCCGGTTTCAATTGTATCTGACAGAGTCAAGCGTTTCATTTCGCGTTCTGGAAGAAATTCCATGAAGAAATGGGAACTAAGTTATTGATTAGCACGGCATATCATCCTCAGACGGATGGTCAAAGTGAAAGAACGATTCAAACATTTGAGGATATGCTGCGTGCTTGCATTATTGACTTCGGTGGAAGTTGGGATTCTCATCTACCTTTGGTAGAATTCTCTTATAACAATAGTTATCATGCAAGTATTGGCATGCCACCATACGAAATGTTATACGGAAGAAGATGCAGAACTCCCATCTGTAGGGGAGAGGTTGGACAAAAAGAACTTGGAAGCAAAGAAATTGTCCAAGAAACAGGTGTAAAGTTAGATCAGATTAAAGCACGTCTGAAAGCCGCCCAGGATAGACAAAAGTCCTATGCAGACAAAAGACATAGACCGATAGAGTTCTAAATCGGAGAATACGTTCTGCTAAAAGTATCTCGGTGGAAAGGAATCATTAGATTCAGAAAGAGAGGGAAGTTGAGTCCAAGATTCATTGGACCATTTAAAATTATGGCTCGAGTAGGGAAGGTTGCTTATAGACTAGATTTACTAGATTTGCTAGAAGATTTGCTAGAAAGGGGTCTGAAGCCACATGGGAGACCGAAGAAGAAATGAAGCAATCCTATCCCTACTTATTCGAGTAAGTAACATGTTTCGAGCACGAAACCTTTGTAGGGGGGTAGATTTGTAACACCCAAATTTAAAAAAAAAATATAAGTATAAGGGTTGAAATGGTCATTTGATAAACCCTAGGGGGGTTAAAACGACATTATGTTAAAATACAAGGGGTTGTAATGCAATTGATTCAAAGTTCAGGGGCAGAAAATGAAAACTTGGAAAGTTGGATAGGTGGCGGACCGCCACCAAAAGGATAGCGGTCTGCTACGTAGGGAACAAGGGATTACTCAGGAGAAGCCACGTGTCTAGTGACTAAGCGTTGAAAACTGACGCGTGGAAGGCTGATGGCAGACCGTCATGGGGTCCTTAACGGTTCGCCAGCCGTAATAAATCTTAGCGGTCCGTCACGATGAACTAGCGATCCAATACGTGTGCTCCAATCCAGATTAAGCCGCCACAAAGGGTGGCGTACCGCCACCCTGTATCTTAGCGGTCCGTTACGGGCTTGTCGAGCACCCTATAAATAGACGGACCAAGAGCTCATTTTCAGAACACCTCAAGCAGAAAACTCACTCACAAAACACCTAGATAATCTAGGGAAGCGTGCCCCGAGCCCCGGTTTGCGTAAGAGAAGTCCGATTTCCATCTTTTCGACCCCAATACGCAGAAGATAGTTCTGAGGTAAGGTTCTTCCTAGTTCCTAATGACTTGGTTATGCTAGGAACTTATGATTAAGTAATGTTATAATGACTTAGGACCCTAGTCCCAGTCGTTGTGTTGTTTACATTAGCACGAAAGAATTATGTGAAGGAGAAGGAAGTTAGAGTTGAGTTCTGTAAGGCCCTTTTTAAATGTTTTACTTAAATGTTTTGGGCCGGTATGCATGCTAGAAAGCTTTACATAAATGTTATATACCTTGATTTAAATATTTGGGATAGCATTCATGTTGCAAGATGTTATGTATGAAAGATGACTAAATCTTAAAACTAAGTAATGGAGTACTCATGAAACATCAAAGAAGCGTTGGGTAACCATCCGACCGGTATATAGCTATCTGACAAACAGGGTGTTCTGTCTAAGGAAAGAATGGTGTATAAATCCCTCCTAGACTCGTCATTCTTTCCTAGGAACATCTCTGTCGGAGGTACTACTCTGGGAAGATAACCACCTTGTCTTCCTGATATACCATGGAGAAACCATTACAAGGATTTTAGACAATGAATGATTTTGAAAGAGAAAGAGAAACAAAGAAAGAAAATGAATACTTGCCTTGTTGGCATGAATTCACCAAGTAAAGAGTTTGAGAAAGAAAATGGTTTTGACACGTAAAACGTTTTAGAACTTATCATGGTGTGCCCAGATAAGTAATAGCAAAGATGTCAAGGTTTTACCTTGACAAGCAGAGGTCTTGACATTTATTGTCTTGATAAAGAATGAAAAGAAAGAGATAGAGTTTTTGGCATGTTTTGCCATGTTAAATATTTTGACCATATTGGTTTGTAAGGAAAGAAATGTTTTGCCACGTCTGGCCAAATGCCACATAATATCTTGCAATTTAAGACGTAGAGAATACTACATTCCTTTGTGAAATGTAGTATAGACACCTTGTGCAATGCTATGTATAAGTGGTGACGACCACTTGGAGGTTAACGTGACCACAGGAAAGACAAGTGTGCAAGTTTAAAGTGTTATGTTTGGGCAAGAAGTTAATGTGATGTTTTGAATGCGGGTCATATAAATCCATTTATGAGTGAGACAGAGGTCAAAGATATTTTTGGCTAAACACTTAGAACTCACCAGCGTAAGCTGACATATATTTAAGCAAGTGTGTCAGGTAAAGATGTAGCTTCTTGTAGTAAAGGCATGAGGCTAGAGTAGAGGCATCTGGTGGGCTATCTGGCATTCTCTGGCAGGCTGGCATTAGAATAGAAATGTTTGTACTTTCTTTAGAATGTACATTAAGACAAGTTTTATGAAATAAATATACTATTTTAAAGTCTTTCGCTGTGTACGATCTCTGTTTACTATATGTTCATGAGTAAATTTAACAAGTGACTGGCATCTCGGGTAAGCCGGGATGTAGGTGTCACACGAGGGTATCACCGAGTTTCCATCAGAGGAAGACAAAGATCAATTCTGGCACGAGTTTGGGTTTGGGATGTATGATCTGAGTCTGACTACGGCTTGGAGCCTTTGAGATCCTTTGCACCGTGTTCTTCATCGCTGCATTGTTTATTTCATATCAGGGAGATACCAGGGAGAGATGGTAGTGAATTTGATGGAGCTGTTCTACTTGTTCTGCCTTGTAAGCCCACGCACATTCAATCTTGCGCACGCTATTGCGGGATACTTGGTGAACAACTCAGGGCGCGAGGTGACCAGCGCCATCTATGGAGGTCACTTTGTGACCAAGCTTACGAGGCACTTTTAGTTGTTGACGGACGAGCTTATTGAAGATTTGACGCCGGTGGCCGAGACCATCATGATGACCGTGCAGACACTGAGGAATATTCACGTGGCTCGTCGCGCACCGGGAGGAGTTAGGTTAGTGGATAGATTGGGTCAGGTCTGGGATCCAGATCGTCCAGGTCCAGACCCCGACGTTGTTCAGGCTGAGGCCGGGGCCATCGCTGCCACACACCAGGCGCACGCAGCTTACCAAGAACAGGAGCACGAGTAGCACGCCCACCACGATGAAGATTCGATTGTTCCACCTCCTCCGCCGCCACTACCACCTCCGGTTACCGTCACCCATGACCTATTCGGGCGCTCCTGGGCCTGGCAGTAAGAGGTCCAGTGCACTGCTGCTGCTACTGGCGGGGCGCCATACGTGGTTCCCCTCCCATTCTTCATGCAGCCAAAGCACCAGCCTCAGCCACCACCATCACCGCCGCACCATCAGTCACCACCACCATAACCGCAGCATCAACCACCACCATCACCGCAGCATCAGCCTCCACCATCACCACCAGCTGGAGAAGCCGAGGGAGGCGGGGCCGCCGACGTTGATCTGGAGGGTATGTTATGGGAGTAGTACCTCCCATTGCATTTTGTTATCATTTTTATGAGTTGTACTTGGTTATATTCTACACAAACTCTATTATCACGCTTCGGCGTTTGTGGTTGTCATTTCTTTGTACTTTGTTTGGTTGTACCGTATCTGGATTCTTATCTTTACATTTCTGTTTATATTTTTGGTTTGATGTTACTGAACGTGTTTGATGTGGTTAGTCTTGATTAGATCTTGGAATTGTGGAACTGTTTGGAACGTCATTTTTGTGGGTAGGCTTTTTGCGTTTGACCAAGATCGACACGAGGGAAGTTTCAGTTCTCCCTTCACACTCCATTGCATTGCATTCCATTTTGCTTTGCATGTTTTTGTATACATTGAGGGCAATGTATGTTTCTAAGTGTGGGGTTGGGTGTTTATTATTCACTTTACATTATTTTTTGTTGTACATTAAGGGCAATGTATGATTCTAAGTGCAGGGTGGGAATTTGTTTACGTGATGTTTGTCCTTTAAGCATTTTATCACTTCATCTTTTGCAAAATCTTCCTTCATAATTTTTACTGGCACTAAATCAGTTTTATACAAAAAAAAAATTAAAAAACACAAAAATAGAATAAAAGTTAACCGTTTAGCATTCACATTTTTAGTAAATAATAGAGGTTTGATTTTTTGAAAGCAATTGAGATAGAAATTCCATCGAGTCAAACCCAATTTTTTTGTGATAACCATGAGTTTTAGTGGGCTAAACGAATGAATTGCATGTAACCTTTTGCTTATACTCATTCCTTTCCGTTTCCGTGAGTTTATTTTTTAGCCTTTATAGCTTTAGACATTTTTTGCTCTCGTTTTTGCGAATTTGAGTGCGTCGGATGTTTCATGCTTATTAGAACTTTCTTTTAGTATACATTTCGAAATCATGAACATAAATATTGCATAAAAATGATTGAGGCATTAGAATAAACCACTTTGTTAGCGTTTTATTTTTATTTTCCCCCTCATCCGAACACATCCACTAGTTAACCACGTTGAGCATATTTCGTGTTTTTCTCTTATTACCCATATTACACCACCATTAAACCTTCATTAGCCTTATAATTATTTTATTTTTCACCCGTGTTAGAAATCCGGTCGGCTAATGTTGATTTTATAGTTTTATTTTGTTGTAAATTTTTAATTCTTGAGAAGTTTTTAGCTAAGGAAAGATGCATACTGACTTAGTTCCGTTCAAAAGAAAAGAAAGAAATAGTGTTAAAAACAATTACCAAAATTAGGTGAAATATAGCCGATTAAAGCAATTTTGTGAGCAAAGATGAAAAGAATCCGAGTGTTATCTCTTATATATAGAAAAGATTCATTTAGTTTATTTTTATGTCAAAAGTTGTAATAGTTTTTGAGTTAGCATAACCGTCGGGTTTTTAACCATTTAGCCACTTTTAAATTCCATTTCCCTACCCCTAACAATTGCCAAGTTACAACCCATTCAAATTCCTCTTGATTTATGCTTTGTTTCATGTTAGTTGGTAGAGATTTGATCTTTTAACAAGCTTATGATTTATTCATGATTCATCGTCTTGGCATTTGAGTGTTCCATACATACACCATTACTTGTATGATCATATATATACCCAAGTGTGTGTGAACATTGCGAGAAGCATAAAGGTGCATGCCAATGATTTCCTAGGCATATTCTATTGCTCATTCGGTTGTTACTCCATTGGGCTCCTTGGGTTTCATTTAGTCAGTTTTGTATTTCTTGGAAAACTTGCAAACCTTTATAAGTTTATTAATGCTTATGGTTTTCTGAATTGATCCTTAGTGCCATTAGAAGTTTTGTTTTATTTTTATTTTTGCTTGAGGACAAGCAATGTTCAAGTGTGGGGTTGTTTGATGTGTTAGAATTTACACATCTTTTTGGCACCAAACTTCACTCATTTCACGATCAATTCTTGGTTATTTTCAATGTTTAGACACTTATTTTCTTCATTTCCACTTTTGTAGCTTTTTGTGAAGCTGAGAGAACAAACAAGGGAATTCCAGGATAAAAGTTGGAGTGTTAGGGTTTCTGAGTTGGAGGCACGGTCGTGCCCCCTACCTGGCACGGTCGTGCCAGTCTTCAAAACCCTAGGCACGGTGACGCCCCGCATCTGGCACGACCACGCCAAGCCACTTCCTCGAGCACAACCGTGTTCCAATGTCCCACGGCCGCGTGTAATCACGTGAGTCTGACCCTTGACCTCAGAGTCATACTTCCTCGTTCAATGGGACCCAATAGAAGCTCCGGATCGGTTAACCCTCTGCACCACGACCATGCTAGTTCTTTGGCACGGTCGCGCCCCAGTGACTGGCGCGGTTGTGCCTTCCCTCCTGGCGCAGTCGCGCCCCTTCTGTCTATAAATATAGAAGTTTATTTCTCATTCAGACATTCAACAACTAGAGCAAAAACCTATTGTTTGAGCTCCGAATCAACCTTGTTCCAGCGATATTTCAAGCAACTTGGAGGGATTACAACATCAAGAGGATCACCATACATAAACAACAACATCTAGGCTTGTAGGAGTGGTTTGATTATTGTTTTCATAGTATGTGTCTTACTATTTTTCCCTCCTTATTTGTTATTCTTGTGCTCATAATGAGCTAAAACTCTTGTTCAATTTGGTTTTGATGAAGTTTAGATACATTTGACAACATTCATGGATTATTGGAAATTATTGTGTTAATGTTATGACAATCGTATCATTATTCTTTAATGAAATTATGTATTCAAGTATTTTGAGTTGTTTACAAGACTTTTATGTGTGTATGCCATATCAGGATGGAAAACTTATGGTTTATGCTTATATTCATGGATTAGTATATGTATTTATGTTAATTTATGGCATTTGACTTGGAATGGTGAATGAAGTCTTGTTTATGATTTATTAGTCTTGTATGTGTATCCTTATGCTTATGTTTGGAAAGACAAAGTGTTTGTTATGGTGTTTCATGCTTAGTTTTATGTTTATCTAGGATTTGTTGACACAATCTCCTAATTTATAGGAACTTTGTATGAACATTGTATGTTGAAGAAATGCATGTGATTGTCTAATTAAATCAACTTGAGGTGGGTAGTGTGTTTTTCATATTATCTTTCCAACTAGTTGTTGGATTGGTGCACCTTAATCGGGAGCTAGTTCAATCTTTATAAACATTGACATGATTACAACACTTGAGCTTTATTGCATGATTTTAGGTGGTTAGTTTGTGTCTCTCATTAGAATTGCTTTCCGAATGCTCATTTGCTTGAATGTGTTTGACGAGATTTTGGTCAATCTATGTTTCGTGTATTTTCCATGTTTCTATGAGTTTATTAAATGTATTCTAGATGGATTCAAAACTAAAGTGATCTTTTCTCCTTGATTTTTGACTTGTGATTTTAGTTTAGTTTTCTATAAATTGCATGCTAGTTAATTAAACAAACTCTTCAAAATATATTTTTACCATCACTTGATTGAATCTTAGTTTCGGTTTATTATCGCATTCCACCGTGTCTACAGATTGATATCTGGTTCTTACCTTTTCTATATTGCTATCCGACGGGTACACTTGCCCGGTGTGTGTGTGATTAGTCTTTGGAGAAAACCCCTTTTTAAAACTAATTGTGTAAAAATCTTTATAAAAATATATATATACTTTCAACACATCAGCTAATTACTTGTGCAACATCTTGCTCGTGTGATCTACAAACTACTATTACATGTGAGTTTACATAGCCCTATTTTTACATTTTAAATATTTTGGGGTGAAACATGATTAATTTGAAAACCATTTGCAAATTCATTATACAATTCTGCATTTATGAACATGTGTGCAATTTGTGCTTTGTGCTTGAACACTATGTGTTTAAACCTACATTACATTACATACATACACGTGCAATCATTAATTCTTTACCAGCGAACGACAACATTGATAGATCTATTGTGTCTGACAAACCCACCCAGGTAGGGTGATTGTTGCCGACATTACATCAGGATAACATTAAGTGTTATGCCCTACATTAGGATAACATTGAGTGTTATGCCCTTCAGTCACAAGGTTTGATTGTACACCCAGTTCGACTATAGTGATTCTCCATAAATGCCTTATTTGCCATGTTTCATATGAATTGTACAAAACACTTGTAAACTACTTGTGATATCAAAACATATGTATTTCATCAACTCTTTCTAGTTGACCTTGTTTTAATCATGTTTTAGGTGAATATCTTTGAGTTTATGTTCAAGTTGCTTCACATAAGATATGAGGACATAGTCAAATAAACAAATTTGTTGATGTATTTTTACTTTCTTGTATGTTGGATCTTGGTTGTTTGAAACTATGTTTTGGAATTGGGATAATTTTAATATATGAAACTTTAGTCAATCATGTGCTTATGAACAGTCTCCATGTCCCACTCCAACATGTTCCGCCGTTGGTTGGGGTGTGACAGATTGTTATCAGAGCCATTGTTATAGGGAATTAGGTTATTAGAAACCCATGACCTAGACTATAACCTTATGACACCCATCTTATGCCATGTTATATGCTATATGTTACTTACTACATGCTATGTGCTACGTGTTTACTACTTTATGTGTTAACCTACTTGATGCCCTATTTGTTATACTACTTGACTTACTAGGCTCCACCTATATGTCAAACTAAACAATAATACCATTACCCTATCCTAAGCATCTCATCCTTGCTTATCTTCTTCTATGTTATTATCATCGTAGCATGTGGAACGTCATACTCATAGACACAAGTTTTTGTTAATTATTAGAGAACACGTGCAATCTAGAACGGTTACACCTGTGACTTACTAGGCTCTACCTAAATGTCAAACTAAACAATAGTACCAATACCCCTATCCTAAGCCTCTCATCCTTGCTTATCTTCTTCTATGTCATCATCATCATAGCATGTGGAACGTCATACTCATAGACACAAGTCTATTAAAATTCTTACACCCCGTCAAGGTTTTAAACTTTGTTAATTATTAGAGAACACGTGCAACCTGGAAGGGTGAAACCTATATTCTGGGTTTTCTGTCTAGGAAAGCATTTCATATAAATCCAAACAACCGAAGGATCCGTATGCTTTCCTGGGAATTCCTGGGATGAGTGTTTACTTATACACTAAAGCATGTCTTGTAGAAAGTTATATAAGTTTAAGTAACCTTGATATGTCATAGAATTCAAATGGTTATGTTACCAAATGACTGCAATCCAATTATGATCATTTATTCTTGTTTATCTCTTACCTATATCCAAGAAATTCTCATGAATTCTCATCCTTTTTTTTTCCTTTTGTTGTTTATTCTATAGCATGCCTCCCCATCGAGACAACGAGACCAACAACAACAAAAATGATCTTGCTGCCCTCCTTACCCAACTTATGAACCAACTCTCTCAAGCCAACAACAACAATGGTGGTGCTAGTGGTAGTGCTAATGGTGGTGGTGGTGGTGGTGGTGCCAACCCGCCCCAATGCACCTTCAAACACTTTAACTCATGCAACCCCATCAAGTTCTATGGTACCGAGGGAGCTACCGGCCTCCTCCAATGGTTCGAAGGCATTGAGAATAATTTTCTTAATAGTGATTGCCCCGACAATCTCCGATTCCGCTATGCTACGAGCGTCTTCCAAAAACGGGCGCTCACTTGGTGGAATGGTGAGAAACGAACTCGAGGTGTTGATGTGGCAATGGCCTTGCCATGGAATGAAGTGAAGAGGCTCATGACCAAGGAGTTTTGTCCTTGTAATTAAATGAAGAAAATGGAAGCTGAATTTTGGGATCTTACCCAAGACAGCGGTGAAAACCTCATCTACACAACTCGTTTCCATGAGTTGAGCCTCCTTGTGCCCCACATGGTCACACCACTGTCTCGATGCATCCAAGAAACTGTGTTGGGAAGAAATCCCTCCACCCTTAAAGACGCTATACGTCTAGCTGCCACTTTAACTGATAACCACGTGAAAGCTGGCACGTTAACAAGGAAAGGTGCAAAGAAAGCAATTGAAAAAGCAACCACATCTGAACCAACCAAAGAATTCAAGCCCGAACCTTCTCACAACAACAGGAAGCGTAAGGCTAGAAATTTTGCTGTTGCCACACCTGCTGCACCGATCAACCAAGTTGCACCCGTGGGGCAAAATCTGAACAAGAAACCATATGGGGGCAACAACCCTTTGTGCAACAAATGCAAATATCCCCACTTTCCAAACATGCCATGCCATCTATGTGAAAATTGTTGAAGGTATGGTCATGTATCCAACACTTGCCGAGCTAGGCCACCTGTTAATCAAGTCAACAAGGGAAACCGAGCCAATCAGCAAGTTGCCAATCAAGTTGTACCGGCTATTGCTAATGGACGTGCTTGCTATGAATGTGGTAATCCAATCCACTTCCGAAACCAATGCCCAAGACTAACCAATGCAAACCAAGGTGTTGCTCCTGGGCGTGCTTTCAACATAAACGCCAATGAAGCCTAAGCCAACAATGATGTAGTCAATGGTACGTTCCTTGTTAATAACCAATATGCTTCCATTCTATTTGATACCAGTGCTGATAGGAGTTTTATGTCACATGAATTTGAGCCTTTACTTGCAAAAACACAAACTAAATTAGAGAAAACTTCTACCGTTGAGGTAGCGGATGGAAATCCCATCGCTATTGACTCCGTTATCCGCGACTGTTCCATTGAACTTAATGAACACACTTCTCCCGTCAACCTCGTACCAATGCAATTGGGAAGTTTTGACATCATTATAGGTATGGATTGGTTATCTAATCATCATGTCGAGGTTATTTGTTTTGAGAAATGCATTCGAATTCCTCTTCCAGCTGGCGACACATTAAAAGTCTTTGGTGAAAAACCTTGTAATGGACTTAAACTCATGTTGTGAACTACGGCCCGAAAGTACTTACGAAAGAAGTATGTGGCCTTCTTAGCCCTTGTTTTTTAAAATAAGGACAAAGAGATGAGTATTCAAGACATCCCCATCATTCAGGATTTTCCCGATGTATTTCCCGAAGATCTATCCGTTCTTTCACCCGTTCGACATGTGGAGTTTCGTATCGACCTTGTGCCCGGAGCTAATCCCGTAGCCAAAGCTCCACACTGACTCTTACCTTCTGAAATGCAAGAACTTGCAAGTCAACTTCAAGAACTTTCTGATAAAGGTTTCATCCGTCCAAGTCATTCACCATGGGGTGCACCTGTCTTATTCGTAAAGAAGAAGGATGTCTCATTCCGTATGTGTATTGACTACTGTGAGCTCAAAAAACTTACCATAAGAAATTGTTATCCGTTACCAAGGATTGATGATCTCTTTGACCAACTCCAAGGTTCAATCTACTTCTCAAATATTGATCTTCGATCCGGTTACCACCAACTTCGTGTGCACGAGGAAGACATTCCAAAGACTGCCTTTCGTACAAGATACGATCAATACGAATTTATGGTTATGCCTTTTGGGATGACCAATGCACCCATGGTTTTCATGGACCTCATGAACCATGTGTGCAAACCTTACCTAGATAAATTCGTGATCGTCTTCATTGACGACATCTTGATCTACTCCAAAACTAAAGAGGATCATGAGCAACATCTTAGATTGGTTTTGCACTTTTGAGGAAAGAGCAACTATATGCCAAATTCTCCAAGTGTGAATTTTGGGTAAAGGAAGTTCAATTCTTGGGCCATATTGTCAACGAGAAGGGAATTCATGATGACCCTGCTAAAACTGAAGCTGTAAAGAATTGGAGTGCCCCTAAAACCCCTACCGAGGTTTGTTCATTTCTTGGTCTAGTGGGTTATTATCGTCGATTCATCTCCAATTTTTCCAAGATTGATGTCCCTCTCAGCGCCATGACACATAAGGGTAAGCCTTATAGGTGGGGACCAAAGCAATAAGAAGCCTTTCAAACCCTCAAGCAAAAGTTGTGCAATGCTCCTATTCATATCTCCTTGATGGAAATGATGAGCTTGTTGTCTACTATGATACATCAAATCAAGGTCTTGTTTGTATTCTCATGCAACGAGGCAAGGTGATCACTTAAAGACAACTTAAGATTCATGAGAAGAACTATACGACGCACGATATTGAGTTAGGTGCGGTCGTCTTTGCTTTGAAGATTTGGAGACATTATCTTTATGGCACAAAATGTGTGATGTTTACTGACCACAAAAGTCTCTAACACATTTTCAATAAAAAAGAACTCAACATGAGGCAACGACATTGAGTTGAACTCCTTAACGACTATGACTGCGAGATTTGTTACCATCCCAGCAAAGCGAATGTTTTAGCCGATGCATTGAGTCGTAAAGAACACGTCATGCTTCATTGTGTCAAGATTCAAACCGATATTCAAATTCGTATTCTTGAAGCTCAACATGTCTCAGTCGCCGAAGGTAACATGTATGAAGATATGTCATTTGGAGTTGAACTTCAATTGGAAACCAAACCCAATGGTTTACTTTATTACTTGGATCGTATTTGGGTTCCCAATCGTGATGATATCCGTACATTTCTTATGAATGAGGCACACAAGACTCGTTATTCTATACATCTCGATACGGATAAAATGTACAAAGATGTTCACCAACAATATTGATAGCCCGGTATGAAGAATGACATTGCCCTTTATGTATCAAAATGTCTAACTTGTTCAAAAGTCAAAGTCGAGCATCAACGTCCTTCCGGTTTGCTTGAACAACCGGAGATTCCCATGTGGAAACGGGAGAATCTAGCCATGGATTTCATTACCAAATTTCCTCGCACCTCAAGTGGTCATGACAGCATATGGGTGATCATTGACCGTCTCACCAAATCAGCTCACTTCTTGCCTATCCGTGAAGACTGCCGAGTTGAGAAATTAGCTCGAATTTACATTGACGAAATTGTGAGTCGTCATGGTGTTCCATAGAACATAATCTATGATAGAGATGCCCGATTCACCTCCCGTTTTTTGCAATCCCTCCAAACTGCTCTTGGTACACGATTGGATTTAAGCACGGCTTACCATCCTCAAACTAATGGCTAAAGCGAATGAACAATCCAGACTCTCGAGGACATGCTTAGAGCTTGTGTTATTTACTTTGGTGGCAATTCGAATTCCCATTTATCCCCCATTGAGTTCTCTTACAACAATAGCTACCACACAAGTATCGACATGGCTCCTTTTGAAGCTCTTTATGGTCGCAAATGTCACTCACCTATCTGTTGGAACGAGATTGGTGAAGCTGAAATCACCGGTCCCGAATTAATTCAAGAAACATCCGACAAGATCATTCAAATCCGTGACAACATTCGAGTAGCGAGAAGTCGGCAAAAGAGCTATGCCGACAAACGACGAAAACCCTTAGAATTTCAAGTCGGTGATCTTGTACTTCTAAAGGTGTCTCCTTGGAAGGGTGTGATCCATTTTGGAAAGAAAGGTAAGCTAGCACCTCGCTATGTGGGTCCATTCAAGATTCTTGAAAGGATTGGAAAAGTGTCTTACAAACTCGAGTAACCTCCAGAACTTAGTAACATACATCCAACATTTCACGTGTCCAGCCTAAAGAAATGCTTAGCTGACGAGAATCTTCATATACCTCTTGACGAAGTGCACATTGATGACATGATGCACTTTGTTGAAAAACCGTGGCGATTATGGATAGTGAGATAACGCAACTCAAGCGAAGCCATATTCCTATTGTCAAAGTTCGTTGGGAATCTAAACGTGACCGTGAGTTTACGTGGGAATGTGAGGATCAAATTAAGCTCAAGTATCCACATCTATTTGCTGATTCAGTAGCCTCAACTAGTTGAATTTCGGGACAAAATCCCCTCAACATGGGGATACTGTAACATCCATGATTTTTCTTGTATTTGTTTTAGTACAATAACAACATTTCAATTCCATTTCTAGTGCAATACCTTGTGTCACATAAAACATACACGCAAATGTTTCAAATTCAGGTTTTATCAATACAATTCCATGATTTTAGATTTACACACACACACATATACATATATATATATATACATATATATATATATATATATTATTATTAACTTATTTAAAACCCGTGTGAATGAATAGTAACTACAGTAGTTTACAAGTATGAATGCATCATGTACAACACTTCTTGGTCTCCACTCCTCACACCGAAAGACTCAGCCACTGCTTGCCTTCATTTCTTCGCTGCCTCCGGTCTCTCTCTACAATCGGCGATCAATCTTCAGGAAACCACATCATTCTTTTGTGGGAAGGTCCTGCCTTATATGCGTGTTCAACAAAAACAACTTTTCACCTACTTTCTCTTGCTTTTCAACACAGACAGAAAGAGAGCGGGATCAGAAAAGGGAGATGACGGGTTAGTTTAACGGCGGAGGATTGGATACGACTGTGGTGCTTGCGGTGTTGATCGACGGCGACGGAGGGTATCGGTGGGAGTTTAGGTACGTCTTCTTCATCCCTTATTTTCGCCAAATCTCTGTTTCTCATTTCTCTCTCCATCAAAAGTTAAGATGCCGATGAAGCTAGATGACGGCGTTGACGAACGGTAAGTCTTCTCCGCCCCTTATTTTCGCCATAACTTCTCTGCATCTCTAGAATAAGAACGATTGTCTCTATTGTGCTCAGTATCTCACCACCCGTCAGATGTTTCCTAATTTCTCGATTAATAAGGTAAAGTTTTTCCCAATTAATATTGATCACCGCTTCAAATTGATGTGCCCGAACACAATTTTTTATTAGGGTTTGAGTAGAAATCATGATTGCGTCGAGTGGAGAGGCCTTAGTGTTCAACGTACCACGTCCGTCCTTACGGACTCCCTCTCAATACCTTCCCTTTAAACGTTTTCCAACCCTAGAGAGGCTTAGTGTTCCAAACGCCTGTAATTGAATTTCCATTTTCTTACTATTGTTTTTATTTAGTTTTTTTTATTTTATTTAAATCTATAAATTTTTCTGTTACAGGAATCTGTGTGGTGTTGTTACGAATTGAAGCAATAGATAGTGATTTCGGTAGAAGTGTTCTGTACCTAAATGAATGTTGTTCATCATGATTTGTTTGTGTCACAATAGTTCTGTGTTGGTGTGACGAACTGAGGCAACGGATACTTTCTCTGATAAGTATTTTGTATTAATTTCGGTTTAACCTTTTAAGCTATTTTTGTTTCTTCATTAGGATTCACTTTCGGTTTGTATGTAGTTACAGGAGTAGGTTTCATTTGTTATATGTTTATGATTGCGTCTGACAGGTCAAAATATAGTTCTGAACTGAGATTATTTGTAGGTTGTACCTTTATATTTTTATTTGCTTTCGATGAGAACGATGGTTACAAGGTGAGTTAATTCCAGGTTAGTTCTTTGTGGTTTATGGGTCTGTTGAAATTTGAGTTTTGTTGTCTGATCTTGCTGAAATCAATTTGCAGGTTCTGTTTGAATGAAGATTTGAGTTCAATTGGGCATTTTGAGGTAAAGATTTAACTGATTGCAAAATTGACATAAAACCCTAAAAGTTTTGCTCTTTTTAGATGTCGGTTAAACATGGGTTTTAGTTTTGTTAATGAACCCAGCATCTGCAATGGTTGAAGGAAGCAGCAAACTATTGAGAGGGCTAGACTGGGCGCGCTCATGGGCTCTCTCTGAGACGAATCAGACACTGAGAAGGAATTCTACACGGTGAGTACAAAAAATAACCTAATTAAATGTTAATGTGAAAATATAGCTTTCGGATAATCAAATTGTCATCTGACAATGGTGTGTCTTTATCTCCGTTCTGAAATGGCCCTCCAATCATCCAAATCATTCGGGTCATCTGATGTTGTAATCCAGATGCTATATCCATATGAAAACCACATTAAAAAGAAAACAATAAGTTTTATTTTTTGACCTACCAAACCTTTTTTTTTGCCGATAGAGATGTACATATTTGACTTTGATGGAGCTTCATTCTTGGTTGTTACAACATTTGGTGTGTTGATTTGCGATTGTTAAGAAATATATTCAGAACATCATTAAAAGACAGAAAACAAAATTTTGTTGGTCTTTGACCTTTATTGGGTATTATTGCATTTGCAGCAAATGTAAATGTTTTTACAGCCTCTTTTTCTAACCTGCAGGCTGCAGCACCCTTTTTTTTGTGCAAATTGGGGCAATCATGCATGCATAGAAGTACACCATTATTTATGTATTCTTGATCTTATATAATAACATAAACCATTTGTGTAGCTTCTATGTCTAAAGTAAAAAATTTAAAATAAATTGCCTTATTTTAAACATGACACACAAGTAAACGGGTCAAAACTAATATTTTTATGCCACATTTTATAGTTTTCCTTTTAACTTATATCAACACAAATCTTGTACTTTTGGCATTCACTTTGTCATCTGTTGACAGGTACCGTGTTACCACATCGATCGTCGACGAATCCGGATCAGCGACAACAGTTTTCTTCTACGAGGTGATGGCATCAATGGTTGGCATCAGTTTATCCCAACCACGTTTCAAAAAGGACTGCCAAAATTATTCTGCATTCAGTCGCGCCGTCGAATCCAGATAGGCGATAACAATTTATCCCAACCGCGTTTTAAAAGATAAAAGGATTGCCAAAATTATTCTACATTCAGTCGAGCCGAGACAGCTACCGAGCAGACCGCTGTCATTGCCACTCGAGTTTCATGACCACCCTACATTCCCAACACAAACCAAACTTTTATCAGTTCAGGTATGCAAAACATTGCTATTTTTTCACTAATTCACATGAAATTGAGTTCCCCTTTATAAATATTTGATTCATACATGTGTTATGCTCTTCTATTTTGAGAGTAATTTAGGACTTTAGCATAGCTTTCAACTGACCCTCCCAATCAATGTTGTAAATAGGGTGTTAAGCGTATCTGTTTAAATTTGGATCTTTTAAAATATATAATGTTTTTTTTAAATGTTAAATTTGGGGTTTTTTCCTTTTGGTTATTTGATTTACTTATGATGAAATATGTTTTTTTTTATATTTTATTGGGGTGTTCGATTTTACATGTTATTAATACCGAGACAAATAAGTTTTTACCAATTGGTATCGTCTGCTTTCTGTCCTTGTCGCGATTCTGAATTTGGATCATGTTTCATTGAAAGTAGAATATATATACGTACTAAAATATATAATTTTGGATTCTTTAGAAACACACTATTTTAAGGATTAGTAATTTTAGTGCAAGTGGTAAAAATAAGACTGCAGCAACAAAAAGGAGTGAGTCCGGATCTTCTAAAGTACAAGGGTCTCATCCATTGTGCTCGGTTGATATCCCAAACTCACCAACTCCTCCAGGTGCAACAGGCAGCGGTTCAACAGCAAACAGACCCTCTTTCCATCACCAGGTAAGTGAAAATTATTATACCCCTTCACTTTTGTTGTTTGTTGATTAATTTGTTAAAGTTTGTGATCCGTTTGAAAACATAAACTGTAGGAAGGTATTAGTT
The DNA here is from genome assembly GCA_023525975.1 of Smallanthus sonchifolius. NCBI lineage: Eukaryota > Viridiplantae > Streptophyta > Magnoliopsida > Asterales > Asteraceae > Smallanthus > Smallanthus sonchifolius. The sequence goes on from CM042025.1 coordinate 72,351,419, forward strand.
ATTGAAAATAGGTTGTTATGATTAAGAATCTTAAAAAATACTTTTCAAATTGATCTTTGAGGGATGTTAAATAGTTTTTGTTTACTGTCTAACTTTCAAATTGTTAGCTTAATGAAGATATCAGATTATATTCTCTCTTTTAGTTATGACTACATAGGAAAGAGATTGAATTGAATTGAATTGAATATGAATCTGTAAAGGATGTAATGCATAGTTTTAGGTTGTGAAATCAAATTCAGTGTAATTTGATTAGACATAATAGGCAATGGAATTATTCTTTCTATGAAAAAAAAAACGATTGCCAGTGTTCTTTTTTTTATGTTATACAATAGCATGAAAGCTAAAAATAAGTAATGTTCTTTTATCATATTATGTTATGCAAGAGACGAAATAAGCGATATAAAGAGGGCGATGCACCCAGACTGATCACGTACTGAAAAACGTCTTTTGGCAGCTCTATAGGAAAGCTATATGTTGCTATTCCATCTATTAGCACATATATAATGAAGAAATGATAGTAGCCACACAAACTTATACAAATCTAGTTTTTGTAATATGACTATTAAGCCACTCTAGGCATGTTTGTAATCGAAATTTTTTGGATGTTATCGCTTAGAAGAAGTATCAACCGATTCAACAAATTGTCATACAACCAGAATGGGTTGCTCATAGAGAATATCAGGACAGAAAAAACGCATGTTATCGGGACTGAAGAAATGAATGTTCCCCGCCGCAACGCGCGGAGGGGATAAAACTAGTTAGATTAATAAATTCCAGATGTAACATAGATGCTTTAATTTTGTATTTACCCACTCTTTCATATATGTACAATATATATATATATATATATATATATATATATATATAAATCATTTGTAAACATATGTATGTAAATATATTTATACATTTGAAATTATTAAGAAATTTCTAAATTTTATAATGTATTAAGTTTTTAAGTAAAAATCAAATTATATATATATATACATAATTACAAATGATTTAAACAAATAAATTGGTCTTGAATCCCTTGGACAATTGGAGTCCCAAATTTGAACCCCCTCTTTTGTTTGAACCCTTGCATCTTCAAATTTGACCTTTTTTTTTGTTTTAACCTCCCCCCTGCCACTTTGACTTTCTGAAGTCAATAGGGACGATCGTTTTTACAATCCAATTCAAAATCGATAAAATTCCGGAATGATAAGACTTACCAATTATACTAGAGCGTTTAACGATCAAATTCCAACGCATTTAACAAACCTTTTTTAACGGAAATTGCGACTATATTCAAATTTAAAGAAGTTTGACTCTCCAAAGTCAAACTGAGCCAATTTCGGTTTCAATTAATGGAATTAAACATGTTTAATGGCCCCTAGTCATGCTTAGACGTTACTCGCACATTTTCAAACCCAAATGATTACTCAATTCTGTAGAAATCAAACGAATTGATTACGAAAATAAATCCCGTAGCCGTTTATTACAATCCCGATTCAATTGGGCATTTGAAATAAAACTATACTATAAGAATTAGTCCCACACCTTCGCAATCACTTTTACAAACTCTCTAAACACTCAAAAACTCGGCATTTCACCTCTGGATCGCATGCAAGCACCAAGAACATCGAATCCGTTGTTCCGGCCTTTCTCACTTGTTTCTTCACCAAATCAAGTAAGAATTATGTCTTTAGATTCGTAATTAGATACATACAATTAGCCCTCTATCAATTCGTAATGACAGAATGTATCGGCACCAATTTTTGATTAGGGTTCTTTACCGGTTTATACGTCTTCTGATTAGGGATTATTTCCTAATCTAATAACCGTATACATATTATAGGGTTTCATGTATTACCAGTGAAACCACCTGGTCCGGCCGGTAAGCCATTGCACCGCCGAACCAGGTAGCATGGGTTCGAAACCCATACTCAGCACCCTTTTTGCTTTTCTGTTAAAACCGACCCGGCCACTCCTCTGTTTCATGTTAAAACCCGTTTAAACTGGAGTTAAATCACTACGGACCCTTTGGTCCAGCGGTAGTTCGCTTATGCTACACAGAAACCACCTGGGTTCGAGCCGGGTGGTCTGCAATTCCTTTTTAAAAACATTTTTAACACTCAAAATCATTTTATAAAAATAAATTTATAAAACCTATATCCTCTAAGATTGATTTAACACAATAATTTGCAAGTTTTTAAGGAGAAACAAATATTTTATTATTGAATTTTAAACTTTAATAAAACTTAAAAAAAATCATTTAAAACTTAATTTAAAAAAAATTGCTAATTTAAAAAAAATTGCTGTTTTAAAACAAAACACGTAATTTAACCACTTGGTTTATAAATTATAAGATCGTTATTTTATAAACCATTTATCTTGTAAAGCCTTACATGATCATTTTTATAATTTACAAAATCATTTTACCCTAAATTAATAACTAATTAGGGTTTAAAAATATTAAGTATTTAAAACATAATTTTCTAATTATATTAATATATATAGATCATTATACTCTCCCTTTTGAAACACTTTTCATAATAATAATTAAATAGATGAAAAGATTTTTATTTATTTAATTACATATTTATTTAAACTAATTAGTTTTATAAAATCTTATTCACTTATTATTTTTATTCATAAACAAAAGTACATACATTGATTAAACATTTTGCTCATACCCACTTGTTCAAAACAAAATACAACCATATATATTTTTATACACATCCTTTACATGAGATAACATAAGCACCCTTTTGAACACAAACAAATCACCACATTCATTCAATCAAGCCTTTACTCAATCCCTATATGCAATAGGATTTGCCATAGTAATTTGTGCATGTCAGTGATACATTTATATAATTCAATCATATGTTAACCTTGTGGTAAGCTAATCACTTGTGCAACATCTTTCTCGTGTGATCTACAAACTACTATTACATGTAGTTTACATAGCCCCTCTTTTTACATTTTACATATTTTGGGGTGAAACATGATTCATTTGAAAACCATTTTCAAATTCATTATTCAATTCTACATTCATGAACATGTGTGTAATTTATGCTTTGTACTTGAACAATACATACACGTGCAATCATTAACTCTGTACAAGCCAATGGTAACATTGATAGATCTATTGTGTCTGACAAACTCACCCAGGTAGTGTGATTGTTGCTGACATTACATCAGGATAACATTAAGTGTTATGCCCTACATTAGGATAACATTGAGTGTTATGCCCTTCAGTCACAAGGGTTGATTGTACACCCAGTTTTACTATAGTGGTTCTTCATAAATGCCTTATTTGCCATGTTTCATATGAATTGTATAAAACACTTGGAAACTACCTGTGATATCAAAACCTATGTATGCTCACCAACTATTTCTAGTTTACCTTATTTTTATCATGCTTCGAGTGTAAATATTTGAGTTTATGTTCAAGTTGCTTCACATAATATACGAGGACCTAGTCAAGTAAACAAATGAACTTGTTGGTGTATTTTTACTTTCTTGTATGGTGGATCTTGGTTGTTTGAAACAATGTTTTGGAATTGGGATAATTTTAATACATGAAACATTAGTCAATCATGTGCTTATGAACAGTCTCCATGTCCGACTCCAACATGTTCCGCTGTTGGTTGGGGTGTGACACTGGACCCGTGACGGACCGTTACAGGTGGTGACGGTCCGTCACCAGTTTAGGGTTTGCATAGTCACAAGACATGCGTCACCATCTGGTCACTCTACGGCATGACGGACCATTACCAGGCGTGGCAGTCCGTTATAATGGGATACGTGGCGCACCCTCAGAGTTTTGCTACTTTGACGGATCGTTATCAGGTGTGACGGTCGATTATAGGGTTTCCACGCTTCAGAAATTGCCCATTAGTCACTGGACACGTGGCAAGCCATCATTGTCCACGTGTTCGACACATAACAGACCGTTACCATCCGAGACGGTCCATTACCGTTTGATTTTCATGTTTTCTACTTTTTGGTCCTTGATCTATGGGTTAATTACACTTATAGTCCCTATGGTTTGTACCTTAGTCAAATCTTGGACGTTTTTGTGGTAGGTGTTACACGAATGGCTAAACTAACTAGTGTAACGCTGAGTTTCGTAGGCTCCCCTATTGCGGACAAAGAGGTGGAGTCTCTCTACTCTCTACTCTAAACTACAAAAACGGACTCTCTTGAGCTGTGGAAATGTATCTTTGGGTGTGTATAATGAAGAACTCAAGCCATCTAATTATAGGCCTCAAAATGAGCAATGCACAGCCGTCCATTGGTTTGCACGGGGTGTGCAAACACCTCGGGAATCAAACATGGTACAGAGGACAATATACTAGAGCCTTGGGGAGCAAGGAGGGCTTTGCACGGCTGTGCATCCCCCTACTTGCTCCCAGCTTCGTCTTTTAGCTGCTTGTTGTTGACCTTGGTTGACTTCTTGGGGGTCAAAGCTTGGGAATAATCTTCCAAAAGGCTTGACTTCTTGGTGTTTTTTTATTGGTTTTTGTGACATCCGGCAATTTTCAGGTTATTTACCGTTAAACCTTAGAACGCGTTTGCAATTTAATTGTGTGTGTCTTAGACTTAATTTCAGTTAATTAGGTTATTATAAAGTCTAGCAAAGCCCTTCGTATTCGTGAAATTTCAGAAATTTCGATACCGCGTATCGGTAAAATGCCCGTATTTAACGTTGGTGACGACCCGGTTAACCATAAAAATATCAGTTTTGATGAAAATTATATAAACTGGTTTATATTAGTGGATTATGTGTGAAATTTATGTGCAATGTGTTAAATACCGCTTTCGACGATTTTCGTTGCGTTTTACCCGGTACAATCGCGTACCGGATGAGTTAAAATGAACTGTTAGCAAAAATTATTATTTTCACTAATTATGATAGCAAATAATTAGTGGGTATTTTATATATTTTTATTTTGACGAAAAACCATGTTTAAAGTGGTAACATTTTATAAAAGTGTTGTAGTTTTTATAAAAGATCACCTACATGTGTGTAGAGGTTTATAAAATAAAAGATGGCATCTTTTCTCTCTCCCAAAAATCAGCCATAAAAAGTGGGTCCCACACCCTAATCAAGTGTTAAACACACTCATTTGATTCCTTACACACTTTGTACAAAACTACACTCCACCAAATTTGATCATTCAACTTGCATGAAATTTGAATGGAAGATGTCAAATCCTCTCTCCTCTCTCCTCTCTTGGCTGAATTCATCCCTCACCCCACCTATAAATACCCCTTCAATCTTCACTTCAATCCCACACCTTTCTATCATCTTTTCTCTAAGTGTTCTTTCAAGTGTTCTTGAGTTTTTGGTGTTCTTGGAGCATTTTCTTGAAGATTCAAGAGTGTGGAGCCAAATACTCAACAAAACCATCCATCAACTTGCATTTCACTAGTATCTCCCTTGATTTAGTTCAAGAGGTATGAACCTCATATTTCTTTGTTTCTTTCTTTTTCTTTGATAAAAATAGTGATCCTTGCAAGAGTTGTTCATCACCAACTAAAAGACTTTTTATGAACCATTAAAATTCAGCAAATAAGGGTTTTTATAAAAGGGTTTTAGTATTTATATATGCATGCATGTAGTCATGTGAATGAATGTGTGTTTATGTGTTCATATCTTGCAAAATGATGATGAATAATGTTAGATTCTTGCATGCAAACAAATATTTTGTTATGACCAAGTTAAAACAGAAAAATAAAGTGTATTATTACATAAAAACTTGTTATTTTATGTATGGATCTTAAACCCCTACGTTTGGATGCTTGTTACTAAAGATTGTGGTTTAAAAAGCATGATAAAAGCTAGGTTTGTACATGAATTGTTAGGATTATTTGAAATCTGGAAATAAGGTGATAAATATGATGTATTTTATGTATAATGATCAGCTCTAAAAGGGTATTTTATGTTGTGATGATTAGCTAGAGTTTTGACCATGATTTGTTACAAAAAGGGTGCTTAAATGATGGATTATTACATGTAAAATGATGGATAAGTTAGGTCTGATTATATGGCTGTAAAAAGATTATATTTTATGTTAAAAATCCATATTTTTAATAAATTATATGATCCTTGGTGTTTTGATGCTTTTGGATAACATTTTAGGCATGACTAGTCGTAAAATCGGTGTTTTTCGCCTTGAAAAATGAATGCTAGTTAGGTCTGATTTCAAACAGAAAATTAAACTTATTTTATGACATATTTTCAGCTAATAATGTATATGACGAGTTAGTGTTATGACCCATGTGTTTACTTATGTGGTATGATGTTTCGGTTATCGCATATGTGCTAGAAATTGCCATGTATAGGTACTTTATGTCAAAATAATGAAAGATTGTTTTGTTTAATGAAATATATTTTATTAAGTATATTTTGATGATATATGATGTTATATGAACTCATGTGTTAGAAATTTGGAAGTTTGTTCCTTAAAAGTTAGTCGTTTTGCTTGAAAAGTGCTTATGTGCAAATATTGTGATTTTAGTGTTTTCACATGTGATTTAGAACTCATAAGCATATGTATGAGTAGATATATATATGTTATTAGTTTCATACTTTCATGTTGATCGTTGTTAGGTGATAACACTTGAAGTCTTCGTATGTGTGTATGATACACCATTTTTCGTTAAAAACATAACCGCGTGTCGAAGTCACCAACGGGTCGTTCAAATAAATATTTTCTTAAAAATATTACAAGTCTAAGTAGGTTGGGTGAACAACTTGCTAGTAAGACGTGAGTTTCAATTAGTAATGTACCCCTCATGTTTAGGGCACCGTTAGCGTTCGTGGGCGTATTTTTGCTAGCACTCATTTTTCCGTCGTTCGTTATCAAGGTGAGTTTTTTCACGGCCCCTTTTTAAACTATTTTGTTGCTTTATAAACTATGGGGGAAGAACATGCTTTCGTTCGTTTATCATGATACTGGACTTACGTTATGTGTTCGTTTGATGGTCTCGAGTAAGGGCTTTCGTTATGTGTTCATGTATGTCGTTCATGAATAGCCCCGCCGTTATAATCATTAGCCTCGTGTAGGCCGCAAGGTGTGTTGATAGATCTATTTGGGACTGACTGCCCACTCTCGTGATCAGTAGCGCTGATCGGTCGTTCGTACGAGAGAATATATTTTGAAAGGATTCGTGGGGACATGTTGTATTCGTGTCTCGGTTTGATTATAAGCTCTAGGTACTGTCATCATGTTGTATTCCTTGCAAGCTTATGACATATCACATGTTTGTCCAAGTTACTTGATAGTTCGTTAAATTCGTTTATGTTATCGTTAAACCCGTGAAACTCGCTCAACTTTATGTTGATGTTTTTAAGCATGTTTTTCAGGTACTTAGATGCTCTCGCGCGGTTATGAAAACGGGCTTTTGGGCAAACGCTTGCATCGGATTTCTGTTGGGACATTTTAAACTTTATTTTGGATCCTCGTGTGTTGGATCATTAAAACTCGTGTTTTAAATTTCAATGCTTTTAAATTTGGATAAATGTAAGACTTTTCTTTTATCTCGTTGAACATTTCCGATGTTTTAAATAAATGTGTTTGCTTATTATCATTGGGCTCCAACTTACGTGACCACCATGCTTACGTCTCGTTTCCGCTGCGAATCGTCGTTTTCGGGGTGTGACAGTTTTAGCTTTATTTATCTTAGAAAACCGAATAACCTGCAATTATGAAATATTAACGTTTTATGTATCAATTGCAATGTTATTATTCAATTAGTACCATAATATGGGGATTATTATGCATGCAAAACATTTATAATTTAGGGCATATCACGAACCTAGCATGTTCGCTAGACATCCATAAAGCAAACTTATAATGAACACTTGGCACCTCTATGGCGAACTTAACCTTTGTTCGCCTAGGGTCCATATAGTGAACCTACTATGTTCGCCTAGTTTATGAAGGGCGAACTTATCTAAGTTCGCCAAACCTAACGATAGAAACGTTTAGTGTTGGTTAGGTCCATTATCTTATCTTATGACATGATTATACAGATTGTGTGTGACCTTAGTGACGCTCACTGACCCGCTATTATACTCTAAGGATCCCGCCTATCAGGTGAATTCTATGTGCCCCCTAGGTGTTATGTGCAAATGATTTTAAATGTTTTGGGGCTGAAGTGGGTACAAGAAATTATATGAATGTTATAAATGATAATATGACTATATGTTATATGAAAGTAAATGAATGATGAACTTCTATAACGAATGAAATGAATGAATGACTAAATGATAAATGAATGAAAGCTTGCTATATATGTATATATATATTGCATGATATGAATGTATTAATGTTAAAGAAAGAATTACGGACTACTTCAGTAGGGCGGTACGATGATGACGGCTACTACGGTAGACGGACGACCATACGACTATTTATGCAGAAGGAATGTTAAAATCTAGGAAGATAGACTAAATACGGCTACTACCGTAGACAGAGGCCCTTATACAAAGCACAGTTGCATATATAGTTCGAATGAGAAACGGATGCCTTAGGGTAAACGGGCAAAAGGACGGACTACGACGGTAGGACGGTATGGCGGACGGCTAGAAAAGTAGCATGGTGGTATGAATGAAGGACGGACTACTTCGGTAGGACGGTATGAATGACGGACTACGATGGTAGGACGGAACGTCAGTCTTTGTGACTTACGTAATGACGGGCTGATCACCCATATGTGTGTGACCAATGAATGTTAAATGAAATCAAATGAAATGACAATATACACACACACAAACACACACACACACACACACACACATATATATATATATATATATATATATATATCTACTTATAAAGAAATGATGTCTATACCAAATTGTATTAATTGAAGTTCTAGTAGGTTTGTCATGGATTCCATTATCCTAAACATAAAAAAACACAAAAATAGAATAAGCGACTCATAAGTTTACCAAAGTCTCCACTCACTTGGGACTTCCTTTCTTTTCTTAAGTTTCTAGTTATGGGTCTGATCATGCATGAGTTTTCTTAAGAACAAGCAAAATCTAAGTGTGGGGTATTATGATATGTCCTAAATTATACATGTTTTGCATGCATAATAATCTACATATTATGGTACTAATTTAATAAAAAAACCTTACAATTGCTACTTAAATCACTTATATTTTATAATTGCAGGATAAACGATGTCCTAAGAGAAACAGAGCGAAAAAAAACTTAAAAACATCAAGAAATCAAGGTTTTAGAAGGGAGCACACCCGAGATTTGAGCCCCCCAAGATGTAAAAATTGGTCAACACAAGTCTACAATTAGCAAAAGATAAAATGAGGGAGCAGGCCAAGGAATGCATGGCCGTGCATCCCAGGCATGGGCGTGCCTTTGCATTTCTTGTGCCCCAGGATGCCCCGTACACTGCCATGTGTACCTATGATTCCCTGGGTGTTTGAACGACCGTGCATTGCCCATTTTGGGGCCTATAAATAGGAGGCTTGATCCACTCATTTGACACACCCAATCCAAAAGAAAATACGCATTCCTTTGTCCGTTTTCTGTAGTTTAGAGTAGAGAGTAGAGAGGCTCTTCCGCTTTGTTCGCAACATGGGAGCCTATGAAACTTAGCTTTATGCTTGTTCGTATGGCCATTCGTAGCTAAACCCTTTGTATTGCTTGGGTGAAGATGAAGTTTGGTGTATGTTAATGTTTAACTTATTAGTCTAATGGTATGTTTATGTTTTTTAGTCATTCTCTCTTAAAACCACCTTCATGGAGTACTTTTTATCTTTATCTAAATTTGTCTTTAAACTTGTTAGTGTTCTTGATTTTAAAGTGTAAGACCGTAAAACCTTTTTAATCAAAATTCTCTTGAAACTTGTACGTCTTTATACAAGTGGATTTTAATAAACCGACACTTGGTTGATATTGATAGAGAGCGTACATCTTTATACGAACTTTGACATGAAAGCAAGAGTTAGTGAACTCCTGTTGGGGAACGATACATCTTTATACATGGTTCCATTGTTGCACCACATCCCGGTGAATAAAGTTTAATCACTCTTTTAATAAAAATAAAGGTATTTAAGTTTGATGTCTTAAACCAACTCTAAGATAGATCTTAAGCATATGAATGTACGGATCTATTAAAGAATTGAGGGTAAAGATGTCCCTGACAGGGCATCTTACTATTTTATTTCTAAAGAACATAATTCGTGAACCAAATTTTATGAGAATGATACTCTAGCGGTGTACTGTTCACACATTTGTATTAGTCATACCATCAATTTAGTTAACCTAACATTATAACATACCAAGCGGATTCAAAGCTCAAAGCAATACTCGTTCTGATCTGATTATTCTCGAGCTATTTACATTTCTGCTATTTACTTTTCTGTCCTTTACATTTCCGCTTCACAAGCACACAAAACCCACTCATTATTTAAACCGGCCAAAATATAACAAACGTTGAGTATTGAAACTCGACTGTGTCCATTGTTTCGATACTTGGTTCTTACCTAAACTATATTACGCTGCGATAGGTGCGCTTGTCTATTGTGTGTGTTTTTATGTTTAAGTATTTATCATTTTATAAATATAAAACCTGATCTTGTGAAAACCTTTCTCTAAATATATTATTATATATACTTATAAACACAACGCTACCAAGTTTTTGGCGCCGTTACCGGGAATATATTTATATATATATATATATATATATATTTATATACATAAAACACACGTATCTAGTTTTTGGCGCCATTTCCGGGAACACGGTGATTTCAAGAAAGATTCGAGTTAACGGATTAGCTTTTTTAACCTTAACATTTTTCATCTGTTTTTCTTTATGTTTGTTTCATGTAGTGTATGATCCATAGCTCCACTACTGGTTTATATCATCCTTTAGTAGAACCAGAAAGATTCTTTCATCGTCGATTACAAGAACAACGTATCAAGAAAATGGCCGTAGAGAACCACACTATTTCCGACTTTGCAAGACCGTCACTTGAAGCCTTGGGGTGTAGTATAACAAGGCCGATAATTGACGCGAACAAATTTGAGATTAAATCTCATATCATTCATATGATCCAATCATCATGCAATTTCCATGGATTACCCGATGAAGATGTTAGGACATGCTTTGTGTAACTATAGCTAAAATTCTATTTGTATATGTTGCGAACCTATCAAGTTCGCCTAAGGGAATGTTTAGGCGAACTTGATGAGCGAACTTGCTATGTTCACCTAAGATGTTCTGGGAGAACTTGACAAGTTCGCCTGCGGAGCTCACTCGCCTATAAATAGAACATCAAGTGTTCATTTGTGGGTAAGCATGCTAGAGTGTTAGCATACACAGAGAGGGAGAGAGTCTCTGTGAGAAGTGAGCCACCACACCTAGGTAGAGCTCACCTAGGGGTTGGACATGGAGCTTAAATGAGATAGATGTACACTCCTTCGGTATTGTATTAGTATGACGGGATGACGTGTTCGTTATTGAATAAAGTATCGTTTTCTATGTCAAATCTATATTCTATGTTCGTGTATCGTTTGACTCGCTTGTGCTTCCATCTCATAGTAGAATCATCGAGTAAAGTGGTTAATTGTGGTCATCCTACTCGTTAGATGACACCATAGGGACTTTCAGAAGACCTTTATGCCCACATTGCAAACTTACTCGAAATTTGTGACACTTTCAAACTGAACGGGGTTTCGAATGACGCTATTCGACTCCGAATGTTTCCTTTCTCCTTAAGGGAACGAGCTAAGGCATGACTGAATTCTCTTCCTACCGGGTCAATCACTACATGTGATGATCTAGCTTAAAAATTACTTTCAAAATATTTCCACCAGCAAAAACCGCAAAACTGAGAAATGATATTACCACTTTCGCTCAAGAGGATGGTGAGTCACTATATGAGACATGAGAACGTTTCAAGGACATGTTGAGGAAATGTCCTCACCATGGGCAAGAATTTTGGTTACAAGTATCATCATTCTATAATGGGTTGAGCAATCAAGCTCATCGGACACTCGACGCTACTGGAGGTGGTATTTTTGGAAACAAGAGACCACAAGAAGCTTACAACCTAATTAAGCAAATAGCTATGAACATCTATCAATGGTATAATCCGAGAAATAATACGGGAGTGAAGCAAGGTGTTAACTCTGTTGATACTGTCACTTCACTTTCTGGTCAAGTAGACGCCCTCACTACTCGACTCAATCAGATAAGCAAGGGTAAAGTAAATGCTGAAACTGCTGGAGAAACAAAAAGCACCACTATAGATGTTAAGCAAGTTGACATTATCAGAACCAATCGCCTGCAAAACAACCCCAACAGCAACATTTATAATCCTGGATGGAGGAACCATCCGAATTTCAGCCAGAAGGATAACAACAATCAAGGAACATCTGGTTTTGGGCAAAAACAATATCATCAAAGACAACCTTAGAATTTTTAGCCTCGTCAACAATTGCAAGGAACTAACAAGAAAAGTAACGGGTTAAGTCTAGAGGACGCGGTAACTAAGTTGATAACTACAATTGAAAGTCAAGCTTTCTTAGCAGATGCCGTCACAAACAATATGAAGAAAAGTTTAGTCTCCACGAAGCTAAATTTAGAACATAGAAAGCAACTCTCCAATCCACTGAAATACAACTGGGACAGATTGCGAAGCTCTTATCCGAAAGAAAGCCAGGATGTCTTCCAAGCAACACTGAAATTAACCCAAAAGCAAATGTTAGAGCTATTATTCTCAGAAACAGTTTGGTTTATCCAGAACCGCAAATGCTAGAAGAAGTTCAAACAGAACCACAAAAGGATATTTTCACTGGAGTTCCAATTCGCCCACCTACCATAGAATCAACCACAAAAATTTACTACCATAAGAAACTTCACAACCCACTTTAGTGAGCACTCCTACTAAAACTTTAACAAAAACCATGGTGTGCACTCCAAAAATATGCCACCAACTGAAGGAACAAAGAAAACTTTCATGTCGTACATACCTTACCCACGAAGATTGGTGAAGCAAATGACTGACGAACAATATGAGAAATTCATCGAGCTCCTAAGCCAAATCCATGTTAACTTACCTTTTCTGGATATAATACAACAAATGCCCAAGTATGGATGATTCTTGAAGGACTTCTTCACTGATGTGTCGTTTTTAGATAGGTAAATATATATATATATATATATATATATATATATTTGTTTTAGAAATGGTTTCACGAGATTAGGTTTTAAATTTATAAAATGATAAATACTCAAACTAAACGCACACAATAGGCAAGTGTACCTATTGCAACGTAATATAGTTTAGGTAAGAACCAAGTATCGAACCAATGGACACGGTCGAGTTCCAACACTTAACGTTTGTTATCGTTTAGCCAGTTTAATTAGTGAGTGGGTTGTGTGCGCTTGTAAAGTAGGAAAGTAAATGACAGAAAAGTACAAATGTGCGTGAAGTGTGTAACAGAAATGTAAATAGCAGAATAGTAAATAGTTGGAAAGTAAATATCTCAAGGATGATAAGGTCATGAAGAGTATTGCTTTGGGTTTTGAATCCGCTTGATATATGATAATGTTAAGTTGACTAATCCGGTGATATGACTAATAAAAATGTGTGAACGGTACACCGCTAGAGCCTTATTCTCCAGAATAAAATGGTAGCTAGGGACATCGTTCCCCTCAGCTCTTTGAATGATATCTCTTGGTTGGTTTGAGACATCGGACTTAAATATCTTTATTATTAGTTGAAAGAGTGATTACACTTTGTTCACCGGGAGGCGGTGAAACAATGGGACCATGTATAAAGACGTACCGTTCCCAACATGAGTTCACCAATTCTTGGTTTCATAACAATTTCGTATAAAGACGTACGATCTTATTAGTATTAACCAAGCCTTGGCTTATCAAAATCAGCTTGTATAAAGACGAACAAGTTTCAATAGAACTTTGATTAAAAATGGTTTACGGTCTTACACTTTAAAATCAAGAACACTCACAAGTGTAAAGACAAAATCAAGTAACAATAAAAATCCATCATGAAGATGGTTTTAAGAACGAATGACTAAAGAACATAAACATACCATTAGATTAATACGCTAAACATTAACATACACCAAACTTCATCTTCACCCTAGCACTACAAAAAATTTAGCCACGAATGGCCATACTACCTAGCGTAAAGTTGAGTTTCGTAGGCTCCCCTATTGCGGACAAAGAGAAGGAGCATCTCTTCTCTCTACTCTACCTACGAAATACTCTCTCTGGACTAGTGTCTTGATGTATCTTGAGGTGTGTCTAATGAAGAACTCAAACCATCCATATATAAGCCTCAAAATGAGCAATGCACGGCCGTTCATTGGTTTGCACGGGCGTGCAAACACCTCGGGAATCAAACAGGGTACAAGGGACAGTGTACTAGAGCTTGGGGAGCAATATATGGCAATGCACGCACGTGCATCGGGAGGCACAGCCGTGCATTGGGATGCACGGCCGTGCATTGCCTCCCAAGCTGCCATTTTCGTTGACCTTGGTTGACTTCTTAGGGGTTAAAGCTCGGGGATGATCTTTCTAGAAGCTTGATTTCTTGGTGTTTTTGATTGGTTTTAACTTTGATTATCTCAGGACACCGAATAAACTGAAATTATGACATATTAACGTTTTAAGTATCAATTGCAAGGTTATTATTCAATTAGTACCATAATATGGGGATTATTATGCATGCAAAACATGTATAATTTAGGGCATATCACTCCCTAACAAGAGAAACATGGAAGAAGTAGTTAAAATAATTAACGAATGTGTCGCTGACGTTGAACGATGCCTTTCGAGATAACTCTCTGATATCAGAAACTTTTCTCTACCATGTTCTATAGGACCACTGCCATTGACTTTCGCTCTCGCTGATTCAGGAGCAAATTTGAATGTAATGCCTTACAATATGTTAAAAAAAATGAAAATTGGGAATCCACAACCTGTTAAAGCAACTATCGAACTTGCGGATGGTACTATCAAGTCTCCTATGGAGGTTATCGAGATTTTATTGGTAAAAGTTGGCAAGTTTGTCTTCCTTGCTTACTTCATGTTTTTTGAAATGGGACCCGATTATTGCGTACCCTTAATTCCGGCCGCCTATTCTTGGCCACTGCTAGAGCAGTCATCGATATGAATGAAGGTATCCTGACACGTCGTGTTGGAAAACAATCGGTAACCTATAATATCGAGGGTAACAAATGTTTATCCAATGATCCCTTTGAAATTGCACATTTTATTGACACTAATATGGATTACCAACTGAAGAAAGCTAAAGAAATCAATCAAGGAAAGAAACTCGCTGCTACTAAGCCCGACCTTGGTAAGGATCAGCAATTGAAATTAACAAGGAAAAGGACTTTCAAGGAAGGAATTGTAGATATGGGGGATATCCGAAACCCCGACCCAAAGATAGACCGATGAAGCACGTATGGGTCCGGCCAATGACCCTTAAATAAATGTGGCGTTTTCGGGAGGCAACCTGATGATCATGAATAAATTGAGAAGTTGGTGCACACGGTAGAATACATGGACCTCAGGTTTGATTTTCCAAGTTTAAGTTTCTCATACTTCTGCCTCCTGGTATGCCTTCTCGATACTAGGACCTTAGTAGCTTAACTACTATCTTTTATTTTTCGTTTTATGTTTTTCTTTGTGTGTCAAGTAGCATAACATCACCAAGGAGTCTCTCTATTTCTTTGAGGAGTTTCGCTCCACCTCTATAAGGTTGGGCACCGACAAGTCACATCTGGCTTTTGGTGTAACATGACGACAACCGCAAGCATCGTCCATAGGTTACACATCAAATTGACCGGGGGAGTACCAGTTTCTTTTCACTTAAAACTTCATACATTTAACTTTATGCATAGCACTCCTTTATATGCATTTGTACATTGAGGGCAAAGTACAGTTTAAAGTGTGGGGTGAGAAATTGAGATTCAGGACTAACTTGTTTCCTCAAAGCAGTAAAACTAAACTTGTGATTATCTACCCATTTGACTAAAACTTTATTTCACCTAAACTTTGTTTTCTTTAAAAACCCTAAAACTTTTGAATTTAAAAAAAAAAATAATATTAACCTCTTTGAGTTCGCGCTTATATAAAATTACAGGAATAAATGGAAACATGGCAAGTAGAAACAAATAGATATTATGCATAACAAATCACTAAACCCTATCCCATCCGTTTTTCATGTGAGAATAATCTGAGCCTTTCACTAGCATCACTATCATATTTTCGCATCCTCTTTCGTTTAACATATT
Source organism: Smallanthus sonchifolius (assembly GCA_023525975.1). Classification (NCBI taxonomy): domain Eukaryota; kingdom Viridiplantae; phylum Streptophyta; class Magnoliopsida; order Asterales; family Asteraceae; genus Smallanthus; species Smallanthus sonchifolius. The sequence continues at coordinate 72,367,711 of CM042025.1, forward strand.
GAGCGTTTTCGATCAAATTTTATGCATAATTAAAACTTGTATGACTTATACATATCAAGACCATGAACTAGTAATTGTATGGTTATGATTGAGGCATCTAGGACTTTATTACCCATTTACTATCCTTTAATCAACCCAAAATATCCGCCTTGATAGCCCTCTGAGCCTTAGTCTTTTCTTTTCTACTCCCATTACCCATTTTTCCAAACCAGCTTTCATAAAAACCGGTTATTGGCTAACTGCCTTCAAGATGGAGAATCATTAGTTTATCTTGTTTTGTTATTTCAAGTATGCAACCGTTAAGACAATTCGGAAAGAATCTGACTCACTCAAGTAATTAAAGTATACCAAAGGAAGTGGATGAATTAGGAGGAAACAACCGAACGATCTACAAGGAGGATATTGAAAAATATTTCAAGGAAATTGTGGCGTGTGTTATATATAGAAAATATATATAATAATATATTTAGAGACGGTTTCACGAGATCAGGTTTTAAAATTTATAAAATGATAAATACTCAAATAAACACACACACAATAGGCAAGTGTACCTATCGTTGTGTAATATAGTTTAGGAAAGAACCAATTATCGAACAAATGGACACGTTCGAGTTCCAATACTCAACGTTTGTTATCGATTAGCCATTTTAATTAGTGAGTGAGTTTTGTGTGCTTGTGAAGAAGAAAAGTAAATGACAGAAAAATAAATGACGGTAAAGTAAATACCAGAAAAGTAAAAACATATGTGAAGTGTGTAAAAGAAATGTAAATATCAGAATAGTAAATAACATGAAAGTAAATAGCTCGAGAATAATCAGATCACAATGAGTATTGCTTTGGGCTTTGAATCCACTTGGTATATGATAATCTATTGTTAACTAATCTGATGGTATGACTAATACAAATGTGTGAACGGTACACCGCTACAGCCTCATTTTCACAACATATGGTTTACGAATTATGTTCTTTAGAATAAAACGGTAGGACTCCCAACTAGGGACATCGTTAACCTCAACTTTTTGATCCTATCGTCGAGTTGATTTGAGACATAAAACTTAAACACTTTTTATTCTTATTAAAAGAGTGATTAGACTCTGTTCACCGTGAGGCGGTGCAACAATGGGACCATGTATAAACAGGTACCGTTCCCAACATGAGTTCACCAACTCTTGGTTTCATAACAAGCTCGTATAAAGACATACGATCTTATTAATATCCTTGATTTTCTGGTGTTATTTTATTTTATACAATAGTGACACTTCATTTCGATCCCGTACCTATCACATTAATTATTATTTTAACGTGTATTAGTTCAAAGTTTCAACCTTACTTTAACATATTATTTTCTATTACATATATATATATATATGTATATATATATATATATAACATATGTATGTATATTCACATAAATTTATATATGTATATATATATATTTTTTGTTGTATTAATTAATCTCAAATTCGTCGAATTCAAGGCTGTTAATGCCTACTAATCATGCTAGAACGTTACACGATAAAATTCGATTGCATTTAACAAACCAGTTCAATAGAAATCAGTGACTAAATTCAAATTCAAACCCCACCCGTTGACTTTGACTTTCCACGGTCAACATCCGGTCGATTTCAGTTTCAATTCGCGAATTTAAGCCTGATTAAAGGGCTCAGAACGTGGATAGACGTTATGCGACCCATTGCAAATAACGATGATTCAATTTATTAGAAATCAAACAAATTAACTTAAAAAATATTTCCATAACCGTTTCAAGCAATTTCGAATCAAATTGTACGTTTAAGATGAAATTGATCTATAAAATTAGCCCCTCAACCTCCGCGACACCCTTTACTTAGTTCCTAAACTCTCAAACTCAACTCTTTTCGTCTCTGGAGCCTCAAACTCAGCCAAAGAACACCCAACTCGCGGCTTTAGTCGACCTCATCCTCCGGTTATCCATATCAGGTAATTCTGGTACCGTTGAACTCGTCTTAATCTAGGGAATGAAAGCCCTATGATTCCGAGGTCGATCAATGGTGTAGAGTCTTCTATTTTTATAAGCTGTTGTCATCAAAGTATTTTTGAAAAATATTAGTTTAGTTTATTTACTTGTAATTTCTTTTGATGTAATTTCCTGCTTTTATTCTAAGTCTGGGCCAACGAAACTACTTAGTTTCGATTGAGGTTTATTCAATCGAAGCTAGTAGTTTCGATAGATGGGAAGTTTTGATAGGTTGTTTCACACTTGTAAATGCTCTCCTGAAACTAGCAGTTTCGGTGAGCATAGTTTCGATACCTATCAGCTTCCTATAAATAGCCTAGTTTGAGAATGTTTAGGGTGTGGATAGCGGCTGTAACCCTGAAAATCTCTCTTTCACAGTTTTTTCTGAATCAATACACATTTGGAGTTATTTCATATGTTGTTCTTACAATTTCATATCATACTTGTGTTGATTCCTGTGTGGTTTGCCTGTTTATCTTCACCAACTCTGTTTCTACCCTCTGTTTCACCACCATACACACAGATTCCGCCTGTGTGCGTAATCGATCTTTTGAGTGATTTCCGGTTGAAATTTGGACCTACAATTTGTATCAGAGCATTATGCTCTTGATTTCTAATTATTTCCAGGTTGTTTGATCGATTTTTGGTGATTTGTTGTTGAAATTTGAAAGTTTATCGGTTTCATTGATTTTTGCACTGTTTCATTGATTTTGGCCCTGTTTATTTGTGTTTCTCGGATTTGAAGATTGATTGGTGTTCAGAAACTTATTTGGAAGCTTTTCGCTCGATCAGTTTGCTATTTCATTATATTTGATATTTGAAGCTTTTCATCAATGGAGTCTGCTGAAGCTTGAAGAAGGAGGTATCGAAACTACTGGGATAATTTCTGTATTTCCGTTGGTCATCGAAACTTCTTGTCTGTACTTTTGTCTTGAGAAGGTATCATCAAAACTAGTTATTTGTCCAGTTATATCAAAACTAACCTGTGCAAATTGATCACCCGAAACTACTACACTATCGAAACTAGTTTCAATCGAAACTTGTAGTTTCTACTAAGTTTGCCGGTTTTTCTTCTGTCTTAATCATCAAAACTAGTTGTTTCTGGATTTTGTTTCTTCTATCGAAACTAGAAGTTTCGGGCAAGTCTTTTTCTATCAAAACTAGGAGTTTCGGTCAGCATCTTCACTATCGAAACTAATTGTTTCGATCAACCCTGTTCACCCGAAACTAGCTACTGTGTGAATTTAATTTTCTGAGTTATGGCATCTTCAAGCAACAATGAATATGCCGAAGGAAACAAACCACATATCTTGGTGTCCACTAGAGTCTTTGATGATTGGACCAAGAAAATGAAGACTTTCTTTCAGTTCCCTGACCATACTCTTTTGCAGTGAATCACTGATGGTCCACACAAGCCAGTTACTACCACTGCAGATGTTCAGCGTCCCAAGCTTGTGTCTGAATATGTTGAAAAGGATATTGCCTTAATTTCCAGAGATAACAAGGCTTATGGATGTGTTTAACATATTTGCTGAGTATACTACTGCTAAAGATCTTTGGGTTGCTTTATGTACAGGGTATGAGGGAAGTGCTGAGGTCAGAGAAAGCAAGAGGGATTTGATTAAGAAGCAATATGAGATGTTTAGTATTGTCCCTGGAGAATCCATGTCTGAATTGATCAACCGATTCTCAAGCATTGTCTCTAAGTTGAAGGTTTTGGGAACTGAGTATCCCAATGTAGAGTTAAACAAGAAGCTGCTTGATTCACTGCCCCAGGAATGGAATATGTACCGGATTATGATCAAGAAAACTGAAAATCTAAGTGACTTGTCACAGCAAGAACACTACAACATTCTGGAGTCTTATGAGTTGGAGATAAAAAGGGTGCAGTCACTCTAAGTAATCAGTCCAGAAACACAGCTCTTCTTGCTGGTCAAGGTTCCTCCACTTCATCCAACAAAACTACAATTGCATATTTTCAAACTGATATCCTAGCATCAATTTCTGGAGTTCAGCCTACTACTTCATCCACCTCTCAGAAGCCAACCACTATGATACCCGATGAATATCTGCCTATCATGACTGCTTCATGCCGTGCTATGATGCACTGATTTCTGGAAACCTGACACCGGTCAGCTTTTAACCTGATGACTTGGAGCAGATCAACCCGAATGATTTGGAAAAAATGGATATTGATTGGTGTATGGCTATGCTGACTCTGAGGGCCAAAAGATTCATCAAGAGGACTAGGATGGATAGATTCAAGCAAGGAAAGACTCAAGGGTTTGACATCAAAAAGGTAAGATGCTACAACTGTGACCAACTAGGTCACTTTGCTAGGAATTGCAAGGAGCAATTATCAAAGGAGCAGCATGAAAAGAATAACTCATCTGGAAAGAAAGCGCCATATCTCCTAAATCTACTACACCTTCTAGCTCAACAACTCTGGTCTGTCAAGCTGATGGACACTATCATTTGGGAGATCAAGAAGGTGAGGCAGCTAATAAGGCACTGATGGCAGACATTGAAGAGAAGGATAAATGTGTCATGATTGAACCAGCTGAGGATCTCACCGACGTACCAGCTGAGGTAATGTCTAAGCTTTACAACGCTAAATCTTGTTTAAATGAGATTCAGAAATATAGATTCATCAACCAGGCCTTGGTCGATGAACGTGATCACATAAAGGTGATGTATGATTCTGTGGCTAAAAATTAGAAATTATAGTTAAAGAAAATTCATGATATTTCTGGAGAAAACCGATCTTTGATTGTACAACTTACTACACAAAAGAATAATAATCAAATTTTAACTGAAAAACTTCAAAATGCTGAAAAGGAAAATTTTCAAGTTAAACACATGGTTATGGATCAGAAAATTTTATTCGAAATCTTTGAAAACCAGATTCATAAAAAGGTCACAGAAGGCATTGGGTATAACTCACACCCACCACCTTATTCCAAATCTGGTAGATTCGCTGATATGCTAGCTCCTCATGTTCCCACACCCTTTGTTTGCACGTTATCTAATGATGATTAATATTAAAACTTCATATTCTGACAGTTTTGCTTCCTATGCAGAATCAAATTTTGTAGGTTTCAAAGATGATTGTGTTGAGAGTTCTAGTGAAGGAAATGTTTTAAATGAACTTGAGACGGATGAATGTAATAATATGTCCATGTCAAAACCAGATATTTGTGAACATGTTGAAAATTTATATTTTGGTCCTATGCCTTTTGAGCATGACAGTTTGAGAAATGACCTTTCTAAGTTTAAGAATGCTTTACCTTTCATTCGTAAATCTATTAATGCTATGAGTTGTATTGCAAATTTTAAAAGTATAGGAGTTGTTGTGATTGACATTCCACAAGAAACAATGAGCAATCTGGAATTTTTCAGATTAAAGGAAGATCAAAGTCTTCAAGAAAGAAATATTGAAGAACGAGTTACCTCTAGTTCTGATGCCTCAACATCACAATCATCTTCATCATCCTGTGATGATTATTATCAGGCTAAGCCGACATGTGATAAAGTTTGTTTTAGTTGTGGTGAATCTAATCATGTTTTCAAGACATATAAATTGTCTACATATCATTTCAAAGAAGAAAATGTACCATCTGTTATTCAAAATTCAGTCGATTGTGCTTCAAATGTTTTCTCTAAATCACAACATAGTAGAACTTTGCGACGTAAAATGATTAAAAATGCTAAAAATTAGTCGAAAAGGATTTGGAAAATTAAGAATAATGATCTTTTTGAGAATACATTAAAGGAGAATTCTGACTATGATTTCCGAAATGCATCTTGTAAAATTAAAATGTTCCAAGTTAGCAATGATTTGGGTACCAATGTCTAAATGATTCATTTTGTGTAGGGGCAATCGAGGAGGAGTGGAGACAATATCTGGCATGTCGACAGTGGTTGCTCAAGACATATGACTGGTCATTTTTCTTTGTTGCAAAATTATCATCCAATAGACGGAGATTTTGTCTCCTATGCAGGCAATCCAAGATGAGGAAAGACTAAAGGACAAGGAACTGTGTCCAATGGTATAAATCGCTTGGAGAATTTCAACTTCATCCCACAACTGAAGTATAATCTGATGAGTGTGTCCCATATTTGTGATAAAGACTTTTGTGCTCTCTTCAACTCCAGAGAATGTTTGATTCTAAAGCCTAGAGTGGTTATTCCCAAAGACCTAATTCTCATGCGTGCTCATCGAAGATTCAATACATACAGTCTGGATATGAATAATCCATCAGGAATCGAATCATGCTTTCTCTCAAAAGCTTTAGAAGATGAGTCCTTTCTTTGGCACAAAAGATTAGGACACGTGAATTTCAAGACTATGAACCGCCTTGTTCGAGGAAACCTGGTCACCGGTTTACCTCTAAAAGACTTCTCACCCATGGAACATTGTCTCTCTTGTTCCAAGGGAAAGCAACACAAATCTTCTCACAAATCCAAAACCACTAATTCCATTGACTCTCCCCTTCAATTGCTTCACATGGATCTCTTCGGTCCTGTGAGTGTCATGAGTCATGGAAGGAAATCTTACTGCTTGGTGGTAACCGATGACTTCTCTTGGTTTAGTTGGGTATTCTTCCTGAAAAAGAAAGATGAGACGCTAGAAACTCTGAAGATTCACCTACTAGAAATCGAGAATATGTTCATTCTAAGTGTGAAGACTATTCGCAGTGATCATGGCACAGAGTTCAAGAATGCCATTCTAGATTCTTTTTGTAAAAGTAAAGGTATATCTAGGCAGTTCAGTGCACCTCGCACTCCACAACAAAATGGTGTAGCTGAACGAATAAATCGTACATTGATAGAAGCAGCAAGGACTATGATCGTTGATTCAAAGCTTCCTGTCACGTTTTGGGCTGAGGCAGTCAATACCACATGATTTGTGCAAAATCGAGTTCTCATCACCAAAATTTGCAAGAAACCTTAGGAAATTATGTACAAGTGCTAGCCTGTTATTGATTTCTTCAGGAAGTTTGGGTGTGTTTGCACAATGCTGAATACTTCTGATCAGTTGAACAAGTTTGAAGCCAAAGCGGATGAGTGCTATTTCGTCGGATATTCCTCTAACCAAAGAGCATTTCATGTTTACAACAAGAGACAAAAGATTGTGCTGGAATCCATTGATATCAACATGAAGGAAATCATACGGACGCAAGGGACAGTTCTGATTGACTTTTTGATGCCAATTCTTTGTTTAAATCATTTAATCTTCCTGATTTCACTAACATATCTATCTTTGATAATCCTCTTATGTCTTTGAATATCTTAGGTACCTCTACTGCTTCAAGCTCCTCTTCGTCAAGTCAGCATATAGATGTTACTCCTACAATAGCTAATGTTGAATCCACTCAGGATTCTTCGGACTCTGTGGCAACAAGCGAAACTGTTGAGGAAGAAACTTCTCCAATAGTGGATGTTGCTCCGCAATCATCTGCTGAAGGTCCTATTGATGATGAATCTGACCTTTCTAACAATAACATTACCAATCTAAATGAGCACTTGGAAGAGGATGAGATTCCACAGTTAAGAATTCACAAGGATCATCCTACAGAAAACATAATTGGTCCACTCAATGTAGGAGTCCGAACTCGTAGTGCCACCGAAGCAATGAATGACGGTCTCTTCTCTTGCTTCATATCTAAAGTTGAACCTAAGAATATCAAAGCTACACTGCTTGAGAACAGTTTGGTAGAGGCTATGAAGGAAGAATTGCAACAGTTCAACAAGTTACATGTATGGAATCTGGTGGATCTGCCAAAGAACAAAGTCCCAATCAGCACTCGTTGGGTATGTCATAACAAGAAGTATGAAGGAGGAATGGTAGTTCGAAATAAAGCCTGCTTGGTGGTTCAGGGGTTTTATCAAGAAGAAGGGATTCTCTTTGAGGACGTCTTTGCACCAGTGGCTCGCTTAGAAGCCATCAGAATGTTTCTCACCTATGCAGCCTACATAGACTTCACAGTTCATCATATGGATGTCAAAAGCGCATTTATGTATGGAAAGGTTCAAGAGGAAGTTTATGTCAAGCAGCCGCCGGGTTTCATTGATCTAAACGATCCTAACAGAGTTTACAAACTTGACAAGGCATTGTACGGTCTCCATCAAGCACCTCGTGCATGGTATGAGATGTTATCTAAGCATCTACTTGATAATGGTTTCACACGAGGGGCAATTGACCAAACTTTGTTCAAACGAAAGGATGGTGCGGATACCATCTTGGTGCAAATCTATGTTGATGATATCATTTTCAGATCTACAAATCCACAGTTGTGTAAAGAGTTCGAGGAAGTGATGCGTTCTAAGTTTGAAATGAGCTCTATGGGAGAAATGCAGTTCTTTCTTGGTTTGCAAGTAGACCAGTCTGATTCGGGAATTCTTATACATCAAGAAAAATATGTCAAAGAAATTCTAACCAAGTAGACTAGTCTGACTCTCGTGGAAGTTAGACACTGTCTGTCTCCTGATTTGGATGGTGAAAGTGTTGATCAGAACCTCTATCGCTCGATGATAGGATCTCTCATTTATCTCACTGCTAGCAGACCAGACATCATGTTCGCAGTATGCTTGTGTGCACGCTTTCAGGCTAATCCTAAACTTTCTCATTTCATTGCTGTCAAACGTATTTTAAGATATTTGAAGTACAAGCCAAAACTTGGGCCTTGGTATCCCAAAAATAACTTGTTTGATATTTTGGTTTATTTAGATTCAGACTACGTGGGATGCAACTAAAACCGAAAATCCACTTCTGGGGGTTGTTAGTTCCTTGGCAACCGCCTTGCTTCCTGGCAATGAAAGAAACAGACCACCGTTTCCCAATCCACATCCGAAGTCGAATACATTGCCACAGCCCTTTGTTGTTCCCAAGTGAGGTGGATCCACCATCAAATGCTTGATTACGGGATCACCTTCCATGAAACCCCATCTTGTGTGACAACACCGCGGTTCCCTATATCTCTAAAAATCCCATTCAACATTCAAAAACCAAACACATTGAGATCAAACATCACTTCATCTGTGACTGTGTTGAAAAGAAACATATCAAAATTGTTAAAGTGAAAACCGACAAGAAAACCGCCGACATCTTTACAAAAGCATTTGATTTTGCCTGATTTGAGAAATTGGTGGAGATTCTCGGCATGATCAACTTTCAGTAATCCTTGTTCATATTGTCTTTTCTATTCAAACTTGTTAATCGGGAAGATTTCCAAAAAGATTTTATTTTTCTGTATAGTTTTTTTCTTTATTAGTTTTTTTAAAGCAAAACTTTTGGGGGAGAAATTGGAATTTGTAGTTAGTAACAAAAAGATTTGTTTTGTATAGTCAAAAAGAATATAATGTATTCGATGTGTTTATTGTTTGCTTAAGAAAAACTCACAGTAAGTATCATGTTTTGTTTTAGGAAAATCGGATCCGACCTTGTGAGAAATGATAGAGTCTGATCACACTTCTTGAACATGGAATGGACTATAAGCGATGGTGCTTACTGAGGTATAGCCAGTAGGCCCAACATACGGTTATAACTCTTTAGTAGTGTGAATATCTAATTCTCAATCGTATGTGTTCGAACCCATTTTTTTTAAACATCTAACCCATTTTAAGCTAAGAAAACTGATTCAATCAGATATAGGCTTACGTGTTGGATTCTGATTCATGCGCCAGGTGACCGTCAAAGTAACGAGAGTTACCGCCGATGACCCCATCTGTTTTGCTTATGCAAAGATCTCGGCAGTTCATCTTTTTCCCATCCACTTGGATGATTTGGCCCTATCTGTTTTGCTTACGCAAATATCTCGGGTGTTCAACCTTTTCCTATCAGCTTGGATAATTTTTACGGCTTCTTCTGTTTTTTCTTACGCAAAGATTTAGAATGCTCGTATCATTTCAATATCCACTTGGATATTTTTCTTTTTACAACTTCTGATATCCAGTTGGATCTTATTTTACTTTTGGCGGTGATTTTGACTTACCAAGATGGTACCCTCGTTAACCTGTAAGAGATGATAAGATGAATGTGGGTATTTCTTGAGGATTGATAGGCTTTCAAAACTATTTTATTTCAAAATGTGGGGTACACCGTGTTTCGTGCTCAAATGGTACCACTTAATCACATGAAATCATTGTACAAGCAAATGTTCGGGTTTATCTTGCACAAATATCGACTATCTTCAGGGATTCACAGTAGCTAAATGCAAAATGAAGTGTTTCAAGGGTTTTGACCAGACATGATCTCACGTTGGATCTTTTCCAAGGCTAAGTGTTTATATCTTTTATTGTTTTTACTTTTATTTTTCATTATAAATTTCTTAATCTTCCTTATTAGCTTGTTTAAATTATATACATATGATAGTTTTCCTTTGCTTCTGATCAAGTATCTCATGTCACCCGAAACAACATTCCAACCGAAACTACTCAAACCGCCTGAAACTACCTCCCACCAGAAACTACTTTGCCCAATTGAAATTAGTAGTTTTGACAGGGGCATTTTGGTCTTTTGTCAAGCTCAAATTAAATGACTTCATAATACCGGCTCCTTCTCATGCTCATTCTCACTTGCACTCACAGAAATCATTCTCACCTTCGTTTTCACACACAATAGCTTGAATCTGAGCGGTCTAAGTTTGCGATTTCAGAGTACGTCATCTGATTCCCCGTCGTCATCTCTAGCAGGTACTGTTGATCGTGTTTGATTAAGTGCAGAGTCAAGTGTTTGAAATTAGGGTTTCAATTTTGAACGTTTTACAACTGAAACTTCATTGTTACGGATGTTTGGGGTTTAAATCTTGTTTATAAACTCACCATTGTTGATATCTCATTCTTCTATTGTTTAATTTTGCAGATTACCTCAAAACTCTTGGTAAGAAGGAGTTTCTACACCTCACAGGCTTCCTTTACCATTCTTTTATTTCTTTTTATATTTATATATAGTTTTAACTTAACTTTTTTTTACATTTCGATTGCTGGTATACATGTTCAGGGTTTGGGCATCGAAACTAGTTGTTTCGATAAAAAGGGAGTTTTTGTTTTAAAAATTTGTTTTTCAGAATTTGAACAGGTTTCTATCGAAACTAGTTGTTTCGATACCCAATGCTGCTTGAAACTTTCTAATTTAGACCAAGTCTCTTTGCCTGAAACTATGTAGTTTCGATATGGTTTCTTCACCCAAAACTAGTAGTTTCGGTCAGGCTTTTCTGAAAATTTTCCTAAGTGTTGGACTGATTTTTGAAATTTTTTGCTTCTGTATAGATATGGATCTTTTATTTGTTAAGAGGCACAATGTCTGTGCTGTCTTGAATACTACTGATCCTAAGAATGCAGATTTCATACATGTTATAAACTTCTTAGCCAACTCCAACATCAACTTTGCTATAAGCCACAACCTTCCAGTATTTGAAAAAACTATAAGGCAATTCTGGAATACTGCAACAACTACAGTCATTGACAATGTGGAGCATATACGGGTTGCAATTCATAATCAAGAAGTACTACTGTCTGATGATACTATTAGAGAGGTGCTGCACTTTAATGACAATCATGATGCACCGGTGGAATTTCCATGTTTCTATGTCATGGAATGTTTTAGAAGACTGGGTCACCCTGATGAGTTCAAGAGTGGGCAAATCATCAAGAATGCCCTTCCCCCCACTCTCGAGATATATTGTACACGTTTTATTCAATGTTTGTCTATCAGAAAAGGTGGTTTTGATTCGGCTAATGCCATGGTGGCATCTGCAGTTTTGGGGTTGATTAAAGGAAGGTATTACAACTTCTTTGGACAGGTTTTTGGGAAGTTGAAGGAAACACATGACTAGAGGGGTTAAGGAAAATTTCTTAGTCTATCCTAGGTTTCTTCAGATAATTATCAATCACCTTCATCCTAACCTGCAACAAGATGGCCATGTATTCGTCTTTGATCATATGATAGCCAAAAACCTAAACTACATAAAAAATTCAAGCAAAAGAACCAACAAAGTGATTGCTGATATTCCTCTGTTTGGTCACCTTTTGGGTGAAGTAGAAGAGGAAGTTCCTGACGTAGATCCACAACTGCAAGTTGAATCATCATCTGAAGAAGAAGAAGAAGTAGAGCAGGTTCAAGGGAACCAAGAGGCTGAGCAAAATATAGAACAAGAAATGGAGCAACCAGTTCAAGAAGCTCAGTTTATAGACAAAGAAATAGAAAATATGGATCCTTTGGATTTCCAAGTACATGATGTAAACATAGAAGTTGAAGCACATGTTGATACTGAAGTTCAAGGTAATGTGGAAGTTGAAGCTGATTCAAGTGAAACCTTGGACGAAGGTATTTATCGTACAAAGTATGATCAGTCGGATTATGAGTTCGAAGATGAGGAGCAAACTGAGCCTCATGCATCCTCCTCCAAGAGACAAGCTGATTCTGAGTCCGACTACGAATTAGAAGAACCCCTAGCAAAGAAAATCAAGACAGGGTTGGAGTCTTTGACCACATCATCATAATCGCTTTATGAAACTTCAGAACATCTAACACCCATTCATTCACCTATCCATGTTCCACCACCATCACCACAACCATCTCCACAGAATGCACCTCTTCCCACACCACATGCATGCCCTGCCCATGAAACATCACCTTCTTTACCAAGAGTAAAGACCTTAAGCTTGGAGGTAAGGAAGCTACAGAAAGAAGAAACAAAAAGAGATGCAGTAATAGAAAGCTTAAAGACAGAATTGAGTGAGTGCAAAGAAGAAATTAAAGATCTTAAACTGGAAGTTGGAGGTATGCATAACCAACTAGATGTTCAGCAGACTCAAATTGAAACTCAACAGAAGTTAATCTCTAAACAACAACATGATGTTAAAGCTCTATCTTACATTGTTGAGCAACTCAAAGCTTCTTTGCTTAAGTTTTCATAAGAGGAGCCTGCTTCCACAGCTCAGGGAGAGACTACATCTACAACTGCTTTGGTAGTAAAATTAGAAGAATCTGAACTTGATCTCCCATCAGCCAGTGAAAGGAGAGCTGCCAGGGAAAGAGGAAAAGGAAAAAAATCAAATGTTGCGGTTGTAATTCTTGTTGAAGAAGAAGTTGGATTAGATCATGAGTTGGATGAACTATTAAAGCATGTTGATGACTTTGGAACAATTGAAGATTATCCTGAAATTATCACACTAGGTGAAGAACAGGGAGATAAACAGAAGAGGGAAATAAGGTTGATGCTCCATCAGATAATGAGCTAAAGGATCAGAATGTCACAGTGACCTTTGTGGAGCCTATAAACACTGCTAGGCCAATAGGCACAACTTAAGAAGCTCCAACAGCAACACCAACTGCAACTGGAACAGATACTGCATCCATCCATCCAGGCCTCAGATCCTAGAAGGTCTTGGTTCAAAGAAATGCAAGCTCAGGAACCACCAACGCACTATGAGTGGTTTGCTGAGTATCAAGAGTTAAAAAGGCAACCAGTCGGGTGGAAGTACGATAGAGAACGTTCACTTTTCATAATCAGAAGATAAAAAGGAGGAATGGAGCACTTCAAGTTTCCTCATGACTTCAGCTCCCTCCCTAAATATGACTTAAGAGCCCTTGCCAAGCTACCTCTACAAAACCCTGAAAATGTGGGCATTGCAAGAAATTTTGAGACCTTCTTGAGAAATCAGACCTTCAATGATTTCAGGTCCATGACCACTGCTAAACCAAGAAGAGTTATCTCTAAGACTTGGATTTATCCCAGAACTCAAAGGCCTTGGGTAAGCCTTCGGTAAAAGCCGACAGAAACTGTCAAATCCATTATACTGCCATGATCAGTACCAGTCCAGCTTCAGAATTTTAGAAAATGGTTTTACAACTCCACCATTGGTAGTGCAGTGATTGAATGTGAAGGAATGGAAGACATTCATATTTTTGAACCTATGGAGCTGTTAAAATTTCAACCTGAGGATCTTGAAGTGTTATTCAACAACCCTATCAAGATCTTTGATGGAGATGATGAAACTGATGCCAAGGAATATCAAAGGGTGGTGACTATTAATGCAAAACCTCACCTTCAGAAACCATGTCAAGAGCCAACTGCTTAGAGAGAGTTGAAGACATTGATGCAACAGCTTAGGGGGAGATTGTAGAGTCTTGTATTTTTATAAGCTGTTGTCATCAATGTATTTTTGAACAATATTAGTTTAGTTTATTTACTTGTAATTTCTTTTGATGTAATTTCCTGCTTTTATTCTAAGTCTGGGCCATGGAAACTACTTAGTTTCAATTGAAGTTTGTTCAATCGAAGCTAGTAGTTTCGATAGATGGGAAGTTTTGATAGGTTGTTTCACACTTGTAAATGCTCTCCCGAAACTAGTATTTTCGGTGAGCATAGTTTCGATGCCTATCAGTTTCCTATAAATAGCCTAGTTTAAGAATGTTTAGGGTGTGGATAGAGGTTGTAACCCTGAAATTCTCTCTTTCACAGTTTTTTTCTGAATCAATACACATTTGGAGTTATTTCATCTGTTGTTCTTACAATTTCATATCATATTTGTGTTGATTCCTGTGTGGTTTGCCTGTTTATCTTCACCAACTGTGTTTCGACCATCTGTTTCACCACCATACACACATATTCTGCCTGTGTGTGTGTGTAATCGATCTTTTAAGTGATTTTCGGTTGAAATCTGGACCTACAAGTTGCCTAATCAGGTTAATTTGGGTGGCTAGGGTTTCAGGTTATGCAATTAGGGACGAAGGAGGGTTTGGGTTTATTGGTTTTAAAGGTTAAACACCCGGTCCATTGTCAAGGCATCATGCCTAGTCCAGCAGTTATGTGTGTGTGGCTCCTCAAGGGAGACCCGGGTTCGATCCCGGGCAGCCCCTGTTTTATTCTAATCCATTTTTTCCCAGCCTTAAACATTATTTTTATAAATCTTTTAAAACCTAGATCATTTTTATAAGATTAAGTTACATAACTATCAAGTAAAACTATGTTACCTATTAGTATAAGGGTTAGAACCTAATAAATTATAATTAATTAATAATTTCATTTTAAACAAATTATTTATTTAAAAACCTTAGTTTATAATTTATAAACAAAATATAATTTTAATCATTTTATAAACTCAGTTATCTAGCAATTCAAATTTCTTTACAATCTTTTACATAACTCATTTTTGTAAAACATTTAAAAAAAGAAATAAAAAACATATTTCATACATTTTAACTAATAAATATTTATTTAAATTAGAACTTTACATTTCAAAATTTTGATTTTAGTTATTTACGTCGTTAAACTAATTATTATTTAAACCTTTGTTTAAATACTAAATAATTAGGCTATTAATTTTTTTTGAAACACTTTTGTTCATAATAACTAAATTAAATAAATAAAATGTTTTTATTTATTTATCCAATTGTCCATTTATTCAAACCTATTATTTTTTATTTATTTATTTTTTTATTCATTTATTTATTATCAAGAACAAACTAATTATACATTTATTTGCCTATTATAAACAAAAGTATATAAACTGGTTATTCATATATACACATACTCAATTGTTTACAAAACAAATGAAACCATATGTTCATGCACACATACTTTTTACAAGTGATTTCATAAACAACATTTGAAACTCAAACAAGTACACACTCACTTAACCAAGTCCACACCCAATTCCCTTGTACATTAGGACTCTCCTTTTAGTCATTTGAACACCCCGTTGATACAATTATACTATTCAATCATAGGGTAACATTGTGGTTACTTAGTCTCGTGTGAAAAAACTTGTTCATGTGATCTCCAAACTACCTATCACATGTGAGTTTACATAGCGCCCCTTTTACATTTTTGGGGTGGAACATGATTTCATTGAAACTATTTGCAATTCATACAATTCTACATTATGAACATGTGTGCAAACTTATGCCTTATGCTTGAGCACTATGAGTTTAAACTACAATTACATACATTAGTGCAAGTGCAATCATTAACTCTATACAAGCCGACGGTAACAATGATAGATCTATTGTGTCTGACAAACTCACCCAGGTAGGGTGATTGTTTCCGACATTACATTAGGATAACATTGAGTGTTATGCCATGTAGTCACAAGGTTTGATTGTATACCTCGGTTTTAACTATAGTGGTTCTCCATAATTGCCTTATTAAACCATGCTTCATATGAATTGTACACAACATTTGGAAACTATTTGAGGTGTCAAAACCTATGTATGCTCACCAACTATTTTTAGTTGACCTTGTTTTCATCATGTTTCAGGTGCAAACATTTGAGATCATATACAAGATATATAGGATTTGGACATAGTTGAATAATGAATTTGAACATTTTGATGCATTTGATTTTTGGTTGAGTGATTGAACTTATGTAATGAAATCTTGGTTTAATTTCATATATGAAACTTTAGTTTGATCATGTGCTTATGAATAATCTACATGTCCCGCCCCGACGTATTCCGCCGTCCGTTGGGGTGTGAGAAGTTTGTTTAAGACATCAAACTTAAACACTTTTTATTCTTATTAAAAGAGTGATTAGACTTTGTTCACCGGGAGGCGGTGCAACAATGGGATCATGTATAAAGACGTATCGTTCCCAACGTGAGTTCACCAACTCTTCATTTCATAACAAGCTCGTATAAAGATGTACGATCTTATTAATATTAACCAAGATTTGAGTTATCAAAATCAGCTTGTATAAAGACGTACAAGTTTCAAGAGAAGTTTGATTAAATTTTTTTTACGGTCTTATACTTTAAAATCAAGAACACTCACAAGTGTAAAGACTAAATGAAGTAATAATAAAAAGTCCATCATGAAGATGGTTTTAAGAAAGAATGACTAAAGAACATAAACATACCATTAGATTAATAAGTTAAAAATTAACATACACCAGACTTCATCTTCACCCAAGCAATACAAAGGGTTTAGCCATGAATGGCCATACGAACGAGCATAATGCTGAGTTTCGCAGGCTCCCCTATCACGAACAAAGCGGAAGAGCCTCTCTACTCTCTACTACTACTCTAAACTAAAACTACGCAATCTATAAGTGTGTATTCTTCTCTGGAATGGTGTGGTAAGGCGTATGGAATGAAGAACTCAAGCCATCTATTTTTAGGCCTCAAAATGAGTAATGCACGGCCCTACATTGGTTTGCACGGGCGTGCAATCGCCCAGGGAATCAAAAGGTACACATGGCATAGTACGAGAAAGCTTGGGGATCAAGGAGGAGCAATGCACGCCCGTGCATTGGGATGTCGTGCATCCCTCTCCTGCTCCTTTTTTTGTCTTTTAGCTGCTTGCTTGACTGGTGTTAACCTTGGTTGACTTTTTAGGGGTCAAAGCTAAGGTATGATCCTCCCAAACACTTGATTTCTTGATGTTTTTCAGTAGTTTTTGCTTTGTTTATCTCGGGACATCATTTATCCTACAAATGTGAATCATAAACGTTTTAAGTATCAATTACAAGGTTTTCATTCAGTTAATACCATAATATGGGGATTATTATGAATGTAAAACATGTATAAATTATGACATATCAGCGCCTAAGGGAACACCTCGACGTAACACCTGACAAGACACCGAGACAACACAATCCATGACATCCGCAGAGATATCACAACTAGTAGCTCAACAGTTGGCCGTTGCACTGGCACAAAGCGAAGCCAACCGGAACACTGGATCCGAAGCGGATCAGGAAATGTCGGTAACGACAACGATGGGGTCGGCGGAGATGATAGTGGAACTAGGAACACCAATGTATGCGGTAGCGGTACTAACAGAACTGGAAATGGATCCGGAACTACAGTGGGTAATACAAACGATCAAAATCTCCCAGACATAGAAGTCAATGTTTCTGATTATATCCTAACTTGATAACCCTATCAATTCAGGAATCAACACCACTCCAAGAGGCTGCACCTACAAGGACTTCATGAATTGCAAACCTCGTCACTTTAATGAAATAGAAGGAGCTATAGGACTTATGAGATGAATCGAAAAGATAGAGTCTTTCATCAACTGTTAGGACATAGTTTGTAATGACAAAAGCTTGTAATAGTTAGATCTTATGTCTTTATGTTTTTGTTATGTAAAAAGTCACTAAGTGTTTATTCAAGTTTACCTAGAGGCGAACTTGTTAAGTTTGCCTGGTCTATCAGAGGCGAACTTAATAAGTTCGCTTAAGTCTATATGAGGGGAACTTGTTAAGTTCGCTTAGTCTGTTAGAGGCAAACTTAATAAGTTTGCTTATATCAGGTCAGATGGCTATATATATGTGTGTTTACAAAGTCAGTCATAGAGATGAGACGGACAGAACAGAGAATTATCGATTAGTCTGATTGAGTCTGTAAACACCATTGTGATTTGGAATACAATTGAGAATGTTATTTACGTGATTGTCTACATTGTCTTTTATGCATATAAACGTTGATTCGTTGGATTCCGCACTCCGAGTTAACGTCACGTCTTATCACGAGATCGATCCGTAGAAGCGCCATGTGGACCTACAAGTGGTATCAGAGCTATTGCTCGTGATTCTTGTTGAATCTAGACGGTTTAATATGCAAATTGACATGAAATTAGTAATTTTTGAGTTTTTCATTTCCATGGAGTTTTCAAGACTGATTCAGATCTGATTTGGTGTTTTTGAAGTGGATTTTGATGAAATAGATCCGATAGAAAGCTTCTAATAGAGAAATCACACAATCCTACCGTCTAATTTTGATTAATTACATCAAATCAGTGGTTATCGATGATTTCAGCATGTTTCTGGTTCGCGGTTTTTGTTTGAGCTGTTCTTGAGTTTGAATATGTTGAAGCAAGCGAACTTGTTGATTTCTTGTGCAGGCGAACTTGTCAAGTTCGCTTCTCACAGGATTAAGCGAACTTATTTTAGGCGAATTTGATCAGATTTTTGATATCTGGTTTAAGCGAACTTATTAAGTTCGCTTCTCATTAAGTTCGCTTGGGTGTCTCAGAGGCGAACTTATTATCTTCGCCTAAGGGTAAAGGGAATTCAACACTTGGAAAATTTTTCAGAAAAAAATGGCAAATATGGTTCAAGTCACGAATATGTTCAATTATGACAATGAGATCGGTACATCTCAAAAACCTCCGAAGTTGTTGAATCTAGCTGATTATTCAAATTGGAAAGATCGGTTTGACCAATTTGTATCTTTTACCGACACCAGTTTGTGGATTCCGATTTTAGAATGTTATACGCATCCGACTTATTCGTGGATGGGAAAGGATGATGTTCCAAAGCCGGTGTCAGCGTTAACTACTGAAGAGAAGTTACTATTTGATAGGGAAAAGAAAGCGATGGCTAGTATTTCGATGTCTCTTCCGAAAGAAATATATCACAGTTTCAAACAGTTCAAGTCTTCTTAACAACCGTGGGAAGCATTACAGAAAAGGTGTGAAGGAATTTTGGATGTGAAGAAGAGTAGAAAGGAACTATTAAAGAAGCAGTTCTTGGTCTTTAAACATTTTCAAAACGAATCCTTGGATGATCTTGCTACAAGATTCTATCATCTTCTTAGTGAACTGGCAAGTGCTTCTGTAGTTTATGAGACTGAGGAAATCAATGATAAATTCTTGGAGGCTTTACCATCAAAATTTGATGTGTACACAGTTTTAATCAAAGAGAACATTAAGTATAAAACCATGTCTCTTGAAGAAGTTCTAGGGAAGATTCAGTCGCATGACATGAATATGAAGAAGAAAGAGACAAACTTGGAGCATATCCAGGATCCCTCAATGTATTTTGCCAAATCTACCGGTAAATCTGGTAATGGAGTGGCATTCTTTTCTGGTGATGCTCAAGATTCTTCAAATGATCAGTGTTCTGGAGTTCCAATTCATTCTGGTCATTCAAGCCATTCTGGTTTTTCTGCGACTACAGCTTCTACTTCATCTGGATCTCATTTGAATCAAAAGGTTGTTGATGACTATCTTGCTATGTTTTCCTCATTCATGGCATCATATGTGAATTTTATTGGAGGTAAAATACATGATCCTGAGGTTCTAGAAGAAGATTTAAGACAGATTGACCCTGTTGATCTGGAAGAAATGAATATCCAATGGAATATGGCGATGTTAATGCGTCAAGCTAAAGATTTCTTGAAAAAAACTGGCAGAAAATATATTGGCTCAAATAGTCGATCTCGCATGGGTTTTGATAAAAGCAAAGTTCGGTGCTACAACTGTCAAGAATATGGTCACTTTGCTAAGGAATGTGTGAAGCCAAAGGTCGAGTTTGATTCTCAAAAGAAGCAGCCTAATTTTCAACATAATAGGAATCAGTCACATGGTCCATCTGGTAATACAAATCATGCATCTGCTTCATCGGCATTGGTTGCTCAGAACGACGAAAACTATGACTAGGGCATTCATCTGGAAGACTTGGTGGGTGCTGTGAGTCAGACTTTTGTAGCAGAAATTCATTCTGAAAAACCAGAGGAGTCGACTGATGATGAAAGTTCTAGTGATGATTCTTGTGATGGTGACAGTGTTCCAAGCGTTGATGAAGAAATAGAACAAATGCAGAATATTGATTCTGATGATGCATCAGGTGTTGCTGAGGAGGATATTGTTCTTACTCAAAATGCTTCTCATGGTGCTGATTCAGAAAATATTCCCATTGCCAAAGTATTCATGGCAGACATGTCTGATCCGTCTAAGGTAAAAGACTCTGTTTGTCATATTTTCTGTTCTAACTGCATTTCTGTTAAAGATAAATTGCAAAAGGTCATGGATAATAACACAAACTTGATTTGTGACATGAAATCGATGCGTACTGTTAATCAGAAACTGAAAGATAATGATAAATTGTGCATTGATAGAATTGAGTCTTTGAAAAGAGACTTAAATTCTCTTGGGCTAAAATACAAAGAGCAGGGTTATCATCTAGATATGGCTTATGCTGAGATAGAAAAACGTAATGAAGTTGTTGCTCAAAAAAATAAAGAAATATCTGACAAAGAGTCTGAAGTGATCTAACTTCATAGAAAGATGGAAAAATTTGAAATTTCTTCGGTTGTTTTGGATTATTTTAACTCAACTGCTTATCCTACTAAGCGTGTTGCTGGAATTGGATTTATTCCTCCACCGTTTAATGCAAATTATGTGGTGGAACCTGAAATCATACATGAAGAGGAGATAGATCCAAAGACTGTGTTAAAGGTGAATCCGGTAACTGGGGAGGATATGGTGTATGAGTCTGATTCTGAAGATGAGGTGTTTGATGAGAAGAAGGTTGAAGGCATTCCAAAAGAGGTAAAAATTGATGACCCAACAATTGTTAAAACTGTTACCTGAGATAGATGTATTTTGACTGAACCTGATGAGGTGAAGGTTGTTACATCTAAGCTTTCTCCGATTTTACAATCGAGTGGTTTTGTAGCGGCCGGTTATCAAAAATTGTATTCTTCAAAGGTGCCAACACAGACTTATGTTCCAAAGAAGACGATAAACTGTTCTGGACATTCCTTCGAAGCTTATTCCTCTGATGGATCCTCAAATTCAAAGAAAACTCCTTATTTAAGAACTTATCATGAAAGAAGAGTGTGTTTTCATTGCAACGAGGCTGGTCACATTCTAATCAACTTTCCTTACAAGAACCAGGGAAAATGAAGACTATTCCTTCACAACCAAAAGTGGTGAAGATTCTGAAAAGAAAAGATGAGGGAAAGTCGTCTTCTAATGTGGAGAAAAATTTGCCTGGTCGATCTTTTGTTAAATCCTCAGGATTTAAACAACAGGATAAATTGAATTCTAAATCTTTTGTATGCAAAGAGACACTTGAAATTCCTAATGTTGGAATTTCAAAAGATTCTCATCAGGAAGTTAAATTGTCTAGACCTCAAAGGAGAAGACGAAACAGAAAATTGAAGAAAATTTTGGAAACATCCGAATCTGACAATAAAATATGAAATAATGTTTTTCAAAATAATAAAAATGGATCTTCTTTGAAAAAGTCTAATTGTCAAACTTCAGTTCCAAAAGTGAATGATAAGATTGATTGTAAATTACAAGAAGTTGTTTATTTTGATCGATCTGGACGACCAAAGACCACGATGGCTTGGGTTCCTATTTCTAACTGATTCTCGTTGTTTAAGTAGGGACAACAAAGGAGGACTATCAAAAATACATGGTATGTGAATAGTGGTTGCTCTCAACATATGACAGGGAATGTTAGATTGCTTGAGGATGTAAAACAAATTGATGGAGGTTATGTCGCTTTTGTGGGTAATAAAGGCGGGTACATAACTGGACAGGGTACGTTAAAGAATGACAAAGTAAAATTTGAGAAGGTGAATTATGTTGAGCAGCTGGAGCACAATCTTTTAAGTGTATCACATGTTTGTGACAAGAAGTTTTCGTTCCATTTCAACGATGCTGAATGTTATATTTTGAAACCAGGCTTCGTGATTCCTGATGAATGGATTCTTATGAAGGCTCCGAGGAGAAATGACACGTATGTCCTTGACATGAGTGTCGCCACTACAATGGATTCAATTCCAACATGTTTACTCTCCAAGGCGTCAGAATCTGATTCAATATTGTGGCCTAGGAAGCTAGCTCACATTAATTATAGGAAGATGAACTACATTGTTAAGAATTATCTGGTTCTTGGTATTCCAAAGATGAAATTCTCAGTTCCTGATGATTGTATTCATTACAAGAAGGGGAAGCAAAGAAAGAAATCTCACAAATCTAAGTCGACGAATTCTATCGTAACTCCTTTGGAGCTGCTGCATATGGATTTGTTCGGTCCTATCAGTATCAGGAGCATTGGTGGAAAATCATACTGCTTGGTAGTAACTGATGATTACTCCAGATTTTCATGGGTTAAGTTTCTTTCCTCTAAAGCGGAAACCACTGAGTTGGTACAATACTTAATCCTGGGTTTGGAGAATTTATTCAATCTGAAAGTCAGAAGAATCAGGAGTAACAAAGGCAGCGAATTTAAAAATAGCAAAATGGGCTTATTCTGTCTAGAAAAAGGAATTCATCATGAATTCAGTGCACCATATGTTCCTTAACAAAACGGTGTCGCTGAACGAAAGAACAGGACTTTGGTCGAAACAGCTCGCACGATGCTGGCGGATTGTAAGATTCCAGTCACCTTTTGGGCTGAAGCTGTGAATACTGCATGTCATGTTTTGAACAGGGTCTTGACCGTCAAGCGACATAACAAGACTTGCTATGAATTGCTGAATAATCGAAAGCCGAATCTGGATTATTTACTACCTTTTGGAAATCCTTGCACCCTATTGAAAGTTCGAGATGTCCCAACAAAATTCAGTGTGAATGCTATTGAAGGGATTTTTCTGGGGTATGTGGCTAATTCAACAACCAAGAGGGTTTATAACAATGAGACGCGCCAAGTTGAAGAATGGTTCCATATTGACTGTTCAAATCGGTCTTTACCACAAATGGCGATTGGTCCGGATTGGTCATTTGATTATGAAAACTTATTCAAGTCTTTTCATTTACCTTCTGATATTTCTGCTGATGATGCTGTTCTTTATGATTCGGTGTCAGGATGCACAACATAATGGATTTCTACCAAATGCAGTTCCAAATTCATCGATTCCATCTACTTCTGCTCCTGATCCTAATGTTGCTTCTTGTTCAGGTCCACAAGATTCAGAGAGTGAGGAGGATAATTCTATTTTTCAAGATTCTTCTACTGAACCGTTGTTGGGTGATGATCCATTATCTTCGACACAGGCTCAGGGGGAGATTCCTACAAATTTAGACTCGGATATTCCAATTACTCAAGATTATTCTTAACAATCTAACTCTACTCAAGTTGACGTGTTGCCGGTTCCTGAGGTTGCATCCATCAAGGAACTCAAAGATCATCCCGTGTCGAATATAATTGGAAATTTACAGGATGGAGTGAAAACACGTTCTCTTGTTGACAATACTTGTTTGTATACATGGATTAAAGATTCTGGTGTTCTTGATGATTGCTCACATTCATGCTTTATTTCGCAGGTTGAACCCAAGAATGTTGAGATGGCTTTAAATGACAACAATTGGATAGAAGCTATGTAGGAAGAACTTGCTCAATTTGACAAACTTAAGGTTTGGAATCTTGTTGATCTTCTGAAGGGTGCGTATCCGATAGGAACAAAATGGGTGTTTAAATGTAAGAAAGACGATCGAGGTGTCGTGGTACGCAACAAGGCAAGATTAGTCGTCCAGGGCTTCAATCAACAAGAAGGAATTGATTACACCGAGGTTTATGCGCCTGTTACGAGGCTCGAAGCTATAAGGCTGTTTCTAGCGTTTGCTTCTTTTAAAGGTTATAAGGTGTTTCAATTAGACGTGAAAAGTGCGTTTTTATATGGAAAGGTCAAGGAGGAAGTCTATGTTTGTCAGCCACCGGGGTTTGAAGATCCACTGACTCCGAATATGGTTTTCAAGCTTGATAAGGCCCTCTATGGTCTTCATCAGGCTCCTCGTGCGTGGTATGAAACTTTATCCACACATCTTTTGGCAAATGACTTTGTTCGTGGAAAGATAGACTTGACCTTATTCATAAAGAAATCAGGGGGAGATTACCTACTGGTGCAGATTTATGTGGACGATATTATTTTTGGCTCAACAAACGAAAGGTTATGCAAAGATTTTGAGGGGGTAATGAAGTCGAAGTTTGAAATGTCTGCTATGTGAGAGTTATTGTTTTTCTTAGGTTTGCAAGTATATCAAAAGGAAGATGGTTTATTTATTCATCAGTCCAAGTATGTCAAAGACATCTTGAGCCGGTTCAAGATGGAGGACTGTACCCCATATGATACTCCAATTCCGGTCAATCATAAGTTGAATTCTGACCCGGATGGAAAAGATGTGGATTGTCGACTTTACAGAGCTATGATTGGATCCCTCATGTACTTAACCGCTTCAAGGCCAGATATAATGTTCGCCATGTGCATCTGTTCCAGATTCCAGGCAAAGCCAAAAGAATCTCATTTAATTGCTGTGAAAAGAATCTTTCGATATTTGAAAGGAAAACAACGTTTGGGGCTATGGTATCCTCATGGTTCTAACTTTGATTTCAATGCTTATACTGATTCTGATTTTGGTGGTTGTTGTTTGGACAGGAAATCTACAACAGGTGGTTGCCAGTTCTTAGGTAATCGACTTGTGTCCTGGCAATGCAAAAAGCAA
This sequence comes from Smallanthus sonchifolius, assembly GCA_023525975.1. Taxonomy (NCBI): domain Eukaryota; kingdom Viridiplantae; phylum Streptophyta; class Magnoliopsida; order Asterales; family Asteraceae; genus Smallanthus; species Smallanthus sonchifolius. The sequence continues at coordinate 72,392,896 of CM042025.1, forward strand.
ACCACAGTCTCGATTTCTACATGCGAAGCAGAATATATCGTTGCTGCGAGTTGTTGTTCACAGATCCTGTGGGTACAACAGCAATTGAGAGATTACGGTTTGAATTTCACAGGAACCCCTATGCTTATTGATAATAATGCTACTATGTCCATAACGAATAATCCTGTTAAACATAGTAAAACTAAGCACATTGAGATTCGATATCATTTTATTCGTGATTGTGCAAAGAAAAGGTTGATTGAGCTGGTCAAGGTACACACTGACGATAATTTTGCTGATTTGTTTACCAAGGCATTTGATCGTATCAGGATTGAATTCCTAATTAAAATGATTGGTATGATCAATCCCGAATAAAAGCTTTTCAATATCAGAATTTCATGAAAATTTTGTTTTTAATTTCTTTTATTGCTTTATTGCATTTCTACATTTACATTTTCAGTCAAAAAGTTTTTAATTTATAAAAAGTCCAAACAAATTGAAAAATATAAAATTTGACATCATTTGAGGTTAGAGAAGAAATGATAGTACATCAATGATTAGTTCATTTCACACGACCTTAGTAGACCTTGATATATGATTGATTAAACTAAGTTGATTTGATCTAAATTTCAAAGTCTGCATAAATAAGAAATGATAGTGTTGTGAATGCTCTAATCTTGATAATTTGTTTTCAAATTTGTGTATGAGTTTTGAAACTTAAATTGTCAATAGACTAAAAGCAATTTAGTCACATGAATTTGGGGTACACGATGTTTTTCATCTAAATGGTACTAAATCACATGAATTTGGAGAATAAACGCTTATAGTTTCAAATCATATAATATTGACAAATTTAAGAATTCATGCTTCATATTTCAAATTCGGTATAAATAAATGAGCATTTTATAACCTGATCTTATTTACTATGGAATTTATCGCGTATCATTTCAAATATTATTCAAATTGAATGAGTTTCAAAATGAAAAAAATGCGAAGTGCACAAAACTGAGTTGGATGGTTTCATATTATAGGTTACCCTTTGCTATTGCTACAATGTGTGATGAATTAATTGGATACTGATATGATCTTCTTGCTCATGGTGATCATTCAAAAATATGTGTTTCCGTTTATTCAGATAAAATCCAAAAATATGTGTTTCCGTTTGTACAGATAAAATCCAAAAATATGTGATTCCGTTTGTATAGATAAAACTCAAAAAGATTTTGATTTTGATTTTCCATGAAAATTCTAAACTTTTATTAAAATTGTTCGGGATTGGATCGGATACATGATGCTGACGAAAGTTCAAGACTTGAAAGGTTGAAATTGGTAAAATTTTGTTCAAGGCAAAATTGAATAGATATTAAGTTCGCCTGTGTACAGTGAAGCGAACTTGATAAGTTCGCTTAAGAACAGTGAAGTGAACTTAATCTGTTTGTCTGTGGACAATAAATCGAACTTAGCATGTTCGCCGAATGCTTGTTAAGCGAACTTAACAAGTTCGCCTAAATAAGCGAACTTAATGTGTTTAAGGTTCTTGGCCAAGCGATCTTGACAGTCATCGTCTTCATTTTTCAAGCAAACTTGTCTGAACATTTTTCGAAATTTTTTAATCTGTGTTGTTGGAATTGTTTGCCGGTTCTATCATATTCCAATTTTAATTGCGATCCTTTCCAAGGTAATTTTGTTGAATTTCTTCCGTCCAATTGTGATTATGTGGTGGTTTTATTCTCGGTTTCCGTCGAATGTTTAAAAGGACTGTTTTTTACCTAATTTTGACTGGAAATATAAAATTGATTATTCTAATTGGTTGCTAAGTGATAATCGACTGATGTTCATTGGGTATTTCATGCATTTAACTTGATTAGCCGATGTTTTGAAATTCAGTGTTTGAATTTGTATCGTCACAGGTTCAAGCGAACTTGTTCCAAGCGAACTTGTTTGAAGCGAGCTTAACACTAAGCGAACTTATTAAGTTTGCCTAGGGGTCAGAGGGTATTTGGACTTGTGATTTTGGAGTGTTAGAAATTTAAAAAAAAAATAAAAATTTTTTGTGTAAATTTTGTTTGTTTGTTTGTGTTTGATATTTTTTTTACTAATGTGTTTTGTTGTCCGAATGTTTTCAGATGGCTCGACGTGTCGAATATAAGCATAATCAGGTGGCATTGTTAGATCCTAACATGTCTGAGGCAGTCAATTTTCAAGGAATAATCGGATTTCTGAATCGTTCGCGTCTTCATACTGCTTTATCAGCTGATCCTTACATCAGTCTGGTATACATACAACAATTTTGGGATACGGTTCATCAGGATACGGACGTAGAACCTCATGTTCTTCGTGCCATTGTCAATAATACTGAAATTGCCATATACGAAGAGACAATTCGTGCTGCTCTTGATTTGGGTGGTAATGCTGAAGACCCATTGTCATATCCTGGCACTCTTATTCTGGGTTGTTTTCAAAGAATGGGCTATCGTGGGAGACAAAATGATACACAAGCACGTAAAGGTGGCTTAGTCAGTGAATGGAGATACTTCATGCATGTGATTATTCAATGCATCTCTCCTCGTAAAGCTGGAACCGATGGTTTAAAGATGGCACTTCAAACTGCAATTGTGGCTTTAACGTTGAATAAGCGATTTAATTTTGCACTTTATTCTATCGAGAGATAGTCATGCAGATTAATCCAGCTGAAGGTCAAGGATTCTTGATGTATCCTCGCTTTATTCAAATGATTTTAAATTTTCTTATTCCGGATCTTCCACAACATCCTACAAGATTGACTTTGACTCCAATGTCAAAGCGTTTCTTTACTGATTGCACGAAGGTGAAACAGCTGAATGTCGCATTGATACCAGTTAATACTCCTCTGTTTGGTCACTTAATCAATCCTGATTATGTTGCACCACCTAATGACAACTGGTTTCATCCTGATGAAATTGCTCAAGCACAAGGTTTAAATGTTCCACAACAACAACAGCAACCACAACAACAACAACAAATTCCACAATAACCGATACAACAACAAGTTCTAGTTCCACAGGTTCTGGTTCCCGCACAACCACAAATTCCTATTCCTGAACAAGTTCCTATTCCACATGCTGAGGTTGAAATACCTATTCATGAACCTGTTCAAGAGGAGGTCGTTCATGCACATGAACATGATTTAGGAATGAACATGGATGATTTCGTTGATGACGCTGTGAACTAACCCATTCATGAAGCTGAAGGGAATGTGGTGACTGATGATGAATCTAGTTCAAGCTCAAGTGATACGATATTACCTGTTAATGAAAGCACTGACTCTGGTGAATCTAGGGATTTCTCCTCAGATCATTATGAGCGGTTAGCTGCTATTCCACTGGCTAATGCTGGAAAACGCATTAAGTCTCACGCCAGGCGACCAAGAAGAAAGTCTGTTCGGGATCCTCCTTCCGGTTCAGTACTTGGAAAAACATCCTTGGTTGATGAGAGTACTGAGTCTGATAGTGACTTTAATCCAGATCCAAAGACTCAAAAATTAATGTCTACTTCAATTGCTGCTGCTAAATCTTCGCAGGGAGAAGAGGATGCTAATTTTGTTGCTTCCTTGATTATTACTCCTCCAAGATCTAAAGATACATCTCCGGTTATAACTCATGTTCCTCCAATCCTTACTCCTACTGGAAGTCCTTCGATTCCACAATCATCAGCTGGTCCGTCAAAGCCTTATGATTCTGAAAGGATTACTATCCTTGTATCTCAAGTGCTTACACTTCAAGCTCAAGTGGATACTCTTGTGTCTACTGATTCACAACGGCAGCTGGTTATTCAGACTCAAGCTCAACAGATGGCAGACATGCAAGCATTAGTGTCTAAACTCGTTCAGCGTCTTGACGCTCAGGGGGAGTTGAGGATACACGATACATGTCACACAGAGTCTATTCAAAGACGTGATGATGAAGACAATGATCATGCTGGAAATGTTGAGGGTGATCGTCAATACACTGACGCTAATCCTATATCAAAGGTTCAGGGGGGAGTCGACATCACAATCACTTGAAGGAAACAAAGATACTTCTGGTGCTAATGAAGAAGAAATTCTATTATTCGAATTCTTTGTAGATTCTGACCAAGAAGAAGCTGAAAAGATTGCATGTCTTGATGACATTGATGATTTATTCAATGACATGGATGATGAAGTGTCTGAAAATGAAATAGAAGAAGGAGAGATAGTAGAGATAGAGATAGAGAAAGATAAAGATAACGTTACTTATGAAGGTTGTGATGGTCTTAAAGTGCCGTATAACTTCATCCAGGATGATGTTATTCCTGAATTCACTTATGAAGGAGTAACAGATTCTATGGACTCTATTGAAGATGTCACACTGCCTGAAGATATTGCTGATTCAAAGATGGATACTGATGGTGAGAATATTCAATCCAATAAAGATGCTGAAACTGAAACTACTCACACTGAGTCTCCGAAGGTTAATGAAGAACCTGTGATGTATAGAGATATAGGGATGACAAGAGAATAGTGGAGAGAAGTTGTAAATAGTTGGATGAAGGTGCTACCCAAGTCTCCAACACAACCTGCTCGGAAAGAGAAATAGGTGAATAACGAGCGGTGTGTAGGAAGGATCATAAGTTGGTTCTATGATGGTGATACAAAATTATTTGCAATTAAAAGATCTGATGGTGTTCAGTACTTAAAGCCGAGGATCAAGTATTTCAATACCTTACCACGGTGTGAAATGAATGGTCTAGCTTCAAAGCCTCTTATTAATAGATCGAAGAATGGTTTGGCTGATGTGATAGCAAACTGAATCAAGAGAGAAGGTAGTTCAGGAAAGTATGAACGATTGAAACCACAAAAAGAAAAGAGAGTGAAGAACACATATCAGAAGACTAGGAAGGTGACCTAGAATTACAAGTATAAACCAGTACGTGCTGTACACAAGATACTGTTGAAGAAGATTCCTCAAGACTTTCTTGGGAATATGAAATGGTGGTATGTCGATGTCAATACTGGTGAAGCACGGATTGAAGATAAAGACAATAAAGTCATTGTATGTTTCTATGACGCAATGAATCTTATAAATTTTTCAAAGAAAGATCAGAGGACGTTGCGAAAGAATGAAATAATGTTCACTGATGAATGGAAAGAACAAGGATTACAATACAAGAGAGTTTTGGAGATATGTAGAAGATATGGAGTGCATGCTGGCAGCAAACTACCGGATAACTGGAAAAGCTCATCATGAAGACTGAAGACTGTAGATCAAGCTATTGTCAAGGGGGAGTCTGTTAGGACATAGTTTGTAATGACAAAAGCTTGTAATAGTTAGATCTTATGTCTTTATGTTTTTGTTATGTAAAAAGTCACTAAGTGTTTATTCAAGTTTAGCTAGAGGCGAACTTGTTAAGTTTGCCTGGTCTATCAGAGGCGAACTTAATAAGTTCACTTAAGTCTATCTGAGGCGAACTTGTTAAGTTCGCTTAGTCTGTTAGAGGCAAACTTAATAAGTTTGCTTATATCAGGTCAGATGGCTATATATATGTGTGTTTACAAAGTCAATCATAGAGATGAGACGGACAGAACAGAGAATTATCGATTAGTCTGATTGAGTCTGTAAACACCATTGTGATTTGGAATACAATTGAGAATGTTATTTACGTGATTGTCTACATTGTCTTTTATGCATATAAACGTTGATTCGTTAGATTCCACACTCCGAGTTAACGTCACGTCTTATCACGAGATCGATCCGTAGAAGCGCCATGTGGACCTACATCAACATAAGTAACTATGTAAACGACTGTAGGGTAAAGTATGTGACTTGCACCTTCCAAGACCAAGCTCTCACTTGGTGGAATTCACAAGTCCAGGCTCTAATCATGGATGTTGCTTATCAAATGCCATGGGACAATTTCAATCAATTATTGAAGGAGAAGTACTACCCAAGGAATGAGATTCAGAAGCTTGAGGAGGAATTCTGGAACCTATCAATGGTTGGAGCTGAGGTGGTAACCTACACTACCCGATTTCATGTACTAGCCCGATTGGTCCCACATATGGTCACCCTGGAGATTCAAATGATAAAAAGGTACATCTAGGGACTTGCACCCCAAATCAAAAGTAGGGTAACATCATCCAAGCCTACCACTATTGAAAGTGCTATAAGGTTAGCACACGACTTGACCGATCAGGCGGTTCGGACAGGAACTCTGGTGAAAAAGGGATCTTATGAAAAGAGTTTCAATGGAAAAAGGAAATGGGATAATAATGGAGGTAGAAACACAGGACACCAAGCCCCCAAGAAGCAAGACACTGTGAAGGCCTACACTGCGAGGTCAGCAATAAAGAAGCCATATGTCGGGAACAACCACAAATGAAACAAGTGTGGTTACCATCATATGGGCACTTGTGAAAACTTTTCCTGCGACAAATGCAAGAGGCCAGGACATGTGGCCACGTATTGCAAGGATGTGACCCCTGCAGCAACCCCTGGTACCGACCGAGCCTGTTTTGAATGTGGAGTTATGTTTCACTTTAAGAAAGATTGTCCGAAGTTAAGGAATCAGGGCACGAACTAAGCTCGCGGAAGGGCTTTTGTGATTGGAGTTGGAGAAGCTCGCCAGGATCCCAACATTGTCACTAGAACGTTCCTTGTTAATAATCATTACGCGTCCATACTATTTGACACGGGAGCCGATAGAAGTTTTGTTTCAACCAACTTTAGCCCGATAATTAACATCAAACCGACTAAATTGGACGGTAATTATACAATAGAGTTAGTTAATGGGAAGCTAATAGAAACCAGAGAGATAATCCAGGGATGTACCCTGAATTTAAACGACCATCCCTTTACCATAGACTTATTACATGTAAAAATGGGATGTTTCGACATTGTGGTTGATATGGATTGGCTATCCAAAAATCTGGTAGAGATTGTGTGCTGAGAAATATTGGTTCGTATTCCACTCCCAAATGATGAAACGCTTACGATCCAAGGAGAAAGGAGTGGAACCGCATTGCAAATCATCACTTGCATGAAAGACGAAAGTACCTGAAAAAGGGATACCATGCAATTTTATCTCACGTAACGGAAAAGAAGTCAGAGGAGAAACGACTTGAAGACATACTGGTCATTTGAGACCATCCGAAAGTATTCTCCAAAGACTTACCCGGACTTTCACCACCCAGGCAAGTGGAGTTTTGAATTGACCTGGTGTCTGGAGTGGCACCAATCTCACGATCACTATATCGGTTAGCGCCTTCAGAAATGCAAGAACTATCCAACCGGTTACAGGAGTTGATGGATAAAGGATTCATATGACCGAGTTTCTCACCATGGGGAGCTCCAGTCCTATTTGTGAAGAAGAAGGACGGAACCTTCAGAATGTGTTTTGATTATCGAGAATTAAACAAGCTGACCGTCAAGAATCGATATCCACTCCCAGAGATTAACGACTTGTTTGATCAGTTATAAGGATATAGCTTCTACTCAAAGAAAGAACTACGTTCAAGATACCATCAACTAAGAATACAAGAATATGACGTCCCAAAAACAGCATTCAGGATTCGTTACGGTCACTATGAGTTCCTGGTAATGCAACATGGTTTGACCTACGCACCAGCACTATTCATGGATTTCAAGAATTGAGTCTGCACGCCTTACTTAGATAAATTCATGATTGTGTTTATTGATGATATCCTCATATACTCATGAAGTAAGGAGGAGCATGAACAACATTTGAAACTCGTCTTGGAACTACTTAGAAACGAGAAACTATACGCCAAATTTTCGTAATGCGAATTTCGGATTCGGGAAGAACATTTCCTTGGTCACGTGATCAACGACAAAGGCATACACGTGGATCCATCTAAGATTGAAGCAATCAAGAACTGGGAAACAACTCCAACCGAGGTGCAACAATTCCTAGGTCTAGCTGGCTATTATAGACGCTTTATCGAAATTTTTTCCAAAATAGCCCTGCCCTTGACAACTTTGACTAAAAAAGAAATGAAGTTCTATTGGAGTGACAAACAAGAATCTGCATTCCAACTAATAAAACAGAAGTTGTATTATGCACCTATCATATCCCTTCCAGAAGGAACCGACGGATTTGTGGTGCATTGCGACGCGACACACCAAGGTCTTGGCTGTGTCTTAATGCAAAAAGAGAAAGTCAACGCGTACACATCCCGTCAACTTAATATACATGAGAAGAATTACATTACCCATGACCTAGAACTGGGAGCGGTCGTGTTTGCTCTTAAAATATGAAGACATTACCTCTACGGTACAAAATGCACCATTTTTACCGATCATACGAGTCTCCAAAACATCTTCGACAAGAAAGAGTTGAACATGAGACAACGAAGGTGGGTAGAGCTACGAAACGACTACGACTGTGACATTCGTTACCATCTCTGTAAAGCAAACGTCGTAGCCGATGCATTAAAAAGGAAAGAAAATATAAAGACTCTACGAGTGCGAACATTAGGAATGATGATTCACACGAGCCTCACCTCTCAATTACGTAATACCCAACAAGAAGCACTCAAGGAAGAAAACTTGAAGGACGAATCCTTATGAGGAATAGATCAACAATTCGAAATCAAGTCCGACGAAGCCTGATACTTCATGATTCGAATTTGGGTACCACATTTTGGGAACTTAATAGAATTAGTGTTAGACGAAGCACATAAATCCAGGTATTCGATTCACCCAGGATCTGATAAAATGTATAAGGATCTCAAGGAGTTGTACTGGTGGCCCAACATGAAAGCAAACATTGCTACCTACGTAAGCAAATGCTTAACTTGTTCCAAGGTTAAAGCAGAATACCAAAAGCCATCAGGACTCTTACAACAACCTGAGATACCACAATGGAAGTGGAAACAGATCTCTATGGATTTTATCACTAAGTTACCAAAGACACCCAGTGGTTACGACACTATTGGGTAATTGTCGACCGATTAACAAAGTCTGCACATTTCCTGCCAATCAAAGAGATGGATAAAATGGAAAAATTGAATAGAGTTTATGTAAAGGAAGTCGTCTCAAGACACGGAGTGCCAATCTCCATCATCTCGGCTAGTGATTGTCATTTCACTTCAAGGTTTTGGCAAACGTTACCAAAAGCGTTGGGTATGCGCTTGGACATGAGCACTATTTATCACCCACAAATGGATGGTCAGAGTGAAAGGACTATCAAAACCCTTGAAGATATGCTCAGAGCATGTGCGATAGACTTTGGAAAGGATTGAGATACTTACCTACCCCTAGCTAAATTTTCTTATAACAACAACTATCACACCAGTATTAAAGCTGCACCATTTGAAGCACTATATGGTCGAAAGTGTCGATCACCCTTATGTTGGGCAGAGGTTGGTGACAGCCAACTCACCGGCCCTAAAATCATTCAGGAAATGGCCGATAAGATCTTCAAGATCAAGGAAAGAATCAAGGCCGCCAGAGACCATCAAAAGAGCTATGCTGACATAAGACGTAAACCATTGGAATTCCAAGTCGGAGACAATGTACTCAAAGTCTCACCTTTGAAAGGGGTCATTAGATTCAGGAAACGAGGAAATCTCAACCCTCGATACATCGGACCATTCAAGAGCTTGTCAAGAGTAGGCCCTGTGGCCTACCAAATTAAACTACCTCAGGAATTAAGTGGTGTACATGACACATTTCATGTGTCAAACCTAAAGAAGTGCCTATCAGATGAGACACTTGTCATACCACTTGAGGATATTCAAATCGATGACAAACTCCACTTTCTGGAACAACCGGTGGAAATCATTGACCGGGAAATTAAGAGATTTAAACGAAGCCTCATTCCCATTGTGAAAGTCCGATGGAACTCTAGGAGAGGGCTAGAGTTTACTTGGGAACACGAGGACCAAATGACACATAAGTACCCTGCTCTATTTGAGGAACTCCCAACATCAAGCAACGCTTGCTAAATTTCAGGACGAAATTCTCTTAACACGGGGAAAATGTGACACCTGACAATTTCAGGTCAAAATCAATACTGAGTTTTAAACATAATTATGAATTAAAAAAACACAATAGACTGAATTGTAATAAATTAGGTCACACTACATAAAACAAAGTCCACTTTACTTTATATGTTGGTAATTTAGAGAATTACCTGATAACACGCACACAGTTACCCGACAATTACCGACGTTGGCGATAGTTTTTAATAAAGTAACCTAACTATTTATTTTTGTACTAGAAAGTATGTAAAATTATAAGACAAATAAATGTCAAACTACGTGAACCCGATTTACACATTTAGTAATCTAAACATAAACGTCTCGTTAAAAACCCTACACATACCCTAGTATTTGTAAAACTTATACAATTTATGAAAACTGACTCATACCTTAACCACATAAAACAAATCCTAATCGGGTATACTACCAAGATCATTTAGCATTAAGATCACCACCACCACCCTAGCTACCACCCTACCCCGTCACCACCCCTCTCTCCCCTCTCCCTCTCCCACCTTACGTCCAAAACCCATAAGGGGGCCTCCCCTCCCTTGTCCCCTCTTACACTAGCACCACACAAATGTTCCATGAGCAAGGATGTCCCCTTTTAGACATGACGCCCCCCTAAGACATATGAACCAAGGGGTATTGCACAATCTATGGACTATAAGAACAAGCCTTGAGCTATCCAAACCACACACAACTCTTCCACCCTCAAAATAACCAAACAACTCCTTCTCTCCCTCTCCCTTACATTCGATGGCCACAAAACCCCCGTCCATTGTTTACGGCATTACATCAACACCCACACTCTTGTTCTCCCATCCCCTTTGCGACGGCAACACATCCCCACCCCCTTCATCTTGTTCACGGCTCCACCTCAATACCCATGTACACCATATTTACATCCTAGTCTCTAGTGATCAAGATTCGTGAAGTGATCTTAGGTGTTAACAAGTGTTCGTGTCAAAGTTACGGGTCTCCAGCCGCCTCCACCACCTTCTCCTTGCTTGTTTACATGAGCACTCGAAGTACTATTGTTTTTCTAACATTATGCAAGTATTAGTTAGCATGCTCACTCATAAAAAGATGGCCACTTAATACAAAAAGTTAATGATTTTTAAAAAATAAACAAGTCCACATTATGTAAACAAGATATGTAATCTTGCATGGATTCATGGGTATGCATGCATAGCACTATTATTTGGATGTAATACATATAAATTTATGAGTTTTTACATTATAAAAACATAACAAATTTAGTTAGTTGAAACTTCTACATATAATAATGAACACACAAATGATATTATTAGTTGATTTCATTATAATTTTATGTGACCTATATTATTAACTTATAATTTATATCAAGTTTTAAAAACTTGTTAAAAAAAGCTATTAATTAACATGCAAGGGTTTTATTAGAAGCATATAGTTTATGATTTTATTAAATGTTAATAATTTTCTTGTAAACTAGAAACTCTATAAAATATATATATAAACCAAGGTTTATAAAAGAATACATATGATTATTTTAAGAAAATATTTTGGTGAAATATTATTAAATGAAGGATTGTCTTGATATTTAGAGTTATTATGCAATTTGTTCTATTAACTATATATATATATATATGTATATGTATATATAAAAATATATGTTTTGATCATAGGTCGGAGACCGACGATCAAATAAAATATGACAACTATTTTTTTATGCATGGAAATAAATAATATTTTTGGATAAGAATAACATACACAAATATGCACACATGTACGAAAATATATATAAATTTATATACACATAATACGTGGAGTAAAACCTAAAAGCAAGAATTATTTATTTATATTTGAGGAAAATCATTAAAACATTTTATTGTTACTTAAAGGAAAATGTTAAGTCCCTAACGAATATTTAATAACCGATTATTTATCAAAACATCACAGTAGGTATAAAAATACATGGAACCTTTTGAAACGATTGATTGCATGCTTTATTTATATTTATTTTCAATAAATATATATATATATATATATATATATATATATTCGAGAAATCAACTTATGTCACCAACGGTCGCCGGGTTAACACGTCTTTAACAACAACACATGAGACATAAATGAGTTAAGATGGGTGAATGGTTATATGACCAATTTGTATATAGACTTACTACATAGACCTTAAGTTGCCTTAATCATGTTAGGGCACGAATGGGTCAAGACTTACTTGGACTTCGCTACATACACGTCTCACGGCCGAGGTGAGTCTTCACGACCCTACTTTTACTTTGATTTAAACGATTTCTAAAAATATGGGGGAGAATACATAGCTTATATTTTGTATACGAGTACATAAACGTATTGTTGCATGAGTATTTACTGTCATATTATGTCCCTAGGAATACTATAACTGTTAGCTAGTTTAGAAGTGGAACGCATGAATAGATCTATTTGGGTTGACACCCCCACCCGTGGTTAGTCGCTCTAACCCTTATTGGAGGTCAAAACAGGTGCATACTGTCCATACATACTCACAATGTTTCATGACAGAACATTGGGTGAGGCACATAAACTTACATAGTCAAGTGTCAGTTATGGTATTTCATGGTAACAAGGCACATACATAAGTGTTGTTTAATCAACAATGCTAAACATATTGGAAATCTCGTAGTCCGAAGGAAACATACTTTGCCACTTACTTAAACATGTGAACTCACCAACTTTATATTGACATTTTATGATGTATTTCTTAGGGAACTAACACACTATTTGGGGAGCACACGTAGGAAATAAGGCACACGGTGTCACCATGCATATCATTGCTTTTGGAGTTTTATCGTTATTGTCTATAGCGTTAGGCTATAACTGTAAAACTTGTTGTTTAAATTTGATGTTACCGTTAGGATAACTAAGTGATAGCGTGTTTTAGTGTATATAAATATATATATATATAAATACGTCCCTTGTAATAGCTCCAAAAACTTGATGCCAAATACGAGAGACATAATATATATCTTTAATAATGTTCGGTTTAAAGTTACATAAAATCAGGTTTTAAATTTATAAATAAAAATGATAAATACTTAACCTAAACACACACACAACATGCAAGTGTACCCATCGTAGTGTAGCATAGTCTGGGTAAGAACCAAGTATCGAACCATGGACACAGATTCCTAACTCAACCCTCGCTATTGTCTGAATTAGATAATAAGTTGGAAAATGGGTTTTGTTTAAAAGGGGTAAGAAATGAACAAAGAAATGTTATCTCGTTTAAGATGTTACTCTAGTTGTTATCCCATGTTAGTTAGTGTTATAAATAAAGTAAGATTGGTCATAGTTACTAGTACTAACCAATTCGATAGGGGAGTTAGCATTTCATAACGGAGCAGTGGATACGGTCGGCCAACTGTTCCAAATGAATCTCGGGACCCTGAATGGCGTCTCAAGTCCGCCGATTATCTTGTGATTCATTATTCAGACTAAGATTATCCAATGACTGACGTACGTCATGTCTTGTAACCTCTTTCGGTAAGTCGAAATGTACGACTTCCTCCAAAGGTACTTTGTGAATGCTCGGACCTAACAATTTATGTTATTAAAATAGTTGTCTTTACTTATAATATTGTTTTAAATAAATAAGACTTTCATTCTCAAGACCAAACCCCATGGCTCCCGCTAGAAGTCCTCTGCAAGCCGACACAAGTAAAGAAATACCGACACAAACCGCAAGGTCTAGTTAGGACTCGAACGACTCGTTGAATACCCAAACCTCCAGTCAACCCATAATATTAAATCTATATTAATCGGGCCCTTAGTAGCACCAAGATTTGCATATAGACTGTATGAACTCGAATAAGCTTCCTAAACAAGAAGTCTTGCTTCAGTGACTTACAAGATTTAAGATTATTGGATTGGTTTAAAGATCACTTATTCTTGTTTTAAGATAAATCATAGTAAAAAATAACATACTAAAAAATACTTCATTAATTAATTAAAGTTCAACCAACCCGAGCAACGCAAGAGAACTAGCCATGAATGACCATACAAGTGACTCCACTAACCCTTAGACAATGTGTGGAAGTGTTCTAACACAAAGGGAGAGTGGGTATAGGTTGCCTCTTTATTACTGGAACGAGAAGAATCATTTCATATTACAAGACTTATAAAAGGAAAATAAACAAAGAAAAGCTAAAACGGACCAAAACCGAGAGAGTTCTGGCTCTAGTAGAGTGCTATGGCCTTCACAACTCATGGTCATGGACACCTAAAACACTAGAATGAGCTTGCTATTTATAGGCTAAGATTTTGGCAATGCACGGCTGTGCATTGGATTGCACGGGCATGCAAAGTACCATTTTCTTTCACGTGCGGAATCTGGCAGCTTTAAGGAGTACCCGTGACTAGGTGAAGAGTCTTACGAAACAAAGTAAACCGACAAGATAATCACTATAAATGTTCATCTATTATAAACACTTGAAGGTTACAGAGAGAAGTTCTGAGATTACAAAGTTCTGCGTATTTGCTAATCTGAATGCGTACTTATCTACTGTCAACCATTCCTATTTATACATGACCTGATGACTGCGCACTTAGCAAGTGCGCAGGACAATTTGCTCATGTGTACTTAGCAAGTACGCATAGGTATTCTTACGTACTTGCTAAGTACGCAGGAACTACTTCCTACGCACATACAAGTGCGCAAAACACTTAGAGAAAACAGCAACAGTCAATATGTAAAAGTAAATACAACTCGATAACTAATACATACAGACACTTACAAACAAAGACAAATACATACATGAAAGTACTAAACTAAGACTCTAACTATCCATAATCTATCCAGAGTGTTTGTCACAGGAAAGTGCTTCAACAGAAACTGATACTCCCCTGATGAGACGTCATTATCATGTGTGTGAATGATCCTCATCAATGCCTAGATTGTATTTCCGGGCACGATCCAAAAGTAGGAACTGAAAATAAAAATAGTTAACTAATATTCTCCTAATAAAGCTGTCAAAAGGGTGGTGGTGGTGGTGCCACCGTATCAACGGTTACCGAGGTAACCGATAAAAAAAAACTGTAATGTCAACGTCCAACACTGGACAAAGCAACCACAAATGTCAACAAGCAAACACAAATGTCAAGAACCACAAATATCATAGACGAAAGGAGGAGAGAGCTACTACTGATATGGCGGGAGAGGCCGCTGCTGGTATGGGCCAGGAGGCTATTGATGTGGCTGGTGAGCATATGGATCCGATAGATGATCGTGAAAGTCGTTCCGCATGCCAGTCATAGTGTCTCAAAATTGACCCATTCGGATCATCAAATCCAGCATCGTGGGATCGGCAGTAGTATGGTACATACCTGGGCATTGATGCCCCAGTTGCCCTATGGGTGTTCCCTCATCCTCTGACTCTTCAACTTCACCAGTCCAAATATTTTGCGGATGGCCTACTAATCGGTACACCCCATTGAACTTCTTCATCATATGCATGTTGATCAATACTTGGGTGTCAACAAGTTGAATGGGTGTGTCCATATCTGTAAGTATACCGAGGTGCATAGGGGACAAGACACCTTGGCATGAGGCAAAGTGAGTAATGTATGGTCCACCAAAGATATGGTTGTTGGAACAGTAGCCAGTAGCTCTAGTAAAGAACTTGGCCAAGCTGTATGCCAAGTTGCAAGGAACCCCTTCAATCAATCAGTGTAGGTGGAGAAGATCTCTAATGGATACTACACATGTGCTGTCTTTTCTTCCCCCGATAGAAAGAACAATGCAACGGTGCATGTATCTGTGAAGAGGATCTAATCTTAGTACTCTTTTGGCTATGTGGGTCTAATGGCCCAGACCCGATCCTACTCCAAAATGCTATTGCTTCTCCATCCGCAAACTCCGCTTTTTTGTTAGTAAAGACTAGTTCAGTAATCTCCCGGTGCCTATATAACCCCATCTTTATCCCAAACTATGCCAAGGACAACACACAACAATGTCTAGCCATCCTGAAACACACACAGTCATGCATTTCCATACTTACCACCGGCCTATCAAACTGAAAAGATGCCAAAAACTCGAGAGTGAGTTCATAATAGGTGGTTTCCCTGATGGTGAATAATCTTTGCCATGGTTTTGTGATCAAAGGTACTACACTGTCTAAGAGATTTATTTCTTCTAGAGTTGGGTAGCAAATGGTTTTGTGTGCCCCTAAGGTTTCTCTTAGTAATGCATGTAGAGTCTCGTAAGCAAGGACCTCTATAGCATCATCGGGGTCAAAAATAAGCCATGGGGGTAGGTCTTGTGGTCCCTCTGGCATAGGTTGTGGATGAAAAGGTGGAGGAGATGAAGGTGGAGTCTATGGTGAGCCACGCATTTGAGCAGACGAGGATGAACCCATCCTAGAACCTGATCGAGTATTTCTCCTTTTTCGTCCCTATTGTCTGGAAGACTCAGCCATGTCCTAAACAATCACCATTAAAGGAGTTATTACATATACGCAAGAGTGATTCAACATATATATTTCAACGGCGCCAAAAAACTTGATAGGATGTAAAGTACAATGCATATTGGGGCCAAAAACTTGGTAGGAGCCATGTTTTTATAAAAAATATATATGTATATAATTTTTGGACCACACAAGGGAAACACAAATTTGTGCATGGTTATGTTTCTCGAGTCCTAAAATGGTCAATTGTAATTAATCAAACAAGGCGTAAATTCAAATGGTACAATATGACTACTCATATAGATGGTCAATATGTTGACTTTTGAAAACTCAAACTCGTCAAAATTCTTGAACTAATTCAACTAATCAACAATTTCCCACAAACAATGCTAATACCTAAACATATTCAAACAAGATTCATACTTCAATTTGTATTTCCATGTTCAAGAATTCTAAGTTAAAATTCAAAAACCCATCCGTACTAATCAAACAAATCTTACCCAAATAAGGCTAGAAAGAGTTACATTATGATCCTAAACAGTCAAACATGCATCTCGATCAAGCATTGACTTCGCATTGAAGCATATTTAAACCAAAGTTCATAACGAACCCCTAGCCCCCATTTGAACAAGATTAGCTCTATTTAGAGCATAAATCACACAAAAAATGATAATGGACAAGTTTACATACCTTGGGGAAGAGATTGGAAGTAAGAATCAAGAGAAACCGTGAGAAATCGGAGGTTTTGGAGTGATTCCGGCCGAAACCGAGGGAGTTCGGAGTTTGGGGTTTTGAGAAAAATGAGTTTTCTGTAGTTTTTAACACCAGACACGCACAATCCCCAATGCATGGCCGTGCATTGGGTTGCTCGGCCGTGCATCCCCCCTGTTGACCAAGTTAAACTTTGCTTGTCCTCAAGCAAACTCATGCATGATCAGACCCATAACTAAAAACTTTACAAAAGTTAAGAGAGCTCCAAGTGGTTTAGAGAAATCATTAGTAGTTGTATAGGTAGCGCATTAGACAGCTATGATATGGAATAAGTATTTATGGAGACCTGATTTCTTGAGATTGATCCTGGTTTTATCAAATCTCATCACCGGTAACATTGACACGAATGTCATTCATAGTTTGGTTTCGATTAAAAAATAGCACATTAAAAATAACTTACAATATATTTTTAACTAGTAGATTAATAATTTAGATTTTATTAAAGTACTAATTTATTTAAAAATATTAAAATAAATTGATCAAAGGGGAAGGTCACCACTAAAATCCCGACTTCACGTTAGAGATACCTCGTTTGTTAAATTCTAATTTCAAAGTATCGAACTTGTCATCATAAAAAATAAGGAAGAATGTAAAAGCTACACACATAGAACCGTTCGAAAGCGTTACACCTATTTTAAAAATGCTTTCGAATGGCGGCACTTGCATCCGTTCATTTCTCTTAACAATAATTCCTCGGTCGCGATCCTTGAAAGTTCATGCGAAGATAAATTAACTAGCACAAGTACCAAAATAAAAACAAAAGTAGTAAGAATAAAAATAAAAATAAAAAGGAAAAATAGCGTAGATAGAAAACAAAAAAAAAATAAAGATGAAAATAAAATTAAAAAGGGAAAATAAAGTAGAAATAAAACAAAAGTAAAATGGAAATAAATAGTCAGCACAATGACTTAGATC
Source organism: Smallanthus sonchifolius (assembly GCA_023525975.1). Classification (NCBI taxonomy): domain Eukaryota; kingdom Viridiplantae; phylum Streptophyta; class Magnoliopsida; order Asterales; family Asteraceae; genus Smallanthus; species Smallanthus sonchifolius. The sequence continues at coordinate 72,411,004 of CM042025.1, forward strand.
TTTCGCAAAATTACAGTGTCCCCGGAAATGTTGCCAAAAACTTGATAGCGTGTTTTAGTGTATATAAAAATATATATATAAATACGTCCCCTATAATGTCTCCAAAAACTTGATGCCAGATACGAGAGACATAATATATATCTTCAATAATGTTCGGTTTAGAGTTACACAAAATCAGGTTTTAAATTTATAAATTAAAATGATAAATACTTCAACTAAACACACACACACAATAGGCAAGTGTACCTATCGCAGCGTAGCATAGTCTGGGTAAGAACTAAGTATCAAACCATGGGCACGGATTCCTTACTCAACCCTCGCTATTGTCTGACTAGGATAATAAGTTGGAAAATGGGTTTTGTTTAAAAGGAAAATAAAAAGGGTAAGAAATGTAATAAAAAATGTTATCTCATTTAAGATGTTACTCTAGTTGTTATCCAATGTTAATTAGTGTTATAATTAAAGTAAGGTTCGTCATAGATACTAGAACTAACCCTTTCGATAGGGGAGTTAGCATTTCGTAACGGAGCAGTGGATACGGTAGGCCAATTGTTTCTAATGAATCTCGGGACCCTAAACAGAGTCTCAAGTCCGCCGGTTATCTCGTGATTCATTATTCGGACTAAGATTATCCAATGACTGGCGTACGTCATGTCTAGTAATTTCTTCCGGGAAGTCGGAATGCACGACTTCCTCCAATGGTACTTTATGAATGGTCGGACCAAACAATTTGTGTTCTTAAAATAGTTATCTTTACTTATAATATTATTTTAAATAAATATACCTTTGATTCTCAAGACCAAACCCCATGGCTCCCCCTAGAAGTCCTCTGCAAGCCGACACAAGAAAAGTGAGAAATATCGACACAAACCGCAAGGTCTAGTTAGGACTCGAACGACTCGTTGAATACCCAATTCTCCAATCAACCCATAATATTAAATCTATACTAACTGGGCCCTTGGTAGCACCAAGATTTGTATATAGACCGTACGAACTCGAATAAGCTTCCCAAACAATAAGTCTTGCTTAATTAACTCACAAGATTTAAGATTATTGGATTGGTTTAAAGATCACTTATTCCTGTCTTTTTAAGATAAATCATAGTAAAGACTTTAAAAACATAACATTCTAAACATACTTCATTAATTAATTAAAGTTCAACCAACCCGAGGAACGCAAGAGAACTAGCCATGAATGACAATACAAGTGACTACACTAACACCAAGGGAGAGTGGGTATAGGTTGCCTCTTGCTTACTCGAACGAGAAGAATCATTTCATATTACAAGACTTAGAAAAGGAAAATAAACAAGAAAAGATAAAATGGACCAAAACCGAGAGAGTTTCGCCTCTAGAAGAGTGCTATGACCTTCACAACTCATGGTCTTGGACACCTAAAACACTAGAATGAGTTTGCTATTTATAGGCTAAGATTTTGACAATGCACGACGGTGCATTGGATTGCACGGGCGTGCAAAGTACCCTTTTCTTTCACGTGTACAATATGGCAGCTTTAAGGAGTACAGGGAGCTTAAATAGGGATTGCACGATTGTTCATGGAAATGCACGGCCATGCATTACCATATTTTGGTCTCTGTTGACTTTTTGACCTCCAGGTTTGACCTTCTACGTCAGGTTTCGTTCAATTGACTTCCGAATGCTGATTTCTCCTTGATTTTTGAGTGATTTCTTCATGTTTTTGCATATCCAAGTGAATTATTCTATTGTGACACAAATGGATGGATTAAGATACAATTAGTATCATATTATCTCTAATTGTGATGAATTTAGGGATAATTATGCGTACAAAACATGTATAATTTACGTCATATCACTAAGTTGAACCATGTTGTCACTTAAAATGAATTACTTATGTTTATGTAATCCGTGTTACCACTTAAAAGTCATTTTTTGTGATCAAAGGCTATATGAACCACCGACTCTGTCACGCCCCGTGTTTTTGCTTAGGCAGGGTGTGACAGTATGTAGGTTAAACTGATTCGATTGAGTTCCAGGAAATAATATCAGCGTATACAATTTCTCACAAGGGAGCTGGAATTGTTTAGAGAAATCATAAGTAGTTGTCTAGGTAGCGCATTAGACAACTATGATATGGAATAAGTATTTATGGAGACCTGGTTTCTTGAGATTGATCTTGGTTCTATCAAATCTCATTACCGGTAACATTATCACGAATGTCATTCGTAGTTTGGTTTCGATTGAAACCTTGATGAAAGAGGTGTCAAAAAATTAACCTTGAGATAATAAAATCTCATAGTAACATCGAATCATCCAGATTTCTATGATTCCTCTAAAGATGAGGGTGAATCTAGATGGAGAAGAAAGGGAAAGTAAAAGTATTTGAGGTTAGTATAGTTGATTCGACTCAACAATTGCTAGAGATAAATGAATCTCCATGAGGTTAAAAGAAAAGTAAGTATGGCTCTCAAACCAGTCACTAAGAGTTAGTGACACTGTTTCACTTTTATTCGTTTTCTAACTACATATCCATCACCTTCTTGTAATCGGATAGCAATGACAGAATACAAAAATGAAACGTTATAATTACTCCCTTATATTTTTCGAAAGCATTTTCTGGGAACGTTAACATTACACCCTCATGTTAGGTTCTGTGCCATATGAGATTTTTCCATTAACATTGGTTGGATTGGATCATGGAGTTTCAAAATTTGTCAACAACTCGATAGTACAGTGTGTATGTAACTTCCCTGGTTTTTTAATGGTATTATTATGACTTACCATTACATATTTAACTCATATCGGGTATAGCCTTAAAGTCCTTAGCACAGGGGTTTAAGCCATAAAATTGAGGTAATGAGTGTTTAATGTCAAAGTTTTGTATTTTCCCCGAGCATAAGTTAAGAAGTTGTTTCCTAATAGTAGGTGCTCTAGAGCTCTCTAACTATATAATGCTGGGAGTAATAGATGTGAACATGTCCCTCCTGCAGGCTAAATCAGATACTCCGCCAACAAAATGATCCTTGGGGAAATGCAAGTACAAAAAGGATATAAGATTAACCATTTGTCTCAAGTCGGGTTTCCACAATACTCTATGGGTGTTACGTGTAAGAGAGTTGGGAAAAAATTTCATCCCATTACACAAGTTAGTGCATAGCACTTCTGATGTCAATTTCAAGTAAGTGTGATGCTGAATTGTAAGATAGGCCCTGAGATTATGCAGTGACTTCTGATAATAGTTGTGCAATTACTGCTAGTGTTGATTGTTGTAACTAAAATCTCAATTTGGAGTTTTCGTGGCAACTAAAATCTCAAAAGACATGAATTAGCAAGTAAAAATGGATGAGTGAAAATCTTCGTCGCTCAAGATCCACTAAGGGTTGGTTGGATCCAATTTGAATTTTTCTTGTTCCTCCAGAACTGGGAGAATGTTACATGAAGATCTATTTGAGGAGTCTGCAATGTTAAGGTCTGATTCATGCTAGACCGAAAGTCGGTCACATGCGTTGCTCGATAAATAACGAGATCAGAAAGGGACAACCTAGAGCGCAATCTCAAAAGTTGAAGCAAAACTTTACAAAGAGTTTCCAAATTCGGTCAAAATACCGAGGTTAAACCAACTGAGAATAGGCATTTTCAGTGTTTCATTCAAAATTGTCATACCAATGAAGTCTCAATAGGAGTTTTAGATTCATTAGCATTCGATGATGATGGAGATGATGTACATTTCAACGTCACTTATGACAGCCATCGCATCATCTGTTGCCTTTTTGGCTCAACCATTTGGTTATGGTATGTTCGATCATTAATTGAGTGACTGGAAATTGAGATTAGGAATACGGATAAATCATGAATATTAGCTCGGACAGTAAGACTCACCAGACTTCTCATGCGCTGCAAATTATGATTACGTGTACACCCGTAATAATAATTTACTTCGCATGGTCCCTCTAGTTTTTTCTCTATCTCAAGCTTTCCAGCTAAAAAGGAATCTAGCATGTTCATTAGAATTCTGTCATCGTGTTGCACTCTCGCGTACAATGTATATGTGTAAGTCTCGTTTCTATCGATAGATCTTCAAACACAATACGAATATCAAGTATCTCACATGTAGTAGTCGGAATCTACTCGTGTGGTGATTTAAGAACAAGAAATCAATGAAAATACTCTTTGAATTACACAGAAAAGGATGAATACAACCCGCTAACCCACAATGGTTAGGGTAAACATGTTTATATACTAAGCCTAATTAACTAAGATGTTGAGCAAGTTGACATTATCGGAACCAATCGCCTGCAAAACAACCCCAACAGCAACATTTATAATCCTGGATGGAGGAACCATCCGAATTTCAGCCGGAAGGATAACAACAATCAAGGAACATCTGGTTTTGGGCAACAACAATATCATTAAAGTCATCCTTAGAATTTTCAGCCTTGTCAACAATTCCAAGGAACTAACAAGAAAAGTAACGGGTTAAGTCTATAGGACGCGGTAACTAAGTTGATAACTACAATTGAAAGTCAATCTTTCTTAGCAGATGCCGTCACAAACAATATGAAGAAAAGTTTAGTCTCCACGAAGCTAAATTTAGAGCATAGAAAGCAACTCTCCAATCCACTGAAATACAACTGGGACAGATTGCGAAGCTCTTATCCGAAAGACAGCCAGGATGTCTTCTAAGTAACACTGAAATTAACCCAAAAGCAAATGGTAGGGCTATTATTCTCAGAAACAGTAAGGTTTATCCAGAACCGCAAATGCTAGAAGAAGAAGTTCAAACATAACCACAAAAGGAGATTGTCACTAGAGTTCCAATTCGCCCACCTACCATAGAATCAACCACAAAAAATTACTACCAAAAGAAACTTCACAACCCACTTTAGTGAGCACTCCTACTAAAACTTTAACTAAAACCATGGTGTGCACTCCAAAACTATGCTACCAACTGAAGGAACAAAGAAAACTTTCAAGCCATACATACCTTACCTAGGAAGATTGGTGAAGCAAAGGACTGACGAACAATATGAGAAATTCATCGAGCTCCTAAGCCAAATCCATGTTAACTTACCTTTTCTGGATATAATACAACAAATGCCCAAGTATGGATGATTCTTGAAGGACTTCCTCACTGATATGTCGTGTTTAGATAGGTATATATATATATATTTGTTTTAGAAATGGTTTCACGAGATCAAGTTTTAAATTTATAAGATGATAAATACTCAAACTAAACGCACACAATAGGCAAGTGTACCTATTGCAACATAATATAGTTTAGGTAAGAACCAAGTATCGAACCAATGGACACGGTCGAGTTCCAACACTCAACGTTTGTTATCGTTTAGCCAGTTTAATTAGTGAGTGGGTTGTGTGCGCTTGTGAAGCAGGAAAGTAAATGACAGAAAAGTAAATGACGGTAAAGTAAATGACAGAAAAGTAAAAATGTGCGTGAAGTGTGTAACAGAAATGTAAATAGCAGAATAGTAAATAGCAGAAAAGTAAATATCTCAAGGATGATCAGGTCATGAAGAGTATTGCTTCGGGTTTCGAATCTGCTTGATATATGATAATGTTAAGTTGACTAATCCGGTGATATGACTAATAAAAATGTGTGAACGGTACACCGCTAGAGCCTTATTCTCACAACATTTGGTTCAAAAGTTATGTTCTTTAGGATAAAATGGTAGGATTCCCAGCTAATGACATCGTTCCCCTCAGCTCTTTGAATGATATCTCTAGGTTGGTTTGAGACATCGGACTTAAATATCTTTATTATTAGTTGAAAGAGTGATTACACTATGTTCACCGGGAGGCGGTGAAACAATGGGACCATGTATAAAGATGTACCGTTCCCAACATGAGTTCACCAATTCTTGGTTTCATAACAAGTTCGTATAAAGACGTACGATCTTATTAGTATTAACCAAGCCTTGGCTTATCAAAATCAGCTTGTATAAAGACATACACATTTCAAGAGAACTTTGATTAAAAAGGTTTTACGGTCTTACACTTTAAAATCAAGAACACTCACAAGTGTAAAGACAATATCAAGTAACAATAAAAATCCATCATGAAGATGGTTTTAAGAACGAATGACTAAAGAACATAAACATACCATTAGATTAATACGTTAAACATTAACATACACCAAACTTCATCTTCACCCTAGCACTACAAAAAATTTAGCCACTAATGGCCATACTAACTAGCGTAACGCTGAGTTTCGTAGGCTCCCCTATTGCGGACAAAGAGGAGGAGCCTCTCTTCTCTCTACTCTACCTACGAAATACTCTCTCTGGACTAGTGTCTTGATGTATCTTGAGGTGTGTCTAATGAAGAACTCAAACCATCCATATATAAGCCTCAAAATGAGCAACGCACGGGCGTGCAAACACCTCGGGAATCAAACAGGGTACAAGGGACAGTGTACTAGAGCTTGGGGAGCAATATATGGCAATGCACGCATGTGCATTCGGATGCACGGCCGTGCATTGCCTCCCAAGCTGCCATTTTCGTTGACCTTGGTTGACTTCTTGGGGGTTAAAGCTCGGGGATGATCCTTCTAAAAGTTTGATTTCTTGGTTTTTTGATTGGTTTTAGCTTTGATTATCTCAGGACACCGAATAAACTGAAATTATGACATATTAACATTTTAAGTATCAATTGCAAGGTTATTATTCAATTAGAACCATAATATGGGGATTATTATGCATGCAAAACATGTATAATTTAGGCATATCACTCCATAACAAGAGAAACATGGAAGAAGTAGTTAAAATAAATAACAAATGTGCCGCTGACGTCGAACTTGTTATAGGACCACTACCATTGACTTTCGCTCTCGCTGATTCAGGAGCAAATTTGAATGTAATGCCTTAAAATATGTTCAAAAAATTGAAAATTGGGAATCCACAACCTGTTAAAGCAACTATCGAACTTATGGATGGTACTATCAAGTCTCCTATGAAGGTTATCGAGAATTTATTGGTAAAAGTTGGCAAGTTTGTTTTCCTTGCTTACTTCATGTTTTTTGAAATGGGACCCGATTATTCTGTACCCTTAATTCCGGCCGCCTATTCTTGGCCACTGCTAGAGCAGTCATCGACATGAATGAAGGTATCCTAACACATCGTGTTGGAAAACAATCGGTAACCTATAATATCGAGGGTAACAAATGTTTATCCAATGATCCCTTTGAAATTGCACATTTTATTGACACTAATATGGATTACCAACTGAAGAAAGCTAAAGAAATCAATCAAGGAAAGAAACCCGCTGCTACTAAGCCCGACCTTGGTAAGGATCAGGTTTGGTTTTCCATGTTTAAGTTTCTCATACTTCTGCCTCCAGGTATGCCTTCTCGATACTAGGACCTTAGTAGCTTAACTACTATCTTTTATTTTCCGTTTTTTGTTTTTCTTTGTGTGTCAAGTAGCATAACATCACCAAGTAGTCTCTCTACTTCTTTGAGGAGTTTAGCTCCACCTCTATAAGCTTGGGCACCGACAAGTCACATCAGGCTTTTGACGTAACATGACGACAACCGCAAGCATCGGCCATAGGTTACACATCAAATTGACCGGGGGAGTACCAATTTCTTTTCACTTAAAACTTCATGCATTTAACTTCATGCATAGCACTCCTTTACATGCATTTGTATATTAAGGGTAAAGTACAGTTTTAAGTGTGGAGTGGGAAGTTGAGAATCAGGACTAACTTGTTTCCTCAAAGCAGTAAAACTAAACTTGTGATTATCTACCCATTTGACTAAAACTTTATTTCACCTAAACTTTGTTTTCTTTAAAACCCTAAAAATTTTGAATTAAAAAAAAAATAATATAAACCTCTTTGAGTTCGCGCTTATATAAAATGAAACATGGCAAGTAGAAACAAATAGATATTATGCATAACAAATCACTAAACCCTATCCCATCCGTTTTTCATGTGAGAATAATCTGAGCCTTTCACTAGCATCACTATCATATTTTCGCATGCTCTTTCGTTTAACATATTGAGTGTTTTCGATCAAATTTTATGTGTAATTAGAACTTGTATGACTTATACATATCAAGACCATGAACTAGTAATTGTATGGAAATGATTGGGGCATCTAGGATTTTATTACCCTTTTACTATCCTTTAATCAACCCAAAAATATCCGCCTTGATAGCCCTCTGAGCCTTAGCCTTTTCTTTTCTACTCCCATTACCCATTTATCCAAACCAGCTTTCATAAAAACCGGTTATTGGCTAACTGTCTTCAAGATGGAGAATCATTAGTTTATCTTGTTTTGTTATTTCAAATATGCAACTGTTCGGACAATTCGGAAAGAATCTGGCTCACTCAAGTAATTAAAGTATACAAAAGGAAGTGGATGTATTAGGAGGAAACAACCGAACGATCAACAAGGAGGATATTGAAAAATATTTCAAGGAAATTGAGGCGTGTGTTATATATAGAAAATATATATAATAATATATTTAGAGACGGTTTCACGAGATCAAGTTTTAAAATTTATAAAATGATAAATACTCAAATAAACACACACAATAGGCAAGTGTACCTATCGCTGTGTAATATAGTTTAGGAAAGAACCAATTATCGAACAAATGGACACGTTCGAGTTCCAATACTCAACGTTTGTTATCGATTAGCCAGTTTAATTAGTGAGTGGGTTTTGTGTGCTTGTGAAGAAGAAAGGTAAATGACAGAAAAGTAAATGACGGTAAAGTAAATACCAGAAAAGTAAAAGCATATGTGAAGTGTGTAAAAGAAATGTAAATAGCAGAATAGTAAATAACATGAAAGTAAATAGCTCGAGAATAATCAGATTACAATGAGTATTGCTTTGGGCTTTGAATCCACTTGGTATATGATAATGTTTTGTTAACTGATCTGATGGTATGACTAATAAAAATGTGTGAACGGTACACCACTAGAGCCTCATTTTCACAACATATGGTTCATGAATTATGTTCTTTAGAATAAAATGGTAGGACTCCCAGCTAGGGACATCGTTAACCTCAACTTTTTGATCCTATCGCTGAGTTGATTTGAGACATAAAACTTAAACACTTTTTTATTCTTATTAAAAGAGTGATTAGACTTTGTTCACCGTGAGGCGGTGCAACAATGGGACTATGTATAAAGACGTACCGTTCCCAACGTGAGTTTACCAACTCTTGGTTTCATTACAAGCTCGTATAAAGACGTACGATCTTATTAATATCCTTGATTTTTCTGGTTTTATTTTATTTTATTTTATACAATAATGACACTTCATTTCAATCCCGTACCTATCACATTAGTTATTATTTTAACGTGTATTAGTTCAAAGTTCCAACCTTACTTTAACATATTATTTTCTATTACATATATATATATATATATATATAGGGGAGGGTTATACTAAAAATGACTTTTTTCCTAAGAAGTCTAAAAAAGAGATTTTAGACATGGTGTTATTTCATTTTAGGTATGATGTTTTTGTTTATTTATGTGAACATATTTAAAATTTTAAGAACACTATACCTAAAATTTAAAACACCATGCCCTTTTTAGGCTTGTTAGAAAAAAAGTACTTTTTAGTACAGCTCAATTCTATATATATATATGACTTTACTAAATAAATAAATTATTCAACCTTTAATTTTATTCAAGTGGAACCTTTTTACTTTATAAAATATTATAATCAAACAAATAATTTATAGATTTTTTATAAACTTTATAAAAACAATTTTAGATATAGATTTAAAAATGATTTAAATCAAATAATGATAGTTTGAACCCCTTTTTAAACCTAAGAACCCCTTCAAATTGCCCTTGAACCCTATTTGAACCCCCACATCCAAATTTGAACTTGATATTAATTTTGAACCCCTTCCCCGTCAGTTTGACTTTCAAAAGTCAACAACCACCAAATTAATCTCAAATTCGTCGGATTCAAGGGTGTTAATGCCTACTAATCATGCTAGAACGTTACATGATAAAATTCGATTGCATTTAACAAACCAGTTCAATAGAAATCAGTGACTAAATTCAAATTCAAACCCCACCCGTTGACTTTGACTTTCCACGGTCAACATCCGGTCGATTTCAGTTTCAATTCACGAATTTAAGCCTAATTAAAGGGCTCAGAACGTGCATAGACGTTATGCGACCGATTGCAAATGCAAATGATGATTAAATTTATTAGAAATCAAAAGAATTAACTCAAAAATTATTTCCATAACCGTTTCAAGCAATTTCGAATCACATTGTACGTTTAAGATGAAAATGATCTATAAAATCAGTCCCTCAACCTCCGCGACACCCTTTACTTACTTCCTAAACTCTCAAACTCAACTCTTTTTGTCTCTGGAGCGTCAAACTCAGCCGAAGAACACCCAACTCGCGGATTTAGTCGACCTCATCCTCTAGTTATCCATACCAGGTAATTCTGGTACCGTTGAACTCGTCTTAATCCAGGGAATGAAAGCCCTCCGATTCCGAGGTCGATCAGTGGTGTAGAGTCTTGTATTTTTATAAGTTGCTGTCATCAATGTATTTTTGAACAATATTAGTTTAGTTTATTTACTTGTAATTTCTTTTGATGTAATTTCCTGCTTTTATTCTAAGTCTGGGCTAATGAAACTACTTAGTTTCGATTGAGATTTGTTCTATCGAAGCTAGTAGTTTCGATAGATGGGAAGTTTCGATAGGTTGTTTCACACTTGTAAATGCTCTCCCGAAACCAGTATTTTCGGTGAGCATAGTTTCGATGCCTATCAGCTTCCAATAAATAGCCTAGTTTGAGAATGTTTAGGGTGTGGATAGCGGCTGTTACCCTGAAGTTCTCTCTTTCATGGTTTTTTTCTGAATCAATACACATTTGGAGTTATTTCATATGTTGCTCTTACAATTTCTTATCATACTTGTGTTGATTCCTGTGTGGTTTGCCTGTTTATCTTCACCAACTCTGTTTCTACCCTCAGTTTCACCACCATACACACAGATTCCGTCTTTGTGTGTAATCGATCTTTTGAGTGATTTCCGGTTGAAATTTGGACCTACAATTGGTATCAAAGAAATATGCTCTTTATTTCTGAGTATTTCCAGGTTGTTTGATCGATTTTAGGTGATTTGTTGTTGAAATTTGAAAGTTTATCGGTTTCACTGTTTTGGCCCCGTTTCATCAATTTTGGCCCTGTTTCTTTGTGTTTCTAGGATTTGAAGATTGATTCGTGTTCAGAAACTTATTTAGAAGCTTTTTGCTCGATCAGTTTTCTATTTCATTATATTTGATATTTGAAGCTATTCATCAATGGAGTATGCTGAAGCATGAAGAAGGAGGTATCGAAACTACTGGGATAATTTCTGCATTTCCGTTGGTCATCGAAACTTCTTGTCTGTACTTTTGTCTTGAGAAGGTATCATCGAAACTAGTTATTTATCCTGTTATATCGAAACTAACCTGTGCAAATTGATCACCCGAAACTACTGCACTATCGAAACTAGTTTCAATCAAAACTTGTAGTTTCTACTGAGTTTGCCGGTTTTTCTTCTGTCTTAATCATCGATGTTGATGCACTTTCCTGTGACAAACACTCTGGATAGAGTCTTAGTTTGTATTTTTAATGTCTGTAATTTGTCTTTGTATGTAAGAGTCGTTATGTAATAGTTTATCGAGTTGTATTTACTTTTACATAATGTATGTTGCATTTCTTCCAAGTGTTTTGCGCACTTACATGTGCGCAGGAGAAAGCTCCTGCGTACTTAGCAAGTACGCAGGAAGACCCATGCGTACTTTCTAAGTACGCAAGAGCATTTGGTCTTGCGCACTTGCTAAGTGCGCAGGCATCAGGTCTGTATAAATAGGTTTGGTTCACAGAGGACAAGTACGCAGAACTCATATTGTAGAGTCATATATTTCGTATAAGCTGTTGTCATTTATTGTATGATTAAACATTTTTAGACTAGTTTACTTTCTGTCATTTCATTATTGTAATTTCAGTTTTCTGTAATTAGTCAAGTCTGGGCCATCGAAACTACTTAGTTTCGATTGAGTCTGTTCAATCGAAACTAGTAGTTTCGATAGATGGTAGTTTCGACAGGTCTAAGTATCATTTGTAAATGGTCAATCGAAACTAGTAGTTTCGATTGACCATAGTTTCGATACCTATCACTACTATAAATAGCCTAGTTTGAGATTGTTTAGGGTGTGTGTAGCGGCTGTAACCCTGAACTTTCTCTTTCATATTTTGCTTGAATCAATACAATCTGCAGTTGTTTATTCACTGTGTTCTTACATTTTCATATCCTTTGATTGTTGATTCATACTGTGGTTAGCTGGTTATCTTCACCATCATTGTTTCGTTTATCAGTTTCACCTCCATATACACAGTTTCCGCCTGTGTATGTGTTGAATCGATCATATCTTAGACGAACTCAGTTTGTCAAGTACGCAATTTGTAATCTATCTGTAACCATCGAGTGTTTATAATAGAAAGAGCTTTTATTGTGACTCTCGTGTTTTGGTTTACTTTGTTTTAGTTAGACTCTCCGCCTAGTCACGGGTATTCCGCACCCGGTCCGACTAGTAGACCACTTGCATACAACGATCCGACACACACGAAGGGACCTACAAGTGGTATCAGTGCATTGCTCTTGAATTCGAGTGTTGTAAGTGAGTTTGGAGATGTTTTTTCTGAGTTTTACAAGAAAAAGGAGGTATTTTTGTTGATTTTTGTGATAAAAAAGGGGTAGCTCTTGAGTACTTTATTAGAAGCAAAAATCTCTCAAAAACCAATTTTTGTTGTGTATTTGAGTTATTTGAGCATCAAAGGTTGGTTAGAAACAAGTTTCTGACCCTTTGGCTCATTTGCATTAATCATCAGACGAATTTTTACCATCTCCGGCGAGTTTCAGGCAACCGGAAAAGTTTGGTGAAAGTTGCTGAAAAGGTGTCCTGCGTACTTACCATTTCTGGCAAAATGTACAGGTTTGTGCGTACTTACTAAATACGCTAGAATTAACTCCTGCGTACTTACAAGTGCGCAAGACTGAACTTCTGCGAACTTAAGCTATATCCTGCGTACTTACATCTACTCCTGCGTACTTACAAGTACGCAAGAGGAAATCTAAATACGCAAGACCATTTCTCAAGGGCGCAAGGCCAAAGTCAAGTGCGCAACTTTGTCTGACTTTTCTGAAATTTGACTAAGTGTTCAATATGTCGAATTTTCAGAATCTTGGAAACCTGCTGAATTATGATAATGAGATCGGTACACCACAGAAACCACCAAAGTTGCTGAACGTGAACGATTATTCTAATTGGAAAGCATGTTTCGAGCACTACATTTCATATACCGACTCATCACTATGGATACCAATCCTTGAGACATCTATCTTGATGAAACCATGCCCAAACCTATCTCTAAGCTTACTGACGAAGAAAAGAAAGCTTATGATCGTGAAAAGAAGGCACTTGGCTCGATCACTATGGCATTAACTCGGGAATTGTTCCACAGTTTCCGAGGGTATGACAACTCCAAGGATCTCTGGAAGGCTTTACAGAAGAGATTCGAAGGAAATAGTGACATCAAGAAGAGTAAGAGGGATATTCTCAGGAAGCAGTATGAGTGCTTCAGTTTTTTAGAGAACGAATCTTTAGATGACCTCATCTCTAGATTCTATCATTTACAAACTGAGTTGAAGGCCTTTGAGCTCAAGTATCCAGCTGAGGAGATGGTGGAAAAGTTTTTGGATGCTTTACCACCCAAAATTGAGATGTACACAACCCTGATGAGGGAAAATCCTAAATTCTATGAGCTGACAGTTGAGGAGGCAATATGAAAGGTTCAAGCTCATGACATGAACCTAAGAAGAAAGGAGAGCTCTGGTAGACCCCAGATACAAGACCCTTCTATGTATCACAGGACGACTTCTACATCCAAGTCATCGGTCTCTGGAATTGCCCTCTTCACTGCAAATCCTACTGAAGAAGACCACTCAACTGGGTGTGGTGGTCATGCTTGCTATGCTTCAGGAACATGGTTGGGATCTCATCATCAAAATACCTCAAGAAATCCTCCTGCTACATCTTCAGCTAACAACTCAGCTATTGCCAGAATAGCTGAAGATCATGTAGCACTATTCTCATCTTACATGGTTGCATATGAAAACTTCATAGGTGGCAAGCTTACTAATCCAGAGACGATTGAAGAAGATTTTAATCAAGTGGATCCTGATGACATGGAGGACATGGATATTCAATGGAATATGTCTATGCTTTTGAGGAGAGCCAAGCGTTTCCTGAACAGAACATGAAGAAAGTTTATTGGCGGGCATCCTAATGCCAAGGTCGGGTTTAACAAATCTAAGGCCAAATGCTACAAGTGTCTGAACTATGGACACGTTGCTCGTGAGTGTCAGAAAGACAGAGCACCTGCCTCTGGTTTTACCCGACCCAGCGAAGGAAACAGCAATGGCCAAAACAATCCAAACCACCACAATCAAAGCCAAGGTGGAACGTCCAATGCACTGGTAGCCCAACAGGACGACAGCTTTGATTGGGGCGTTCATCTTGAGGATGCCATCTTCGCACAAACATAGGTTGGTCTCATGGCTGAGATCATGGAAATGACGGAAGCAGAGAGAAGGGAAGCTTCTATGGCTGACCTAAAAGAGTCTACTACTGCTGCTACAGAGGAAGAGGAGGAAGCTGAAGGAAAGGAAGCTTCTGTAGCTGAGAAAGAGGAATCGACTACTGCTGTTGCTCTCATGGCCATTGGAGAAGCAACAAGTTCATCTCATGAGACTCTAATCCTTTTTCTGTTGTTTCATGTTCTAAATGTCTAGAGCTAAAACTTGAAAATTCTAAGCTCCAAGACAAAATCGAACCCCTAAGTATGGCAGCTCTAAACTATAAAGAAACGAAAAACGTTTTAAAGAGTCTATTGAAATGTTGAAAAAGGAAAAACGTGAATATTCTTTAAAAATGAGCGATCAACAGCTTCACTTGGATATTGCTTATAAGGGGTTGGAAAAACGGAACAATGAAATCAACAAACTGCAAAATGAGATCTTGCAGTTAAAATGCTCTAATGAGAAGTTGAAAAAATCTCGCTTTGTGGTGGAACACTACAAATCTATAGTGAGACAAATGAATGGGTTAGGGCTGGGTACTAATGCCATTCCTCCAACAGTGAGCGGGGAGTTTGTCAATAGCTTAATAGACATTGATCTCACTTGTTTAGATGAGTCCTATGATAAGGATGATTCCCCTAAAAAGGATGAATCCTCAAGTAAGGCTAACTCCACATCTAGTGAGAAGTTTGTTACTGCTTCTGAAGACGGGTCGATTAATTCTTGCCCTGAAGGAGTAGTATCCGAGGAGTTGTTGACTGAATAAAAGGTAAAGAAAAACGTTATCACTAATAGTGATAATGCATTTTAACTGAACCTGATATCATTGAAACAAATGATAAACTAAAGCTAATGCTTTACGGGGGGTATAAAAATCTTAACCAAGTAAAGAAAGAGGCTTTTTCAGCTCACTATGGGCTTGGGTATAAAGAAAATTTGGAAAAATATTATACTCCCAAAAACCAAACTGGTAAGGTTCAGACTAATGTTCATAAACCAACTCCCCCTTCTCATAATGCTGAGTTATCTAAGGCCAGATCTAATGAGCCTTACAAGAGAACTTATGCAGACAAGAGGAACTGTTTTCACTGTGGCTTGGTTGGTCACGTTTTTGTGAACTGTCCTTCTTAGAATCAAGGGAAACGGCCTGTTGTTTCACAACCATCTGTTATCCCCAGGTCGCCACCAGTGAAACCATCTCCCAAACATCCAAAGCAAAATGTGGTGAAACCACCAGTCAAACCGATGGCAAAGCCTAAGATCATATATGAAGCTAAACCATCTGTTCCAAGAAAGGTAAAGCAACCTGCTGTACCTCGTGTATCTACCTCTGGTAGTACACGTACTGGTGAGAAACCTGTGGCAAGACTCTCTAAGCCACAGAGGAGGAGACGGAACAAGAGGTTGAGAAAGCTTGAACAGCTGACTTCAGTTCAATCAGGTGAAGCTTCCACAAGTTCACCTGCTGTAGTTGAACCAAAGTCTCCTGTTCAGGTTAAGAAACAGAAGAGATCCTGGACTGCCAAATCCAAAACTTCTCAATCTCTTAGTTCTATTTCTTCTAAAGATTCATCAATTTTGAACAGTCATCATGACTTTGAGTTAAAGGAAGTAGTTTATTTTGAAAAGGATGGACGACCCAAGACCACAATGGCTTGGGTCTCCAAAACTAACTAGTTCTTTTGTGACTCGTGCAGGGACGTCCTAAGGGTACTATCTCTAACCGCTAGTATGTAGATAGTGGATGTTTCAGGCACATGACAGGAAACATGGCCCTGCTTCAAGACGTTAAACCATTCAGAGGCGGCTATGTGGCCTTTTCCGGAGAAAAAGGTGGCAGCATCACGTGTCAAGGCGTGGTTTCGAACGGTTGTGTCAACTTTGACAATGTCAACTTCTGTGAGCAGCTGAAGCATAACCTGTTGAGTGTCTCCCAAATGTGTGATAAGGAGTACTCGGTGATGTTTGACAAGTCAGAATGCCTGATTCTCAAACCCGGTTTTGAAGTTCCAGAAGATTGGATCCTGATGAGAGCGCCAAGAACAAACGACACTTATCAGATCGATATGAGCGTGGCAACAACCACCTCATCAGTTTCTACTTGTTTGCTTACCAAAGCGACAGAGCTCGACTCCATCTTGTGGCATAGGAAACTCAGACATCTTTCGTATCGTAAAACGAATCATCTTATCCGAAACGGTCTGGTAACCGGGGTTCCTAAGCTGAGATTTACCGTTGCAGATGACTGTATGCCTTGTAAAAAGGGCAAACAACAACGGAAGTCTCACAAGCCCAAGCTCCAAAACTCTATTGATACCCATTTGGAGCTATTACACATGGATCTGTTTGGCCCCATAAGTATCAGGAGTATTAGAGGTAAGTCGTTCTGTCTAGTAGTAACAGATGATTTCTCACGTTTTTCTTGGGTGCTTTTTTTAGGAACTAAGGACGAGACTGCTGATATTCTTCAATATTTGATCCTTAACTTGGAATCTCTTTGCAAGCTGAAAGTTAGAAGAATTAGGAGTGACAACGGAACTGAGTTCAAGAATAATTTGATAGAGCTTTTCTGTCTCAAGAAAGGGATCCGTCACGAATTCAGCGCGCCGTACACGCCTCAGCAGAATGGAGTTGTTGAACGGAAGAACAGAACACTGATTGAGACTGCAAGGACTATGCTGTCGGATGCCAAGCTTCCTGTCACTTTCTGGGCAGAAGCCGTTAATACAGCTTGTCACGTCTTAAACAGAGTTTTGGTTATGAAGAGGCACAACAAGACTTGTTACGAGTTGATCAACAATCGACTTCCCAATCTTGATTTCCTAGTTCCTTTTGGTAGTCCTTGTTCCTTGTTGCTATAGTACAAAGACCGCCAGTCTAAGAGTTATGCAAAAGCAGTGGAAGGCATCTTCTTAGGATACGTTGCCAACTCGCCTTGCAAGAGAGTGTACAACATAGGAACTCATACTGTCGAGGAATGGTTTGAAGTGGACTGAGTAAACACAGCATTCAACCTAAACCAACAGGTCCAGCTTGGGGTTTTGATTATGATGCGCTATTCAAGTCATTCAATCTTCCTGATATATCTGCAGATGACGCCGCAAATGTTTATGAATTATTGGGTGGCGGCAATCACTCCAGTTTCTCTACTCGTGCCACTGTACCGATTATAACTCCTGATTCCAATGCTGCATCTACATCCGAAACTCATGACAGTGATAACAGTGAAGATGTTCTTGTTGTTGGAGATGATGCTCAAGCCAATCCTAACAAAACTGTAGGAAATGAAGCTCCAGCTGATCCAATTAACATTGAATCTTCTCCCTCTGGAACACAGGAAATGGGGAAGTTAAGCACGAATCTAGATCCAGAAATTCAGGAACCAATTGTACCGGAGACGAGAGTGCATAGGAATCATCCAATCAACAACATTATTGGTGATCCTTATGCTGGCGTTCAGACTCGTCATCGAACCATCACTGAGAACACCAGTCTTTATACAGAGATACTTGACACTGGTGTCATGGAAACATGTCTGCATGCTGCATTCGTGTCCCAGTTAGAGCCAAAGAATGTGAAGGAGGCTCTCACTGACAACTGCTGGATTGAGGCGATGCAAGATGAATTGTCTCAATTCCAAAAGTTGCACGTGTGGGATTTGGTTGACTTGCCAAAAGGGTTTCAGCCAATTGGAACCTGATGGGTGTTCAAGTGCAAGACAGATGATCGTCATGTTGTTGTGAAGAACAAAGCAAGATTGGTTGTTCAGGGTTTTTATCAGCAAGAGGGCTTGGATTACACGGAAGTATATGCCCCAGTTGCTAGAATTGAGGCCATTCGACTGTTCTTGGCTTATGCCACATATGTCGGCTTCAAGGTCTATCAACTTGATGTGAAGAGTGCTTTCCTTTATGGTAAAGTTCATGAAGAAGTCTATGTCACTCAGCCTCCCAGTTTTGAAGATCCGCATAATATCAATAAAGTGTATAAGCTCGACAAAGCACTTTATGGTCTTCATCAAGCACCGCGGGAATGGTATGAGACATTATCTAAGCATTTACTGTCTAATGGTTTCGACCGTGGACAGATTGACTCGACTCTTTTCATTAGGAAAGTAGGAGGTGACATTCTTCTTGTACAAGTATATGTCGACGACATCATTTTTGGGTCTACCAATGAAGGGATGTGTAGGGAATTCGAGCAGGTGATGAAATCCAAATTTGAAATGAGTAATATGGGTCAATTGTCGTTCTTCCTGGGTCTGCAAGTCAGTCAAAGAGAGGATGACATTTATCTACATCAAACTAAGTATGTGCAGGACATCTTATCAAAATACAAGATGAATGATAGCAGTACTTATGGAACACCTATCCCAGTCAATCAAGGTCTGCATCCTGACAAAGATGGAAAGGATGTGGACAACATATTGTACCGTGGGATGATCGAATCACTTATGTATCTCACAGCTTCAAGACCCGATATAATGTTTGCTGTGTGCTTGTGCTCAAGGTTTCAGTCTCAACCGAAGGAGTCACATATGATAGCCGTGAAGAGAATTTTCAGATACCTGAAAGGGAAACCCCGATTAGGTCTTTGGTACTCTAAGCAGCAGTCATTCGACTTCAAAGCCTACACTGATTCAGATTATGGCGGGTTTAACATTGACAGAAAGTCAACTTCTGGTGGATGTCAATTCTTAGGAGACAGACTGGTCTCCTGGCAGTGCAAGAAGCAGTCAACGATTTCTGTCTCAACTTGTGAAGCAGAATACATTGCTGCGGCGAGCGGTTGTTCTCAGATAATGTGGATTCAGCAGCAATTGAGAGACTACGGCTTGAATTTCACTGGAACTCCTCTATTCATTGACAACAATGCCACCATGTCCATCACAAATAACCCGGTGAAACATTCCAAAACTAAACACATAGAGATTCGCCATCATTTCATCCGTGATTGTGCTGAAAAGCACTTAATCGAACTTGTAAAAGTTCACACGGATGACAATCTTGCTGACCTTTTCTCAAAGGCATTTGATCGATCCCGTTTTGAGCATCTTGTCAACTTGATAGGAATGTTCAATCCTGAGTGAAAACTAAGTTTTCTTAACTCAATTCAATTCATGGAAGTTAAAATTTTAATTCTTTAAAATTTTCTGTATAGTTCTTTTAGTTTTTAAAATATTTTACAAAAAAAAAATCAAAAACAAAATAGAAAATGGAGAAAATTTCAAAGTTAACTTGAGAAAAGAGGAAATGATAGTACATCAGAAATGATCTAAACACCATAGACTGCTCATATGAGAAATGATTGTGTCATGTTTACTTAATTGTTTAAATTATTATGTTTTTAATCTGTTTATTTACAAGTAATTTGAATTGTCAATAGGCTGTATGCGTCTTTGAATCACTAGTAGTGTGGAAACTAAATCTAAATTACAACTGTGAATTGAACCCATGTTTACAAGTGTGTGTGCGTAAAAGAATAGAAAAGATCATTATCAGATAAAGGATGTTAGATTTTGGCAATAATTTTCTTTTAAGATCAGTTTCGGGTTATGTCGTTAGCACAATTAATGCGGTTCATCTCACTGACCATACTCACAAGTATGCAAGGAGAGATCGAATCAAGACATGTCTATGCATTAACCTTTGAGCATGTTTTCACCCTTGAATCACTCCTGATTCATTGAAATCAAATCCAAATAAAAGTTGGATCCCCTTACCTGATGATCAAACCCCATGTCTATTATCCTGAATCATCATTCCGATATTCAAAGAAGAAAATCACATGAAACCAAGACAAATGAATCACTCGATTCTGAATCTTATGATTCCCGATAATCCTTATGGATTCTGCTTGATTTTTCCTGTGCTAATAGATGTAGCTTCATTCTGAAAATCTAGAAAATCATTGGGAAAATCTTAGATGTCTTGAGATGGTGCAAGTTAAAATAGCATTTCAGTGGGGTACACGTTGTATATCTTATAATTATTACCTTAATACACAAGAACATGATACAAAGATGCGTATAGTTTCAAATCTTATAATATTGTCAACTTGAATTACTTGTTTATATGCTTATTACGTATGAATAAAGAGTAATCCATGATATGATCCCATATTCTTTGATGTTTATATTGTATCATTTTTGCTAAAAGATAGCCTGATATGATCCTCTGCTCGTGTCTTTGATCAAAATCAGTTTGTGTGAATACTTGTATATATCTATCTAGAAAAGAACAAAAAGATTTTAAGTTTATGCATTGTTCAAGGTTAATCAGAAAAAGCCAAAAATATTTTATGTTTAACCTTCATGAATTGTATTTGAATCCTCGTGCTTGAATATTCTTATCTTGTTCGTTCATTGATTTGAAAAATCTTCATAATTCTGAGTTGGAAATTTGCGCACTTAAGGGCTGTGCGTACTTGATAAGTTCGCACGAAGTAAGCCTTGCGTACTTAACAAGTACGCAAGAGTAAAGCTTGCGCACTTGTAAATGCGCAAGAGTAAATCTTGCGCACTTGTAAGTACGCAAGAGTTAACTCGTGCGCACTTAACAAGTACGCACGACCGATGAGTGATGGGTATAAAAATGACACTTAGAACTTTTTCTGAGTTTCACGCTGTCAAACCTAAGAGTTTCCCTCTGCAATTTTCTACTCAAAATCGATTGTGTCTAAACCATCTTTTCGTCCCGTCTATACTTTCATCATCTCATTACATCGCATTGGTGAGAATTTAGACCGATTCCATCCATAAAATCGTGACATTCTACCTATTTGTGACTTAGAAAACTTTAGGTTAAAATCTTGAATTTTTGGGTAAAATTTGGGGTTGTTTGGCTAACTTATTGTGTGTTTCATGCAAATAGGAACCTTAATCGATTCTCTAATCACCCTTTGATCCTCGATTCGAGCCGTCGGTTGAAGCTTACTCGACAGTGGGTCGGTGACTGTGTTAGGTCAAAAATTAGTGAAATGTTGGTAGTTTGTGGTGCTGATAATGGTCCCATAGGTTAGCATCATTGATTCCGACCTAGTGGCGACCTAATCGACCCGTTTTTTGAACGATCAATCAACTTCTAAATTTTGTTCTTAAGTGTTGTTCTTGCGCACTTAACAAGTACGCAAGAAGCAATTCCTGCGTACTTGTTAAGTACGCAAGAAGAAAAAACTGCGCACTTGCTAAGTGCTCAGCACCAACACTTAGAAACTTTTCTAAGTCTGAAATTTTTGTTCAATGAGTAACTACTATACCATGTCATGTTTGTTCATTTCCAGCAACATACGTTATTTTGATTATGTATTCTGTGTGTTTCTGCAGACTATGGCTCGGGCATTCACTAATGAATTCAACTTGTTAGCGAACACTCAACCTGAGTGGAAAGGGGCAGCTTTGCAATATCGGCAGATCGTTGATTTTTTGAACCGATCAAGAATAAGTTATGCAATCTCAGGTGACCCAACAGTCTCAAGACCTTACCTCGAGCAACTCTGGGAGACGGCAGAGCACGACTGCACGGTATCCCCTAATGTCATAAGGGCTACCGTTGATGGTCGGGCTATTGATTTCTCTGAGGATACAATAAGAAGGGTCCTGCAGTTCGGAGACCTCGCTACCGACCGACATCCTATCCAGATTACTATGTGGATGGGTGTTGGATGCATAGAATGGGATATGTCAGAGCGAGGGACTATGCTTCTTATAAAAAGATGTGGGTGTTGGATCAATGGCGTTATTTTGCCCACATCATTATCGTGTGCATCTCGTCAAGAAAAGCGGGAAAAATGCCATGGGTCATGACCTTGCAGCAGCCATGGTGGGCTTGTCTCTTAATAGGGGCTAAAACTTCTCTCGCTACATCTTCAAAGCAATCAATGATCAGATCAATACAGCAGAGAAGTTTAGGTTCCTATTGTACCCGAGGTTTGTGCAACTATTGATTGATGATGCATTGCCAAACCTACGTGCTATCGGGGAGAGACTGCAAGTAAAACGGGTGGACAAGAGAGTATTTGCTCAGTTTCTAAAGCCAGGCAGTGTAGATCCTACCCCTGTGCATACTGAACTCTTTGGCCACCTGCTTAATGAAGCATATGTCGCGCCAGAAGATTGGAATTGGTATAGTCCCAATTCGGCACTAGAGATGAGTGATGATTCTGATGAACAACAAGAAGTAATGAATGAAAGTGATGGAGGTGATGACGAAGGTGGTGATGGTGGTACTGAGGAATCCGATTCAGAAGCAACAGAATCAGATTCTTCTGATTCTGATGACGCACCATCCCAGACACACCCGAGGAAATCGACACAGGTAACCCTGCCTGCGTCGTCTTCTAAAAGAAAGCGACAAAGCTCGAGCAGCGAATATGAGCCAACATCTGACTCTGACGCTGCTCTACAAAGACAAAGGAGAGAGAAAGCCAATAAGAAGAGGGGCGATAGGCAAAAGGTTGCTATCCCCAGGGTTGTAAAGATCCCGAGTGTGCAGCAAGTACAAGCTGCGGCTGCCAGTCCAAGGTCAGAATCTAGCCCACCATCACAACAACTGTACAGAAGGAGGAGAAGGCTACTAGTACAAGGTAATGTAGCAGTCACGACAGTCACAGAGGAGATTCTTGTGACGGTGACCCTCCCTACTCCAACCGTCCAGGTGACAGTGACTACTCCACTTCTCACGGAGTCAGTCACCATCACCCCAACCATAACACCCACTCCCATCATTACATCCCCACTCCCACATCACACCACTGAGCTGTCAGGTCAACCCTTCAACTATGGTGATTTCTCACAAGGGTTAGACTTTGACACAATCTTCTCCTCCCCCATCCATAATGTTGAAGCCTCATCATCTAGGCATTCTGATCCGTATGAAGCAAGGATCAATGTCTTAGAGACCCAAGTTGGTGGAATGTTGAAGACCATTCAAAAGTCAAAGGAGGAGTCTGATGCTCAACAAGCACAGATCAATTCCCTGGCCGATGAAGTTAGGATTCTCCACAGCCAGAGAACAGGGACAAATGAGCAACTGAAGAATGTTATGGCACAGAACGAGCTGCTAATGAAAACCAATGAAATGATTCTAGGCCACAGAACTTCACTTGAGCTAAGGATGGATTTACAGAAAAAGAGCAAGAAGCGATGGTCAATTTAGTTGAAGAACTGACCAAGAAGCATGCTGCTCAGGGGGAGAAAGAGAAGGAGAAAGAGAAAGAAAAGAGAAAGAGAAAGGGAAAGAAAATAAATCCACTGGTGCTGAGCCTTGTCATCAAGTCGACTTGACTAAGGATGATGATAAAGACAAGGATCCTGAAGCCGGTCCTAGTGGAGGTGAGCACCAAGCTTTGGCGATTGTGCCCATCTCTTCTATTCCAATGGCTGAGGGGGACTCTACTCAGCAAGAGGGTGGTGATACCTCTGGTGGTGGTGGTGATAAAGGGAAGTCAGTGGCTGAAGTACTTAAGGACTTATCTGATGATGAGATCCTATATCTAGAGCCTGACTATTCTAAAGAAGCACAGATCGATGCTC
Organism: Smallanthus sonchifolius; assembly: GCA_023525975.1. Lineage (NCBI taxonomy): Eukaryota > Viridiplantae > Streptophyta > Magnoliopsida > Asterales > Asteraceae > Smallanthus > Smallanthus sonchifolius. The sequence goes on from CM042025.1 coordinate 72,435,142, forward strand.
TCGTCAATCTAGAAGAAGGAAAGATCGACTCTGGTGATGACTGGAATGATGAAGATGAGGACGTGGTAATAGAGATTCCCAAGGGCGACGGGGAAGGAGAGTACAAGTTAGAGGATGGTGAGATCTTTGAAGTACCATCGCTCGAATCTCTGCTCGAAACAGGCTCAGTTGACATGGCAAGTAATGTTGAAGCTATAACTGAAGCCTCCCTAGTCGACCCTACACCTGTGGACCCCGAGGAACCAAAAGATAAAGACATGCCTTCTACATCATCTAAGGGTCCAGCTCCCATGTGGCAAAAGACGTCCATCACAGACAATCACGGAGCTACATGTATGATCTTGGCCGTTAGGTTCGAGGAGGACAAGCAACTGTTCGCCATCAAAAGATCGGGGGGGTCAATACTTGAAACCAACCAGTGAGGCGTTCAACTCTTTGCCCAAGTACGACCTTGTGAACCTCGCAAACCGCGACCTGCTGAGTCACTCGAGTCATGCAGTAGAAATGGGTTTGAAGGTAACACTACAGCGGGAAGCAAGATCAGGGAAATTCGAATACTTCAAGCCTCAAGTGCCCAGAAGAGTTAAGGATAAGCACGCTGTACATCCTGTGACTAAGAAGCACATAAAGAGATTGTTATACAAGCTAGTGCAATGTGAAACTAAGATTCCCCTGAGCAAGTTACCTCAGGATATTCTTGGTGACATGTGGTACGTTGATCCAAAAACGGGCGAGGCTGTGGTTATGGGTAAGGGTAAGTCAGCAAGTGGAAACATGGTGCCAAAGGAAGTGATCAGGATATTTGATGAAGTCTGCTTCATCAACTTTTCTGTGAACGATCTGGAGGTACTAGCAGACAAGTACTGCATCCACATTGACGAATGGACAAAGCTTCTTTCTACCAAATACGGCAAGTTGATCAAGTTCTGCCTTGATTACAAAAAGAAGATGGAAGCTAAGGAGCCAGTGCTGTGAAGACTGAAGATTGAAGACTGAAGACGATGAAGATCCCGAGCTGTTGTCAAGGGGGAGTTTGTTGATGCACTTTCCTGTGACAACACTCTGGATAGAGTCTTAGTTTGTATTTCTAATGTCTGTAATTTGTCTTTGTATGTAAGAGTCGTTATGTAATAGTTTATCGAGTTGTATTTACTTTTACATAATGTATGTTGCATTTCTTCCAATTGTTTTGCGCACTTACATGTGCGCAGGAGAAAGCTCCTGCGTACTTAGCAAGTACGGAGGAAGACCCATGCGTACTTGCTAAGTACGCAAGAGCATTTGGTCCTGCGCACTTGCTAAGTGCGCAGGCATCAGGTCTGTATAAATAGGTTTGGTTCACAGAGGACAAGTACGCAGTACTCATATCTTAGACGAACTCAGTTTGTCAAGTACGTAATTTGTAATCTCTCTGTAACCATCGAGTGTTTATAATAGAAAGAGCTTTTATTGTGACTCTCGTGTTTTGGTTTAATTTGTTTTAGTTAGACTCTCCGCCTAGTCACGGGTATTCCGCACCCGGTCCGACTAGTAGACCACTTGCATGCAACGATCCGACACACATGAAGGGACCTACAATCGAAACTAGTTGTTTCTGGATTTTGTTTCTTCTATCGAAACTAGAAGTTTCGGGCAAGTCTTTTTCTATCAAAACTAGGAGTTTCGGTTAGCATCTTCATTATCGAAACTAATTGTTTCGATCAACCTTGTTCACCCGAAACTAGCTACTGTTTGATTTTAATTTTCTGAGTTATGGCATCTTCAAGCAACAATGAATATCCCAGAGGAAACAAACCACCTATCTTGGTGTCTACTAGAGACTTTGATGATTGGACCAAGAAAATGAAGACTTTCTTTCTGTTCCATGACCATACTCTTTTGTAGTCAATCACTGATGGTCCACACGAGCCAGTTACTACCACTGCAGATGTTCAGCGTCCCAAGCTTGTGTCTGAATATGTTGAAAAGGATATTTCCTTAATTGCAAGAGATAACAAGGATTATGGATGTGTTTAACATATTTGCTGAGTATACTACTATAAAAGATCTTTAGGTTGCTTTATGTACAAGGTATGAGGGAAGTGCTGAGGCCAGAGAAAGCAAGAGGGATTTGATTAAGAAGAAATATGAGATGTTTAGTAGTGTCCCTGGAGAACCCATGTCTGAATTGATCAACCAATTCTCAAGCATTGCCTCTAAGTTGAAGGTTTTGGGAACTGAGTATCCCAATGTAGAGTTAAATAAGAAGCTGCTTGATTCACTGCCCGAGGAATGGAAAATGTATCGGATTATGATCAAGAAAACTGAAAAGCTAAGTGACTTGTCACAGCAAGAACTCTACAGCATTCTGGAGTCTTATGAGTTGGAGATAAAAAAAGGGTGCAGTCACTCTAGGTAATCAGTCCAGAAACACAGCTCTTCTTGCTGGTCAAGGTTCCTCCACTTCATCCAACAAAACTACAATTGCATATTTTCAAACTGATGTCCTAGCTTCAATTTCTGGAGTTCAGCCTACTACTTCATCCACCTCTTAGAAGCCAACCACTATGATACCCGATGAATATCTGCCTATCATAACTGCTTCATGTCGTGCTATGATGCACTGATTTCTGGAAACCTGACACCGGTCAGCTTTTAACCTGATGACTTGGAGCAGATCAACCCGGATGATTTGGAAAAGATAGATATTGATTGGTGTATGGCTATGCTGACTCTGAGGGCCAAAAGATTCATCAAGAGGACTGGGATGGATAGATTTAAGCAAGGAAAGACTCTAGGGTTTGACATCAAAAAGGTAAGATGCTACAACTGTGACCAGCTAGGTCACTTTGCTAGGAATTGCAAGGAGCAATCATCAAAGAAGCAGCATGAAAAGAACAACTCATCTGGAAAGAAAGCGCCATATCTCCTAAATCTACTACACCTTCTAGCTCAACAGCTCTGGTCTGTCAAGCTGATGGACACTATCATTGGGGAGATCAAGAAGGGGAGGCAGCTGACAAGGCACTGATGGTAGACATTGAAGAAAAGGATAAATGTGTCATGATTGAACCAGCTGAGGATCTCACCGACGTACCAGCTGAGGTAATGTCTAAGCTTTGTAATGCTAAATCTTGTTTAAATGAGATTCAGAAATATAGATTCATCAACCAGGCCTTGGTCGATGAACGTGATCACATAAAGGTGATGTATGATTCTGTGGCTAAAAATGAGAAATTATAGTTAAAGAAAATTCATGATATTTCTAGAGAAAACCGATCTTTGATTATACAACTTACTACACAAAAGAATAAATAATCAAATTTTAACTGAAAAACTTCAAAAGGCTGAAAAGGAAAATTTTCAAGTTGAACACATGGGTATGGATCAGAAAATTTTATTCGGAATCTTTGAAAACCAGATTCATAAAAAGGTCACAGAAGGCATTGGGTATAACTCACACCCACCACCTTATTCCAAATCTGGTAGATTCGCTGATATGCTAGCTCATCATGTTCCCACACCCTTTGTTTGCAAGTTATCTGATGATGATTAATATTAAAACTTCAGATTCTGACAGTTTTGCTTCCTATGCAGAATCAAATTTTGTAGGTTCCAAAGATGATTGTGATGAGAGTTCTAGTGATGGAAATGTTTTAAATAAACTTGATTCGGATGAATGTAATAATATGTCCATGTCAAAACCAGATATTTGTGAACATGTTGAAAATTTGTATTTTGGTCCTATGCCTTTTGAGCATGACAGTTTGAGAAATGACCTTTCTAAGTTTAAGAATGCTTTACCTTTCATTCCTAAATCTGTTAATGCTATGAGTTGTATTGTAAATTTTAAAAGTAAAGGAGTTGTTGTGACTGACATTCCACAAGAAACAATGAGTAATCTGGAATTTTTCAGATTTAAAGGAAGATCAAAGTCTTCAAGAAAGAAATATTGAAGAACGAGTTGCCTCTAGTTCTGATGCCTCAACATCATAATCATCTTCATCATCCTGTGATGATTATTATCAGGCTAAGCCGACATGTGATAAAGTTTGTTTTAGTTGTGGTGAATCTAATCATGTTTTCAAGACATAAATTGTCTACATATCATTTCAAAGAAGAATATGTACCATCTGTTATTCAAAATTCAGTCGATTGTGCTTCAAATGTTTTCTCTAAATCACAACATAGTAGAACTTTACGACGTAAAAGGATTAAAAATGCTAAAAATTGGTCGAAAATGATTTGTAAAATTAAGAATAATGATCTTTTTGAGAATACATTAAAGGAGGACTCTGACTATGATTTCCGAAATGCATCTTGTAAAATTAAAACGTTCCAAGTTAGCAATGATTTGGGTACCAATGTCTAAATGATTCATTTTGTGTAGGGGCAATCGAGGAGGACTGGAGACAATATCTGGCTTGTCGACAGTGGTTGCTCAAGACATATGACTGGTCATTTTTCTTTGTTGCAAAATTATCATCCAATTGACGGAGATTTTGTCGCCTTTGCAGGCAATCCAAGATGAGGAAAGATTAAAGGACAAGTAACTGTGTCCAATGGTGTAAATCGCTTGGAGAATGTCAACTTCATCCCATAGCTGAAGTATAATCTGATGAGTGTGTCCCAGATTTGTGATAAAGACTTTTGTGCCCTCTTCAACTACAGAGAATGTTTGATTCTGAAGCCTAGTGTGGTTATTCCCAAAGACCTAATCTTCATGCGTGCTCCTCGAAGATTCAATACATACAGTCTGTATATGAATAATCTATCAGGAGTCGAATCCTGCTTTCTCTCAAAAGCTTCAGAAGATGAGTCCTTTCTTTGGCACAAAAGATTAGGACACGTGAATTTCAAGACTATGAACCGCCTTGTTCGAGGAAACCTGGTCACCGGTTTACCTCTAAAAGACTTCTCACCCGTGGAACATTGTCTTTCTTGTTCCAAGGGAAAGCAACACAAATCTTCTCACAAACCCAAAACCACTAATTCCAATGACTCTCCCCTTCAATTGCTTCACTTGGATCTCTTCGGTCCCGTTAGTGTCATGAGTCATGGAAGGAAATCTTACTGCTTGGTGGTAACCGATGACTTCTCTTGGTTTACTTGGGTATTCTTCCTGGAAAAGAAAGATGAGACGCCAGAAACTTTGAATATTCACCTACTAGAAATCGAGAATATGTTCAATCTAAGTGTGAAGACTATTCGCAGTGATCATGGCACAGAGTTCAAGAATGACATTCTAGATTCTTTCTTTGAAAGTAAAGGTATATCTCGGCAGTTAAGTGCACCTCGTACACCACAACAAAATGGTGTAGCTGAACGAAGAAATCGTACATTGATAGAAGCAGCAAGGACTATGATCGTTGATTCAAAGCTTCCTGTCACGTTTTGGGATGAGGCATTCAATACCACATATTTTGTGCAAAATCGAGTTCTCATCACCAAAAGTTGCAAGACACCTTATGAAATTATGTACAAGCGCTAGCCTGTTATTGATTTCTTCAAGAAGTTTGGGTGTGTTTGCAAAATGCTGAATACTTCTGATCAGTTGAACAAGTTTGAAGCCAAAGCGGATGAGTGTTATTTCATCAGATATTTCTTTAACCAAAGAGCTTTTCGTGTTTACAACAAGAGACAAAAGATTGTGCTGGAATCCAATGATATCAACTGTCATGAAAGCAATCATACGGACGCAGGGGACGGTTCTGATTGGCTTTTTGATGTCAATTCTTTGTTTAAATCATTTAATCTTCCTGATTTCACTAACATATCTATCTTTGATAATCCTCTTATGTCTTTGAATATCCTAGGTACCTCTACTGCTTCAAGCTCCTCTTCATCAAGTTAGCATATAGATGTTCCTCCTACAATAGCTAATGCTGAATCCACTCAGGATTCTTCGGACTATGTGGCAACAAGTGAAACTATTGAGGAAGAAACTCCTCCAATAGTGGATGTTGCTCCACAATCATCTACTGAAGGTCCTATTGATGATGAATCTGACCTTTCTAACAATAACATTACCAATCTGAATGAGCACTTGGAAGAGGATGAGATTCCACAGTTAAGAATTCACAAGGATCATCCTACAGAAAACATAATTGGTCCACTCAATGTAGGAGTCCGAACTCGTAGTGCCACCGAAGCAATGAATGACGGTCTCTTCTCTTGCTTCATATCTCAAGTTGAACCTAAGAATATCAAAGCTACACTGCTTGAGAACAGTTGGGTAGAGGCTATGCAGGAAGAATTGCAACAGTTCAACAAGTTACATGTATGGAATCTGGTGGATCTTCCAAAGAACAAAGTCCAAATTAGAACTCGTTGGGTATTTCGTAACAAGAAGTATGAAGGAAGAATAGTAGTTCGAAATAAAGCCTGCTTGGTTGTTCAGGGGTTTTATCAAGAAGAAGGGATTCACTTTGAGGACGTCTTTACACCAGTGGCTCGCTTAGAAGCCATTAGAATGTTTCTCGCCTATGCAGCCTACATGGACTTCACAGTTCATCAAATGGATGTCAAAAGCGCATTTCTGTATGGAAAGGTTCAAGAGGAAGTTTATGTCAAGCAGCCACCGGGTTTCATTGATGAAAACGATCCTAACAGAGTTTACAAACTTGACAAGGCATTGTACGGTCTCCATCAAGCACCTCGTGCATGGTATGAGATGTTATCTAAGCATCTACTTGATAATGGTTTCACACGAGGGGCAATTGACCAACTTTGTTCAAACGAAAGGATGGTGCGGATACCATCTTGGGGCAAATCTATGTTGATGATATCATTTTCGGATCTACAAATCCACGGTTGTGTAAAGAGTTCAAAGAAGTGATGCGTTCTAAGATTGAAATGAGCTCTATAGGAGAAATGCAGTTCTTTCTTGGTTTGCAAGTAGACCAATTTGAGTCAGGAATTCTTATACATCAAGAAAAATATGTCAAAGAAATTCTAACCAAGTTCAAAATGACTGAGTCTCATCCTTACAAGACTCCCGTGGAAGTTAGACACTGTTTGTCTCCTGATTTGGATGGTGAAAGCGTTGATCAGAACCTCTATCGCTCTATGATAGGATCTCTCATGTATCTCACTGCTAGCAGACTAGACATCATGTTCGCAGTATGCTTGTGTGCACGCTTTCAGGCTAATCCTAAACTTTCTCATTTAATTGCTGTCAAAGGTATTTTAAGATATTTGAAGTACAAGCCAAAACTTGGGCTTTGGTATCCCAAAAATAACTTGTTTGACATTTTGGTTTATTCAGATTCATACTACGGTTGATGCAACTTAAACTGAAAATCCACTTCTGAGGGTTGTCAGTTCCTTGGCAACCGCCTTGTTTCCTGGTAATGTAAGAAACAAACCACTGTTTCCCAATCCACAGCCGAAGTCGAATACATTGCCACAGCCCTTTGTTGATCCCAAGTGAGGTGGATCCACCATTAAATGCTTGATTACGGGATCACCTTCCATGAAACCCCCATCCCATGTGACAAAACCGCGGTTCCCCATATCACTAAAAATCCCGTTCAACATTCATAAACCAAACACATTGAGATCAAACATCACTTCATCCGTGACTGTGGTGAAAAGAAACATATCAAAATTGTTGAAGTGAAAACCGACAAGCAAACCGCCGACATCTTTACAAAAGCATTTGATTTTGCCTGATTTTAGAAATTGGTGGAGATTCTCGGCATGATCAACTTTCATTAATCCTTGTGCATATTGTCTTTTCTATTTAAACTTGTTAATCGGGAAGATTTCCAAAAAGATTTTATTTTTCTGCATAGTTTTTTTCTTTATCAGTTTTTTTTTAAAGCAAAACTTTTGGGGGAGAAATTGGAATTTGTAGTTAGTAAGAAAAAGATTTGCTTTGTATAGTCAAAAAGAATATAATATATTCGATGTGTTTATTGTTTGCTTAAGAAAAACTCACAATAAGTATCATGTTTTGTTTTAGGAAAATCGGATCCGACCTTGTGAGAAATGATAGAGTCTGATCACACTTCTTGAACATGGAATGGACTATAAACGATGGTGCTTGCTGAGGTATAGCCGGTAGGCCCAACATACGGTTATAACTTTTTAGTAGTGTGAATATCTAATTCTCAATCGTACACGTGTGTTTGAACCCATTTTTTTGAAACATCTAACCCATTTTAAGCTAAGAAAATTGATTCAATCAGATATAGGCTTACGTGTTGGATTCTGATTCATGCGCCAGGTGACCGTCAAAGTAACGAGAGTTACCGCCGATGACCCCGTCTGTTTTGCTTATGCAAAGATCTCGACAGTTCATCTTTTTCCCATCCACTTGGATGATTTGGCCCCATCTGTTTTGCTTACGCAAATATCTCACGTTGGATCTTTTCCAAGGCTAAGTGTTTACATCTTTTATTGTTTTTACTTTTATTTTTCATTATAAATTTCTTAATCTTCCTTATAGCTTGTTTAAATTATGTACATATGAGAGTTTTCCTTTGTTTCTGATCAAGTATCTCATGTCACCCGAAACAACATTCCAACCGAAACTACTCAAACCGCCTGAAACTACCTCCCACCCGAAACTACTTTGCCCAATTGAAATTAGTAGTTTCGACAGGGGCATTTTGGTCTTTTGTCAAGCTCAAATTAAATGACTTCATAATATCGGCTCCTTCTCATGCTCATTCTCACTTGCACTCATAGAAATCATTCTCACCTTCGTTTTCACACACAATAGCTTGAATCTGAGCGGTCTAAGTTTGTGATTTCAGAGTACCTCATCTGATTCCCCGTCGTCATCTCTAGCACGTACTGTTGATCTTGTTTGATTAAGTGCAGAGTCAAGTGTTTGAAACTAGGGTTTCAATTTTGAACGTTTTACAACTGAAACTTCATTGTTACGGATGTTTGGGGTTTAAATCTTGTTTATAAACTCACCATTGTTGATATCTCATTCTTCTATTGTTTAATTTTGCAGATTACCTCAAAACTCTTGGTAAGAAGGAGTTTCGACACCTCACAGGCTTCCTTTACTATTATTTTATTTATGTTTATATTTATATATAGTTTTAACTTAGCTTTTTTTTACATATTGATTGCTTGTATACCTGTTTAGGGTTTGGGCATCGAAACTAGTTGTTTTGATAAAAAGGGTGTTTTTGTTTTAAAATTTTGAACAGGTTTCTATCGAAACTAGTTGTTTTGTTACCCAATGCTGCTCGAAACTTTCTAATTTCGACCAAGTCTCTTTGTCCGAAACTATGTAGTTTCGATATGGTTTCTTCACCCGAAACTAGTAGTTTCAGTCAGGCTTTTCTGAAAATTTTCCTAAGTGTTGGACTGATTTTTGAAATTTTTTGCTTTTGTACAGATATGGATCTTTTATTTGTTAAGAGGCACAATGTCTATGCTGTCTTGAATACTACTTACCCCAAGAATGCAGATTTCATACATGTTCTAAACTTCTTAGCCAACTCCAACATCAGCTTTGCTATAAGCTACAACCTGCCAGTATTTGAAACAACTATAAAGCAATTCTGGAATACTGCAACGACAGTCATTGACATTGTGGAGCATATACGGGTTGCAATTCATAATCAAGAAGTACTACTTTCTGAGGATACTGTTAGAGAGGTGCTTACTGAGGTATAACCGGTAGGTCCAACATACGTATCATGTTTATTCACTGCTTGTCTATCAGAAAAGGTGGTTTTGATTCAGCTAATTCCATGGTGGCATCTGCAGTTTTGGGGTTGATTAAAGGAAGGTATTACAACTTCTTTGGACTGGTTTTCGGGCAGTTAAAGGAAAACATGACTAGAGGGGTTAAGGAAAAGTTCTTAGTCTATCCTAGGTTTCTTCAGATAATTATCAATCACCTTCATCCTAACCTGCAACAAGATGGCCATGTATTCGTCTTTGATCATATGACAGCCAAAAACCTAAGCTACATGAAAAATTGAAGCAAAAGAACCAACAGAGTGATTGCTGATATTCCTCTGTTTGGTCACATTTTGGGTGAAGTAGAAGATGAAGTTCCTGACGTAGATCCACAACTGCAAGTTGAATCATCATCTGAAGAAGAAGAAGAAGTAGAGCAGGTTCAAGGGAACCAAGAGGCTGAGCAAAATATAGACCAAGAAATGGAGCAACCAGTTCAAGAAGCTCAGTTTATAGACCAAGAAATAGAAAATCTGGATCCTTTGGATTTCCAAGTACATGATGTAAACATAGAAGTTGAAGCACATGTTGATACTGAAGTTCAAGGTAATGTGGAAGTTGAAGCTGATTCAAGTGAAACCTTGGACGAAGGTATTTATCGTACAAAGTATGATCAGTCGGATTATGAGTTCGAAGATGAGGAGCAGACTGAGCCTCATGCATCCTCCTCCAAGAGACAAGCTGATTCTGAGTCCGACTACGAATTAGAAGAACCCCTATCAAAGAAAATCAAGACAGGGTTGGAGTCTTTGACCACATCATTAGAATCGCTTTATGAAACTTCAGAACACCTAACACCCATTCATTCACCTATCCATGTTCCACCACCATCACCACAACCATCTCCACAAAATGCACCTCTTCCCACACCACATGCATCCCCTGCCCATGAAACATCACCTTCTGTACCAAGAGTAAAGACCTTAAGCTTGGAGGCCAGGAAGCTACAGAAAGAAGTAACAAAAAGAGATGAAGTAATAGAAAGCTTAAAGACAGAATTGAGTGAGTGCAAAGTAGAAATTAAAGATCTTAAACTGGAAGTTGGAGGTATGCATACCCAACTAGATGTTCAGTAGACTCAACTTGAAACTCAACAGAAGTTAATCTCTCAACAACAACATGATGTTAAAGCTCTATCTGACATTGTTGAGCAACTCAAAGCTTCTTTGCTTAAGTCTTCACAAGAGGAGCCTGCTTCCACAGCTCAGGGAGAGACTAAATCTACAGCTGCTATGGTAGTAAAAGTAGAAGAATCTGAACTTGATCTCCCATCAGACAGTGAAAGGAGAGCTGCCAGGGGAAGAGGAAAAGGAAAAAAATCAAATGTTGCGGTTGTATTTCTTGATGAAGAAGAAGTTGGATCAGATCATGAGTTGGATGAACTACTAAAGCAAGTTGATGACTTTGGAATAATTGAAGATTATCCTGAAATTATTATATTAGGTGAAGAACATGGAGATAAGCGCAAGTATTTCACATAAGAGGGAAATTAGGTTGATGCTCCATCAGATAATGAGCTAAAGGATCAGAATGTCACAGTGACCTTTGTTGAGCCTGTAAACACTGCTGGGCCAATAGACACAACTGAAGAAGCTCCAACAGCAACACCAATATCCAGGCCTCAAATCCTAGAAGGTCTTGGTTCAAAGAAATACAAGCTCAGGAACCACCAACGCACTATGAGTGGTTTGCTGAGTATCAAGAGTTAAAAAGGCCACCAGTCGGGTGGAAGTACGATAAAAAACGTTCACTTTTCATAGTCAGAAGATACAAAGGAGGAGTGGAGCACTTCAAGTCTCCTCATGACTTCAGCTCCCTCCCTAAATATGACTTAAGAGCCCTTGCTAAGCTACCTCTACAAAACCCTGGAAATGTGGGCATTGCAAGAGATTTTGAGACCTTCTTTAGAAATCAGACCTTCAATGATTTCAGGTACATGACCACTACTAAACCAAGAAGAGTTATCTCTAATACTAGGATTCATCCCAGAACTCAAAGGACTTGGGTAAGCCTTCGGTACAAGCCGGCAGAAACTGTCAAATCCATCATACTGCCATGATCAGTACCAGTCCAGCTTCAGAATTTTAGAAAATGGTTTTACATCTCCACCATTGGTAGTGTAGTGATTGAATGTGAAGGAATGGAAGGCATTCATATTTTCAAACCTATGGAGCTGTTAAAATTTCAACATGAGGATCATGAAGTGTTATTCAACAACCCTATCAAGATCTTTGATGGAGATAATGAAGTTGATGCCAAGGCATATCAAAGGGTGGTGACTATTAATGCAAAACCTCACCTTCAGAAACCAAGTCAAGAGCCAACTGCTTAGAGAGAGTTGAAGACATTGATGCAGCAGCTTAGGGGGAGATTGTAGAGTCTTGTATTTTTATAAGTTGTTGTCATCAATATATTTTTGAACAATATTAGTATAGTTTATTTACTTGTAATTTCTTTTGATGTAATTTCCTGCTTTTATTCTAAGTCTTGGCCATCGAAACTACTTAGTTTCGATTGAGGTTTATTCAATTGAAACTAGTAGTTTCGATAGATGGGAAGTTTCGATAGGTTGTTTCACACTTGTAAATGCTCTCCCGAAACTAGTAGTTTCGGTGAGCATAGTTTCGATGCCTATCAGCTTCCTATAAATAGCCTAGTTTGAGAATGTTTAGGGTGTGGATAGCGGCTGTAACCCTGAAATTCTCTCTTTCAGAGTTTTTTCTGAATCAATACATATTTAGAGTTATTTCATCTGTTGTTCTTATAATTTCATATCATACTTGTGTTTATTCCTATGTGGTTTTCCTGTTTATCTTCACTAACTCTTTTTCTACCCTCTGTTTCACCACCATACACACATATTCCGCCTGTGTGTGTGTAATCGATCTTTTGAGTGACTTTCGGTTGAAATCTGGACCTACAAGTTGCCTAATCGGGTTAATTTGGGTGGCTAGGGTTTCGGGTTATGCAATTAGGGAGGAAGGAGGGTTTGGGTTAATTGGTTTTAAAGATTAAACACCCGATCCATTGTCAAGGCATCATGCCCAGTCCAGCGGTTATGTGTGTGTGGCTCCTCAAGGGAGACCCGGGTTCGATCCCGGGCAGCCCCTGTTTTATTCTAACCCATTTTTTTCCAGCCTTAAACATTATTTTTATAAATCTTTTAAAACCTAGATCATTTTTATAAGATTAAGTTACATAACTATCAAGTAAAACTATGTTACCTATTAGTATAAGGGTTAGAACCTAATAAATTATAATTAATTAATATTTTCATTTTAAACAAATTATTTATTTAAAAACCTTAGTTTATAAATTACAAATAGAATATAATTTTAATCATTTTATAAACTCAGTTATCTAGCAATTCAAATTGCTTTATAATCTTTTACATAACTCATTTTTGTAAAACATTTAAAAAAAGAAATAAAAAACATATTTCATACATTTTAACTAATAAATATTTATTTAAATTAGAACTTTACATTTCAAAATTTTGATATTAGTTATTTACGTCGTTAAACTAATTATTATTTAAACCTTGGTTTAAATACTAAATAATTAGGCCATTAATTTCTTTTGAAACACTTTTGTTCATAATAACTAAATTAAATAAATAAAAGGTTTTTATTTATTTATTCAATTGCCCATTTATTCAAACCTATTATTTTTTATTTATTTATTTTTTTATTCATTTATTTATACATTTATTTGCCTATTATAAACAAAAGTACATAAACTGGTTATTCATATATACACATACTCAATTATTTACAAAACAAATGAAACTATATGTTCATGCATACATACTTTTTACAAGGGATTTCATAAACAACATTTGAAACTCAAACAAGTACACCCTTACTTAACCAAGTCCACACCCAATTCCCTTGTACATTAGGACTCTCCTTTTTGTTATTTATACACCCCATTGATACAATTATACTATTCAATCATAGGGTAACCTTGTGGTTACTTAGTCTCTTGTGAAAAAACTTGTTCGTGTGATCTCCAAACTACCTATCACATGTGAGTTTACATAGCGCCCCTTTTACATTTTTGGGGTGGAACATGATTTCATTGAAACTATTTGCAATTCATACAATTCTACATTATGAACATGTGTGCAAACTTGTGCCTTATGCTTGAGCACTATGAGTTTAAACTACAATTACATACATTAGTGCAAGCGCAATCATTAACTCTATACAAGCCGACGGTAACAATGATAGATCTATTGTGTCTGAAAATCCCACCCATGTAGGGTGATTGTTTCCGACATTACATTAGGATAACATTGAGTGTTATGCCATGCAGTCACAAGGTTTGATTGTACGCCCCAGTTTTAACTATAGTGGTTCTCTATAATTGCCTTATTAAACCATGCTTCATATGAATTGTACATAACATTTGGAAACTATGTGAGGTGTCAAAACCTATGTATGCTCACCAACTATTTTTAGTTGACCTTGTTTTCATCATGTTTCAGGTGCAAACATCTGAGGTCATATGCAAGATGCTACATATAGGATTTGGACTTAGTTGAATAATGAATTTGAACATTTTGATGTATTTGATTTTTGGTTGAGTGATTGAACTTATGTAATGAAATCTTGGTTTAATTTCATATATGAAACTTTAGTTTGATCATGTGCTTATGAAAAATCTACATGTCCCACCCCGACGTATTCCGCCGTCGGTTGGGGTGTGAGAAGTTGGTTTGAGACATCAAACTTAAACACTTTTTATTCTTATTAAAAGAGTGATTAGACTTTGTTCACCGAGAGGGGGTGCAACAATGGGATCATGTATAAAGACGTGCCGTTCCCAACGTGAGTTCACCAACTATTCGTTTCATAACAAGCTCGTATAAATATGTACGATCTTATTAATATTAACCAAGCTTTGGCTTATCAAAATCAGTTTGTATAAAGATGTACAAGTTTCAAGAGAAGTTTGATTAATTTTTTTTTATGGTCTTACACTTTAAAATCAAGAACACTCATAAGTGTAAAGACTAAATGAAGTAATAATAAAAAGTCCATCATGAAGATAGTTTTAAGAAAGAATGACTAAAGAACATAAACATACCATTAGATTAATAAGTTAAAAATTAACATACACCAAACTTCATCTTCTCCCAAGCAATACAAAGAGTTTAGCCATGAATGGCCATACGAACTACCATAATGCTGAGTTTCGTAGGCTCCCCTATTGCGAACAAAGCGGAAGAGCCTCTCTACAACTACTCTAAACTAAAACTACGCAATCTATAAGTGTGTATTCTTCTCTGGAATGGTGTGGTAAGGCGTGTGGAATGAAGAACTCAAGCCATCTATTTTTAGGCCTCAAAATGAGTAATGCACGGCCCTACATTGGTTTGCACGGGCGTGCAATCGCCCAGGGAATGAAAAGGTACACATGGCAGAGTACGAGAAAGGTTGGGGATCAAGGAGGAGCAATGCACGCCCGTGCATTTGGATGCACGGCCGTGCATCTCTCTCCTGCTCCTTTTTTTGTCTTTTAGCTGCTTGTTTGACTGGTGTTAACCTTGGATGACCTCTTAGGGGTCAAAGCTCGGGTATGATCCTTCCAAAAGCTTGATTTCTTGATGTTTTTGAGTAGTTTTTGCTTTGTTTATCTCGGGACATCATTTATCCTACAACTGTGAATCATAAACTTTTTAAGTATCAATTGTAAGGTTTTCATTCAGTTAGCATCATAATATGGGGATTATTATGAATGTAAAACATGTATAAATTATGACATATCAGCGCCTAAGGGAAGACCTCGACGTAACACCTGACAAGACACCGAGACAACACAATCCATGACATCCGCAGAGATATCACAACTAGTAGCTCAACAGTTGGCCGATGCACTGGCACAAAGCGAAGCTAACCGGAACACTGGATCCGAAGCGGATCAAGAAATGTCGGTAACGGCAACGATGGGGTTGGCAGAGATTGTAGTGGAACTAGGAACACCAATGTAAGCGGTAGTGGTACTAACAGAACTGGAAATGGATCCGGAACTACATTGGGTAATACAAACGATCACGATGTCCCAGACATAGAAGTCAATGTTTCTGATTATATCCTAACTTGATAACCCTATCAATTCAGGAATCAACGCCACTCCAAGCGGCTGCACCTACAAGGACTTCATGAATTGCAAACCTCATCACTTTAATGAAACAGAATGAGCCATAGGACTTGTGAGATGGATCAAAAAGATAGAGTCTTTCATCAACATAAGTAACTGTGCAAACGACTGTAGGGTCAAGTATGTGACCTGCACCTTCCAAGACCAAGCTCTCACTTGGTGGAATTCATAAGTCCAGACTTTAATCATGGATGTTGCTTATCAAATGCCATGGGACAATTTCAAGCAATTATTGAAGGAGAAGTACTACCCAAGGAATGAGATTCAAAAGCATGAGGAGGAATTCTGGAACTTATCAATGGTTGGAGCTGAGTTGGTAACCTACACTACCCGATTTCATGTACTAGCCCGATTGGTCCCACATATGGTCACCCTGGAGATTCAAAGGATAAAAAGGTACATCTAGGGACTTGCACTCCAAATCAAAAGTAGGGTGACATCATCCAAGCCTACCACCATTGAAAGTGCTATAAGGTTAGCACATGACTTGACAGATCAGGCGGTTCGGACAGGAACTCTGGTAAAAAGGGGATCTTATGAAAAGAGGTTCAGTGGAAAAAGGAAATGGGATAATAATGGAGGAAGAAACACAGGACACCAAGCCCCCAAGAATTAAGACATTGTGAAGGCCTACACTGCGAGCTCGACAATAAAGAAGCCATATGTCGGGAACAACCCCAAATGAAACAAGTGCGGTTACCGTCATATGGGCACTTGTGAAAACTATTCCTGCGCCAAATGCAAGAGGCCAGGACATGTGGCCATGTATTGTAAGGATGTCACCCCTGCAGCAACCCCTGGTACCGACCGAGCCTGTTTTGAATGTGGAGTTATGGTTCAATTCAAGAAAGATTACCCGAAGTTAAGGAATCAGGGTACGAACTAAGCTCGCGGAAGGGCTTTTGTGATTGGAGCTGGAGAAGCTCGCCAGGATCCCAACATTGTAATTGGAACGTTCCTTGTTAATAATCATTACGCGTCCATACTATTTGACATGGGAGCCGATAGAAGTTTTGTTTCAACCGACTTTAGCCCGATAATTAACATCAAACCGACTAAATTGGTCGGTAATTATACAATAGAGTTAGTTAATGGGAAGCTAATAGAAACCAGAGAGATAATCCAGGGATGTACCCTGAATTTAAACGACCATCCCTTTACCATAGACTTATTACATGTAAAATTGGGATGTTTCGACATTGTGGTTGATATGGATTGGATATCCAAAAATCTGGTAGAGATTGTGTGTAGAGAAAATTTGGTTCGTATTCCACTCCCAAATGGTGAAACACTTACGATCCAAGGAGAAAGGTGTGGAACCACATTGCAAATCATCAATTGCATTAAAGTCGAAAGTACCTGAAAAAGGGATACCATGCAATTTTAGCTCACGTAACGGAAAAGAAGTCAGAGGAGAAATGACTTGAAGACATACCGGTCATTTGAGACCATCCGGAAGTATTCTCTGAAGACTTACCCGGACTTTCGCCACCCAGGCAAGTGGAGTTTCGAATTGACCTGGTGTCTGGAGCGGCACCAATCGCACGATCACCATATCGGTTAGCGCCTTTAGAAATGCAAGAACTATCCAACCAGTTACAGGAATTGATGGATAAAGGATTCATATGACCGAGTTTCTCACCAAGGGGAGCTCCAGTCCTGTTTGTGTAGAAGAAGGACGGAACCTTCAGAATATGTTTTGATTATCGAGAATTAAACAAGCTGACCGTCAAGAACGGATATCCACTCCCAAAGATTAACGACTTGTTTGATCAGTTACAAGGATATAGCTTCTACTCAAAGATAGAACTACGTTCAGGATACCATCAACTAAGATTACAAGAAGATGACGTCCGAAAAACAGCATTCAGGACTCGTTACGGTCACTATGAGTTCCTGGTAATGCCACTTGGTTTGACCTACGCACCAGCACTATTCATGGATTTCAAGAATAGAGTCTGCATGCCTTACTTAGATAAATTCATGATTGTGTTTATTGATGATATCCTCATATACTCACGAAGTAAGGAGGAGCATGAACAACATTTGGATATCATCTTGGAACTACTTAGAAATGAGAAACTATACGCCAAATTTTCGAAATGCGAATTTCGGATTCAGGAAGAACATTTCCTTGATTACGTGATCAACGACAAAGGCATACACGTGGATCCATCTAAGATCGAAGCAATCAAGAAATGGGAAACACCCAGAACTCAAACTGAGGTGCAACAATTCCTAGGTCTAGCTGGCTATTATAGACACTTTATCGAAATTTTTTCCAAAATTTCCTTGCCCTTGACATCCTTGACTCAAAAAGAAATGAAGTTCGATTGGAGTGACAAACAAGAATCTGCATTCCAACTACTAAAACAGAAGTTGTGTTATGCACCTATCATATCCCTTCCAGAAGGAACCGATGGATTTGTGGTGCATTGCGATGCAACACACCAAGGTCTTGGCTGTGTCTTAATGCAAAAAGAGAAAGGCATCGTGTACGCATCCCGTCAAATCAATATACATGAGAAGAATTACATTATCCATGACCTAGAACTGGGAGCGGTCATGTTTGCTCTTAAAATTTGGATACATTACCTCTACGGTACAAAATGCACCATTTCTACCAATCATACGAGTCTCCAAAACATCTTCGAAAAGAAAGAGTTAAACATGAGACAACGAAGGTGGGTAGAGCTATTGAACGACTACGACTGTGACATTCGTTACCATCCCTGTAAAGCAAACGTCGTAGCCGTTGCATTAAGAAGGAAAGAAAGAATAAAGAATCTTCGAGTGCGAGCATCAGGAATGATGATTCACGCGAGCCTCACCGCTCAATTACGTAATACCCAAAAAGAAGCACTCAAGGAAGAAAACTTGAAGGACGAATCCTTATGAGGAATAGATCAACAATTCGAAATAAAGTCCGACGAAGCCTGATACTTCATGAATCGAATTTGGGTACCACATTTTGGGAACTTAATAGAATTCGTGTTAGATGAAGCACATAAATCCAGGTATTCGATTCACCCAGGATCTGAAAAAATGTATAAGGATCTCAAGTAGTTGTACTGGTGGCCCAACATGAAAGCAAACATTGCTACCTACGTAAGCAAATGCTTAACTTGTTCCAAGGTTAAAGCAGAATACCAAAAGCCATCAGGACTCTTACAACAACCTGAGATACCACAATGGAAGTGGGAACAGATCTTTATGGATTTTATCACTAAGTTACCAAAGACACCCAGTGGTTACGACACTATTTGGGTAATTGTCGACCGATTAACAAAGTCTGCACATTTCCTGCCAATCAAAGAGACGGATAAAACGGAAAAATTGACTAGAGTTTATGTAAAGGAAGTCATCTCAAGACACGGAGAGCCAATCTCCATCATCTCGGATAGAGATAGTCGTTTCACTTCAAGGTTTTGGAAAACGTTACCTAAAGCGTTGGGTACGCGCTTGGACATGAGCACTTCTTATCAGCCACAAATGGATGGTCAAAGTGAAAGGACTATCAAAACCCTTGAAGATATGCTCAGAGCATGTGCGATAGACTTTGGAAAGGATTGGGATACTCACCTACCCCTAGCTGAATTTTCTTATAATAACAACTATCAAACCAGTATTAAAGCTGCACAATTTGAAGCACTATATGGTCGAAAGTGTCGATCACCCTTATGTTGGGTAGAGGTTGGTGACAGCCAACTCACCGGCCCTAGAATCATTCAGGAAAGGGCCGATAAGATCTTCAAGATCTAGGAAAGAATCAAGGCCGCCAGAGACCATCAAAAGAGCTATGCTGACATAAGACGTAAACCCTTGGAATTCCAAGTCGGAGACAATGTACTCTTAAAATTCTCACCTTGGAAAGGGATCATTAGATTTGGGAAACGAGGAAATCTCAACCCCCGATACATCGAACCATTCAAGAGCTTATCAAGAGTAGGCCCTGTGGCCTACCAAATTAAACTACCTCAGGAATTAAGTGGTGTACATGACACATTTCATGTGTCAAACCTAAAAAAGTGTCTATCAGATGGGACACTTTTCATACCACTTGAGGAGATTCAAATCTATGACAAACTCCACTTTCTGGAACAACCGGTGGAAATCATGGACCGGGAAATTAAGAGACTTAAACGAAGCCTCATTCCCATTGTGAAAGTCCGATGGAACTCTAGGCGAGGGCCAGAGTTTACTTGGGAACACGAGGACCAAATGAAACATAAATACCCTGCTCTATTTGAGGAACTCCCAACAACAAGCAACGCTAGCTAAATTTCAGGACGAAATTCTCTTAACACGGGGAGAATGTGACACCCGATAATTTCAGGTCAAAATCAATACTGAGTTTTAAACATAATTATGAATTAAAAAAACACAATAGACTGAATTGTAATAAATTAGGTCACACTACGTAAAACAAAGTCCACTTTACTTTATATGTTGGTAATTTAGAGAATTACCTGATAACACGCACATAGTTACCCGACAATTACCGACGTTGGCGATAGTTTTGTACTAACTATTTATTTTTGTACTAGAAAGTATGTAAAATTATATGACTAATAAATGTCATACTATGTGAACCCGATTTACACATTTAGTAATCTAAACATAAACGTCTCGTTAAAAACCCTACACAAACCCTAGTATTTGTAAAACTTATACAATTTATGAAAACTGACTCATACCTTAACCACTTAAAACAAATCCTAATCGGGTATTATTTAAACGGGTATACTACCAAGATCATTTAGCATTAAGATCACCACCACCACCCTAGCTACCACCCTACCCCCCTCACCACCCCTCTCTCCCCTCTCCCTCTCCCACCTTACGGCCGAAACCCACAAGGGGGCCTCCCCTCCCTTGTCCCCTCTTACACTAGCACCAACACAAATGTTCCATGAGCAAGGATGTCCCCTTTTAGACATGACATCCCCCCTAAGACATATGAACCAAGGGGTATTGCACAATCTATGGACTATAAGAACAAGCCTTGAGCTATCCAAACCTCACACAACTCTTCCACCCTCAAAAGAACCAAACAACTCCTTCTCTCCCTCTCCCTTACATTCGTTGGCCACAAACCCCCCGTCCATTGTTTACGACATTACACCAACACACACACTCTTGTTCTCCCATCCCCTTTGCGATGGCAACACATCCCCACCCCCCTTCATCTTGTTCACGGCTCCACCTCAATACCCATGTACACCATATTTATATCCTAGTCTCTAATGATCAAGACTCGTGAAGTAATCTTAGGTGTTAACAAGTGTTCGTGTCAAAGTTACTGGTCTCCAGCCGCCTCCACCACCTTATCCTTGCTTGTTTACATGAGCACTCGAAGTACTATTGTTTTCCTAACATTATGCAAGTATTGGTTAGCATGCTCACCCATAAAATGATGGCCACTTAATACAAAAAGTTAATGATTTTTAAAAAATAAACAAGTCCACATTATGTAAACAAGATATGTAATCTTGCATGGATTCATGGCTATGCATGCATAGCACTATTATTCGGATGTAATACATATAAACTTATGAGTTTTTAACATTATAAAAACTTAACAAATTTAGTTAGTTGAAACATCTACATATAATAACGAACACACAAATGATATTATTAGTTGATTTCATTATGATTTTATGTGACATAGATTATTAACTTATAATTTATATCAAGTTTTAAAAACTTGTTAAGAAAGCTATTAATTAACATGCAAGGGTTTTATTAGAAGCATATAGTTTATGATTTTATTAAATATTAATAATTGTCTTGTAAACTAGAAACTCTTTAAAATATATATATAAACCAAGGTTTATAAAAAAAATACATATGACTATTTTAAGGAAATATTCTGGTGAAATATTATTAAATGAAGGATTGTCTTGATATTTAGAGTTATTATGCAATTTGTTCTATTAACTATATATATATATATATATATATATATATATATATATATATATATATATATATATATGTATGTATATGTATATATAAAAATATATGTTTTGATCATAGGTCGGAGACCGACGATCAAATAAAATATGACAACTATTTTTTTATGCATGGAAATAAATAATATTTTTGGATAAGAATAACATACACAAATATGCACACATGTACCAAAATATATATAAATGTATATACACATAATACGTGGAGTAAAACCTAAAAGCGGGAATTATTTATTATATTTGAGGAAAATCATTAAAACATTTTATTGTTACTTAAAGGAAAATGTTAAGTCCCTAACGAATTTTTAATAACCGATTATTTATCAAAACATCACAGTAGGTATAAAAATACATGGAACCTTTTGAAACGATTGATTGCATGCTTTATTTATATTTATTTTCAATAAATATATATATATATATATGGGAAATCAACTTATGTCACCAACGGTCGCCGGGTTAACACGTCTTTAACAACAACACATGAGACATAAACGAGTTAAGATGGGTGAATGGTTATATGACCAATTTGTATATAGACTTACTACATAGACCTTAAGTTGTCTTAATCATGTTAGGGCACGAATGGGTCAAGACTTACTTGGACTTTGCTACATACACGCCTCACGGCCGAGGTGAGTCTTCACGACCCTACTTTTACTTTGATTTAAACGATTTCTAAACATATGGGGGAGAATACATAGCTTATATTTTTTATACGAGTATATAAATGTATTGTTTCATGAGTATTTACTGTCATATTATGTCCCTGGGAATACTATAACCGTTAGCTAGTTTAGAAGTGGAATTCATGAATAGATCTATTTGGGTTGACACCCCCACCTGTGGTTAGTCGCTCTAACCTTGATTGGAGGTCAAAACAAGTGCATACTGTCCATACATACTCACAATGTTTCATGACAGAACATTGGGTGAGGCACATAAACTTACATAGTCAAGTGTCGGTTATGGTAGTTCATGGTAACAAGGCACATACATAAGTGTTGTTTGATCAACAATGCTAAACATATTAGAAATCTCGTAGTCCAAAGGAAACATACTTTGCCACTTACTTAAACATGTGAACTCACCAACTTTATGTTGACATTTTATCATGTATTTCTTAGGGAACTAACACACTATTTGGGGAGCACACGTAGGAAATAAGGCACACGGTGTCACCATGCATATCATAGCTTTTGGAGTTTTATCGTTATTGTCTATAGCGTTAGGCTATAACTGTAAAACTTGTTGTTTAAATTTGATGTTACCGTTAGGGTAACTAAGTGATAGCGTGTTTTAGTGTATATAAAAAAATATATATATAAATACGTCCCTTGTAATGGCTCCAAAAACTTGATGCCAAATACGAGGGACATAATATATATCTTTAATAATGTTCGGTTTAGAGTTACATAAAATCAGGTTTTAAATTTATAAATTAAAATGATAAATACTTAAACTAAACGCACACACAATATGCAAGTGTACCTATCGTAGTGTAGCATAGTCTGGGTAAGAACCAAGTATCGAACCATGGACACAGATTCCTTACTCAACCCTCGCTATTGTCTGAATAGGATAATAAGTTGGAAAATGGGTTTTGTTTAAAAGAAAAATAAAAAGGGTAAGAAATGAACTAAGAAATGTTATCTCATTTAAGATGCCACTCTAGTTGTTATCCCCTGTTAATTAGTGTTATAATTAAATTAAGGTTGGTCATAGTTACTAGTACTAACCCTTTCGATAGGGGAGTTAGTATTTCATAACGGAGCAGTGGATATGGTCGGCAAACTATTCCAAATGAATCTCGGGACCCTGAACGGCGTCTCAAGTCCGCAGGTTATCTTGTGATTCATTATTCGGACTAAGATTATCTAATGACTGACGGACGTCATGTCTTGTAACTTCTTTCGGTAAGTCGGAATGTACGACTTCCTCCAAAGGTACTTTATGAATGCTCGGACCAAACAATTTATGTTACTAAAATAGTTGTCTTTACTTATAATATTATTTTAAATAAATAAGACTTTCATTCTCAAGACTAAACCCCATGGCTGCCGCTAGAAGGCCTTTGCAAGCCGACACAAGTAAAGAAATACCGACACAAACCGCAAGGTCTAGTTAGGACTCGAACGACTCGTTGAATACCCAAACCTCCATTCAACCCATAATATTAAATCTATACTAACCGGGCCCTTGGTAGCACCAAGATTTGTATATAGACCGTATGAACTCGGATAAGCTTCCCAAACAAGAAGTCTTGCTTCAGTAACTCACAAGATTTAAGATTATTGGATTGGTTTAAAGATCACGTATTCTTGTTTTTTAAGATAAATCATAGTAAAGACTTTAAAAACATAACTTACTAAAAATACTTCATTAATTAATTTAAGTTCAACCAACCTGAGCAACGCAAGAGAACTAGCCATGAATGACCATACAAGTGACTCCACTAACCCTTAGACAATTTGTGGAAGTGTTCCAACACAAAGGGAGAGTGGGTATAGGTTCCCTCTTTCTTACTCGAACGAGAAGAATCATTTCATATTACAAGACTTAGAAAAGTAAAATAAACAAAGAAAAGCTACAACGGACCAAAACCGAGAGAGTTTCGGCTCTAGCAGAGTGTTATGGCCTTCACAACTCATGGTCATGGACACCTAAAACACTAGAATTAGCTTGTTATTTATAGGCTAAGATTTTGGCAATGCATGGTTGTGCATTGGATTGCACGGGCATGCAAAGTACCCTTTTCTTTCACGTGCGGAATCTGGCAGCTTTAAGGAGTGCAGGGAGCCAAAATATGGATTGCATGATCATGCATGGCAATGCACGACCTTGCATTTCCATATTTTGGTCCCTGGTGACTTTTTGACCACCTGGTTTGTCCTTCTGCGTCCGGTTTCGTTCAATTGACTTTCAAATGATGATTTCTCCTTGATTTTTGAGTGATTTCTTCATGTTTTTGCATATCCAAGTCAATTATCCTGTTGTGACACAAATGGATGGATTGAGTATCAATTATTATCATATTATCTCTAATTGTGATGAATTCGGGGGATAATTATGCGTGCAAAACATGTATAATTTACGTCATATCATAACACCCCACAATTTAACTTTGCTTATCCTCAAGCAAACTTATGCATGATTATACCCATAGAAGTAAGATATTGAGTTAACGTTGATCTATAGCTTTTTTCCCAAATGGTTAAACACCCTTCATAAAAACAATGATTTGATGATTACACCTTTCGAGTGTTTCTCCACAATAGGGTAGCAAGCCCAACATACTTGATGGAACTATTATTATGCACAAAATTACAGTCTCACAAATGTTCACTCAACACTCGAGTTAAATATACGGATAATGTATGTCAAAAGGAACACTCAATGCTATAAATAATGCTTTCATAATCATAGGCTTGTATAGAAATAAAATCTCCACCAATTGACATAAAATATGTGCATAAATCAAGATGGTTTTGTAAAGGGTTGTAATGATTGGCTTAGGGTTAGGGTAGGAAGTATTTAGGAAAAGTGGCTAAATGTTGAAAACCTGGCTTGGCTTTATGATGGAAAAGTAATTAAACTATTACTTAACTTAGATTAGACAGTGTGACTAATCTAAGGACTCTTTTAAGGTCATATTGTCAAGACCAAATCCCTTCTTCAAGAACGTCAACTTCTTCTTGTCTTTGAAATAATCATTGCTATCAATTTCCCATGAATCGTTCGGCTGTTTCTTCCTAATACATTCACTTTGATAAGATTTGCATACTCCAATTTTTTTAGTAAGTTTGATTCTCTTTTGATGAGATTTCTTCAATATCTTTGGGCGGTTATGAAGTTCTTTTTGTTACCCCTTTTTCTTTTTCATAATAATTCTTCTTTTCATACTACTTGAATGAGTTTCATTCTTCGAAGATAAGATGAATCCATAAACGTCTAGCGGGTGATTACTCTTTAAATCACAGCCAAGTCGATTTTCAACTAAAAGGAGTAAAGATAAAAAGGCTAATTTTTCGGGTTTATGGGTGTGAAATATGGGTTTTAGAAACGAACAAGGTTTAGGCTCAAAGGGGCTAACTAAGGCATAATGTTTAGGGTAGGTAAAAGAGAAGGAAAAAGGCTAAAGAGAGTTGGTTAATCCTAATGCCTCAATCATTTTTATGCATTCTTTTATTCCATGATCTTGAAATGTATATTATATACATGTTATAACATGCGGAGCAATAACTAGCAAACACTCTATCAAATGAAATGAGCATGTGGAATATTTAATGATTAACGACGTCAAAAACTTGATGTGTTATGTAATAATGCTCGGATAGGCTCAAATTCTCACATGAAACGGAAGATAGGGGTATAAAAGTAAACATGTGCATAAACTTATTTCTTTCTTTCTATTGTGCTTACTAATCTTCCCTATTTGTTTCCTTGATTCACTTCAACGGTATTTCAAATTGCTGTGTTTATAAGCTTGTTTATGTCAAATGATTTTTAAGACTTTTGCTTTAAGATTATTTTTGAAAATGTTTTTGTTACTTCTATACATAAATTTTGATTCAATGAATTGGGTAGTTGTTACTCATGCAATTGTAATACTTATGACAAGATTAGGCTGTCAATTTTATCAACGGGGTCCCACCCCACACTTAGTTGCTGACAGTATGATTGTATGCAATATGATATGTGTCATGAAGAATAAGAGTTTGGTGAAACTGATACTCCCCTGATGAGACGTCATTATCATGTGTGTGAACGATCCTCATCAATGCCTAGATTGTATTTCCAGGCAGGATCCAAAATCTATATCACCTGTAATGCTATGCAATGCTCAAAATATAAAGTAAGAACTAGAAATAAAAATAGTTAACTAATATTCGCCTAATAAAGCAGTCGAAAGGGTGGTGGTGGTGGTGCCACCGTATCAACGGTTACCGAGGTAACCGGTAAAAAAAACTGTAATGTCAATGTCCAACACTAGACAATGTAACCACAAATGTCAACAAGCAAACACAAATGTCAAGAACCACAAATTTCAAAGACGAAAGGAGGAGAGAGCTACTACCGATATGGCGGGCGAGGCCACTGCTGGTATAGGCCAGGAGGCTGCTGATGTGGCTGGTGAGCATATGGATCCGGTAGATGATCGTGAAAGTCGTTCTGCATGCTAGTCATAGTGTCTCAAAATTGACCCATTCGGATCATCAAATTCAGCATCGTGGGATCGGCAGTAGTATGGTACATACCTGGGCATTGATGCCCCAGTTGCCCAAATGGTGCTCCCTCATCCTCTGACTCTTCAACTTCACCAGTCCAAATATTTCCCCGATGGCCTACTAATCGGTACACCCCATTGAACTTCTTCCTCATATGCATGTTGATCAATACTTGGGTGTCAACAAGTTGAATCGGTGTGTCCATCTCTGTAAGTATTCCGAGGTGCATAGGGGACAAGACACCTTGGTATGAGGCAAGGTGAGTAATGTACGGTCCACCAAAGATATGGTTGTTGGAACAGTAGCCAGTAGCTCTAGTAAAGAACTTGGCCAAGCTGTATGCCAAGTTGCAAGGAACCCCTTCAATCAAGCAGTGTAGGTGGAGAAGATCTCTAATGGATAATACACATGTGCTGTCTTTTCTTCCCCCGATAGAAAGAACAATGCAACGGTGCAGGTATCTGTGAAGAGGATCTAATCTTAGTACTCTTTTGGCTATGTTGGTCAAATGGCCCAGACCCGATCCTACTCCAAAATGCTATTGCTTCTCCATCTGCAAACTCCCCTTTGTTGTCAGTAAAGACTAGTTCAGTAATCTCCCGGTGCCTATATAACCCCATCTTTATCCCAAACTGTGCCAAGGACAACACACACCAATGTTTAGCCATCCTGAAACGCACACAGTCATGCATTTCCATACTTACCACCGGCCTATCAAAATGAAAAGATGCCAAAAACTCGAGAGTGAGTTCATAATAGGTGGTTTCCCTGATGGCGAAGAATCTTTGCCATGGTTTTGTGATCAAAGGTACTGCACTGTCTAACAGATTCATTTCTTCTAGAGTTGGGTAGCAAATGGTTTTGTGTGCCCCGAAGGTTTGTCTTAGTAATGCAGGTAGAGTCTCATAAGCAAGGACCTCGATAGCATCATCGGGGTCAAAAATAATCCATGGGGGCAGGTCTTGTGGTCCCTCTGGCATAGGTTGTGGATGAAAAGGTGGAGGAGGTGATGGTGGAGTCTATGGTGAGCCACACATTTGAGCAGACGAGGATGAACCCGTCCTAGAACCTGATCGAGTATTTCTCCTTTTTCGTCCCTATTGTCTGGAAGACTCAGCCATGTCCTAAACAATCACCATTAAAGGAGTTATTACATATAAGCAAGAGTGATTCAACATATATATTTCAACGGCGCCAAAAACTTGATAGGATGTAAAGTACAATGCATATTGGTGCCAAAAACTTGGTAGGAGCCATGTTTTTATAAAAATATATATGTATATAATTTTTGGACCACACAAGGGAAACACAAATTTGTGCATGGTTATGTTTCTCGAGTCCTAAAATTGTCAATTGTAATTAATCAAACAAGGCGTAAATTCAAACGGTACAATATGACTACTAATATAGATGGTCAATATGCTGACTTTTGAAAACTTAAACCCGTCAAAATTATTGAACTAATTCAACTAATCAACAATTTCCCACAAACTATGTTAATACCTAAACGTATTCAAACAAGCATATTTAAACCAAAGTTCAAAACGCACCCCTAGCCCCCATTTGAACAAGATTAGCTCTATTTGGAGCATAAATCACACAAAAAATGATAATGGACAAGTTTACATACCTTGGGGAAGAGATTGGAAGTAAGAATCAAGAGAAACCGTGAGAAATCAGAGGTTTTGGAGTGATTCCGGCAAAAACTGAGGGAGTTCGGAGTTTGGGGTTTTGAGAAAAATGAGTTTTCTACAGTTTTTAACACCAGACACGCACAATCCCCAATGCATGGTCGTGCATTGGGTTGCACGGCCGTGCATCCCCCCTGTTGACCAAGTTAAACTTTGCTTGTCCTCAAGCAAACTCATGCATGATCAGACCCATAACTAAAAACATTACAAAAGTTAAGAGAGCTCCAAGTGGTTTAGAGAAATCATTAGTAGTTGTCTACGTAGGGCATTAGACACCTATGATATGGAATAAGTATTTATGGAGACCTGATTTCTTGAGATTGATCCTGGTTTTATCAAATCTCATTACCGGTAACATTATCACGAATGTCATTCGTAGTTTGGTTTCGATTAAAAAATAGCACATTAAAAATAAGTTACAATATATTTTTAATTAGTAGATTAATAATTTAAATTTTATGAAAGTACTAATTTATTTAAAAATATTAAAATAAATTGATCAAAGGGGAACGTCACCACTAAAATCCCGACTTCACGTTAGAGATACTTACCTCGTTTGTTGAATTCCAATTTCAAAGTATCGAACTTGTCATCATAAAAAATATGGAATAATGTAAAAACTACACACATAGAACCGTTCGAAAACGTTACGCCTATTTTAAATGCTTTCGAATGGCGGCACTTGCATCCATTCATTTCTCTTAACAATAATTCCTTGGTCGCGATCCTTGAAAGTTCCTGCGAAGATAAATTAACAATCACAAGTACCAAAATAAAAACAAAAGTAGTAAGAATAAAAATAAAAATAAAAAGGAAAAATAAAGTAGATATAAAACATAAAAAAAAAAAATAAAGATGAAAATAAAATTAAAAAGGGAAAATAAAGTAGAAATAAAACAAAAGTAAAATGGAAATAAATAGTTAGTACAACGAATTAGATCTTTCGCAAAATTATCGTGTCCCCGGCAACGGAGCCAAAAACTTGATAGCGTGTTTTAGTGTACATAAAAATATATATATAAATACGTCCCCTGTAATGTCTCTAAAAACTTGATGCCAGATACGAGAGACATAATATATATCTTTAATAATGTTCGGTTTAGAGCTACACAAAATAAGGTGTTAAATTTATAAATTAAAATGATAACTACTTCAACTAAACACACACACAATAGGCAAGTGTACCTATCGCAGCATAGCATAGTCTGGGTAAGAACCAAGTATCAAACCATGGACACGGATTCCTTACTCAACCCTCAGTATTGTCAGACTAGGATAATAAGTTGGAAAATGGGTTTTGTTTAAAAGGAAAATAAAAAGGGTAAGAAATGTAATAAGAAATGTTATCTCGTTTAAGATGTTACTCTAGTTGTTATCCAATGTTAATTAGTGTTATAATTAAAGTAAGTTTGGTCATAGTTACTAGTACTAACCCTTTCGATAGGGGAGTTAGCATTTCGTAACGTAACAGTGGATACGGTCGGCCAATTGTTTCTAATGAATCTCGGGACCCTAAACGGAGTCTCAAGTCCGCCGGTTATCTCGTGATTCATTATTCGGACTAAGATTATCCAATGACTGGCGTACATCATGTCTGGTAATTTCTTCCAGAAAGTCGGAATGCACGACTTCCTCCAAAGATACTTTATGAATGCTCGGACCAAACAATTTGTGTTCTTAAAATATTTATCTTTACTTATAATATTATTTTAAATAAATAAGACTTTCATTCTCAAGACCAAACCCCATGGTGTCACACCCCGACCGATGGCGGAATCATCGGGGCGGGACATGTAAGACGGTTCATAGCACATGGTTGACTAAATTGAAATATATTAAAGTCAAATTTGCATTTCAGATAATCCAAGTACAAAACCAAATTCAAACAAGATACATAAAATAACTCATAAAATTCTTGATTTAAATTGCTAAGTCCAAATCCTATGTTGAACACGTCTTGAATCAATCTCACATATTGGGGCCTGAAACATGAATAAAATAAAGTCAATTAAAAAGTTGGTGAGTATAACACAGTTGTATATAGATAGCATATAGATGAAAACAAATCCTTTACATAACATGATAAATAAGGCGTTTATGGGGAGCAGCTATTAGGTAACCAAATGTACAATCAAACAGCATACCATGGGTGGGTTTGTCAAACTCAAAAGATCTATCATTGAAAACCGTCGGCTTGTATAGTTAATGATTGCACATAAGAGCATACAAAGGTTAGCACACCTAGCACTCGGGCACAAAGCTCAAATTTTTGCACACATGTATGTAAATAGGATTTTTGCACTTGTGTTGTTTGTGTAAATGTAAATGTGTAATGTGTAATGAGTATGGAGTTCATGTTCCACCCCAAAAGTGTAAAAGAGTAAAACGGGGTTGTGAATACTCACATGGTATGGAAGTGTAGCTAACAAAGATTATAGATACCAAATATGATTCTCGAAATGCACAATTTAACCTAAAGAGTAATGTGTATTGAATCAAATAGATGCATAAAGTTTAAGTCTAAAATGAAAGTTGAATTTGTGTATAAAACTATTGATTTGTATTTAAAAGTATTGAATAAAATTTATAGAGTTTGAAGTAAAATATTTTTGAAACAATTTGATTAGGTTTGAATTGAATAATTGAATAAATATATAATTATAGTTTATGAAATAATGTGAATATTAATTGTAATTAAGTATAAATAAATAAATGATTTTGATTTAAAATGTAAATTAAATAAATAATCATTATCTCATTTATTTATAAATTTTGTAACTTAATTATTTAAAATATCATTTAAGTATAAGATAATAAATATAAATTAAATTTTCATAAACTTTTAAATAAATTATATTTATGCCAAGATTAAACTTTTAATCCATTTTTAAATACAGAAAACATATTTTTATAAAATCTGAAACATTTACTGATTAAAATATAAAAAATTATAATTCTGTTAAAAGGTTCTGAGTCTCACACGACCGTGCCTCGGAAGGGCATGATCATGCTCAAGCCACGGGCGCGACCGGGTTGATCAACAGGAGCACAATCTAGACAAGTCAACAGGCACGACCGTGCCTTGGCCCGACACGGTCGTGTCTATGATCTTTAGACGCAACAGAGACTAGCCCAGAGGACATGACAAGGTCTGGACAGGAGGCCACGACCGCGCCGCTAGTCGACACGACCGCGCTCTATGAGGCACGGCCGCGCTACATGATTAGCGCGACCGTGTCTATTCCCAATCAGACACGAATTGACAAATGCTTGTATTTTAAACGCTGGAATTTGTTAGGGCTTTTGATTAATGGGTTATTACGAGTCTTTTCATATGACTTAATTGCACGCACATCGCGTTTAAGTAAGGGTTCGATTAAATCATTTTTTTAATAAAGCATGAGTTCTGATTCGGATCGATTTCTATAATGGAAGCCCAAATTGAATAGGGGCTTTCGATACAAATACTGAAATGAATGAATTAAAGGATTCAATTACCCTGAACAGCAGCGAATTGATAAAGAACGGTAGGGAGGAAGTTCCGGCGACGGCAAGACTGGTTTCCGGCGACTTCTGCTGCGGTTCCGAATGCTTCAGCGGCTTCGGATGATTCAGAGATGATTTGGGAAACGATTGACTGGATTGCTTGAGATAATTCTGATCGAAAAAGCTTGAGAGAGTTTTTTCTTGAATTGAGAGAGTTTTTCTTGAATTGTTGAAATGAAACTGAGGCGTTTTGAGAATTTGAAAAAGTGGTAATACAATTGTTAAGGGAAAACAAACGTATGACTGTTACGGATTCGAACGATCGGGCGATTAAAGTTGCAGTTACGTTTCAGCTGTTTCACAGGCGCGACCGTGCCTAAATATGGCACGACCGTGCCTAGGCACCGGGCGCGATAGTTTCAAAGCAGGTCGCGCGACCGTGCCAAAGCACTTGGCGCGACCGTGCTAGGACGAAGCACGACCGTGCTAGACTAGGGTTTCTTGACATTTTTCAACTTTAGTCCTTGGCTTTTCAGGTTCGATGAGTTTGAATAAAATCGTTTCTTGTATAGTGTTTAAATGTATATAACCGAGTAAAATTTGCGAATTTGTATAGAATCATTGCATTTAATTTACGGCGAGAAAATAATGAGACAGTGCACGAGTATTGAATTCGAAATTGCATTATATTGGATTGAAATATGAATACTAAAAATCAGGAATGTTACAGTCTCCCCATGTTGAGAGAATTTCGTCCCGAAATTTAGCTAGAGGAAACAACATTATTAGTAAAAAGATGAGGGTACTTGAGCTTCATTTGGTCTTATCGTTCCCAAGTGAACTCAGGACCACGCTTAGATTCCCAACGAACTTTAACGATAGGAATGCGACTTCGCTTGAGCTGCTTGACTTCACGATCCATAATTCCCACCGGCTTCTCAACGAAGTGCATCGTTTCATCAATGCGCACGTCGTCAAGCGGTATATGGAGATTTTCATCGGCGAGACACTTCTTTAAATTAGATACATGAAATGTAGGATGCACTTTCCCAATCCTTTCAAGGATTTTGAATGGACCAACACGGATCACACCCTTCCACGGAGACACCTTAAGAAGAACAAGATCACCAACTTGGAATTCCAAGGGTTTTCGACGTTTATCGGCATAACTCTTTTGCCGACTCCTCGCTACTCGAATATTGTCACGGATTTGAATAATCTTGTCGGATGTTTCTTGAATTAACTCGGGACCGGTGACTTGTGCTTCACCAATCTCGTTCCAACAGATAGGAGAACGACACTTGCGACCATAGAGAGCTTCGAATGGAGCCATGTTGATACTTGTGTGGTAGCTATTGTTTTACGAAAACTCAATAAGGGATAAATGTGAATCCCAATTGCCACCAAAATCGATTACACAAGCTCTAAGCATGTCTTCAAGAGTTTGGATTGTTCGCTCGGTTTGACCATCAGTTTGGGGATGGTAAGCCGCACTCAAATCTAATCGAGTACCGAGAGCCTTTTGGAGAGATTGCCAAAATCGAGAAGTGAACCGAGCGTCTCTATCGGATATTATGTTCAAGGGAACACCATGACGGCTCACAATTTCATCAATGTAAATTCGGGCTAATTTCTCCACATTGAAGTCTTCACGAATAGGCAAGAAGTGAGCAGATTTGGTGAGTCGATCAATGATCACCCAAATACTATCATAACCACTCGAGGTACGAGGGAGTTTAGTAATAAAATCCATGGCTAAGTTCTCCCATTTCTACACGGGAATTTCCGGTTGTTCAAGCAAACCAGAAGGACGTTGATGTTCGGCTTTGACTTTGGAACAGGTTAAGCATTTGGCCACATAAAGAGCAATGTCTTTCTTCATACCGGGCCACCAATATTGTTGGCGAAGATCTTGGTACATTTTATCCGCACCAGGATGAATAGAATAACGAGTCTTATGAGCCTCGTTCATGAGAAATGTGCGGAGATCATCGCGATCGGGAACCCAAATACGGTTCAAGTAATATAATAGGCCATTGGGTTTTGATTCAAGAAAAAGTTCAACACCACACGACATTTCTTCATACATGTTACCCTCGGTTACCGAGACGTGTTGAGCTTCTAAGATACGGGTTTGAATATCGGTTTGAATACGGGCACAATGAAGCATAACATGGTCCTTTCGACTCAAAGCATCGTCTACAACATTCGCTTTGCCAGGATGGTAGCGAATCTCGCAGTCGTAGTCGTTAAGGAGTTCGACCCAACGTCGTTGCCTCATATTGAGTTCTTTTTGGTTGAAAATATGTTGAAGACTTTTGTGGTCGGTGAACACCACACATTTCGTGCCATATAGGTAATGTCTCCAAATCTTTAACGCGAATACGACCGCACCCAACTCGAGATCGTGCGTCGTATAATTCTTCTCATGAACTTTGAGTTGCCTTGATGCATAAGCGATTACTTTGCCTCGTTGCATGAGAACACAACCAAGACCTTGGTTAGAAGCATCACAATAGACAACTAAATCATCAATTCCATCGGGGAGAGTCAATATAGGAGCATTGCACAACTTTTGTTTGACGGTTTGGAAAGCTTCTTCTTGTTTCGGTCCCCATTCATAAGTCTTACCCTTGTGGGTCAAAGCGGTAAGAGGGACAACAATCTTTGAGAAGTTTGAGATGAAACGACGATAATAACCCGCAAGACCAAGAAATGAACGAACTTCGGTAGGAGTCTTCGGGGCATTCCAATTCTTAATCGTTTCAATCTTAGTAGGATCAACATGAATTCCTTTGTCATTGACAATATGACCAAGAAATTGAACTTCCTTTAGCCAAAATTCACATTTGGAGAATTTGGCATAAAGTTGTTCCTTCTTTAAGAGATCCAAAACCAATCTAAGATGTTCTTCATGGTCGGCTTTAGTCTTGGAATAGATTAAGATATCATCAATGAAAACGATCACGAATTTATCAAGGTACGGTTTGCACACACGATTCATGAGATCCATGAAAACTGCAGGTGCATTGGTTAACCCGAAAGGCATAACCATGAACTCGAAATGCCCATACCTTGTTCGAAAAGCAGTCTTAGGAATGTCATCTTCTTGAACACAAAGCTGATGATAACCGGATCGAAGATCGATCTTCGAGAAACAAGTAGAACCTTGAAGTTGATCAAAGAGATCATCGATTCTAGGCAAAGGATAACGGTTCTTGATAGTAAGCTTGTTAATCGCGGTAGTCAATACACATGCGAAATGATCCATCCTTCTTCTTAACAAATAAGACGGGTGCACCCCACGGTGAATGACTTGGGCGAATGAAACCTTTATCGGAGAGTTCTTGAAGTTGACTTGCAAGCTCTTGCATTTCGGAAGGTGCAAGACGATAAGGAGCTCTAGCAACGGGGTTAGCTCCGGGTATAAGATCAATACGGAACTCTACTTGACGAACAGGAGGAAGACCGGATAAATCTTTAGGAAACACTTCGGGAAAATCCCTAATGATAGGAATGTCTTGGATACTCTTCTCCTTGACGTCCTTTTGAACAATATGAGCTAGGAAGGCGATGTACTTATTTCGTAAGTACTTTTGAGCGGTAGTACAAGACAACAATTTAAGACCCTTGCAAGGCTTTTCACCAAAAACCCTTAAGGTTTCTCCCTATGGTAGTGGAATTCGAATACACTTTTCAAAGCAAATGACTTCAGCATGATGATTTGATAGCCAATCCATACCTATAATAATATCAAAGCTTCCTAGTGGCATTGGAACAAGGTTGATTGGGAATGAATGGTCATTTAGTTCTAAGGAGCAATCATAAATAATGGACTCAATGGTAAGGGACTCACTATTTGCTATTTCAACGGTGAAGGTTTTCTCTAATTGGGATCGTGTCTTTGCAAGTAAAGGCTCAAAATTAAGTGACACAAAACTTTTATTGGCACCCGTATCGAACAAAATGGAGGCATATTGACTATTAACAAGAAACGTACCATTAACCACGTCGTTGTTGGCTTGAGCTTCGTTGGCGTTTATGTTGAACGCACGCCCACGAGCTCCACCTTGTCTAGCATTTGTAAGTCTTGGACATTGATTATGAAAATGGTTCGGGTCACCACACTCATAGCAAGCACCCCCATCAGCAATGGCGGGAGCACCTTGGTTAGCTACTTGAGGTACGGTTCGGTTTGGAGGGTTGACTTGGCCCGTAAGAGCTTTGGTCCTACAAATACTAACCGTATGACCATATCTCCCACAATAAGTACAAAGGCGACATGGGATGTTTTGGGGATGATGGTAGTTGCAGGTGGCACAAAGTGGGTAAATTCCACCATATGGCTTTTTGACCGGTGCTTGAACCATAGGTGCAGCTTGGTTGACGGGAACAGCAGGAGTAACCACAGCAAAATTTCTAACTTTCCTCTTTCTATTATTGCGAGAGGGCTCGGTTGTGGCTTCTTTGTTGTGAGCAGGAGGGGTTACGGTTTCAGAAACTTTCTTAGAACCCTTTTTGGTAAGAGTTCCAGCTTTTACATGATTATCAGTTAGGGTAGCAGACAGGCGGATGGCATCTTCCAAAGTAGCATGATTTCTACCTAAGACAGTATCTTGGATTTGTCTTGGTAGCCCACCAATGTACTTTTCGATACAACGGGATAACGGAGTGACCATGTGGGGCACTAGAAGGCTCAACTCATGGAACCGAGTTGTATATGCTAAGCTTTCCCCACTATCTTGGGCAAGATCCCAAAATTCAGCTTCCAACTTTTTCACTTCATTTCGAGGACAGAACTCCTCGGTCATAAGCCTTTTGACCTCATCCCAAGGTAAGGCCATAGCTATGTCAACACCCCTATTTCTTTTCTCCCCATTCCACCAAGTAAGTGCCCGTTTTTGTAGGACACTTGTAGCATGACGAACACGGAGGTTGTCGGGACAGTCACTATTGAGAAAGGTATTCTCAATGCTTTCAAACCATTGAAGGAGTCCAGTAGCTCCTTCGGTTCCATAAAACTTTAGGGGATTGCACGAATTGAAGTGTTTGAAGGTGCATTGAGGTGGATTGTTACCACCATTTCCACCATTTCCACCACTATTGCTTCCATTTCCACCATTGCCATTGGTGGCACCATTGGCTTGGGTGAGTTGCGTCACCAATTGGGTGAGAATAGCAGCAATGTCGGTGTTGGCGTTGGTTGAGGGAGCACGACGAGGAGGCATTCTACAGATTTTCACAAGACAAGAAGAAAAAAAAAATTGTGAGGACTTATGAGATTTGATAGGATTTAATGAGATAGCAAAATAAAAATAGATATTCTTAGTTTTGATTGTACTCAAAAGTGACAAAATCACTTGAATACTATGGCACATTAAGGTTAATTAAACTTATAAAATTTTCAAGGAGACATGCTTTAGCCTATAAGTAAACACTCATCTCGGGAATTCCCTGGAAAGCATACGGGTCCCTCGGTTGATTGGGATTTATGCGAAATGCTTTCCTAGACAGAAAACCCAAAATACAGGTGTCACCCTTCCAGATTGCACGTGTCCTCAAATAATTTAACAAGTTTAAAAACCTTAACGAAGAAATAAAAATTTTAAATATTTTGGCTTCAAGAATTTTCCACATGCTTAGAAAGGATAAGGATAGAAAAGAAGATAGAAATATTATGAGGTTTTAGAATATAGGAAAGGATATTATTTATTTAATTATTAAGAATATCCTAATAAGTCATGGATTTAAAACACATAAGTCATCATATTGCAATAATAAGTAATCATACTAAACATGTAATATATAACATATAGCACATAGCATGTAACACATGGCACAAAAATCATGAAGCATAGTATAAGTGGGTGTCCTAAAGTTATAGTCTAGGTCAAGGTGTCTAATAACCTAATTCCCTATAACCAAGGCTCTGATACCAATCTCTCACACCCCGACCGATGGCGGAATCATCGAGGCGGGACATGTAAGACTGTTCATAGCACATGGTTGACTAAATTGAAATATATTAAAGTCAAATTTGCATTTCAAATAATCCAAGTATAAAACCAACTTCAAACAAGATACATAAAATAACTCATAAAATTCTTGATTTAAATTTCTAAGTCCAAATCCTATGTTGAACACGTCTTGAATCAATCTCACATATTGGGGCCTGAAACATGAATAAAATAAAGTCAACTAAAAAGTTGGTGAGTATAACACAATTGTATATAGATAGCATATAGATGAAAACAAATCCTTTACATGACATGATAAATAAGGCGTTTATGGGGAGCAGCTATTGGGTAACCAAATGTACAATCAAACCTTGTAACTAGCATGCAAAAATTGTGTTGTCGGTTTCAATCACCGCGTACCATGGGTGGGTTTGTCAGACTCAATAGATCTATCATTGAAAACCGTCGGCTTGTATAGTTAATGATTGCACATAAGAGCATACAAAGGTTAGCACACCTAGCACTCGGGCACAAATCTCAAATTTTTGCACACATGTATGTAAATAGGATTTTTGCACTTGTGTTGTTTGTGTAAATGTAAATGTGTAATGTGTAATGAGTATAGAGTTCATGTTCCACCCCAAAAGTGTAAAAGAGTAAAAAGGGGTTGTGAATACTCACATGGTATGGAAGTGTAGCTAACAAAGATTATAGATAGCAAATATGATCCTCGAAATGCACAATTTAACCTAAAGAGTAATGTGTATTGAATCAAATAGATGCATAAAGTTTAAGTCTAAAATGAAAGTTGAATTTGTGTATAAAACTATTGATTTGTATTTAAAAGTATTGAAAAAAATATATAGAGTTTGAAGTAAAATATTTTTGAAACAATTTGATTAGGTTTAAATTGAATAATTGAATAAATATATAATTATAGTTTATGAAATAATGTGAATATTAATTGTAATTAAGTATAAATAAATAAATGATTTTGATTTAAAATGTAAATTAAATAAATAATCATTATCTCATTTATTTATAAATTTTGTAAGTTAATTATTTAAAATATCATTTAAGTGTAAGATAATAAATATAAATTAAATTTTCATAAACTTTTAAATAAATTATATTTATGCCAAGATTAAACTTTTAATCCATTTTTAAATACAGAAAACATATTTTTATAAAATCTGAAACATTTACTGATTAAAATAAAAAAATTTATAATTCTGTTAAAAGGTTCTGAGTCTCACACGACCGTGCCTCGGAAGGGCACGATCGTGCTCAAGCCACGGGCGCGACCGCGCTAGTCGGGGCGCGACCGGGTTGATCAACAGGAGCACAATCTAGACAAGTCAACAGGCACGACTGTGCCTTGGCCCGGCATGGTCGTGTCTATGATCTTTAGACACAACAGAGACTAGCCCAGAGGGCATGACAAGGTCTGGACAGGAGGCCACGACCGCGCCGCTAGTTGACACGACCGCACTCTATGAGGCACGGCTGCGCTAGATGATTACCGCGACCGTGTCTATTCCCAATCAGACACGAATTGACAAATGCTTGTATTTTAAACGCTGGAATTTGTTAGGGCTTTTGATTAATGGGTTATTACGAGTCTTTTCATATGACTTAATTGCATGCACATCGCGTTTAAGTAGGGGTTCGATTAAATCATTTTTTTAATAAAGCATGAGTTCTGATTCGGATCGATTTCTATAATGGAAGCCCAAGTTGAATAGGGGCTTTCGATACAGATACTGAAATGAATGAATTAAAGGATTCAATTACCCTGAACAGCAGCGAATTGATAAAGAACGGTAGGGAGGAAGTTCCGGCGACGACAAGACTAGTTTCCGGCGACTTCTGCTGCGGTTCCGAATGCTTCAGCGGCTTCGGATGATTCAGAGATGAATTGGGAAACGATTGACTGGATTGCTTGAGATAATTCTGATCGAAAAAGCTTGAGAGAGTTTTTTCTTGAATTGAGAGAGTTTTTCTTGAATTGTTGAAATGAAACTGAGGCGTTTTGAGAATTTGAAAAAGTGGTAATACAATTGTTAAGGGAAAACACACGTATGACTGTTACGGATTCGAACGATCGGGCGATTAAAGTTATAGTTACGTTTCAGCTGTTTCACAGGCGCGACCGTGCCTAAATATGCATGACCGTGCCTAGGCACCGGGCGCGATCGTTCCAAAGCAGGTCGCGCGACCGTGTCAAAGCACTTGGCGCGGCCGTGCTAGGACGAAGCACGACCGTGCTAGACTAGGGTTTCTTGACATTTTTCAACTTTAGTCCTTGGCTTTTCAGGTTCGATGAGTTTGAATAAAATCGTTTCTTGTATAGTGTTTAAATGTATATAACCGAGTAAAATTTGCGAATTTGTATAGAATCATTGCATTTAATTTACGGCGAGAAAATAATGAGACAGTGCACGAGTATTGAATTCGAAATTGCATTATATTGGATTGAAATATGAATACTAAAAATCAGGAATGTTACACATGGCTCCCCCTAGAAGTCCTCTGCAAGCCGACACAAGAAAAGTAAAGAAATATCGACACAAACCGCAAGGTCTAGTTAGGACTCGAACGACTCGTTAAATACCCAAATCTCCAATTAACCCATAATATTAAATCTATACTAACTGGGCCCTTGGTAGCATCAAGATTTGTATATAGACCGTACGAACTCGAATAAACTTCCCAAACAAGAAGTCTTATTTAATTAACTCACAAGATTTAAGGTTATTGGATTGGTTTAAAGATCACTTATTCTTGTCTTTTTAAGATAAATCATAGTAAAGACTTTAAAAACATAACATTCTAAACATACTTCATTAATTAATTAAAGTTCAACCAACCCGAGGAACGCAAGAGAACTAGCCATTAATGACGATACAAGTGACTACACTAACACCAAGGGAGAGTGGGTATAGGTTGCCTCTTGCTTACACGAACGAGAAGAATCATTTAATATTACAAGACTTAGAAAATGAAAATAAACAAAGAAAAACTAAAACAGACCAAAACCGAGAGAGTTTTGCCTCTAGAAGAGTGCTATGACCTTCACAACTCAAGGTCTTGGACACCTAAAACACTAGAATGAACTTGCTATTTTTAGGCTAAGATTTTGGCAAAGCACGACCGTGCATTGGATTGCACGGGCGTGCAAAGTACCCTTTTCTTTCACGTACAGAATCTGGCAGCTTTAAGGAGTACATGGAGCTTAAATAGGGATTGAACGACTGTGCATGGAAATGCACGGTCGTGCATTACCTTATTTTGGTCTTTGTTGACTTTTTGACCTCCAGGTTTGACCTTCTGCGTCCGGTTTCGTTCAATTGACTTCCGAATACTGATTTCTCCTTGATTTTTGAGTGATTTCTTCATGTTTTGGCATATCCAAGTGAATTATCCTATAGTTGATTCCACTCAACAATTGCTAGAGATAAATGAATCTCCATGGGGTTCAAAGAAAAGTGAGAATGGCTCTCAAACTAGTCACTAAGAGTTAGTGACACTGTTTCACTTTTATTCGTTTTCTAACTACATATCCGCCACCTTCTTGTAATCGGATAGCAAAGACAAAATACAAAAATGAAACGTTATAATTACTCCCTTATATTTTTTGAAAGCATTTTTTGGGAACGTTAACATTACACCCTCATGTTAGGTTCTGTGCCATATGAGATTTTTCCATTAACATTGGTTAGATTGGATCATGGAGTTTCAAAATTTGTCAACAACTCGATAGTACAGTGTGTATGTAACTTCCCTGGTTTTCGAATGGTATTATTATGACTTACCATTACATATTTAACTCATATCGGGTATAGCCTTAAAGTCCTTAGCACAAGGGTTTAAGCCATAAAATTAAGGTAATGAGTGTTTAATGTCAAAGTTTTGTATTTTCCGCGAGCATATGTTAAGAAGTCGTTTCCTAACAGTAGGTTCCCTAGAGCTCTCTAACTATAGAAGGCTGGGAGTAATAGATGTGAACATGTCTCTCCTGCAGGCTAAATCAGATACTCCGCCAACAAAATGATCCTTGGGGAAATGCAAGTACAAAAAGGATATAAGATTATCCATTTGTCTCAAGTCGGGTTTCCACAATACTCTATGGGTGTTACGTGTAAGAGAGTTGGGAAAAAATTTCATCCCATTACACAAGTTAGTGCATAGCACTTCTGATGTCAATTTTAAGTAAGTGTGATGCTGAATTGTAAGATAGGCCCTGAGATTATGCCGTGATTTATGATAATAGTTGTGCAATTACTGCTAGTGTTGATTGTTGTAAAGATCAATTTGGAGTTTTCGTGGCAACTAAAATCTCCAAAAACATGAATTAGCTAGTAAAAAAGGATGAGTGAAAATCTTCGTCGCTCAAGATCCACTAAGGGTTGGTTAGATCCAATTTGAATTTCTCTTGTTCCTCCAGAACTGCGAGAATGTTACATGAAGATCTATTTAGGGAGTCTGAAATGTTAAGGTGTGATTCATGCTAGACCGATGGTCGGTCACATGCGTTGCTCGATAAATAACTGGATCAGAAAGGGACAACCTATAGCGCAATCTCAAAAG
Source organism: Smallanthus sonchifolius (assembly GCA_023525975.1). Lineage (NCBI taxonomy): Eukaryota > Viridiplantae > Streptophyta > Magnoliopsida > Asterales > Asteraceae > Smallanthus > Smallanthus sonchifolius. The sequence goes on from CM042025.1 coordinate 72,477,924, forward strand.
TTGAAGCAATACTTTACAAAGAATTTCCAAATTCGGTCAAAATACCGAGGTTAAACCAACTGAGAATAGGCATTTTCAGTGTTTCAGTCAAAATTGTCATACCAATGAAGACTCGATAGGAGTTTTAGATTCATTTGCATTCGACGATGAAGTACATTTCAACGTCACTTATGACAGCCATCGCATCATCTGTTGCCTTTTTGGCTCAACCCTTTGGTTATGGTATGTTCGATCATTAATCGAGTGACTGGAAATTGAGATTAGGAATACGGATAAATCATGAATATTAGCTCGGACAGTAAGACTCACCACACTTCTCATGCGCTGCAAATTATGATTACGTGTACACCCGTAATAATAATTTACTTTGCATGGTCCCTCTAGTGTTTTCTCTATCTCAAGCTTTCTAGCTAAAAAGGAAGCTAGCATGTTCATTAGAATCGTGTCATCGTGTTGCACTCTCGCGTATAATGTATATGTGTAAGTCTCGTTTCTATCGATGGATCTTCAAACACGATACGAATATCAAGTATCTCACATGTAGTAGGCGGAATCTACTCGTGTGGTGATTTAAGAACAAGAAATCAATGAAAATACTCTTTGATTAATCAAAGACGAATTACACAGAAAAGGATGAATACAACTCGTTAACCCACAATGGTTAGGGCGGCCCAAAATACCTTTAGCCGTGATCACCTTCACGGTTCCAAACACTTGAATTCAATTGATCGCTTTAGCCTCCACGTTCCAACAATATCCCCCTAGGCTAATGCTATAAATGTCTTTAACTCTTCAAAAGTTGAAGTATGAATTCCTTACACCACTCCTAGCCCAAACCTTCAAAATGATGATGTTTGCAACAACAACTGTGAATCTTTTAGCATCATATTCAAAAATCTCTCATTCGAGCTTAATTTAATGCTTTCCCAAGATGTGTATATCAGTTTCTCCCAAACTCATGAGATCTCTCGGATCAAGTACACGATACTTGATGTGTCATGTTCAAAATATAATATAATATATATATATATATATATATATATATATATTTGTTTTAGAACTAGTTTCACGAGATCATGTTTTAAATTTATAAAATGATAAATACTCAAACTAAACACACAAGAGGCAAGTGTACCTATCACAGCGCAATATATTTTTGGTAAGAACCAAGTATCAAACCAATGGACACGGTTGAGTTGTGGTAATTTATCTTGACGAGAACCAATTAACATACACCAAACTTCATCTTCGCCTAAGCAATACAAAGAGTTTAGCCACGAATGGCCATACTAACTAGCGTAACGCTGAGTTTCGTAGGCTCCCCTATTGCGGACAAAGAGGAAGAATCTCTCTACTCTCTACTCTCAACTCTAAACTACAGAAATGGATTCTTCTTGAGCTGTGGTAATGTATCTTGAGGTGTGTAGAATGAAGAACCAAAAACTCCTATTTATAGGCCTCAAAATGAGCAATGCATGGCTGTGCATTGGATTGCATGGGCGTGCAAACACCTCGGGAATCAAACATGGTACAGAGGACAGTGTATTAGAGCTTAGGGAGCAAGGGAGGCAAATGCATGCCCGTGCATTAGGATGCACAGCCGTGCATCCCCTCCCTGCTTCCAAGTTTTGTCTTTTAGCTACTGGTTTGACTTTCGTTGACTTCTTGGCGGTCAAAGCTCGAGAATGATCTTCCAAAAGTCTTGATTTATTGTTTTTTTACTAGTTTTAGCGTTATTTATCTTAGGACACCGAATAACCTGCAGTTATGAAATATTAACGTTTTAAGTATCAATTGCAAGGTAATTATTCAATTAGTACCATAATATGGGGATTATTATGCATGCAAAACTTGTATAATTTAGGGCATATCATAATATCCCACTCTTAAACTTTGCTTGTCCTCAAGCAAACTCATGTATGATCAAACCCATAACTAAAAACTTTACAAAAGGTAAGGGAGCTCCAAGTGGTTTGGAAACTCTTGGATAACTCATGAGTCGCTTATTCTATTTTTGTGTTTTTCTATTTTAGGATGATGGAATCCATGACAAGCCTACTAGAACTACAAATATGTATACTCTTCATTCCTCACAATGTTCACTCAACTCTCAGGTTATATATATGTGGATAATGTACGTCAAGCAGAACACTCAACGGATCGAATTATGCAATGGTCATAAGCTTGTATGTAAATCAAGTCTCCACCAGCTAACTACGTAATATGCATGAATCAAGAGGACTTTAAAAGTGTTTTAATGTGGCTAAAAGAAAATAAAGGGTGAAAATGAAAATATTTTTGGGTTTTTAAGGCTTTAAAAGGGTTTAAAGGGTTGCAGCTAACGTGGAACACAAGGCTTTGGCTTAATGGCTTAAGATGGAAAATACTAGTGGGTCCCTCTACAGTACTCAGATAACGAGGATATAACTAATATGAGGGCTCGTTTATGGTCATATTGCCAAGACCGATACTTCTTATCATGTTCAACTCTTCCCTCGCTGCGTAGTACACATTACTGCCTTTCCGTAAGGTTCTTTTAGCATGTAACCTAATAGCACTTACTTTGATCAGATGCGTATACTCATGTTGGGAGTAAGTTTGATTCTTGCTGTATTTTCCATCGTGGCTCAAGTTGCCACATTTCAGACATTTGTCATATCTTTTGGCTCTTCTTTTCGCGGTGCTTTTTGACAAGCCGCAAAATGGTGGTAGTTGTTCTTGCTTGTGCCACCATTTTCTTAAATCACTTGTTACTTTGAAAACTTTTTCTCGGAGTTCGGGCGGTAATTCAGGCTTTTCAAAATGAATACAGGAAAGCAAATTGAAATCAAAAGAATGCATGTCCAGTTCTTTTAGGTCTAACCGGTAAAAGACCAACTTCTCTCTTTTTTTTAACATCAAGACTGATTTGTCAATAAATCATTTCCTCAATTTACTTGAAATATTTTTCCATATCTTCCTTGTAGATCGTTCAGCTGTTTCTTCCTAATACATCCACTTTCTTCTGTGTATTTCAATTTCTTGAGTGAATCAGATCCTTTCCAAATTGTCTTAACGGTTGCAAAATTGAAATAACGACATAAGATAAACTAATAATTCTTCATCTTGAAGACAGTTAGCCAATAACCGGTGTTTATGAAAAGCTGGTATGGGGATAAATAGGTAATGGATGATAGAAAAGAAAAGGCTCAGGCTCAAAGGGCTAACTAGGGGGATATTGTTTTTAGTATTTTGGGGTTTAAGGATAATCATTTCATACATTTACTAGTTTATGGTCTTGATATGTATAAGTCACACAAGTTCTAATTATGCATAAAATCCTATCGAAAAACACTCAATATACCAAACGAAAGAGCATGCGAATAATAATGATAATAATTCTCGTGAAAAGGCTCAGATTATTCTCACATGAAAAACGTATGGGATAGGGTTTAGTGAATCGTTATGCATAATATCTATTTGTTTCTACTTGTCGTATTTTCCATTTATTCCTTTAAGTTTATTTAAGCACGAACTCAAAAAGGTTTAGATTTTTAGGGGATTTAAAATTTTAAAATATTTAGTGTTTTTTTAGAAAAACAAGTGTTCGGTTAAAGTAAGGTTTTATTCAAATGGGTAGAAAATCACGAATTTAGTTTTACTGCTTTGAGAAACAAGTTTGTCCTGAATCTCTAATTCCCCACCCCACACTTAAAACTATGCATTGCCCTCAATGTAGAAATGCATGTAATGAAATGCTATGTAGGAATTTAAACGCATGAAGTTTTAAAGGAAAAGAAACTGGTACTCCCCCGGTCAATTAGGTGTATAACCTATGGCCAATGCTTGAGACTGTAGTCAATATTACGCCAAAAATTTCTATCAAATCTTTGATGTGGTTTGTCGGAATCCAAGCGTATAGAGGTGGAGCGAAACTCCTCAAATATATAGAGAAACTACTTGGTGATGATATGCTACTTAACACATAAAGAAAAATATAAAAACAGAAAACGGAAATAACAGGTAGTAGTTAAGCTACGAAAGTCGTAGTATCAAGAAGGCATACCTGGAGGCTGAATTACGAGAAACTTAAACTTGGAAAACCAAACCTGAGGTATGCACCAACTTCTCAATTTATTCATGATCATTAGGTTGCCTCCTGGAAGTGCCACGTTTATTCAAGGGTCGTTGGTCGGACCCGTATGTGCTTTGTGAATTTCCAATTTAGTGTTGCTGGTGGAATAATATGTTAAATGGGTGGCTTGTAATATGGAGAGGTTCATCCAACCCATTTGATAACCATGAGTACAATGTGAAGATAAGCTGATCCAGGAATTAGTGGAGTCCATCCTAGACCAGCTACCAAATTTAGAATGCTTTATAGAAGAGCACCTAAAGAAAACAATGTAATAAAATCACGCCACCACCACTTGAAATTGCCCGGACCAAACTTCACGAAACCCATGTAGTGAAGGAGACGGCCACCCCGATATGATAATTTTGTCACGTAATTTTCGTTGGATGAACGTTACTTACTCCATGAGAAGTGGTCCTCAGAGTGATGTGCCCTATCCTGTGGCATATGAGATTCATGGGGTTATTCACTAATATGCTTGGTCACAGGCCAACTATCATTGTTACAAGGAAGAGGTCCCACCATTATCATTTGTTTGTTGGTGATTACTTCCTCCAGCGTAATCTCCTCCTAGATGTTGGTCTCACAATCTGGTTCTTCATATGAAGTTGTCTCTAAAGTGACAGGAACTCCAGACTGTTCCATACATCCTTCTTGCGCTTCCATATTGAGGATTCCCACCAATTCTTCGTAAGAGCTGTAACACCAAAAAGTTACACCCGATTTTAACTTTCAAAATCATGCGGAATTAGGTTTCATTTAACATTCTTGATTAATCAACACATACCAAAAGAAATGATATGACAAACGACATAGACTTTGCTTTAAATAAACAACCGCCGACACTTCAAAAACGACAAAAAGTTTAAACCTCCAAAGGATAATTTAAAACAAGTCTAATTAACCCCAACAAGAAGTTCGAACCCTAACAATTAACATACAACAAAACGAATGAGAATCCAATTCCACGACGAAGCATGACCCGAGACTTCAAACCGAAGGTTTACCTACAAGAACACCATTTAAAAACACCATTAGTAATGATAAACATTGCACAAGAACCCCCAAGTGCTTAACTCCCCAAAACTCCAAAAATTCCCAAACTCCACCAACTGGCATATGTGTCGGCGTATGACAGACCCAAATTTTTAGTTTTCGACCTTTTCGACACTCCCGACTCGACCCCTAGTCGTTTTAAACCACCAAAAATATTTTGTGAATGTTTTAAACACCTTACATCCCTACCATACTTCTTTGTGAGGTTCTAAAGACCCTAAGGCACCACAAACGACTATGTGAAGTCCATGCCCAGAATTTACTTTCGTGTGAGGTTCTTAGACTTCAAATACCACAAACAACTTGTGAAGTTCATGACCTCAAATAACTACCTTGTGAGGTTCTTAGACTTCAAACACCTCTATATGGTATCATATTAACTCCCATCTGAGGTTCAAAGACCACAAATCACCACGACCATAGTGAATTCAAGACTACAAGCAACAACAATAAAAATTAAGTTCATGACCTCAATTACCACGTGTGAGGTTCTTTAGACTTCAATTACCAACCTTAAACATACAAACAAATGTACACACACAATACCAAACAATCATTATAACCCATTCGTTATTTACCTACACGTGGGATTCAAATATCGCAAATCAACCATTTCCATTTGTGAAGTTCAAAGACTTCAAACCACTATTTAACCCTACCTTACATTCAACATAGACATACAATAACACCATAAAAGTCATAAGTAATTCTACGAATCTAATCACCATACGACATTGTGAGGTTCATAGACTTCAAGCACCCACCCTTTGCATACATACAGCATATGCAATTTCACCAAATCAACATACTCACATTTGCACATATGATAAATAACCATATCAACATGTATATCAAGTATGTACATTACCACCACCTATCATTACTAAGTAAGTCCAAAGCACTCACCTTTAGCTAGAGACAAATCCACTTGGTCTTCCAAGCTAGTTCCTTTAACTCCTTGATCACCTAGCAATCAACTTGTATGTAGAAATCTTATAATCTCAATTCATTCACCAAATTGAGATTCAAGACACATCAATGATCTAAAGATCAACACCCTAACTTAAGTTGGTTAACACAACCTTAACCAAACCTCCAACACCCAATAATCAACTTTCAACCCAAGTTGACCCGTTTAGGTTTCATCCAATTTCACCCAATTCCCAAAGGTTCTTGATTCACCATTTGATTGAGGTTTCTACTAAGTAATGTGTTTATCAACCCCATAAACACTTACCAAACTCCAATTCCCCATTTAAACCATACCAATCAAAAAAATCTCAATTTTTCACCTCAAGAACCCTAATTTTCAAATCATCAAATTAGATTGGGTTTCTTACATAATAATGTGTCTTTTAACACCATAGACACTTATCAACCACCAAGTTATCATTTAAACATCATCATATTGAAAACCCCCAAATTTTCCTCAAGAACCCTAGTTCTTGAATCACCAAATTGAATGTTTAGATGATGTTATCTCCCTTCCATTACCATTAACCAAGCTAGATTATAACTTTTATCAAGTTATTAACCATCTAGACAACCTAATTCAGCCCTTCCACATGATTCCCCCATAATCCACCAAGAACACCTCTAATGGAGGTTTAGAGGATGAAGAAGACACTTACTTGAAGCATTAAAGAAGATGAATACTCCATATTAGGCTGATTACACATGTAACACTTCAATTTCGGATTTGATCTTCTTCTCTCACTTCCTCCTTGCTCTTTCACGACCCAAACACACATTTTTGTGTGTGAATTTTGTAAACCCCTCCCCTAAGTCACCAGATTATTAAAACTAACAAAACTACCCCCCTGCACTTTCAGTTTTGACACTTTTTGCAAAAAGTTGGTAAAATTCCTCTTTTGCAACAAAACTTCCACTTTCATCTTATTTAATCTTTCACCAATATAATATGAATACCATACTATATAATATACTTGAAAGTCGCTTCGTTACAAATCATCCCCCGTAATTTTGGGTTTCGTCCCAGAAACCCTCCACCACATGAACAACTTAGGGTAGTAGTTTAACTTTCCTTCTTAACTTCTCCAAATTCAATTCCTCCTCAAAGCACAATTAGTTCGTTCCACCTATTTAAGATAGTCACCGGTTCTTCCATAAGATTCAAAAATCACAATCTCTACATCACCATGAGAAGCAACAACAACTTCTCCCGCCAAAATTTTCGTGAATGCGCCACACGAAATGTATCATAGATACTTACCAAGTTAGTATCGAGTTTGATCAGTCCAACAAAACAGGGACTTAGCCACTCGCGTTTTTCGAACCCGAATCACCCCCTATCAAGGGAAAACTTTGATAGCGCAAAGTTTCCCACTTGAATATCAACACACATCCTCCCTATATTCGATTAGGGTTTTCTGTCACATCTTGAATGGATTTAAAATCGTGCTCACTTACAAGATCTTCTACACCAAGTCTTAAATCACACCATTGATTCTAAACTCTCGACAATAAATTCCACCAAATTAATCAGTGTTCGACACCGCCCACCATCTATTAAATCGAATAATGGCACATCAACATCCATAAGATAGATAAGATGACGCCATATCTCCCGACCAACGGTAAAATAATCTCCCGATTCCTCCATATGGACAAATGAAACCGACATTTCAATCTAACTCAAAAGATACGGTCATGCCATGTCGTATCACACCCTCCTCTAAATTGACATTCCTCAATCATTCATAAGAGTAGATTTCCTCCAAGAATAGGAAATGCATACTCTTAGGTCAAAGGACCCGCCACTTAACCAAATCGTAACATGATCCCACCGTTTTCATGTACTCGTGTAGTCAAACTACTACAAGCTTCTCCTACTCGCATAGGTATATGAAGCCATTGAGGCTTCCCACACGACCTTCCTTTAGCGTTTGACCTTAGCCTACAAGCCTATGAGACATTTGTCAACATCCTCAACTATGTCTCCTTCCACCTCTTGCCACCAAAAGTTTATGCCCCATAACCAAGCATTATTGTCACCCCGTGTGTATAGACTACTTGAATTATGAATCACCTCATAACAGTAGTCAATAAGTTTGACAACTAAGGAATCCAAGTTCTATCACACCGTTTGTCCCACCTCATAATTGGAAGTTTCATAACCTCCACACCAGTCCATCCATTGAGATTTAAGGTCTTAAGTGTTTCACACTGTTGGGATTCAAGGATCCCATCACCTGCATACATCACTCCTTTAAAGCTCGAGACTTCAATTCAACCACCTAATATTCACCCACGTATATAGTCACCCGTTCCCTCCTCAAGTTATATCCTTTAGTTGCTACAATCAAACATACAACTGTCTAGGAGAATACGTGATAATCTCGCCTCTTTGCATAAAGACATAACCGAGTCTAATGCGTGAGGCATCAAAATAACCGACAAATATACGATTTCTCCAAGTAAGGACACAACAATTGCCTTACCCAATTCCTCCATTACAACCCTTAAAGAGAACTCCTTATCCGAGACCCAAACACTCAGTTTATCTCTAATGACTTAATCATAAGTCCTCCTTTGAGATTAAAGGATCTCAATCACACAATCCCCCTTTGAAGTTCGAAGACGTCATTCTCAATATCGTTGGTGAAGTTCTAAGACTTTAAACACCACCTGTGAAGTTCTAAGACTTCAAACACGACTGTGAACTTCTAAGACTTCAAACACCACTTGTGAAGTTCTAAGACATCAAACAACACTGGTGAAGTTCTAAGACTTCAAACACCATTTACCACTCGTTTACCACTATCTTTGATGGGTCTACATATATTCCTTAAAAACTTACCACCTTATCCAAAATGGATTTCCACCAAAGCCGAAAAGGCACACCGCAATCTCATAATATCCGCAATGGACTTCATATCCATTTATGGGATATTAACCCCCTCTACTTTTATTGGTTGAATCTAGGACCTAAGTCACTTGTTCAACCCCGAAAATTGACGAGCAAAGCAATCTTCCATCCCTTAACTCTACAAAGAATGGCTACACCCAAGAATTGACACTCGGGTATAAAACCCTTAATGAACTTCTTTACTCCTGGAACATCAAGTATTCCATTACTCCGGTTTGTGTCAAAGGCATAAGCCATGTACACACCAATTCATGCGCCATGTGTTTCACCGTCCCTGGATGAGAACCGATCATCACGTCCTCTTAGTCACACACGACATTGATATGGTCACTAAGTAACCACACAAGTTCCACTACAATCATAGGACTGCACTCCATGTGATTGTTCCACCCGCAACCTACAAATATCAAATTATACACTCATTAACCTTTTATCTCCCAATGTTGATCACCTCTAAATCCACTAATCTAAATAGCTTCTCACCCAAAATTAAATCCAAAGGACTTCAGTATCGACCTTGGTTGTTAGAAATGTCCTACTTGAAGGACTCGTAATTTCTAATTTCTCCCCTTTATCACCCTTGTGCTTTAACTCGATACATTCACTTCGAATGTGTCCCGGTTTATAACAACTGTAGCACATGTTATTAGGACTATAACACTATTGCATAGTGTGTCCCAACATTTTCCAATCGAGTTACTTTCCATACCAACGACAGTGACAAGTATAGCCTCCCCAAAAGGTTTCTAGCTCGATTAGAATAATTGGCTTTCTTGAAGCCACCTCTAAGTCCTCCTTATAGTCCACTTGTCTCCCGAATTTTATCTCTCCGCAACATATAAAAATCGGCTCCACCAGGGTTGTTCACCATGCAAGAGAGTTCATTCGAACTCGACAACCGATAGTATCAAGAAGCCGATCTATCTTCATTCTTCCGACACTCCAAGATTAAGGCAAGACTATGCTTTGTCATACAACATGCCCTTAGTTTTAAACCAATTCACCGGTCCACCATATGTGAAGGAATTATCTAAATACACAGTCCAAACAGCTTGTGGATAGAATCATTTCAAGAACGCCCCTTGAATTCTCCCGACACATTGCCTTCACGCTCTTCAACTTTTCTCCTTTTGGATAAGTCCCAACCAATTCTCCACCATGCCCCGGAGTAGACTCACTGCGAATCATACTCTATCCGACCAATCACAATGGATTGTTTCCGAAGCCAATACCATTATAGTGATTCGTCATTGACTAACCAACGAATAAACCACCTCTAATTAACTTCTTTGGTTTGCACGCCATGAACCCTTTGTGGAACAAGGTTTTCTTCCTCCTTAATTCACCAAAGTTTTTCCTCCCGCTCCTTAGGCTTCATACTTTTCTTCCAAAGGCTTACCTCAAGGAGCCATATCTTCCTTGAACAAAGATTGACACGACAAGATAGAAAGCTTTAGCCATCTCCCACTACAATGTTGCTTCCTAATTCTCCCAACTAACTCCATGCTACTCCCCATACCCGAGGTGATACACGCGTAGACTCTTTCATACATGAGTCTTTAAGAGAACTCTCATCGACTATTTCCGCCTACTAACATCCGTCTCCGTCAGTCATTCCCCGACTGTGTTAAAACGATCAACTCGTCATACCAAGAAACGAGATAGAGAAAACACGAACAAAGACAAAAGATAATGAAACGAAACGTAATCCATAACAAAGAAGTCATCCCGTATTACAGACTACATACCGAAGGAGCACACATCTCTCATCTAAGCTCACGGTCCAGGGGTCGGGAGAGCTCTTCCCGACCCGGACACCTCTCAACCTTGTTCCAGAGTTCCACCTACAAATGAAGACAAGTCTACTATTTATATGGGAAGGAACACAACCTGCGTACTTGACAAGTATGCAAGGCAAAAGCCTTGCGTACTTACTAAGTACGCATGGTTTGGTCATGCGTACTTGACAAGTACGCAAGGCTTTTGCCTTGCGTACTTACTAAGTACGCAGGACCAAACTGGTGTGCGGGCTAAGTACTCAGGAACACCGTCCTACGTACTAGCCACGTACACCGATACATAAAATTTAATCTATAGTTACAAAACATGCTTCTACAAACTCCCTCTTAACTATAGCATCAAATTCTATCTATCACTAACACTGATAATCATCAGTTTACAAAGAATGTCCTAACAGACTCCCTCTAAACTAATGACATCACGTGTCAGTGATAGATAGAATTTGATGCTATAGTTAAGAGGGAGTTTGTAGAAGCATGTTTTGTAACTATAGATTAAATTTTATGTATCGGTGTACGTGGCTAGTACGTAGGAGGGTGTTCCCGAGTACTTAGCCCGCACACCAGTTTGGTCCTGCGTACTTAGTAAGTACGCATGACCAAACCATTCGTACTTAGTAAGTACGCAGGTAGTGTTCCTTCCACTATAAATAGAAGACTTGTCTTCATTTGTAGGTGGAACTCTGGAACAAGGTTGAGAGGTGTCCGGGTCGGGAAGAGCTCTCACGACCCGTGGACCGTGAGCTTAGATGAGAGATGTGTGCTGCTTCGGTATGTAGTCTGTAATACGGGATGACTTCTTTGTTATGGATTATGTTTCGTTTCATTATCTTTTGTCTTTGTTCGTGTTTTCTCTGTCTCGTTTCATGGTTCCCACACAAATCACAAAACAGGTCCGTGTATATCCGCTGCGCGACGAGGCTCCCGGGACCAACAAGTGGTATCAGAGCATTGGTATCCTGATTTCGAGGGACCTACAAGTGGTATCAGAGCATTGCTCCTGACCTACAAGTGGTATCAGAGCATTGCTCCTGATTTTGAGTGTTGTGAGTGGGTTTGGAGAGTTTTTACAAGCAAACAGAGGTATTTTGGTTGATTTTTGATTTAAATATGGGTAGCTCTTGAGCACTATTTTAGAAACAAAAATCACCCAAAAACTGATTTTTGTTGTGTATTTGAGTGTTTTGAGCATCAAAGGTTGGTTAGAAACAAGTTTCTGACCCTTTGGATCATTTGCATTGATCATCAGACCAATTTTTACCATCTCCGGCGAGTTTCAGGTGACCGAAAAAGTTTGGTGAAAGTTGCTGAAAAGGTATCCTTCATACTTACCATTTCTGGGAAAAAGTACATTTTTGTGCGTACTTACTAAATACGCAAGACTTATCTCCTGCGTACGTATAAGTGCGCAAGACTAATCTTGTGCGAACTTAAGTCATATCCTGTGTACTTATTATTTACTCCTGCGTACTTATAAGTACGCAAGAGGAAATCTAAATACGCAAGACCATTTCTCAAGTGCGCAAGGCCAAAATCAAGTGCGCAACTGTGTCTGACTTTTCTGAAATTTGACTAAGTGTTCACTATGTCGAATCTTCAGAATCTTGGAAACCTGTTGAATTACGATAATGAGATCGGTACACCACAGAAACCACCAAAGTTGCTGAACGTGAACGATTATTCTAATTGGAAAGCACGTTTCGAGCACTACATTTCTTATACCGACTCATCACTATGGATACCAATCCTTTAGGGATATAAGCATCCCACACACATCTATCTTGATGAAACCATGCCCAAACCTATCTCTAAGCTTACTGACGAAGAAAAGAAAGCTTATGATCGTGAAAAGAAGGCACTTGGTTCGATCACTATGGCATTAACTCGGGAATTGTTCCACAGTTTCCGAGGGTATGACAATTCTAAGGATCTCTGGAAAGCTTTACACAAGAGATTTGAAGGAAATAGTGACATCAAGAAGAGTAAGCGGGAGCTTCTCAGGAAGCAGTATGAGTGCTTCAAATTTTTAGAGAACGAATCTTTAGATGACCTCATCTCTAGATTCTATCATTTACAGACTGAGTTGAAGGCTTTTGAACTCAAGTATCCAGATGAAGAGATGGTGGAAAAGTTTTTGGATGCTTTACCACCCAAATTTGAGATGTACACAACCCTGATGAGGGAAAATCCTAAGTTCTATGAGTTGATAGTTGAGGAGGCAATAGGAAAGGTTCAAGCTCATGACATGAACTTAAGAAGAAAGGAGAGCTCTGGAAGACCCTAGATACAAGACCCTTCTATGTATCATGGGACGACCTCTACTTCCAAATCATCGGGCTCTGGAATTGCCCTCTTCACTGGAAATCCTACTGAAGAAGACCACTCAACTGGGTGTGGTGGTCATGCTTGCTATGCTTCAGGATCAGGGTTGGGGACTCATCATCAAAATACCTCAAGAAATCCTCCTGCTACGTCTTCAGCTAACAACTCAGCTATTGCCAGAATAGCTGAAGATCATGTAGCACTATTCTCATCTTGTATGTTTGCGTATGAGAATTTCATTGGTGGCAAGCTTACTAATCCAGAGACGATTGAAGAAGATTTTAATCAAGTGGATCCTGATGACATGGAGGACATGGATATTCAATGGAATATGGCCATGCTATTGAGGAGAGCCAAGCGTTTCTTGAATAGAACAGGAAGAAAGTTTATTGGCGGGCATCCTAATGCCAAGGTCGGGTTTGACAAATCCAAGGCCAAATGCTACAAGTGTCTAAACTTTGGACACTTTGCTCATGAGTGTCAGAAAGACAGAGCACCTGCCTCTGGTTTCACTCGACCCAGCCAAGGAAACAGCCATGGCCAAAACAATCCAAACCACCACAATCAAAGCCAAAGTGGAACGTCCAATGCACTGGTAGCCCAACAGGATGACAACTTTGATTGGGGTGTTCATCTTGAGGATGCCATCATCGCACAAACCCAGGTTGGTCTCATGGCTGAGATCATGGAGATGATGGAAGCAGAAAAAAGGGAAGGTTCTATGGCTGTCCTAGAAGAATCTACAACTGTTTCTACAGAGGAGGTGAAGGAAGCTGAAGATATGGAAGCTCCTGTAGCTGATGAAGAGGGATCGACTACGGCTGTTGCTCTCATGGCCATTGGAGAAGCAACAAGTTCATCCTCAAAGGTAGATTCTAACTCTTTTTCTGTTATTTCATGTTCTAAATGTCTAGGGCTAAAACTTGAAAATTCTAGGCTCCAAGACAAAATCGAACCCCTAAGTATGGCAGCTCTAAACTATAAAGAAAATGAAAAACGTTTTAAAGATTCTATTGAAACGTTGAAAAAAGAAAAGTGTGAATATTCTTTAAAAATAAGTGATCAACAGCTTCACTTAGATGTTGCATACAGGGGGTTAGAAAAACGGAACAATGAAATCAACAAACTACAAAATGAGATCTTGTAGTTAAATGCACTAATGAGAAGTTGAAAAACTCTCGCTTTGTGGTGGAACACTACGAATCTGTGGTGAGACAACTGAATGGGTTAGGTTTGGGTACTAATGCCATTCCTCCACCAGTGATCGGGAAGCTTGTCAATAGCTTGATAGACATTGATCTCACTTGTCTAGATGAGTCCTCTGATAAGGATGATTCCCCTAAAAAGGATGAATCCTCATGTAAGGCTAACTCCACATCTAGTGAGGAGTTTGTTACCGCTTCTGAAGACGGGTCGGTTAACGCTTACCCTGAAGGAGTAGTATCTGAGGAGTTGTTGACTGAACAAAAGGTAAAGAAAAACGTTATCACTAATGGTGATAATTGCATTTTAACTAAACCCGATATCATTGAAACAAATGATAATCTAAAGGTAATGCTTTATGGGGGTTATAAAAGTCTTAACCAAGCAAAGAAAGAGGCTTTTTCAGCTCACTATGGGCTTGGGTATAAAGAAAATTTGGAAAAATACTATACCCCCAAAAACCAAACTGTAAAGGCTCAGATTAATGTTCATAAACCAACTCCTCCTTCTCATAATGCTGAGTTATCTAAGGCCAGATCTAATGAGCCTTACAAGAGAACTTATGTAGACAAGAGGAACTGTTTTCACTGTGGCTTGGTTGGTCACATTATTGTGAACTGTCCTTCTAAGAACCAAGGGAAACGGTATGTTGTTCCACAACCAGCTGTTATCCCCAGGTCGCCATCAGTGAAAGCTTCCAAAAATCCAAAGCAAAATATGGTGAAACCACCAGTCAAACCGATGGTAAAGCCTAAGATAAAGTCTGAAGCTAAACCATCTGTTACAAGAAAGGTAACGTAACATGCTGTACCTCATGTATCTACATCTGGTAGTACACGTACTGGTGAGAAACCTATGGCAAGACTCTCAAAGCCACAGAGAAGAAGAAGAAACAAGAGGTTGAGAAAGCTGGAACAGCTGACTTCAGTTCAATCATATGAAGCTTCCACAAGTTCACCTGCTGTTGTTGAATCAAAGTCTCGTGTTCCGGTTAAGAAACAGAAGAGATCCTGGACTGCCAAATCCAAAAATTATCAATCTCCCAATTCTAATTCTTTCAAATATTCATCAATTTTTAACAGTCATCATGACTGTGAGTTAAAGGAAGTAGATTATTTTGAAAAGGATGGACGACCCAAGACCACAATGGCTTGGGTCTCCAAAACTAACTAATTCTTTTGTGACTCGTGCAGGGACGTCCGAAGGGTACTATCTCTAATCGCTGGTATGTAGATAGTGGATGTTCCAGGCACATGACAGGAAACATGGCCTTGCTTCAAGATGTTAAACCATTCAGAGGCGGCTATGTGGCCTTTGCCGGAGAAAAAGGCGACAGCATCACGTGTCAAGGCGTGGTTTCAAACGGTTGTGTCAGCTTTGACAATGTCAACTTCTGCGAGCAGATGAAGCATAACCTGTCGAGTGTCTCCCAAATGTGTGATAAGGAGTACTCGGTGATGTTTGATAAGTTAGAATGCCTGATTCTCAATCCCGGTTTTGAAGTTTCGGAAGATTGGATCCTGATGAGAGCGCCAAGAACAAACGACACCTATCAGATCGTTATGAGCGTGGCAACAACCACCTCATCAGTTGCTACTTGTTTGCTTACAAAAGAGACAGAGCTCGACTCCATCTTGTGGCATAGGAAACTCGGACATATTTCGTATCGTAAAATGAATCATCTTGTCTGAAACGGTTTGGTAACCGGGGTTCCTAAGCTGAGATTTACCGTTGCAGAAGACTGTATGCCTTGTAAAAAGGTCAAACAGCAATGGAAGTCTCACAAGCCCAAGCTCCAAAACTCTATTGATACCCCTTTGGAGCTATTACACATGGATCTGTTTGGACCCATAAGTATCAGGAGTATTGGAGGTAAGTCGTTCTGTCTGGTTGTAACTGATGATTTCTCACGTTTTTCTTGGGTGCATTTTTTAGGTACTAAAGACGAGACTGCTGATATTCTTCAATACTTGATCCTGAGCTTGGAATCTCTTTGCAAGCTGAAAGTTTGAAGGATTAGGAGTGACAACGGAACTGAGTTCAAGAATAATTTGATGGAGCTTTTCTGTCTCAAGAAAGGGATCCGCCACGAATTCAGCGCGCCGTATACGCCACAGCAGAATGGAGTTGCTGAACGGAAGAACAAAACACTGATTGAGAATGCAAGGACTATGCTATCGGATGCAAAGCTTCCTGTCACCTTCTGGGTAGAAGCCGTTAATACAGCTTGTCACGTCTTAAACAGAGTTCTGGTTGTGAAGAGGCACAACAAGACTTGTTACGAGTTGATCAACAATCGAATTCCCAATCTTGATTACCTAGTTCCTTTTGGTAGTCCTTGTTCCTTGTTGTTACAGTACAAAGACCGCCAGTCTAAGTTTCATGCAAAAGCAGTGGAAGGCATCTTCTTAGGAAACGTTGCCAACTCGCCTTGCAAGAGAGTGTACAATATAGGAACTCGTACTGTCGAGGAATGGTTTGAAGTGGATTGCAGTAAACACAGCATTCCACCCGAACCAACAGGTCCAGCTTGGGGTTTTGATTATGATGTGCTATTCAAGTCATTCAATCTTCCTGATATATCTGTAGTTGACGCTGCCAATGTTTATGAATTATTGGGTGGCGACGTTGACTCCAGTTTCTCTACTCGTACCACTGTACCGATTGTAACTCCTGATTCCAATGCTGCATCTGCATCTGGAACTCATGACAGTGATAACAGTGAAGATGTTCATATTGTTGGGGATGACGCTCAAGCCAATCCTAACACAACTGTAGGAAATGAAGCTCCAGCTGATCCAATCAACATTGAATCTTCTTCCTCTGGAACACAGGAAATAGGGGAGTGATCCAGAAATTCAGAAACCGATTGTACCGGAGACGAGAGTGCATTGGAATCATCCAATCGACAACATTATTGGTGATCCTGATGCCGGTGTTCAGACTCGTCATCGAACCATCACTAAGAACACCAGTCTTTACACAGAGATACTTGACACTGGTGTCATGGAAACATGTCTGCATGCTGCATTCGTGTCCCAGTTAGAGCCGAAGAATGTGAAGGAGGCTCTCACTGAAAACTGCTGGATTGTGGCGATGCAAGATGAATTGTCTCAATTCCAAAAGTTGCACGTGTGGGATTTAGTTGATTTACCAAAAGGCTTTCAGCCAATTGGAACCAGATGGGTGTTCAAATGCAAGACGGATGATCGTCATGTTGTTGTGAAGAACAAAGCAAGATTGGTTGTTTAGGGTTTTTATCAGCAAGAGGGCTTGGATTACACCGAAGTATATGCCCCATTTTCTAGAATTGAAGCCATTCGACTGTTCTTGGCTTATGCCACATATATCGGCTTCAAGGTCTATCAACTTGATGTGAAGAGTGCTTTCCTTTATGGTAAAGTTCATGAAGAAGTCTATGTCTGTCACACCCTCGCCAAGGCGGAAACGCGAGGCGTGACGTATCATGGTTTCCAAAGCATATGATTACCGCAAACACATACATGATAAATGGATACATAAACAAGTTTAAAGTTTTACATTCCAAAATGTAAATTGAGTTTACAAAAAAAAAGCGAAGATTTCGCAAATATGACTCTATTACAAAGAGTTATACAAGAGAAATCTCCCAAAAGTTGTATCCATCGTGCATGCATATATCCTACATTGCTAACCTTGCGGTCACGTTCAATTTCCTGAAAAACATACTTAAAATTGTCAACACTAGGTTGGTGAGTTCACAGGTTTAATCAAATAGTTCTTTATAAAAATTCAATTGATCGTAAATAGTTTCAGGTGTATGTGATAAACAGAATAAGAGTTGTTGACCCATTTGTAAACTAGCTAGGAATACAAATAATATGTTCATACATGAGGCGTAACCAAACCATGACAATTGTACACGCCCCTAATTTCGTTATCCGGTTCTATGCGGCCATAAATCCTCCAGATTGTGGTTAGCGCGACTAACCATGACCGGGAGACGTCACTCTCCATAGTGCTATTCATAGGACCCTAGGCTACAGTTAATGGTTACTACATTGTTCCAGGGGACTTTAGCGGCCTCTCTTGTTGTTCTCATCTCATGTAAACATAAAAGTCGTGCCTTATTCTCTTGTTATCCCATAAAATAGTTATAAGTATGTTCTTCCCCCAAATATTGGAAAATAGTAAAAAGGGGCCGTGAAACTCACCTTGAGTTTGTGTATACTTGTATGATACTTGTTGTAGTCAACCTTGACTATTCGTACCCTAGATACCAAGGGTAAATTGTGTTAAGACCAAACGTCTTATATTGCAAATTGTTCACCGACTTTGTAAATCTGGTCGTTTTTGTTTGAATATCTCCTTAGTTGTTCAACACTTGTTTTGTTATAAAAACAGTTTTGAGTTACTGCCCAAATGGGACTGTTGACCAGGTGTCGAAACTTCTTAGTTTCGATGGAGTATTTGAGTGTCGAAACTTCCTAGTTTCGATTGAGTAGTTGGGTATCGAAACTATCTAGTTTCGATTGAGTAGGACAGTTGTCGAAACTTCCTAGTTTCGATTGTGCAGATTAGATATCGAAACTTCCTAGTTTCGATTTGAGCAATATGCATCGAAACTACTTAGTTTCGATTGGGCAATAGGTATCGAAACTTCCTAGTTTCGATTGAGTAGACAGGTATCGAAACTATAGTTTCGATTGAGTTAACTGGTATCGAAACTTCTAGTTTCGATTACTGGACTTCTGTTTGACAGAATTAGTCCTGCACATTTATGTTTTAAAACTTGAATTTGACACACTTTTCTTGTTATCTTACTTGCGATTTGAACATTTTGTATGCTTAGATACGGTTTTAAAGAAAATAAAGTCGATAGTATTGAGTTTTTACCTTAAAACCAAGATGAAAATGATGAGAGAAACAGAGAACGGTCTTGACTCTTTTACAGAATTTTCTTTAAAACACTTGAAATCCTTCTTCAAATACCGAAATAAAGTGAATTTCACCTTAAAACTTGACTTCAAATTCGAAGAGAATGGAAACGTTTGCCGTATGAAAATGAGTGATAAAATGGGAATTGTGAGGAAAATGAGTGAGGTGGTATGGTTTTACTTGAGTTTTTTTTTTCTCAGGAGAGGTATGGGTCGAGGTGTGGGTTTTCTCTGGCTTCGGCCGAGAAAGTCAAGAAAAATGATTTGAATGTTAATAATTAAATTTAAGTATTAGTTTATTATTATGTAGTGTTTCAATTGGGTAATTAAATTCGGTTTATACTGGTATGTGCACCGGTAACTCCCAGAATTACCAAAAATTTAAAATGAGACCATGTACGGTCTTTGTAGGACCTTAATGTCCTTGTTTGTGAAATTAAATAAATCACAAAAATAATTATAACGTAAACTTGTTTATAATGTGTACGGATATTGACCTGAAATGTCGGGTGTCACATTCTCCCCTTGTTAAAAGAATTTCGTCCCGAAATTCAATTCGTGTTATCTTGAACTGGTGTATCCTTAAACAAGGATGGGTATTTTGTTTTCATTTTGTCCTCTCGTTCCCATGTATACTCAGGACCACGCTTTGAGTTCCAACGTACTTTAACCAGTTTGATCCGACTGCGTCTCAGCTTTTGAACCTTCCAATCTGATATCTCAATCGGTTCCTCGATGAAATGAAGTTTATCATCAATGTAAATTTCTTCAGGCGATATGATCAAAGTCTCGTCTGATAGGCACTTTTTAAGATTTGACACATGAAACGTATCATGTACATTGCTTAGTTCTTGTGGCAATTTGAGCTTGTAAGCTACAGGGCCAACCCTAGCCAGTATTTCAAACGGTCCAACGTATCTAGGGTTAAGCTTACCACGGTTACCAAACCTCGCAACGCCTTTCCATGGTGAGACTTTTAACATTACTCGGTCACCAATTTGAAATTCTAATGGTTTCCGTCTGTTATCAGCATAGCTCTTCTGTCTGTCTCGGGCCGCTTTCAGACGGTCCTTAATTTTGAAGATCTTATCAGTGGTTTCCTGGACAATCTCAGGGCCTGTCAAATGTTTTTCACCAACTTTCGCCCAACATAGCGGTGAGCGGCATTTACGACCATATAAAGCTTTAAACGGAGCTGCCTTAATGCTCGTGTGGTAGCTGTTATTATAGGAAAACTCCGCCAACAGTAAATGAGTATCCCAATTAACTCCGAAATCAATTACACACGCACGGAGCATATCTTCTAAGGTTTGGATAGTCCTTTCACTTTGACCGTCCGTTTGTGGATGGTATGCCGTGCTCATGTCAAGACGTGTGCCCATGGCTTCTTGTAATGATTTCCAGATTCTAGACACGAATCTGCTGTCTCTATCAGAGATAATAGAAATTGGCACTCCATGCCTAGCCACAATTTCCTTGATGTAAAGCTTTGCAAGTTTCTCGGTTTTATCCGTCTCCTTGATAGGTAGAAAATGAGCTGATTTTGTTAAACGGTCGACAATTACCCATATGGTATCATAACCACTGGACGTCTTGGCTAACTTCATGATGAAATCCATAGAAATCTATTCCCATTTCCATTGAGGTATCTCGGGTTGTTGTAACAATCCCGACGGTTTCTGATGTTCTGCCTTTACCTTTGAACATGTCAGGCATTTACCGACATAAATAGCAATTTCTCCTTTCATGTTCGGCCACCAATAGTGTTCTTTCAGATCCTTATACATCTTATCTGAACCTGGGTGAATGGAGTACCTGGACTTGTGGGCTTCGTCCATAACCAACTCCCGTAAATTACCAAAACATGGCACCCAGATTCTATTCATGAAGTATAAAGTGTCATCTGACTTTGGTTCCAACTGTCTTATCATTCCTCGTAAAGCTTCCTTATGAATGTTTTCTTCTTTGCTTGCCTCTTGTGCCATCCGGATTTGAGTCGTGAGACTCGTATGAATTGTCAATTCTAGGGCACGAACACGGAGTGTTTTAACCCGTTCTTTGCGACTTAAAGCGTCTGCTGCGACATTGGCTTTTCCAGGGTGATACTTGATATCACAGTCGTAATCATTCAGTAGCTCTACCCAACGATGCTGTCTCATGTTAAGTTCCTTTTGATCGAAGATATGTTGAAGACTCTTGTGATCAGTAAAGATAGTGCATCTTGTACCGTAAAGATAATGTCTCCAAATCTTGAGTGCAAACACAACTGCACCCAATTCCAAGTCATGGGTCGTATAATTCTTTTCCTGCACTTTTAGTTGTCGTGAGGCATATGCGATGACTTTGTCTCTTTGCATTAACACACAACCAAGTCCTTGGTGTGATGCATCGCAGTATACGACAAAGTTGTCGATTCCC
Organism: Smallanthus sonchifolius; assembly: GCA_023525975.1. Classification (NCBI taxonomy): domain Eukaryota; kingdom Viridiplantae; phylum Streptophyta; class Magnoliopsida; order Asterales; family Asteraceae; genus Smallanthus; species Smallanthus sonchifolius. The sequence goes on from CM042025.1 coordinate 72,499,641, forward strand.
TCAGGAAGGGATAAGATTGGTGCACTACACAGCTTCTGCTTCAGTAATTGAAAAGCTGACTCTTGCTTGTCACTCCAATCATACTTCTTTTCTTTCTGGGTTAATGTGGTTAAAGGCAGGGCTATCTTTGAAAAATTCTCGATGAATCGCCTGTAATAGCCTGCCAAACCCAGAAATTGACGCATTTCAGTTGGAGTTCTTGGTGCTTCCCAGTTTTTGATAGCTTCAATCTTGGATGGATCTACGTGAATACCATCCTTATTGATGACGTGTTCGAGAAAGTAAACCTCTCGGATCCAAAACTCACACTTTGAGAATTTAGCATAAAGCTTCTCCTTCCTAAGTAGTTCTAAGATTTATTTCAGATGCTGTTCATGATCCTCCTTGGTTCGTGAATATATCAATATGTCATCGATAAACACAATCACGAATTTATCCAAGTACGGCTTGCACACGCGGTTCATGAGATCCATGAAAACAGCTGGTGCGTTCGTCAAACCAAATGGCATAACTAGGAAATCGTAGTGGCCATATCGAGTCCTAAATGCTATCTTTGGTACATCTTCTTATTGGATTTTCAGTTGATGATACCCTGATCGTAGATCAATTTTAGAATAGAAACTGGAACCTTGAAGTTGATCAAACAAATCATCTATTAGAGGAAGAGGATACCGGTTTTTGATTGTAAGTTTATTTAATTCTCGGTAATCAATACACATCCTAAAGGTTCTATCCTTTTTCTTTACGAATAGGACCGGAGCTCCCCAAGGTGAGAAACTCGGTCTTATGAAACCTTTATCAAGCAACTCTTGCAGTTGATTAGATAATTCCTGCATCTCGGAAGGTGCTAGTCGATACGGTGACCGCGCAACCGGTGCGGCTCCTGGTACCAAGTCGATTCGGAATTCTACTTGCCTCGGTGGTGGTAATCCAGGTAAGTCTTCAGGAAAAACTTCGGGGTAATCTTTAACGATTGGTATGTCTTCAAGTCGACGTTTCTCGGGTTTCTTCTCGACGACGTGAGCCAGGAACACGCAATAGCCTTTACGTAGATACTTACGAGCTTTCATGCAGTTTATCATCCTCAATGTCACTCCACTCTTCTCACCTTGAACCGAAAGAACTTCTCCGTTCGGGAGGGGAATATGAACAATCTTTTCAAAACAAACGATCTCGGCGTGATTCTTCGACAACCAATCCATACCAATAACAACGTCAAAACTTCCCAAGTCAATAGGTAACAGGTCTATACTAAAGATGCGGTCTTTCAAACATAGAGTACAACCTTGAATTACTTCTCCAGTTTTAATTAATTTTCCGTTTGCTAATTCAATTGTATACTTTTGTTCTAGTTTGCTGGCCTTAATACCGAGTAGGGACTTAAAGTCATTTGACACAAAACTCAAATCAGCACCCGTATCGAAAAGTATAGAGGCATAGTGATTATTTATCGGGAACGTACCAGTGACAATGTTCGGATCTTGTCGTGCGTCACCAGCCCCTATCACAAATGCTATTCCACGTGCCTGATTGTCGTTTCGGTTCTTCAACTTTGGACAGTCTTTTCTAAAGTGCTTTGGATCTCCACACTCAAAGCATCCCTGATTCATCCTTTCTGTTCCTGGGTTGACCTTTCCTGCTATTTGATTGATCTTATTAGAGTTCGCATTGTTCCAACAGTTATGGGCTAGATGTCCATGCTTTTTACACTTTCCACATTGGGTACACCTTCCACTGTGATGATACCCACATTTGTCACACTTCGGTAGAGTCCCCAGATATCCTTTTTGTTCCATAGTGTTGACAGCATAGGCTTTCATAGTTTCGGGTCTCTTGTAAGCTTGATTCTTGTTTTGATTACTGGGTTTTCCAAACCATTTCCTCTTTTCTCCAGACCTTCCTTCCCCGGTCTCCTTCTTCTCAAACAAACCATCACGCACAGCATTATCCCTTAGCTTGAATGCTAGAGTTATAGCGCTCTTAGCATCCATGGGGTTCGATGAAGTCACCAGGCTTCGGATTTGAGGTCCGAGACCCCACAAGTATCTTTCAACCTTCTTGTATTCTGGGGTAACCATGTGTGGAACCAAACTTGCTAACTCATTGAATCGGTCAGTGTAACCAGCCACATCATCTCCTATCATTTGTAAATTCCACATTTCAGATTCGATCTTTTGCAACTCATTTCGAGGACAGTACTCCTCGATCATCATGGCTTTTAGATCATCCCAAGATAGCTGGTAGGCAGTCTGCCTTCCCAAGGTTTTCATCTGAGAATTCCACCAGGTTAATGCTTTGTCAGCAAGTGTGCAAGTGGCATATTTCACCATACAGTCAGCTGTGCATTCACTAATATCAATTACAGATTCCATCTTCTCAATCCACCTCATCAGGCCTACTGCACCCTCGGTGCCATTGAAGTTGCGAGGGTTGCAGGATAGAAAGGCCTTATAAGTGCACTTCTTGTTTGAAGCATCTGTAGGGTCACAAGTCAATATTTTAATAATGTTGTTAACTTAGATCGCGACTGTGTTACGGAGGTGTTTACACATCCTATTACCTCCGGAACCTCCGGCTGTACCGCTACCTCCTGCACCTCCTCCGCCGGTACCACTGCCGTTTCCTCCTCCACTATTTCGGTTTGCCTCATATTGTTCCATGGCAGCAGCTACTCGCTGTGCTATGAGTTGCTCCACGTTTGGAGAAATCGTCTCGTTGTTATCAGCAGTAGTGTTACGGGTTGTCCTACGCTTAGGTGCCATGACATTCTTTCTAACATATCGATTAAAAAGAAACATCATTATATGACAATAATGATAGCACACGACATAAGGATACAACAACATCAAACGTAAACAACCATATCACAGCAGAAACCATTACATATATAGTCAAAACATACATAGTACATTGTTCCAAAAGATAAGGATACAAAAAGGGATGGGTTCACATGACCACATTAGTACTAAAGTTTTTAAACTACATAATGTACTACAGGCACAACCCGCCCGTAATAGGTTTAAAAGAAGAAGTGGGAGTACAATCCAATCATCATGGCAAGTCCCGCCATGACAAAGCTAGCTCTCGCCACAAATTCTGCAGCCAAAGTCCTTTCTTCCAACGCCTCCACCATGTCTCGGACCGTAACAGTGAACTGCCAGTCCATGTCAGCTCTCAACTCTAGATAGTTTGTGGCACCCTGTATGTCTCGGGTCCTGTCCTCCAGAGTCTGAACTCGAGATCCGAGCCCTAGACGAAGTCGCGTGGCTGCATCCCCATGTGCCCGGATGTCATCTAGGAGATCATCAAGACGCTCTTCATGCGTACGAACTCGTGCTACTAATGTAGGCACGGTGAGCTCCATGGCTTCCCCAGTGTGGGGTAGAGGTGTTGGGGAGTTAGAAGACTCTCCGAGTTCAAAGGTAGATGGGATGCTCTCCATCTCCCTCCATCGTGCCAAGGTACTGGGCATCCAACGGATATTTCCCATAGTAGGGTGGTAGCAGGGTCGTTTCTTAGGTGGTTCCTCACCGGTCTCCAAGTCTTCCGGGTCACGGGCTGCTAGAGTCCTTTTTCGAGGAAGTCGAACATTCTTCCTAGCACTTTGTACTTTAATTGGTCCTCCGCTTTTCTTTCGGTAGATTATAGGCGGTTCTCCCAAGGCGACATTAGGTGGTGTGGAGCTACGGGTTTGTACTCGATTTTTGGGACGTGAGGTGGAAAGTTCCTCGTTTGATTCAGTGTCGGAGACGGGATCAGAATGTGAATGTGACGACATACTTGTGACTACAATATCCATATAACATGATGACTGGTTATGCAATGCTTATGCAATGAAAACGTTTTAGTGAGTCATTTAAATTATAGACTAGGTTCAATTTTTAGACTCCTAGTTCGCTATAATCAATGGCTCTGATACCAATCTGTCACACCCTCGCCAAGGCGGAAACGCGAGGCGTGACGTAACATGGTTTCCAAACCATATGATTACCGTAAACACATACATGATAAATGGATACATAAACAAGTTTAAAGTTTTACATTCCAAAATGTAAATTGAGTTTACAAAAAAAAAAGCGAAGATTTCGCAAATATGACTCTATTACAAAGAGTTATACAAGAGAAATCTCCCAAAAGTTGTATCCATCGTGCATGCATGTATCCTACATTGCTAACCTTGCGGTCACGTTCAATTTCCTGAAAAACATACTTAAAAATGTCAACACTAGGTTGGTGAGTTCACAGGTTTAATCAAATAGTTCTTTATAAAAATTCAATTGATCGTAAATAGTTTCAGGTGTATGTGATAAACAGAATAAGAGTTGTTGACCCATTTGTAAACTAGCTAGGAATACAAATAATATGTTCATACATGAGGCGTAACCAAACCATGACAATTGTACACGCCCCTAATTTCGTTATCCGGTTCTATGCAGCCATAAATCCTCCAGATTGTGGTTAGCGCGACTAACCATGACCGGGAGACGTCACTCTCCATAGTACTATTCATAGGACCCTAGGCTACGGTTAATGGTTACTACATTGTTCCAGGGGACTTTAGCGGCCTCTCTTGTTGTTCTCATCTCATGTAAACATAAAAGTCGTGCCTTATTCTCTTGTTATCCCATAAAATAGTTATAAGTATGTTCTTCCCCCAAATATTGGAAAATAGTAAAAAGGGGCCGTGAAACTCATCTTGAGTTTGTGTATACTTGTATGATACTTGTTGTAGTCAACCTTGACTATTCGTACCCTAGATACCAAGGGTAATTTGTGTTAAGTCCAAACGTCTTATATTGCAAATTGTTCACCGACTTTGTAAATCTGGTCGTTTTTGTTTGAATATCTCCTTAGTTGTTCAACACTTGTTTTGTTATAAAAACAGTTTTGAGTTACTGCCCAAATGGGACTGTTGACCAGGTGTCGAAACTTCTTAGTTTCGATTGAGTATTTGAGTGTCGAAACTTCCTAGTTTCGATTGAGTAGTTGGGTATCGAAACTATCTAGTTTCGATTGAGTAGGACAGTTGTCGAAACTTCCTAGTTTCGATTGTGCAGATTAGATATCGAAACTTCCTAGTTTCGATTTGAGCAATATGCATCGAAACTACTTAGTTTCGATTGGGCAATAGGTATCGAAACTTCCTAGTTTCGATTGAGTAGACAGGTATCGAAACTATAGTTTCGATTGAGTTAACTGGTATCGAAACTTCTAGTTTCGATTACTGGACTTCTGTTTGACAGAATTAGTCCTGCACATTTATGTTTTAAAACTTTAATTTTACACACTTTTCTTGTTATCTTACTTGCGATTTGAACATTTTGTATGCTTAGATACGGTTTTAAAGAAAATAAAGTGGATAGTATTGAGTTTTTACCTTAAAACCAAGATGAAAATGATGAGAGAAACAGAGAACGGTCTTGACTCTTTTACAGAATTTTCTTTAAAACACTTGAAATCCTTCTTCAAATACCGAAATAAAGTGAATTTCACCTTAAAACTTGACTTCGAATTCGAAGAGAATGGAAACGTTTGCCGTATGAAAATGAGTGATAAAATGGGAATTGTGAGGAAAATGAGTGAGGTGGTATGGTTTTACTTGAGTTTTTTTTTTTCTCAGGAGAGGTATGGGTCGAGGTGTGGGTTTTCTCTGGCTTCGGCCGAGAAAGTCAAGAAAAATGATTTGAATGTTAATAATTAAATTTAAGTATTAGTTTATTATTATGTAGTGTTTCAATTGGGTAATTAAATTCGGTTTATACTGGTATGTGCATCGGTAACTCCCAGAATTACCAAAAATTTAAAATGAGACCATGTACGGTCTTTGTAGGACCTTAATGTCCTTGTTTGTGAAATTAAATAAATCACAAAAATAATTATAACGTAAACTTGTTTATAATGTGTACGGATATTGACCTGAAATGTCGGGTGTCACAATGTCACTCAACCTCCCGGTTTTGAAGATCCGCATAATATCAATAAAGTGTATAAGCTCAACAAAGCACTTTATGGTCTTCATCAAGCACCGCGGGCATGGTATGAGACATTATCTAAACATTTACTGTCTAATTGTTTCGACCGTGGACATATTGACTCGACTCTCTTCATTAGGAAAGCAGGAGGTGACATTCTTCTTGTACAAGTATATGTCGACGACATTATCTTTGGATCTACTAATGAAGGGATGTGTAGAGAATTCGAGCAGGTGATGAAGTCCAAGTTTGAAATGAGCAATATGGGTGAATTGTCGTTCTTCCTGGGTCTGCTAGTCAGTCAAAGAGAGGATGGCATTTATCTACATCAAACTAAGTATGTGCAGGACATCTTGTTAAAATACAAGATGAATGACAGCAGTACTTATGACACACCTATCCCAGTCAATCATGGTCTGTATCCTGACAAAGATGGAAAGGATGTAGATAGCAGATTGTACCGTGGGATGATCGGATGACTTATGTATCTCACAGCTTCAAGACCCGATATAATGTTTGTTGTGTGCTTGTGCTCAAGGTTTCAGTCTCAACCGAAGGAGTCACATATGATAGTCGTGAAGAGAATTTTCAGATACCTGAAAGGGAAACCCCGATTAGGTCTTTGGTACTCTAAGCAGCAGTCATTCGACTTCAAAGCCTACACTGATTCAGATTATGGCGGTTGTAATCTTGACAGAAAGTCAACTTCTGGTGGATGTCAATTCTTAGGAGACAGACTGGTCTCCTGGTAGTGTAAGAAGCAGTCAACGGTTTCTGTCTCAACTTGTGAAGCAGAATACCTTGCTGCAGCGAGCGGTTGTTCTCAGTTACTATGGATTCAGCAGTAGCTGAGAGACTATGGCTTAAACTTCACTGGAACTCCTCTATTCAATGACAACAATGCCACAATGTCCATCACAAATAACCCGGTGAAACATTCCAAAACTAAACATATAGAGATTCGCCATCATTTCATCCGTGATTGTGCTGAAAAGCATTTAATTGAACTTGTAAAAGTTCACACGGATGACAATCTTGCTGACCTTTTCACAAAGGCATTTGATCGATCCCGTTTTGAGCATCTTGTCAACTTGATAGGAATGTTCAATCCTGAGTGAAAAATTAATTTTTCTTAAATCAATTCAATTCACGAGAGTTAAACTTTATTTCTTTTAAATTTTCTATATAGTTCTTTTAAGTTTCAAATTATTTTACAAAAACAAAAATAGAAAATGGAGAAAATTTCAAAGTTAACTTAAGAAAAAAGGAAATGATAGTACATCAGAAATGATCTAAATGTCACAGACTGCTCATATGGGAAATGATTGCGTCATGCTTACTTAATTGTTTAAATTATTATGTTTTTAATCTGCTTATTTACAAGTAATTTAAATTGTCAGTAGGGTATTTGCGTCTTTGAATCACTAGTAGTATGGAAACTAAATCTAAATTACAACTGTGATTTGAACCCATGTTTGCAAGTGTGTGTGCGTAAAAGAATAGAAAAGATTATTATCAGATGAAGGATGTTAGATTTTGGCAATAATTTTCTTTTGAGGTCAGTTTCGGGTTATGTCGTTAGCACAATTAATGCGGTTCATCTCACTGCCCATACTCACAGGTATGCAAGGAGAGATTGAATCAAGACATGTCTCTACATTAACCGTTGAGCATGTATTCACCCTTGAATCACTCCTGATTCATTGAAATCAAATCCAGATAAAAGTTGGATCCCCTTACCCTAAAACTCAAACACCATATATATTATCCTGAATCATCATACCGATATTCAATGAAGAAAATCAAATGAAACCAAGACAAATGAATCACTCGATTCTAAATCTTATGATTCCTGATAATCCTTATGGATTCTGCTTGATTTTTCCTGTGCTAATAGATGTAGCTTCATTCTGAAAATTTAGAAAATCATTGGGAAAATCTTAGATGCCTTGAGATAATGCAGTTTACATTAGTATAGCATATCAGTGGGGTACACGTTGTATATCTTATAAAAAATACCTTAATACACAAGAATGTGATACAAAGATGCTTATAGTTTCAAATCTTATAATATTGTCAACTTGAATTACTTGTTTATGTGCTTATTACGTATGAATAAATAGTAATCCATGGCATGATCCCATATTCTTTGGTGTTTATATTGTATCGTTTTTGCTAAAAGATAGCCTGATATGATCCTCTACTCGTGTCTTTGATCAAAAATAGTTTGTGTGAATTCTTGTATAGTTTATTAGAAAAGATCAAAAATATTTTAAGTTTATGCATAGTTCAATTTTATTCAGAAAAGCCAAAAATATTTGTGTTTAACCTTCATGAATTGTATTTGAATCCTCCTGATTGAATATTTTTATCTTGTTCGTTATTTGACTTGAAATACTTCATAAATTCTGAGTTTGAAATTTGCGCACTTAAGGGTTGTGCGTACTTGTCAAGTTCGCACGAAGTAAATCTTGCGTACTTAACAAGTACGCAAGAGTTAAAGCTTGCGCACTTGTAATTGCGCAAGAGTTAAAGCTTGCGCACTTGTAAGTACGCAAGAGTTAACTCGTGCGCACTTAACAAGTACGCACGACTGATTGAGGATGGGTATAAATGTGACACTTAAAAATTTTTCTCAGTTTCATGCTTTCAAACGAAAAAAATTTCCCTCTGCAAATTTCACTCAAAATGAAAGTGTTCCAAAACCATTTTTTCGTCCCGTCTATAGTTTCATCACCTCATTACATCGATTTGGTGAGATTTTGGGCTTAATCCATCCACATAAACTACCGATTTTGGACCGATGTTGACTAAGTTAATCTAGGTTCAAACCGTGATTTTTTAGGGCAATTTGAGGGTTGTTTGGGTAACCTATTATCATTAAACATGATTAGATCACATAATAGACCCTTAATCGTCCTTTTTAATCTTCGATTTTGACCTTGTGCATGAAGTTGAACCGACAGTCGTTAGGACGAACATTTTTAGGTCAAAATTGGTCTTGTATAGTAGTATTTGGTGTTGTTGTTGGTCCCACAGGTTAGAATCATTGATTCTGACCTAGTGGTGACCCAATACACACCAATTTTTGCACATTGATTGAATTTCAAACTTCTGAATTTTCACCAAGTATGTTTCCTGCGCACTTCACAAGTACGCAAGAAGTACTTCCTGCGTACTTGTTAAGTACGCAAGAGGAAACTCCTGTGTACTTGCTAAGTACGCAGAACCAACACTTGGCAAAAATTCCTAAGTCTGAAATTCTGTTCAAAGAGTAACTGCTATACTGAGTCATGTTTATCCGTTTCCAATGATACGTGTTGTTCTTATTATGTTTTCTGTGTGTTTTTGCAGATTATGGCTCGGGCGTTTACTAACGAATTCAACCTGTTAGCAAACACTCAACCCGAATGTAAAGGTGCAGCATTGCAATATATGGAGATAGTTGATTTCTTGAACCGCTCTAGAATCAGCTATGCTATCTCGGCTGACCCGACCGTGTCAAGACCTTATTTGGGCAATTCTGGGAGACAGCGGAACACGACTGCACGGTATCCCCCAATGTCATAAGGGCTACCGTTGCTGGTCAGGCTATCGCTTTTTCTGAAGACACTATAAGAAGGGTCCTGCAGTTCAGAGACCTTGCTACCGACCCGACAACCTATCCAGACTACTATGTGGATGGGTGTTGGAGGCAAAGAATGGGATACGTCGGAGCAAGGGACTATGCCTCATACAAAAAGATGTGGGTATTAGACCAATGGAGGTATTTCGCCCACGTCATGATCGTGTGCATCTCGTCAAGGAAAGCTGGTAAAGATGCCATGGGTCATGACCTTGCAGCAGCCATGGTGGGCTTGTCTCTTAATAGGGGCTACAACTTCTCGCGCTACATCTTCAAAGCAATCAATGACCAGATCAACACAGCGGAGAAGTTTAGATTCTTATTGTACCCTAGGTTTGTGCAACTCTTGATTGATGACGCATTGCCAAACCTTCCTGCTATAGGGGAGAGACTGCAAGTCAAGCGGGTGGACAAAAGAGTTTTTGCTCAATTCTTAAAGCCAGGCAGCGTAGAACCTACCCCTATGCATACTGAACTCTTTGGCCACCTAATCAATAAAGCATATGTGGCACCTGATGACTGGAACTGGTATAGCCACAACTCTGAGCCTGAACATAGTAATCACTCTGATGAGCAACAACAGGAGGAAATGGAGAGTGATGATGGTTCGTCTGAGGATGGAGACGACGAAGGTGGTGATGGTGGTGCTGAGGAATCCGATTCAGAAGCAACATAACCAGATTCTTCTGATTCTGATGACGCACCATCGCAGGCACACCCCAGGAGATCGGCTAAGGTAACCCTACCTGAGTCGTCCTCCAAAAGGAAGCGACAAAGCTCAAGCAGCAAATATGAGCCAAATTCTGACTCTGACGCTGCTATACAAAGACAAAGAAAGGAAAGTGTTCATAAGAGCAGGGGTGATAGGCAACAGATTGCTATCCCCAGTGTGGTAGAGGTCCCGATTGTGCAGCAAGTACATGTTTCAGCTGCCAGTCCAGATTCAGCCTCTACCCCACCAGAACTTCAATTGTACCGTAGGAGGAGAAGGCCACAAGTTCAAGCTGACGTGGCAGTCACGGCAGTCACAGCGGAGGTTCATGTGACGGTGACCCTCCCTACTACATCCGTCCAGGTGGCGGTGACTACTCCAATTGTCACGGAGTCTGTCATAATCACCCCTACCATTACCCCAACAACTCTCGTCACATCTTCCATCCCAACTACCACCACTGAGCCTCTCAGTCAACCGTTCAACTATAGAGATTTCACTCAAGGGTTTGACTTTGATACCATATTCTCCTCCCCTATTCACACTGCCGAGGCGTCCCCATCCAGACATCCTGATCCGAATGATGCTAGGATAGATGTTCTAGAAACCCAAGTTGCTGGACTACTGAAGACTATTCAGAAATCGAAGGAGGAGTGTGACGCTCAACAAGCACAGATCAATTCTTTGATAGATGAAGTCACAATCCTTACTGAAAAACGTCCTGGACCAGAATGAACTCCTAATAAAGACAAATGAAATGCTTCTTGGTCATGGGTCATCCATGGAGCTCAGGTTTGACGCTCAAAGGAAGGAGCATGAGCTGATGGTCAAGCTGATTGCTGATCTGACCAAGAAGCTTGATGCTCAGGGGGAGAAGAACAAAGAGAAAGAGAAGGAGAAGAGGACTACTACTGGTGATGAGGCGTGTCATCCGGTCAACTTGACTAAGGATGATGACAAGGACAAGGATCCTGAAGTCGGTCCTAGTGGAGGTGAGCACCAAGCTTTAGCAATAGTGCCCATCTCTGTTGTTCCAATGGCTCAGGGGGAGTCGACTCATCAAGAGGGTGGTGATACCTCTGGTGGTGGTGGTGATAAAGGAAAGTCAGTGGCTGAAGTACTTAAGGACTTATCTGATGATGAGATCCTATATCTAGAGCCTGACTATTCAAAAGAAGCACAGATCGATGCTCTCTTCAATCTAGAAGAAGGAGAGATCGACTCTGGTGACGATTGGGATGATGATGACGAAGATGTGGTGATCGAAATTCCCAAGGGTGACGGGGAAGGAGAGTATGAGCTAGAAGATGGAAAGATCTTTGAAATTCCATCCTTCGACGCTCCGCTCGACACAGGTTCAGTCGAGCAGGCTAGTAATGTAGAAGCCTCGAATGAAGCCTCCCCATTTGACCCTGAACCTGTGGACCCAGATGCACCGAAAGAAACAGACATGCCTTCTACTTCATCAAAGGGTCCAGCTCTTGTGTGGCAAAAGACGTCTACAATAGACAAACACGGAGCAACAGGGATGATCTTGGTTGTAAGGATCGAGGAGGACAAGCATCTGTTCGCCATCAAAAGATCTGGCGGGGTTCAATACTTGAAACCCACCAGTGAAGCGTTCAGCTCCTTGCCCAAATACGACCTGGTGAACCTAGCAAACCGAAAGCTGCTGGGTCACTCCAATCACGCAGTGGCGATGGGTTTGTGGGTGGTTCTGCAGTGAGAAGCAAGATCAGGGAAGTTCGAGATGTTCAAGCCTCAAGTGCCCAAGAGAGTCAAGGATAAGCACGCTGTACATCCTGTGACTAAGAAGCACTTAAAGAAATTGGTATACAAGCCAGTGCGATGTGAAACTAAGATTCCCTTGAGCAGGTTATCTCAGGATATTCTTGGTGACATGTGGTACTGGTACGTAGATCCAAAAACGGGCGAGGCTGTGATCATGGGTAAAGGACGTTCAGAGAGCGGGAACATAGTGCCAAAGGAACTGATCAGAATTTTTGATGAAGTCTGCTTCATCAACTTTTCTGTGAAAGATCTGGAGGTACTAGCAGAACGCTACTGCGTCTATACGAATGAATGGACAAAGCTCCTTGCTTCTAAATACAACAAGGTGATTAAGTTCTGCCTTGATTACAAGAAGAAGATGGAAGCTGAAGATCAAGCGCTGTGAAGACTAAAGACGATGAAGATCCCGAGCTGTTGTCAAGGGGGAGTTTGTTGAAGCACTTTCTTGTGACAACACTCTGGATAGAGTCTTAGTTTGTATTTTCATGTCTTTAATTGTCTTTGTATGTAAGAGTCTTTATGTATTAGTTTATCGAGTTGTATTTACTTTTACATATTGAATGTTGCATTTCTTTCTAAGTGTTTTGCGCACTTACATGTGCGCAGGAGAAAGCTCCTGCGTACTTAGCAAGTACGCAAGAGCATTTTGCCCTGCGCACTTGCTAAGTGCGCAAGCATCAGGTCTTGTATAAATAGGATAGGTTGACAGAAGTTAAGTACGCAGGCTTTAGTGCAAATACGCAGATTGTAACCCAAGTGCTTTTCTCTGTAACCTTCAAGTGTTTATAATACAAAGAACGTTTAAAGTGTTTTGTCTTGTCGGTTTACTTTGTTTAGCTAGACTCTCCGCCTAGTCACGGGCATTCCGCACCCGGTCCGACTAGTAGACCCACTTGCATGTGACGATCCGCCACACCCGAGGGACCTACAAGACTTGTAGGTCCTAGGAGCCTCGTCGCGCAGCGGATATACACGGACCTGTTCTGTGATTTGTGTGGGAACCAAGAAACGAGACAGAGAAAACACGAACAAAGACAAAAGATAATGAAACGAAACGTAATCCATAACAAAGAAGTCATCCCGTATTACATACTACATACCGAAGGAGCACACATCTCTCATCTAAGCTCACGGTCCAGGGGTCGGGAGAGCTCTTCCCGACCCGGATACCTCTCAACCTTGTTCCAGAGTTCCACCTACAAATGAAGACAAGTCTTCTATTTATAGGGGAAGGAACACTACCTGTGTACTTGACAAGTACGCAAGGCAAAAGCCTTGCGTACTTACTAAGTATGCAGGACCAAACTGGTGTGCGGGCTAAGTACTCAGGAACACCCTCCTACGTACTAGCCACGTACACCGATACATAAAATTTAATCTATAGTTACAAAACATGCTTCTACAAACTCCCTCTTAACTATAGCATCAAATTCTATCTATCACTAACACTAATAATCATCAGTTTACAAAGAATGTCCTAACAAACTCCCTCTAAACTAATGACATCACGTGTCTTCTGGAGAGACTTGATCTTCTGGCATTCCACTTGAGATCTTCAAATCTTCAAACTTCAGTCTTCAGTTGCCGAGTGATGACAAACCCGACTCCCTCATAACTGTAGCTTTCTTTGTAGACTAAACAAAGTGCTTCAATAAGAACCAACTAACCCAACACAACTCATTGTCGTTCATACTCTCAGCAGTAGCAACCTCCACCTTGACTTAGAACTCTGAGTCTGACAATGTCTTCCTAACCAGTTAACAATAGTAGACTAAGACAACTCCAAATTAGTTGGCATATGATAGAGAGTTTGAGTTTCCAATAACCTGCATCAAACTAATCAGCTCCCATAGGAATTCCAGTACGATAAACTTAAGTCTTCAACCAGATATGTCCAACTCTATCCTGTATCTTCACGAGTCAACCAAATTCCCGAAGATGTTCATTTCCAATATCCCTTTTCAGTTTAAGCTCCATCTGACTAGACCAGAAACAAGGGTATGTTTCCTATCCCATCGGCCAATGATAAAAGGTTCCATCTTCAACTAATAATCCAACGTATATCCATCTTCATCTTGAAGACACACGATAGAATCAAACACGAAAAATATAGTTTACACGAGAAATCACGGTTGAGATCCATGTTACGTCAAAGAGGTATATATATAGGAAGGTCCAACGGCTTTTCCACCACCTCTTTAATGTCTCGTGAATACTAGATTTTATCCCCCTCATTTCTCTGTAAACAATGACCAGCTTCATCATCACATCACTCAAATCCTCAAAAAGCACAACTAGCCAAGTCCAGGATTTTATTCTTTTATTCCTTTGCAAAGATCCAAAACAGCAAATCCTTGGGTTCAAGTTGTTCCAGTATTCATCCCCTATTAAAGAAGTATCCCGGATACTCGTAGCCTACATATTCAGGTTTAAAAACCTAAACAAGATGATTCTCTTTCCAAAAGACCCAAAGCAGCCACATCTTCATAAATAGAACGAGACCTTTAGCCGATGACGACCCAATTGCTCCCATCAGTTCAGCATTCATACCCTATTAAATATGTTTTCCCGAATATTTTTTTTTAATCCCAGAGGCTAGTCCATGCGTACTTAGTAAATACGCACATAAAGGGTGCTCATGCGTATTTAGTAAATACGCAAAGCCAAGTGCTCATGCGTATTTGATAAGTTCGCAAAATGCCCATGCGTACATGCTAAGTACGCAGAGTCAAATACTCATGCGTACTTAACAAGTACACAAGACAACTTCTCTTCCGTACTTAGTAAGTACGCAGGACAAAACCCATGCGTACTTAGTAAGTACGCAGAAAAGCTGAATTTGCGTACTTATCAAAAAGTAACAGCGTTCTTGACGGATCTTGAGGAAAATGCTCGAAAAGTGTTGGATCTGATAAATTGATGCTTCCAAAAGCTTAGAAATCATCTTCTAACAAACCCTTAGCCTTCCAAACACCAAATGAAGTGATAGAAAACTCGGATTTAAGGATTTTTGGATGAAAAAGTAGCGAACTTTTTATAACTCAGATTTGCTCAAAAACCCTAAAACCCAAAAATGGAACACAAATCAACGAACATCGAGGCTCTGATACCACTTGTAGGTCCCTCGGGTGTGGCGGATCGTCACATGCAAGTGTGTCTACTAGTCGGACCGGGTGCAGAATGCCCGTGACTAGGCGGAGAGTCTAGCTAAACAAAGTAAACCGACAAGACAAAACACTTTAAACGTTCTTTGTATTATAAACACTTGAAGGTTACAGAGAAAAGCACTTGGGTTACAATCTGCGTATTTACACTAAAGCCTACGTACTTAACTTCTGTCAACCTATCCTATTTAGACAAGACCTGATGCCTGCGCACTTAGCAAGTGCGCAGGGCAAAATGCTCTTGCGTACTTAGCAAGTACGCAAAGGTATTCTTGCGTACTTGCTAAGTACGCAGGAGCTTTCTCCTGCGCACATGTAAGTGCGCAAAACACTTGTAAAGAAATGCAACATTCAATATGTAAAAGTAAATACAACTCGATAAACTAATACATAAAGACTCTTACATACAAAGACAATTACAGACATGAAAATACAAACTAAGACTCTATCCAGAGTGTTGTCACAGGAAAGTGCTTCAATACTTATTTATCATCGTCATGTCTTTTTTAACAGCCAAACATTTGCTTCTCTGGAATACTTCACATGAACTCACTTTAAACTAGCCATACGTTTACTCGCGTAGGCACCTCCTTTCCAGTCACTTATGTGCAATCTTGCACTTACACCTTCTGAGTTTCACCTTTCTCTATCTTGTTCTACCGTTACCATGCGATCCCCGACCGCATCTCGTTTAACTCCAGTCACTAATGTGCAATCTTGCACTTACACCTTTTGAGTTTCACCTTTCTCTATGTTGTTCTACCATTACCATGCGATCCCCAACCGCATCTCGTTTAACATGTACAAACATGAAGTTCATCTGCTCACAAGCCTCAGCTAGTCATCACCTTGTCCAGAGAAAACACCCATGCTCCTCTAGTATCTCACCTTGCTGAATTATTCATATGGAACGTGTTCCATGAAGGCTCTTTCGTTATCTTGCTAATTCCGTGCTGAAATCTTCAGCGTCATCACCTTTACCTCATCATAAACACTTCTGGTCAAGCGTCCATGCAAACGCTTTCATCGTCTTCTCTCACAGCTTCGCCCATTGGCTTCGTGCTCCGAATTCCCGAGATATAAGCATAGGCATCTCACAGGAGCACCTCACCGATCATATAGAAAAAACGTCAAAACTTCTCGCATCACCCCGATGTATCAACGTCGACAAAATTGTCAAGATAAAAATACTATTCTTGTGCACACTGACCACCCGTCCTTTCCACTACTAAGCGTGTACTACATGGACACACACTGACACACTTAACTACAAAACACACATTGTTCTACACATGTAATAGTAACCCAAAACTCTAAACACACATCATGTGTACTCACACCCAACTACTAGATCTGAGTAAATCTACCTGCATACAATATGACCTTTTCATTTATAGACATACAAATATATCATGTTTTCTGACCCGAAGATACAAGCAAACACGATCTCCCGCCTGACTGCGTCAGACACAATAGCCTGTTGACAAATGTCAACACCATATCAAGCTTACACTTGATCTCCCGCCTGACTAATGTCATACAAAATATCAAGCCTACGCTTGATCTCCCGTCACGACTATTAGGCACGTGACACAAACAACTCATACTCATAAGCAACTTAATTAATCGACATACAAGTTTATTCACAAAACACTTTCATGTCCTTAAGCACCAAAACATTTACCTCGCGAAGATATGCCTTAAGATATAAAGACATTCAATATCATAGTAAGGCTAAACACACCCCCTTACACTTCACACATCACCTAAGCATAACACGTAGGTGACACTATCTTAAGACCATAGATACACACAATTGATCAAAACTCAGGTCTACACTAGTCTACTCATATAGTCAAATCAGCCAAGCTCTAGCATCACATTAAAGATTACATTTAAGTGTGAACTCATGTTGTTCAAAGGTAATCGCATAATCACACATAATTAACACTGCACCATCAATAGCAAGATATCACACATGCAACTATCATTTATCATACCCAAATTATCTCGCGATATAACTCGCATTCAATGCCAAAATCAAATAGTCATTATTTGAAATAAACATCATACTACGTAAACGTCTAATCACTCAAAATGTTAAATCACCCAACAATCTCTCGTGACAACCGTCTCATAATGACAACAACGCAAACACAATACCCGCTGTGTCACAAGGACAACGACACAATGCACACAACACATGTATAATCACCTAACATTATACTCTATATACATGATTCATTAACTGCACATGCTCTTCACACATAGCACTAGGACAGGGTATCCTACACATATCCATAAGAATTTACCTCATACCCGGACTCACCCCGAATAACTCATAACACAATACACTGCTAATCTAACAACACACATACAATTACTATATCTCATTATTTAAGCACATACCACGTACATGCACACCCTGTGACACTTCCTAGTCGTACCCGTACGACTTGTAATTACAATCCTGACTCACCCCTATTAGGTCACTACACGACCCACGACCATATACTCACTTGTAACCGCACATCCTATGGACACACACAGTCCCTTAACCCCACATTTAACTATTTAAATTCATAAACTCATCGGGTTACACTCCAAAGTTCTTTACACATTTAATGAAATAAAACATGTCTTGAAAGCATGTACGATAGCCCTAAAACATTAAAAGCATTTAAAGAGGGGATTAGAAACTCACCGGTTATACCGAGTCAAAATCCTAGCTCTTCACCGCGCGCACTCGCTCAAACCCCGAACCTGTTAAAGGTGTGTTCCCAAAATTAGGATATGCTCAAAACATACGTTGAATAACGTATAACAATATAATAAGACCGCGACGCTTATCCCACCTACTTTCTAATCCATCTCCAATAAACCCTAGTTTCACGTTACCTCCCTACTGGATTGCTCATGACCCGTTTAGAACTCGTATATCCAAACTGGGTTCCCATGCATACACGTCTAAGACCATGCAAACCCTAGTTCTTCACACAAGCACGTACACGAGCCGGTTTTCCCGGTCGCATGCAACCCATGCACGAGAGGAAAACCCTAGCCGGCCTATCGCCGTCGTCTACCTCCATCTCGGGCACCCCCGCCGTGTAATGCCACTCCCCGCATCACCACCATGTATGACCATCGGCATCCTTGCCCTTACAGTGTAACACCCTCCTGCCGTTCTCCGCCCTTTTCCACCGCCACACCACCTTCGCTGCAGCCACTACCTTCTTCTTCGATCTACCACCACCGCGGGCCAACCGTGGTCTCCCTTGCTCAGCCGTACCATCACCTCCGTCTCCCTGATGCCATGAAGTATCACCGAGCACCGTCACCCCTCATGTGACACCCCAAAATCCACTAACGGAGTTTTACCGTTAGGCGTGTGACAAACCAGGATCTCAGTCATTAGTTACGTCAAACGAAACTATATGATTTTAAATTAAACAATTAGATGTTAAGAGTTAAATGCCGAAGCGGTTTATGTCAAATAGTTACTGCGTCAAACAAACGCGCACAAGTTTAGTTTAATAAAACCAAGTGCATTGTTTTAAATGTTTGCATAAGAATGCAATGACAGTAGTTCTCCATGCATGTCCGAGGTGTGCAACTTGTGCCTTAGCGACCTGAGAAACATGTAAGAAAAAGTGTCAACACAAGATTGGTGAGTTCATAGGTTTGTAAGTAAATAAATTGTTTCTGTGTTTGCAGGATCCACATATGTAAGTCACACCTATTGCTAGCTAGACAATGTACAAGTTACTCTAAGCTCTCGCACCAGAAGTTGACTGTTTGCGTTTGTTTGCCTCCCGCTGGGTCTATCAACTCCAGCAATGTGTTTAGGCCAACATTTCACCCGTTCGACCTCCAATCGAGTTAGCGCGACTAACGCGGGTGGGATTTGTCAAACTCAGTAGTACTACCAAACATTAACTTGCTAAATACATATTAACGGTCCGATGTGTTTGAGGACTTTCAATGATAGTGTGTTACGCTTAAGTAAACAAGTGGTAGTGAAATACTATGTGATTCATCTTTGTTTGTGTGCATGTTTCTCCCCAACGAGAAAACAAGTAAAAGAATGTTCGTTTGTACGCATGTTTCTCCCTAACGGGAAAACTAGTAAAAGAATGTTCGTTTGTATGCATGTTTCTCCCTAATGGGTAAACAAGTAAAAGAATGTTCATTAGTATGCATGTTTCTCCCCAACGAGAAAACAAGTAAAAGAATTTTCGTTTGTATGCATGTTTCTCCCCCAATTTAAAACGATAAAAGGGGCCGTAAAAACTCACCTGAGTTGTGTAAGCGTAGAAGTCAGCACCACACAAGGATGCAATAGAAACCACAATTGGTTTGCCTGTGAACGGTCTACAAATGCCCTAGAATTATAAGCATAATAGTTAGGGATACATTGGGATTTTTTTGACGACGACACGGAAGATTTGAACATCCTTAGGATTAACGAGTAGACGAACTTGTCCCCGGGAATAAGGATTTCTTAATGTAATAATTAAGATAAAAGAGTTTCATGTCGAACGTCTCTAATTACGAATAATATTAATAATTAAATATATTCGTGCGTTTGTACCATTTAATAATGGTCTAGGAAAATAATATAATTTATTATATTATATTAAGTCTAGAGAAATATCACGATAATTAATTACGTGGCAAAAATAATAAATATATTATTTTTATTCGAGAATATAACGTGGGTAAATAATATAAATATTTATATCATTTATAAGTTTGAAGTACTACACAACGTTCATTAACGTGACGAAAATAATATATAAATATATTATTTTAAATTGGAGTCATGGGTTAAATAATAATATAAATACATTATTATAAATTTGGAAAATACTATTAAAAATGGGTTATAAAACCAAACACGAACCTACGGGTGTTTTCCGGGTTCAAAACATATTTATATATCATTACAATAATAATGGGAATGTTTTATATTAAAAATAATGCTAGAATGATGGTTTAAAAATAAAACAGGGTGGCGGGGACTCGAACCCGGGTCTCCTCCCCAACAGCTATGTGCTTTAACCAACTCGCCCGCTAGGGTCATCGCAACAAAACTCGGCCTGAATTTGTTTTAACACTGATGGTTCCTATGTTCTCCCCCCCCCTACGCATCCCGATCCGAAACCCACCCAGATTCTACTGATTGTGATTGTGGATGAACACAGGGGTTTAGGGGTTTTGATTATTGGTCTAATGCGAATCTGATCATGAGTTTAATTGTAAAATCATCAACTTTTGGATCGTTAATCGTTGTTTGAAAAAAAAGTCGAAACCCTAGATTCTAGCATGGATTCGATTTGAATAGAAACTGATAAGATTATAGGTTGAAATCATGGGGCTCTCAATAAGTGATGGATTGCGATCCTAACCATGTCCTATAATTAGATTGAGACTCAGTCGGGGGGTAGGGTTCGATTAAACCGAATTCACATGAACCCTAGACATTCGTTCATGTTTAATTTGGTGTTGAAGATCCCAATTAGGTTACGGCTTTCATTCTAGACACTGATATGAATAGTTACCAGAATTAATGTCGAATTGAAGGTACATGACTAAATGGACTTCCGACTTTACGTGGCATGATCTCCGGCGAGCTTGACCGCTTTTCCGGTGAAACAGAGGTGTGCGAGAGCTTCTGATAGATGCGAATAAGGTGTTTGGAGAGTTTGATTACGAGAGTAATACACCAAATGGCCGGATTTTAATGATTTGATTATGAGGTTGATGGTTTTGAGTTTGGTGTTATAATTCGTAATGATGAGCAACGATAAACAGTTAGAAACAGTTCAATAACGTTCGACATCATCAATACCATCCATTACATATTGGAATTCGATCAAATTTCAGTTATGTGTTGCGAATTTGAATTCAAGAAAAGGGGGTTTGACTTTGGAAAGTCAACAGGAACAAAATCTCTTGAATTTTGACTTTGTAAAGTCAACAGAATGGGTTTTGCCTATTTACACAATTAGTCCTTGTAGTTTTTGTTTAAATAATGACAGAATGAGTCCTTGAGGTTTCTAATTGAGTTAACTGGGTTAACGAAAATTTGTCGGGTGTCACACCTCACGTCTTCTCCGGCCACTCTCCAGGCCGCCACAAGCCGGTCACCCATGTCGTTGTCCTCCCTCTCACTCCGTCGCTACTCACCACCGTGAAACCCCTTACCCTAAATGGTATTCCATGTGCAAAATGAAAGCAATAAGAAAAGGAAAAACAGGTTAGAATGTGGTTTACCTTACCATGTAACGAACTTCCTCCGATCGACATCGTCGTAGCCGCCGTAGTAGCCACCCCCATCGTCGGATTTTCCCCTTCCCTTCTTGCCTCTACCGTTTGCGAACTCCCCTAGGCCGAATGGCGTAGGGTTTTCCTCAAAAATCTCTTTTAAACCTCTAAGGTTTACATCCAGGTCCCTCTAGTTCTATCTCGCGCTTTTCGGTCTTGAATTGTCCAATACTCGGCTAATCGGGTCCTTTAACTCTCGTTGATCCAAACTTTAATCCACGACCCAAGCGAACCGTGTTATTATTAGAACTTCGGGTTACCCATTAACCAGACCAGTTAGCCATTTGGATTTAGGGATGTTACATTGGTTATGGCTCATGTATGAACATATTAATAGGTCAAACATTACTTATTTTGTTTATCATATACATTGAATCATTTTCATGCAGATGGATCTACCAATCGTGTTAGTGCAAATTGGTTTTGTTTTTATTGGGAAAACTACTCGTTTTATGACCATGAGATCATCACGTGTTTTCATTGGGAAAACTACTCATTTTATGACCATGAGGTCATCACTTGTATTCATTGGGAAAACTACTCGTTTTATGACCATGAGGCCATCACATATTTTCATTGGGAAAACTACTCGTTTTATGACCATGAAGTCATGACATGTTTTAATTCGGAAAACTACTAATTTTATGACCATGAGGTCATCACTTGTTTTCATTGGAAAAACGACTCATTTTATGACTATGAGGTCATCACATATTTTCGAGGAAAACGGTTTCATAATATGGCCATGTACACCTTTTCAATGTTTTCACTTTATGATGCTAAAGTCATCACATGTTTTTGAGGAATACTGTTTTATAATATGCCATGTATACGATATCAACATTTCCAAGGAAAACTACTTTACACTGCAACAAACAAACCTGTGAACTCACCAATCTATGTGTTGATATTTTTAAGTATGTTTTTCAGGTAACACATAGCTATGGCATGGTTGGAATAGGTTAACCCTTCGGATCAAAACCCTAGAAGCCGAAGAAGCATGATTGTCAAACCTCCAATCGGTTTTGACCTATATGGTTCTAGGTCAATGTACTAGTTTAATTTAGTATTTGTAATGGTGTTCAATATTTTAGAAGTCTTCATTTAACTTCATCAAACCGTTTAACACATCTTCACTAAACACCCGATAAGACTTCTTTAGATGTTATCGTGATTTGGCTTTCATGACAGAAAACTGAGTATGAATAAAGAATATGTGCCCTTATACTCTCGGAAATCCATGTGCATAGATGCACTTTCGTTATTCATTACCAATGTTGATAATCATACAGTTCCACTCGGATGAGAATGACAACCTAACGAAATCCTTCGACATCTAATCCTTGATTATTTACCTTAATGTATGAGTTGTTCACTTGACTTGTGAAAACTCACTATCTTAATTCACATCAATTAGACATTCTCTTAATGTTATTCAATGCACCAATATGACCTCTCTGATTATAATTCCTTTTGTTTGAGGAACTCTAGTGATGACGTTATCACCTCGTAGTTTAGCCAACATCGTTCACGTCATCACATGTTTTTGAGGAATACTGTTTTATAATATGCCATGTATACGATATCAACATTTCCAAGGAAAACTACTTTACACTGCAACAAACAAACCTGTGAACTCACCAATCTATGTGTTGATATTTTTAAGTATGTTTTTCTGGTAACACATAGCTATGGCATGGTTGGAATAGGTTAACCCTTCGGATCAAAACCCTAGAAGCCGAAGAAGCATGATTGTCAAACCTCCAATCGGTTTTGACCTATATGGTTCTAGGTCAATGTACTAGTTTAATTTAGTATTTGTAATGGTGTTCAATATTTTAGAAGTCTTCATTTAACTTCATCAAACCGTTTAACACATCTTCACTAAACACCCGATAAGACTTCTTTAGATGTTATCGTGATTTGGCTTTCATGACAGAAAACCGAGTATGAATAAAGAATATGTGCCCTTATACTCTCGGAAATCCATGTGCATAGATGCACTTTCGTTATTCATTACCAATGTTGATAATCATACAGTTCCACTCGGATGAGAATGACAACCTAACGAAATCCTTCGACATCTAATCCTTGATTATTTACCTTAATGTATGAGTTGTTCACTTGACTTGTGAAAACTCACTATCTTAATTCACATCAATTAGACATTCTCTTAATGTTATT
Source organism: Smallanthus sonchifolius (assembly GCA_023525975.1). NCBI lineage: Eukaryota > Viridiplantae > Streptophyta > Magnoliopsida > Asterales > Asteraceae > Smallanthus > Smallanthus sonchifolius. Next base: position 72,523,416 of record CM042025.1, read on the forward strand.
CAATGCACCAATATGACCTCTCTGATTATAATTCCTTTTGTTTGAGGAACTCTAGTGATGACGTTATCACCTCGTGGTTTAGCCAACATCGTTCAAGTGGCCACAACTTCGAAGAATTTTCCAAATCTACTCATTTGATATAATGTATGCTCAACTGTAACCTACACTTGTACATGATATGATGATATCTCAAATCTATACACATCCAATGAAGTTAGTTGATGAGATATCCACTTTATCAACATATACCGACTACTATTTGGAATGAGTTAAAATTCTCCCTAAGAATCCGAAAATGGAGTAAGGATACGAAATCCTAACCCAAGTAAGTGTAACAAATTTCGAGGACGAAATTTCTTTAAGGATAGGAGAATGTGACACATGCAAAATTCCAGAATCCAAAACCTAGTTGTTGGGCTAAAACCCAACTAAGCCCAATATGGCCCAATAGGAATTCAAGCCCATTTGAGGCCGGGTAAGGATCCAAGCCCGTTAGAAATCCAAATTTACACAATCCAAATATCATATTAGTCACACGATTTCATTTAATGAATCGTTACCCGATTCTGAGAATTTTAGAAAAGATATAAGAACGTACGCGATTTAGTAATTTTAAACGTTAAACGCGTTAAACATCGGTTTTACCTGATATTGATTAAGTGAAATAATGAATTATTAATATTAAGTATTAATATTCATTTGGAAAGACTGTCCGGATAAATACATGTGTAGTACGTGTATACGAACGTTAAACCACGTTAGATTATCGTAAAACTAACGATAGCGGTACGGTTATTACCGATACGACAAATAAAAATGTTATTAATAACCGGAGAGCGAAACGATAAATCCGACGAACGGACTCACAAACGCGTTGTCTGCTCATAACGACGCGAATATCCGTCGGTGATAAGCTAACAAAATAAATGATTTGAATATTTATTTTAGTATTATAATTTATATTAGGAATGACAAATATTAATCGGGAACTAAATACATGAAGATATTTTGGGTTTGACACGCGTCACTTGTAGCTAGCCTACCCACTTAAAACCCTAGATATATATATAATCATATTGTCTTTTTCCTCATTTGCACAACAACCACACACAAACTTGTGTGTGTTTCTAGAGAGAAAATCAAGATGAAGAAGGGGAAAGGAGGGGCCGGCCACCCTTACGGCGGCCTCCTCCGGCGGACGAAGACGACAACACAGCGGCGAGCACGGCGGAGGCGGAGTCCGGCCGAGCAGCCGGCGGCGAGCAGCGGCGGATCACAGCGGACCGGCGAATGGCGGCGAGTGCACCACCTCATATGATAGATCTCGACGTCCTGAGTCCGATGATGGTGGTGGTTTACACTAGATCGCAACGGTGGTGGAGATTCCGGCCAAAAATGCTTTTCCCGCGACCTCAACAACTGGGGCTTTTGCTAGAAAAGGGTTCCTAAATGCCCGATCTAAGCATACGAAGAAGTTGGTTCAAAAAAGTGACGTTTTCTGGCCAAAAATATGAACTCTGGCCACTTCCCAGTTTTTGGACAGTGGCGGCGACCTATGAATCCGATGGATCTTGACTAGATGGTTGCATGGCCGCTTGAATCACCTCAATCGGAGTTCGTATGACCAAGTTTTGAGAGAAACAAGTTTTCTTCCGCGTTGTGCTCAGTTTTTCGTACAAAACCACTTAGAACGGCTTGTACACTAAGGTATGACCTAAAACACTTATTGATCTATTGTCGGGTAGTAACACGGGATCTAGAAAAATTGACGTGACGTCTTTTGAGAACATTTTTCGGACACGTTAAAATGTGTTATAATTATATAATTTTTTATATAGTTATCAAGTAATTGACGAATTTAAGTATGGTTTTAGTATTAGAATCTAATGTGCGGTTTATTGGATTATTGGTATAATTTGATGTTTGAATTGGACAATTGGATATTTTCTGGTTTAGCCAAAAACAAACGGGACTCTGCCCAATTTTCGTTAAAAATAAAGAACTTTGTTTCTACAACTTAGATGTCCTCAACAAAGTTTGGGTTTAGATTTGAAACCGTAATGTTGGGGAACGATCCTAGTTATATTGTTGATGTTGACAACACTTGTTTGAATAATAGGAACCGTTTAGGATCGCTGCGCTCACCTATTGTCAATTCAACTTGTGATATTATTAGCTGGACTTGAGGTGAGTTCACTGTCCGCTTTTAGCTTTTAAATGTTTTAGAAACATCGGGGGAGAAACATACTTGCTTAACGCATTTTATACATTGGGGAACATCATTATTTGATACATTTGAGAAAACATAGAACACACTTACAAACATTTTTTTATATGATAACAAGAAAACAAGACACGACCATAATGTTTGCATGACGGAATAATTATAGAGCTCGTAAAGTCCCCTGAACATCACCAACATTATAACCACTAACTTTATAGCCTGGGATTCTATGAATAATACTATTGGGGGTGACGCCTCCCGGTCATGGTTAGTCGTTATAACCGATGACTTGGAGGGTCGAATGGCCTCATATTATCTTAACACATACTCGCGGGGAGCGAGGGAGGGGCATTCACCGATCATGGTTTGGTTATGGCTCATGTATGAACATATTATTTGTAAGGCTAGCTAGCTTGCGAATAGGTCAAACATTACTTGTTTTGTTTATCATATACATGAATCGTTTTCATGCAGATGGATCTGCCAATCGTTTTAGTGAAAATTGGTTTTGTTTTTATTGGGAAAACTACTCGTTTTATGACCATGAGGTCATCACATGTTTTCATTAGGAAAACTACTCGTTTTATGACCATGGGGTCATCACTTGTTTTCATTAGGAAAACTCCTCATTTTATGACCATGAGGTCATCACATGTTTTCATTGGGAAAACTACTCGTTTTATGACCATGAAGTCATCACTTGTTTTCATTGGGAAAATGACTCACTTTATGACTACGAGGTCATCACATATTTTCGAGGAAAACGGTTTCATAATATGGCCATGTACACCTTTTCAATGTTTTCACTTTATGACGCAGAAGTCATCATATGTTTTCGAGGAAAACTATTTTATAATATGCCATGTATACGATATCAACATTTCCAAGGAAAACTACTTTACACTGCAACAAACAAATGTGTGAACTCACCAATCTTTGTGTTGACATTTTTAAGTATGTTTTTCAGGTAGCACATAGCTATGACATGATTGGAATAGGTTAACCCTTCTGATCAAAACCCTAGAATCCGAAGAAGCATGATTGTCAAATTTCAAGTCGGTTTCGACCTATATGGTTCTAGGTCAATGTACTAGTTTAATTTAGTATTTGTAATGGTGTTCAATATTTTAGAAGTCTTCATTTAGCTTCCGTTGCTGTGTAATATCACCAATCGTTGCAACCTTAATTTATTTATTTATTCATTAAGTAAATAAATTAGGGGGTGTGATAAAACTGCCCCCTGCACTTTCAGTTTAGACCATTTTTGCCAAAAGTTGGTAAAATTCCTCTTTTGCAACAAAACTTCCACTTTTATCTTATTTAATCTTTCACCAATATAATATGAATACCATACTATATAATATACTTGAAAGTCGGTTCGTTTCAAATCATCCCCCTAATTTTGGGTTTCGTCCTCGAAACCCGCCACCACATGAACAACTTAGGGTAGTAGTTTAACTTTCCTTATCAACTTCTCCAAATTCAATTCCTCCTCAAAGCACAATTAGTTCGTCCCACCTATTTTAGATAGTCACCGATTCTTCCATAAGATTCAAAAATCACAATCTCTACATCACCATGAGAAGCAACAGTAACTTCTCCCGCCAAAATGTTCATGAATGCGCCACAAGAAATGTATCATAGAGTTTACCCGATTCCTCCTGTAAATCCAAACGGTAAACTACTTAACAAGTTAGTATCGAGTTTGATCAGTTCAACAAAACAGGGACTTAGCCACTCACGTTTTTAGAACCCGAATCACCCCCTATCAAGGGAAAACTTTGATAGCGCCAAGTTTTCCACTTGAATATCAACACACCTCCTCCCTATATTCGACTAGGGTTTTCTGTCACATCTTGTATGGATTTACAATCGTGCTCACTTAAAAGATCTTCTACACCAAGTCTTAAATCACACCATTGATTCTAAACACTCGACAATCAATTCCACCAAATTAATCAGTGTTCGATACCGCCCATTGTAGGATCGGTAAATACAAGATGGTTCTATTCTAGTTGAGATTGGCGGAAACAATCACAACTTAATCAAAGTAAACAAGTAAACACAAGAAGTACTGATAAATGCAATTTGTATTAAGCTTCAATGGTTACAAGATTACAGAGAAAACTCTGAGAAAAAGCACTAAGATACAATGACTCTAAGTACTACTTATATAGTAACTTAGAATCAAGACACACCCTTGATTCTAAGGATCAGATCTAACACAAACCGTTCATCTTGTATTGATGTTATTCTACATATAATGACAATAAACGCTATAAATGTTAACTTTACTCAAACTTCTTCTTAGGCATCATTGCTTGCATGCTTGGAGAAGAGCGTTGTAGTGCTTTATTGTCTGCACCAGTAACATTCTTTCTGCGTGGAGTGTGTCAGTGGTGCGGCAGAAAGTTGTCAGTGGTAATGGTTGCTTTTGCTTTTGCAAGGCTGGTCAACTACAACTTTTGATCTTCAACGGATAAATAACTATCAGCAGCAGAGTTGTTGATCAGCAGCAAGATGCAACCATCCAAAGCTGCTGATGATTTGCCTATTAGCAGCATCAAGTGTTGATGCTGCTGAGAAGCCTATCCGCAGCAACTCTGGTCTTCCGCAGATAAGGCTATCCGCAGCAGATTTGTTCTTCAGCAGAAGAAAAAGTATCCGCTGCAGATAAGCTTATCCGTAGCAGTTTGTTGGTCAGCAGCAAACTCTGAGATCAGCAACATTTGTACTTAGAGAGTTTTGTAGCCATCAGTCATTATTTCTACAAACTCCCCCTAGACTGATGCTACCAAAACTCTCTTACTGCTTTTGTTACTGAAGCTTTTGCATGTGGCTGACGATTCTTGCAACCTCATAGCCTCTTGGGTCCTTGCTGGGACTGTTAAGAGGAAGCTCAGATAGAGTCTTGATATCTTTGCTTGCCATTTTGAAGATAGCCTTGCTTAGACACCTCATCTTCTGTCCTTTAACGTCTGTCAAGGTGAACTCATTTTCTTCATCATTGTAGGACCAACTGATGAATGGAGAGTGGGATTGGAGAGGTTTTGCATCAATAATTTCATCTTTGATGGGGTTGAAGTGATGTTTGATCACCAGCAACAGATATCTCCCACCTTCATTCTCAGGCTCATTGGCTTCACCCAGCTCCATCATTCTTCTTAGATCAGAATCTGGAAGCTGCAATACCTTATCAACCGTTGTATAAATTGATCTTCTTTCTTCTGTTCTTCCCCTGAAGACTTCAAACCTTTGATCTTGAGTGTTGTAGAAGCTGGGTGGGAGGATTTGGACTTTGTGGGTGGAGAGGAGTGAGGTCTAGGATGGGGAGTGGAAGGTTGTTGAATAGAGGAAGTGGTGGATGAGGGAGAAGGCTTGGGTTTCTTTGGTTTCCTCTCTTCTTCTTGATTGATTACCCTCTTCTTTGAGCCTTTCTTCCCCAGTCTTTTTTCCTCTTCCTTTTTGACTTTAAAGTACAGGGCTTGCAGGTTCATGAAGCTCATGGGACCCAGCCTTTTTCCACTCTCTCCTCTAGCCTTTAGGAAGTCAATCATGACCTTCCTTTCTTCATGGGTTCTTTTGTTGAAGGCAATGGTCTTCTTGGATTTCTGTTTTGCTTTTTCTTCTTCTTTAGCCCTTTTCTTATTTGCCAATAGACCTTGCTGACCCATGAAGGCTCTGTAGATTTCTTTATTTGATAGTTTCTCAAGTTAGTCTGCATCCTCACCTTGAGAAATCAGAGCCTCTATCCACTCCTCTCTCATTTCTTTGGCTAGTTCAGAATCAATTATTCTAAACTTGGCCTCTTTCTTCTTCTTCTTCTCTCTTTCTTCTTCTTCTTTATTAAATTGTTCCTGCAGTTGAAGAGCAAGAGCTTCATCTTCTTGAATTTGATAGACTGCAGGAATCTTGACTTTAGATCATCCAGCTGTTTGGCATATAGCTGGATCTGTTGTTCTCTGAGGAGAATGGCATCTTTTCTTTCTTGAGCTTTTCTTAGTTCTGCCATCTTCTCTTCTTCTCTTCTTCTTTTCTTCTTCTTCTTCTTCTTCTTCTTCTTCTTTCCTCCCTTTCCTTCTTCTCTTTCAATAACTTTTCTTCATCTTCTTCTGTCATAGGTCTTTTCCCCTTGTCTTTGCTGGATGCCTCTGCTTCAGCTTCATGGACCACAACAGCAGATGTAAGAGATGCTGTTGGGATCTCAGCTTTAGCTTCATTGGAATGATGAGGAGTAGACATAGAGGAAGGGACTGCTTCACTCTCTTCCTTTTCCCATTCATTCCCATATATAGCTTTAAATTCCTCTTTGATTTTGTACAGGAATCTTCGCCAACAGATAACTTCTTCTTCAGTTAAATCACTGCTCCTGATTAAGTCAAGTCTTCTTAGAGCCAGTCTTTGTTCTGCTATTGATGAAGATTCATGATAAGCCACCCTATTTGCTTCTTTTAGTAGTCTTTCAAACCAGGGCATATTATCCTCCACTAAGTCATAGAACCTGCTGATTGAAAGTTCTGTTGAGAGATCTGATGAAGTGTTGATACATCTTGTCAGATACAGATTAAGAACTTGGAGGGCATTAAGAGTGTTCCAGTTTAGCTCTTCTACTCCACTAAACTCCCACCCAATCCAGAATCTCTCAGCTATGCCATCATACCCCCAACCTAGAACTTGTTTGAAGTTAGTGAGAATTGGGGAGTAGATGTTTGACTTATTATGGCTGCAGCTTTAGGAAGTATGCTGAATGATGGAGGTGTGTCTTCATGGAGAGTTTCTTCCAGCAACACCTCATCAACAGCTCGGACAACTAACTTCCAATCCTCAGTGATATCTTCCTCTTCATCTACTGAGGCTGGAAAGTCATGGATTTGAACAAAAGTAGGTTTGTATAGCAAACTTTGAAACACAGTCTGCTCTTGTATCCATTCTTCTAGGCTGTCCGCATCATCTTCCTTGGTAACTACCTCCCCCTTTTTGGTTGCATCAGTGCATAGAGTGTTATCTGTTTGAGTGCCCACTGATATATGGGAGGGAGAAGTCACTAGAGGGCATTGATGGGCTTCATGTATAGAGACTTGGTGCCGCAGTTTGGACACTTCATCCTCTAGCATTGCCACCCTGGCCGTCAATTCCAAATTATGAAGTTTCAGTCTGTCCTCATCCATAGTTGTGGAATCCTTGGTGCTGGATGGGGTCATAGGCCTAGCCTCTGCATCCCTATCACCCTGGTTTTCTTAGCGCCTGGGATTCCTCTCAGTGAAGAGTGTTTCTAAGGAAACATCCTCACTGTGAGTTGCTGTGGTTAGGGTCTTAGTGGTGTTATAACTGTCCTCCCGGTCAGTTGATGTACCAGGAGTAGTGACAGCCCTTTCCACATTCACTCTATCATCACTCCCAGAGTGAACCTTCTTGGGTGATGAACTTAGGTTGGGTGCATTAGCAGCCAAGTCAATCAATACCTCCGAGATAGTGGTAGTTGGAGAAGGTATAACATCTTGACTAGGTGCATCTGTACTTAAGTTCAGAGAAGAGAAATAATGATATGGCTCAGCGGGTTGTTCTACAGATCCGGGATGTGATGCTGATTCTAATAGAGAAACTTCCAAGGAGGTCTCTCTAATATTTTGGTTATCCCTTTTGATATTCTCATCAGAATGTTGGGATTCTGAATGAGGGTTTTAGGTTGGGATTAGGCCTTTGAGACAAGAAGAGAAGGAGTCTTCTTGCTCCTTTTTCTAGTGTATGTCGTTGCAACTGGGGCCCTTTGTTCCAGTTGAATGATAACATCCAAAACAGATGTAAGTGATTTTTGTACCTGTGCATCCTTAGTAGTTTGCACAGGGGTTCGAGCAATGGAAGCAGCTTGTTGTTCAGGATTTGAAGTGGAGGGTGTGGGATCAGTATCAGCTGGGATTGCTGAACTGTCACCCTGGGCACTTTGTATGTTCAGCATTGTAGATAACAATGGAACATTGACCCCTAAGAACTTTTTGGAAGCAGTTCTCATACTTTGAAAAATATTATTTTTATGACCCAACATGATGTAGATTCTTGCAGGTTTTGAGAGATCTTTTAGTTCCTGGTTGAAAACCTCCTGCAAGAATCTGAGGTACATAAAAAATTGTTGCTTTGCACCCTCTTGAAGGTTATATCTCAAACCCTCAAATATGAGGTGTGCAAAGTTGAAGTCTAAGCCAGCAACCGAACCATGGAAAGAAGAGGCAAGTGCATAGCACACTTGATGCCATCCACTTCTCTTCTGAGATATGCATTGTAGAAGAGTGTGACAGAGATACTTCCATGGAGGGCCCATCAGTGCCTTCTCTATTGTGTACTCATTTTGATTTCCAGTGTACCCTATGGATATAAAGGTCCTCATGTATTCTTCCTTTGAGTATGAGATGGCTGCCCCCTCATCTTGAAGCTGAAGACGTTTTCAGAGAGTAGCTTCAGAGATGATGATGTCCTTGCCGTCTACCTTGGCATTTATTTGGGGAATCCCCTGTTCGGTAGAGTAGACGGCGGTATTCCAAAAATCCTCCATATGAGGAATATAAATGGTAGGGTTGACTGTTAGTGCAAAATGTATCTTTGATCGGCACAGAAAATCGATCATATCATCGAATCCCTTGGACTTCTTTCCTTTGGTTAAGTATGCCGTGAGGTTGTGATATGGGGAGAACTTATCATTAGGATTGTTTATGTCTGTTATTTTTGTTGGTTTGGAGGGAAAAGGAAGATTTTGAAGGGTGGTTAGGAATGGAAGGCTTTGAATGTTGTGGGGGCTTGAGAGAAAGTGATGGGAGTTACGACGAAATTGAATGTGAAGGGGCGGTGAAGAAATTTTATTTGTTCTTATAACGGCAGAGGAGGGAAAAGCAAGATGACTTGTACAGTACAACCTCATTCACCTTTTTACTGTTACAGCTGTAATACACTATAGCAGTCATGGTAAAAGACTGAAAGGAATTTTTACAGCGGGTAAAAGGTAATTTAGACTTATTTTTACCCATCAGCAGCTAACTTGGTTACTGCGGATGGTTAAGCCTATCCACTGCAAGCTTGGTTGCGGCGGATAGTTAAGTCTGTCAGCAGCAAACTCTATTGCTGTTGATGGATGCAATGATCCGCAGCAAGGGAGTTGCTGCTGACTGCCTTAAAGCTATCCGCAGGAAACTTGTTCCTGCTGATAACTTAAAGCTGCCAGTGGAAAAATCTTTGCAGCGAATTATTAAACCTGTCAGCAGCAAAAATGGATGCTGCTGACTTGTAACTTTTATTTATAACAAAAGAAAAACATATTTACAAAGACAAAATTTTAGAGACATATTTTAATCAAAGTTCATCATACCAATAGATTCAACTAAATATCTAAATCTAGCTTCATCAAATGGTTTTGTAAACAAATCAGCATATTGCTCATTGGTATGAACTTTAGTTAAAATAATTCTCTTTTTCTTAGCTTGATCTCTTATGAAGTGATACCTGATATCAATGTGCTTTGTCTTGGAGTGTTGCACCAGATTGTTTGTGATTGATATAGCACTCATGTTGTCAATGTGAATGGGAGTTGCCATGAAAGTCATCCCATAATCCGGCATTTGATTTTGTATCCAGATGACTTTTGCACAACAACTTGAAGCTGCAATGTATTCTGCTTCTGCTGTAGAAGTTGAAACACATGTTTGCTTCTTGCACTGCCATGAAATCAGTCTCCCTCCCAGAAACTGACATCCCCCTAAGTCATCCCATAATCCGGCATTTGATTTTGTATCCAGATGACTTTTGCACAACAACTTGAAGCTGCAATGTATTCTGCTTCTGCTGTAGAAGTTGAAACACATGTTTGCTTCTCGCACTGCCATGAAATCAGTCTCCCTCCCAGAAACTGACATCCCCCTGAAGTTGACTTTTTTTCCAAGTTGCATCCCCCATAATCACTGTCAGTGTATGCATATAGATTGAACTTATCATTTTTAGAGTACCATAGCCCAAGTCTAGGGGCTCCCTTTAGGTATCTGAAAATTCTCTTGACAGCTTGAAGATGTGAAATATTTGGAGCTGCTTGGAATCTTGCACAGAGACATACTGCAAACATGATATCTGGCCTTGTGGCAGTGAGATACATGAGAGACCCTATCATTGCACGGTACTGATGTTGATCAGTGTCTTGACCATCTTTGTCTGGAGTCAGCTGATGGTGCACTTGCATAGGGGTTCTTGCAGCAGAGCAGTCAGCCATCTTGAATCTTTCTAGAATGCTCTTGACATATTAGGATTGGCTGATGAAGATTCCATTTGGGACTTGTTTGACTTGAAGACCCAGAAAGAAATTTAGTTAACCCATTGAGCTCATTTCAAACTTTGAGTGCATCAGGATCTCGAAGTCTTTACACAGATTCTTCCTTGTTGATCCAAATATGATATCATCTACGTAGATTTTAACCAGTAAGATTTCTCCCCCTTCATCTTTGATAAACAAGGTCTGGTCAATGGCGCCTCTTCTGAAGTTGTTGCTTAGTAGATATCCAGACAAAGTTTCATACCAGGCTCTTGGGGCTTGATGTAAGCCATATAGAGCTTTGTCTAGTTTGAACACTTGGTTAGGATGTGCAGGATCTACAAAGGCTGGATGCTATTTGACATATAGTTCTTCACCAATCTTCCCATACAGAAAGGAATTCTTGACTTCTATTTGATAGACCATGAAATTCTTGGATGCAGCATATGCCAGGAAGATTCTGATGGCCTCCGGTCTGGCAACAGGTGAAAAGACTTCATCATGGTCAATTCCCTCTTCCTGAGTGTAGCCTTGAGCTACAGGTCTGGCCTTGTTCTTGACTACAATGCCTCTCTCATCTTTCTTGTTCCTGAATACCCATCTTGTACCAATGGCAGATTGACCAGGTGGAAGGTCAACAAGCTTCCAGACATCATGTCTTTTGAATTGCAGCTACTCTTCCTGCATTGCCTCAATCCAACTGCTGTGTTGCAGAGCTTCATCTATCTTCTTTGGTTCCACCTGAGATAGAAAACATGAAAACAAACATATATTGACCTCATGAGATTTTCTTCTTGTTAGAACTCCTTGGTGAACTTGGCCAATAATATTTTCCAGAGGATGTTTCTTGTTGATCCTTTGTGCTGGTACCACCTCTAGCTGTATCCCTTGCTCAAGATTGCTTTGATTTTGATAAGGAATTTCTTCATTCATGGTTGAAGAGTCTTCAAGATCAACAACTACATAAGTATTATCAGCAATGGTATTTGCAGCATCTACAGCATTTACCGAAGAGTCTTCATTCAAGTTTTCATTCTCAGACAGGCTGCTGCTGGTGACATTAGAGAGTGTGGTTCTGGCTGCACTTGCTTCAATGGCTTCCAGAATAGATGGAGGATCAATGGATGGTCTTCTCAGACTGATAGAAGATTTTGGAAAATCCAGTCTGTAGTCAGTAGAGGTAGAAGCAGGTGCTTGAGAAGAGGAAGACTCCATATTTGAGAAGGTGAGAGGCTCAAATATTTGGGTGAAGGAGTCTATGTTAAAAAGCCAGTTTGGGCCTTTTCCCTATTCACAGACAATATGTTCTCTGCATTCCACATTGGCTGATTCTTCCACAATTCTTGTTCTTGAGTGAAAACTCTGTAGGCCTTGGATTGAGAGGAATAGCCCACAAAATATCCTTCATCAGATTTGGCACCAAACTTAGGAAGAGCCCCATGTGTGATCAGAATTATGCATGGACATCCAAAAGGTTTTAGAAATCCAATGTATAGAACTCTTTGGAACCATAGTTCATAGGGTGTCTTGTTGAGAGGCTTGACTATGAGAACTCTATTTTGCACATAGCAGGCTGTGCTTACTACTTCTGCCCAAAATGTGAGAGGCAGTTTTGAGTCTGCCAACATACATCGTGCTGACTCAATTAGAGTTATTTTTCTTCTTTCAGCAACTCCATTTTGTTGAGGAGTTCTTGGAGCACTGTATTTCCTTTCAATTCCCTTGCTCTCACAGAAACAGTTCAAAGTGTGGTTCTTGAACTCTATGCCCTGATCACACCTTATTATCATCACCTTCTGATTGCTTTGATTTTCTACCCTAAGGATGTAGGATTTGAGAATTTCAGCAGTTTCATCTTTTATTCTCAAGAAGTATACCCATGAGAATCTGGTGTAGTCATCAGTTATCACCAGACAGTATGACTTCTTTCCCATTGACATAATATTTGTAGGACCAAAGAGATCCATATGCAGCAGCTATAGTGGTGTATCATTTGTATTCAAAGTCTTGGGCTTGTGAGAAATCTTGTGTTGCTTCCCTTTCAAACAAGTAATGCAGAGATCTTCTAGCTCGAATTCTTTATTAGGAAGCCCTCTTACAAGATTATCCTTCACCAATTTTTTGATGGTTTTGGTGGTAACATGGCTTAATCTCCTGTGCCAGAGAGCTGATTCATCAACTGTAGCTTTTGACAGAAAACAGGATACATTTCCAGATGGAGTGACCTCATTCATGTCGACCACATAAAGATTTTCTTTTCTCTGAGCAGTTAATAAAATCTTCTCTAGAGGAGGTTTGGATAAGCCAGGAGATAGTACAAAGCATTCTTTGTCTGTGAAGAGCATCCAATGCTTTTGATCACAGACCTGGGAAACACTCATGAGATTGAAGTCCAATTCTTTGACATAATTTACCTTATCAATGCTCATTCTTTCATTTGACACAGTCCCTTGTCCAGTAATAGATCCTCCTTTTGAGTCACTCCCAAAGGCAACATATCCTCCATTGAAGTGTCTGAAATTGGAGAGGATGGATCTGTTGCATGTCATGTGCCTGGAATAACCACTGTCAACTACCCAGGTGTTATTCTTGTGACATGGCTGCCCCTGCACATGAGAGAGATCTAGTTAGTAGGAGGAATACAAGAGCTTGTATCCTTGAAGAAAAGTGTTCTTGGAATATCATATTCAGCATGTGTGCATTCAACAGAGCCAATGATGATTCTTGAAGGGCTAGAGGCTGGGATCTTGGCTTTCCATTGCTGAGGAGATGGTTTTCCAGTTCTCTTTGCTCTGTCAGCAACTGATGTTGCTTTGGATGCGGATGAATTTGCTTTATCAGCAGCAGATTTTGCTGCTGATGACTTTAGCTTATCAGCAGCCGATTTTGTTGGTGCTGAGGGCTTTGGCTTATCAGCAGTAGATTTTGTTGCTGCTGATGCTTTTGCTTGAGCAACACCAGACTTGGTTGTTGCTGAAGGCTTGTCCTTTGGTTTCTTGGGCTTGGCTTGATTACCAACATTTTTGCTGGCTGCTGATGGTTCAACAACCAATGTATGCTTATCCTTCTTTTCCTTGTTGACGGAGGGCTTCTCTGTAGAAGTTCTTATGTTGATGGGCTTTTGTTTAGGAGGGGCTTGATGAAGATTCTGGTTGAAGGGATTAAAATTACAATTTGCAGCAAAGTGGTCTGATTCACCACAGATGATGCATGATTTTTGAGGCTTTGGCAGCTGCTTCCTTGGTGGGGAAAGAGAGTTTCTGAAATGAGTTGCCTTGGCTTCAGAACTCCTTAGCTATCTGTTCTTGTGTGTCTTCTCAAAAGCATGTTGTTTGAGGTTTCTTTGCTGCTGAAGGTAGTAGAAGCAGGTGCTGGCAGTGTGGTTATATTTTCCACAGACAAAGTATGATTTGGCCAGTTTGTCCCTTGAAAGGTAAACATAGTCCTTTCTTTTGAATAGGTCTTTAAAGTTCCAGGGGTGGGCTTTGTTGTGCTCAAAGGTGGCTTCTTCCAATGTCTTTTGAACATATAGAATTCTTTCTCCAGGCGCATGACATATGTCAAACACCTTTCTTTGAGGCTTTGAGTTGTTTGAGGTTGAATATTGCCCCTTTTCAACATTTAGATTTCTTCCTTCTGGAGGATAGCTGATTTTGATTTGGTTGAAAGGCATAGGAACTGGAACAGCTGGTAAATGGATAGGAGCACTTGTTTGAATGACTTTAAGAACAAGCGGTTCTGGTACTTGTACTGGTGATGAGGCCTCCTCAGTTTTAGTGGACTTTGAGCAAGTTGACTCAGATTCTGACGAGGTAGTGCATTCTTGTACCAATGGTTCATGCCTTGAAGGATCAAGATCTCGGTTGGTCTTTTCAAGATTTGAGAGATTGAAGCTTAGTTCATGGATGACAACGTAGTCAGCAGGAGGTGCACCGGCTTGATATTGTACAGCATGATACCCCAGACCAGTTTTTACCTTGTCATGAATCTGAGCATCCAAAAGTCTTTGCAGCTTTTTGGATGCAAATTCATATTTGTCAACATGAACTTTCTGTTCTGCCAATTCTGCTCTTTAGCTTTTAATCTAGCCAGTAGATCATCAATCTGAGTTTCAAGATTGGTTTGTTCATGAAATCTCTTTCTTTAGGCAGTTAATTTTTTCTTTATAACTGTTTTCTACTTTTGTGAATTCAGATTTCATTTGATGAAACTCTTCATTTTAATCTATAAGGTTTTGATTATGCTTTTTGTAGCCTAACACCTTATCAATACAAGCTTGCAAACAGAGATGTTCATATACCTGAGGCGGTATCTCAGTTGTGTCTGCCATAAGAGCTTAGTTGTTAGCAGGCAAATCTTCATACTGGAATCTCCAGTCAAAGTCAGAAGTTCCAATGGCTACACAAGCTGCAGTTTGAGCTGGAGGAGTAGCTTGTTGCAGGCAAATCTTCATTTTCTTGTTGTCTTGGTTGGGCTTGGTGAGCTTGTCTTGATTGAGGAGCTGCTGGGTTTGCCCTAGGTGCCTTGCATTCTCTAGCAAAATGACCCAGTTGGTTACAGTTGTAACATCTTAATTTGCTTTTAGCCAAGCCAACTCTGGTGTTGGAGTTGTTACTTGGAATGGGTCTTCCGGTTCTAGAGTAGAACCTTTTTGCTCTTATAGAGAGCATGGCATACGAGTGATGTATGTCCATCTCTTCTAAGTCATCTGGATAGAAGCATTCCAGATCCTCCTTGATAAAGGACATTTTTCTTGAGTTTTCATAAACAAAAGTAGCAGAGGTTGAGGTTTGAGGAGGAGCTTCTAGGAGAAATGGTGATGTTTTTGTTTGAGAGGTTAGAGTTTGGGGATGAGTGATGACGAGAGGATAATAGTTGCTTGAACTAGGACCTGAGTGGTCAGAATGGAGGGCAGAGGAGGAGGTGGTGGTGGATGTTGAGGCTGTTTGGTAGCTTGAGCTTCTTTCTGTTGCCTGAATCATCTCTAGCTCGTAGGTTTTTAGCATTCCAAAGAGCTCAGTTATCTGGAGAGTCTTCAGATTCTCAGTTCTTCTGATGGACACTGTGTAGAGTGTCCAGCAGCTCAGTAGAGACCTGATGAACTTGTTGAGAATATCTTCATTCTCCAGCTTCACCTTTGAGCACTGCAGCTCACCTACAAGATATGTAAATCAGTTATATAAAATCGTTAGAGACTCACCTTCCTTCCAGATGAAGTTTTCATATTGCTGCTTCAGAATGTCTCTTCTGTTTTCTTTCACTTCTTCTGAACCAGCAAACATCTTTTCCAGAGCCTCCCATAGCTCTTTTGCAGTTTTATAACCTCTGAAGTTATAAAAAACTTTATTTGGTAGAACATTTAGATGGCTCCCAAGGCTTCGAAGTCTACCTTCATTTTCTTGATGTCTTCATCAGAGTACTTGGAGGGTTCTTTGGGAACCAGTGCACCTCCGGAATCAGCAGAGGACACCATGGGTATGTATGGTCCATCTTTAATGGATTTCCACATCCCATATTCCTGATAGCAGAAGAAGCTTTCCATTATGTTCTTCCACATATCGTAGTCTTCCCCAGACACCAGTCTTGGTGGTCTGTTGATGCTTCCAATATCTTCAAATCCATTGTTTTGAGCCATTTTGTTTTGATTTGTGATACTGAGAGACTTTAACAAAGAGATAGTTTAGAATAGACCGAAGAATGATTAAACAAGAGTGAGTTTGTTTAATCTGTGAGCCAAAGCTCTGATACCACTTGTAGGATCGGTAAATACAAGATGGTTCTAATCCAGTTGAGATTGGCGGAAACAATCACAACTTAATCAAAGTAAACAAGTAAACACAAGAAGTACTGATAAATGCAATTTGTATTAAGCTTCAAGGGTTACAAGATTACAGAGAAAACTCTCAGAAAAAGCACTAAGATACAATGACTCTAAGTACTACTTATATAGTAACTTAGAATCAAGACAGACCATTGATTCTAAGGATCATATCTAACACAAACCGTTGATCTTGTATTGAAGCTATTCTATATATAATGATAATAAACACTATAAAAGTTAACTTTACTCAAACGTCTTCTTAGGCATCATTGCTTGCATGCTTGGAGAAGAGCGTTGTAGATAATGCTATCTACATACCCGCAGCAACTCTGCTCATCAGCAGATAAGGCTATCCACAGCAGATTTGTTCTTCAGCAGAAGAACAAGTATCCGCTGCAGATAAGCTTATCCGCTGCAGATAAGCTTATCCGCAACAGTTTGTTGGTCAGCAACAAACTCTGAGATCAGTAGCATTTGTACTTAGAGAGTTTTGTAGCCATCAGTCTTTATTTCTACACCCACCATCTAGTAAATCGAATAATGGCACATCAACATCCATAAGATGGATAAAATGACGCCATATCTCCCGACCAACGGTAAAATAATCACCCGATTCCTCCATATGGACAAATGAGACAGGCATTTCAATCTAACTCAAAAGATATGGTCACGCCATGTCGTATCACACCCTCCTCTAAATCGACATTCCTCGATCATTCATAAGAGTGAATTGCATACTCTTAGGTCAAAGGACCCGCCACTTAACCAAATCGTAACATGTTCCCACCGTTTTCTTGTACTCTTGTAGTCAAACTACTTCATGCTTCTCCTACCTCTCATAGGTATATGAAGCCATTGAGGCTTCCCACACGACGTTCCTTTAGCGTTTGGCCTTAGCCCACAAGCTAACGAGACATTTGTCAACATCCTCGACTATGTCTCCTTCCACCTCTGGCCACCAAAAGTTTATGCCCCATAACCAAGCATTATTGTCACCCCGTGTGTATAGACTACTTGAATTATGAATCACCTCATAACAGTAGTCAATAAGTTTGACAACTAAAGAATCCAAGTTTTGTCACACCATTTCTCCCACCTCATAATTGGAAGTTTCATAACCTCCACACCAGTCCATCCATTGAGATTCAAGGTCTCAAGTGTTTCACACTGTTGGGATTCAAGGATCCCATAACCTGCATACATCACACTTTTGAAGCTCGAGACTTCAATTCAACCACCTAATATTCACCCACGTATACAGTCAGTCGTTCCCTCCTAAAGTTATCTCCTTTAGTTGCTACAATCAAGCTTACAACTATCTAGGAGAATGCGTGATAATCCCGCCTCGTTGCATAAAGACATAACCGAGTCTAATGCATGAGGCATCAAAATAACCGACAAATATTCGGTTTCTCCATGTAAGGACACGAAAATTGCCTTACCCAATTTCTCCATTACAACTCTTAAAGAGAACTCCTTATCCGAGACCCAAACACTCAGTTTATCTCTAATGACTTAATCATAAGTCCTCCTTTGAGATTAAAGGATCTCAACCATACAATCCCCCTTTGAAGTTCGAAGACTTCATTCTCAATATCGTTGGTGAAGTTCTAAGACTTCGAACACCACCTGTGAAGTTCTAAGACTTCAAACACCACCTATGAAGTTCTAAGACTTCAAACACCACTATGAAGTTCTAAGACTTCAAACACCACTTGTGAAGTTCTAAGACTTCAAAAAACACTTGTGAAGTTCTAAGACTTCAAACACCATTTACCCCTCGTTTACCACTATCTTTGATGGGTCTACATATATGCCTTCAAAATTTTCCACCTTATCCAAAATGGGTTTCCACCAAAGCCGAAACGGTACACTGCAATCTCGTAGCATCCGCAAAGGATTGCATATCCATTTATGGGATATTAACCTCCTCTACTTTCATTGGTTGAATCTAGGACCTAAGTCACTTGTTCAACCCCGACAATTGATGAGCAACGCATTCTTCCATCCCTCAAATCTACAAAGAATGGCTACACCCAAGAAGAGACACTCGGGTATAAAACCCTTAATGAACTTCTTCATGCCTGGAACATCAAGTATTCCATTACTCCGGTCTGTGTCAATGGCATAAGCTATGTACACACCAATTCATGCGCCATGTGTTTCACCGTCCCTAGATGAGAACCGATCGACACGTCCTCTTAGTCATACACGACAATGATATGGTCACTATGAAACCACACAAGTTCCACTACAATCGTAGGACTCCATTCCATGTGATTGTTCCACCCGCAACCTAAATATATCAAATTATACACTCATCAATATTTTATCTCCCAATGTTGATCACCTCTAAATCCACTAATCTAAATAGCTTCTCACCAGAAAGTAAAACCAAAGGACTTTAGTCTCGTCCTTGGTTGTTAGAAATGTCCGACTCGAAGGATTCCGAATTTCTAATTTCTCCTCTTTACCACCCTTGTGCTTTAACTCGAGACATTCACTTCGAATGTGTCCTGATTTATAACAACTGTAGCACATGTTATTAGGACTATAATACTATGGCATAGTGTGTCCCAACATTTTCCAATCGATTTACTTTCCATACCAACGACAGTAACAGGTATTGCCTCCCCAAAATGTTTCTAGCTCGGCTAGAATAATTGTCTTTCTTGAAGCCGCCTCTAAGTCCTCCTTACAGTCCACTTGTCTCCCGAATTTGATCTCTCTGCAACATATAAAAATTTGCTCCACTAGGGTTGTTCACCATGCAAGAGAGTTCATTCTAACTTGCCAACCGATAGTATCGAGAAGCCGATCTATCTGCGTTCTTCCGACACTCCAAGATTAAGGCAAGACTACGGTTTGTCATACAACATGCCCTTAGTGTTAAACCAATTCACCGGTCCACCATACGTGAAGGAATTATCCAAATACACAGTCCAAAACAGCTTGTGGGTAGAATCATTTCAAGAACGCCCCTTGAATTCACCCGACACATTGCCTTCATGCTCTTCAATTTTTCTCCTTTTGCATAAGTCCCAACCAATTCTCCACCATGCCCCAGAGTAGAGTCACCGCGAATCATACTCTATCCGACCAATCATAATGGCTTGCTTCTGAAGCCAATACCATTATAGTGATGCGTCGTCGACTAACCAACGAATAAAACACCTCTAATTAACTCCTTTGGTTCACATGCCATGAACCCCTTGTGGAACAAGGTTTTCTTCCTCCTTTATTCGCCAAAGTTGTTCCTCCCGCTCCTTAGGCTTCAAACTTTTCTTCCAAAGGTTTGCCTCAAGGAGCCCTATCTTCCTTGAACGAAGATTAACACGACAAGATAGAAAGCTTTAGCCATCCCTCACTAGAATGTTGCTTTCTAATTCTCCTAACTAACTCCATGCTACTCCCTATCCCGGAGGTGATACACGCGTAGACTCTTTCGTACATGAGTCTTTAATAGAACTCTCATCGACTATTTCCGCCTACTAACATCCGTCTCCGTCAGTCATTCCCCGACTGTGTTAAAACGATCAACTCGTCATACGTGTATAAACATAACTATAGGCATCTATCTTATGTTATACTCCTATATGTATCTAAGTATATCTACATCTATATACATATAAATACATATATAATCACCTTCACTTACTCCTTCGTGATGGTTATTATTATATAGCCGCCATGAAAACACATAAACATGTTACATTACTAATCATCCTAGCCATACATGATTAGTAATATACTATGCCTAAGTATATTCATTGTCCCCAATTGATAACTCCCAAGAAAAGTTTCGACACACATAATTCACCTTGGACACCAATTATAATGACCAACGACAATAATCATTACTAACCTTTCACCCTTAAGCTCCGAGTCTCGGTCATGCCTTCGTTGGATTCTCATTACACCCATCTTATCAAGAGCAAATAAGTTTGAGTTCAGTGTCTTGCACACCCGAATCCCTCAAACCATTGCTCTGATACCAAGTTATAACACCCAAAATTTACACCCGATTTTAACTTTCAAAATCATGCGGAATTAGGTCCCATTTAACCCTCTTGATTAATCAACACATACCAAAAGAAATGATATGACAAACGACATAGTCTTTGCTTTAAATAAACAACAACCGACACTTCAAAAACGACAACAAGTTTAAACCTACAAAGGATAATTTAAAACAAGTCTACTGAACCCCAACAAGAAGTTCTAACTCCAACCATTAACTTACATCAAAACGAATGAGAATCCAATTCCACCACGAAGCATGACCCGAGACTTCAAACCGAAGCTGTACCTACAAGAACACCATTAGTAATGATTTAACATTGCACAACAAATACCAAGTGCTTAACTCCCCAAAACTCTAAAAATTCCCAAAATCCACAAACTAGCATATGGGTCGGTGTATGACAAACCCTCACCGGCGTCCCATGCTCCGGTTTCAGGTCTACACACCCAAATTTTCAGTTTTCGACCTTTTCGACCCTCCCGACTCGACCCCTAGACGTTTTAAACAACTAACAACATTTTGTAAATGTTTTAAACACCTTACATCCTACCATACTTGTTTTTGAGGTTCCAAAGACCCCAAGGCACCACAAACGACTATGTGAAGTTCATGACCTCAATTAACTTTCATGTGAGGTTCTTAGACTTCAAATACCACAAAACGACTTGTGAAGTTCATGACCTCAAATAACTACCTTGTGAGGTTCTTAGACTTCAAAATCCTCTATATGATATCTTATTAACTCCCATGTGAGGTTCAAAGACCTCAAATCACCACGGCCATAGTGAAGTTCAAGATTTCAACCAACAACAATACAAATAAAGTTCATGACCTCAATTACCACGTGTGAGGTTATTTAGACTTCATTTACAAACCTCATACATACAAATAAATGTACACACAAAATACCAAACCATCATTATAACCCATCCGTTATTTACCTACACGTGAGATTCAAAGATCCCAATTCCACCCTTTCCATTTGTGAAGTTCAAAGACTTCAAACCACTATTTCACCCTACCTTACATTCAACATAGACATACAATAACACCATAAAAGTAATAAGTAATTCTATGAATCTAATCACCATACGACATTGTGAGGTTTAAAGACCTCAAGCACCCACCCTTTGCATACATACACCATATGCAATTTCACCAAATCAACATACGTCATTTGCACATATGATAAATAACACTATCAACATGTATATCAAGTATGTATATTACTACCACCTATCATTACTAAGTAAGTGCAAAGCACTTACCTTTAGCTAGAGACAAATCCACTTGGTCTTCTAAGCTAGCTCCTTTAACTCCTTGATCACCTAGCAATCAACTTGTATTTAGAAATCTTATGATCTCAATTCATTCACCAAATTGAGATTCAAGACACATCTATGATCTAAAGATCAACACCCTAACTTAAGTTGGTTAACACAACCTTAACCAAACCTCCAACACCTAATAATCACCTTTCTACCCAAGTTGACCAGTTTGGGTTTCATCCAATTCACCCAATTCCCAAAGGTTCTTGATTCACCATTTGATTGAGGTTTCTACTAAGTAATGTGTTTATCAATACCATAAACACTTACCAAACTCCAATTCACCATTTAAACCATCCCAATCTAAAAACCCCAAATTTTCACCTCAAGAACCCTAATTTTCAAACCATCAAATTAGATTGAGTTTCTTACATAATAATGTGTCTTTTAACACCATAGACACTTATCAACCACCAAATTATCATTTAAACATCATCATATTAAAAAACCCCAAATTTCCCTCAGGAACCCTAGTTCATGAATCACCAAATTGAATGTTTCGATGATGTTATCTCCCTTCTATTACCATTAACCAAGCTAGATTATAACTTTTATCAAGTTATTAACCATCTAGACCACCTAATTCAGCCCTTCCACATGATTCTCCCATAATCCACCAAAAACACCCCTAATGGAGGTTTAGAGGATGAAGAAGACACTTACTTGAAGCATTAAAGATGATGAATACTCCATTTTAGGTTGATTACACATGCAGCACCACAATTTCGGATTTGATCTTCTTCTCCCCCTTCCTCCTTGCTCTTTCACGACCCAAACACACATTTTTGTGTGTGAATTTCGTGAACCCCCCCCCCCCCCCCAAGTTATCAGATTATTAAAAGTTATAAAACCGCCCCCTACACTTTCAGTTTTGACCCTTTTTGACAAAAGTTGTTAAAATTACTCTTTTGCTACAAAACTTCCACTTTCATCTAATTTAATCTTTCACCGATATAATATGATTACCATAGTATACAATATACTTGAAATTCGGTTCGTTACAAGAGCTTCTTTGTTCTGACTCCTTAGATTGTTTAGCTTCCGGCCTCTCAGAAAAGTCAAGAAGTGATTACAATGCTGCAGTAACCTTCTCTTATGAATCATCTAGTCTCACTTCCAAATGATCCATGCTTGTGAAGATGGAAGGTTCTTGCTCCTTAGAGTCACTTGACCCTACTAGAGATGTTGGATATAAGACTTCCGGTTCTTGGACTTTGAAGGAATCATTTTATTGTTCAGTTGGATAGCGCTTTAAGATCTGAACCTTTATTTCTTCCAAATGACGAAACAGATTTATTGGGGTCCATGAGTCGGATTCTAGAGCTGAGTATTGAATTTCTTGGGGCGGTGTGGTTTCCTAATATGATTGCTAGTTGGGTTGGTGAAAATATGTGGAATACCCTTGATACTGATAACAATCTTGAGTGTAGTGGGGTTCCCCGCATGTCTCACACCAAACCTCCAAATAGTGGTACTCATAGTTGTGTTGGTATCCTCCATAACAACTTTCGTAGTTGTAATCCATGAATGTTGTTGTAAAGAACAATTAAAACAAACCATAAAAATAAATGTTATGGTTAAAAAGGCTAATACGTTAACTCGAATATTTCTTTACGTCACTGTGTCCCCGGCAACGGCGCCAAAAATTTGATGTGTCATGTTTAAAATATAAAATATATATTTGTTTTAGAACTGGTTTCATGAGATCAACTTTTAAATTTATAAAATGATAAATACTCAAACTAAACACGCACAACAGGAAAGTGTACCTATCGCAGCGCAATATAGTTTAGGTAAGAACCAAGTATCAAACCAATGGACACGGTCGAGTTCCAATACTCAACTTTTGTTATCGTTTCACTGGTTTAATTAGTTGGGTGCTTGTGAAGCAGAAAATTAAATGACAGAAAAGTAAATAACGGTAAAGTAAATGACAGAAAAGTAAAAATGTGCGTGAGGTGTGTAACAGATATGTAAATAGCAGAATAGTAAATAGCAGGAAAGTAAATATCTTGAAGATGATCAGGTCACGAAGAGTATTGCTATGGACTTCGAATCCGCTTGGTATTTGATCATTTAAGTTGACTAATCCGGTGGTATGACTAATACAAATGTGTGAACGGTACACTGCTAGAGCCTCATTCTCACAACATTTGGTTCATGAATTAAAATCTTTAATAATAAAATGGTAATGATTATTTAATTTTCAACGTTACCCTCAACTCTTCGAATGCTATCTCCAAGCTGGTTTAAGACATCAAACTTAAATGCTTATTTAATTTTGTTAAAAGAGTGCTCAGACTTTGCTCACCGGGAGGCGGTGCAACAATGGGACCATGTATAAAGATGTAACGTTCTCAACATGAGTTCCCCAATTCTTGGTTTAATAACAAGTTCATATAAAGACGTACGACCTTATTAGTATTACCCATGCCTTGGCTTATCAAAATCCACTTGTATAAAGACGTACAAGTATCAAGAGAAGTTTGATTAAAAAGGTTTTTCGGTATTACGGTTTAAAATCAAGAACACTCACAAGTGTAAAGAGAAGTTTAGACATTAATAAAAAGCCCACCTAAAAGTGGTCTTGAGGTGTGTGGAATGAAGAACCCAAGCCTCCTATTTATAGGCCTCAAAATGAGCAATGCACGGCCGTGCATTGGATTACATGGGCATGCAATCACCTCAGGAATCAAACAGGGTAGAGAGTACAGCTTGGGGAGCAATTGAGGCAAATGCATGCCCGTGCATTGGGATGCACGACCATGCATCCCCTCCCGGCTTCCTAGTTTTGTCTGTTAGTTGTTGGTTTGACTTTCGTTGACCTTGGTTGACTTCTTGGGGTCAAAGCTCTTGAATGATCTCATGACACCGAATAACCTGCAATTATGAAATATTAACGTTTTAAGTATCAGTTGCAAGGTTATTATTCAATTAGTACCATAATATGGGGATTATTACGCATGCAAAACATATATAATTTAGGGCATATCAATACTCCACATTTTCAAACTTTATCACAGCCTCTGTTGTCACACAATCATATTCCCAACAGTCAAAGTCGCGGAGTGAATTAGCTAGAATTTTATCAGTAAGTGGAACTACCTTCATTTTCTTAGTTGGAGGCCAGACTACATTCTTCAAGGTTCGTCCAGTATGTGGATCTTTGACTCCACGAACCTTCTTTAGATATGACTCAGCTGTCTTGATTCCAGGAAAGTCTGTCATAACTTGTCTATGATGAAACTTATAAAAGTAATCAGCCTTACCAACCTTTCCCTTGTTGAAAAATGGAGCTTCATCCAACTGTCTTAGACCCAATTTCGTCCAAGA
This sequence comes from Smallanthus sonchifolius, assembly GCA_023525975.1. Lineage (NCBI taxonomy): Eukaryota > Viridiplantae > Streptophyta > Magnoliopsida > Asterales > Asteraceae > Smallanthus > Smallanthus sonchifolius. The sequence continues at coordinate 72,548,430 of CM042025.1, forward strand.
GCTGAAATCATTAGCTGATTTGTAGTACTCAATATGTCCACTCTTCCTCTTCACTACCCATGCATACTTTTCTTTGTCAAATAACCAAGATGCTATTCCAGATCGATCTCCTCTTTTGTCAAACATGTTCTTCTCAATAGCAATATCATACTGATCATAAGGAGGTGGAGGAGTGTCACACCCCAACCGACGGCGGAATCATCGGGGCGGGATATGTAGACTGTTCATGAGCACAAGTTTGACTAGATTGTAATATATTAAATCCATTTCCATTCAAACAAACATGAAACAAGTTCAAAGTACATAATGAAATACAATTTGTCTTTGATTTAATATTAACTAGGTCCAAAGCCTATGTGTAGCATGTCTTGATCTAGCTCATATGAAAGCACCTGAAACATGAATAAAATAAGGTCAACTAAAAAGTTGGTGAGTATAACACAGGTTTGTATATAGGTAGCATATAATTTGAAAACCAAATCCTTTACATAACATGATAAATAAGGCGTTTATGGGGAGCAGCTATTGTGTAACCAAGTACAATCAAACCTTTGTAACTAGCATGCAAAAATTGTGTTGTCGGTTTCAATCACCGCGCACCTGGGTGGGTTTGTCAGACTCAATAGATCTATCATTGAAAACCGTCGGCTTGAAAAGTTAATGATTGCACATAATCGCATACAAAAGGTTAGCACACCTAGCCCTCGGGCATAAAGCTCAAATTGCACACATGAATGTAAATAGGATTTGTACTTGTGTTGTTTGCGTAAATATAAACATGTAAGTTGAATAGTGTTCATGTTTCACCCCAAAAATGTAAAAGAGTAAAAGGGGCTATGTATACTCACTTGTATCGAGGGCGTAGCTAACACGAGATACTAGATAGTAATGTGATCCTTGTATTGCACAATGTTAACCTAGAGTGTAATGTATATTGCATTAATAATGCACAATAGTCTAAGTCTAAGTCTAAGGTTGAATTGGATAAAGTTAGTGATTGGTACTTGAAAGTATTGTATAAAACGGAAGATTTGAAATGAATATTTTTACAACATTTTGAATAAGGTTTGAGTTTTGAATAATTAAATAAGTAAATTAATTAATTATTGTTTATGAGAATAATGTAAGTATTAGATGTAGTTAAGTATAACTAAATAAATGTTTTTGTTTAAGTTATAAATCAAATAAGTAATTATTACCTTATTCATCTATTTATAAAATGTAACTTAGACATAAAAATATTATTTAAGTGTAGGGTTTATAATTTAAAGGTTGAAACTTTAATTAAATAATTTTCATTTATTTTAAGATTAAATACTTGATCTTTTTAAATAAAGATAATACGCATTTTTATAAATTCAACTATTTTTATTTTGAAAATTAACTTGAAATACTAATTGTTTAAAAATATAGAAATTTTAAGGATTCTATGAACACACACGACCGTGCCTAGACAGGGCACGATCGTGCTCGGGCCACGGGCGCGACCGCGTTAGTCAGGGCGCGACTGTGTTGATCAACAGAGGACATAGTTAGACAAATCACTAGGCACGACCGTGTCTATGCTTCAGGGGCACGACCAAGTCTAGCCAACGAGCATGACTGGGTCTGAGCAGGAGGCACGGCCGCGCTGGAAGTCGGCACGACCGCGTCTCCCGAGGCACGACCGCGCTAGATGATTAGCGCGACCGTGTCTCTTTCAAAACAGAAACGAATTGATTGACCCTTATATTTAAGGTGATGGAATGTTTAGGGCTTTCATTCACAAGGTTATTACGAGTCTTTTGGTATGGTTAATTGTGTTTAGAACATGTTTAAAGTCGGATTCGATTAAACCATTTTTAAATGAAACTTAGGATTGGGTTCTTGTTAATTTCGATATTGAATGCCCAAATTAGATTGGGGCTTTTGATCTACAGAATAATTAGAAAGTTTAGAAGGTTTCAATTACCCTGTACGACGATGAATTGGTAGCTTACGGTAGGGGCGAGTTCCGGCGAAGGCAGTCCTGACTTCCGGCGTCTCCTGCTGCTATTCCGGCTATTTCGAAGGTTTCGGGAGTTTCAGAGGGGGTCGATGATGCGTTTGCTTGGGAGGATTGCCGGTCAAATTGGATGGATTGTTGGACTAATGAAAGAGGTTGGTGGTTTCGAGAAAATCGGCTTAAGTGGAGTTATTTTTCGTGATTATGATGATTAAGAACTTAATTGGGTTTGTAAATACGAGAAAACGGTTATGAAATCGAATGGTCATGCGATTAAAGGCTGTTTTTACGTTTCAACTGACACGCAGGCGCGACCGTGTCCAAATGAGGCACGACCGTGCCAAGCCACCGGGCGCGACCGTTCCAAAGCAAGGCACGCGACCGTGCCAAGGCACTTGGTGCGACCGTGCTAAATGGAGGCGCGACCGTGCCTATTAGGGTTTCTGGTTTATTTACCAAATCAACCCTTGCAACTTCAGTTTTGCCATAATTCACTTGGTTAGGTTTTAACAATACACCCAACGGGGTCACTAACTGAGCTAACTCTAGGAGGTGTTACCGCGCGAAAATGAGTTCAAAGTCTTTGAATTAAATATGATCGGTTAATAATTAATGAGGCGTAGGTTGAATAAGTATAGGGTCTAGTGTTGTATTTGTCATTAAAATAAGTTAAAATAGGGTCGGAAAATCAGGAATGTTACAGTCTCCCCATGTTAAGGGAATTTCGTCCCGAAATTTTATCTAATGGAGGCTGCAAAATCAAGAAAGAGGAGGGAGTTTTGGGTCCTCGGGTAGTTTTGAGTGTTGGATTCTGGGGTGCGTAACCGTTGACATGGCTTAAGCCTGATACTTTGAATATGAAGAGTGATAATAAATTTTGTTTTGAAATGAAGATTGTCGAATAAAATTTGAATTCTAAATGTGAGATGTGTTACTTGGAATTGATATGATGGGATTTTGACATTTAGAGTTTGTGTAAGATATAGTCTAATATACTCAAAATTGTTAGTAGGTAAGAGATTTCATAACCATTGGTCTGGGTCAAAACCTCACGTGACACGAACAATGCTACTTATGATAATATGATAGGACACTTATATATAGGAAGTACCATCGTCATATCCACCATGTCCTTGTCATATCACATCAGTTTTGTTGTTACACATCATGATAAGTTTTAGGTCACAACACACGGCAAAATTTCTCTATAGTTTCCATGCGCTGATTTTTATAATTCCGTGTGCACCCGTAATTATTTAAATCATCGTATGGTCCGTATAGATTGTTTCGTTGTGTGCGGGTAAGGGGGCATAATTTCACTATGATCACGCCTATTGTTTACACATAAAAAGTCGTTAACAAGTAACTATGTCCCTAATCAGGTTAGTTCGCAACTAAAGAGTAGTAAAGTAGTAACACTTAAAGTTTCTTTGTTTGCTCGTGTTTGAACAAGAATACGTCAAACCCCGAGTCGTTTCAGTGTATTATGGTCTTCAGCTTTGGTGTACAAAGTGCATGACCATATCTTGTGTAGAATGTAATCAATCCATTGCAATAATTGTAAGCAAGTTTTTGTTTCGAGTATATAGTAAGCACACAAGTCTCATGTATGATTTAGTGTCACGTATCTCGTAATCAAATAAGTCTCATATGTAGCGTATATAATTAAGCGTCATGTAAGTCAATGAACTCTGATGTGTAATGTAAACAACATAGTATTTTGTGTATAGTAGGAAATGAATTTCATGTTGGGTGTTGGCAACTTAGCATCATGTATGTTGTACAATGTGCACAGCTTAGTGTAATGTACTTCGTAACCAAATAAGTTTCATGTATATTGTCGTCAATCTAGAATTATGTATTAATGAAGCAATTCTTATGTATCATGTATATTGCAACCAACTAAGTTTCGTGTATCATGTGCTCAATCCAGTAGCATGTGTATTGCAAATAAACATGTTTCGTGCATTACGTAATCAATCGAGTAAGTCATGATTTGTAGGCAAACTAGTTTCATGTATCATGTAATTTGTGTAGCATTGGATATATTGAGAATATTTGAGTTTCATGTACCATGTGGTGGCGTTGAATATATTATGAACGTGTATACGTAAGTATTGAACTTTGCGTGCGATGTATATTGACGGATTTTGCATGTGATCGAGGGTTGCGGAGAAGCGTGTTGTTTGGCGTTCATGCAAGAAGTGGTAGTTAGGTTCTAGCTCTTTAAATCTCGTTGAGGTTGATGGGGATGGTTAACGTCTACGCGGTATGGATCGTCTCTTGAAGCGGCAAGTGAAAGATAATGAGGAGGTTCTGAAAACATTCGAGGAATTGTGTTTACAAATACTGACCTTCGTTTGAAAATATGAAATTGTAGATTGTTCTTGGTTGTGGATATATAAAGTAATGAAAATATTGAGTTAAATAATCTAAATAAATAGACAATTTATAGGAAAATCTTTTAATTTAAAATTTCAATTATTAATAAGAGAATATTTTTAAGAAGAATTATCGGCTAAACTAGTAGTCGTATATTAATTTAGGGTTTAGAAATAATTACTTTAAGGAGAAATCATACTTATTTATTAATTCGAAGTAATATTTTTTTTTATAAAATAGGTTGTATTAAGTTCCCTTGCAAAGTAAAAAATGTTTATGGGAACTCTATATTTCTGATAATCTTTTAAAAGTTTGATAAACGTTTGATTTGAAAATAACGGGGTTGTTTAAATCTAATAGGATGAGTTGTTTACGAATGGGATTGTCGGTAGTATACTAATTCGTAGTGAACGAATAGGGTGATACTTGGAGGATCTTGATGAAATTATGATGGATATGATCCACACTCAACGGGTCAAATCAATGAATAGTAACTTTAGAATTGAAATATGTAAAATTGATTAACTGCTGAAATGTTAAACATTACTCAAAACATAGGGAAATAGTTCTCAAACTAGAAATTTAAAGTCAATAAATAATGGGAAATAATTTGTTAACGCCGGTTGTAGCTTTCCACTAGAAGAAGAAAAATTTTCAAGACGAGCACCGCTATGGTCACTCGGGTAGTCGTTCTGGCTCCAGCTTTAGCTGTCTCCGTGCGATGTTCCAGCATTTCTTTTTCAAGGATGGAGATTAATTCCTTCTGGTATCCTAATTGGTTTGCTAGGCTATTCCTTGTCCTTGCAAGTCGTGCATTAACCCTTGCTCCATTCTTTGCCTCTCAAATTCTGAGGTTCTTACATATTGGTGCGTGTCATTGATTGAAAATTCGATAGTACTAGTGAGTGCCATGATATGCTCTACTCAAGGATTAGAGTAATATGGGTTGGGCATTAGATATGGGTCTCTTAGTGGGAGTGGTAGTTGTTTGTGGGGATGGGGTGTCTGATACGGGTTTCTGGGCGCGGCTGATCCAGGTGTTCGAAGTCTTGGGCCGGTGTTCCTAATCCAATCTACCCTTACATCAAACCTTGATCTAGCAGCTGCGGGTATTGGTGATCGATGTACGGGTGATCCGATGTCTTCTTCCCAATCAGACTCTTCTTCGGGACGGCATACCGGGGAGGTAGGAAAGTAGGAGTCCATACTTAGCAGGAAAACAATGGAAAGGTTGTAAGCGATAATAAAATACTGAGTGTCAAATGTAGGAGTTCTCATAGGTTTAGAGTTTGACTAGTCATAACGCCGAACCTTCACAATGGTATTTTAGAAATACACTTGACCTATAAGCAATGCATCCTTGAAGAGAATTCCAAGGAAAGAGGGGTGGGTCACTAGAACACACTTAAGTACCTTATCTTTCCTTAGCCAGACTCCCTCATGGGCCTACACACTCTTCCAGCCATCATGTATTAATAACACTATTGTTGGGCTCATGGTCATGATGAGAATTGTTGTGAACTGGGCTTTGAGGCCCAAGAGTAAGGTTTATGCTTTTCAGCGGGCTTCTTCTTCTTGGAGGATAGATGAGCTTCTTGGTTTATTATTTGGTGGGTATTACGCCCAATAGTTTAAGTCTTTGCTCATAAAGGGTGATGGTATCATGTATTTGGGTCCAAAGGTGTATGAATAATTTTGGTGCCTATGTGTGTGTGTTAAACTTAGGATAGTGTTTTAAATAAATTATGTAGGTAGCTATGAATAGAGAAAAAGTGGGCAGGTAACGTGACACATAAACTATTGGGTATTGTATCATGTGATGTAATCATATAGTATAATATGTAAAAATATTCACATTGGTGAATAATCATATAGCATGTAGGTAGTAATGAGTGTAAGCACAAAAGTTATCAAGTAGTGTGACACATAAGTCATTATGTATTGTATCACATAGTGTAAATACTTATGATAGTATGTAAAAATATTTACACAAGAACTAATAATGTAACATGTAGTAGTATGGCATTGTATGGGTGTCCTAAAGTTATAGTCTAGGTCAAAAGTGTCTAATAACCTAATTCCCTATAACCAAGGCTCTGATACCAATCTGTCACACCCCAACCGACGGCGGAATCATCGGGGCGGGACATGTAGACTGTTCATGAGCACAAGGTTGACTAGATTGTAATATATTAAATCCATTTCCATTCAAACAAACCTGAAACAAGTTCAAAGTACATAATGAAATACAATTTGTCTTTGATTTAATATTAACTAGGTCCAAAGCCTATGTGTAGCATGTCTTGATCTAGCTCATATGAAAGCACCTGAAACATGAATAAAATAAGGTCAACTAAAAAGTTGGTGAGTATAACACAGGTTTGTATATAGGTAGCTTATAATTTGTAAACCAAATCCATTACATAACATGATAAATAAGGCGTTTATGGGGAGCAGCTATTGTGTAACCAAGTACAATCAAACCTTTGTAACTAGCATGCAAAAATTGTGTTGTCGGTTTCAATCACCGCGCACCTGGGTGGGTTTGTCAGACTCAATAGATCTATCATTGAAAACCGTCGGCTTGAAAAGTTAATGATTGCACATAATCGCATACAAAAGGTAAGCACACCTAGCCCTCGGGCATAAAGCTCAAATTGCACACATGAATGTAAATAGGATTTGTACTTGTGTTGTTTGCGTAAATGTAAACATGTAAGTTGAATAGTGTTCATGTTTCACCCCAAAAATGTAAAAGAGTAAAAGGGGCTATGTATACTCACTTGTATCGAAGGCGTAGCTAACACGAGATACTAGATAGTAATGTGATCCTTGTATTGCACAATGTTAACCTAGAGTGTAATGTATATTGCATTAATAATGCACAATAGTCTAAGTCTAAGTCTAAGGTTGAATTGGATAAAGTTAGTGATTGGTACTTGAAAGTATTGTATAAAACGGAAGATTTGAAATGAATATTTTTACAACATTTTGAATAAGGTTTGAGTTTGGAATAATTAAATAAGTAAATTAATTAATTATTGTTTATGAGAATAATGTAAGTATTAGATGTAGTTAAGTATAACTAAATAAATGTTTTTGTTTAAGTTATAAATCAAATAAGTAGATATTACCTTATTCATCTATTTATAAAATGTAACTTAGACATTAAAATATTATTTAAGTGTAGGGTTTATAATTTAAAGGTTGAAACTTTAATTAAATAATTTCCATTTATTTTAAGATTAAATACTTGATCTTTTTAAATAAAGATAATACGCATTTTTATAAATTCAACTATTTTTATTTTGAAAATTAACTTGAAATACTAATTGTTTAAAAATATAGAAATTTTAAGGATTCTGTGAACACACACGACCGTTCCTAGACAGGGCACGATCGTGCTCGGGCCACGGGTGCGACCGCGTTAGTCAGGGCGCGAGTGTGTTGATCAACAGAGGACATAGTTAGACAAATCACTAGGCACGACCGTGCCTTGTACAGGCACGACCGTGTCTATGCTTCAGGGGCACGACCAAGTCTAGCCAACGAGCATGACTGGGTCTGAGCAGGAGGCACGACCGCGTCTCCCGAGGCACGACTGCGCTAGATGATTAGCGCGACCGTGTGTCTTTCAAAACAGAAACGAATTGATTGACCCTTATATTTAAGGTGATGGAATGTTTAGGGCTTTCATTCACAAGGTTATTACGAGTCTTTTGGTATGGTTAATTTTGTTTAAAACATGTTTAAAGTCGGATTTGATTAAACAATTTTTAAATGAAACTTAGGATTGGGTTCTTGTTAATTTCGATATTGAATGCCCAAATTAGATTGGGGCTTTTGATCTACAGAATAAATAGAAAGTTTAGAAGGTTTCAATTACCCTGTACGACGATGAATTGGTAGCTTACGGTAGGGGCGAGTTCCGGCGAAGGCAGTCCTGACTTCCGGCGTCTCCTGCTGCTATTCCGGCTATTTCGAAGGTTTCGAGAGTTTCAGAGGGGGTCGATGATGTGTTTGCTTGGGAGGATTGCCGGTCAAATTGGATGGATTGTTGGACTAATGAAAGAGGTTGTTGGTTTCGAGAAAATCGTCTTAAGTGGAGTTATTTTCCGTGATTATGATGATTAAGAACATAATTGGGTTTGTAAATACGAGAAAACGGTTATGAAATCGAATGGTCATGCGATTAAAGGTTGTTTTTACGTTTCAACTGATACGCATGCGCGACCGTGTCCAAATGAGGCGCGACCGTGTCCAAATGAGGCGCGACCGTGCCAAGCCACCGGGCGCGACCGTTCCAAAGCAAGGCACGAAACCGTGCCAAGGCACTTGGCTCTACCGTGCTAAATGGAGGCGCGACCGTGCCTATTAGGGTTTCTGGTTTATTTACCAAATCAACCCTTGCAACTTCAGTTTTGCCATAATTCACTTGGTTAGGTTTTAACAATACACCCAACGGGGTCACTAACTGAGCTAACTCTAGGAGGTGTTACCGCGCGAAAATGAGTTCAAAGTCTTTGAATTAAATATGATCGGTTAATAATTAATGAGGCATAGGTTGAATAAGTATAGGGTCTAGTGTTGTATTTGTCATTAAAATAAGTTAAAATAGGGTCGGAAAATCAGAAATGTTACAAGGAGGAAGCATCCATGGAGGTCGTTCCCATACAGTGTTGACTTTAGGAGTTGATGATTCAGTGACTGCAGCAGTAGAACTTTGCAAGTTAACCACATCATCAATATCCTGGTGTAACCTTTCAAGCTCCGAGTCAGATTGTAACATCCCGAGTTTTTAGAACCCGAAATAGTCCACGAGAAGAAGTAGAAACAAAAGAAAAGGGAACGGGCCTAGGCTTGGGGCGCATGTGCTGGAAAAAGAAGGGAGTTGGGCCCTTAAGACCCTGGTTTCCAGCCCCCAAACCCTCATTCCATCACCATTTTTGTTTTTCTAGAGAGAGAAAGCGAGAGAGAACTTAGAGAGAGAAAGCCCCGTTTTTCGAATTTGAGCTTCTGTAGGTCCCTCGGGTGTCTCGGATCGTCACATGCTAGTGTGTTACTAATCAAACCGGGTGCGGAATGCCGTGATTAGGTGGAGTATCAAGCAACACAATCTAAACCGACAACAAAAACAAGATACTTTCAAACTTCTTCTATTGATAATCACAGCCAGTTAAAGTGAGAATGAGTGCGTACATAATTTTGTCACTAACTGGCTATATATACTAAGACATGTTGCCTGCGCAGTGCGCTTTGTTCCTGCGTACTTAGCAAGTATGCAGACAATGTTCTTGCGTAGTTGCTAAGTACGCAGGTTAAGCAATCTGCGCACTTGTTAAGTGCCCACAACACTTAACAAGACAAATCCAACGAAAAGTACCTACAAACATCATTACAACTCGATATACCAATACATACAGACGCTGAAATACAAATACAAATACATAAAGACAATACATAAGTAAAAAACAATCTTCAGAGTGCTTGTCACAAGAATTGCTTCAACAAACTCCCCCTTGACAGCAGCTATGGAGATGTCTACAGTCGCTAACAATTCAGAAATCTTCAGAGTGCTTGTCATAAGAATTGCTTCAACAAACTCCCCCTCGACAGCAGCTCTGGAGATGTCTTTAGTCTCTTATGCAGGTAGTATTTGTCTAACAACATCATATCAGAGGTTACCCAAGGTCAAAATGAGTGAGCTAAAGGACGACTACGTCAATTTTGAGCTCCGTGACCAGAGGTTCCCCAATGTCAAAATCCGTGAGCTCAAGGATGACTACGTCAAGTTTGAGCTCCGTGAAACCGAGACCAGCATGGCTAACACGCTCCACGTCAGTTATTCAAAATGATGTAGATAGAAAGATTCAGGAAGGAATCCCTAAATAGTCCTATTCTTCATCCTCTCAGACTCATGTTCAGGAACATACTTATTGCCTGAACTTTTTCATCTTTGTCTTTTGGAGGATGACTCGGGAAGGGAAACCTTCGCCATTCTCCGTGGGTGTATTTGGTCTAGTGCATCATCAGAGTCAGATGAATCAGATTCAGTAAATTCGGAATCGGACTCTTCAGCACCATCTCCTCCTTCTTCTTCATTACTTCCATCACCAGTCATCTCTGCAAGAACATGAGAGAAACAACATTAGATCAAACATAATCATTGGAATAGAACAAGCATGACATGGTTTAGCACTTGCACATTGAACTGATTTTCAGACTTTATCTTGCGTACTTAACAAGTACGCAGGATTTTAATCTTGCGTACTTAGTAAGTACGTAGGAGCTAATTCTTGCGTACTTGCTAAGTGCGCACGAACTAACACTTAAAATTTTCAAAATCCAAAATCCAGGGACTCAAAGTCTTAGATGATGATATCGGTCACCACAATGTCGAAAAGCCTGTTTAAGACTTATGGGAGCAAAACCAACACCAATGCAAAGCTAAAACCAGGTCATTTTGACCTAACCTCGGTCCGACGCAAAACCACGGACACCCAAGGGGTCAAAACCAAAATCAAGAATAGTTAAGGATGAATTTAGAATGCTAGAGATTCGATTGATGATCATAAACTAGTTTTAGGCCCTAATTTCACTTAAGAACACCCAAACCCGGTTTAAATTTCATCACCAAAACCCTAAGCTCGAAAGTTCAAGAAATCGGTCCTCAACAAAAGATTTTGCCGAGGAAATGGTCAAAGATTCTCACCAAATGTTAGTAAGGTGAAGATGAAACTATGATCGGGATGAAAAACGGTTTAGGAACACTTGAAATTTTGAGTGAAAATTGAGACGGGAGTATATAACAGTAGTCAAAGAGTTTAAATGTGATAAACTGAGAAAAATGACTAAGTCTCATATATATACCCCACCAAGACTGGTCTTGCGCACTTAACTAAGTGCCCATGATTTAACTCCTACGTACTTATTAAGTACGCATGACCATATTCGTGCGTACTTGCTAAGTACGCAGTGTGTAACTCTTGCGCACTTAGCTAAGTACGCAAAAACCTTTGCTTACTCAAATTTCAACTCAAATTTTGAAGAAAGTCATGTCAAATAGAGAACCGGATAAAAACATTCAATTAAGAGGATTCAAAAGCAAGGAAGTTAAACACAAATATTTTTTGCTTTTCTTAACTTTTGATAAACTGTACTGAAAATCTTTTTGACATTTTCGATAAAGATAGAACTGTACACGAACTTAAAATCTTTTTGAGCTTTTTTGAATAAATATAATATGCATAAGATTCAGATCCGGATATACAAGAATATACACACAAGCTATTTTTGATCAAACTCATGTGCAGAGAATCAACACAAAAACAATACGTAATCCATAACAAAAAAGTCATCTCACATTACATACTGAAGAAGTACACATCTCTCGTCTATGCTCACGGTCTAGGGGCATACCACTTGTAGGTCCCTCGAGCCTCGTCACGCAGCGGAAAAACAACGATCTACTTGATGATTCGTGTGGGAACGGTGAGGAACGAGACCGAGAAGAACACGAGCATAAAGAAGAGAATCTACACAAAAATGATACGTAATCCATAACAAAGAAGTCATGTCACATTACATACCGAAGAAGTACACATCTCTCGTCTACGCTCACGGTCCAGGGGCGGGAGAGCTCATCCCGCCCGGACACCTCTCAACCTTGTAGACCAAACCAAGTGCTTCAGTAAGAACCAACTAACCCAACATAACTCATTGTAGTTCATCCTCTCAGCAGTAGCAACCTCCACCCTGTCTTAGAATTCCTCCAAATCAGCTGGCATATGATAGAGAGTTTGAATTTCCAATAACCTTCATCAAACAAATCAGCTCCCATAGGAATTTCAGTAAGATAAACTTAAGTCTGCAAACCAGATGTGTTTAACTCTATCCTGTCTCTTCACGAGTCAACCAAATTCCCGAATATGTTCATTTCCAATTTCCCCTTTCAGTTTAAGCTCCTCTTGACTAGACCAGAAACAAGGGAACGTTTCCTATCCCGTCGGCAAATGATAAAAGGTTCCATCTTCAACTAATAATCCAACGAATATCCAGCTTCATCTTGAAACTCGATAGAATCAAACACAAAATCATGCTCGGCAGTGATCATCCTGAATCTAATGTCCAACATTCTTCAATTAGATCTTCATTCCTGGTTTACACGTCCTAATATGTATACATTCACCACGGTGAAGTTCCATAACTAGGTTGTCTATCTGGCATTCTGCCCAGATCCCAAATGAGAAATCCAATCATAACTAAATCACATCAAGTCTTGAACCCAGGCTTGACCAACAAGCACGAAATATATAGTTTACATGAGAAATCATAGTTGAGATCCATGTTACGTCAAAGAGTATACATATAGGAAGTACCAACGGCTTTTCCACCACCTCTTTAATGTCTCATGAATACTAGATTTTTATCCCACTCATTTCTCTGTAAACTCTGACCAGCTTCATCACCGCTTCACCCGATTCCTCAAAAACCACAACTAGTCAAATCTAGGATTTTTTTATTCCATTGCGAAGATCCAAAACAGCAAATCATTGGGTTCAAGTTGTTACAGTATTCATCCCCTATTAAAGAAGTATCATAGATACTCGTAGCCCACATATTCAGGTATGAATACCTAAACAATATGATTCTTTTTGCAAAGACCCAAAGCAGCAACATCTTGACAAATAAAACGATATCTTTAGCCGATGACGACCCAGTTGCTCAACTTGATTCAGCATTCATTCCCTATTAAAGAAGTATCACGAATACTCGTAGCCCACATTTCAGGTTTGAACACCTCACCAATGTATGACAACTGGTATTATCCAACAAAAATCTCGTCCTTGTTTCGCCAAGACACATCAAATACAAAATTCGGTCCCGACCAAAACTGCTATCATCTCAAAAATCGCCCGAAACAAGCGTACAAACAATCCGTCAAAATTTTGTCCAAGAAAAGTTATCCCGCCATTTTTTTTTAATCCCAGACGATAGTTCATGCGTGTGACACCCGACATTCCAAAAACATCATCCGAACACGACTTAAACGTGTTTACATTAATATGTTTCCTGAATCACCCAAAATCGTACACTCGAACGATAAAAGTCTAGCGAACATAATGCATCGATAGTTCATATCGTAATAATTATAAGAATTGCCAGTTCATACGAACGTTAAGTCCGTATAACACAAACAATTGCAATTAATTATTACAACAGAGAAACATTTAGAATTATTTTCTAAATAAACGATCATGCTCCGAAGACCAAATCTTTAATATATATTATATAAAAATATAAAAATTCTCGTAAAAACATTCTAGAGTTGTCGTTGTGAATTATTCTCTCAAGATGCTATAAAATGTGAGCGAACACATTTACAAATAAAAATATACATAAACTTGAACGTTTTCATTCAAATTCGTTAATGCGTCTAAACTAAGAGATTATATATATATATATGACTATATATAGATAAAGATATATATATATATATATATATATATATATATATATAAGAATATATATGTATATATTATAAGTTGACAACTCCGAGGATTTTATATATTAAAGTGGATATTAATTGCGGATAGTATACCGCGTCTAAACCAATCACATCACTAACGTCAACTTCGTCATCATTTAATCTTGTTTGACACTCCACCTAGTGTCATAAATCTCATGATTAAGATTTATGGTGAAACCCACACTCCACTCCAAAGATCTAATCACATGATGATGATGATTATGTCTATATGCACACTCCACCCCATCTAATATATATATCTATATATATATGTGTGTGTGTGTGTATAAATATATAAATGTCCTGCAAGATACAAACGTTGGGGACGAATTCAAAAATAACCATTTCGTCGTTTAAGAATTCAAAATATATGTGCAATATATTTTGCGAAATAATTAATTAAAAAGTTCGTAAACATTCGTACAAAAATTTATGACGAACCTCTTGTAGGCATCATTACGTACCGTAACAACTAGATAAATAGAGATATGTAAACATCTAGTTGTATATAATTAAGGATATGTTATCCTTAATTAGTTGGAACCTAAAATTATATAAAGCATGAACAACTTTCATAATACCAACTATTATTCTATCAGGGTATACACACTAGATAATTTAAATACCGGCTCTCTTGATCAGATACCCACATTATCCACCACAACACTCGAAACTCAATCAAATCTTTCTTCTCCTTCTTGTTTACGCCACTACCAACCACATCATCCCCATTCCTCTTTCACCAGCACTACATTCAACTATCAATTCATTCATGATGAGGATGATTATGCACAAGATCTTACTCCATCTAAATAATATATATAGGAGTGTATGGAGGAAGAACAAGAGTTTCCTCTTGTTCTCTCCTCATCTCGGCTCACTCTATCCCCACACACATCCACCAGCTTCAAATATCAAGCCCTATAATTCAAGAAGGAATCATCTCCATTTGGTGATTCAAGAAGATCTTCAAGTGTTATTCTCAAGAAATCAAGCTAGGAGCTCAAGACCTTGCTCTTCCCCTCCATAAAGCATCATCTAAGTTATTATCTTCCCTAGCTTGTCTAGTGGTAAAGATTTACATCCATTTCATCTTTGTGTTTCACGTTATATTCTTGAATCGTGTCCAAATATGCACTTTGTTCACCATAAGCATGGGATGTTTTCATAAAGCTTGCTAACCAAAGTAAACCACCAAGAAAAGTAAGCTTGATCCAATGTTTAAAAACATGAATATATATATATATGTATATATGTGTCATAAGTATATATGAATGTGTACAAACATAGCTTCGTTCATAAAAGCTCCTAAATAATAAATGTCTACAAGCACGGGTAGATGAAAGTTTAGATCTTGAAAGCTATGAAATTTGGTCATCTTCAAACATAAGGAACATATAGATTTACTTATATATATATATATATATATATATATATATATATATATATATATGTTTGGACCTATACCTTTAGATATTTGAAAACGTACATTTATATAAGACTAGGACCACTAAATGTCGTTCTAAAAGATACGTGACGATTTTGACAACATATATTTTTGGTCGTTTCGAATGAACATGAGCTTTACAAAGTATAAGACACTAAGACGATATAGGCACTTTGATCTAAAGTTTGTAACCTATGTGTAGGGTTACGTTTTTCAGAAAATGATAATTTAAATATTAAAAACTCATGTATGTATTTTAACAAACAAAACCGTTAAACGGATTCAAATAATTATTGTAGATTATTATATGACACATGAACTATCTGGATTTTGAAAGCACGACGTATATATTTATATCAAAGTAATAATGAGCATACGTTTTACTAGGAAATGTTTACGTCGATCATGTCTTTTGTCGAAACGAGTAATTATATGTGCATATGTTCGTGCTAAACCCGAAGGTTGATAAAAACAAATAAATATATATATATATATATATATATATAAATAATATAAGTTATATTATTTACACTGGTGCGACAAAAATGAAATATTTTCCTAAAAATAGTACACGTATATATATTTGGAAAAGTATATAACTACTTGACAATCATGACGTACATATTTGTACTTAGTTGGGTAAGTATAATACGTATGTGGAGAAGTAAATATTAAATAACCAATGGATCGTAACCCAAAAATATCTTTTCCTGAAAGGAACACATGCTTGTCGACATTTGTTATGTCGGGTGAACAATTTGCGCTTAAGGCAATTGGTCTTAACATTTGTATATACCCTTTGTGTTTAGGGTTCGAGTAGTCGAGTAATCCTTGAAAAATTATTGTGCTAGGATTGCATCAGACACCAGGTGAGTTTCACAACCCCCTTTTAACTTTTAAATATTTTAGAAACACCGGGGGGGAAAACATACTTGCTTACAAGTTTGAAAACGTGAGACATCATTGTTTACTACAGTTGGGAACATCATTGCGTGATACATTCGGGAAAACATAAAACGTACTTACAAACATTTTCATATGGTAGCAAGAAAACAAGACCCGACCTTTATGTTTGCATGAGTTAACACATATAGAGCGCTGGAAGTCCCCTGACCATCATATTTATGACCATTAGCTATAGGTTAGCCTGGGATTCTATGGATAGTACTATTGGGATTGACAGCCCCGGTCATGGTTAGTCGCGCTAACCATGGGTCCCTCTGGCCAAATGACCGCATAGTGTTCAAACATTGCTCGTGAGGTATGTGCGAGGGGCAAAACACCTGTGTCATGGTTTGGTTATGCCTCATGTATATACATATTATTTGTATTCCTAGCTAGTCTACAAATGGGTCAACATTACTTGTTTTGTTTATCATATTCATTGAAACGTTTTCGTGCAGATGGATCTGCCAATCACTTATACACCAATGGTTTTGCCATTCGTTTACGTGGAAATGTTTTTATCAATGTTTTCAAGGAAAACAGTTTCATATTATGGCCATGTACACAGTATCAATGTTTTCAGGAAAAAAGACTTATTTTATGACTATGACATTATCACATGTTTTCATTGGGAAAACTACTCGTTTTATGACTATGAAGTCATCACATGTTTTCATTGGGAAAACTACTCGTTTTATGACTATGAAGTCATCACATGTTTTCATTGGGAAAACTACTCGTTTTATGACTATGAAGTCATCACATGTTTTCGAGGAAAACAACCTTACATTAAACCCGTGTACATATTTTCAATGTTTTCAAGGAAAACAGTTTCGTATCATGGCCATGTACACAATATCAATGTTTTCAAGGAAAATCACTTTACATTGCAACAATCAAACCTGTGAACTCACCAACCTTTGTGTTGACATTTTTAAGTATGTTTTTCAGGTAATTCATAGCCATGGCACGGTTGGAATAGGCTAGCTATAATTGGATAAATTCCTACTAGCTAGAAGGACATAGATTATCCGGTCTCAAGTCTGTCGTTGATCTAGAAGAACTTAGATCATTGTATTACTTAGTCTTAGTATTTGTGTATGTATTCAAGTCTTAGAAATCACTATTACAGCTTCCGCTATCATGTAATGAACCAATCGTTGCCACCTGTATTTATTTATTAAGTAAATAAATTTGGGGGTGTGACAATGCGTACTTAGCAAGTTCGCACAGCCAAATGTTTATGCGTACTTGATAAGTTCGCACAGCCAAATACACATACGTACTTAGTAACTACGCAGGTCAATTGCTCGTGCGTACTTAGTAAGTACGCAGGGCTAACCCATGAGTACTTAGTAAGTATTTAGAAAAGGTGATTCTGCGTACTTAGTCAGCACAGCAGCGTTCTTGACTGATATTGAGGAGAATGTTCGAAAAGTGTTGGATCTGAGAAATTGATGCTTCCAAAAGCTTAGAAATCATCATCTAACTAACCCAAACGAAGCGATAAAAAAGACGTATCTAAGGATTTTTGACAGAAAAAGTTACGACCAGTGAAGAACTCAGATCTGCTCAAAACCCTAACAACTCGAATCTGGAACACAAATCAACGAACACCAAGGCTCTGATACCAATTTTAGGTCCCTCGGGTGTCTCGAATCGTCACATGCAAGTGTGTTCCTAATCAAACCGGGTGCAGAATACCTGTGATTAGGTGGAGTATCAAGCAACACAAAGTAAACCGACAACAAAAACAAGATACTTTTAAACTTCGTCTATTGATAATCACTGTCGGTTATAGTGAGAATGAGTGCGTACATAATTATGTCACTAACTGGCTATATATACTAAGACCTGTTGCCTGCACATTTGCTAAGTGCGCAAGGCTTTGTTACTGCGTACTTAGCAAGTACGCAGACAATGTTCCTGCGTACTTGCTAAGTACGCAGGTTAAGCAACCTGCGCACTTGTTAAGTGCGCACAACACTTAACAAGACGAATCCAACGACAAGTACATACAAACATGATTACAACTCGATAAACCAATAGATACAGACGCTGAAATACAAATACATAAAGACAATACATAAGTAAAAAATAATCTTCAGACAATACATAACCAATACAGAGGAAGTGTTTACAAGTAACGGATTCCTCTTGATCTCAGTTTTTATGTCGGGTTTTGGTGGGTTTCGAGTTTGATAAAAAAAAGTAATGATTTTTACGTTGTTATTGCAAAACAAACCTTAGATCTATACTCTAGGATGCCTTCCAAGTGTTTTAAACGTAAAAAGTCTAAGTCTTGACGAGTTTAGGTTGTAGCGGTCATGTTCATGCAATGTTAGGCTTTTAGTGGGGAAGAAGAGCCCGCGGGTGAACTTCTTAAGTTTGTCGGGCAAGAAACAAGTGAACTTGTCAAGTTCGCTTAATAAGTTCGCTGAATTGTTGTGTAGCGAGTTTAAGAAGTTCGCTTGGTAAGTTCACTGAATTGTTGTGTGCATACTTAGTGTAAAGTGTTTATTGCATATCTTATATTAATAAACAAGTGAAAAGCTATGTTCTAGTGTAAAGTTTAAAAGAGGCAAATGAACGTTTTGAGCAAAGTATTCCTGTATTTATGGAAAGCGTTTACTATATTTTCATATACATAAACAAAGGCATGATATATGTGTTAAGCTATATTTTAGTAACAGCAAAGGTATTTATGGCAAGCGTTTACAATATTTTCATATACATAAACAAAGGCATAATACATGTTAAAGTTATGATCAAGTTAAAGAAAGTTGTATGAATTGTAAGTGAATTATTTTCCTATGGGAAGGTGTACCAACTTTTTAAGGTCCTTGGGACAGATGTTACTTGTACAAGATGTCAGATATGGGTTAAGCCCATTAGTAAGAACCTTTGAGTTCGCTAACGGTTGTACAACTGGTATGGGTGACGGCGGTTGCTCGGGAGGTCCACGCAACCTCCCCTTAGCGTTAAGCGGTATTATTGGTTCATGGCCGCTAGGCATGGGAGCAATGACCAGGTACGTGTCGGTTCATGGACGTTAGCCATGAGGGCGGTATAGCAGTGAAAAAGGAATTGACAGATAAGCGGTATTGTCGGTTCATGGCCGTTGGCCATGGGGGTATTGACCAGGTACTTGTCGGTTTATGGACGTGAGCCATGAGGGCAGTACAGTAAAGAGGAATTGATGGTTATCACATGAATGTTTTAAAATGTTTTTGAAAGGTAAAGTATGTAAAATTTTGCCTTAATGGCAGTATGTATGTATTAGTAAATCTTTTAAATAATTAATTTAAAGTAAACGTTAGAACTCACTCAGCATTGCTGATTTTTAGTATGCACATCAGTTAAGTGTAGGTGGCTGTTGATGGGTGTGGATGCTTGGCTTGGCACAGAGAGTTACCCGAAGATCAGTGTCTGGCGTCCCGTTTATGTTTCTTTTGATTATGTTGTTAAGAAAATTTTTAGTTGTAACTGACAAGTATGCTTTATACGTGTTTTGTATTTCCGCTGCGTATGTTAAAGTTCAAGTCGTTTTCGATGCAATGTGTTGAGTGGTTTATGTTTATGTGTTATGCGTTGATGAGTAAATCCAATAAGCGAGGCCTCCCGGGTTTGGTGCCTTACACAGATAAACTATCAAACATCTCCACATTTGATGTATTAGGATGATCAGAGTCCTTGTCATGTGGTTGAGACACTTCATCATCAAAGACATCATCCGTACTTTCTCCAAGATTACCTTCAAACTCAAAGTTATATAGGTCGTCATCTCCTTCATTACGTGTACCATCACCCTTCCCACTACCTCCAGTATCTCCATTCTCTCCATCATTATCATCATTATTATCATCATCCTTCTTATCTTCTTGCTTTTTCTCTCTCTCTTCAAGTTTCCTCTTATGATCAAGCACTAGGCTAGTCAAATAACCGTGATTAGCTTCAAGAGGCATGATTCTTACATTCTGAGCTTCTACTTCAGGATCAAGAGTTGAAGAACCAACAGTGTAACATCCCAAAAATAAAACGACAGTTATAATAACAGAATAAATGAACGAGGCATGTCGGGTCGGGCCGGATGGGCCGGCGGGCTGGAAGGGGAGCCTCCCCTATAAATAGCCAAGGTCACCGCCCATTTCTCTCATTTGCAACTTCTAGAGAGAGAAACCATAGAGAGAGAAAGTTAGCGGATCGACCCGATATTTGAGAAGTGTGTTGCTCCAGAGCTCGTGAGAAGAACCTCCGGATCAGAAACTCGATTCAGGTAACGATCTGGCCTAAATCTGAGTTTTTGCTCGTTTTTGTTTTTCGGGTTTTAGATGAAAATGTCACGTTTTTACGGATGAAATTGGAAGGAAAACATATATTTGGGTTCCTTAATGAAAAGCAAACCTTTTGAATGTAAACAAGTTCGGGATCTTGACGTGATCAGATCCGAATGCGAAAGTTAGGGTTTTTGCGAGGAAGCAGATCCTGCGTACTTATCAAGTACGCAGGAAGAGGGTCCTGCGTACTTATCAAGTACGCAGGAGGAGTGTCCTGCGTACTTATCAAGTACACATGAAGAGGGTCCTGCGTACTTATCAAGTACGCATGAAGCAAAGTTTGTGCACTTATTAAGTACGCAAGAGCAAGGCCCTGCGAACTTGCTAACTGCGCAGTCATCAGGCTAGTTAAGTAAAGTCAGTATGTTTAGAATGGTTAAACCGTTAGAGTCGGGATTGGGTCTGATGTGTATTTAACTAATCAATTCAGATCGGAAGTGACGTTGTTGGGCCCTTGTTTAGGACAATCGAGACTAGCTTATAAGGTGAGTTCTAGAGCCCTTTCTTTTAATGTTTTAATAACCGTTTTGGGCTGGTGTGCATACTTACGAAATAATGTTTTATGAAGTGATGTTTACGAAATGATGTTTACGAGATGATGTTTATGAAATATTTTGCCAAACGAAGTTTACAAAAGAGATGATGTTTTTGTTTAATAAAACATACGAATGCTTTAACTAAGATGAGGTAAAGGTTTTATGAAAGTCACGAATGAACGAATCTGCCACGAGTTCGTACGAGAGCTAGGGTATGTATGTATGTATTGGCCTTACCCTTACGGGGCCTTTGTGGCTGGCTAACGGTTGTACAACTGGTTGATGATGGGGTGACGACGGTCACCCATGGGATTACCAGGATCCCGATGGAAGGTACTATTCCTTGCGGGGAAATAGTGCCTAAGTTATGTTCTGTCTACCTAGAGGTAACGAGCCTTAGGAGACATATGTTCTGTCTACCTAGAGGTAACGACCCTTAGGAGACATATGTTGGTCTACCTAGAGGTAACAAGCCTTAGGAGACGTATGTTTGGTCTACCTAGAGGTAACGAGCCTTAGGAGACGTATGTTTGGTCTACCTAGAGGTAACGAGCCTTAGGAGACGTATGTTTGGTCCACCTAGAGGTAACGAGCCTTAGGGGACCTGTGTGACGGATGACTTAGAGGTAACGAGCCTTAAGTTCATCCGCTGGTATGCCATGTATGGAATTGACGGTTACGAGAAGGCGCAGATTCGGTTCATGTTGACTTATGTTATGATGTTATGTTACGATGTTATGATGATGTTAAGTTATTGAATGTTTTACGTACGCTTTTGTTAAACAAATGTATGTTATGTTTTTGGCAAAATGTTTATGTTAAGGTTTTATGTAAAGCTAGAACTCACCAGCGTAGCTGACTTTTTAGTATGCACATTCAGGTTAAGGCAGGTATGGATGATGGACGGTGATGCTTGGCAAGCGAGAAGAGTTACCCGGTTGATCATGAAGACTGGCATCCCGTTATGATTAGTTTATGTTATATTTATGTATTAGACTATGTTACGCTTCCGCATGTTGAACAATGTTATGAGTATGTTTTAATGAAATTTTCTGCTGCATTATTTGATATTCAAGTTTAAGAACTGTGTGTGAATGAGTAAATCCAAAAAGTGAGGCCTCCCAGGTTTGGGCCTTACAAACAGGAATATTTCCCTTTGCTTTGTCAGCACGGTAAGCTTCAGCAGATGACACTAGAAATTGGTTAGTGTCAAATGTAGCAGTACTTGGGCTCACCTGTGATGATGATTGGGGAATGGTTGAGGTGTGTGATTGTAATTGTGGTTGATGTGGTATTGGTGTGGTAGTTGGTGTAGGTGTTGGAGTCGGTGTTGTCATTCTTACAATCCTCGGATCTCTTCGTCTTCTAGGCCTTGAAGTAAGATCTTGATCCGGGTTGGTGTCAGAATCAATTTATTTTTTATTAGAGGAGGAATCTCAACTTTTCTTCTTTTTCTTTCAAGTTCACGCATATACGGATTTATAGGTACAGTCGGTCCCCCGGAGTACCTTCACTGTCAGAAGATGAAACAATCTGTAGGACCTAGTTATTATGATTAAGCTAGTTTAGTCTATTTTGGTGTAACCGTAAACATGTGGTTCACGGCTTCGGTGTATGGGCCGGCTTTGGGCCAAGTGTATGTATTGGGGGTCTAGACTTGTATAGACTTGGTATATATACATGTATTCCCTAACCGAGTAGGGTTAGTGGTTTTTTATTTTGTTTTTCTTTGTAATTCTCGTGTGCAATACAAAGAGTTTTACATTTATGTTCTTGAATCACCATACTTGATAGTTTCCGCCTATTGAGTATGAGAATTGATATCTGATTTGTGTTTATTCGAATATCCATTTGAACTGGGACATACAATTGGTATCAGAGCCATTGAAGTCATTCAAGGCTCGGTTGTTGATATCAATGATTCAAGACTCAAGATTCGAGGTATTTTTTATTGCTTTCAGTCAGTTTTGCTACTAATCAAGGGTTCTTTTTGGTAGTTTGTCATCGTTTTCTGCTGAGAATCAAGATTTGCATAGTGGAATTTTGGTTATTTTGTTGCTGGGAAAAGGGAACCTTCTTCGTGTTCATCGAGATCTGAATTGAATTCAAAATTTGAATTCCTTGATTCTCGGGTTTTATTTTGGGAAACAAGATAAAATCAAGATACACGGGTTTGTTGATCAGCTGAGGGTCACGACCTTGTTTCTCGGGTTGTATTCACGGCTTGTCTACTTAGTTCAGGCTTCACGGGTTCAGCTTCACGACAATTATTCACGGGATCTGGATTCACGGCAAGTCTTCACTAGTTTTAGGTTCATGGATTGAGCTTATTTCTCGGCTTGCTCACTCGGGTTATTGGTTCATGGACCATTTAGAATTCACTATTTGAACTTGGTTCACGGTTTGATTCTGGTTCATGGCTAGTTACAAGTTCACAGCTTTCATGTAGTTCACCGCGAGCACTAAGTTCACGGCTGAAGTTGTATTCACGGGTTCATTTGTGTTTCTGTTTCAAGTTTTACAAGTTAGATCAAGGACCTAGTACTCTAATCAAGATGAATTCTCTGCAGACCATGAATCTCAACAACATGTTAGACCTTTAGATTTGAAGAAGTATAAATCCACCAAGACTTACATCTGCTGAAGATTTTGTTGACTGGAACTATAGACACCAGAACTATGTCTTGCTTTCAGAAGCAAAAATGTGGAGAAGCATCATTAAGGCACCTAAGATTCCTATGTATGACAAAGCGGATAGTACAAAGGCACCAAAGCAAATTAAGAACTACACTGATGAAGGTTTTGATCTTGTTAAACGGGATCTAAAAGCTTTGGCCTCTCTAACTATGGCATTATCACCTAATATTGCCCATAGCTTTAAAGAGTGTACTTCTGCAAAACAACTTTGGGAGTCCCTGGAGAAAGTGTTTAAAGGAAATGATGATATGAAAGCAAGCAGGAAACAAATGATTTTGCAAAAGTTTAACATGTTTAATCACATTCTTGGAGAATCTCTAGATGTGCAGCTGCATAGGTTCACTAAGTTAGTTACTGCGATAAGAGGTGCTCAAATTGACTTGAGCACTAGGGATTTGAATATAATGTTGCTGAATGGTCTCCCACAAAGTTGGGACATGAATGTTTTCCTAATAAAGAGAACTAAAGATTTAAATGTTATACCTCTGAATGACTTGATTTCAATGATCAAGTCATATGATCTGGATGACCAGCAAAGAAAGGTAAATCATGTGAATACTCTGAACTCAACTGGGGCACAAAGTAGCAACGATGCTTTCTTATCTAGTATGTCTCAAGGAGCTTCTGGATCTAGAGAAGCTGCCACTAGTAACTCTGCAACTACAATATCTACTGTACTAGATCAGCAAACATATTCTACACAACATACAAAGTTAATTGAAGCCAATACTTCTCTGTGCACTGGAATTATGAATTGCTATGTTGCTTTTGCCTCTGGAAATTTGTCCCCTTCAGAGATACTAACAGCTGAGCTCAATCAAATGCACCCTGAATATGTGGAGGAGCTGGATATTTCTTGGCAATTGGCTATGGTTGTTTTTAGAGCAAAGAACTTCATCAAAAAAATTGGAAAATTCAGATGGGGTGAAGATACTGGAAAGAAGATTGGGTTCAACAAGTCAAATCTTCGGTGCTACAACTGTCATGAGCCCAGTCACTTTAGGTAGTGGACAACTCTAAAGCTCTAATTAGTCAGTAAACGGGTGGATACGACTAAAGGAGCTCAATCTGAACCATGTCTTTATGGATGATATCATTGAAGGGTCTTTTTCTACTTCATCTTCTGCTACTCCAGCTGAGGTAACTGCTAATCTATGCTCTAAAATATGCATTGATAAGGTAGAGTTATACATACAACATAATGATGATTTGATTTTTGAAATTGAAAATCTCAAGTACCACAAAACTAAATTTTCCAAGACTGAAAAAGCATTAAAATATGTGATAAAAGCAAATAAAAAGGATATATTGTTACTTAAATCTCAAATCAGTGAGAAGTGTTGTGTGCTTACTGATGCTAAGTAAGAAATTGCTAAATTGACCACTGAATTAGAACAAGCAAAATCAAATTTTTCTGAGGCTAAATTTAAAGTGGAGTTCTTTGGTCAATCTAGTAAAGTTGTTGATATGATGGAAAATCAACTCCGTAAACCCAGAAACATGTGTAAAGGAGTTGGGTACAATAGCATGCCTCCTCCGTTCAATGGGAACTTTACCACTGTTCCTCCCTATGTTGAGGAACAAGTAGAGGAGTTTAAAGTGTTGTCTTCTGGAAATCTGTCAAACACTGATGAGTCCAAATCATCATCATTCCTAGCTTCAAATATTAAATGTGTGAACAACTCTAATGCTTCTACATCATGTGCACAAAAAATAGAAATACGGGATTGGTCAAGTAAGAATGATGAAGTTGATAAGCCACAAGTTTACACTTTAAATTTGAAATCTAAAAACAATAAAAACAATATTTTTGTTAGTTCTGTTTTTAAAGTAAACAAACCTTATGTGCGCGATTTTGTTGGTTTGAATAATTCTAGTACTTAATCATCTGCTTTGAAAAATGTGAATATGGGTAAAGGTACAGTTTTTGTAACACCTGTAGTGAATGGTAAGGTTGAAAAACATGTTTTTAAGAAACCCAAACCTGTGATAAAGCAAATAGCTTTTGTTCAAACTTCAAAAGCTTCACCTAAGCTTCTCACAAACCATCAATTTTACTCTAAATATGATCATCACCATAAGAGGTTTGAACAAAGCCATGCTCAACAACACAGGAAACCTGAGCAGGTCATCAATAACAAACAGTGGTTCGTCTCATCAGTGGTCATACAAGTCAAGTTTTGCACCATATGCAAAGAAGCAATAATGTTTATACTTGTGGAAAACCTGGTCATTTGGCAAGAAACTGTGTTCATCGTTCATATGTGCCTTATTATGAGCAAAGTCAGAATACTACACATAGGAAAGTCACTCACTCTAAGCCGGTGAAGGCTACTTAGCCCAAGGCAATGAAGAGTCAGTCATCCTATGTTAAGCCTTCTGATGGTGATTGGAATACTGCCAAGCGAAACAGACAGGCTTACTTTGAAAGACAAAAATTAAAGCAAAGTAAAGAAAAGGAGTAATCTAACTCTCCTGTTTCAAAAGAAAGAAAAGCTTCTGTTCCATCTAAGCGTATCTAAAAAGCTAAAGAAAAGGTTGAAGCAGCATCCAAACTTGAGTCTAACAATGATATGTGTCTGCATGAAGTATCATATATTGATGCTTTGGGAATAACTAGATATACTATGGCATGGGTACCAATTACTAATTAAACTCCCACATCGTGCAGGAACAGCCAAGGAGGACTGTCAATAACCTTTGGTACGTTGATAGTTGTTGTTCCAGGCATATGACAGGAGACATATATCTACTTCATGATATGAAAATTTTCAATGGAGGTTATGTTTCTTTTGCGGGAGGTAAAGGTGGCAAAATTAGCATGAAAGGTACTGTGGTTAATGGTTCATTAAGTTTTCATGACGTAAGCTACACCTCTGAGCTAAATCATAGCTTGCTAAGTGTTTCCCAAATTTGTGATAAAGACTTTTTAGCATATTTCACAAATAAGAAATGCTTAATTTTAAAATCGGGCTTCGTGGAGCCCGAGGAATGGATTTTGTTAAGAACGCCCCGTAAGGGAAACTCATATGTTATTGACATGAACAGTAAACTTGTTTATGAAAATACATGTCTTTTATCAAAATCAGTTAAATTTGATGCTATGTTGTGGCATCGTCGTCTTGGACATGTTAATCTAAAAAATCTAAATTGTATTGCAAAACGTAATCATGTCCGTGATTTACCTATTAAAGAAATATTTTCTATTGAGAAATGTGTTCTTTGTGCCAAAGGGAAATAGCACAGGAAGCCCCATAAGTCAAAGTTGATCAATTCAATTGATTGTATTCTCCATCTACTTCATATGGATCTCTTCGGTCCAGTGAATGTGATGAGCATCGATCAGAAGTCTTACTGTTTAGTCATTACTGATGATTACTCACGTTTTTCATGGGTTTTCATTTTGGCTAACAAGAGTGAGACTGCATAGCTAATTAAGAATTTCATCATTCCGATGGAATATAAAAGAGATGTGAAAGTGAAGGCTATTAGGTACTACAATGGAACTGAATTCAAGAATGCAGTCTTGAATCAATTCTGCACTGAAAAAGGGATAGCCAGACAATACAGTGCAGCTCGTACGCCTCAACAAAATGGTGTAGCAGAGAGAAAGAATAGAACTCTCATTGAAGTTGCTAGAACTATTGATAGTGTGTTTTATATGTAGATAAAAATGTAAATATATATATATATAACCCTAGCAACAATGCAAAAAACATGATGGCGTGTTTTCAGTAGTAACAAATATATTCTATTTAGAGCTACACAAAATCAGGTTTTAAATTTATAAATTAAAATGATATTACTTCAACTAAATACACACACAATAGGCAAGTGTACCTATCGTAGCGTAGTATAGTATGGGTAAGAACAAATTATCGAACCATGGACACGGATCCCGTACTCAACCCTCGCTATTGTCTGACTAGGATAATAAGTTGGAAAATGGGTTTTGTTTTAAAAGGAAAATAAAAAGATAAGAAATGTAATTAGAAATATTATCACGTTTAAGGTGTTACTCTAGTTGTTATCCCTTGTTAATTAATGATATATTTAAAGTAAGGTTGGTCGTAGTTACTAGTACTAACCCTTTCGATAGAGGAGTTAGTATTTCGTAACGGAACAGTGGATACGGTCGGCCAACTGTTCCTTAATGAATATAACGGACCCTAAACGGGGTCTCAAGTCCTTCGGTATCTCACAATTCATTATTCGGACTAATATTATCCCTGTGACTGACGTACGTCTGGTCTTGTAACTTCTTCCGGTAAGTCGGAATGCACGACTTCCTCCAAAGGTACTTTATGAACGCTCGGACATAACAAATGATGTTCTTAAATAGTTGTCTTTACTTATAATATTATTTTAAATAAATAAGACTTTCATTCTCAAGATCAAACCCCATGGCTCCCGCTAGAAGTCCTCTTCAAGCCGATACGAGAGAAGTAAAGAAATACCGACACAAACCGCCCGGTCTAATTAGGGCTCAAACGACTTGCTGAATACCCAAACCTCCAATCAACTCATAATATTAAATCTATACTACCCGGCCGTTGCTAGCACCAAGATTTGTATATAGACCGTACAAATCTTGCTTAAGTAACTTACAAGATTTAAGATTGGTTTAAAGGTCACTTATTCTTGTCTTTTTAAGATAACTCATAGTAAAGACTTTAAAAACATAACATACTAAAAATACTTCATTAATTAAATAAAGTTCAACCAACTCGAGCAACACAAGAGAACTGGCCATGGATGACAATACAAGTGACTCCACTAACCCTTAGATAATGTGTGGAAGTATTCCAACACTAAGGGAGAGCGGGTATAGAATGCCTCTTGTTTTACTCAAACGAGAAGAATCGCTTCATATTACAAGACTTTAAAAAGGAAATAAAAAGAAAAGCTAAACGAACCAAAACTGAGAGAGTTCTGGCTCTTAGCAGAGCACTAAGGCCTTCACAGCTCTTGGTAATGGACATCTAAAACACTAGAATGAGCTTGCTATTTATAGGAAAATATTTTGGCATTGCACGGCAGTGCATTGGATTGCACGGGCGTGCAATGTACCCTTTTCTTTCACGTGTGGAATCTAGCAGTACAGGAGAGTACAAGACCCAGATTAGGGTTTGCACGACCGTGCAAGGCAATGCCCGGTCGTGCATTGCCCTTTTCTGTCCCTGTTGACTTTTTGATATCCTAGTTTGATTTCCTGCGTCCGGTTTCGTTCAATTGGCACTCGGATGCTGATTTCACCTTGTTTTTTTAGTGTTTTCTTCATGTTTTTGCATATCTGGGTGAATTATCTTTTCGGAACATAAATGAGTGGATTAGGCATTAATTATCATATTGTTTCTAATTGTGATGATTTCGGGGATAATTATGTGTGCAAAACATGTATAATTTACGTCATATCATAATATCCCACACTTCAACTTTGCTTGTCCTCAAGCAAACTCATGCATGATTATACCCGTAGAACTAAGATATTGATTAAATGTTAATCCAAAGCTGTTTTCCCAAATGGTTGAATGGCCCTCTTAAAAACAATGACTTAGTGGTTATACCTTTCGAGTGTTTCTCCACAATAGGGTAGCAAACCCAACATACTTGATGGAACTATGATTATGCACAAAATTACTGTCTCACAACTGTTCACTCAACACTCGGTTAAATATATGGATATTGTATGTTAAGAAGAACACTCAATGCTACAATTAATGCTTACATAATCATAGGGCTGTACAGAAATCAAATCTCAATCAATTGACCAAAAATACGTGCATAAATCAAGAGGGTTTTGAAAAGGGTCGTAATGTTTGGCTTAGGGTTAGGGTAGGAAGTATTTGGGAATAGTGGCTAAATGTAGAAAATCTGACTTGGCTTAATGATAAAAATGAAAGTGATTCTGTTATTCAACTTAGATTAGACATTGTGACTAATCTAAGGACTCTTTTATGGTCCAATCGTCAAGACCAAATCCCTTCCTTCAAGAATGTCAACTTCTTCTTATCTTTGAAATATTCATTGCTATCAGTTCCCATGAAAGGTTTGGTTGTTTCTTCCTAATACATTAATTTTGATCAGCTTTGCATACTCCAATTTTTCGAGTAAGTTTGATTCTCTTTTGATGAGATTTCTTCACTAGCTTGGGCGATTATGAATTCCTTTTTGGTTGCCACTTTTTCTTATCACAATAATTCTTCTTTTCATGAGTTTCTTTCTTCGAACATAGGATAGATCTATAATCTTTCGGTGGATGATCATTCTTTAAATCATAGCCAAGTCGATTTTTAACTAAAAGGGTTAAAAGATAAAAGGATAATTTTTTGGGTTTAATGGTTTTGAGATGTGGGTTTAGAAACGAAAAGGTTTAGGCTCAAAGGGGCTAACTAGGGGATAATATTTAGGGTAGGTAAAGGAAAAGAAAAGGCTAAAGAAAATGGGTTAATCCTAATGCCTCAATCATTTTTAGGCATTCTTTTAGTCCATGATCTTGAAATGTATATTTTACACAAGTTCTAGCATGCAAAGCAATAATTAGCATTCACTCTATCAAACGAAATGAGCATGTGAAATGGCGTCAAAAACATGGTGTGTTCATGATAATGTTCGGATAGGTTCAAATCTCTCACATGGAAACGGAAGGTAAAGGGTAATAAAGTAAAAATGTGTATAAACTTATTTCTTTCTTTCAGTTGTGCTTCCTAATATTTCCTATTTGTTTCCTTGATTCACTTCAAACAGTATTTTCAAATTGCTGTTTTTTATAAGCCCGTTTATGCCAAATGATTTTTAAGACTTTTGCTTTAATATTATTTTTGAAAATGTTTTAATTACTTCTATAAATATTTAATCCAATGGATTGAGTAGTTTAATCATGCACTTGTAATACTTAGGACAAAATTAAGTAGCCAAATTATCAACGGGGTCCCACCCCACACTTAGTTTCTTACAATATGAATGTATGCAATATGATATGTGTCATGAATATTAAGAGTGTGGTAAAACTAATACTCCCCTAATTAGACGTAATTGTCGGGAGTGTAATCGATTATCATCAATGCCTAGATCGTATTTTTGGGCATGAACCAAAATCTGTATCACATGTAATGCTATGCAATGCTCAACACATAAAGTAAGTATAAAAAGGAAAAAATAAACTAATATTCGCTTAACAAAGCGGCCGAATAAGGTTGGTGGCAGTGCCACCATGTCAACGGTTACTCCTGTAACCGGTAAAAATGGTATCGTGTCTAGTCAAACAAACCAACGTCAAAAGTCAAGAACCATAAACTACGTCAGAAAATAACCACATGTAAAAAAGATGAAGGGTGAACAGAGCTGCTACTAAACAGGAGGACGCTGCCATTGCTGGTGCCGGCCAGGAGGCTGCTGCTGGTATTGTTGATGGGCATACGGATCATGAGTGTGATTGTAGAAGTCTCGCTGCATGCCATCCATCGTCTGACCCAGCTGACCCATACGGATCTTTAAATCTAACATCGTGGGGTCAGTAGTGTTGTGGTACATACTTGGGCCTTGATGCCTCATTTGTCCCATAGGTGCTCCCTCGTCCTCTGACTCTTCAACTACACTAGTCTAAATATTTCCCCGATGGCCCACTAATCGGTACACCCCATTGAACTTTTTCATCATATGCATGTTGATCAATACTTGGGTGTCAACAGGTAGAATGG
Source organism: Smallanthus sonchifolius (assembly GCA_023525975.1). Taxonomy (NCBI): domain Eukaryota; kingdom Viridiplantae; phylum Streptophyta; class Magnoliopsida; order Asterales; family Asteraceae; genus Smallanthus; species Smallanthus sonchifolius. The sequence continues at coordinate 72,579,987 of CM042025.1, forward strand.
GCGTGTCCATCTCTGTAAGTATACTGAGGTGCACAAGGGACAAGACACCTAGGTATGAGGCAAGGTGAGTAATATATGGTCCACCAAAGATATGGCTGTTGGAACAGTAGCTAGTAGCTCTAGTAAAGAATTTGGCCAAACTCTAGGCCAAGTTGCAAGGAATTCCATCAATCAAGCAGTGCAAGTGGAGAAGATCTCTAACGCTCACAACCCATGTGCTATCCTTCTCCCCCCAATGGAAAGGACAATGCATCGGTGCAGGTAACGGTGGAGGGGATGTCTGATCTTGGTGCTCTTTTGACTGTGCGGGTTAAAAGGTCCACATCCAATCCTATGCCAAAATGTTGATGCTTCTCCCTCGGCAAACTCCCCTTTGTTGTAAGTAAAGATCGGCTCTGTAATCTCCCTATGCCTGTATAATCCCATTTTTACCCAAATTGTGCCTATGACATTTCATACCAATGTCTAGCCATCCTGAAACGTACACAATCATGCATTTCCATACTCAGTACCGGCCTATCAAACTGGAAGGATGCTAGAAACTCAAGGGTGAGCTCGTAATAGGTTGCTTCCCTAATGGCAAAGAATCTTTGCCGAGGCTTTGTGATGAGGGGAACCGCTCTTTCCAAAAGATTAACATCTTCCAAGGTAGGGTAGCAAATTGTCTTGTGTGTTCCAAAGGTTTGCCTTAGCAATGTGGGTAGTGTTTGGTAGGCATGGACCTCGATGGCATCATCGGGGTCAAAGATAAGCCACGGGTGCAAATCATGTGGCCTTTCTCGCATGGGCTGCAGGTGAAAAGGCGGTGGAGGAGATGGTGGAGTCTGTGCCGAGCCACTCATGTGGGCAGACGAGGATGAGCCTGACCTAGAGCATGATCGGGTGTTTCTTCTCTTTCGCCCTGCTTGTCGGGAACACTCAGCCAAGACCTACATAATCATTATTTAAAGGAGTTAGTGATTCATCATATATATTTTAACAGCGCCAAAAACTTGATAGGATGTAAAGTACGATGCATATTGGTGCCAAAAGCTTGATAAGAATCATGTTTTTATAAAATGTATATGTACATAATTTTTGGACCACACAAGGGAAACACAAATTCGTGCATGGTTATGGCCCGGTTATGTTTCTCGAGTCTCAAAATGGTTAATTATAATCAATCAAACAAGGCGCAAATTTAACCGGTTCAATATGACTACTAATATAGATGGTCAACATGTTGACTTTTGAAAAGTCAAACCCGCCAAAATTCTTGAACTAGTTCAACTAATCAACAATTTCCCACCAACTATGTTAAAACCTAAACACATTCAAACAAGATTCATGCTCCAATTTGTATTTCTAAGTTCAAGTGTTCTAGGTCAAAATTCATAAACTCATCCATACTAATCAAATAAATCCTACCCAAACAAGGCTAAAATGAGTTACATTATGATTATACCTAGTCAAATATGCATCTAGATCAAGCATTGAGTTCATATTCAAGCATATTCAAACCAAAGTTCAAAACGAAACCCTAGCCTCATTTGAACAAGATTAGCCACATTTGAAGCATAAATCACACTAAAATTGACAATGGACAAGTTTACATACCTTGGGGAAGAGATTGGAAGTAAAAATCAAGAGAAACCGTGAGAAATCGGGGGTTTTGGAGCGATTTTGGCCGAAACCGAGCGAGTTCGGAGTTTGTGATTTTGAGAAAAATGAGTTTTCTACAGTTTTTTACACCAGACACACACAGTCCCCAATGCATGGTCGTGCATTGGGATGCATGGTCGTGCATTGGGTTGCACGGCCGTGCAATGCCCCCTGTTGACCAATTTTGACTCTTTTTTTTTAATAACACTTGAAAGTGTTAGGACATAGTTTGTAATGACAAAAGCTTTGTAATAGTTTAGATCTAATGTCTTTATGTTTTTGTAAATGTATTAATGTTCTAAGTGTTTTTATGCAAGTTGCTAGAGGCGAACTTGTTAAGTTCTCCTAGTCTAACAGAGGCGAACTTGTTAAGTTCACTTAAGTCTATCTGAGGCGAACTTGTTAAGTTCGCTTAGTCTGTTAGAGGCGAACTTGTTAAGTTCGCCTAATGCAGGTCAGTAGTCTATATATAGATGTTTACAGAGTCAGTTTTGAGTATTGAACAGAGAATCGAATAGAACAGAGTTGAACAATTGAGTCTGTAAACTCTATTGAGAATTGGAATACAAGTGTGAAGTTTATTTACTTGATTGTCTCTATTGTCTTTTGTGTATGCAATCGTTGATTCGTTGGATTCCGCACTTCGAGTTAACGACACGTTTTATCACGAGAACGATCTGTAGAAGTGACATGAGGACCTACAAGTGGTATCAGAGCTATTGCTCATGATTCTTGGTGATTCTAGACGGTTTTGTATACAAATTGACAAGAAATTCATCATCTTTGACATTTTCATTTCCATGGAGTTTTCAAGCTTAATTTGCTTCTGATTTGGTGTGTTTGAAGAGGATTTTGAAGAAATTGATCCGATAGAAATGTTCTAATTGAGAAATTACACAATCCTACGGTTCAATTTTGATTAATTCCTTCAAATTAGTGAATTATGAAGTTTTTTTGGCGATTCCTGGTTCGCGGTCTCTGTTTGAACTGTTCTTGAGTTTGAATCTGCTGAAGCAAAAGAACTTGCTGATTTCGTGTGCAGGCGAACTTAGCAGGCGAACCAATTTAAGCGAACTTATTTTTAGGCGAACTTAATCGGATTTTCAGGTTTCTGGTTTAAGAGAACTTATTAAGTTCGCTTCATATTAAGTTCGCTTGGGTATCACATAAGTGTGACATTTCAAAATTTCAGTTATAATATTTTAACACGTAAAAATTTCAACATCTTATTCCAAATATGCACACGTGTATTTAACCAAGTTTATACAAAAGGGTGTGTTTACAAATTTCAACTTATGTATTTTTAAATTAAAGTCTTAAAAATATATGAAAAAGTATATCAATTATTTTTAATAAATTAAATATTTAAAATGATGGTATAAATTTATCCTGTATTTGTAAACAATTTAGATTCAATAATATACAAGTGCATTTGTTCAATTTAATGTGTTAATAATATATAAATTATGTATTTTTAATTTAAATATTAAAAATATTTGAATTTTATAAAATTATATAAATTTATTTAAATTTTATAAAAATAAATGGCTTTGTAAACAAATAAAATGATTTGATAAAAAATAAGTTGATTTATATAAAATAATTTATTTTAATAAAATAACTTTATAAAAACATTTAAATATAATATTAAATTAAATTGATTTAAAAGAAATTAAATTAATTTATTTAATAAAAAGTTTAGGGGTCGTTTTGTAATTAATCAAACTTAAAGGTTTTGTACAGAAATTAAGTCTAGGGACTATAAGAAACTAAACAGAACTATAAGGGCTCGAATGAATCTATTCTAGGGTATATTTTAAACAACTTAGAAAGTACGGGGACTGAAAGTGTCAAGTTCCATTTCGTTTATCCGGCCGGCGTACCATCTTCCCCGGCGAGCCTCCCTTTTCCGGCGAGATCCCGTTAAGCCGATGTACTGCACCTCGACACGCGAGAAAAGCACCTCTGTGCTCGCCTTTTTCCCCCGATCCTTTCCCCTCAACAAATTTCCCTTTCCAGCATCGGATTCCCGAGAAAACAATTAATGCTCTTAGGGTCAACCTATGAATTCGCACGCGGTATCGTACCTCGACAGCTAAGGTCTGTCCCTTTCGATTCGACGTGTCCATACGTGTAACCAAGCCATCAATTTCACCTTTTATTATCGAAATCTCGTGCGACCATTTAAGCCTCTAACCGGCTGTAACTCGAACCCTCACTCTCTCTCTGTACACTCTCACTATCAATTAACCATACCGTTGGATTCGTCTCTTCGAAACGAGGCTATACCCTCTGTCTTAGGCTTTCAACCAACTCGAATCCCCTCCGATTGATTTCTCGTATTTTCGAGCCTCGCCCCCACTTCACAGATCACTTCGATTCAGGTATTATCACTGCATTTCGTTTCTATTACCTTCGTTTTACTAATGGCTAACTAATGCATATCGATTACCGAGCGATTTCTGACCGTTTCCGAGCAAACAGAAGTTCTCGGTGACTTGGTCTGCGAGTTGCCGAGAACCAGTAGACAAAACAAGGCCGGTTATATATTTTTGGGATCAAACATAACCAGCGATGGGCGATAGCCCGGCTGGTTACGCGTGCACCCGATAATTTCACAGGACCCGTGATCGATTCTCGCGAGCTCCGATCCAAACCTTTTTTTTTGAACGGTTAAGCTTTTGACCCCTTTGACCCTATAAGCCGAAACCATCTTTGGACTCGAGTCTGGGCCGACCCGGTCCGACCCGTTTGACTATTTAATCTTATTTTACTTATTATGTATTAAAATAATTAATTTAAATACAACTTTGACCATTTAATTATTTTCAAATACGTTAACCCACTAAAAATTATTTCGAGCCCGTTAACTCGGCCCATTTATTTTTAACCCAACTTTTGAACATATTCAAACCCGTTAAATTTTATAAAATAATAAAACCGACGTTTTCATAAGTTATTTAATTATTTAAACCCATGAAAAATAATAAAATAACATTTTTAAAAATAAATAAAAATACGCGTTATTTAAAATATAACATTTTCATGAAATTTAAAATAGATAATTTATGATTTATAAAATGCAAGTGTTATTAAAAATATATATATTTCGAGAAGTTTAAATATTTAATTTGGAATTTTAAAAAATACAAAGTCTTACAAAAATTAATATTTATTTGTACAATGATTTTAAAACATATAATTTTTCGCAAAGGCTATTCCATTTACATATCCACATATATTTAAACAAATATACGCGTAAGCGAATGCATATTTGATACATATTCGTTTACATAGGATTTCATCGTGTATAACAACAATACAAATATCACCAACGCGCGTGAAGTAAAACCCTCGCTGCAAGGTGAGTTACATATCCCCTATTTACATTTTTATACATTTTGGGGTGAGACGTAATCTGTGCATACTTACATACAATTCAACTTGTGTTTACATGCGTAGATTATTGTGCTTTTGTGCATGGTCACTTGTTATGCTATGGATACTTTTATGGTGTTTTTTAAACTGTGTGTGACCCACATAGTCTTGATTCCATGTCTATCACATTAAACCTTTGTGTTTATACATACTTAAATGATTTGGATACTTTTAGGGTGGTTTTAAACTGTGTGTGACCCACATAGTCTTGATATCATGGCTATCACGTTAAACCTATATGCTTATATTTACATACTTACAATTGGTATACACGTAGTGAATTCTCCACATTATGCCGTATCTTACCATGTCAAACCAAGAATTGTATAAACGTTTGTAATTAAACTTTTATTCAAACATATGTAAACTCACCAACTCTCGTAGTTGACACTTGTTTTGGATTACGTTTCAGGTGAAGATATGTGATTGTGTGACTATGTGTTGAAGGTGCTACACATATGGCTTTTGGACCTAGTAAAATAATTATGTGTAATATTCTAGAATAGGGTGTTGTAACTTGAATTGTAATGGAATATTTGATATTTAAATCTTATTAATGAATTATGCAACCTTAGCAGATCATGTGCTTATGAACAATCATTCCATTGTCCGCCCTAATGATTTCGCCATCGGTCGTGGTGTGACAGATTGGTATCAGAGCCATGGTTATAGGGAATTAGGTTATTAGACACGATGACCTAGACTATAACCCTAGGACACCTTTTTATGTGCTACCTGCTACGTGTTTAAATGCTAAGTGATTTTATGTGTATATAAGTGATTATTTGAATTTTCCTAAGTTGGTACATAATGCTTATACATAGAATACATACGAGACCTTGCACATATGATACATGCTTATTATACAAACGTACGCGAACAGTTACACTACACATCCTTATTCCAGATTCCTACTTTCCTCTTCCACACTATTTGCTTTACTTATATGTGTTTCTTCATAATCTTAAAGATCTCGTCAATGTTTGAATTTATTAAAATGAGTAAAGGACATGTGCAATCCGAAAGGGTGACACCTGTACTTTGGGTTTTCTGTCTAGGAAATGCATTTCGTATAAATCCAAATAAATGGACCTGTATGCTTTCCTGGGAATTTCCGAAGTGAGTGTTCACCTATAGGCTAAAGCATGTCTCCTTGAAAACTTTAATAAATTATTTAACGTTGATAAGTCACTGTATTCGAAAGAATACGATCCGAACATAAACTCAAACTAGGGGACATTATAGCAAGATAGGAAGAACTAGATGAACATGCAAAACAAATTATTATTACGGGTGCACACGTAATAACGATTTGTAGTGAATGCGAATCCCGGCAATTCCTATTGCGCGAATAATGATCTATGTTATCATATCCTCCCAGGAATAGATTTCATGGCTTATTTCCCCTATCATTTAGTATTATAAATTTTGAATGAATTATGTGATCAGTTTTAGTCAGAACATACATACATTATCACGCGACATGATGAGTGTCATCTCGCGTTCCTGCTTGCATTATTGTGAACAGTCTACCAACTGTGGCACATACATGCCCATTTTATCCAAAATCTCATAAATTCTTGTCTTTTCTTGTGGTATTTTATAGAATCCCTCCCCGTCGCGCGGTTAATGCTAACTCTAGCAACCCCAACACCGACCTTGCTACATTACTTACCTAACTAGTAGGTCAACTGATCCAAGCTAACAACAACAGCAATAGGTCTAACACGCAAGGGAATGGTGCAAACCCACCATACTGCACGTTCAAGTATTTCAATTCTTGCAACCCCACCAAATTCTTCGGGACGGAAGGTGCTACTGGCCTTCTTCAATGGTTTGAAAGTATGGAGAGTACTTTCCTAAACAGTGATTTTCCCGACAACCTCAAAGTCTGTTATGCTGCCAGCGTCTTCCAAAAACGAGCACTCACCTGGTGGAATGGTGAGAAACGTACTCGAGGCAACGAATCTGCTATGTCCTTGTCTTGGGATGAAATGAAACGACTTATGACTGACGAGTTCTGTCCTCGCAACGAAATGAGGAAGCTCGAAGCTGAATTTTGGGATCTCACCCAAGATAGCGGAGAGAATTTGGCTTACACCACTCGTTTTCAAGAGCTAAGTCTGCTCGTGCCCTACATGGTTACTCCCTTAGCACGGGGAATCGAAAAATACATAGGTGGACTGCCTATGCCGATCCAAGACACCGTATTGGGAAGTAATCCCTCCACTCTCGAAGACGCTATTCGTTTATCTGCTGTGTTGACTGACAATCACGTCAAATCGGGTACCTTATCTAGGAAGGGTACCAAGAAAGTGGTCGACAAAGCTGCTACTTCCGTGTCTGACAAAGACGAAGAACCCGAATCTTCCCATCATGATAGGAAGCGCAAGGCCCAAAACTCTGCGGCCATCACTCCTGCCGTGCCTGTGACCCAATTTACTCCTGCGGGTCAAATTCTAAGAAATTATGTAGGTTCATTTCCCCAATGCCCTACTTGCAAGTATCACCATGCCCCGCATGCTGCATGCCGTCTATGCTCAAGGTGTGGACGCTATGGACACGTTGTTACTACTTGCCGTGCTCGCACTATCGTTAAGCAAACTACTCAAGGCAATCACCAAGTGCCTCTCACTATCACCTATGGACGAGCCTGTTACGAATGTGGAGATCCAAACCACTTTCAAAACCAATGTCCGAGACTTCAAATTCAAGTTATTCCTCATGGACAAGCATTTAATATAGATGCTATTGAGGCTCCAACTTGTGACGACATTGTCATCGGTACGCTCTTTTATTCACTATCATTATACATCCGTTTTATTCAATACTCATGCCAATGGAAATTATGTCTCTTATTTTTAACCAACTATTTTCTAAACAACAAGCCGAACTTGATAACTCTTATAACATGGTAATAGCGGATGGGAAATCCATTGCAATGAATCTTATAATCCGTGATTGCATATAACAGCTATGCTTTCACCATTCATCTCATTCCTATACTTTTGTGAAACAAACCTATTATGTTTAAATTCAGTCATACAACTTGCTAGCTTGATGCATTGCAAAATACATTCTTTTATCGTGTACAATTTGTATAGTTTCGTTAGTGTTAGTTTGGTTTTCGTCAGAATTTGCGTACTTCTAATCCAATTGCGTTTTGCAGGTCTTGAATCATAGAAATAGCTGAAAAGTGAGGAAAACAAGCTGAAACATGAAAAAGTCGAGTCCTGGAACGTATTGGAATGCTCGGGAGCTGAAGCGCGTTGAAAGTGATGGAAAAGTGTCTTCTGGCGGGCCGCGACAATAAATGTAATGTCTCTCGCGGGAGGCGAGAGACTGTTAAATGTGCTGACGTATAGAAGACGGTCGCGGGTCGCGACTAACATGGATGATTTTATCGCGCCCCGCGAGTTTGTGTTGAGCCCAGACTTGCAGCTGCTGGGTTTGGATTTGTTAAGTGAAACATATAAATACTTAAGTGTGTTTAACCTAAACCCTAGTTACGAATGAACAGAACCCTGGGCGATTTTGGAGCATTGATTTAGGCGTTTCTGAGTTCTTGGAGCTGCTGGTTGAAGGATTGAAGTCGGGAGAATCATTCGGGTCACGTTTGTGTCATTCGGGTGTCTTTACTTTCGTCTCTTTCTTTAAACTATGTTTTGTGTTCTTGATAATACTTCATTCTTGATGTTTTCAATGACTTTGATTGGCTAAATTTATCGTACTACCTAGACTAGATGAATGATTGTCTAAAGTTCTGATTTTTATTATGGATTTTATGGATTATTTATGAATTGTAGACGATTTGTTCTCTTAATTAGATGTGTTTGCATATTTGATATTGTTTGAATATTGTTTATTGCTTCGTGAGATTCTTGGTGACGGTCTTTATCACATAATAGAGTCTTGCTAGGTTTTAGATTTTGGTGAGTGTCTATATCACGTAATAAATCTTCAATCTTTAGGGTTAAATTTGCCATTAAACCTTAGAAGTAATATTTGGTAATCTTATAAAATCAAGTGTTCTACTAATCATCAATAGCTGAAAGGTGCGAGATTATTGCTAGGTCTAAGTCATTAAACTGAAAGGTAGGAGCTTTGTTAGGAGTGAACCTTTTGGCTATCGTCTAGCAAGTCTAATCGAGAAAACAACTCTATCCTTGGTTGAGGTCTCGAAAGGGAGTAAGCCTCTAAGGGTACTTTCATAAATCCGTTAGGTGTATTGAAAGAGAGTCTAATAACCGATAATCTAAACAACCTTTAGGGTATCATAGCGTGCTTTTGAGAAGGGTTAGGAGTCCTTTAGATATCCTGAGAGGTGAGAACTTTATGATCCCGGTTCCATAGTAAACAATTTCCAGATAAAATCATTACTAAAAGCAATCAGGATTCTAGTCTAGGTAGTGTTTCCACCATCTGAGTAAAAGTCCAAGTTAATTCGTATTTGTTAATTTAGTTAATTAATTTAGTTTAATTTAATTGCATTTTTAGGATTTTTAGAAACCCCCCCCCCCCAAACAATTAAACAATTAGTTCAGTCAGTGTCAGTCATAGTCTAGATAGAGTCATTAACATAATTAGATAGAGTCTCGTGGGTTCGATATCCGGACTTACATTAGCTATACTAGAGTCGATCGGTACACTTGCCGGTTAGTAGTTTAGTGTGTCTTAGTGAGTCTAGAGTATTACTTAGAGTCTAGAATTAGGTTAATTTAGTTACCTTTATTAAACTACTTTTTAGCACATCAAGTTTTTGGCGCTGTTGCCGGGGATTCTCTCTGGCAATTGCGTTAATTTCTTTGTTTGGACTTAATTGACATCATACGTGCTATTTACTTTGTTTGAGTCGTAGGAGTCTAAATAATTAAGTGTCTTTTTATTTTTATTATTTATTTTTATTTAGTCAGTATCTTTTAGAATCGTCTTACTTGTTTGTTTTCGGTTTTGCAGTGGATGCCCCGTACGCTTTCACAAGGACCTCCGCCGAAGCCGCCTACGGACAAGTCTTCCTTCTCGTCTTTTTCTCTAAAGGTTAGTACTCCTTCATCTTCATCTTTCGCCTTTTCTGACTCTACATCCCAATCAATACCACCAAGCTTTGACTTCACACCGAGGTCTTCACCCAATAACTCCCCACCTATTTCCCGTCCTCCGAGTCCGCCACACTATTTCTAAATGGCCAACAACCAAACTGTCCACCAACGCTCCACCGCGGGTTATACCGCTAACTCACCCATCATCCTTCCCGAAATCACCAATGACAAGTCTTGGCAAATCCCGTCCTACATCATGACCGCCATTAACAACTCTTGTCAGTTTCACAGTCGTGATGACGAGGATGCGCCCGCCCACATCAACCGTCTCACCCGCCTCTGCAACACCTTCGGCATCGAAGGTGTTAACCTTGATGCCCGCTATCTCCAAGTCTTCCCGTTTTCACTTGCTGGCCGCGCAGCCACTTGGCTTGATTCGCAGCCGGCAGGTACTTTTACCACATGGGCTGGACTTAGGGATGCCTTCCTAGCTAAGTATTTTCCACCTGCTAAGGCATCTCGCCTTCGTGACCAGATCCATTCGTTCCGGATGGAGTCTGACGAACCTTATCACTTAGCTTGGGAGAGGTTTCAAACCCTACTCTCACGTTGTTCCCAACACGGGTTGTCTGATTGGGCACTTGTAGAGAAATTCTACAATGGTCTCACCCCCGAGTGTAAGGCCCGATTCGACACCTCTGCAGGAGGCCATCTCATGGGCAAGAAATCGGTGGCCGACTGTAATGATCTCTTTGAGAGTTTTGCTCATGCTGATATCGATCATAGTGCTACCAGCAGGACTTCCATTCATGTTACTAGTACTTCCTCAGCCGCTCGAGGAGTAAACCAAGTTGGCTCGGATTCAAAGGTAGCATCTCAACTTGATTATATCACCAAAGAGCTATTAGAAATTAAGAAAAAGGTCGATAGGTGTGAGGTTTGTAGGGGAGGTCATGATACCGTAGAATGTCCAACACTTACCCTAGAACAGGTCGAGTACATCGCAGGTCAAAACCGAGGTCCCACTAACCCATTTAATAATAACTCTAACTGGCGTAGTAATAATAATTTCCGCTCTTCCGGTAATCCCCCTGGTTTCCCATCAGGCCAGTATCAAAGCAGGGGGCCAGGTTTCTATTCAAGTGGGGATTCAAATCAGCAGGGCCAGTTTGGTAGTTCAGGGTCAGGTTCAAATATAAGAGGTCAGTTCAATAGTGGGGTCAAATAATCAGGGTTCAAAAAATTAAGATTTGGGTAGTGGTCTAGACGAGATTAAAGCTATGTTATCCCAAATTCTAGTTAAGGACCGGTTCACCCAACGAACCTTAGAAGAACATGCTACATACCTCAAGAATAACCATTCTAATTTCTTGGACCTTCAAAGGCAGGTCGGGGACATTGCACGCCAGCTGCAAGAACGACCTCCCGGTCAATTTTCGGGCAACACAAAGCCGAACCCTTCCGGCCAATTGAAGGCAATCTCGACCCGTAGTGGTAGGACCTTAGGAGAGGTAGTGGTACCCGAAAGTGTAGAGGTAGAGGAGGAGGAACCCGTAGATGAGGAGATAGAGATGGAGGCTCCCGGTAAGGTGCACATTAGGCTAGACCCAGCAAGTACCGCACACACCGAGGAACCTCAAGTGGAAAAGAGGGTAGCGAAGCAACCAATAGTCGTTAAGCCGTCCCCGTTAGTTGATCATTCACGCGTCCCATACCCCGCCCGCCTTAAGCACCAAAAATATGCTAAGGAATATGGGAAATTTCTTGAGATGTTCAAGCAATTGAAGATCAATCTTCCGTTCATCGAGGCCTTACAGTCCATGCCCAAATACGCCAAATTCCTTAAGGACCTTCTCAAGCGTAAGGATAGGATAGGTGAGTTTTCAAACATTCCTTTGACCGGAGGTTGTTCCGCGGTGGTCTTGAATAAGCCACCAGAGAAACTAACCGACCCGGGTACATTCACCATTCCGTGCTTATTCGGGGGTGCCCTCACTCCCGCTCACGCTTTAGCCGATTTAGGTGCGAGCATCAACTTGATGCCATTCTCTCTTTATGAGAAATTAGGTCTAGGTGAGCTTACTCCTACTCGCATGTCGTTGTCCTTCGACGACCGTTCGGTAAAATATCCTCGTGGAATCATAGAGAATTTGCTCATTAAGGTTGATAAATTCGTGTTCCCCGTAGATTTCGTGGTTTTAGACATGGAGGCCGACGAGAGAGTTCCGATCATACTAGGCCGTCTATTCCTCCGAACCGCAAAGGCAATCATCGATGTCTTTGACGGTAAGATTTCACTTCGTGCGGGAGATGAGATCGTCACCTTTGAGATAGATAGAGCTATGCAACACCCTAGTGGTAGTGATGATTATAGTGGTCCGTGTCACTCCGTTTACTTCTTAGATTCTTTCATATCATGCGTTGATCAGTGCATAGGTTTCATTAGTGGAGCCGATCTAGTTAGTGAGGGAGTAGATGACGAGAGTGAGGAAGTAGAGCCGACTTGGGTTCCCGAAACCTTGGAGCTATGTGAGATTAGGGACGAGAGTGAGAGCAAACCCGTAGATACTACGCCCCTAGAGCTTAAGGTCCTTCCGTCACATCTAGAGTACGCTTTCTTAGGAGAAAATTCTAGTATGCCCGTCATAATTTCTTCCAAATTGACGGAGGAGGAGAAGGGGAAGTTAATTGAGGTGCTAAAAGAGCACAAGGAGGCTATAGCTTGGAGGTTGTCCGATATTAAGGGGATTAGCCCTACTTTTTGTACTCACCGGATTCTCATGGAAGATGAGTTTAAACCGGTGGTGCAACCACAAAGACGCCTAAACCCCAACATGAAGGAAGTAGTTAGGAAGGAGGTGTTGAAGTTGATGGAAGCCGGTTTGATTTACCCGATATCCGATTCTTCTTGGGTGAGTCCTACCCAAGTCGTCCCCAAGAAGGGGGGGATGACTGTTGTCGTTAACGAGAAAAATGAGCTCATTCCTTCGCGTACGGTCACCGGTTGGCGTGTATGTATTGACTACCGTAAGCTCAATGACGCTACCCGGAAGGACCACTTCCCACTCCCATTCATAGACCAAATGCTAGAGCGTCTCGCGGGGCAACAATTTTATTGTTTCCTTGATGGTTTTTCCGGCTACTTCCAAATTCCTATCGCACCGGAGGACCAAGAGAAGACGACCTTTACATGTCCATATGGCACGTATGCGTACCGACGCATGCCTTTTGGATTATGTAACGCTCCGGCTACTTTCCAACGATGTATGATCGCCATTTTTCAAGATATGGTTGAGGGTTCGATGGAGGTCTTTATGGATGATTTCTCGGTCTATGGCGATTCGTTTGATCATTGTTTAGGTAACCTAGCTAGGATGATGAAGAGGTGTGTTGAGACGAAGTTGATGCTTAATTGGGAGAAGTGTCACTTCATGGTTACGGAGGGGGTTGTCTTAGGACATAAGATTTCTAGGTCCGGTATAGAGGTAGATAGAGCCAAAATAGATACTATTAGTAGGCTTCCTCCACCGACTAGTGTGAAATCGATTCGTAGCTTCTTAGGTCATGCGGGTTTCTATAGGCGTTTCATTAAGGATTTTTCCAAAATCACTCGCCCCATGACTCGACTCCTTGAGAAAGATGTCCCTTTTGTCTTCGACAAAGAGTGTCTTCAAGCCTTCGACTTCCTTAAAGAGAAACTAGTGAGTGCACCCATCCTTGTATCCCCCGATTGGAGCTTACCATTTGAGCTCATGTGTGACGCGAGCGATTACGCGGTCGGGGCGGTCTTGGGTCAAAGACGGGAGAACCACTTTCACCCGATCTATTACGCGAGTAAAACCCTCAACGACGCGCAAGAGAACTACACCACCACCGAGAAGGAACTCCTAGCCGTCGTCTTTGCTTTCGATAAGTTTCGTTCGTACCTCGTGCTTTCAAAAACCATAGTGTTCACCGATCATGCAGCTTTGCGTTATCTCTTCCAAAAGAAGGACGCTAAGCCTCGTCTTATACGTTGGATTCTTCTTCTTTCCGAGTTTGACATAGAAATTAAGGATAAGAAAGGAGCGGAAAACGTAGCGGCGGACCATCTTTCACGCTTAGAGGATCCGAGTAGGGAGGAGATTCGTGAGGAGGCAATAGGAGATAGATTCCCTCACGAGTCCATAGATTTCGTAGCGGCTGAGAAATAAGGTTTACCTTGGTTTAGTGACTTAGCAAATTATCTTGCCAATGGGTATGTCGTGAAGGATATGAATGCCCAACAAAAGAGGAAGTTGTTTAGGGATGCGAGGAAGTACATATGGGATGATCCTTACCTTTTTAGGATAGGAGGTGACCGTATTCTTAGGAGGTGTGTTCGTAAGGAAGAGGGTCTAGATATTCTGAGGCATGTGCATGAGGGGTTGACGGGAGGTCATCATGGTGCACACACTACCGCACAAAAGGTCTTTGATTGCGGTTTCTTTTGGCCTACGGTAGTTGAGGATGCTATAGAATTTGTTAAGACATGCGATGCTTGCCAACGTACCGGCAATATCTCATCCAAGAATGAGATGCCCCAAAATCCTATTCAAGTTCTTGAAATCTTTGACGTATGGGGCATTGACTTCATGGGACCTTTTCCCTCCTCTAGTGGAAATAGGTACATCCTTGTGGCAATAGACTACGTTTCAAAGTGGGTTGAAGCTCAAGCTTTGCCTACAAACGATGCCCGAGTGGTGGTGAGATTCCTAAAGAAGTTGTTCACTCGTTTCGGTATTCCCAAAGCCATTATTAGTGACCGAGGAACGCATTTTTGTAATGCCGTAATGGAGAAGGCATTAGAGCGTTATGGAGTTACTCACCGTTTGTCTACCGCGTACCATCCACAAACAAATGGTCAAGTTGAGAATGCGAATCGGGGAGTGAAGAGAATACTAGAGAAAACGGTAGGGAAGAGTCGTAAGGATTGGTCGGATAAACTCGATGATGCGTTGTGGGCATTTCGTATCGCCTACAAAACACCCTTAGGAACCACACCATTCATGATTGTCTATGGCAAAGCGTGCCACCTCCCGGTTGAATTGGAGCACCGAGCGCTTTGGGCTCTAAAGACCGTCAATCTCGACCTCACTCAAGCGGCTAGGAGAAGGTTTTTCCAAATTCATGAGTTAGAAGCACTTAGAGATGCGGCGTATGAGCGTTCTTGGAATATCAAAGAGAAAACGAAGGCGTTGCACGACAGGAAGCTTAAGGGGTTGAAGGAGTTTAAAGCTGGTGATAAAGTACTCCTTTACAATTCGAGGTTTAAGTTGTTTCCAGGGAAGTTGAAATCGAAGTGGACGGGACCCTATGTCGTGAAAGAGGTGTTACCGCATGGTGCGGTTGAGTTATACGATGAAGCTAGTGGAGGGTCATGGAAGGTGAACGGCCATAGGTTAAAGCACTATTTAGGTGGCCCAATTGACGAGAACGAGAGGGAGGTAACTCCTCTCGAAGACATTCCAAATACCACCGGTTAGAGTTTTGAGGGAAGCCTCAAGTGTAGAGTTTGTACCGTTTGTATTTTCATTTATTTCGATTATTTTTCGTAGCTAATGGTTGTTTTTGGTAGTGTTTCGGTCTTTGTTTTTGTGTTTCGAGTCACTTGCAGGAATTCATTACCGAGGGGATGCAACGATTGGCGAGAAAACGAGTTTCCAGGTAAGTTCCAGTGTTAGAAAATTTTTGGGTTGAGTTTTGGGAGGTTTGGTGAATACTTGAAATTTTTCTAAGGCACAAACCCTTCCAGCTTTCGAAACTTTCTGTGCAAAACGTATACTCGCGGGGCGCGAGAGAGATCAGTATACTGGTCGCGACCCGCTAGTGGATTTTAGCGCTGATGTCATTATACCGGTCGCGGGTCGCGAGAGAATTATATATACCTGTCGCGGCCCGTGAGAAGCCCTATCTGCAGCGTGAATCATTTAATCCCCAATTTCAGCCATTTTAACCTACTTCTTCTTCTTCCATTTCGCCGACAACCACCAAACATCACCCTTCACCTCCGAAATCAGCCACTTTCTACCATAATTTCACCCCCATTTCACCCACACATCATCCCTCATCTGATTTTAACTATAAAAATCATCACTTTCACCACTCACACGGGACTTTAACGAAGTTTCAAGATTATAGCCGGAATGTTCTAGTTTTTCTTGTCTACTTCAACTCTCAGGTATGTTTTCCTGCAAATCTTGTATTTTATGCTTTTCTATTTCAGTTTTTAGTTAGATTAGTGATAGATTTGAGTTGGGTCCTAGATTAGTCTTGTGTTTGGTTTGTTTAGTGGTAAGTTTGAGGTTGCGGGTGGCTCGGTTTGGTTGTTTCACATGTGTTTTGCGACTACCATGGGCTAGGATTTGGTTAAAATCAAGTGTGGGGATTCGGGTTGGTTAATTTTGTGATGAAACTGAGATTTTGACATCATTTTGACCCGTTTTCACTGATGATACTATAAAGCTTGTAACTTTATCTCGGTTGACACTGAATGTTAGTTGGTTTTGACACTTGGGATTTAATTGAGGACAATTAAAGTGCCGGGAGGAGGTAGTGTACATTGAGTCTTGTATTTTTGAGTCGAGTCTTAGGTCTAGTTTGGTCTTGGGTTTACTTATATGCACGTACAGGTTTACTTATAACCCGATTTTGTTTCACTTTATTTTCGGTTTCAACCGCGAATGGAATGCTATACGGTTGTTCCATATTTATTATTTATGAAAAAAAATTAAAAAAAATAAAATAAAATAATAATAAATTTAAAAATTTTTAAATACCAAAAACAGTTTGTGACTAATGATCTTCTATGTTTTGTTTTGCAGAATGTCAGGAGAAGGATCATCAAGCAGATCGGGTCGGAAAAGAGGGCCAACCGCTCGACCCCGGGGAACCATAGAACAACCACCACAACCAATTGTCTACCATAGACAAGTTTCGTATAGTGGACCGGGGGTCGCACATGGACAGAGCACGAGGATAAGGGATAGCCCGTTGCTACAGTTTGAGTTGGACTCGGGGGAGATGCAGAAATTAACAACTTTGATTACGGTAGATCTGCTACCGTACAGGAGGATTGACTGGAGTCTGATGGATAGGTTGGGTGCTCGAGCTCGGGTTGAGCAACTGCTAGGTGAAAAGTTTAGAAGGGTATTGGATTGTGATGCAAGACAGTACAAGGAGATCACCTTGGAGTTTCACTCCACCTTTGATTACAAGCAAGGAAATTTTAATGAGCGGGAGGCGGTATTTTTCTCCTTGGGTATGCGGCCCTATGAAATGACTATTCCTCAATTCGCCGTGGCTACACAGTTTTATACAGAGGAGGAGGTGCAGTCAGCTGAGTTTAGGAACAATCTACAGGGTGTTTTCAAGAGGAGACATCCTAATAGTGTGCAAGTGGAGGAGATAGCGAGGTTCTGGAGCACAATTTCGATAGTACCCTACTCGAACAATATGGTTGCGAGCGATATCATTGATCCGGTCTACCGTTTCATTCATAAGATTTTGGCAGCTACATTAGTTGGAAGAGGACAGGGGGACAATAAGGTTAATCAGGTTAGCCTCTTTTGTCTAATGTGTATGGTTGAAGGGCGGTCTGCTAATTTAGCTACCATTTTTGCTTGGTCGATGAGGAGACCGTGGAGAGGTGGTCCGGGTGCAAGAATTTACTGTGGTCCGTATGTGACGTGGTTGGCCGAGAGCCTAGGGGTTTTCGATAGGTACTCGAGGGATAGGATGAGAGAGGGCCCGCAGCCGTGTTTTATGAGTGTTCGGGATTTGCAGTCAGCCGGTATTTTGACATATACCGATCCTGTTGCGTGGGCAGACATTCGTCCGGGCCCTCAGGTTCAGCCTCCACCCGGTTCTGATGCTGCAGCTTCAATGCAGTCGGGTATCCCCACTCGTTACCAGAGGCAGACTACTCGCCAGGAGATGCCGGCGAGACAGTACCCGCTTCGACAGCCACGCCCTGACCCACTTACGTTAGATTCTTTATATGATTCCATGCAGACGGGTTTTGGGGATCTGTGTGATTATGTGGATGAACAGTTCGGCGGGGTACGACAGGTTATGGAGGAGAGTAGACGGGTGCATGAGCAGGGTCAACACAGGTTGGAAGATGGTATGCGTTACATGATGGAGGGATTGCATTTAGGAGTTCCTCATTATTTGAGCCAACCACAGCCGGGACCGAGTAACATGCAAGGTGTTGAACCATATCAGATTTATGAGCAAGGGAGTGAGGAGTCGGATGATGATGAGTAGCATGGTGGTGAAGAGGATGCAGCAGAAGCAGATTTAGTATTATTTGTTTTATTCCTTTTATGCTGTTTTCATCCTCATATTTTGGTTTGTACTCATATTCTAAATATTTGTTAAACAGGTTGGGTGGATCGGGTTGGTTGGTTAGTTGAACTAATGCACTTAATTTGGTTATGTATTATATTTTGGGAGGTTTGGTTGGTTGATTGAATAGGTTGGTGTTATGATGCCGCTTCCGTTCGTGTGTGGGTTAGGAACTGTTTGCTGAGCGTGTTCGGATTGGAGGGCATATGTGGAATTGACTGGCACATTGACAGTCTCGCATATTCAGCTAAGTCTTTCCAATTGTATATTTTGTATATTTTATTTCGTTTTTAGTTTTTATTTTTAGTTGGTTAGTTTGAGTCGTATTCTCGTTCTTGCATTAGGGACAATGCAATCTTTAAGTGTGGGGATGGGATAAATTGGTTAGTCTTAGTTAGTCGAGTCATTTATTTGTTTATTTGTTTGCATATTACATAAAAAAAATAAAAAATAAAAAAAAAATTTGAAAATGTCTTTTGAATAAAGAAGTTTGCAAAATAAAACGGAAAATGATAGAAAAGAGGGTTTTTGTTCGGGTTCAAATAATGATAATATAGATTAATATAGTCGTGTCTAGTTTATGATGTGTGAATAGGCCCGGTTCGGTTTTAGGTTCCTTTAATCTAAATATACCTTAATTGTCGGTCTACTAGTGGGTTCTCATCTAGGGAAAATGGGAAATTGCAACTGCCAATAATAGTATAAGGAATGCCGTTATAAGCTAAAATTGTTAGAATTTCTAAAAGAAAAAATAATAAAAAATAAAAAATATATATATATATATATATAGAATAAATGAGTTAGAAACTAAGAAAAGTAGCGCAGGCCTACGTAATCTTCGTTGGGGATGGTGACTCTGACTTAGAATGCCTCTGGGATGTGTCGAAACAAAATTGCAAAAATTATCGACGCTCACGTTGTCACTCTCGGGGATGATGACTCTGATTGAGACAGCCTCTGGGTTAGGTGAAGCAAGGTCTAAGTTCAAGAAAGAAAGAAAGAAAAAAAAATTGATTTCAAATTCTCTTGATTTTGGTATAAAACGGTTAGGAAGTGGTCCAATGATCGTTTCCTTTTGTTCTATAAGCTTGAGGTGGGATTAGGTGGACTGTGGTTTCTAGTGTGAGACCCTAGGTAGATTGACCGAATGTGAACTTAAATTGCATGATAAGGGCTTGGAACCGGATTTGGGTTTAAGGGGACCAATATATTTGCAATCGCGGCTAACACAAGTTTTGAATTTTTAATAAGTATAAATACCCAGATCCGAGTATTTACTCCTCTCTGATTCCGTTTGCATAGATTCTTTTTCGAGGACGAAAAAAGAGTAAGTGTGGGGATATTTGATGCATTGCAAAATACATTCTTTTATCGTGTACAGTTTGTATAATTTCGTTAGTGTTAGTTTGGTTTTCGTCAGAATTTGCGTACTTCTAATCCAATTGCGTTTTGCAGGTCTTGAATCATAGAAATAGCTGAAAAGTGAGGAAAACAAGCTGAAACATGAAAAAGTCGAGTCCTGGAACGTATTGGAGTGCTCGGGAGCTGAAGCGCGTTGAAAGTGCTGGAAAAGTGTCTTCTGGCGGGCCGCGACAATAAATGTAATGTCTCTCGCGGGAGGCGAGAGACTGTTAAATGTGCTGACGTATAGAAGACGGTCGCGGGTCGCGACTAACATGGATGATTTTATCGCGCCCCGCGAGTTTGCGTTGAGCCCAGACTTGCAGCTGCTGGGTTTGGATTTGTTAAGTGAAACATATAAATACTTAAGTGTGTTTAACCTAAACCCTAGTTACGAATGAACAGAACCCTGGGCGATTTTGGAGCATTGATTGAGGCGTTTCTGAGTTCTTGGAGCTGCTGGTTGAAGGATTGAAGTCGGGAGAATCATTTGGGTCACGTTTGTGTCATTCGGGTGTCTTTACTTTCGTCTCTTTCTTTAAACTATGTTTTGTGTTCTTGATAATACTTCATTCTTGATGTTTTCAATGACTTTGATTGGCTAAATTTATCGTACTACCTAGACTAGATGAATGATTGTCTAAAGTTCTGATTTTTATTATGGATTTATGGATTTTATGGATTATTTATGAATTGTAGACGATTTGTTCTATTAATTAGATGTGTTTGCATATTTGATATTGTTTGAATATTGTTTATTGCTTCGTGAAATTCTTGGTGACGGTCTTTATCACATAATAGAGTCTTGCTAGGTTTTAGATTTTGGTGAGTGTCTATATCACGTAATAAATCTTCAATCTTTAGGGTTAAATTGGCCATTAAACCTTAGAAGTAATATTTGGTAATCTTATAAAATCAAGTGTTCTACTAATCATCAATAGCTGAAAGGTGCGAGATTATTGCTAGGTCTAAGTCATTAAACTGAAAGGTAGGAGCTTTGTTAGGAGTGAACCTTTTGGCTATCGTCTAGCAAGTCTAATCGAGAAAACAACTCTATCCTTGGTTTAGGTCTCGAAAGGGAGTAAGCCTCTAAGGGTACTTTCATAAATCCGTTAGGTGTCTTGAAAGAGAGTCTAATAACCAGTAATCTAAACAACCTTTAGGGTATCATAGCGTGCTTTTGAGAAGGGTTAGGAGTCCTTTAGATATCCTGAGAGGTGAGAACTTTATGATCCCGGTTCCATAGTAAACAATTTCCAGATAAAATCATTACTAAAAGCAATCAGGATTCCAGTCTAGGTAGTGTTTCCACCATCTGAGTAAAAGTCCAAGTTAATTCGTATTTGTTAATTTAGTAAATTAATTTAGTTTAATTTAATTGCATTTTTAGGATTTTTAGAAACCCCCCCCCCCCCAAACAATTAATCAATTAGTTCAGTCAGTGTCAGTCATAGTCTAGATAGAGTCATTAACATAATTAGATAGAGTCTCGTGGGTTCGATATCCGGACTTACATTAGCTATACTAGAGTCGATCGGTACACTTGCCGGTTAGTAGTTTAGTGTGTCTTAGTGAGTCTAGAGTATTACTTAGAGTCTAGAATTAGGTTAATTTAGTTACCTTTATTAAACTACTTTTTAGCACATCATAGCTCTGTTAAAGTTTACTTGAATTGTTGAAGTTCTAAATCCTAGTAATTATGCACGGGGAATCCCCGATATATCAAAGGGGTGGTGGGTTAGCCGCTAGTACACCCTATACATAAACCCACTTGATATAACAAGTATAAACCATGCATAAGTACTAGGAGGAGGACCGGTTTTTGAAAATGTTTTTGCAAAATTTAAAAATATGAACACCCATGGGGTGGAGTTTTAAAGGAAAATGCTATGTCACAAGGTGATTGGCACCAATATTGTTAAGTATGGTTTCTAGTAGTTTACATTCATGCGTTGTATGAACAATTGTATGCATATATCTCATTATACTATTAGATCAACTAATTGACAACTTGACTCGAATTAATGCCGTCATCCGTTATCATATGCTATTTCCCCGCTGAATCTTTCTCTTATGAGTAATTCCATTCTAAGTCAATTGGCATCTCTTTCCCGCTTCCATAACCTTCGCAAATCGAATTTCGGGACGAAATTCCTTCAACATGGGGAGACTGTGACATTTCAAAATTTCAGTTATAATATTTTAACACGTAAAAATTTCAACATCTTATTCCAAATATGCACACATGTATTTAACCAAGTTTATATAAAAGGGTGTGTTTACAAATTTTAACTTATGTATTTTTAAATTAAAGTCTTAAAAATATATGAAAAAGTATATCAATTATTTTTAATAAATTAAATATTTAAAATGATGGTATAAATTTATCCTGTATTTTTGTAAACAATTTAGATTCAATAATATACAAGTGCATTTGTTCAATTTAATGTGTTAATAATATATAAATTGTGTATTTTTAATTTAAATTTTAAAAATATTTGAATTTTATAAAATTATATAAATTTATTTAAATTTTATAAAAATAAATATCTTTGTAAACAAATAAAATGATTTGATAAAAAATAAGTTGATTTATATAAAATAATTTATTTTAATAAAATAACTTTATAAAAACATTTAAATATAATATTAAATTAAATTGATTTAAAAGAAATTAAATTAATTTATTTAATAAAAAATTTAGGGGTCGTTTTGTAATTAATCAAACTTAAAGGTTTTGTACAGAAATTAAGTCTAGGGACTATAAAAAACTAAACAGAACTATAAGGGCTCGAATGAATCTATTCTGGGGTATATTTTAAACAACTTAGAAAGTACGGGGACTGAAAGTGTCAAGTTCCATTTCGTTCATCCGGCCGGCGTACCATCTTCCCCGACGAGCCTCCCTTTTCCGGCGAGTTCCCGTTAAGCCGATGTACTGCACCTCGACACGCGAGAAAAGCACCTCTATGCTCGCCTTTTTCCCCCGATCCTTTCCCCTCAACAAATTTCCCTTTCCAGCATCGGATTCCCGAGAAAACAATTAATGCTCTTAGGGTCAACCTATGAATTCGCACGCGGTATCGTACCTTGACAGCTAAGGTCTGTCCCTTTCGATTCGACGTGTCCTTACGCGTGTAACCAAGCCATCAATTTCACCTTTTATTATCGAAATCTCGTGCGACCATTTAAGCCTCTAACCGGCTGTAACTCGAACCCTCACTCTCTCTCTGTACACTCTCACTATCAATTAACCATACCGTTGGATTCGTCTCTTCGAAACGAGGCTATACCCTCTGTCTTAGGCTTTCAACCAACTCGAATCCCCTTCGATTGATTTCTAGTATTTTCGAGCCTCGCCCCCACTTCGCAGACCACTTCGATTCAGGTATTATCACTGCATTTCGTTTCTATTACCCTCGTTTTACTAATGGCTAACTAATGCATATCGATTACCGAGCGATTTCTGACCGTTTCCGAGCAAACAGAAGTTCTCGCTGACTTGGTCTGCGAGTTGCCGAGAACCAGTAGACAAACCAAGGCCGGTTATATATTTTTGGGATCAAACATAACCAGCGATGGGCGATAGCCCGGCTGGTTACGCGTGTACCCAGTAATTTCACAGGTCCCATGTTCGATTCTCGCGAGCTCCGATCCAAACCTTTTTTTTTGAACTGTTAAGCTTTTGACCCCTTTGACCCTATAACCCGAAACCATCTTTGGACTCGGGTTTGGGCCGACCCGGTCCGACCCGTTTGACTATTTAATCTTATTTTACTTATTATGTATTAAAATAATTAATTTAAAACCCATTTAATTATTTTTTAATATTTTAACCCACTAAAAATTATTTCGAGCCCGTTAACTCGGCCCGTTTATTTTTAACCCAACTTTTGAACATATTCAAACCCGTTAAATTTTATAAAATAATAAAACCGACGTTTTCATAAGTTATTTATTTATTTAAACCCACGAAAAATAATAAAATAACATTTTTATAAATAAATAAAAATACGCGTTATTTAAAATATAATATTTTCATGAAATTTAAAATAGGTAATTTATGATTTATAAAATGCAAGTGTTATTAAAAATATATATATTTCGAGAAGTTTAAATATTTAATTTGGAATTTTATAAAAATACAAAGTCTTACAAAAATTAATATTTATTTGTACAATGATTTTAAAACATATAATTTTTCGCAAAGGCTATTCCATTTACATATCCACATATATTTAAACAAATATACGCGTACGCGAATACATATTTGATACATATTCGTTTACATAGGATTTCATCGTGTATAACAACAATACAAATATCACCAACGCGCGTGAAGTAAAACCCTCGCTGCAAGGTGAGTTACATATCCTCTATTTACATTTTTATACATTTTGGGGTGAGACGTAATCTGTGCATACTTACATACAATTCAACTTGTGTTTACATGCGTAGATTATTATGCTTTTGTGCATGGTCACTTGTTATGCTATGGATACTTTTAGGGTGGTTTTTAAACTGTGTGTGACCCACATAGTCTTGATTCCATGCCTATCACGTTAAACCTTTGTGCTTATACATACTTAAATGATTTGGATACTTTTAGGGTGGTTTTAAACTATGTGTGACCCACATAGTCTTGATATCATGCCTATCACGTTAAACCTATATGCTTATATTTACATACTTACAATTGGTATACACATAGTGAATTCTCCACATTATGCCGTATCTTACCATGTCAAACCAAGAATTGTATAAACGTTTTTAATTAAACTTTTATTCAAACATATGTAAACTCACCAACTCTCGTAGTTGACACTTGTTTTGGATTACGTTTCAGGTGAAGATATGTGATTGTGTGACTATGTGTTGAAGGTGCTACACATAAGGCTTTTGGACCTAGTAAAATAATTGTGTAATATTCTAGAATAGGGTGTTGTAACTTGAATTGTAATGGAATATTTGATATTTAAATCTTATTAATGAATTATGAAACCTTAGCAGATCATGTGCTTATGAACAATCATTCCATTGTCCGCCCCGATGATTCCGCCATCGGTCGGGGTGTGACAATAAGCGAACTTATTATCTTCGCCTAAGGGTAGTGAGTGTTCAACACTTGTAAAATTTTTCAGGAAAATGGCAAATATGGTTCAAGTAACGAATATGTTCAATTATAATAATGAGATTGGTACATCTCAAAAACCACCGAAGCTGTTGAATCTTGTTGATTATTCTAATTGGAAAGATAGGTTTGATCAGTTCATATCTTTTACCAACATAAGTCTCTGGATTCCTATTTTAGAAGGTTATACGCATCCGACTTATTCATGGATGGGACAGGATATTGTTCCAAAACCGGTGTCAGCGTTAACAAATGAAGAAAAGTTGCTATTTGATAGAGAAAAGAAAGCGATGACAAGTATTTCGATGTCTCTTCCGAAGGAAATATATCACAGTTTCAAACAATTCAAGTCTTCTCAACAACTGTGGGAAGCATTACAGAAAAGATGTGAAGGCAGTTTGGATGTAAAGAAGAGTAGAAAAGAGCTACTGAAGAAGCAATTCTTGGTCTTCAAACATTTTCAAAATGAATCCTTGGATGATCTTGCTACCAGATTCTATCATCTGCTCAGTGAACTGTCGAGTGCTTCTGTGGTGTATGAAACTGAAGAAATTAATGATAAGTTCTTGGAGGCATTACCATCAAAATTTGATGTGTATACGGTTTTGATCAAAGAAAATATCAAGTACAAAACCATGTCTCTTGAAGAAGTTCTTGGGAAGATTCAATCTCATGACTAGAATATTAAGAAGAAGGAGACTAACATGGAGCATATCCAGGATCCTTCAATGTATTTTGCCAAGACTACTGGTAAAACTGGTACAGGAGTTGCATTATTTTCTGGCGATGCTCAAGATTCTTCTAATGATCAGTGTTCTAGAGTTTCTATTCATTCTGCTCATTCTGGTTTTTCTGTAACAACAGCTTCTACATCTTCTGGGTCTCATATAAATCAAAAGGTTGTTGATGATTATCTAGCTATGTTTTCCTCATTCATGGCTTCATATGAGAATTTTATTGGAGGGAAAATTCATGATCCTGAGGTTATTGAAGAAGATTTCAGACAGATTGACCCTGTTGATCTGGAAGAAATGAACATCCAATGGAATATGGCCATGTTGATTCGTCAATCAAAGGATTTCTTGAAGAAAACTGGCAGAAAGTATATTGGATCAAATAGTCGATCACGCATGGGATTTGATAAAACCAAAGGGCGTTGTTATAACTGTCAAGAATATGGTCACTTTGCTAAAGAGTGTGTGAAGCAAAAGGTAGAGTTTGATTCTCAGAAGAAGCAGAATAATTTTAAGAATAGTCGTAATCAATCACATGGTTCATCTGGAAATTCAAATCATGCATCTGCATCATCGGCATTGGTTGCACAAAATGATGAGAACTATGACGGGGGTATTCATCTGGAAGATTTAGTTGGTGTTGTAAGTCAAGCCTTTGTAGCAGAAATTCATTCTGAAAAATCAGAAGAGGTGACTGATGATGACGGTTCGAGTGATGGTTCGAGTGAGAGTTCAAGTGATGGTTCGAGTGATGGTGAAAGTGTGCAGATTGTTGATGAAGAGATAGAACAAGAGTAGAATATTGATTCTGATGTTGCATCAGGTGTTGCTGAAGATGATATTGTTCTTACACAAAATGCTTCAGATGGTGCTGATTCAGAGAGTATTCCCATTGCCAAAGTTTTCATGGCAGACATGTCTGATCCGTCAAAGGTAAAAGACTCTGTTTGTCATATTTACTGTTCTAACTGCATTACTGTTAAAGATAAATTGCAAAAGGTCATGGATGATAACACAAACTTGATTTGTGATATGAAATCGATGCATTCTATTAATCAGAAACTGAAAGATAACGATAAATTGTGCATCGATAGAATTGAGTCTTTGAAAAAACACTTAAATTCTCCGGGGTTGAAATATAAAGAACAAGCTTATCATCTGGATATGGCTTATGCTAAAATAGAAAAACGAACTGAAGTTATTGCTCAAAAGAATAAGGAAATTTCTGATAAAGAGTCTGAGGTGATCAAACTTCATAGAAAGTTGGAAAATTTTACAAATTCTTCTGTTGTTTTGGATTATTTTAATTCAAATGCTGATCCTACTAAACGGGTTGCTGGGATTGGATTTGTTTCTCCACCATTTAATGCAAATTATGTGGTTGAACCTGAAATCATACATGAAGAGGAAATAGATCCAAAAACAGTATTGAAAGTGAACCCGGTAACTGGTGAGGATATGGTTTATGAACCTGATTCGGAGGATGAGGTATTTGATGAGAAGAAGGTCGAAGGTATCCCAAAAGAGGTGAAATTTGATGAACCAACAGTTGTAAAAACTGTTACCCGTGATAGATGCATTCTGACTGAACCTGATGAGGTGAAAATTGTTACACCTAAGCTTTCTCCAATTTTACAGTCAAGTGGGTTTGTCGCTGCTGGTTATCAAAAGGTGCATTCATCAAAGGTGCCTACACAGGTTTATGTTCCAAAGAAGACAGTAAACTGTTCTGGAAAATCTTCTGAAGCTTATTCCTCTGATGGCTCCTCAAATTCAAAGAATTCTTCTTACTTTAGAACTTTTAAAGAGAGAAGAGTTTGTTTCCATTGCAACGAAGCTGGTCACATTCTGATCAATTGTCCTTATAAGAACAAGGGAAAATTGAAGACTATTCCTTCACAACCAAAAGTGGTGAAGATTCTGAAAAGAACAGATGAGGGAAAGTCATCATTTAGTTTGGAGCAAAATATGTCCTGTCAATCTTTTGTTAAATCCTCTGGATTTAAACAGCAGGATAAATTGAATTCTAAATCATTTGTGTGTCAAGAGAAACTTGAGATTCCTCATGTTAGAATTTTAAAAGATTCTCAATCTGAAGTAAAATTGTCTAGACCACAGAGGAGAAGACGAAACAGAAAATTGAAGAAATTTTTGGAAACATCGGAATCTGATAATAATATATCAAATAATGTTTTTCAAAATAATCAAAATGTATCTCCTTTGAAAAAGTCTGTTGGTAAAACTTCTATTCCCAAAGTTAATGATAACATTGACTGTGAATTGCTAGAAGTTGTTTATTTTGATCAATCTGGACGACCCAAGACCACAATGGCTTGGGTTACTATTTCTAACTGATTTTCGTTGTTTATGTAGGGACAATCAAGGAGGACTATCAACAATACATGGTATTTGGATAGTGGTTGCTCTAGACATATGACAGGGAATATCAGATTGCTTGAAGATGTTAAAAATATTGATGGAGGTTATGTCGCTTTTACGGGGAATAAAGGCGGGTACATAACTGGACATGGAACTTTAAAGAATGATTAAGTCAAATTTGAGAAGGTGAATTATGTGGAGCAGCTGGAAGGCAATCTTTTGAGTGTATCACAAGTTTGTGACAAGAAGTTTTCGTTCCATTTCAATTATGCTGAGTGTTATATCTTGAAACCTGGTTTTGTTATTCCTGACGAATGGATTCTCATGAAGGCCCCAAGGAGAAATGACACGTATGTCCTTGACATGAGTGTCGCTACTACAACGGATTCAATTCCTACATGTTTACTCTCCAAGGCGTCGGAATTAGATTCTATTTTGTGGCACAGGAAGCTAGCTCACATCAACTATCGGAAGATGAATTATATTGTTAAGAATGATCTGGTTCTTGGTATTCCGAAGATGAAATTCTCAGTTCCTGATGATTGTATTCCTTGCAAGAAAGGGAAACAATGGAAAAAATCACACAAATCTAAATCGAAGAATTCTATCGTAACTCCTTTGGAGCTGCTGCATATGGATTTGTTCGGTCCGATTAGTATCAGGAGCATTGGTGGAAAATCATACTGTTTGGTAGTAACGGATGATTTCTCTAGATTTTCATGGGTTAAGTTTCTTTCGTCTAAAGCTGAAACCACTGAGTTGGTACAATACTTAATCCTGGGGTTGGAGAATTTGTTCAATCTGAAGGTCAAAAGAATTAGGAGTGACAATGGTATCGAGTTTAAGAATAGCAAGATGGGTTTATTCTGTCTACAAAAGGGAATTCATCATGAATTCAGTGCGCCATATGTTCCTCAACAAAACGGTGTTGCTGAACAAAAGAACAGGACGTTGGTTGAAACGGCACGCACGATGCTTGCAGTGTCTAAGCTTCCAGTTACTTTTTGGGTTGAAGCTGTGAATACTGCGTGTCATGTTTTGAACAGGGTCTTGACCGTCAAGCGACACAACAAGACTTGCTACAAGTTGCTGAATAATCGAAAGCCGAATCTGGATTATTTACTACCTTTTGGTAATCCTTGCACCCTGTTGAAAGTTCGTGATGTCCTAACAAAATTCAGTGCTAAGGCTATTGAAGGGATTTTTCGGGGGTATGTTTCCAACTCGACTACCAAGAGGGTTTTTAACAAAGAGACGCGCCAAGTTGAAGAATGGTTCCATATTGATTGTTCAAATCGGTCTTTACCTCAAATGGCGATTGGACCGGATTGTGCATTTGATTATGAATCCTTATTCAAGTCTTTTCATTTACCTTTTGATATTTCTCCTGATGAAGCTGTTGTTCTTTATGATTCATGTCAGGATGCACAGCACAATGGCTTTCTACCAAATACAGTTCCAAATTTATCGGTTCCATCTACTTCTGCTCCCGATCCTAATGTTGCTTCTTGTTCGGGACCACAGGATACAGAGAGTGAGGAAGACTGCTATTTTTCAAGATTCTTCTGCTGATCCTTTGTTGGGTGATGATCCATTACCTTCGACATAGGATTCGAGGGAGATTCCTACAAATTTAGACTCGGAAATTCCAATTAATCATGATTTGTCTTATCAATCTGATACAACTCGTGTTGAAGTGTTACAGGTTCCTGAGGTCGCTTCCATCAAGGAACTCAAAGATCATCCACTGACAAATATAATCAGAAATTTGCAGGATGGAGTGAAAACACGTTCTCTTGTAGACAATACTTGTTTGTATACACATATTAAAGATTCTGGTGTTATTGATGATTGCTCACATTCATGTTTTATTTCTCAGGTCGAACCCAAAAATGTTGAAATGGCTTTAAATGATAACAATTGGATAGAGGCTATGCAGGAAGAACTTGCTCAGTTTGACAAACTTAAGGTTTGGAATCTAGTAGATCTTCCGAAGGGTGTATATCCGATTGGTACTAAATGGGTGTTTAAATGTAAGAAATACGATCTAGGTGTCGTGGTAATAAACAAGGCAAGATTAGTTGTCCAGGGCTTCAATCAACAAGAGGGAATTGATTACACTAAGGTTTATGCGCATGTTGCGAGGCTTGAAGCTATACGACTGTTTCTAGCTTTTGCTTCTTATAAAGGTTTTAAGGTGTTTCAGTTGGATGTGAAAAGTGCATTTTTATATGGTAGGGTCAAGGAGGAGGTTTATGTTTGCCAGCCGCCGGGGTTTGTAGATCCACTTAATCCGAATAGGGTTTTCAAGCTTGATAAGGCCCTCTATGGTCTTCATCAGGCTCCTCGAGCGTGATATGAAACTTTGTCCGCACATATTTTGGCAAATGATTTTGTTCGTGGCAAGATTGACTCGACCTTATTCATAAAGAAATCAGGGGGAAATTACCTACTGGTGCAGATATATGTGGACGATATTATTTTTGGCTCAACAAATGAAGGGTTATGCAAAGATTTTGAGAGTGTAATGAAGTCAAAGTTTGAAATGTCAGCTATGGGAGAGTTATCGTTTTTCTTAGGTTTACAAGTAAATCAAAAGGAAGATGGTTTCTTTATTCATCAGTCCAAATATGTCAAAGACATCTTGAGCCGGTTCAAGATGGAGGACTGTACTCCATATGATACTCCGATTCCGGTCAATCATAAGCTGAATTCTGACCCGGATGGAAAAGATGTGGATTGTTGACTTTACAGAGCAATGATTGGATCTCTCATGTACTTAACCTCTTCAAGGCCAGATATAATGTTCGCTATGTGAATCTGTTCCAGATTCCAGGCAAAACCAAAAGAATCTCACTTAATAGCTGTAAAAAGAATCTTTCGTTATTTGAAAAGAAAACAAAGATTGGGACTATGGTATCCACATGGTTCTAACTTTGATTTCAATGCTTATACTGATTCTGATTTTGGTGGTTGTTGTTTGGACAGGAAATGTACAACAGATGGTTGCCGGTTCTTGGGTAATCGACTTGTTTCCTGGCAATGCAAAAAGCAAACCACAGTCTCAATTTCTACATGCGAAGCATAATACATCGTTGCTGCAAGTTGTTGTTCACAGATCCTGTGGATACAACAACAATTAAGAGATTACGGTTTGAATGTCACAGGAACCCCTATGCTTATTGATAATAATGCTACAATGTCTATAACTAATAATCTTGTTAAGCACAGTAAAACAAAGCACATTGAGATTAGATATCATTTTATTCGTGATTATGCAGAGAAAAGGTTGATTGAGCTGGTAAAGGTTCACACTGATGATAATTTTGCTGATTTGTTTACCAAGGCATTTGATCATACCAGGTTTGAATTTCTAATCAAAATGATAGGTATGATCAATCCCGAATAAAAGTTTTTCAAAATCAGATTTTCATGGAAAATTTTGTTTTAATTTCTTTTATTGCTTTATTACATTTCTGCATTTTAAATTTTCAGTCAAAAAGTTCTTAATTTATAAAAAGTCAAAACAAATTAAAAAAATATAAAATTTGAATATCATTTGAAGTTAAAGAAGAAATGATAGTACATCAGTGATTAGTTCATTTCACACGACCTTAATAGACCTTTGATATATGATTGATAAAACTGAGTTGATTTGATCTAAATTTCAAAGTTTTTATAAATGAGAAATGATAGTGTTGTGAATGCTCTAATCTTGATAATCTGTTTTCAAATTTGTGTATGAGTTTTGAAACTTGAATTGTCAATAGATTAAAAGCGTTTTGAAACTAATAGTAGTGTGAAAATTAAATATGATATGGTTACATCTGTGATTTGAATCCATTATATGCCTGGGTGTGTGTGTAAAAGATCATTATTAGATAAATAATATATGGTTTTAAAGAATTTCATTAGACCAATATCGAATTATATCTTTAGCACAAATCTATTTCAGTTCACATTACTGCCCATGCTCTGAAAAACATGCAATGTTTTGTTGAACTAAGATATGCTTTCACAATCTGTTGAAACATATATTCGCCCTTGGATCAGTTAGATACATCATCTAGTCTGACTCCATTGAAACTTGTTGTAACATCTCTGATTTTCTGACCCTATTTTAATTTATTTTAATTAATAAAATAACAACACTACATTAAATCCCATACTTGTTCAAACCTATGCCTCATTAATTACTAGCTGAACGTATTTTAATTCAAAGTTTTAGAACTCATAATCATGTGGTAACACCTCCTAGAGTTAACCCAGTTAGTAATTCCATTAGGTGTTCTGTTAAATCCTAACTAAGTTAATTCTGTCAAAGCTGAAGTTGCAAGGGCTGATTTTGTAAATAACCAGAAACCCTAGTAGGCACGGTCGTGCCACGTTTTGGCACGGTCGCGCCTCGTTTTGGCACGATCGCGCCTCTCGTCAGTTGAAACATAAATGCAGTCATTAATCGCTGGATCGTTCGAATTCGTAACTATTCCACATATTGATGAACCCAATTAACATTTTAATCGTAGTAATTACGACGAATTAACCTATTATACCAATTCAACCCGTAACCGTCGACCATAACCTCACCATTATCAAATTCGTTTGTTTCTATTATCCTTCCTGCATATCAACCTTCTACACACAATCGACGAACATCCCAGGAGCCTTGCACCCAGAAATTCAATCGAAGTCATACCAGAAGTCGTCGGAGGACACAACCTCCGAAGCCATAACTCATATTAATCGAGACCCTTCAATTCATCAAGTGTTCCGGTAATTTCTTGTAACTACAGTTTCATATCTAAGTCTAGACCAATAACCCTATATTAATCGGATCGTCTAGCATCAGATTGAACCCAATCCGTAATCTAGGGTTCATTTCAAAATGATTTAATCGAATACTACCTTGGAGATGTTTTAAATGCAATTAAACTATACAAAAAGATTCGTAAAAACCTAATGGGTGAAAGCCCTATGAATTCCAACATTTACAATATAAAAATTAGTCAATTCATTTCTGTTTTGGAACAGACACAGTCGCGCTAATCTCCTAGCGCGGTCGTGCTTCATGAGACATGGTCGTGCTAATCCCAGCGCGGTCGTGCCTCACACACTCAGACCCGGTCGTGCCTCTTGGCTAGACCTGGTCGTGCCTAGTGAGCAGGCTTGTTGTGCCTTCTGTTTGTTCAACACGGTCGCGCCCTTGCCAATGCGGTCTCGCCCGTGGTCCTAGCACGATCGTGCCTTGCCCCAGGCACGGTCGTGTGTGTGAGAAAATCTTGTCAGAATGCTTAATTTTATATTTTCAAAAACAATAAGTAGTACAAATTAATTTTTATATGAAAATAATTAATTTTATAAAGATTTGGATTAACTTTATTTAAAAGATCCAAATTCTTATTTCTAAATAAATAAAAGTTATTTATTATAACCTACAAAATTAAATTTATATTTAATATTAAACTCTACACATAAATATTAGTTACACAACTTAATTACTCATCTTTATAAAAATAGCGTAAAGATTATTTATTAAATTTATATTTAATATAGTACACCCACTATATTTTTATAACTAAATGAATAAGTTACATAACTTTATAAATAAAAAAATAAAGTAATAATTATTTATTTAATTTATATTTAAACAAAATTGGTTATTTAGGGTACACTTAAATAAACTGAATAATTACATTAATTTGTAACTAGAGTAATTAAATAATAATTATTTGATTTAATTATTCAAATCCAAACCCTAATTTAAAAACATTTTAAACTATTTATTTCAAATTGCTTCCATTTTATTCAACACCTACACAACCCTTTTTTTCATAGTTCGTCACGAACTCATTATATAATTCTTTATACTCATATCAATTGAAACCCTAGACTTTGAGTTAGACATTTTATTAATTCATGTTCACACACAATACACCTTAGGTTAACGTTGTGCGTTACAAGGATCACGATACTACCTAGTCTCTCGTGTCAGGTACGCCTTTGAATCATGTGAGTATTACATAGCCCCTTTTACTCTTTTACACTTTTTGGGGTGGAACATGAACACTATACAATACTATTGCTTACATTTACACAAACTATACAAATACAAATCCTCTTTACATTCATGTGTGCAATTTGAGCTTTATGCCTGAGTGCTAGTTGTGCTAACTTTTGTGTGCGATTTATGTGCAATCATTAACTATTCAAGCCGACGGTAAACAATGATAGATCTATTGAGTCTGACAAACCCACCCAGATTGGGGTGATTGTTGCCGACAACACAATTTTGCATGCTAGTTACAAATGTTTGATTGTACTTTGTTTACACAATGGCTACTCTCCATAAATGCCTTATTTTATCATGTTATGTAAGGATTTGTTTATTTACAATCTATACGCTATCAATGTACAAACCTGTGTATGCTCACCAACTTTTTAGTTGACCTTATTTTATTCATGTTTCAGGTGCTATCATATGAGTTTGGTCAAGACATGTTACACATAGTCTTTGGACTTAGTTAATTTTAATTCGAAAACAAATTGTATTTCATTATGTACTTTGGAATTGATTCATGCTTGTTTGAATGGAAATGGATTTAATATATTACAATTTAGTCAACCTTGAGTTCACGAACAGTCTACATGTCCCGCCCCGACGATTCCATCGTCTGTTGGGGTGTGACAGATTGGTATCAGAGCCTTGGTTATAGGGAACTAGGTTATTAGACACCCTTGACCTAGACTATAACTTTAGGACACCCGTACAATGCCATGCTACTACATGTTATATTATTAGTTTTGGTGTAAATATTTTTACATATTATCATAAGTATTTACACTACGTGATTCAATACATGATGACTTATGTGTCACACTACTTGATAACTTTTGTGCTTACACTCATTACTACCTACACGCTATATGATTATTATTTTTTTGTGAATATTCTTACATGTTATACTATATAACTACATTATATGATACAATACTTAATAATCTATGTGTCACATTACCTGCCAACTTTTTCTCCTATTCATTGCTACCTATTTAATTTATTTAAAAGTGTTATCCTAAGTTTCCATACACACGCATACACAGTTAGTTATTCATGCACCCCTAAACTCACATATATAATACCACACCTCTTGCGAACAACAAGTTTTCAAACTATTGGGCCTAATGTCCATCAATAATAAACTAAGAAGTCCATCTATCCTCCAAGAAGCAAAAGCCCACTGAAATGCATAAACCTTACTTTCGGGCCACAAGGCCCAGTTCACAACAATTCTCATCATGACCATGAGCCCAATAATAGTGTTATTAATACATAATGGCTGGAAGAGTGTGTAGGCCCATGAGGGATTCTAGCTAAGGAAATATAGGGTACTTAAGTGTGTCCTAGTGACCCACCCCTCTTTTCTGGGAATTCTCCTCAGGGATACACTACTTATAGGTCAAGTGTACTCCTAAAATACTATTGTGAAGACTAGGCGTTATGACTAGTCAAACTCTAAACCTATGAGAACTCCTATATTTGACACTCAATATTTTATTATCGCTTACAACCTTTCCATTGTTTTCCTGCTAAGCATGGACTCTTACTCTCCTACCTCCCCGGTATACCGTCCCGGAGAAGGGTCTGATTGGGAAGACATCGGGACACCTATGCCTCGGTCACCAACACCCCCAGCTGCTAGACCAAGGTTCGATGTAAGAGCAGATTGGATTAGGAACACCGGCCCAAGACTTCGAACATCTAGATCACCCGCACCCAGGAACCCGTATTAGACACCCCATCTCCACAATCAGTTACCACCCCCACTAAGAGACCCATATCTAATGCACGACCCGTACATTCCCAACCCTTGGGTAAGGCATACCATGGCACCCACTGGTGTTGTGGGAATTCCAACCAATGACTTTCACCAATATGTAAGAACCTCAGAATTTGAGAGGCAAAGGATAGAGCAGGGGGTAATGCACGACTTACAAGGACAAAGAATGGGTAGCCTAGCAAACCAATTAGAGTACCAAAAGGAGTTAATCTCCATCCTCGAAAAAGAAATACTGGAGCATCGCACGGAGATAGCAAAAACTGAAGCCAGATCGACTACCCGAGTGACTATAGCGGTACTCGTCTTGGGAATTATCTTCCTTCTAGTGGAAAGCTACAAGAGACGTTAACAAGATTATTTTTCCGTTATTTATCGTCTTTAAACTTTCAGATTGAGAACCATTTCCCTATGTTTTGAATAACGGTAAACATTTCAACATTTAATAAACTTTATACTCTAAAATTACTATTCATTGATTTGATCTGTTGACTGTGAATCACACCCATCATATTTTCATCAAAATGTTTCAAGTATCACCTTCTTCATTCAATACGATTTAGTACGCTACCAGCAATCTCCTTCGTAAACAAATCACCCTATTGTTTGATTTAAACAAACCTTGTTATCTTGTTCAAACAAAATGTTTATTAAACTTTTAGATAGTATAAAAAAAACATAAATTTTCCATAAAACTTTTCACCTGATAAGGAAACTTAATACAATCTATTTCATAAAAATATTATTTCGAATTGATAAATAATTATGATTTTTCCTCATTAAAGTAAATATTTCAAAACCCTGGCTAAATTAGTATACAACTACTTGTTTAGCCAATAATTTCGCTTAAAAATATTCTCTTATTAATAGCTGAAAATTTAAATTTAAAGATTTTTCCCATAAATTGTCTATTTATTTAAATTATGTGAATCAATGGATTCACTACATTATATATCTACAACCAAGAACAATTTACCACTTTCTATTTTCAAACAATGATCAGTATTTGTAAACACATTTCCTCGAACGTTTTCAGAACCTCCTCGCTACTTTTCGCTTGTCGCTTCCAGAGACGATCCATACCGCGTAGACGTTAACCCTCCCCATCAACCTCAATGAGATTTAAGAGCTAGAACCTAACTACCACATCATACAGGAACGCCAAACAACACGCTTGTCCGCAACACTCGATCACATACAACACCCGTTAGTATACATCACACACGAAGTTCAATAACTTACGTATGCACGTTCACAATAAACCCAACGCAACCACATGGTACATGAAACTCAATTATTCACAATATATCCAATGCTACACGAATTACATAATACATGAAACTAGTTTGTCTACAAATCATAATTTACTGGATTGATCACATAACACACGGAACATGTTTAATTGCAATACACATGGTACTGGATTTAGCACATAATACATGAAACTTAGTTGTTTGCAATATACCTGATGCATAACAATTGTTTGATTGGTACATAATTCTAGATTGACCACATTAAACATGAAACCCATTTGGCTACAAGGTACATTATACTAAATTATGCACATTATGCAAAATACATAATACTAAATTGTTCATATTACACATGAAAGATATTGACATACAAAATACATGACACTAAGTCATCGACACCATACATGAACTTCATTTCCTACAATACACATGATACTATGTTGTTTACATACCACATGAGGGCTTATTGACTTACAAAATACATGACACTAAGTTGTCGACACCATACATGAACTTCATTTCCTACAATACATATGATACTATGATGTTACATACCACATGAGAGCTTATTGATTTACAAAATTCATGACACTAAGTTGTCGACACCATACATGAACTTCATCTTCTACAATACACATGATACTATGTTTTTTACATTCCACATAGGAGCTTAATGATTTACAAAATATA
The DNA here is from genome assembly GCA_023525975.1 of Smallanthus sonchifolius. NCBI lineage: Eukaryota > Viridiplantae > Streptophyta > Magnoliopsida > Asterales > Asteraceae > Smallanthus > Smallanthus sonchifolius. Next base: position 72,617,895 of record CM042025.1, read on the forward strand.
TGAAGCTAAATTGTTCACGCTACACATGAGACCTATTTGATTACGAGCTATGTGACACTAGATCATACATGAGACTTGTGTGTTTACTTTATACATGAAACAAAATTTGCTTACAATTATTGCAATTGATTGATTTCATTATACACAAGACATGGTCATGCACTTTGTTCACCAAAGTTGAAGACCATAATACACTAAAACGACTCGTGGTTTGACGCATTCTTGTTCAAACATAAGCAAACTAAGAAACTTTAGGTTATACTACTCCTTAGTTGTGAACTTACCTGCTTAAGGACATAGTTACTTGTTAGCAACTTTTATGTGAAAACAATGGACATGGACGGAGTGAAATTGTACCCCTCTTGACCCGCACACAATGAGATGATCTATACGTACCATGCGATGATTTGAGTAATTACGGGTGCACACGGAATTATAAAAATCAGCACATGGAAAACATAGTGAAATTTTGTTGTGTGTTGTGACCTAAAACTTATCATGATGTGTAACAACGAAACTGATGTGATATGACAAGGACATGGTGGATACGCCGATGGTACTTCCTATATATAAATCAGAAGTAGCGTTGTTCGTGTCACGTGAAGTTTTGACCTAGACCAATGTTTATGGAATCTTTTACCCGCTGACAAATTTTAAAGTATATTATACTACATCTTACCCAAATCCTAATTATCAAGATTCCATCAAATTCATTCCAAGTAATGTTTTTCATCTTTAGAATCCATATTATTATTTGACCATCTCCTCCTTAGGTTCATTTCAAAAAAAAAAAAACTAGATTCATTATCATCATTCATACCCGACCTTGAGTATCAGGCCTAAATCATGTCAACGGTCAAACTTACCGAGAACCCAGAACTCTCACCTCTTGCTTGATTTAATAGACTGCACTAGTTAAATTTTAGGACGAAATTCCCTTAACATGGGGAGAATGTAACATCTCTGATTTTCCGACCCTATTTTAATTTATTTTAATTAATAAAATAACAACACTACATTAAATCCCACACTTGTTCAAACCTATGCCTCATTAATTGCTAGCTGAACGTATTTTAATTCAAAGTTTTAGAACTCATAATCATGTGGTAACACCTCCTAGAGTTAACCCAGTTAGTAATTCCATTAGGTGTTCTGTTAAATCCTAACCAAGCTAATTTTGTCAAAGCTGAAGTTGTAAGGGCTGATTTTGTAAATAACCAGAAACCCTAGTAGGCACGGTCGCGCTATGTTTTGGGACAGTCACGCCTCGTTTTGGCACGGTCGCGCCTCTCGTCAGTTGAAACGTAAATGCAGTCATTAATCGATGGATCGTTCGAATTCATAACCATTCCACATATTGATGAACCCAATTAACATTTTAATCATAGTAATTACGACGAATTAACCTATTATACCAATTCAACCCGTAACCGTCGACCATAACCTCACCATTATCAAATTCGTTCGTTTCTATTATCCTTCCTGCAAATCAACCTTCTGCACACACTCGACGAACATCCCAGGAGCCTTGCACTCAGAAATTCGATCGAAGTCGTACCAGAAGTCGTCGTAGGACACAACCGCCGAAGCCGAAACTCATATTAATCGAGACCCTTCAATTCATCAATCGTTCCGGTAATTTCTTGTAACTACAGTTTCATATCTAAGTCTAGACCAATAACCCTATATTAATCAGATCGTCTAGCATCAGATTGAACCCAATCCGTAATCTAGGGTTCATTTCAAAATGATTTAATCAAATACTACCTTGGAGATGTTTTAAATGCAATTAAACTATACAAAAAGATTCGTAAAACCTTAATGGGTGAAAGCCCTATGAATTCCAACATTTACAATATAAAAATTAGTCAATTCATTTCTGTTTTGGAACAGACACGGTCGCGCTAATCTCCTAGCGCGGTCGTGCTTCATGAGACATGGTCGTGCTAATCCCAGCACGGTCGTGCCTCACACACTCAGACCCGGTCGTGCCTCTTGGCTAGACCTGGTCGTGCCTAGTGAGCAGGCTTGTTGTGCCTTCTGTTTGTTCAACACGGTCGCGCCCTTGCCAATGCGGACGCGCCCGTGGTCCTAGCACGATCGTGCCTTCCCCCAGGCACGGTCGTGTGTGTGAGAAAATCTTGTCAGAATGCTTAATTTTATATTTTCAAAAACAATAAGTATTCCAAATTAATTTTTAAATGAAAATAATTAATTTTATAAAGATTTGGATTAACTTTATTTAAAAGATCCAAATTCTTATTTCTAAATAAATAGAAGTTATTTATTATAACCTACAAAATTAAATTTATATTTAATATTAAACTCTACACATAAATATTAGTTACACAACTTAATTACTCATCTTTATAAAAATAGCGTAAAGATTATTTATTAAATTTATATTTAATATAATACACCCACTATATTTTTAAAACTAAATGAATAAGTTACATACCTTTATAAATAAATAAATAAAGTAATAGTTATTTATTTAATTTATATTTAAACAAAATTGGTTATTTAGGCTACACTTAAATAAACCGAATAATTACATTAATTTGTAACTAGAGTAATTAAATAATAAGTATTTGATTAAATTATTCAAATCCAAACCCTAATTTAAAAACATTTTAAACTATTTATTTCAAATTGCTTCCATTTTATTCAACACCTACACAACCCTTTTTTCATAATTCATCACGAACTCATTATATAATTCCTTATACTCATATCCATTGAAACCCTAGACTTTGTGTTAGACATTTTATTAATTCATGTTCACACGCAATACACCTTAGGTTAACGTTGTGCGTTACAAGGATCACGATACTACCTAGTCTCTCGTGTCAGCTACGCCTTTGAATCATGTGAGTATTACATAGCCCATTTTACTCTTTTACACTTTTTGGGGTGGAACATGAACAGTATACAATACTATTGCTTACATTTAAACAAACTATACAAATACAAATCCTCTTTACATTCATGTGTGCAATTTGAGCTTTATGCCTGAGTGCTAGTTGTGCTAACTTTTATGTGCGATTTATGTGCAATCATTAACTATTCAAGCCGACGGTAAACAATGATAGATCTATTGAGTCTGACAAACCCACCCAGATTGGGGTGATTGTTACCGACAACACAATTTTGCATGCTAGTTACAAAGGTTTGATTGTACTTTGGTTACACAATGGCTACTCTCCATAAATGCCTTATTTTATCATGTTATGTAAGGATTTGTTTATTTACAATCTATACGCTATCAATGTACAAACCTGTGTATGCACACCAACTTTTTAGTTGACATTATTTTATTCATGTTTCAGGTGCTATCATATGAGTTTGATCAAGACATGTTACACATAGGCTTTGGACTTAGTTAATTTTAATTCGAAAACAAATTGTATTTCATTATGTACTTTGGAATTGATTCATGTTTGTTTGAATGGAAATGGATTTAATATATTACAATTTAGTCAACCTTGAGCTCACGAACAGTCTACATGTCCCGCCCCGACGATTCCGCCGTCGGTTGGGGTGTGACACTTGTTCAGATAATAGTTGGATCCTCATACCTGAATCTGTTGATTCACATTATACAACCAATTCATTAGAATCTTCGGATTCTGAATCATCATGATTCTTATATCCTTTGGGATCTGCTTCTATTCTTATGCTAAATGAGATAATTTCATCTTGGAAATTGATCTAATCTTAAAATAAACTGTATATGTCTTGAAGATAGTGCAAATTATATTTCTGTTTGGCATATATGTGGGGTACACGATGTTTTTCATCTAAATAGTACTAAATCACATGAATTTGGAGAATAACCACTTATAGTTTCAAATCATATAATATTGACAAATTTAAGAATTCATGCTTTATATTTCAAATTCGGTATAAATAAACGAGCATTTCATAACCTGATCTCATTTACTTTGAAATTTATCGCATATCATTTCAAATATTATTCAAATTGAATGATTTACAAATACTGAAAAAGATACATAGAGTACAAGATGAGTTGGATTGTTTCATATCATAGGATACCCTTGGTTATTGCTAAAATGTGTGATGAACTACTCGGATACTAATATGATCTTCTTACTCATGATGTTCATTCAAAAATATGTGATTTCAGTTTATACAGATAAAAATTCAAAAATATGTGTTTCCGTTTGTACAGATAAAATTCTAAAAATATGTGATTCCGTTTGTATAGATAAAATTCAAAAAGATTTTGTTTTTTATTTTCCATGAAAATTTTAATCTTTTATTAAATTGTTCGGGATTGGATCAAATACATGCTGCTGACAGAACTTCAAGAAGTGACGGATTGAAAGTAGGTAAAAAGTTGTTCAAGGGAAAAGTTGAAGGCATTAAGTTCGCCTAAATCTGGAGAAGCGAACTTAATATGTTCGCCTGAAATTGGTGAAGCGAACTTAGTATGTTCGCCTAGGGCTTGTTAAGCGAACTTAACAAGTTCGCCTATATAAGCGAACTTAATCTGTATATGGGTTTATCCAGGCAAACTTATTCACTTCATCGTCTCCACAGCTAAAGTGAACTTGTCCGGTTTGTTTAAATTTTTTTCGAAATTTCAAATTCAGTGGTTGTTGAGTTGTTAATCGATACATTCTGAATTTCATCGATTTGCGAACATAACTAAGGTAATTTCATCAATTTTTGTACGTTCAATTGTGATAAATGTGAGGTTTTTGTTCCGGTTTCATTCCGTGACTATGTGCCCTAAAATTGATGATTATCCAGACTTAAATCTTGAAATTGTTCATTGATAATGACATATTAGTGCTAGTCGATTGGTTTACAATGATTATTTCATGATTTCACCATAGATTGAAAGATTTTTTATTTCTGAAATTGAATTTGAAACGACAGACAGTTCAGGCGAACTTGTTCAAGCGAACTTGTCTAGGCGAACTTAATAAGTTCGCCTCTTGAAACACTAAGCGAACTTATTAAGTTCGCCTAGGGGTCAGAAGAGTTTTGGACTTGTGAAAATTTTTTTTGTGTTTGAAATTAAAAAAAAAAAAAAATTTAAATTTGTATTGTTTGTGTTTTGTTATTTGTCTAATATGTTTGTTGTCCAAATATTTTTCAGATGGCTCGTCGTGTCGAATACAAGCATAACCAGGTGGCATTTTAGATCCTAACATGTCAGAGGCCATAAACTTTCAAGGGATTATGGGATTTCTGAATCGCTCACGACTTCGTGTCGCATTATCTGCCGATCCATACATCAGTCTGGTGTATATTCAACAGTTTTGGGACACAGTTCATTCAGATACTGACGTAGAACCTCATGTTCTTCGTGCCACTGTCAACAATACGGAGATTGCTATATCTGAGGACACTATTCGTGCTTCTCTTGCATTAGGTGGTGCTGCTAAAGATCCTATATCATATCCTAATCCTTTGATCATGGGATGCTTTCAGAGGATGGGTTATCGTGGACACCCAAATGATACACAGGCACGTAAAGGTGGTTTGGTGGGTGAATGGAGATACTTCATGCATGTGATTATTCAATGTCTCTCTCCTCGTAAAGCTGGTACTGATGGCTTAAAGACTGCTCTTCAAGCTGCAATGGTAGCTTTGACGTTGAACAAGCGTTTCAATTTTGCAAGATATATCTATCGGGAGATGGTTATGCAAATCACACCTACTGAAGGTCAAGGATTTTTGATGTATCCTAGATTTATCCAGATGATTCTGAATCATATTCTTCCTGATCTCCCACAACATCCGATTAGATTAACTTTGACGCCGATGTCCAAGCGTATCTTTACGGATTGCACTAAAGTGAAACAACAGAATCAAGCATTGATTCCTGTTAATGCTCCATTGTTTGGTCACTTAATCAATCCTGATTATGTTGAACCACCAAATGACAACTGGTTTCATCCTAATGAGTTAGCTCAAGGGCAAGGTCAGAATGTTCAACAACAACAACAACAACCACAACAACCTATTCCACAAGTTCAAGTTCTACAACAACCTATTCCACAAGTTCAAGTTCCACAACAACAAGTTCCCGTACAACAACAAATTCCTATTCAAGAACAAGTTCCAATTCCACAAGCTCAGGTTGATATACCTATTAATGAACCTGTTCTAGAAGAGGTCGTTCATGAACATGAACAAGATCTAGGGATGAATATGGATGACTTTATTGATGACGCTGTGAACTCGCCCATTCATGAAGCTGAAGTGAATGTGGTGACCGAGAATGAGTCGAGTTCTAGCTCAAGTGATACAATCTTACCTATTTCTGAAGGTACAGATTCTGATGAGTCTAGAGATTTCTCTTCAGATCATTATGAAAGGTTGGCTCGTATACCTTTGGCTAATGCTGGTAAACGCCTTAAATCTACAGCCAAAAGACAACGTCGTAAGTTTGTTTGGGATCCTCCTTCCGGGTCAGTACTTGGTAAAAGAACATTAGTGGATGAGAGTTCGGATAGTGATTTTAATCCGGATCCTAAAGCTCAAAAGCTTATGGGTGCTTCAATTGCTGCTGCTCAATCTCCACAAGGTTTGGAGGATGCTACTTTTGTTGCTTCCTTGATTGTCACACCTCCAAGCTCTAAAGAACAATTTCCTGTTCTCACTCCTGTTCCTCCAATGATTATTCCTACTCCCAGTACTTCCGTTCCTCAATCATCAGCTGGTCCTTCTAAGCCTTCTGATTCTGAAAGGATTACTTTCCTTGAATCGCAAGTGCTTGCTTTACAAACCCAGGTGGATACTCTTGTATCTACTGATGCTCAACGACAGCTGGTGATTCAGACTCAAGCTACGCAGATTGCTGCTATTCAGACATTAGTATCCAAGCTTGTTGAGCGTCTTGACGCTCAGGGGGAGTTAAGGATACGTGATGCATGTCACACTGTGTCTATACAACGACATGATGATGAAGACAATGATCCTTCTGGTAATTTTGAGGGTGATCGTCAATACGCTGACGTTAATCCTATTTCTAAAGTTCAGGGAGAGTCGACATCACAATCTATTGATGGAAACAAAGATACTTATGGAGTTAATGACGAAGAAATCTTATTATTGGAGTTCTTTGCAGAGTCTGAGGAGGAAGAAGCTGAAAAGATAGCATGTATTGATGACATAGATGAATTATTCAACGACATAGAAGATGATGTGTCAGATACTGAAATAGAAGAAGGAGAGATAGTGGAGATAGAGATAGAGAAAAGTCAAGATAAAGTGATTTATGAAGGCTGTGATGGTCTTAATGTCCCTTATAACTTCATCCAAGATGATGTTATTCCTGAGTTTAATTATGAAGAAGCAACAGATTCTATAGACTCATTTGAAGACATCACACTGTCTGAAGATACTGTTGATTCTAAGATTGATACTGATGATGAAAACATTCAATCCAATACAGATGCTGAAGCTAATACTACTCACACTGAGTCTCCAAAGATGAATGAAGAACCTGTGATGTACAGAAATACACGTATGACAAGAGAACAGTGGAGAGAAGTAGTGAATAGTTGGATGAAGGTGCTACCCAAGTCTCAAGTATAACCTGCTCAGAAAGAAAACTATGTGAATAAAGAGAGGTGTGTAGGAAGAATCATAAGCTGGTTTTATGATAATGAAATAAAACTATTTGCTATTAAAAGATCTGATGGTGTTCAGTACTTAAAGCCGAGGATCAAGTATTTCAATACCTTTCCAAGGTGTGAAATGAATGGTCTAGCTTCAAAGCCACTTATTAATAGATCCAAGTTCGGATTAGCGGATGTGATAGCAAATCTGATCAAGAGAGAAGGTGGTTCGGGGAAGTATGAAAGGCTAAAGCCTCAAAAAGGAAAGATAGTGAAGAACATAGATCACAAGACTAGGAAAGTGACCTGGAAGTACAAATTCAGACCAGTACGTGCTGTATACAGGATACCATTGAAGAAGATTCCTCAAGATTTCCTTGGGAATATGAAATGGTGGTATGTCGATGTTAATACTAGTGAAGCAAGGATTGAAGAAAAAGATAATAAGGTCACTGTATGTTTCTATGATGTAATGAATCTTATCAATTTTTCAAAGAAAGATCAGAGAACACTGAGAAAGAATGAAATAATGTTCACTGATGAATGGAAAGAACAAGGATTGCAGTACAAGCGAGTGTTGGAGATATGTAGAAGATATGGAGTGCATGCAGGAAGCAGATTGTCGGATAATTGGAAGAGCTCTTCATGAAGACAGAAGACTGAAGATCAAGCTATTGTCAAGGGGGAGTCTGTTAGGACATAGTTTGCAATGACAAAAGCTTTGTAATAGTTTAGATCTAATGTCTTTATGTTTTTGTAAATGTATTAATGTTCTAAGTGTTTTTATGCAAGTTGCTAAGTTCGCCTAGTCTAACAGAGGCGAACTTGTTAAGTTCGATTAAGTCCATCTGAGGCGAACTTGTTAAGTTCGCCTAATGCAGGTCAGTAGTCTATATATAGATGTTTACAGAGTCAGTTTTGAGTATTGAACAGAGAATCGAATAGAACAGAGTTAAACGATTGAGTCTGTAAACTCTATTGAGAATTGGAATACAAGTGTGAAGTTTATTTACTTGATTGTCTCTATTGTCTATTGTGTATGCAATCGTTGATTCGTTGGATTCCGCACTTCGAGTTAACGACACGTCTTATCACGAGAACGATCTGTAGAAGTGTCATGAGGACCTACAGAAAGTAATAAAAAAAAATTTTAATTAAAAAGTAATCAAAAATAATTTAGGTTATAATAAAGTATTAATTTATTTAAAGATTTTAAATATATTGGTCAAGGGAGAATGTCGCCATCAAAGATCCCGATTATACATTAGAAGACTTACCTTGATTATCAGCATCCAATTTCAAATCATTAAACTTGTCATCATCGAAAATAAAGAAGAATGTAAAATCTAAACACATAAAACCGTTCGAAAGTGTTACGCCTATTTTAAAATGCTTTCGAATGGCGGCACTTGTATCCCTTCAATTTTCTTAACAATAATTTTGCGGTCGCGATCCTTGAAAGTTCTTGCAAAAATATATCAACTAACACAAGTACCAAAGTAAAGATAAAAAAGTGCGAAGAATAAAAAGAAAAATAAAAGGAAAATAAAGTTGAAATAAAACAAAATGAAAATAAAAAATGAAAAGGAAAAATAAAGCAGAAAGAAAACAAAGAGAAAATAGAAATAGTCAGTCCAACGGCTTATATTTTTCGCAGAATTACCGTGTCCCCGGCAACGACGCCATAAACTTGATAGTGTGTTTTATATGTAGATAAAAATGTAAATATATATAACCCTGGAAACAATGCCAAAAACATGATGGCGTGTTTTCAGTAGTAATAAATATATTCCATTTAGAGCTACACAAAATCAGGTTTTAAATTTATAAATTAAAATAATAATTACTTCAACTAAATACACACACAATAGGCAAGTGTACCTATCGCAACATAGTATAGTATGGGTAAGAACTAAGTATCGAACCATGGACACGGTTCCCGTACTCAACCCTCGCTATTGTATGAATAGGCTAATAAGTTGGAAAATGAGTTTTGTTTTAAAAGGAAAATAAAAAGATAAGAAATGTAATTAGAAATATTATCACGTTTAAGGTGTTACTCTAGTTGTTATCCCTTGTTAATTAAAGATATATTTACAGTAAGGTTGGTCGCAGTTACTAGTACTAACCATTTCGATAGGGGAGTTAGTATTTCGTAACGGAACAGTGGATACGGTCGGCCAATTGTTCCTTAATGAATATAACGGACCCTAAACGGGGTCTCAAGTCCGTAGGTATCTCACAATTCATTATTCGGACTAATATTATCTCTGTGACTGACGTACGTCTGGTCTTGTAATTTCTTCCGGTAAGTCGGAATGCACGATTTCCTCCAAAGGTACTTTATGAACGCTCGGACCTAACAAATTATGTTCTTAAATAGTTGTATTTACTTATAATATTATTTTAAATAAATAAGACTTTCATTCTCAAGGTCAAACCCCATTGCTCCCGCTAGAAGTCCTCTGCAATCCGATACGAGAGAGGTAAAGAAATACCTCTTGTTTTACTCGAATGAGAAGAATCGCTTCATATTACAAGACGTTAAAAAGGAAATAAAAAAGAAAAGCTAAACGGACCAAAACCGAGAGAGTTCCGGCTCTTAGCAGAGCACTAAGCACTTCACACCTCTTGGTAATGGACATCTAAAACACTAGAATGAGCTTGCTATTTATAGGCAAAGATTTTGGCAATGCACGGCCGTGCATTGGATTGCACGGGCATGCAAAGTACCCTTTTCTTTCACGTGCAGAATCTAGCAGTACAGGAGAGTACAGGGACCCAGATTAGGGTTTTCACGACCGTGTATTGCCCTTTTCTGATCCCTGTTGACTTTTTGATCTCCTGGTTTGACTTCCTGCATCCTGTTTCGTTCAATTGGCCCCCGAATGCTGATTTCACCTTGTTTTTGAGTGTTTTCTTCATTTTTTGCATATTCGGGTCATTATCCTTTCGGAACACAAATGAGTGGATTAGGCGTGCAAAACATGTAAAATTTACGTCATATCAACTATGCTCTCTGAATTCAAGCTGCCCTTATTCTTTTGGGCTGAGGATGTTAACACAGCTTGCTACGTGCTGAATCAGGTTCTTCTCAACAAACGTCTACAGATGACTCATATATGAGATTCTATACATTAAGAAGCCCAGGGTTGGATACTTCAGAGCTTTTGGATGTCCGTGTACTGTCTTACACACGGGATCCACTCTAAAGTTCAATGAAAAGGCTGATGAATGCGACTTTGTGGGTTATGGTTCAAACACCACAGCCTAAAAAGTTTACAACAAGGTCACCAAAGAAATCAGAGAGTCAACATATGTTGACATGCAAGAGTAGAATCCAACTGATGCAGAATGCGGTCCATCATGGTTATTTGATTATCACTCTCTTTTTAAGTCATTTAACATTTGCATTGATGTAATTACAGGGGCTGATGATGATTCATTTGACTTAAGTGATGATGATGGTCCATACACCGGACCAATGCTGACTATTGATTAACCAAAATTTCTAAGGCAGAATAATATGGTTGTTTCTTCTTCTACTCAGGAGTCGGTTCCTGATGTAATAAATGTCTTTGAGGGTTCACCAGTAAATGAAGAGGACTCTACGTCTATAGTCAATGAAGGTACTTCTACACCTGAGACTTCAGATGCCTCTCAATTCCAGGAGCCGATTCCTGATGAAAGTATGGTCGAGAAGCCGATTTCCGACAACAATGATGAATCTAACGAAGAGACACAAGAGAATGTGACCAATCTGCCTTTGACAATTCATGTTCCTGAAACTCCATCTCATCGTATTAATAAGGATCATCTAGTGGATAGCATTATTGGGTCGTTGGCTGACGGTGACAAGACTAGAAGTGCTACTGGAGATATCAACAAATGTCTCTATTCTTGTTTCATCTCTCAAATCGAACCAAAGAACGTAAAGATGGCTCTACTGGAGCCTCGCTGGGTTGATGCCATGCATGAGGAGCTGAATCATTTTGCAAACCTCAAAGTCTGGGAACTAGTGTCGTTGCCACCGGAAAAGAAAGCTATTGGCACTCATTGGGTATTCAGAAACAAGCAAGGTGAAAGTAAAGTGATCATTCGTAACAAAGCTCGTCTGGTAGTACAAGGGTTCTACCAGCAAGAAGGAATCGATTATGAAGAAGTGTTTGCACCTGTTGCTCGTCTGGAAGCAATCAGGATTTTCTTGGTATATGCATCATATATGAACTTCACCGTTTATCAGATAGATGTCAAGACAGGGTTTTTGTATAGAAAGGTTAAGGAGGAGATTTATGTATGTCAACCACCTGGGTTTGAATATTATGATCATTCGGATTACGTCTATAAACTAGATAAGGATCTGTATGGATTACATCAGGCACCTCATGCTTGGTATGCCACTCTGACAAACCATCTGCTTGCTCATGGCTACACTCGTGGTACCATTGACCAAACTTTGTTCGTTCGGAAGGTGGATGATGATCTTATTCTAGTGTAAATATATGTGGACGATGTCTTTTTTGGGTCCACAAATGAAGATCTGTGCGTTGAATTCAGGAAGGTTATGGAAAAGAAGTTTGAGATGAGTGCCTTGGATGAAATGACATTCTTTCTTGGTCTACAGGTGAAACAATCGAGTGATGGTACTCTCATCCACCAGGGAAAATATGTGGACGACATACTAGAGAAGTTCAAGTTTGTTGATGCTCAAGCTGCTACTACCCCTAGGTCTGCTCGGCCAGTTCTGGATGCCGACTTAACCGGGGTTGCCGTCGATCAGAAATTGTATCGATCTATGATCGGTTCGTTGATGTACTTAACAGCCAGTCGCCCGGACATCATGTTTGCAGTGTGTCAGTGTGCTCTTTATCATACCAATCCTAAGATTTCCCATTTAACTTTTGTTAAACGTATCTTTCGGTACTTAAAGGGCAAGCCTCGGCATGGCCTTTGGTACCCCAAAGATTCAAATTTTGACTTATATGCTTTTTCTGATAGTGACTATGGAGGGTGTCAACTTGACAGGAAATCTATAAGCAGGGGATTTCAATTTCTGGGGGATAGGCTCATCTCATGGCAATGCAAGAAGCAACACACAGTCTCCACCTCCATTGCTGAGGCTGAATACGTTGCTGCATCGGCTTGTTGTTCACAAGTCATCTGGATGCAACACCAATTGCTGACTACGGTTTGACCTTTTCTTAATACTGTTATTTTCTGTGATAATGAGGTTGCCATGCTTATTGTGAAAAACCCGGTCCAACATTCCAAAACCAAGCATATTGATATCAAGGTGCGTTTTATCCGGGACTGTTTTGAGAGAAATCTCATCTGTCTTGAACGTGTTGATACTGAAAACAATGTTGCCGATATCTTAACAAAAGCATTTGATACATCTCGATTCAATGTGCTTGTATAGTCCCTGAAAATGATTGGTTTTAAAGATCGAACAGGTCATAAAAAGTTGTTTTTCTATGCAGTTTAAATTTGTACATTTTTTTGTTTTGTTTTGTCTTATTTTTTATGCACCAATTTAGGGGGAGAGTCAAGAAAAATACAAAAAGAGTCTGCTTTCATTTTTTATCAGAGTCAAAAAAAATACAAAAAGAGTTTGCTTTCAATTTTGTTTGAGTCGGTAGTTTGCAAGTAAATGGGAAGTGATATGAATGTTCGTTTCTTAAGGATTAGATTAACACATATAAGGCACTAAGCTGAAATGACTAGGATCTTTGTTGGATATGTTGATAGGCTCTGCATATGATACACTTGAACAAAACATACTTATGGCCTTAGTGGGGAACATCTCATAGATTAGTGTAATTAGTGATTTCCTATTCAATAATTGAAAACTTAAACATAAAGGTTGATGAACTATAGATAAACCATGCTTTATTGGGATTGCACAAATCGAGACCCTTAATAAAAGGGTTGCTAGCTTACTTATTACAAGTCTATGTATATAGTGTATATATATATAGATAAAAGGCATGCATTGACATAAAATAAGTGAAAAGACACTCAATGAAAGTGTAAAGCTAATCTGCAAAGCATAATTCTGAGCAAAAATACACGCAATGTTAATGTCGTGCATTAGGAAAAATACAAAATATATGTCTAAAGGCGTGCATAAATGTGTATATATTATTTTTTTTCTTTTGGGCCATGGTGACTGACACAAAAGGTCTTTGACGAATTCAGGATACATAAATTCGTCGTGCTGTATTCCTGGGCAAAATTTTGATATTCCTAAAATCAGCTCACAAACCCATGCTAGTTATGCTCAATTAGTTATTATTTAGGTGCTCAAAATATCATGAGGAAGGGAAGGTTTACCTGATAAGTTGGGGGTCCATTAAAGTTCATCAAGAATTCACATAATTCACAGTCAAATAATTACAGGTTTCTAAGATATGAGTGTGGGACCCATTGAGTCATAAACAATTCTATGAAAACATGATAACATAAATCGAAGTGAAAGACTTATGTTTGACACTAATACTTGAGTTTAGAAGGATATGAATATTGGCAGTCTACTTGACATGTCTGAGTAAATACATGCTGAAAAATGTTCCTTGGTCAGCCTATAGAACGATATGATGTCATTGCAAACTTCCTAAATACTCGTTGTTTCTTAGTATGTATAGATATAGGTGTGTTATGGTCTGTTGTTATTTTTTTTTGTTTTAATCTAGGTATTTTTATTATTGTTTATTTATTTTTTATTTATAAAATGACCAACTTCAATTTTTTAAATAAAGCATCTAAGGGATTAATATTTATACTTGATTCACCGGTCTCTGATGTGGCCCACCAGGGTTCTCGGTGGGCCCCCACTTTCTGGAATCTGGGAAGTTTAAGGGCATACAAAACCCTTTGCTAGGGTTTAAGAGTTCACGACTTGTTCATTATTCAAAAGAAATTTCTTTCTTGTGATTACTCTCTTTCTTGACTGATCCTGTTACAAAAATCTTTGTCGTATTGTCTCTTAACAAGGTACAGGTACATCTCATAGCTCTCTAATCATCTTATTTGAATCATTGAATTCCTTGGTTAACCGAAACCAACCATTATGGGTCTAACGGTGATGGTTTAAGAATCTGATGGTAAAAGATGAAATTGAAGAGTAGGATAGGATCGTGATGAGTCGGCGATCATAGGAGTATGGTTAGAAAGTGAAAGTTTGAGGTGTAAATCGACCAATTTAATGCTTGGAATCACTTTTTGGTGTTACCCATAAAAAAGGGGTTCACGGTGTTAACTTCAAACTTACCGTGAATCTCTTGGAATTCCCGTATACGGTTTAGCTTACCGTGAACCATCTAGAAACCGTGAACCCTCTGCAGACTGAAAACCCTTAAAGTATACCATAAACTTCTTTGCCGTAAACCAAGGATGGGCCATAAACCACAAGGAAACTGTCACACCCCCAAATTCATTTGCTTAATAAATAAATAAAGGGTACAACGATTGGTTCATTACACATTAGCGGAAGCTGTAATAGTGATTTCTAAGACTTGAGTACATATACAGTTACTAAGACTAAGTAATACAATGATCTAAGTTCTTCTAGATCAATAATAGACTTGAGACTTGATAATCTATGCCCCTCCAGCTACTAGGATTTGATCCAACATAGCTAGCCTATTCCAACTGCGCCATGGCTAAGGGTTACCTGAGAAACATATTTGAAAGTGTCAACACAAAGGTTGGTGAGTTCAGAGTTAGTTATTTCAGTGCAATTAGTTTTCCCCGAAAATATATACATGACCTAACAGTCATAAAAATAATTAGTTTTCCCTGAAAACATGTACTTGACCTAACAGTCATAAAATAAGTAGTATTCCCCGAAAACATGGACGTGACAATACCCTCATAAAATACGTAGTTTTCCCCAAAAAAATGCACATGACATTACCGTCATAAAATAAGTAGTTTTCCCTCGAAATCATGTACATGACCTTACCGTCATAAAATAAGTAGTTTTCCACGAAAACATGCATATGACATTACCGTCATAAAACAAGTAGTTTTCCCCTGAAAACATGCACATGACTTAACCGTCATAAAATAAGTAGTTTTCCCCCAAAAACATGCAATTGAATTAACCGTCATAAAATAAGTAGTTTTCCCGCAAAAACATGCACATGACTTAACCGTCATAAAATAAGTAGTTTTCCCCAAAAACATGATGATGAATTCCTTGTAAACAAATAATTCTAAACGTATATGATAAACAAAACAAGTATTTTTGATCCATTTGTATGCTAGCTAGGCTTACAAATAATATGTTCATACATGAGACCGTAACCAAACCTAATTGGTGAATGCCCCTACCTCGCTTTACCACGAGAATGGAATAAGACAACATGCGGCCATTCAACCCTTCAGGTCCCGGTTAGCATGACTAACCATGACCGGGGGCGTCACCCCCAATAGTACTATTCAAAGAATCCTAGGCTAAGTCCATAGCTAATGGTTACAAATGTTGATGATGTTCAGGTGACTTTAAGAGCTCTCCTCATGTAAGACATAGTGTTAGTGTCTTGTTTTCTTGTTATCATATAAAAATGTTTGCAATGTTTTCTCAAGTGTGTGAAACAACATTGTTTCTGAATGTATTGAGCAATAATGTAAAATATGATATATAAGTATGTTTCTCCCCCGTAGTTTACAAAATATTGAAAAGCAAAAAGGGGGCCGTGAACTCACCTTGTGTCCGATGAAATGCTAGCAAATAACAATTTTACTAAGGATACTCGACGATTCGTATCCTAATTATAGAAGTATCTTACGGTTAGGATCAGATGTCTCATATGCAAGTTGTTCACCCAATATGTTAGGTTTTGTTGAAAAATGGTTTTTGTTTAAGAAGATGTCGTATGTTACGGCCTGTTGGGGTTTAATATCCATCTATTCACACGTGTATTATACTCACACAATCGAGTACAAGAATGTAAGTCGTGATTATCGAGTACTTATACCTTTTAAAGATATATATATATATATATATATATCTATATATATATCTATATATATATATATCTATATATATATATATATATAGAGAGAGAGAGTACTTATTTTATATTTCTCAACGTACATTTTATTCAAGTTTCATGTGTATCACAAATAGTTATATATAAGTACTCGTTTCGACAAATGACATCAATTATTCATTAAAGTTTCGACGTAATTAATTTATAACAAAATGTATGTTTACTAATAATTTGATATATATCATGTCTTCAAAACCCATAATGTATCGTACTACATATAATTATTTAAAATAACCATTTGATACCGTTTAACGGTTTTATTCATCAAAATACATATGTGAGTTTCATGCCTCCAAGGTGTGTAAACTATATAAATATTTTAATAAAGATTTTTACACAATTAGTTTTAAAAAGGGTTTTCACCAAAGACTAATCACACACACACCGGGCAGTGTACCCGTCGGATAGCAATATAGTAAAGGTAAGAACCGGATATCAATCAGTGGACACGGTGGAATGCAATAATTGACCGGAACTAAGATTCAATCAAGTGATGGTAAAAAGATATTTTGAAGAGTTTGTTTTACTTAACTAGCATGCAAATATATAAACTAAGCTAAAATCACAAGTCAAACAATCAAGGAGAAAATATCACTTCGGTGTCGAATCCATCTAGAATACATTTAATACACTCATAGAAGCATGGCAAATACACGAAACATAAATTGACTAAATTCTCGTTAAAGATATCTAATCAAATGACCATTCGGAAAGCTAGCATGAATTATACAAACCAACCACCTTAAGTCATACAATGAAGCTCACGTGTTTAACAATTATGTCAATGTTTATAAAGATTGAACTAGCTTTCGATTAAGGTACACTAATCCAACAACTAGTTGGAAAGATAATATAAACAACACACTACCCACCTCAAGTTGATTAAATTAGACAACAATATGCACTTCTTCAACATACAATGTTCATACAAAGGTTATATAAATTAGGAGGATGTGTCAACAATTCCTAGATAAACTTAAAACTAGGCATGAAACATCATAACAAACACTTTGTCTTTCCAAACATAAGCATAGGGATACACATAAAAATATAATGATTCATAAACAAGACTTCATTCATCATTCCTAGTCAAATGCCATAAGCTAGTATAAATACATACACCAACCCATAAATATAAGCATAAACCACAAGTTTTTCAACATAATATGGCATACACAAATACAAGTCTTGTAAACAACTCAAAATACTCGAATATATAATTTCATCAAAGAATAATCATACGGTTGTCATAACATTAACATAATAATTGCCAATAATCCATGAATGTTGTCAAATGTATCTAAATTTCATCTAAACCAAAGTGAACAAGAGGTTTAGCTCATCATGAGCATCAAAATTACAAATAAGCAGGGAAAACTAGTGAGAAACATGATATGAAAACAACAATCAAACCACTCCTCCAAGCCTAGATGTTGGGTACCACTGATCGAGGATGTACGGCTGTTCAAACTCACGGCTGTTTAGACTCACGAGGTGACACGCGACCGTGAGGGCCAAGGCATGGTTGTGCGTTGGATTTTGGCTTGGCGCGGTTGTGCAAGATGTAGGCACGACCGTGCCTAGGGTTTGTAAGCTTGGCACGACCGTGCCTCCATCACAGAAACCCTAAAACATCACTTTTTATCCTGGAATCTTCTTGTTTGTTCACCAAGCTTCACAAAAACCTACAAAACAGGAAATGAAGCAAATAAGTGTCTAAACGTTGAATATAACCAAGAATTGATCGTTAAATGAGCGAAGTTTTGTGCCAAAAAGATGTGTAAATACTAACACATCAAACAACCCTACACTAGAACATTGCTTGTCCTCAAGCAAGAAATCAAAATGAAACAAAACTTCCAATGACACTATGGATCAAATCGGAAAACCGTAAGCATTAATAGACTTATAAAGGTTTGAAAAGATTTTCAAGAAATGAAAAATTAACGAAATGAAACCCAAGGAGCCCAATGAAGTGGCAACCGAATGAGCAAATGAATATGCCTAGGAAATCATTAGCATGTAACTTTATGCTTCTCACAATGTTCACACACACTCAGGAATATATATGATCATACAAGTAATGGAGTATGTATAGAACACTCAAATGCAAAGACAATGAATCATGCATAAATCATAAGCTTGCTAAAAGATCAAATCTCTACCAACTAACATGAAACAAAGCACAAATCAAGAGGGCTTTAAACGAGTTGTAACTTGGTAATGGCTAAAGGTAAGGAAGTGGAATTTAAAAGTGGCTAAATGGCTAAAAACCCGGCGGCTATGCTAACTCAAAAACTAAACCAACTTCTAATAAGAAAAATAAACTAGCTAATACTTCCATATAGATAAGAGCTAACAACCGAATTATTTCCATCTTTGCTCACAAAATTGCTCTAATCGGCTATAATTCACCTAATTTTGGTGATTTTTTTTATTTCTTTTGAAGGAAACTAAGTCAATATGCATCTTTCCTTAGCTAAAAACTTCTCAAGAATTTGAAGATTACAACAAAATAAAAGTTATAAAATTAACATTAGCAAACCGGATTTCTAACACGGGTGAAAAAATAGAATAAATAAATAATAAGGCTAATGAAGGTTTAATGGCGGTGTAATGTGGGTAATAAAAGAAAAACATGGTATAAGCTCAACGTGGCTAACTAGTGGATGTGTTCGGATGAAGGAAAAAAATTAAAAATAAAAGGCTAACAAAGAGGTTTATCCTAATGCCTCAATCATTTTTATGCAATATTTATGTTCATGATTTCGAAATGTATACTAAAAGCAAGTTCTAATAAGCATGAAACATCCGGCACACTCAAATCCGCAAAAACGAGAGCAAACAATGTCTAAAGCTATCAATGCTCAAAAATAAACTCACGGAAACGAAAAGGAATGGGTGTAAGCAAAAGGTTACATGCAATTCATTCGTTTAGCCCACTAAAACTCATGGTTATCACATAAAATTGGGTTTGACTCAATGGAATTTCTATCTCAATTGCTTTCAAAAAATCAAACCTCTATTATTTACTAAAAATTGTCAATGCTAAACGGTTAACTTTTATTATATTTTTGTGTTTTTTGTTTTTTTTTTCTTATTTTTTTTTATAAAATTAATTTAATGCCAATAAAAATTATGAAGGAAGATTTTGCAAAAAATGAAGTGATAAAATGCTAAAAGGACAAACATCGCGTGAATAACATTCCCACCCTACACTTAGAATCGTACATTGCCCTCAATGTACAACAAAAAATAATGTAAATCGAAGAATAAACACCCAACCCCACACGTAGAAACATACATTGTCCTCAATGTATACAAAAACATGCAAAGCAAAATGGAATGCAATGCAATAAAGCGTGAAGGGAGAACTGAAACTTCCCTTATGTCGATCATGGCACACGCAAAAAGCCTACCCATAAAAATGACGTTCCACGTAGCTCCGGCTGCATAAAGAATGGAAGAGGAACCACGTATGGTGCCCCGCCAGCAGCAGCAGCGGCGCACTGGACCTCATACTGCCAGGCCCAGTAGCGCATGAACAGATCAGGGGTGACGGTAACAGGAGGTGGTGGTGGTGGCGGCGGAGGCGGCTGCTCGGGTTCATGGTGCTCGTGCCCCTGCTCCTGCACCTGCTGAGCAGCGTGTACCTGATGGGCGGCGGCGACGGCCTCAGCCTCGGCCTGTACAAGATCTGGATCGGGACCTGGACGGTTTGGATCCCATGTCCGTCTCCATTTGTCAACTAATCTAATCCCTCCTGCGCAACGACGAGCTACGTGCATGTTTCTCAGTGTCTGCACGGTCATCACGAAAGTCTCTGATACAGGGGTCAGGTCCCCTATCAAGTCATCGGTCAGTAACTGAAAGTGCCTCACTAGCTTGGTCACGAAGTGACCTCCACAAATAGCGCTGGTAACATCGCGCCCCGAGCTGTTTACCAAGTACCCCGCGATAGAATGCGCAAGATTGCAGGTGCGCGGGTGTACAAGGCAAAACAAATAGAATAGCTCCCTCAAGTTCACTACCATCTCTCCCTGTCCTCGACCAGAAATAGAATATACGATACAACGATGAAGAACACGGTGCAGAGGATCCCGAAGGCTCGAAGCCTTGGTCAGACTCGAATCATAAATCCCAAAACCAAACTCATGCCAGAATTGGTCCTTGTCTTCCTCCGTCGGAAACTCGGTGATACCCTCGGTGAATACCTCTGTCTAAAGCTCCTGCCTCGTATACAAACCCAATAGACGTCCGAACCTGGCAACTGACATCACTCGCCACCCCCGCCTAGCCTAAACCTAATCGTCTCGGGCTGCTCTACGTCTGCGCAAGGATAATCGAACTCGTACGTGGAGAAAAACTCCATCACGAGCACGACATACTGAATAGCGTGAAGTCGAAACAAACGGCGCCACGGGGCGGTGACGAGATCGTTCCACCGGTCCCGCTGACTGATGGCGTCTATAGCAGCTGGCTCAAGGTGACGTGCAGCCAAAATCCGGCCTCGACGGGGCCACAGAACATCAAGACGAGCCTCATACTCATGCTCGTTGAGATCAAACTCCAAATACGGGTGATCTCGGTTGCCTGCCATCTGCAAGACAACAAAAATGAAATCAGAACAGTTATGAAGACGCTAGACTGAATTTATGAAGTTTCTAACTGAAGTTATGAAGGGGCACGGTCGCGCCTGGGAAGGGGGACGACCGCGCCTAGGCTAATTGTCTAGCCCACGGTCGCGCTGTGGCCGACCACGGGCACAAGTACTCGACAACACGGTCACGCCAGGTGCGGGGCACGACCGCGCTAAGGCAAAAACCAAAATGCACGACCGTGATCAACAGAGGCACGGCCGCGCTTGACCAAACCAAGCTCTCCTTGGATTCAAAAGCCGAGCACGACCGCGCCTGGTCATGAGAGCGACCGTGCTCAACCCATTTTAGGGTTTTCAGATTTCAAAATTCGACATTTAAACACGTCTTATGAAGGGGCTTTCTTGGCCTAGTATCCCAGGGAACACGTATGACCTAAACTAACTACATACAATAAATAAACGGAAAAAGATTAACAAAACCTAAAACTAGCTAAAACGTAGATTTCTAGAGTAAAATCCTAGGGCTAAACACGAATGAAAAAGAAAAGGGGGTCGGAAACGTACCTTAGATCGTGGAGAAGGAAGCAACGCGGCGGAAGTTAGGGAGAATCGCAAGTAGGGGGTTCAATGGGGTGGAAAATGAAGAGTCTGTGTTTGAAACCAATTTGAACCACCTCACACACTTAGGCACGACCGCGTCTCGTGCTTAGGCACGACCGCGCCTAGGGTTAGAGGCACGACCGCGCCTATAGTGAGGCACGACCATGTCTCTTGCCCAGCAGATAGAAAACCTAAGTTTTATGCAGCTTGTACCCAACCCGACTGCGATTCTTCCAAACTAAAATTTCTAAAAATGCAGAAAACATACCAGAGACATCCCAATCACTAACCAAGGTCCGCTTGATCCAAAACACGTTTCGCTCACCTAAACTCAAAAATAAATGGTAAAATCCTAAAAAAATAAAAATAAGAAAATAAACATAGAAATAAAATCTAAGAATTGTTACCAAAGATGATACCGAAACAGGCTAAGTTTATTAATGAGTTGTTAGCTAGACTCAAGTCCCCGAATTCATTTGTCTTTGGGGTGGAGGTCAACCACCTCCAATGTCGGGTCAACCGGTCCGTCAATGTATGGCTTAAGACGATGACCGTTGACCTTGAAGATCCTCACATATTCGTCCTCAATCTCGACGGTCCCATAAGGAAATACCTCCATAACCGTGTAGGGACCCATCCATCGGGACTTCAACTTCCCGGGAAACAATCGCAACCTAGAGTTATAAAGCAACACACGACCGCCAACTCGGAATTCCTTCTTGTCCTTCAAGCGTCGGTCATGTAAATTCTTAGTGCGCTCTATGTAGATCGTGGAGTTTGCATAGCTTGATTCCTCAACTCATCAAGCTCATGAATCTGAGTGAACCGGTTCTCACCCGCACTCACCAAGTCAAGATTCACCGCCTTCAACGCCCAATAAGCCTTATGCTCCAACTCCACCGGAAGATGGCACGCCTTTCCATAGATCAACATAAATGGTGTGGTACCAATAGGCATCTAATATGCAGTCCGGAAGGCCCAAAGTGCATCATCTAACCTATCCGACCAATCCTTTCGGTTCTGACCAAACGTCTTCTCAAGAATCCGCCTTATGCCTCGGTTTGTGACCTCTACCTGTCCACTGGTCTGTGGATGGTAGGCTGTGGAGAATCTATGGTTCACACCATATCGTGATAGAGCCTTCTCCAACTAGGAATTGCAGAAGTGGGTCTCACGGTCACTAATAAGAGCTTTGGGGGCACCAAAGCGAGAGAACAGCTTCTTCAGAAATTAAACAACCACCCTAGCATCATTAGTAGGCAAGGCTTGAGCCTAGGCCCACATAGAAATTTAGTCAACAGCGACTAGGATATACCAGTTGCACGAGAAGCTGGGAAAGGTCCCATAAAGTAAATACCCCAGACATAAAAAATCTCACAAATCTGGATGTTGTTCTGGGGCATCTCATTCCCAGACGAAATGTTGCTTGGCAAGCGTCACAAGCTCGGATCATCTCATGAGTATCATGGAAGATGGTAGGCCAGAAGAAACCAGAGTCAAAGACCTTCTTCTCGGTCAAGGTAGCTCCATGATGCCCACCTGTCGGGCCCTCATGGCAGTGTCTATGCACCTGACGTGCTTCATCTCCAAACACACACCTGCGCAAGATCTGATCAGCCCCAACTCAAAACAAATAGGGATCCTCCCACAAATAGTGCTTCACATCAGCAAAGAACTTTCTATTCTGCTGATGTGTTAAACCCTTAATCACGATCCCACTAGCAAGAAAATTTGCAAAATCAGCAAACCATGGACACTCCCCATCCTGTGTCTGTATGTGCATGAGAAACTCGAAATTGTCATTTATGGATGACCCCACAAGTTCAGTTGAAGCTGAGCACTCAAGACGGGACAAGTGGTCCGCTGCGACATTCTCCACGCCCTTCTTATCGCGGATCTCAATGTCAAACTCCTGAAGCAGCAAAACCCACCGGATTAGCCGAGGTTTGGCATCCTGTTTGCTGAATAGGTGTCGAAGAGCTGCATGGTCGGTGAATACAACGGTCTTTGATAGGACGAGATAAGACCGGAATTTATCGAAAGCGAAGACAACGGCTAGGAGCTCTTTCTCCGTTGTGGTGTAGTGCTCCTGTGCGTCATTGAGCATCTTGCTCGCATAATAAATCGGGTGAAACTGCTTATCTCTCCTCTGTCCTAAGACCGCCCCAACAGCGAAGTCACTGGCATCACACATGATCTCAAATGGCAACTTCCAATCAGGAGCCACCATGATAGGGGCACTCACCAACTTCTCCTTCAACAAATTGAATGCATTAAGGCACTTGTCGGAGAACACGAACTGGGCTTCCTTCTCAAGAAGCTGGGTCATTGGTCGGGCAATCTTAGAAAAATCTTTAATAAAGTGTCTATAAAAGCCCGCGTGACCAAGGAAGCTCCGAATAGATTTCACAGAAGTCGGCGCGGGCAGCTTAGATATGGTATCAATCTTAGCTCTATCAACCTCAATCCCCACACGTGAAACCTTGTGCCCAAGCATAATGCCCTCCTTCACCAAGAAGTGGCATTTCTCCCAGTTCAACACTAGATTGGCCTCCTCGCACCTGGGCAACATCCTCTCAAGATTCCTGAGGCAATGATCAAAGGAACTCTCAAACACAGAAAAGTCATCCATGAAAACCTCCATGGAGTCCTCAATCATATCATGGAAAATGGCTACCATGCAACGCTGGAAAGTGGCCGTGGCATTACACAATCCATAGGGCATCCGTCGATAAGCAAATATGCCATAGGGACAAGTGAATGTCTTCTTCTCCTGGTCCTCAGTAGCAATCGGGATCTGGAAGTAGCCAGAGAATCCATCCAGGAAATAATAGAACATCTTCCCCGCTAATCTCTCCAACATCTGATCAATGAACGAGAGGGGAAAATGGTCTTTCCGAGTAGCATCATTGAGTTTGCGGTAATCGATGCGAACTCTCCAACCTGTGACTGTAGGAGTAGGAATCAGCTCATTCCTCTCGTTGGTGATAACAGTCATGCCTCCCTTCTTAGGGACAACCAGAACCGGGCTAACCCAAGGTGAATCGGAGATGGGATAAATCAAACCAGCATCAAGTAACTTAATCACCTCCTTCTTCACTACCTCCTGCATGTTCGGGTTCAACCTCCTCTGGTGCTGCACAGCAGGCTTGTAGTCATCCTCCATAAGGATCTTATGGGTACAGAAAGAGGGATTAATTCCCTTAATGTCCATAATCCTCCATGCAATAGCCTGCTTGTGCTGCTTCAGCACATCAAGTAGCCTCTCCTTCTCATCACTCGTCAAATCAGAGGCGATAATGGCAGGTAATTGAGACTCGCCATCTAAAAAGGCATACTCCAAATGGCTCGGGAGCTCCTTAAGCTCAACAGGTGGTGGGTCCTTAATAGAAGGCCGCTCGATCGGTTCAGACTCTCTATTAACCATCACAAAAATCGCTGAACACTGGGGAAACTCATAGCTCTCCTGGCTATGCAACTGCTTGTAACATTTCTGATTTTTAGTATCCGTATTTCAAATTCAATGTAATGCATTTCAAACCAAATTCTAGTGCACTGTTTTGTTCAATTTGTACCATCAATTAAATACTATATTTCCATGTTAACCCGCAAATTTTACACGGTTATAACCTACCAAAACACTACATAAGTACCTATTTATACAAATATGTCAAATACCAAAGTTACAAGGTCTGATGTTGAAAATTCACAAGAAACCCTAATAGGAACGGTCACGCCTCGTTCTGGCACGGTCGCGCCGAGTGCTTTGGCACGGTCGCGCGACTTGCTTTGGAACGATCGCGCCTGGTGCCTTAGCACGGTCGCGCCTCGTATGGGCACGGTCGCGCCGAGTATCAGTTGAAACGTAAAATCAGTTTTAAACGCGAGAATCGTTGAGTTTCGTAACCGATATACGTTTCACTTTCGTTATCAAAGACAATAACATTATCAAACGTAACAATTGACAACAGAAATCGATTCATCTCAAAGAAAACTAAAATCCTTCACTTGAACCAAAATCACCCTATTCTAAAGTGCAATTCCGTCGATCAATCGCTCCATAGAATCTCTCTGAAACCCCTGAACACACTGGTTTAGCCGGAAGTGTAGTGGAAGACGCTGGAGACCGAACTCGCCGACGCCGGAACTCCTTCCTACCGTCATCTATCAATTCGTCGTCCTTCCGGGTAATTGAAACTCTTCCCTCAGTCTATTTAGTCCATAGATCAAAAGCCCCATATCAATTTGGGCTTTCAATATAGAATTCGTCCGAAACCCGAAGCTATTTTTCGTTCAAAAATGATCTAATCGAATCCGACTCTATACACGTTTTAAATCCAATTAATCTATGAAAAAAGACTCAAAATAATCTAATGGGTGAAAGCCCTATGATTTCCAACCCTGTTATTATAAGAATTAGTCAATTCGTTCCTGTTTTGGAACAGACGCGGTCGCGCTAATCATCTAGCGCGGTCGTGCCTCATGAGACGCGGTCGTGTCGACTATCAGCGCGGTCGTGTCCTCCAGTCCAGACCCAATCATGCCCTTTGGCTAATCTCAGTCGTGTCTTAAAATCATAGACAGGATCGTGCCTGGCCAAGGCACGGTCGTGCCTAACGATTTAATCAGTTTAAGCCTCTGTTTGATCAACACGGTCGCGCCCTGATTAGCATGGTCGCGCCCGTGGTTCGAGCACGATCGTGCCCTTCCTAGGCACGGTCGTGTGTGAGTTAAAATCTTGGCAGAATCAATAATTTTATGTATTTTTCAAACCACAAATATTCTGATTGAATTACAAAATAAAAATAGTTGAATTTTATAAAAGTTGCAT
Organism: Smallanthus sonchifolius; assembly: GCA_023525975.1. NCBI lineage: Eukaryota > Viridiplantae > Streptophyta > Magnoliopsida > Asterales > Asteraceae > Smallanthus > Smallanthus sonchifolius. Next base: position 72,644,580 of record CM042025.1, read on the forward strand.
TTAATCTTATTTAGAAAGAACAAATATTTAATAAATGGAAAAATTAATTATTTAAAGTTTATAAAATTTAATTTACAATTATTGTTAAACCTTTTATTTAAAAAGTATTTAAATTGTTAAGTTACATTTTATAAATAAATAAATAAAATAATGATTATTTATTTACCTTATATTTAAACAAAGACATTTATTTATTTACACTTAATTTCATTTAACACTTATAATATTTTCATAAACAATAATTATTTACATTACTTATTAAATTATTTAAACTTAAACCTTAATCAAAGTGTTATAAAAATAATTCTTTCAAAATTTATATATTTTATTCAATACCTCCGATTACAAATCAATGACTTTTTACACAAGTCCAAATGCAACTTTAGGATTAAACTCTTGTGCACACTATTAATACCATATACATTACACTTTAGGTTAACTTGTGCATTTCAAGGATCTTTATTCTATCTAGTACCTTGGTTAGCAAAGCCTTCAAACCAAGTGAGTATTTCATAGCCCCTTTTACTCTTTTACACTTTTGGGGTGAAACATGAACATTATTCAAATTACATGTTTACATTTACACAAACAACACAAGTACAAATCCTATTTACATTCATGTGTGCAATTTGAGCTTTATGCCCGAGTGCTAGGTGTGCTAACCTTTGTATGCGATTATGTGCAATCATTAACTATTCAAGCCGACGGTTTTCAATGATAGATCTATTGAGTCTGACAAACCCACCCAGATTGGGGTGATTGATACCGACAACACAATTTTGCATGCTAGTTACAAAGGTTTGATTGTGCATGGTTACACAATAGCTGCTCCCCATAAATGCCTTATTTATCATGACATGTATGAATTTGTTTTACAAATTATATGCTATCTATATAAACCTGTGTTATACTCACCAACTTTTTAGTTGACTTTATTTTATTCATGTTTCAGGTTCTAATGTGTGAGATTGATCAAGATGTGCTACACATAGGCTTGGACTTAGTTAAATTAAATAAAAGAATTCTATGTATTTCACTTTTGGTTTCTATCTTGGATTTGGTTGTGTTTGGATTACTTGTAATGAAATTTGACGTTTAATATATTCAATCTAGTCAACCTTGTGCTTATGAACAGTCTACATGTCCCTCCCCGATGATTCCGCCATCGGTCGGGGTGTGACAGATTGGTATCAGAGCCTTGGTTATATGGAATTAGGTTATTAGACACCTTGACCTAGACTATAACTTTAGGACACCTACTTATGTTATGCTTCATGATTTCATGTTATATGCTACATACTATATGTTATATATTATGTGTTACATGCTATGTGCTACATGCTTACTATAATTAGTTATTATTTTATGTGATGACTTAATTGTTAAATACCCATGACTTATTAGTATGTACTTAAATAACAAATTAAATAAATAATATCTTTCCTATATCCTAAAACCCCATAATATTCTTATCTTCTTCTCTATCTTTATCTTTCTTAGCATGTGGAAACTTCATGAAGCTAAATTCATAAAAAAAAAATTCTTTATTTCCTCGTTAAGGTTTTTAAACTTTGTTAATTATTTGAGGACACGTGCAATCTGGAAGGGTGACACCTGTATTCTGGGTTTTCTGTCTAGGAAAGCATTTCGCATAAATCCCAATCAACCGAGGGACCCGTATGCTTTCCTGGGAATTCCCGGGATGAATGTTTACTTATAGGCTAAAGCATGTCTCCTTGAAAATTATATAAGTTTAATTAACCTTAATGTGTCATAGTATTCGAGTGATTATATCACTATTTGAGTACAATCCAAACTATGATTATCTATTTATTTTGTTATCATATTCTATTAAATCCATCACCAATACGGACATTGCTGCTATTCTTACACAACTCGTGACACAACTCACTCAAGCTAATAGTGCCACCAATGGCAACAATGGTGGAAATGGTAGTAATAGTGGTAATGCTGGTAATGGTGGAAATGGTGGTAATAACCCACCTCAATGCACCTTCAAGCACTTCAACTCGTGCAATCCCCTCAAGTTCTATGGTACCGAAGGAGCTACTGGACTCCTTCAATGGTTTGAAAGCATTGAGAATACCTTTCTCAATAGTGACTGCCCCGACAACCTTCGTGTTCGTCATGCCACAAGTGTCCTACAAAAACGGGCACTCACGTGGTGGAATGGGGAGAAAAGAAATCGAGGAGTGGAGGTGGCAATGGCCTTACCTTGGGATGAGGTTAAAAGGCTAATGACCGAGGAATTCTGTCCTCGAAATGAAGTAAAGAAACTTGAAGCCGAATTTTGGGATCTTGCCCAAGATAGTGGTGAAAGCTTGGCATATACAACTCGGTTCCATGAGTTGAGTCTACTTGTGCCCCATATGGTCACTCCTTTTTCCCGCTGCATCAAAAAGTATATTGGGGGACTACCTAGGCAAATTCAAGATACTGTCCTAGGAAGAAATCCCGCAGCACTTGAAGATGCCATCCGTTTGTCCGCTACCTTAACCGATAATCACGTGAAGGCGGGGACTCTTACTAAAAAGGGCACCAAGAAAGTTTCTGACACTATAACCCCTCCTACTCACAACAAAGAAACCACAACTGAACCATCCCGCAATAATAGGAAAAGGAAGACTAGAAACTATGCTGTGGTCACTCCTGCTATTCCTATTAACCAAGCTGCACCTATGGTTCAAGCACCGGCCAAAAAGCCATATGTGGGAATCTACCCACTTTGTGCCACCTGCAACTACCATCATCCCCAAAGCATCCCATGTAGCCTTTGTACTTATTGTGGGAGATATTGCCATACAGTTAATGTTTGTAGGACCAAAGCTCTTGCGGGCCAAGTCAACCCACCAAACCAAACCAACACCCAAGTGGCTAATCAAGGGGTACCTGCTAATGCAAATGGGCGGGCATGTTATGAGTGTGGCAACCTGAACCATTTCCGTGATCAATGCCCAAAGTTAGTCAATGCTAGACAAGGTGGAGCTCGTGGGCGTGCTTTCAACATAAACGCCAATGAAGCTCAAGCCAACAATGACGTGGTCAACGGTACGTTTCTTGTTAATAGTCAATATGCCTCCATTTTATTCGATACCGGTGCCGATAAAAGTTTTGTGTCACTTAACTTTGAACCTTTACTTGCAAAGACACGATCCCAATTAGAGAAAACCTTCACCGTTGAAGTAGCAAATGGTGACTCCCTTACAATTGAATCCATTATCTATGATTGCTCTTTAGAACTTAATGATCATACATTCCCAATCAACCTTGTTCCAATGCCACTAGGAAGCTTTGATATCATCATAGGCATGGATCGGCTGTCGAATCATCATGCCGAAGTCATTTGCTTTGAGAAGTGTATTCGAATACCTCTACCATCGGGAGAAACACTAAGAGTCTTTGGTGAAAAGCCTTGTAAAGGGCTTAAATTAATGTCATGCACTACTGCTCAAAAGTACTTACGAAAGAAGTACGTGGCCTTTTTGGCCCATATCGTTCAAAAGGATGTCAAAAAAAAGAGTATTCAAGATATCCACATTATCCGAGATTTTCCTGAAGTATTCCCCGAAGACTTATCTGGTCTTCCACCCGTTCGTCAAGTGGAGTTTCGCATCGATCTTGTGCCTGGAGCTAACCCCATGGCTAGAGCTCCATACCGTCTTGCACCTTATGAAATGCAAGAACTTGCAAGTCAACTTCAAGAGCTCTCCGACAAGGGATTCATTCGTCCAAGTCATTCACCATGGGGTGCACCCGTCCTATTCGTCAAAAAGAAGGATGGATCATTTCACATGTGTATTGACTACCGCGAACTCAACAAGCTTACTATCAAAAACCGTTATCCTTTGCCTAGAATTGATGATCTCTTTGATCAACTTCAAGGTTCTACTTACTTCTCAAAGATTGATCTTCGATCTGGTTATCACCAACTCCGTGTGCAAGAAGACGATATTCCAAAGACTGCCTTCCGAACCAGGTATGGTCATTACGAGTTCATGGTTATGCCTTTTGGACTAACCAATGCACCCGCAGTTTTCATGGACCTCATGAATCGTGTGTGCAAACCGTACCTCGATAAGTTCGTGATAGTTTTCATCGATGACATCTTAATCTATTCCAAGACTAAAGCCGGCCATGAGCAACATCTTAGATTGGTTTTGGATCTCTTGAAGAAGGAACAACTATATGCCAAATTCTCCAAATGTGAATTTTGGTTAAAAGAAGTTCAATTTCTTGGTCATATTGTCAACGACAAGGGTATTCATGTTGACCCTGCTAAAATCGAAACGGTTAAGAATTGGAATGCCCCGAAGACCCCCACTAAAGTTCGTTCATTTCTTGGTCTTGCGGGATACTACCGTCGTTTCATCTCGAACTTCTCAAAAATTGTTGTTCCCCTTACCGCTTTGACCCACAAGGGTAAGACTTATGAATGGGGACCAAAGCAAGAAGAAGCTTTCCAAACCCTCAAACAAAAATTGTGCAATGCTCCCATTTTGACTCTCCCTGATGGAAGTGATGATCTAGTTGTCTATTGTGATGCTTCTAACCAAGGTCTTGGTTGTGTCCTCATGCAACGAGGCAAAGTAATCGCTTATGCATCAAGACAACTTAAGATTCATGAGAAGAATTATACGACGCACGATCTCGAGTTGGGTGCGGTCGTATTTGCATTAAAGATTTGGAGACATTATCTCTATGGCTCGAAATGCGTGGTGTTCACTGACCACAAAAGTCTCCAACACATCTTCAACCAAAAGGAACTCAATATGAGGCAACGGCGTTAGTTTGAACTCCTTAACGACTATGACTGCGAGATTCGTTACCATCCCGGCAAAGCGAATGTTGTAGCCGACGCTTTGAGTCGAAAGAACCATGTCATGCTCCAATGTGTTCGAATTCAAACCGACATCAAAAACCGTATCTTAGAAGCTCAACACGTCTCAGTCACCGAGGGTAACATATACGAGGAAATGTCGTGTGGTGTTGAACTTCTGCTTGAATCTAAACCAAATGGCTTACTTTATTACTTGAACCGTATTTGGGTTCCCGATCGCGATGATCTCCGTACATTTCTCATGAACGAGGCTCACAAGACTCGTTATTCTATTCATCCTGGTGCGGATAAAATGTACCTAGATCTTCGCCAGCAATATTGGTGGCCTGGTATGAAAAAGGACATTGCTCTTTATGTTGCCAAATGTTTAACCTGCTCCAAAGTCAAAGCCGAACATCAACGTCCTTCTGGTTTACTTGAACAACCATAAATCCCCGTGTGGAAATGGGAGAACTTAGCCATGGATTTCATTACCAAACTCCCTCGCACCTCGAGTGGTTATGATAGCATTTGGGTGATTATTGATCGTCTCACCAAATCTGCTCATTTCTTGCCTATCCGTGAAGACTATCGGGTTGAGAAACTAGCCCGAATTTACATTGATGAAATCGTGAGCCGTCATGGTGTTCCCTTGAATATAATATCTGATCGAGATGCCCGGTTCACTTCTCGATTTTGGCAATCTCTCCAAACCGCTCTTGGCACACGATTGGATTTGAGCACGGCTTACCATCCTCAAACTGATGGTCAGACCGAGCGAACAATCCAAACTCTTGAAGACATGCTTAGAGCTTTTGTAATCGATTTCGGTGGCAATTGGGATTCACATTATCCCTTATTGAGTTCTCTTACAATAATAGCTACCACACAAGTGTAACATCCAAGATTTTTCTAATACTACATTATTTTACTTTATACAGTAACGACACTCCTAATGAACCCCATACTTGTTCAAAACAATATGTCACTTTAATTGTTATTTTAACATCAATCAATTTAGATTTTTGATCTTACATTTAAATATTACCCTCCTATTATATATATAACATATGTATGTACATTCACATATATATATATATATATATATATATATATATATATATATATATTTATATATGATTATATCAAATAAATCAATTATACAACTTTTGATATAGGACTTATACATCTTTAATCACGTTTTTACATATTGTTCTATATAGATATAGGAATCTAATTATAAATATGTATATATGATATATGTATTTGATGTTATTAAATTAATCATCTATACAAATTGTAAGTTTTATAATTTATGAGCATTAATCAAGAGTTTACATTTTCTAAATGTATGTATTTAATTTTAAATAAATATGTAAACATATATCTATTTTAGTAAACCATTTACACAAATTGTAGTCTTTATAAAAATGAAAGACATTTTTTTTATAAACATTTGTAATTAAACAAGTAGCATATTTAAGATTTTATAAACTTTATAAAAACAGTTTTAAATATGAATTATGGAGTCAAACATAACATTAATGTGCATTAAATACTATTCTTCACCTTTTGCAATCCTAGTCCTTATCAACAAATTGATTTTTGCAAATAAGTCCCTTAGTCTCACCTATAAATAGAGCCTTAAACCTCATGCATTTTCACACCTCAACAATCCTCTAAGGCTCTCTAGCAACTAAAGGTTGTTCTTCTCATCTTTTGGAAGATTCTAGTTTAAATCCTTCCATTCTAAGTAAGTTCTTCTTATGTTCTTACTTGTTCATACTTTTCTTTTTAAAATTTCATCATAACTAGCTAGATCTATGATCCCTAACATGTTTATGTTATAATCATAGATCTATCCTAGATCAAAAGCTTTATTTTAATTAAACTTGTTCAAACTTTATTTAAAAACTTGGTTTTGATCTTTATATTCCTTTCAATTTCAAAAAAATCATGTTTTTACCAAAACCCCTTATTTTTAAAACCCTTTAATATTCAATTAATATTCAATTCTATCTTTACTAAACTCATATTTTCACTTTAGCCTTATACTTTCCAAGCTAACCAAACTCACCCTAAACTTGGTTAAGTATGCAAATAGAGTAACTTTCAAACCAGTATGTAGTTATCTGACAAACATTAAAGTTCTGGCTAGGAAAAGACGGGGTTCTGATCCGGCCAACTCTTTCCTGGGAACTTTTCTGTTGGAGGTACTACTCTGGAATGATAACCACTCTAGTGTACAACAACCACTTTTAACTAATTACAATGTCAACCCCTTGACTATCCATAACGTGTTTCTAACGTAACAAACTTAACTTAGGCAATCCTTAAGGCATTGAATCCAAGTTACTACAAGTTCAAGTTCAACCCTCTAAACTTGCAAGGTGAGTTTACATAGCCCCTTTTTCGTATTTACATGTTTGGGGTGAAACATGATTACATTCAAATACTATTTGCAATTACACACGTACAATTCTACAATATGATCATATGTGTTTATTTGTGCTTTATGCTTGAATGCTAATTGTTAAGGCTACATATACATGATATACACGTGCAAACACAAATACATTACTTTAGGCTAACATGTGTTGTTAGGCCCTACATTAGGATAACATGTGTTGTTAGGCCCTACATTAGGATAACATGTGTTGTTATGCCCTACATTTACATCAGGATAACATGTGTTGTTATGCCCTACATTAGGATAACATGTGTTGTTATGCCCTTCAATTACAAAGTTTCATTTGTGCATCTAGCTTAACTTAGATTCTCCATAAATGCTTTATAAACCATGCATCATATGAATTGTACACAAATCATTTGAACTTTACTTGTGGTGTCAAAACCTATGTATGCTCACCAACTATTTATAGTTGACCCTCTCAATTTATCATATTTCAGGTACAGTGTTTGAGTTAATGATTCAAGCTACTTCACTTAGGGTTGAGGACCTAGTCTTAAATTTTAATATGGAGATTCATGTATTCTTAAATTCTTGTAAATGATTACTTGAGTTATGAAATGAAATTTACTGTCTAATTATTACAACTTTAGCAAACCAAGAGCTTATGAACAGTCTACATGTCCCGCCCCGACGTTTTCGCCGTTGGTTGGGGTGTGACAGATTGGTATCAGAGACTTGGTTATAAGGAATTAGGTTATTAGACACTTTGACCTAGACTATAACCTTAGGACATCCATCAAATGCCATGCTCTATGTTATATGATTTTTGCCACATTGCTACGTGTTACATGTTCACTACTATGTGTAATCTTCTTACATGTTATTCTAAGTGTTACTTCACATGATACAATACATGATAGTTTATATGCTACACTACTTGATAACTCGTATTCTTAAAAACATTGCTACCTATATAATACTTTCTTTACCACTTCTTGATTACATGTTGCTTATTTGAGGCCCTTAAATGCTATCCTTAGTCTTATCACACACCTATTCACATCTAACCCTTTATGCACCCTCATTCTTGCACTCATGTCATCATCATCATTTGTGAACAAAGTTTTAAACTCTTAGGCCTAAAGCCTATTAAGATTTTAAAATCCCGTCAAAGTTTTGAATTCTGAAAATTTGTAAAGAACATGTGCAATCCGGAAGGGTGAATGCCTGTACTTTGGGTCTTCTGTCTAGGAAAGCATTTCATATAAATCCAAATCAACCGAAGGATCCGTATGCTTTCCTGGAAATTCCCGAAGTGAGTGTTCACCTATAGGCTAAAGCATGTCTTCTTGAAAATATAAGAATTTGAATCACTTTGATTTGTCAAAATATCCATTTGATAATATTATCAAATGCGTACAATCTAAACACCATCGTTTCGTTTATTACAATTTACTACACGTATCTAAGCTTTCTTTGTAACTAATCATTTTATTATCTGAATTAAACAACATCGTTATTTTGTTCAAATAAAACGTTTATCAAACCTTTAGATAGTATCAGAAATAGACATTTTCTATTAACATTTTCACCTGGTAATGAAACTTAATACAACTTGTTTCATAAAAGCATTATCTTAATTAATAATTATTTATGACTTTTATGTCGTTAAATTAACTTTTATTAAACTGTTGCTTAATTATTAGATAACTTAGCCATTATTTTCCCTTGAAACATTCTCTTTACAATGATTAAAAATTTAATAAAAAGTTTTTATTTATTTATCCATATATCTAGTTATTGAACTTATTATTTTCACTATTTTATTAATTTACAAACAAGAACAAATTGCAATTACTTGTTTATTTACAAACAAAGAGCACAAATTAGTTATTCATTAGCACACTACTCTGAATATCTACACAACCTTCTCGTTATCTTACACATTCGAAAATGTATACTAGGCACTACAAGGAGATGAATCATTTCGCGTAGGCGTTAACCAACCATATAAACCTCAACAAGATTGAAAAAAAAAATTATAACCCAACTACCCGCATTATACATAAACGTCAAGCAACACGCTTGTCCGCAACACTCGAACACCTACAAAATTTGATAGTTTACGTTACACAAGAGATTCAATAACTTGCATATGAACATTCACAATATGCATAATACTTGATTGATCACATGATACATGAAACTTGTTTGTTTACAATATACATAATACTAGATTAATCACATGAAACTTATTTACAAAATACATTGTACTAAATTGTTTACATTATACATGAAAACTTATTAATTTACAAAATACATTATACTAAATTATTTACATTATATATGTTTATTTACAAAATATATAATATTAAATTGTTTGCATCATACCTGAAAACTTATTTGTTTACAAAATACATTATACTAAATTGTTTACATTATACATGAAAACTTATTGATACTAAATTGTTTACATTATACATGAAAACTTATTTATTTACAAAATACATTATACATGAAAACTTATTGATACTAAATTGTTTACATTATACATGAAAACTTATTTATTTACAAAATACGTTATACTAAATTTTTTACATTATACATATTTATTTACAAAATACATAATACTAAAATTGTTCGCATTATATATGAAACTTATTTATTTACGATATATATGATACTACATTTATACATGATACTAAACACATAATACTAAAATTGTTCGCATTATACATGAAACTTATTTATTTATGAAATATATGATACTACATTTATACATGATACTAAACACATAATAGTAAAATTGTTCGCGTTATACATGAAACTTATTTATTTACGATATATATGATACTACATTTATACATGATGCTAAACACATGATACTACATTGCTCACATTATACATGAAACTTATTTGGTTACAATATACTTGATACTAAATTGCTTACAGTATACATAAAGCTCATTTGTTTACAATGTACATGACAGTAGAACATACATGAACTTGAGTGCTTACATTATACACAGAACTAGATTGTTTACATTGTGACAATTGATTAAGTCCATCATACACAAGGCATGATTATTCACCTTATCCATGAAAGCTACTCGGTGTTTGACGTATTCTTGTTCAAACACGAGGAATGCTATGGGATCCTAAATTATTGTAAGGCCCCTTTCCCGGGTGACCTCACTTGTTGGATTTACTCATAAACATAGCCATAAATACTGAACTTAAATTTAAAACATTCATCATTCAATTACATTACATAACAGCGGAAGTCTTAACAATTAAAAACACAACATTGTCTTAACAAACAAAAGTGGGATGTCAGTCTTGTGCCGGGTAACCTTCACGCCATCGCACGACCTTTTCTTCCTTTACCTGAAATGTATACTAAAAGTCAGCTAACGCTGGTGAGTTCTAGTTTAATGCAATTTGATATAAACATTCTATTCTTTACTTTATAAGTATGCATTACTGTATAGTCATTCATATAAATACGTATTCATAACTTTTGTCTTTCTTTTCATCTCTCTTTTCTGTATTTTTGTGATTTCATATATATATATATGCATTCACCCTTTTCTTTTCTTTTCTTTCTTTCTTTAATTTCATGGGTCATACTATATAAGGGTGATCAACCCGTCATTTGCTTACGAATGTCACAAAGACAATCGCCGTGGTCCATCGTCATGGCCCACCTATACTTACAACCGTCCGGCAACTAGTGCCGTCCGTCATTTTATTCTTACAACCGTCCGACAATCTTTGTCCGTCCGTCATGACTTACAACCGTCCTACCGTCGTAGGCCGTAATTCGCCCGTCTACCCGAAGGTATCCGTTTCCCATGCGACTATTATTTATACAACCGTTCTACTATAATATGCCAATTGCTTCGACCGTCCTTTAATGACATTCGTACGTCCTAGCTGATGAAGGAACGCACTTGTCCCGGTTGTAAAATAATCACATGGTCGTCCGTCTACCGAAGTAGCCGTTATCATCGAAGCGTCCATAACATTTTCTGTACTTGGCAAGCAATATATACATGGATATAAAGCAGGATTTCATTTTTCATATTGTGTTATACTTTCATTCATTCTTGATAATCATGCTTTTCATTCTTTATTCATAATTTCTCTTTCATGTATAGGTATATATATATATACTTGTATAACACATATGATCACATTGACATTCATAACATTTATTCACTTAGTGTATACATCTCAGCCCCAAAACATTTGAAAACATTTGCACATAACATAGAAGGGGCACATAGAACTCACCTGATGAGTAGTTTCTGTAATACACTAAGCTGGCTACTGGGCTTCACTAATGTCACTCACGATCTGTATAATAAAGTCATACACATAAGATGGTGCTCCTAGATGACACTAGACATTACTATGCTTGAACTCAGTAGTTTCGGGAGGTGGGTCGCATCAAAACTATGGTAGTTTCGAGCTATGGTCTTACACTCGAAACTAGGTAGTTTCGAGTCATAATCCTTCTATCGAAACTAGGTAGTTTCGAGTCATGAGATCCTATCGAAACTATGGTAGTTTCGAGTCATTAACTTATGAAAAATCTTAGTTTAGGTTCAAGGTGACACTCGAAACTAGGTAGTTTCGAGTCCTGAGTTCCTATCGAAACTATGGTAGTTTCGAGTCATTGGCTGCTATCGAAACTAGATAGTTTCGAGTCAAACATGACTATCGAAACTAGAGTAGTTTCGACGGGTCTGTATGTATCGAAACTATAGTTTCGAGTCATGGGTCTGCATCTTCCCTGACCAGAACCTTGCTCCAGCCAACTTATTTCCAATCGATTAAACCTTGAGCATTTTACGTTAAACACCTTCCTTTATCGTTCTTGAGTTCAAATACGTGATTTGTTTCAAGTTTCGTATGCAAAAATCGTATCTTTATTTGATTTAAACCCGAGACATGCAAAGACTCATAATCAGAGGCGATGCTTACCTCAACAGGCCCGATTTCTGTTGCTATGCGTTGAAATGGTGGAGTCGGATGATTCCCGAGCCCTTGAGTCTTCTCCTTGCGGTTTTCTTCACAAGCCGATCGCTCTCTCTCTCTCTCTCTAGTATTCTTGCGCAGGAAGATGAAATGAGAGGGGTTTGGGTTGAAGCTGCTGTTTTGTAATGGGGTTTCCCCCTTTTCTTTTCGGCCCATGGGCCGAAATTTTGGCCAAGCCCACTTTATTTCCCTTTTCTATTTGTCTTGTCATTATTTGGGATGTTACAAGTCTACCCTCCTTAATGAGGTTTCGTCCTCGAAACCTGTTACACGTTAAACAACTGGGGATACAGTTCCTTCATCTCGTCTTCTTTCTCCCAAGTAGCCTCGGACCCCTTTCTGTGTTTCCATTGTATTTTGACTAAAGGAATCGACTTATTGCGTAATCGTTTCTCAGCTCGGTCAAGAATGGCTATTGGTTCCTCTACATAATTTAGACTGTTATCCACTTCGATCTCGTCGTAAGGTATGTGAGCTGTGTAGTCAGCTAGGCACTTGCGTAAGTGCGACACGTGGAACGTAGGGTGTATTCCACTAAGCTCGACGGGTAGGTCGAGTCTGTAAGCAACTTGACCCACTCTTGCTACAATCTTGAAAGGTCCGACAAACCTTGGACTTAGTTTGCCACGCTTTCTGAACCGAATGATTCCTTTCCACGGTGATACTTTCAACAGTACCATGTCCCCTACTTGAAACTCTAAATCCCTCCTTCTCTTATCCGCGTATGATTTCTGTCTGTCTTTTGCGGCTTTCATACGAGCCTTGATTTGATCAAATTTCTCAGAAGTAGCTTTGACCACTTCGAGACTTGCAAAATCCTTCTGTCCAATTTCCCCCCAACAAACCGGGGTCTTACATTTCCTCCCATACAACATTTCAAATGGCGGCATGCCAATAGTCGAGTGATAGCTGTTGTTATATGAAAATTCTGCCAATGGTAGATGGCTGTCCCAACTCCCACCGAAGTCAATGATACAGGCCCGGAGCATGTCCTCCAAGGTCTGTATGGTCCTTTCCGATTGTCCATCGGTTTGGGGGTGGTAAGCGGTGCTGATGTTCAGTCTAGTGCCCATTGCTTCATTGAATTTCTTCCAAAACCTTGACGTGAATCTAGTATCCCTGTCAGACACAATCGACAGCGGCATACCATGTCTGCTCACAATTTCCTTGATAAATACTTCTGCTAGCTTTTCAGAAGAAGAAGTTTCTCGTATTGGCAAGAAGTGAGCACTCTTTGTCAAGCGGTCGACGATCACCCAAATGGTATCATTGCCTTTAGCTGTTCGCGGTAGCTTGGTAATGAAGTCCATTGTGATCTCTTCCCACTTCCATTCCGGTATTGGTAAAGGTTGCATTTTACCGCATGGTTTCTGGTGCTCGGCCTTAACTAGAGAACACGTTAGGCACTTGCTCACGTATTCTGTCACATCATTCTTCATGCCAGGCCACCAGTATTCTTTCTTCAAGTCTTGATACATTTTGTTTGTCCCGGGGTGGATAGAATAGCGAGACTTATGGGCCTCATCGAGTATTTTGGCTCTAAGCTCACCAATCTTAGGTATCCACATCCGGCCAAACCTAGTTCGTACTCCGTATGCATTCGCATCTAAGTTCCCTTGTTGTCCTACTATTCTTTCCCGTTTCACATTTCTTTCTAACAATGCTTCATCTTGTGCCTTTGATATTTCACCCATTAAGTCTGGCGTTATAATTAACTGACACGCTTTGATCCGGATAGGTGCCGATTCTTCCTTTCTACTTAAAGCGTCAGCCACTACGTTTGCCTTGCCTGGTACAATATCTCACAGTCATAGTCTTTCAGTAGCTCTAACCATCTTCTTTGCCTCATGTTTAGTTCCTTTTGTTCGAAAAAGTATTTCAAGCTTTTGTGATCGGAGTAGATGGTGCATTTAACTCCATACAAGTAGTGTCTCCATATTTTCAACGCGAAAACTACTGCTGCTAATTCTAGATCATGTGTTGGGTAGTTAACTTCATGAACCTTTAGTTGCCGCGATGCATAAGCAATTACCTTTTCTCGTTGCATGAGTACGCACCCTAAACCTTGCCCTGAAGCGTCAGAGTAGACTACTAAGTCTTCATTTCCCTCAGGTAGTGTTAATACTGGAGCTTGAGTTAATCGTGTCTTAAGTTCCTCAAACGCGTTGTTTTGGGTTGGACCCCATTCATACTTTACTTCCTTCCGTGTCAGTTTGGTTAGCGGCGAGGCAATTCTTGAGAAATCTTGGATGAACCTTCGATAGTAGCCTGCCAACCCTAGAAAGCTTCGTATCTCTGTTGGTGTCTTTGGGATGTTCCATTCCTTTACTGTCTCGATCTTTGCAGGATCCACCATGATGCCGTTTGGGTTTATTACATGACCTAGGAATTGGACTTCCCTAAGCCAGAACGCGCATTTGGAGAATTTTGCGTACAACTTTTCCTGCTTTAGCACCTCCAATACTTCTCTTAGGTGACAGTGGTGATCACCTTCATTCTTTGAATATACGAGGATGTCATCTATAAAAACTATTACTGATCGATCCAACATGGGTCGGCATACTCTGTTCATTAAATCCATAAATGCTGCTGGTGCGTTGGTTAGTCCGAAGGACATCACAAGAAATTCATAATGCCCGTAACGTGTACGAAACGCAGTTTTCGGTACATCCTTCTCTCTTACTTTCAATTGATGGTAACCCGACCTGAGATCAATCTTTGAGAACCAACTCGCGCCTTGCAGTTGATCAAAAAGGTCGTCTATTCTAGGCAGTGGGTATTTGTTCTTTACTGTTCTCTTGTTCAATTCGCGGTAGTCGATACACATGCGCATACTGCCGTCCTTCTTCTTTACAAATAGTACCGGAGCGCCCCATGGTGAGATGCTCGGCCTAATAAATCCTTTCTCGGTTAGTTCCTCTAGTTGGGACATCAATTCCTTCATTTCTGACGGAGCCAATCGGTAGGGGGCTTTGGCAACGGGCTCAGCTCCTGGCAGTAAATCAATCTGAAATTCTATTTCCCGATCGGGTGGCAACCCAGGTAGATCCTCAGGGAATACTTCCGGAAAATTGCACACCACGGGTACATTCTTGAGTTCTTTCGTTTTCATTCTATCATCTATAACATATGCCAGATAAGCTTCGCAGCCGCGCCTCATGTAACTTTCGGCCTTAATCATCGAGATGACGTTCGGCATTGTGCAATTCCAATCCCCATAAACCGTAATTGGACTGCCGCTAGGACCTTTGAGGTGTATCCTCTTACGTTTACATATGATTTGAGCTTCGTTGGCAGCTAGCCAATCCATACCCAATACTATATCGAATCCTCCTAAGGTGAGAAGGAATAATCTAGAAGGAAATTTATGACCCTCTATTTCTATTATGCAATCCTCTGTTACTTGGAATACTGCTGAATTTTTACCAACGGCAGTTTGTACACTAAAGGCCTTTACTACTGTGTTGATAGTGCAATTCAGTTTTCGACTAAAGGCATTTGATATAAAGCTTTTACTAGCACCCGAGTCAAATAATATAGCCGCTTGTTCATCATTAACTAGGAACGTACCTGACACAACATCAGGATTTCCCCTTGCTTCCTCCTCAGTCAGGGCGTAAGCTCGAGTCCTAGTCTTTGGTTGTTCCTGTTCCTTTTCTTTTCCCGAACCAGATTGTCTGGCTTTTCTGCAATCCTTAGCCAGGTGACCAAACAGTCCACATACTTGGCATTTAGTGTCTCTCAAGCAGTCACGAGAGTAGTGCCCCGCCTTCCCACACCTGTAACATGTGGTGGAGCCGACCCGGCACTCGCCAAAATGTTGCCTTCCGCATTTCTTGCAGGTTTCATATTTGTCCGACCTTGGTTTCTTATTTTCAGTTATTACGTTCCCTCTTCCGGTGCCTCTAGACGGGTTCTCCCACTTTCTCTTTTGGGTTTCTGTTGGTGGGTCCTCATTGGCATAATCGTCGTAGACGATTCCGCTCAGATTCACTACCGACTCGAAGGTCGAGGGTAGGTTGGCTTTCACGTGGACACGGACCCTTTGAGGTAGGCCCTTCACATAATACTTGATCATTCGCTCTTCTGTCTCCACCAGGTGGGGTACCAGCTGTGCCAACTCATTGAATCTAGAAGTATACTGGCGGTGTGTCTTGTTGCCAGCTTTAAGGTTTAGGAATTCATTTTCCACTCGATCAATTTCGTTCTGGGGACAGAACTTTTGAATTACCAGCTTTTTCAGTTCTTCCCATGTCATTCTTGCAAGAGCGTTTGGGGACTTTGTCCTCTGAATGTTCCTCCACCAACCTAAGGCTTCGTTGGTGAAAGAATGAGCAACATATTTAACAGCCTGGTCTGGTCGACACTCGCTGATGTTGATTACAGCACTCATCCTCTCAATCCATTCAAGCGTTGCCACTGAATCTTTGCTCCCATCGAACTTGGGTGGGTCTCCGTCCTTGAAACCTTTGTAAGTGCACCCACGATTGCTCGATCCAATATTTATTTCATCCCCATCACTGTCATATACTTTCTCTTCATTGTCTCCTTCATCCTCCTCCTTACTTTTCTTTATTGCCTCGGATAGTAGATCAGGCAATACCTTTTTCAAAGTGAGCACAACTTCACGGGCAATAGCATCCCTGACTTCAGGTTCCAACTGTATAGGCCCTGGACTGTCGTTCATAATTGGGGTCACTTCTGTTTCGTGCACACTTTCGGTGTGCTCTGCGTGCACACTCTCTTCTTCTTCAAATCTTGGGTTCAACGGAGGTCTACCTCGTCGGCCAGTGCGACCGCCTCGAGGTCCTGTTCTTCCTCCACCAGCCATAGTTCTTAATTTCCTGATAGTTAAAATGGGAATACATCAATGTCATTTCTTCAGATCATAGTTTGGAACAGTACGAGCAAGGTAAATTCTTAATTACAGTGACCGGTTTGTGATTACTAATTTACATTGCTTTTCGGGTTCGAAACTATTCAAATCAGTCGTGGCATTAACATCTATTTGTTCTAAGTTAAGGTATCTATTCCTATGCAAGAGTATTAACTTTATGACTTACTTACCGTGCTAGCGTTGGCGTTGGTTACCCATACTGACATCCGTGCGTTGGTCCCATAATCAGTTTGAGTCTAGACATTTAGGGATGTCTAAATCTCTCAAACTATTGCTCTGATACCAACTTGTAAGGCCCCTTTCCCGGGTGACCTCACTTGTTGGATTTACTCATAAACATAGCCATAAATACTGAACTTAAATTTAAAACATTCATCATTCAATTACATTACATAACAGCGGAAGTCTTAACAATTAAAAACACAACATTGTCTTAACAAACAAAAGTGGGATGTCAGTCTTGTGCCGGGTAACCTTCACGCCATCGCACGACCTTTTCTTCCTTTACCTGAAATGTATACTAAAAGTCAGCTAACGCTGGTGAGTTCTAGTTTAATGCAATTTGATATAAACATTCTATTCTTTACTTTATAAGTATGCATTACTGTATAGTCATTCATATAAATACGTATTCATAACTTTTGTCTTTCTTTTCATCTCTCTTTTCTGTATTTTTGTGATTTCATATATATATATATGCATTCACCCTTTTCTTTTCTTTTCTTTCTTTCTTTAATTTCATGGGTCATACTATATAAGGGTGATCAACCCGTCATTTGCTTACGAATGTCACAAAGACAATCGCCGTGGTCCATCGTCATGGCCCACCTATACTTACAACCGTCCGGCAACTAGTGCCGTCCGTCATTTTATTCTTACAACCGTCCGGCAATCTTTGTCCGTCCGTCATGACTTACAACCGTCCTACCGTCGTAGGCCGTAATTCGCCCGTCTACCCGAAGGTATCCGTTTCCCATGCGACTATTATTTATACAACCGTTCTACTATAATATGCCAATTGCTTCGACCGTCCTTTAATGACATTCGTACGTCCTAGCTGATGAAGGAACGCACTTGTCCCGGTTGTAAAATAATCACATGGTCGTCCGTCTACCGAAGTAGCCGTTATCATCGAAGCGTCCATAACATTTTCTGTACTTGGCAAGCAATATATACATGGATATAAAGCAGGATTTCATTCTTTCATATTGTGTTATACTTTCATTCATTCTTGATAATCATGCTTTTCATTCTTTATTCATAATTTCTCTTTCATGTATAGGTATATATATATATACTTGTATAACACATATGATCACATTGACATTCATAACATTTATTCACTTAGTGTATACATCTCAGCCCCAAAACATTTGAAAACATTTGCACATAACATAGAAGGGGCACATAGAACTCACCTGATGAGTAGTTTCTGTAATACACTAAGCTGGCTACTGGGCTTCACTAATGTCACTCACGATCTGTATAATAAAGTCATACACATAAGATGGTGCTCCTAGATGACACTAGACATTACTATGCTTGAACTCAGTAGTTTCGGGAGGTGGGTCGCATCAAAACTATGGTAGTTTCGAGCTATGGTCTTACACTCGAAACTAGGTAGTTTCGAGTCATAATCCTTCTATCGAAACTAGGTAGTTTCGAGTCATGAGATCTTATCGAAACTATGGTAGTTTCGAGTCATTAACTTATGAAAAATCTTAGTTTAGGTTCAAGGTGACACTCGAAACTAGGTAGTTTCGAGTGCTGAGTTCCTATCGAAACTATGGTAGTTTCGAGTCATTGGCTGCTATCGAAACTAGATAGTTTCGAGTCAAACATGACTATCGAAACTAGAGTAGTTTCGACGGGTCTGTATGTATCGAAACTATAGTTTCGAGTCATGGGTCTGCATCTTCCCTGACCAGAACCTTGCTCCAGCCAACTTATTTCCAATCGATTAAACCTTGAGCATTTTACGTTAAACACCTTCCTTTATCGTTCTTGAGTTCAAATACGTGATTTGTTTCAAGTTTCGTATGCAAAAATCGTATCTTTATTTGATTTAAACCCGAGACATGCAAAGACTCATAATCAGAGGCGATACTTACCTCAACAGGCCCGATTTCTGTTGCTATGCGTTGAAATGGTGGAGTCGGATGATTCCCGAGCCCTTGAGTCTTCTCCTTGCGGTTTTCTTCACAAGCCGATCGCTCTCTCTCTCTCTCTCTAGTATTCTTGCGCAGGAAGATGAAATGAGAGGGGTTTGGGTTGAAGCTGCGGTTTTGTAATGGGGTTTCCCCCTTTTCTTTTCGGCCCATGGGCCGAAATTTTGGCCAAGCCCACTTTATTTCCCTTTTCTATTTGTCTTGTCATTATTTAGGATGTTACAATTATGCCACGTTATTACTCTTTAGTATTTGATTGACTCAAGCATCTATGGACATAGTTATTCGTTAGCAACACATACGTGAAAGCAATAGTTACGGATTAAGTGTTTTTGTGTTACTCCCTGGACCCCACACACAATGGGATAAACTATGTGGACCATGCGACGATTTGGATAATTACGGGTGCACACGTAATTATAAAGATCAGCGCATGAAAGACATAGTGAAATCTGTCGTGTGTTATGACATGAAACCTATCGTGGTACATAGTAACAAAAACTAATGGGATATGATAAGGACATGGTGGATACGCCGCTGGTACATCCTATATATAAGTGTTCCTGTCATAAAATCAGAAGTAGCGTTATTCTTGCCACGTAAAGTTTTATGTTGTTTGACGGGGCCAATGTTTGTGAAATCCTTTATACACTAATAATCCTTGAACATATTCGATTACATCTCAACAAACCTTGATCATCTAGTTCCCATCAATTCCATTCTAAGTAATACATTCCATCTGTAGAATCCAAAATATTCTTCAACGGTTTTCCCCTAAATTTCATTCAAACTAAATCCACTACCACCATCTATGCCTGACACGATGACCAGAACTGAACCTTGACATCAGCTATACTCCTCAAACCGACAATCCAAGCATACCTCCTTCCTGATTCAGTAGTCTCCAAACAATTGAATTTCGGGACGAAATTCCATCAACTTGGGGATACTGTAACATCCAAGATTTTTCTAATACTACATTGTTTTACTTTATACAGTAACGACACTCCTAATGAACCCCATACTTGTTCAAAACAATATGTCACTTTAATTGTTATTTTAACATCAATCAATTTAGATTTTTGATCTTACATTTAAATATTACCCTCCTATTATATATATAACATATGTATATACATTCACATATATATATATATATATATTATATATGATTATATCAAATAAATCAATTATACAACTTTTGATATAGGACTTATACATCTTTAATCACGTTTTTACATATTGTTCTATATAGATATAGGAATCTAATTATAAATATGTATATATGATATATGTATTTGATGTTATTAAATTAATCATCTATACAAATTGTAAGTTTTATAATTTATGAGCATTAATCAAGAGTTTACATTTTCTAAATGTATGTATTTAATTTTAAATAAATATGTAAACATATATCTATTTTAGTAAACCATTTACACAAATTGTAGTCTTTATAAAAATGAAAGACATTTTTTTTATAAACATTTGTAATTAAACAAGTAGCATATTTAAGATTTTATAAACTTTATAAAAACAATTTTAAATATGAATTATGGAGTCAAACATAACATTAATGTGCATTAAATACTATTCTTCACCTTTTGCAATCCTAGTCCTTATCAACAAATTGATTTTTGCAAATAAGTCCCTTAGTCTCACCTATAAATAGAGCCTTAAACCTCATGCATTTTCACACCTCAACAATCCTCTAAGGCTCTCTAGCAACTAAAGGTTGTTCTTCTCATCTTTTGGAAGATTCTAGTTTAAATCCTTCCATTCTAAGTAAGTTCTTCTTATGTTCTTACTTGTTCATACTTTTCTTTTTAAAATTTCATCATAACTAGCTAGATCTATGATCCCTAACATGTTTATGTTATAATCATAGATCAATCCTAGATCAAAAGCTTTATTTTAATTAAACTTGTTCAAACTTTATTTAAAAACTTGGTTTTGATCTTTATATTCCTTTCAATTTCAAAAAAATCATGTTTTTACCAAAACCCCTTATTTTTAAAACCCTTTAATATTCAATTAATATTCAATTCTATCTTTACTAAACTCATATTTTCACTTTAGCCTTATACTTTCCAAGCTTACCAAACTCACCCTAAACTTGGTTAAGTATGCAAATAGAGTAACTTTCAAACCAGTATGTAGTTATCTGACAAACATTAAAGTTCTGGCTAGGAAAAGACGGGATTCTGATCCGGCCAACTCTTTCCTGGGAACTTTTCTGTTGGAGGTACTACTCTGGAATGATAACCACTCTAGTGTACAACAACCACTTTCAACTAATTACACTGTCAACCCCTTGACTATCCATAACGTGTTTCTAACGTAACAAACTTAACTTAGGCAATCCTTAAGGCATTGAATCCAAGTTACTACAAGTTCAAGTTCAACCCTCTAAACTTGCAAGGTGAGTTTACATAGCCCCTTTTTCGTATTTAGATGTTTGGGGTGAAACATGATTACATTCAAATACTATTTGCAATTACACACGTACAATTCTACAATATGATCATATGTGTTTATTTGTGCTTTATGTTTGAATGCTAATTGTTAAGGCTACATATACATGATATACACGTGCAAACACAAATACATTACTTCAGGCTAACATGTGTTGTTAGGCCCTACATTAGGATAACATGTGTTGTTATGCCCTACATTAGGATAACATGTGTTGTTATGCCCTACATTTACATCAGGATAACATGCGTTGTTATGCCCTACATTAGGATAACATGTGTTGTTATGCCCTTCAATTATAAAGTTTCATTTGTGCATCTAGCTTAACTTAGATTCTCCATAAATGATTTATAAACCATGCATCATATGAATTGTACACAAAACATTTGAACTTTACTTGTGGTGTCAAAACCTATGTATGCTCACCAACTATTTATAGTTGACCCTCTCATTTTATCATGTTTCAGGTACAGTGTTTGAGTTAATGATTCAAGCTACTTCACTTAGGGTTGAGGACCTAGTCTTAAATTTTAATACGGAGATTCATGTATTCTTAAATTCTTGTAAATGATAACTTGAGTTATGAAATGAAATTTACTGTCTAATTATTACAACTTTAGCAAACCATGAGCTTATGAACAGTCTACATGTCCCGCCCCGACGTTTCCGCCGTCGGTTGGGGTGTGACAACAAGTATCAACATGGCTCCATTCGAAGCTCTTTATGGTCGCAAGTGTCGTTCTCCCATCTGTTGGAACGAGATTGGTGAAGCACAAATCACCGGTCCCGAGCTAATTCAAGAAACATCCTACAAGATTATTCAAATTCGTGACAACATCCGAACATCGAGAAGTCGGCAAAAGAGTTATGCCGATAAACGACAAAAACCCTTGGAATTTCAAGTCGGTGACCTTGTTCTTCTTAAGGTATCCCCGTGGAAGGGTGTGATCCGTTTTGGAAAGAAAGGCAAGTTAGCCCCTCGCTATGTTGGTCCATTCAAAATCCTTGAAAGGATTGGGAAGGTGGCTTACAAACTCGAGTTACCTCCCTCTCTTGGCAATGTGCATCCTACATTTCATGTATCTAATCTGAAGAAATGTCTCGCCGATGAGAATCTCCATATACCGCTGGATGACGTGCACATTGATGAAACGATGCACTACGTTGAGAAACCGATGGAAATTATGGATCGTGAAATCAAGCAACTCAAGCGAATTCGTATTCCTATTGTTAATGTTCGTTGGGAGTCTAAGCGTGGTCCTGAATTCACTTGGGAATGAGAGGACCAAATGAAGCTCAAGTACCCCCACCTTTTTACTGATGCCGTAGCTTCCTCTAACTAAATTTTGGGACGAAATTCCCTCAACATGGGGAGACTGTAACATTTCTGATTTTTAGTATCCGTATTTCAAATTCAATGTAATGCATTTCAAACCAAATTCTAGTGCACTGTTTTGTTCAATTTGTACCATCAATTAAATATTATATTTCCATGTTAACCCGCAAATTTTACACGGTTATAACCTACTAAAACACTACATAAGTACCTATTTATACAAATATGTCAAAGACCAAAGTTACAAGGTCTGATGTTGAAAATTCACAAGAAACCCTAATAGGCACGGTCGCGCCTCGTTCTGGCACGGTCGCGCCGAGTGCTTTGGCACGGTCGCGCGACTTGCTTTGAAACGATCGCGCCTGGTGCCTTAGCACGGTCGCGCCTCGTATGGGCACGGTCGCGCCGAGTATCAGTTGAAACGTAAAATCAGTTTTAAACGCGAGAATCGTTGAGTTTCGTAACCGATATACGTTTCACTTTCGTTATCAAAGACAATAATATTATCAAACGTAACAATTGACAACAGAAATCGATTCATCTCAAAGAAAACTAAAATCCTTCACTTGAACCAAAATCCCCCTATTCTAAAGTGCAATTCCCTCGATCAATCGCTCCATAGAATCTCTCTGAAACCCCTGAACACACTGGTTTAGCCGGAAGTGCAGTGGAAGACGCCGGAGACCGAACTCGCCGACGCCGGAACTCCTTCCTACCGTCATCTATCAATTCGTCGTCCTTCCGGGTAATTGAAACTCTTCCCTCAGTCTATTTAGTCCATAGATCAAAAGCCCCATATCAATTTGGGCTTTCAATATAGAATTCGTCCGAAACCCGAAGCTAGTTTTCGTTCAAAAATGATCTAATCGAATCCGACTCTATACAAGTTTTAAATACAATTAATCTATGCAAAAAGACTCTAAATAATCTAATGGGTGAAAGCCCTATGATTTCCAACCCTGTTATTATAAGAATTAGTCAATTCGTTCCTGTTTTGGAACAGACGCGGTCGCGCTAATCATCTAGCGCGGTCGTGCCTCATGAGACGCGGTCGTGCCGACTATCAGCGCGGTCGTGTCCTCCTGTCCAGACCCAATCATGCCCTTTGGCTAATCTCAGTCGTGTCTTAAAATCATAGACACGATCGTGCCTGGCCAAGGCACGGTCGTGCCTAACGATTTAATCAATTTAAGCCTCTGTTTGATCAACACGGTCGCGCCCTGATTAGCATGGTCGCGCCCGTGGTTCGAGCACGATCGTGCCCTTCCTAGGCACGGTCGTGTGAGTTAAAATCTTGACAGAATCATAAATTTTATGTATTTTTCAAACCACAAATATTCTGATTGAATTACAAAATAAAAATAGTTGAATTTTATAAAAGTTGCATTTAATCTTATTTAGAAAGAACAAATATTTAATAAATGGAAAAATTAATTATTTAAAGTTTATAAAATTTAATTTACAATTATTGTTAAACCTTTTATTTAAAAAGTATTTAAATGGTTAAGTTACATTTTATAAATAAATAAATAAAATAATGATTATTTATTTACCTTATATTTAAACAAAGACATTTATTTATTTACACTTAATTTCATTTAACACTTATAATATTTTCATAAACAATAATTATTTACATTACTTATTAAATTATTTAAACTTAAACCTTAATCAAAGTGTTATAAAAATAATTCTTTCAAACTTTATATATTTTATTCAATACCTCCGATTACAAATCAATGACTTTTTACACAAGTCCAAATGCAACTTTAGGATTAAACTCTTGTGCACACTATTAATACCATATACATTACACTTTAGGTTAACTTGTGCATTTCAAGGATCTTTATTCTATCTAGTACCTTGGTTAGCAACGCCTTCAAACCAAGTGAGTATTTCATAGCCCCTTTTACTCTTTTACACTTTTGGGGTGAAACATGAACATTATTCAAATTACATGTTTACATTTACACAAACAACACAAGTACAAATCCTATTTACATTCATGTGTGCAATTTGAGCATTATGCCCGAGTGCTAGGTGTGCTAACCTTTGTATGCGATTATGTGCAATCATTAACTATTCAAGCCGACGGTTTTCAATAATAGATCTATTGAGTCTGACAAACCCACCCAGATTGGGGTGATTGATACCGACAACACAATTTGCATGCTAGTTACAAAGGTTTGATTGTGCATGGTTACATAATAGCTGCTCCCCATAAATGCCTTATTTATCATGACATGTATGGATTTGTTTTACAAATTATATGCTATCTATATAAACCTGTGTTATACTCACCAACTTTTTAGTTGACTTTATTTTATTCATGTTTCAGGTTCTAATGTGTGAGATTGATCAAGATGTGCTACACATAGGCTTGGACTTAGTTAAATAAAATAAAAGAATTCTATGTATTTCACTTTTGGTTTCTATCTTGGATTTGGTTGTGTTTGGATTACTTGTAATGAAATTTGACGTTTAATATATTCAATATAGTCAACCTTGTGCTTATGAACAGTCTACATGTCCCGCCCCGATGATTCTGCCATCGGTCGGGGTGTAACACTGCTCATCAAACTGATCCTCACCAACTGGATCAAATGTCTCCCCTCCTACAATATGGGTGTCGAGGGACTCGTCCTCAGCTGTGTCCTGGAGATGATCACTCACACAAGAATAAATAGTCTCGACAAAGTAAAGTGAATCATCCTGATTCTTGGTGTGCTGCATGGATCTCCCAACATCAAAGGTCACCTCCTCTTCATCCACCCTCAATGTAAGCCTCCCCGAATACACATCAATCAGGGCCTTGGCGGTGGCCAAGAACGGTCGACCTAGGATAATAGGGACATTCTTGTCCTCATCCATGTCTAGAATCACAAAGTCTATAGGAACACAAAACTTTCAACCTTAACCAACATATTCTCCACTATCCCTCGCAGATACTTGACCAAACGATCGGCCAGCTGGATACTCATGCGTGTCGGTGTAGGTTCTCCCAACTCAAGCTTAGCAAAGACAACATATGAAATGAGGTTAATGCTAGCACCAAAGTCAGCTAAGGCGTTGCTAACCGAAAAACTACCTATCAAACAGGGGATGGTAAAACTCCCCGGATCTCGTCTCTTCTCCGGTAGCGTGTTCTGAATCACCGCCGAACACTCCTCACTCAGCGTCACCTGAGACAACTCCTCCAATTTCCTCTTATTTGTGAGGATATCCTTCAAGAATCTCACATACTTAGGCATCTGAGCTAGAGCCTCCACAAATGGCAAGTTGATATGTAACTGCTTAAACAACCCTAAAAACTTACCATATTGCTCCTCCATCTTCTGCTTCTTCAATCTGCCTGGGTATGGAACGGCGGGAGTGTAATCTCTCACAGGCTCGCGAGGGCGCGATGTGCTCGCCGGTTTTCCTCTCGGCGGTGTCTCATCAGGAATCTCAATCACAACCTCCTCCTCGGATGACTCATGCACAGGAACCTGTGGATCCGGTCATGTGCCTCTACCGCTCCTCAAGGTGATGGCCTTCACATGAGCCTTGGGATTGGGCTCAGTGTTGCTAGGCAGGCCACCTGGCGGTCTCTCAGAAAGAAGCTTCGCGATCTACCTGATCTGGTTCTCTATGGTCTGGATCGAAGCTTTCTGATTCCTCAACTCAGTCTCATGCGTGTGAAAACGCTCCTCCGTGTAACGGTTCTGCTACTCTGCCAACTGATTCTAACTCTCTGAGTTGGCAAGTATTCGTGCAACCATGTCCTCCAAACTAGATTTACCTTCTAGTGTGGGTGGTGGACCGCTGCTAGAACCTTGTCCTTGAAACTGGCCCTACTGAGATCGAAACTGGGAACTCTGTCCCTGAGACTGGTGGGACTGATGCTGGAATGGGGGGTGCTGAGTGAATACGGGTGGTTGTTGGCTTTTGTTGCCAGACTTCCAATTGAAATTCGGGTGATTCCTCCACCCCGGATTATATGTGTTGTTGTAGGGGTTATTCTGGGAACGATTCTGGTTGGACATGAAATCAACCTGCTCGTGGGCCCCCTGATCCCCAACCTGACAAGCACTTGTGGGATGCGCCCCACCACAAAACTCACACAAGGACTGGGCCTTGTTGACGTGCATCTGATCAATCTTGGTGGAAAGTGCTTCCACCTGGGCAGCTAAAGAGGTAATTCCATCCACTTGATGGACACCCTGCCTCTGAGTTCTCGATCGGGAAGTATGCTTAGTGTAGCTCTTCGATGCCACCTTCTCTAGCAAGTCATACGCCTCCTGGGGTGTCTTCGTTCCAATGTCTCCACCCGCGTATGCGTCGATCAGCTGCTTCCCTGTCATCTCTAGACCATTATAGAAGGTCTCAAACTGCTGCCACTTCAACAATCCATGGTGGGGAACCTTCCTCATCAGTTCCTTGAATCTCTCCCATGCCTCATAGATCGTCTCCCCGTAGTCCTGCGGAATAGAAAGAATCCTAGCCCTCAACTTTGATGTTTTTTCCGGAGGGATGTACTTCTCTAAAAATTTAGCAGCCATCTGGTCCCAAGTACTAATGGACCTAGGGGGAAGTGACAGTAACCAAGCCTTGGCTCGATCCCGTAAGGAAAACAGGAACAACCGGAGCCGAATAGCATCGTTGGTAGCGTCACGAATTTTGAAAGTGGCGCAAATCTCTAAGAAACCGGCCAAATGAGTATTAGGATCTTCGTGATCCTTGCCATCGAACTGACACGTGCTCTGCACCATCTGAATAATGCTGGATTTGATCTCGAACTGTTGTGCTCCAACTGTCGGCCTATTAATGCTCGACTCCAAACCCTCAAGTGTCGGTTTGCCAAAATCCGAAAGCGTCCGACCCGCATCCTTGTTCGCCATTTCCTCTACCTCATCAACAACAACCTCGTCAAACTCGAGTAACCGGGCCACAAATCGGGAACGGGCTTGCAATCTCCGATGAAGATCACGCTCCGGCTCAGAAGACGGCTCAGGAACCTCCTCGACGGGAGTTGAGAACATACACGATCTGCACGACAAGTTAGATTTAAATACGCAAACCTAGGACAAAGAAAATACAAGTTAGACAAAAACAAATATAAAATAAAAATAAAAAACAAAATAAAAATAAAGAATAAAATAGAATAAAAACTAAAATGTATATATATATACAAAAGAAGCAAAATAAATAACAAGTAAAATGTAAAATATCTATACACAAAAAATTGCAAAATAACAAACAAGAAAAGACTATATGCTTAAATATATATATACTAAATGACTAAAAATTAATTCCAATCGTTCTCGCAAAACCGTGTCCCCGGCAACGGCACCAAAAACTTGATGTGTGTAAACTATATATATATTTTAATAAAGATTTTTACACAATTAGTTTTAAAAAGGGTTTTCACCAAAGACTAATCACACACACACCGGGCAGTGTACCCGTCAGATAGCAATATAGTAAAGGTAAGAACCGGATATCAATCAGTGGACACGGTGGAATGCAATAATTGACCGGAACTAAGATTCAATCAAGTGATGGTAAAAATATATTTTGAAGAGTTTGTTTTACTTAACTAGCATGCAAATATATAAACTAAGCTAAAATCACATGTCAAACAATCAAGGAGAAAATATCACTTCGGTGTCGAATCCATCTAGAATACATTTAATACACTCATAGAAGCATGGCAAATACACGAAACATAAATTGACTAAATTCTCGTCAAAGATATCTAATCAAATGACCATTCGGAAAGCTAGCATGAATTATATAAACCAACCACCTAAAGTCATACAATGAAGCTCACGTGTTTAACAATTATGTCAATGTTTATAAAGATTGAACTAGCTTTCGATTAAGGTACACAAATCCAACAACTAGTTGGAAAGATAATATGAACAACACACTACCCACCTCAAGTTGATTAAGTTAGACAACAATATGCACTTCTTCAACATACAATGTTCATACAAAGGTTATATAAATTAGGAGGATGTGTCAACAATTCCTAGATAAACATAAAACTAGGCATGAAACATCATAACAAACACTTTGTCTTTCCAAACATAAGCATAGGGATACACATACAAATATAATGATTCATAAACAAGACTTCATTCACCATTCCTAGTCAAATGCCATAAGCAAGTATAAATACATACACCAACCCATAAATATAAGCATAAACCATAAGTTTTTCAATATAATATGGCATACACAAATACAAGTCTTGTAAACAACTCAAAATACTCAAATATATAATTTCATCAAAGAATAATCATACGGTTGTCATAACATTAACATAATAATTGCCAATAATCCATGAATGTTGTCAAATGTATCTAAATTTCATCTAAACCAAAGTGAACAAGAGTTTTAGCTCATCATGAGCATCAAAATTACAAATAAGCAGGGAAAACTAGTGAGAAACATGATATGAAAACAAGAATCAAACCACTCCTCCAAGCCTAGATGTTGTTGTTGATGTATGGTGATCCTCTTGATGTTGTATCCTCTCCAAGAAGCTTGAAATGTGGCTGGAACAAAGGGTTTACGAGCTGGAACAGTGGGTTTTTCTCTCTGGTTGCTGAATATCTGGGTGAGAGTTTAAGTTCTATTTAAATAGAAAAAGGGAGGCACGACCGTGCCAAGAGAGAAGGCACAACCGTGCCTGGTAAAGGCGCGGTCGTGTCTAGGTCTTGACATGATCGTGTGACAGAGGTTTGACCGATCCGGAGCTTCCATTGGGTACCACTGATCAAGGACGTACGGCTGTTCAGACTCACGAGGTGACACGCGATCGTGGGGGGCCAAGGCACGGTTGTGCCTTCGATTTTGGCTTGGCACGGTCGTGCAAGATGTGGGCGCGACCGTGCCTAGCGTTTGTAAGCTTGGCACGACCGTGCCAGATAGGGGCATGACCGTGCCTCCATCATAGAAACCCTAAAACTTCACTTTTTATCTTGGAATCTTCTTGTTTGTTCACCAAGCTTCACAAAAACCTACAAAACAGGAAATGAAGCAAATAAGTGTCTAAACGTTGAATATAACCAAGAATTGATCGTTAAATGAGCGAAGTTTTGTGCCAAAAAGATGTGTAAATACTAACACATCAATAGGGTAATTATACCTTTTAAAGATAGATATATATATATATATACACATATATATACATAACTTATTTTTAAGAGAATATCCCATTTCTCATCGTACAAAAGTAAATAATATAACTCATATTATTTATATTTCTCAATGTACATTTTTATTCAAGTTTCATGTTTATCAGAAATAGTTATATATAAGTACTCGTTTCGACAAATGACATCAATTATTCATTAAAGTTTCGACGTAATTAATTTATAACAAAATGTATGTTTACTAATAATTTGATACATATCATGTCTTCAAAACCCATAATGTATCGTACGACATATAATTATTTAAAATAACTATTTGATACTGTTTAACGGTTTTATTCATCAAAATGCATATGTGAGTTTCATGCCTCCAAGGTATTATTATCCAAAGACACCATTATATAAGTTACTAGTTTCGCCAAAAATATATTTGCTGTCAACACGTTCCATATTTTGTAAAAACTCATGTTTATTCGAAACGGCCAACATATATATATTTTCAAAGTAACCATGTATTCTTTTAAAACTACATTGTTTTACAATTCATGTTTCGTATAATGTATGTCTTTAATCTCTAAATATGTGGATCTATTATATATATATATATATATATATTTATTTATTTATTTAAGCATTTGTAACAATATACATGTTATGATTACATATATAAACATAGTTTCGTGTTCAATATCGCAATGTTAGTAGATCTATATATTTTCCATGTTTTTAGATGATTAAATCTCATATTCTTTCAAGATCTAAACATTAAGTAACTCATACTTAAACATAGCAACCTTTAGGAGCACAACACATACATGTATATATATACCTACGGTATGCATACACACACACATTTACATGTTTTATCTTCTAGATCTAGTTTCTTTTTCATTGTTTGAAAGTCATGTAAAACCATTTCCTTGTTAGGTGAACAACATGCATCTTTTTACCATAAATCAAAGAAAATAATAAAGATGTAGGGCATGTTCTTACTACTAGCCAAGCTAGGGTAGATCTCACAAATGGAAGACGATATAGAGGAAGGAAAGTGATGATTTCTTGGATCTCTAGCCAAATCTTCTTGAGACTTTACTTGTAGGCTTCCAAGAATACCTTAGTAAAGATGATCTTGAGCAAGAAAGTGGATGATCTTCAACACAATGGATCAAGTGTGTGTTTGGTGTGTGAGGCCGAGAAATAGAGGGAAAGGGTTAGAGATTTAAGAGTGTGATCTTTGATTTTCAACTTGAATCTCTTACAATCTCCTCTTGAATGCTCCTTAAATCATCATATAAAGATGTTCCTTCCTTGAATCCTTGATCTTGATACTGGAAACAACAAGTGTGTGTGTGTGTCATGAGAGCCGAGAGAGAGAGAGAGAGAGAGAGAGGTAGAAGCAAGAGTTCTTGCTTTGGTGTTGAACACATTCTTATATGCTAGATGGGTGGAGTAGGATCTAGTAAAAATCATTCATCACCATGAGAGTGGATAGATTGAGTGTGTGGTTTGATATAATGAGTACATGGCATGTTATCTTGAGTGTGAAAGAGGGGTGGGGTGTTCTAGTGGTTGATTGGAAATGGTCTTGACATCAATCACATGTCATGGAAGAAGATTTTGTATTGTGTGGCCCCCTTGTGGGGACTCTCGGCAGAGAGATGGCCAAAGGCGTGGGTGGCTTGGGTTGGTAGATGTCTAGGTAGGATATATTTAGGGTAATATACGGTAATTTAGCTCGGTGTTGATGCATTAGACACGTACGGATTAGTATACAACTAGTTAGTAACTAGTTCAATAATGTATGCTTTATATATGAGTGACTAAACTCATATATATATTTAGAGATTGTGTGTGGAAATGACCATAATCCTCATCATGTAGAATGGACATCTTGAGTGTGGTGTTGGTAAAGGAATAATGATGAAGGAGTGGACTGTGAGTTAAGTAAAATGATGACAAGTTGGTGTTGATGGCGGTTCAAACGCGGTACACTACCCGCAATTAATACCCGCTTTAATATATAAATCTCAAAGTTGCCAATATGTAATATATATATATATATATATTCTCTTAGTTAGACGCGATTACGAACTTGAATAAAGGCGTTCAGGTTTACGTGTATTTTTTTTTGTAAATGTGTCCGCTCACATTTGTATGCATTCTAAGAGAATAATATACAACGATGATTCTAGTAATGTTCTTACGAGAACTTTCATATATATCATAGAATATATATATTCAAGACTTAATCGTCGGAACATGATCGTTTATGTAGAATACAATTCTAAATATTTTTCCGTTGTAATAATTAATTGCTATCTTTTGTGTTATACGGATTCTATGTCTGCATGAACAGGAAATTCTTATAATTATTACGGTATGAGACGATCGATTCATTACTTTCGCTAGACTTTTATCGTTCAAGAGCATGATTTCAAGTGTTTCAAGAAACACGTTAACGTAAACACGTTTAAGTCGTGTACGGGCGATGTTTTGGAAATATCCGGTGTCACAGAAACCGAATACCTTTTGTTTCTAGAGAACCTTTAAATATATTTTTGAATATCATTCATTAATTATGACTCTAACTTAATAAGTTTTTTGCAGATATGGCTGAGATGAGGTTTGTACCTAACCACAATGTGTGTGCATTCACCTTGAACCCTCCTAAAGAGTATGAATACTTTCAATCCATGGTTGTGGGATTTACACTTTCCCCCGTCAACTTTGATGTCATGGAAAACCCAGTAATCTACAAAAGTCACATTCAAGAATTCTGGGCAACTGCATCTATTCATCCAAATGACAATGGAGAAGAATGCATAATTGGAAATGTTCAGACAAAGAGAATCAGAGTTTCAGAAGCCATAATCAGAGAAGCACTATAGTTTGGTGACGAACCTGCTTATCCTACTGTCTTACCATGAAATTCCACAGCGGGTTACCCGCTGGTTGTGACTGTCAAGGATCATCAGTCCCGGTCATTTCGAACGACCTCTAAATGGTTTTGGAAAAGACTTTCCGTTTGAACAGCATACAAAAATAAATAAGTAATACAGAGTTTGAAAATGCGAAAAGTAAAATGCAGAAGAAAAAGTAAAGTAGCAAAATACAGAAGCATAACAAATTGGGTTCCCATAAACCTAGCTTCTAAATGAAAACATGAAATGTGACTCCAAATATGCAATCCTAGTCCATGCGTGAATGCTTAGCGACCTGAGATAAACATGCTTAAAGTGTCAACACAGGTTTGGTCAATTCACAGGTTTAAGTAACAGAAATAGTACTGGAAACAGTG
Source organism: Smallanthus sonchifolius (assembly GCA_023525975.1). Taxonomy (NCBI): domain Eukaryota; kingdom Viridiplantae; phylum Streptophyta; class Magnoliopsida; order Asterales; family Asteraceae; genus Smallanthus; species Smallanthus sonchifolius. The sequence continues at coordinate 72,678,189 of CM042025.1, forward strand.
AAGCAGTACGCATATACTAGTGAATCGATTTTTAATCAGACAATAAACATTAATTATATAAGCAACACCAAAACCGAAGCTCAACGAAGGAATGCAGAAATTAGCATTTTGCCTATTACGTGCCCAGCACGCAATGGATTAAGTCAATTATGCACCTGTTTGACTCCCAGTCATTGTTAGCGCGACTAACCCGGGTGGGGGTTGTTAAACCTAATAGTACTATTCATGAATCACCTCACTTTGTGTAATAATTATCGGTTCGAATATGAGAGGAATTTATGTGCGGGAAATGCACCCACTTATATATATTAAAGCGAAATCGAAGTAATCATCATACGACTAAGTAAGAAAATGGTTTAGCATGTATCTCCCCCAAATGGAAAAGTAAGTAAAATGGGCCGTGAAAACTAACCTGGGAATGAGGCGAATGAATTATGAAAGCAACACGAGAAATCTAGCAACTTTGGATAACCGACCTAACTGATCCCTAGGAATAGTAAGGCTATAAGGTCTACGAAAGTAAACATGGTTTATGTAACCACATTCATCCAAACGACTCAATATTGAAAGGTTACATTGACCTTTTGAAAAGGTTTGACCAAAGTTGACCGAGGTTTGACCAAGTTTGACTAATGTTGACCAATGTTGACTAATGTTGACGAACTTTGACCAATGTTGACTAATGTTGACCAATGTTGGCTAATGTTGACCAATGTGACACGACGACCCGTCGGTGACACATGGTGAAAACATGTACAAGTAGCACATAAGTAACATATAAGTAACACATTTGTAACCATAAGTAATACCTAAGTGTCACACCCCAACTGACGGCGGAATCATCGGGGCGGGACATGTAGACTGTTCATGAGCACAAGGTTGACTAGATTGTAATATATTAAATCCATTTCCATTCAAATAAACATGAAACAAGTTCAAAGTACATAATGAAATACAATTTGTCTTTGATTTAATATTAACTAGGTCCAAAGCCTATGTGTAGCATGTCTTGATCTAGCTCATATGAAAGCACCTGAAACATGAATAAAATAAGGTCAACTAAAAAGTTGGTGAGTATAACACAGGTTTGTATATAGGTAGCATATAATTTGTAAACCAAATCCTTTACATAACATGATAAATAAGGCGTTTATGGGGAGCAGCTATTGTGTAACCAAGTACAATCAAACCTTTGTAACTAGCATGCAAAAATTGTGTTGTCGGTTTCAATCACCGCGCACCTGGGTGGGTTTGTCAGACTCAATAGATCTATCATTGAAAACCGTCGGCTTAAAAAGTTAATGATTGCACATAATCACATACAAAAGGTTAGCACACCTAGCCCTCGGGCATAAAGCTCAAATTGCACACATGAATGTAAATAGGATTTGTACTTGTGTTGTTTGCGTAAATGTAAACATGTAAGTTGAATAGTGTTCATGTTTCACCCCAAAAATGTAAAAGAGTAAAAGGGGCTATGTATACTCACTTGTATCGAAGGCGTAGCTAACACGAGATACTAGATAGTAATGTGATCCTTGAATTGCACAATGTTAACCTAGAGTGTAATGTATATTGCATTAATAATGCACAATAGTCTAAGTCTAAGGTTGAATTGGATAAAGTTAGTGATTGGTACTTGAAAGTATTGTATAAAACGGAAGATTTGAAATGAATATTTTTACAACATTTTGAATAAGGTTTGAGTTTGGAATAATTAAATAAGTAAATTAATTAATTATTGTTTATGAGAATAATGTAAGTATTAGATGTAGTTAAGTATAACTAAATAAATGTTTTAGTTTAAGTTATAAATCAAATAAGTAATTATTACCTTATTCATCTATTTATAAAATGTAACTTAGACATTAAAATATTATTTAAGTGTAGGGTTTATAATTTAAAGGTTGAAACTTTAATTAAATAATTTCCATTTATTTTAAGATTAAATACTTGATATTTTTAAATAAAGATAATACGCATTTTTATAAATTCAACTATTTTTATTTTGAAAATTAACTTGAAATACTAATTGTTTAAAAATATAGAAATTTTAAGGATTCTGTGAACACACACGACCGTGCCTAGACAGGGCACGATCGTGATCGGGCCAGGGCGCAACCGCGTTAGTCAGGGGCGCGACTGTGTTGATCAACAGAGGACATAGTTAGACAAATCACTAGGCACGACCTTGCCTTGTACAGGCACGACCGTGTCTATGCTTCAGGGGCATGACCAAGTCTAGCTAACGAGCATGACTGGGTCTGAGCAGGTAGCACGACCGCGCTGGAAGTCGGCACGACCGCGTCTCCCGAGGCACCACCGCGCTAGATGATTAGCGCGACCGTGTCTCTTTCAAAACAGAAACGAATTGATTAACCCTTATATTTAAGGTGATGGAATGTTTAGGGCTTTCATTCACAAGGTTATTACGAGTCTTTTGGTATGGTTAATTGTGTTTAAAACATGTTTAAAGTCGGATTCGATTAAACCATTTTTAAATGAAACTTAGGATTGGGTTCTTGTTAATTTCGATATTGAATGCCCAAATTAGATTGGGTCTTTTGATCAACAGAATAAATAGAAAGTTTAGAAGGTTTCAATTACCCTGTACGACGATGAATTGGTAGCTTACGGTAGGGGCGAGTTCCGGCGAAGGCAGTCCTGACTTCCGGCGTCTCTTGCTGCTATTCCGGCTATTTCGAAGGTTTCGGGAGTTTCAGAGGGGGTCGATGATGCGTTTGCTTGGGAGGATTGCCAGTCAAATTGGATGGATTGTTGGACTAATGAAAGAGGTTGGTGGTTTCGAGAAAATCGGCATAAGTGGAGTTATTTTCCGTGATTATGATGATTAAGAACTTAATTGGGTTTGTAAATACGAGAAAACGGTTATGAAATCGAATGGTCATGCGATTAAAGGCTGTTTTTACGTTTTAACTGATACGCAGGCGCAACCGTGTCCAAATGAGGCGCGACCGTGCCAAGCCACCGGGCGCGACCGTTCCAAAGCAAGGCACGCGACCGTGCCAAGGCACTTGGCGCGACCGTGCTAAATGGAGGCGCGACCGTGCCTATTAGGGTTTCTGGTTTATTTACCAAATCAACCCTTGCAACTTCAGTTTTGCCATAATTCACTTGGTTAGGTTTTAACAATACACCCAACGGGGTCACTAACTGAGCTAACTCTAGGAGGTGTTACCGCGCGAAAATGAGTTCAAAGTCTTTGAATTAAATATGATCGGTTAATAATTAATGAGGCGTAGGTTGAATAAGTATAGGGTCTAGTGTTGTATTTGTCATTAAAATAAGTTAAAATAGGGTCGAAAAATCAGGAATGTTACAGTCTCCCCATGTTAAGGGAATTTCGTCCCGAAATTTTATCTAATGGAGGCTGCAAAATCAAGAAAGAGGAGGGAGTTTTGGGTCCTCGGGTAGTTTTGAGTGTTGGATTCTGGGGTGCGTAACCGTTGACATGGCTTAAGCCTGATACTTTGAATATGAAGAGTGATAATAAATTTTGTTTTGAAATGAAGATTGTCGAATAAAATTTGAATTCTAAATGTGCGATGTGTTACTTGGAATTGATATGATGGGATTTTGACATTTAGAGTTTGTGTAAGATATAGTCTAATATACTCAAAATTGTTAGTGGGTAAGAGATTTCATAACCATTGGTCTGGGTCAAAACCTCACGTGATACGAACAATGCTACTTATGATAATATGATAGGACACTTATATATAGGAAGTACCATCGGCATATCCACCATGTCCTTGTCATATCACATCAGTTTTGTTGTTACACATCATGATAAGTTTTAGGTCACAACACACGGCAAAATTTCTCTATAGTTTCCATGCGCTGATTTTTATAATTCCGTGTACACCCGTAATTATTTAAATCATCGTATGGTCCGTATAGATTGTTTCGTTGTGTGCGGGTAAGGGGGCATAATTTCACTATGATCACGCCTATTGTTTACACATAAAAAGTCGTTAACAAGTAACTATGTCCCTAATCAGGTCAGTTCGCAACTAAAGAGTAGTAAAGTAGTAACACTTAAAGTTTCTTTGTTTGCTCGTGTTTGAACAAGAATACGTCAAACCCCGAGTCGTTTCAGTGTATTATGGTCTTCAGCTTTGGTGTACAAAGTGCATGACCATATCTTGTGTAGAATGTAATCAATCCATTGCAATAATTGTAAGCAAGTTTTTGTTTCGAGTATATAGTAAGCACACAAGTCTCATGTATGATTTAGTGTCACGTATCTCGTAATCAAATAAGTCTCATATGTAGCGTATATAATTAAGCGTCTTGTAAGTCAACGAACTCTGATGTGTAATGTAAACAACATAGTATTTTGAGTATAGCAGGAAATGAATTTCATGTAGGGTGTTGGCAACTTAGCATCATGTATGTTGTACAATGTGCACAGCTTAGTGAATGTACTTCGTAACCAAATAAGTTTCATGTATATTGTGGTCAATCTAGAATTATGTATTAATGAAGCAATTCTTATGTATCATGTATATTGCAACCAACTAAGTTTCGTGTATCATGTGCTCAATCTAGTAGCATGTGTATTGCAAATAAACGTGTTTCGTGCATTACGTAATCAATCGAGTAAGTTGTGATTTGTAGGCAAACTAGTTTCATGTATCATGTAATTTGTGTAGCATTGGATATATTAAGAATATTTGAGTTTCATGTACCATGTGGTGGCGTTGAATATATTACGAACGTGTATACGTAAGTATTGAACTTTGCGTGCAATGTATATTGACGGGTTTTGCATGTGATCGAGTGTGGCGGAAAAGCGTGTTGTTTGGCGTTCATGCAAGAAGTGGTAGTTAGGTTCTAGCTCTTTAAATCTCGTTGAGGTTGATGGGGATGGTTAACGTCTACGCGGTATGGATCGTCTCTGAAGCGGCAAGTGAAAGATAATGAGGAGGTTCTGAAAACATTCGAGGAAATGTGTTTACAAATACTGACCTTCGTTTGAAAATATGAAATTGTAGATTGTTCTTGGTTGTGGATATATAAAGTAATGAAAATATTGAGTTAAATAATCTAAATAAATAGACAATTTATAGGAAAATCTTTTAATTTAAATTTTCAATTATTAATAAGAGAATATTTTTAAGAAGAATTATCGGCTAAACTAGTAGTCGTATATTAATTTAGCCAGGGTTTAGAAATAATTACTTTAAGGAGAAATCATACTTATTTATTAATTCGAAGTAATATATTTTTTTATAAAATAGGTTGTATTAAGTTCCCTTGCAAAGTAAAAAATGTTTATGGGAACTCTATATTTCTGATAATCTTTTAAAAGTTTGATAAACGTTTGATTTGAAAATAACGGGGTTGTTTAAATCTAATAGGATGAGTTGTTTACGAATGGGATTGTCGGTAGTATACTAATTCGTAGTGAACGAATAGGGTGATACTTGGAGGATCTTGATGAAATTATGATGGATATGATCCACACTCAACGGGTCAAATCAATGAATAGTAACTTTAGAATTGAAATATGTAAAATTGATTAACTGCTGAAATGTTAAACATTACTCAAAACATAGGGAAATAGTTCTCAAACTGGAAATTTAAAGACAATAAATAATGGGAAATAATTTTGTTAACGCCGGTTGTAGCTTTCCACTAGAAGAAGAAAAATTTCCAAGACGAGCACCGCTATGGTCACTCGGGTAGTCGTTCTGGCTCCAGCTTTAGCTGTCTCCGTGCGATGTTCCAGCATTTCTTTTTCAAGGATGGAGATTAATTCCTTTTGGTATCCTAATTGGTTTACTAGGCTATTCCTTGTCCTTGCAAGTCATGCATTAACCCTTGCTCCATTGTTTGCCTCTCAAATTCTGAGGTTCTTACATATTGGTGCGTGTCATTGATTGGAAATTCGATAGTACTAGTGAGTGCCATGATATGCTCTACTCAAGGATTAGAGTAATATGGGTCGGGCATTAGATATGGGTCTCTTAGTGGGAGTGGTAGTTGATTGTGGGGATGGGGTGTCTGATACGGGTTTCTGGGCGCGGCTGATCCAGGTGTTCGAAGTCTTGGGCCGGTGTTCCTAATCCAATCTACCCTCACATCAAACCTTGATCTAGCAGCTGCGGGTATTGGTGATCGATGTACGGGTGATCCGGTGTCTTCTTCCCAATCAGACTCTTCTTCGGGACGGCATATCGGGGAGGTAGGAGAGTAGGAGTCCATACTTAGCAGGAAAACAATGGAAAGGTTGTAAGCGATAATAAAATACTGAGTGTCAAATGTAGGAGTTCTCATAGGTTTAGAGTTTGACTAGTCATAACGCCGAACCTTCACAATGGTATTTTAGAAATACACTTGACCTATAAGCAATGCATCCCTGAAGAGAATTCTCAGGAAAGAGGGGTGGGTCACTAGGACACACTTAAGTACCCTATCTTTCCTTAGCCAGAATCCCTCATGGGCCTACACACTCTTCCAGCCATCATGTATTAATAACACTATTGTTGGGCTCATGGTCATGATGAGAATTGTTGTGAACTGGGCTTTGAGGCCCAAGAGTAAGGTTTATGCTTTTCAGCGGGCTTCTTCTTCTTGGAGGATAGATGAGCTTCTTGGTTTATTATTGGTGGGTATTAGGCCCAATAGTTTAAGTCTTTGCTCATAAAGGGTGATGGTATCATGTATTTGGGTCCAAAGGTGTATGAATAATTTTGGTGCGTATGTGTGTGTGTTAAACTTAGGATAGTGTTTTAAATAAATTATGTAGGTAGCTATGAATATAAGAAAAAGTGGGCAGGTAACGTGACACATAAACTATTAGGTATTGTATCATGTGATGTAATCATATAGTATAATATGTAAAAATATTCACATAGGTGAATAATCATATAGCATGTAGGTAGTAATGAGTGTAAGCACAAAAGTTATCAAGTAGTGTGACACATAAGTCATTATGTATTGTATCACATAGTGTAAATACTTATGATAGTATGTAAAAATATTTACACAAGAACTAATAATGTAACATGTAGTAGTATGGCATTGTATGGGTGTCCTAAAGTTATAGTCCAGGTCAAAAGTGTCTAATAACCTAATTCCCTATAACCAAGGCTCTGATACCAATCTGTCACACCCCAACCGACGGCGGACTCATCGGGGCGGGACATGTAGACTGTTCATGAGCACAAGGTTGACTAGATTGTAATATATTAAATCCATTTCCATTCAAACAAACATGAAACAAGTTCAAAGTACATAATGAAATACAATTTGTCTTTGATTTAATATTAACTAGGTCCAAAGCCTATGTGTAGCATGTCTTGATCTAGCTCATATGAAAGCACCTGAAACATGAATAAAATAAGGTCAACTAAAAAGTTGGTGAGTATAACACAGGTTTGTATATAGGTAGCATATAATTTGTAAACCAAATCCTTTACATAACATGATAAATAAGGCGTTTATGGGGAGCAGCTATTGTGTAACCAAGTACAATCAAACCTTTGTAACTAGCATGCAAAAATTGTGTTGTCGGTTTCAATCACCGCGCACCTGGGTGGGTTTGTCAGACTCAATAGATCTATCATTGAAAACCGTCGGCTTGAAAAGTTAATGATTGCACATAATCGCATACAAAAGGTTAGCACACCTAGCCCTCGGGCATAAAGCTCAAATTGCACACATGAATGTAAATATGATTTGTACTTGTGTTGTTTGCGTAAATGTAAACATGTAAGTTGAATAGTGTTCATGTTTCACCCCAAAAATGTAAAAGAGTAAAAGGGGCTATGTATACTCACTTGTATCGAAGGCGTAGCTAACACGAGATACTAGATAGTAATGTGATCCTTGTATTGCACAATGTTAACCTAGAGTGTAATGTATATTGCATTAATAATGCACAATAGTCTAAGTCTAAGTCTAAGTCTAAGGTTGAATTGTATAAAGTTAGTGATTGGTACTTGAAAGTATTGTATAAAACAGAAGATTTGAAATGAATATTTTTACAACATTTTGAATAAGGTTTGAGTTTGGAATAATTAAATAAGTAAATTAATTAATTATTGTTTATGAGAATAATGTAAGTATTAGATATAGTTAAGTATAACTAAATAAATTTTTTTGTTTAAGTTATAAATCAAATAAGTAATTATTACCTTATTCATCTATTTATAAAATGTAACTTAGACATTAAAATATTATTTAAGTGTAGGGTTTATAATTTAAAGGTTGAAACTTTAATTAAATAATTTCCATTTATTTTAAGATTAAATACTTGATCTTTTTAAATAAAGATAATACGCATTTTTATAAATTCAACTATTTTTATTTTGAAAATTAACTTGAAATACTAATTGTTTAAAAATATAGAAATTTTAAGGATTCTGTGAACACACACGACCGTGCCTAGACAGGGCACGATCGTGCTCGGGCCACGGGCGCGACCGCGTTAGTCAGGGCGCGACTGTGTTGATCAACAGAGGACATAGTTAGACAAATCACTAGGCACGACCGTGCCTTGTACAGGCACGACCGTGTCTATGCTTCAGGGGCATGACTGGGTCTGAGCAGGAGGCACGACCGCGCTGGAAGTCGGCACGACCGCGTCTCCCGAGGCACGACCGCGCTAGATGATTAGCGCGACCGTGTCTCTGTCAAAACAGAAACGAATTGATTGACCCTTATATTTAAGGTGATGGAATGTTTAGGGCTTTCATTCACAAGGTTATTACGAGTCTTTTGGTATGGTTAATTGTGTTTAAAACATGTTTAAAGTCGGATTCGATTAAACCATTTTTAAATGAAACTTAGGATTGGGTTCTTGTTAATTTCGATATTGAATGCCCAAATTAGATTGGGGCTTTTGATCTACAGAATAAATAGAGAGTTTAGAAGGTTTCAATTACCTTGTACGACGATGAATTGGTAGCTTACGGTAGGGGCGAGTTCCGGCGAAGGCAGTCCTGACTTCCGGCGTCTCCTGCTGCTATTCCAGCTATTTCGAAGGTTTCGGGAGTTTCAGAGGGGGTCGATGATGCGTTTGCTTGGGTGGATTGCCAGTCAAATTGGATGGATTGTTGGACTAATGAAAGAGGTTGGTGGTTTCGAGAAAATCGGCTTAAGTGGAGTTATTTTCCGTGATTATGATGATTAAGAACTTAATTGGGTTTGTAAATACGAGAAAACGGTTATGAAATCGAATGGTCATGCGATTAAAGGCAGTTTTTACGTTTCAACTGATACGCAGGCGCAACCGTGTCCAAATGAGGCGCGACCGTGCCAAGCCACCGGGCGCGACCGTTCCAAAGCAAGGCACTTGGCACGACCGTGCTAAATGGAGGCGCGACCGTGCCTATTAGGGTTTCTGGTTTATTTACCAAATCAACCCTTGCAACTTCAGTTTTGCCATAATTCACTTGGTTAGGTTTTAACAATACACCCAACGGGGTCACTAACTGAGCTAACTCTAGGAGGTGTTACCGCGCGAAAATGAGTTCAAAGTCTTTGAATTAAATATGATCGGTTAATAATTAATGAGGCGTAGGTTGAATAAGTATAGGGTCTAGTGTTGTATTTGTCATTAAAATATGTTAAAATAGGGTCGGAAAATCAGGAATGTTACACTAAGTAACACTTAAGTCATACCTCATGACATATTATGCCTGCTTCAAATAATTGCATTAGTAACTAATATGTGACAAGTAGCATGGCATTTGTACATCCTCATGGTATATTTCATACATGTTAACCAATCATCCACATAAGTTATGTCATTACACTGATAACCTATTTAAAATATTTCAACTCATTTGAACAAGAATCATAACAGGTCATTTCTATACCATAGTTCTTAATATACCAAAGTTTCCCTTTTTAGGCAATTTGGGTTTTAGTACACCTTAGGTGTCATAGCTCAATTAAACAAGTTATACATGAAATTATACTAGTACCATATCATAAACATGATTCTATGCATACACTTTCTATTTCAAGCAAAGGTGAAGTTCGAAAACTAATAAAGTTTCCTTATTTAGCAAGGTCCTCCAAAACACATCATAATACCATTTCAAATTACATATTCTTGCATAATACATCTATTCATATAGTAATAAATCCATTTAACCTATTTTAGACCTTTATAACATACACATACAAAATATGAACAATTAAAGTTTCCTTTTTAGAAAAGTGGTCCAAACGACCTCCTACACATGTGTAACTTCAAACAACTCTTTCTAACACTTTAATAGATATTATAGAACTGTATTAACATGCTTTCATCCATTAAAACACCATAACTCAAAATATGACAAATTAAAGTTTCCTTTTATAGAAAGACGACCATAACCTAGTGTAAAACAACATTTCAACAAAAAAAATTACATTTCCTACTTATTCTACTAATATAAGCATCATTTAAACTTTCAAACATATAATATACTCCTTTATGCAAAATCTCAACCAATAAAGTTTCTATAAATAGAAACGAGCAAAATACTATGTAAACTACCATTTCAAACAATAAAAAGTACAAATATGTGTCAACAATCATATATTATGAAAACCTTTTGACAAAACATGGATTTAAAGACCTTGTAACACAAAAACTCGTTTGGATGGATGGTGTACCATTGTTGGCTGAAAATGACTAAAAAATATGGGTAGAACACTTACAACTCAAAGTATGTTGGATAGGATGAAGATTTCTAGCTTGAAGCTACTTGGAATCATCTTGAAACACCTTGAATGAGGCTTGAAAGACTTGAACAAAGTGAGAGCGGGTGGAGGATCCTTGTGGTGGTGGCGGCCGAGATTAGGGGGGAGGAGAGAGAGAGTGGTGTGTTTAGGTTTAGGGTAAAATGAGGGTTTAAAGGGTTTAAGAGTGTTTTAATCAAATATGTATTGGGCTTTTTACTCTTTCAAGGCTTTTTAAATAAGGAATAGACTTCTAATGTGGTCTAATAACTAAAAATACTGAATTATTTAGCCATGTAATAAAACAAGTTATTTTTATAAAAACTCAATTAGAATTATTGGCACGTATCGCGTATCCGGTTAGAAAGCGTTAAAATAAAAGTTGCTCTAAAAATTCTGGAAAAATTCATATAAGCATGAAATATTAAATCACAGTATTACATATAATTTTTGCACACCAAATTATATGTCTAAATATTATTTCTAAAATTCACCAACGTTCGTGTGACAGGACGCGTGTGTGACCCGGTAATCCGCCCGATTACTGATGCATGTAATGAAATGAAACGAATGGACTTGCTATATGAAATATGTACTTAATTATGCAATAATTAAGTATGATGCAAGTGTAATCATATGAATTCAAGTAATAGTCGGGTATGGATATTAACCTGAATTTGTCGGGTATCACATACTCCCCCCGTTAAAAGGAATTTCGTCCCAAAATTCAGCTCGCGTCACTAGTAGACGGTGTTGTTCTGAACAAGTGATGGTATTTACGCTTTGTTTCAGCTGTTTGATCTCATGGTCCATGATCTCGACTGGTTCCTCGACGAAGTGAAGTTGATCGTCTATTTGAATTTCCTCTAATGGTATGAATAGTGTCTCATCCGATAAGTACTTCTTTAGATTCAACACGTGAAACACGCCATGAACGCCACTGAGGGTTTCCGGTAGGTTGAGTTTGTAAGCAACGGGACCAATCCTTTTTAGGATCTCGAAAGGCCCAATGTAACGAGGGTTCGGTTTCCTACGCTTGTTGAAACGTATCACTTCTTTCCATGGAGATAATTTCAGTAGCACTTTGTCTCCCACTTTAAATTCTAGTGGTTTGTGTCTCACATTAGCGTAACTCTTCTGACGGTCACACGCGGCTTTGATACGTTCGCGTATCTGTTCGATCTTTTCTGTAGTTTCATGAATAATTCCTGGACCTGTGAGTTGGCTATCTCCCACTTCTCTCCAGCAAATTGGCGATCTACACTTTCATCCATAAAGTGCTTCGAATGGAGCGGCTTTGATGCTAGTGTGGTAGCTGTTGTTGTATGAAAATTCAACCAACGGTAGGTGGGCATCCCAACCGTTTCCAAAGTCAACCACATAAGCTCTAAGCATGTCCTCGAGGGTCTGGATGGTCCTTTCACTCTGACCGTCCGTTTGAGGACGGTATGCAGTACTCATGTCCAATCGAGTACCCAAGGCTTTCTTTAGGGATTACCAGAATCAAGACGTAAATCGACTATCCCTGTCTGAAATGATGGAGATTGGAACTCCATGTCTCATGACTACTTCCTTCAAGTAAATTCTGGTTAGCTTCTCCATCTTGTCTGTTTCTTTAATGGGAAGGAAGTGTGCAGATTTTGTTAGCCTGTCGACAATTACCCAGATAGTGTCACAACCGTTAGAGGCCCTGGGCAATTTCGTGATGAAGTCCATTGAAATCTGTTCCCACTTCCGTTGTGGAATCTCTAGTTATTGGAGTAACCCTGATGGTTTTTGATACTCCACTTTGACCTTAGCACAGGTCAAGCGTTTACTGACGTAGGTAGAAATTTTGGCTTTCATGTTAGGCCACCAATGGTGCTCCTTGAGATCATGGTACATTTTTTCAGCACTGGGGTGAACCGAATACATGGACTTGTGTGCTTCATCCATTACTAGATCCCGTAGGTTTCCAAAGTTCGGTACCCAAATTCGATCCATAAAGTAATGAATGTCATCGGATCCGACTTCAAATTGTTTATCCATACCTCGTAGGGATTCGCGGCACAGGTTCACCTCTTTGATTGCTTCGAGTTAAGCGTCACGGATTTGTATGGGTAAAGTCGTGTGGATGGTCAACTGTAACGCTCGTACCCGTCGCGATTTGGGTTGTTCTTTCCTGCTCAAGGCATCAGCAACGGCGTTTGCCTTTCCAGGATGGTAACGGATGGCGCAGTCGTAGTCGTTTAGCAATTCGACCCATTGACGCTTCCTCATGTTAAGCTCCTTCTGGTCGAAGATGTGTTGAAGGCTTTTGAAATCGGTGAAAATTGTACATTTCGTGCCATACAGGTAGTGTCTGCAGATCTTGAGTGCGAATACTACAGCTCCCAACTAAAAGTCATGGGTAGTGTAGTTTTTCTCATGCACTTTCAGTTGTCAAGAAGCATAAGCAATGACCTTCTCCCTTTGCATCAACACGCACCCGAGTCCTTGATGGGACGCATCGCAGTACATCACGAAGTCGTCTGTTTCTTCTGGTAGTGACAGGATCGGTGCATTGTAAAGTTTCTGTTTGAGTAATTGAAAAGCGGTTTCTGCCTTGTAGTTCCATTCATATTTCTTATCCTTGTGCGTGAGAGTAGTGAGGGGTTGGGCTATCTTAGAGAAATTTTTGATGAATTGTCGATAATAGCCCACAAGACCTAAGAATTGTCGCACCTCAGTCGGGGTCTTAGGTGCCTCCCAATACTTAATGGCTTCGATTTTGGATGGGTCAACATGTATGCCCTTCTCATTGACCACGTGTCCAAGGAGTTGTACTTCTCGAAACCAAAAAGCGCACTTCGAGAACTTGGCGTACAATTTCTCCTCCTTTAGTAACTCCATGATTAACTTCAGATGCTCGGCATGCTCCTCCTTACTCCGTGAGTATATCAGAATATCGTCTATGAAAACAATCACAAACTTGTCCAAGTAGGGTTTGCACACTCGGTTCATGAGTTCCATGAATACCGCCGGTGCATTGGTTAACCCAAATGGCATGACCATGAACTCGTAGTGACTGTAACGAGTTTGGAAAGCGGTATTTGGAATGTCATCTTCCTGGATCCTTAGCTGATGGTATCCCGATTGCAGATCGAACTTCGGGTAATAGCTCGACCCTTGTAATTGGTCGAACAGGTCATCGATCCTTGGTAGTGGATATCGGTTCTTGATTGTCACTTTGTTCAATTCTCGGTAGTCGATGCACATACGGAACGATCCATCTTTCTTTTAAACAAACAATACCGGCGCTCCCCAAGGCGAGAAGCTTGGTATGGTGAAACCTTTGTCTAACAGTTCTTGTAGTTGGTTAGACAATTCCTGCATTTTCGATGGCGCCAGTCGGTAAGGTGACCTTGCTATTGGAGCAGCTCCTGGTGTGAGATCAATTCGGAACGCTACTTTCTGTTGCGATGGAAGTCCAGGCAAATCGTCAGGAAATACTTCCGGGTAATATCGGATGATGGGTATATCTTCAATCTTCCTTTCTTCTGCTTTCTTTTCTGTCACCCTTTCGCAAGTACTTCCGGGACTTCATGCAGGTAATGATCCTTAGTGCGGTACCACTTCGTTCTCCTTGGATGGCCAGTGGTTCCCCGTTCGGCAATGGATTGCGGACTATCTTCTCGTGACAAATAATTTCGGCTCGGTTCTTGGACAACCAGTCCATGCCGACAACAATGTCGAAACTTCCCAATGTTACCGATAATAAGTCTATAGTGAAAGACTGATCGGGTTAGCAGGAGCATTTTCCCACTTTCGTTTGTTATCGAAGACTTTCATGGAATTTTCCTTCTTGGTAAACAGTCCCTGACAGACTGCCTGATCAGTAAGATTATGAGCCAGTCTCACAGCATTATGAATAGTTGCGGATTCAGCAGAGGTGACATACTTTGTATCTAAGGCGCCAAACCACAAATATATCGCTCAATCCGCTAAAATTCGGGTGTAACCATATGTGGTAATAATCGTTCCAGATCATGAAATCTTGCGGTGTAACCCGCAATGTCGGCACCCTCCATTTTTAAGTTCCAGAACTCCTGTTCCAGCTTCTGTAGGTCATTACGAGGATAGTATTCCTCCTTTTGCATGTACTTGAACTCTTCCCATGGGATGGCGTTGGCATTGTCCAACCCTAGAGTTTGGACATGAGAATTTCACCAAGAGAGGGCCTGACCCTTGAAAGTTCCAGCTCCGTACATGACTCAGTTTTCTGGCATGCAATGACTCATGCTGAAAACCGACTTGATCTTCCCAATCCATCTGAGCAGTCCCACTGCTCCTTCCATTCCAGTGAAGGTATGGGGCTTGTAATCCATGAAGGATTTGTAAGTGCAGGCCTTATGCCCATTTCCGGTCCCTTTAAGTCAAGATAGAGTGCAGTTAGGTTTAATTTTTCCCGAGATAGGATTATATTACTCGTAGCATGTATGTTGCTTCTGGCATGCACTATACCTCCACTCTCACCGTGACCTCCCAATCCTCCACCGGACCGATTGACTTCATGGTTGGCGATCGCGTCTGCCACGTGTTGCGCGATGAGGGCCTCTATCTGAGCGGTGGTCATGGAGCTGCTACCATGACTGAGTTGCGGTTTGTTCTTCGTGGTGGCATGTTTCTTTATAGTCATAATGACAACAAAGGTTAGATATTGCGTAATAAATAACAATCAACACATGTGCATAAGATAACACACAACAATCAACAACCAATCAACCATACAATATAATACAAAGCAAACACTTGATAAATAAGTTGTATAAAATACAAAGTTATTTCAGGAGCAAACACTCCTCCAAAACAAGTAACATCTCAAAAATATTGCGTGAGCACAGCTCGCTCACATTAGGCTAATCAACCGGAAGTTGGAAAAGTACCACTCTGCAAAGCGGTAAAAAGTAACAGGGCACAAAGAATCATCAAAACCCTGGCGGGCTCTAACACTTCTCGAACCGTGTTTGCCCTGAGCTCTGCTGCTAGGGATGCAGAGTCAGCAAGTGAGGCTCTATGCTATGCTACTGCGGCTCGCTGATGGGCCATCCCTAGCTGCTCCTCAGTCTTCTCTAAGTGGCTAGACAGGGCAGTGGTCCTATTTGTCTCTCTCTCTCTAACGATCCTCAAACTCGCTAACTGCCCCTGCAAGGTCTGTAGTGCGGTCTCTTTAGCTACGGCTCTCTGTTCCACCTCTCGAGCTTTCTCTTCAGCAGCCTCGATCCGGTCTCGCACTATCAAGAGTGCCTGGTCTGTCAAGGCAAGCTCGTCCTGAAGGGAAGATATATCAGCATCATGTAACTTGCTACGCGTCGCAAGTATCGGTAGTACCTCCCTCGTTGGCAGGAGCCAATAGGGTGGTGGATAGGACGGTCCAGATGACTCTTCAATGGATGTGGTGTCAGGTGATGAAATTCGGGCCTTCTTGGCTGACGGACCTGCATTTTCGGATGAATGAATCGGTCGCTTCCCTAAACGGATGTTCTTCTTCCGAGCAGTACGCTTTGTCTTTGCTCCTACAGGTGCCAGCAATGGTGCCGGTGGCGCTAGGTCCGCCTGACGGGGAGGTGAAGGTAGCATGGAGCCGTCATCGGATGACGAGTCCACGTTCCATATCGAATAAGGCACTGACTCGCCTGAGTCACTCTCCTCGTCGGTATCTCCCTCGCCCCCATGGACTGGTGCATACTCGGGATCCTCCTCTGGGTCGGTCTCCTCGACTCCATCCTAGTCCTCCATAGGTTCCTCGGTGCTGGAAGAGTGTGGTGATGGGGGTGGGGTCAATGGTTCAGCCGGTGATGGTGGTGTAGCCGGAGTGTACTCCTCTTCCGAGTCCGAGATCACAATGGGGTCCGAAGATGTAGACATCCTGTAATAAGTCAATATATAGTAATCTAATGTACTCATGTATGAAAATGCATGTATGATGTGATGTGAACTACGTGAGCCTATAGTTATAGTCTAAGCACACTAAATGCAACTTAGTTCTCCATAACCAGGTCTCTGATACCAATCTGTTACACCCTGAAATTTCACAGCGGGTTACCCGCGGGTTGTGACTGTCAAGGATCACCAGTCCCGGTCATTTCGAATGACCTCTAAATGGTTTTCGAAAAGACTTTCCGTTTGAACATCATACAAAAATAAATAAGTAATACAGAGTTTGAAAATGTGGAAAGTAAAGTGCGGAAGCAAAAGTAAAGTAGCAAAATACTTAAGCATAACAAATTAGGTTCCCATAAACCTAGCTTCTAAATTAAAACATGAAATGTGACTTCAGATATGCAATCCTAGTCCATGCATGAATGCTTAGCGACCTGAGATAAACATGCTTAAAGTGTCAACACATGGTTGGTGAGTTCAAAGGTTTAAGTAATACAAACAGTAATGGAAACAGTGAAACAGTACGCATGTATACTAGTGATTCAATTATTGATTAGACAATAAACATTAATTATATAAGCAACACCGAAACCGAAGCTCAACGAAGGAATGCAGAAATTAGCATTTTGCCTCTTACGTGCCCAGCACGCAATGGATTAGGTCAATTGCTGAGCTAAACTTAGCTGAAGCAGGCGAACTTGCTGAGACTCTTTAACAGGCGAACTAATCAAGTTCGCTTCTCTCAGTTTAAGCGAACTTATTCAGTAGGCGAACTTATTCAGTAGGAGAACTTAGAAGGCGAACTTATCAAGTTCGCTTCACTCAGTTCAGGCGAACTTATTAAGTTCGCTCAAGCAGTATCATGCGAACTAATTTCAGGCGAACTTATCTAGTTCGCTAGTGTTCTTAAAAAAAAGTATCAGGCGAACTTATCTAGTTCGCTAGTATTATGGCGGGAAATTTGTTCTTGTCCAAATTTTTTAGGGAAAGCTTATATTGTTGGTTTATATCATTTTTGAAATTTTAAAAAAGAGTATTTTGGCGGGAAATTTTTTTTCCGGATATTTTCGCAAAAATTTCAAAATGTCGATTTCTTGTGATGATAATGAGATTGGAACTATGCCACCGAGGCTTTTGTGCATATCAGATTACAGTAGCTGGAAAATCCGGTTCGAACAGTTCGTATCAGAAACTGATGAAAATTTTTGGAGACCAATAACAGAAGGATATGTGTATCCTACTTTTGACTTTCTAGAATTTCGTGATATTCCTAAACAAGTGACAGCTCATACTAAAGTAGAAAAGCAGAAGTTTGATCATGAGATGAAAACGTGTGAAACTTTAACGATGTCTTTACCAAAAGAAATCATTCATAGTCTCGGGAAGTGTCCAACTTCAAGAGATCTATGGGAAGCATTGAAGAAAAAGGGTGAAGCAACTTCTCAAGCGTTTGTGGTCTTGATTAAAGAAGTATTGGAGAAGCAGGGTGATTCTCAAAGTGATTCTTCTGCAGATTTAACTGATAGTGAGAGTATTTGTTCTGGTGAAAGTACTCAATCTACTGAGACTGATGTGATGACTGAAAAAAGCTTTCAGACAGTTGAAGATGATATGAGTGAATTAGAAACTGATGATGGCATATTCATGGCTCCTGGTGCATCTTCTTTAGATGAAAAGGATACCGTAGTTTCTAACTCTGAAAAGTTTTGTTCTAACTATATTTTAGTAAAGGATAAAATGATGAGGGTATGGATGACAACGTAAACCTCATTTGTGATATGAAATCGATACACACGGTAAACCAGAAATTAAAGGATAATGAGAATGTGTGTATTGAGAGAATAGAATTAATGAAGAGGGATATAAGTTCTCTGACTTTGAAGATCAAAGAGTAGGCATATCACCTGGATATGTCCTTTGCAGAAATTTAGAAAAGAAATAATGATCTTGCTGAGAAAGATAAGGAACTAGCTGAATATAAAGCAGAGGTGATCAAATTGCATAGAAAGTTAGAAAGCTTTGGAAATTCATCATTCTTACTGGGATATTTTAATAATACAGAAGAGGGGAAGGGAACTAGTGGTATTGGTTATATTCCTCCACCATTCAACGAAAATTATTCTGTTACACTTGAGATTATAAAAGATGAGGATTTAGATCCTAAGACTGTGTTGAAGGTGAATCCACTCACATGTGAAGATATGGTGTATTCTAATGAGAGTGATGATGAATATTTTGATGAAGCTAAGGTAGAGGGGATACCGAAAGAGGTTAAGAAAGAAGACTCAAAGGTTGATTCTAATTCTTCTGGAAAATAATACATTTGGACGTTCTTCAAACTCAAGGAGAGTTCCATATGTCAGAGATTATAATGACAGGCATACATGTTTTCATTGTAATGAGATGGGACACATTGTGGTGCATTGTCCTTGCAAAAATAAAGGGAAGAAGCATGTAGTTTCTGAGAAGATGAAGCCTGAATCAAGACATGTTGAGAAAAAGTTTATTCATTCTCAATCTCCAAAAGAAGTTCATGTAGACGAATCTTTTTCAAGTGCATCTTATAGTGTGAAGATTCCTTATATGAGAGAATATAGTGAGACGAGATCTTGCTTTTACTATGGTCTTGTGGGTCACATTCGGATGGATTGTCCTCACAAAGACAAAGGTAACCGACATGTTACTCCAGAAAAGGTAAGAACTCATGGTAAGCCTTATGTTAACCCAAATGTGGTTAAACCTCGTGATACACCAAAGGGTAATTCAAAATCTGAGGTTAGGCTTTCTAGACTTCAAAGACGGAGGAGAAACAGAAGATTGAGAAAACTTTTAGTACAATAAGAGCTTTCACAGTCTAAACATTTTTTAAATGAACAAGACTGTTCAAACACTTCACATTTTAAGCAAAAAGAACTTAATGAACAGAAGTATGTTTGGAAATCTAAAGTTTCTGTTTCTGACTCGTCGGAACAATCTTCGAAAATCGATGAGAGATTCGATTGTGAATGGAGTAAGGTTTATTATTTTGATACAGATGGACGACCCATGACTACCATGTCTTGGGTCCCAATTTCAAATTAATGTTTCTTGTTAGTTGTGCTGGATTACCAAGAGGGACTATTAATACCATTTTGGTTGTTGATAGTGGTGGTTCTACCCACATAACAGGGAATGACATCTGCAAGAGTAAAGAGTTGTTGATAACTGATAAATCTATTTGATTCAGCGACTTGATGCTCAGGGGGAGAATATGTCATACACAATGTTTTGGAAAGAGTTTTACAAAGTCCAAAAGACAACCTGAAACTAGGATGACAATGGTGAGCATAAAGTCGTTGATGCAACCATTTGACTAGTTAAGAGGGAGTCTACAGGACAGGGGGAGTACAGAACTATGTTGGTGACAAAGACAAAGGCATTCAATTACATTTGACTACATCGGTTTGAGTTTTTAATTGATTGAATTGATTAATCCCATGTAACTAAGTAAAATGTTTTTCTTAACAATGTTTTCATGGAAGTTTTACTTTCTTTCAAAAAGATTTTGAAAAAGCCAAACAAATTGAAAAAGTTAAAATCGACATTACTTGAAGTTATAAGGAGAAATTGATCTTAGTTGGCCTTTATGATTGCTTATATGTGATAAATGTATTGATCAGAACTTCTTAGACTGCACAGTATGGGAAATGATAGCTTCATAATTTCTTTTGCTTAACAAAATTGATGCTTGATGCTTATATTTTCATTTGGATACTAGCATGTATTCTGAATTGTCAATAGGCTGTGAGTATCCTTGGTCCATTAGTAGTGTCACAACACAATGATCTTTGTGACAACTGTGATTTGAACCCATGGTATGCTGGGTGTGTGTGTAAAAGTTCATTATCAGATAAAGAATATAAGATCTAAAGTACTTCATGAGACCAGTATCGGTTATGTCGTTAAACATCAATATTCAGTTCACTTCACTGCCCATGCCCCAGAAAAACATGCAATGTGTTGTTGAACTAATGTTTCTGACAACATTTGTTGGAACATATACTAGCCCTTGGATCAATATCCTGATTCCATTGAACATATCCAGATAACAGTTGGATCACGCTACCCTATGTCATTGAATCAATCGATTCCTTGATCAATCTTATGTTGAAGAATTCTATTGGTACAATCTTTCTGTTACTATGAATCATGATACTTCATCCAAACCAAGACATTTGAATCATTCTGATTCTCTGCTTGATATTTTCCTGTGTTTACCGGTATAGTTCATCCTGGAGATTGAATATTATCTTGCAATGATCTTATATGTCTTGAAGATAGTGCATATTTAAATTTCTGTTGTCATATTTGTGGGGTACACGTTGTATTACAAAATAAATGGTACCTTAATTCACAAGAACATGGGACAAAGATACAGATGGTTTCAATTCTTATAATATTGACAACTTAGATTGACATGTTATGTGTTGCAAATTCGTATGTAATTTATATTATAAGCATGTTATGATCTGATCCCATCTTTTTTGAAGTTCTTCGAGTATCATTACATGTTTTGGTTGAAGCTTAAAAGATTTGATCTTAACTGATATAAAGAAATGATGAATCTGGATAGGATACCCTTAGAATGTTTAGGGATGTTTATCCAAAATGTGTGATTGATGCATTGTTTTTACTGATATGATCTTCTTACTCGTGATGTTCGACCAAAAAGATGTGATTTTGTATTTTACATTTCAGTTTATACAAAGAAAAACCAAAAAGATTTTGTGAGTCTTATGTTTGAAAAATTAAAAAGATTTTATTTTTTCAGCTTCCATGGAAATCTTAATTATTGGTTATTCTTGGTTGTTCTCCTTTGCAAAAACTAAATATTGCAGACAGAAGTTGACAAGGGGTCCTTCTCCCAAGTTTTCTTCTAGATAGAAAGAGCAAGTGAAGATGAACAAGATGAAGACTACAGTGTGTTTGATGATATGAAGACAGATGACAATCTTCTGAAGCTGTTGTCAAGGGGGAGTCTGTTGGAGCATATTCTGGTGACAACGAGCTTGAAGATATTATGTCTTAGTCTTAGAGTCTTTGACTTGTAATTGGTAAAATTGTTAACAACAGTTAAAGGGAGTCTGTTAAGACATGTTTTGTAACTGTTGATAAAATTTTGTATAAGTTCATAGAGAGGCGAACTTAACAAGTTTGCCTAAGCATCTTTAGGAGCGAACTTGTTAAGTTCACCTAAGGAATATTATACAGTTCATTACGCATCTTTAGAAGCGAACTTGTTAAGTTCGCCTATTACAGAGTTTGTGTCTATAAATAGGTGTTTACAGATTCTGTTCTGAAGAGAGCAGAGAGGACTTAATCGATCGTATTCAGTGAATCTTGTAAACTCTGTGTTTTTGTGGAAAACAAAGAGAAGTTTATTTACCTGCTGTTTCTATTGTCAATACGTATACAAACATTAACACGGTAGGATTCCGTACTCCGTGTTATCGAGACGTCCTGTCACGAGATCGATTTGTAGATGAGTCATGTGGACCTGCACAATTATGCACCCGTTTGACTCCCAGTCAGAGTTAGCGCGACTAACCCGGGTGGGCGTTGTTAAACCCAATAGTACTATTCATGAATCACCTCGCTTTGTGTAATAATTAACGGTTCGAATATGAGAGGACTTAATGTGCGGGAAATGCACCCCACTTATATATATTAAAGCGAAATCAAAGTAATAATCATGCAACTAAGTAAGAAAATGGTTTAGCATGTATCTCCCCCAAATGGAAAAGTAAGTAAAATGGGGCCGTGAAAACTCACCTGGGAATGAGGCGAATGAAGTATGAAAGCAACACGAGAAATCTAGCAACTCTGGATAACCAACCTAACCGAGCCCTAGGAATAGTAAGGCTATAAGGTCTATGAAAGTAAACAGGGTTTATGTAACCACATTCATCCAAACGACTCAATGTTGAAAGGTTACATTGACTTTTTGAAAAGGTTTGACCAAAGTTGACCGAGGTTTAACCAATGTTTGACCAACTTTGACCAGCTTTGACCAAGTTTGACTAATGTTGACCAACTTTGACCAATGGTGACTAATGTTTACCAATGTTGACTAGTGTTGACCAACTTTGACCAATGTTGACTAATGTTGACCAATGTGACACGACGACCCGTTGGTGACACATGGTGAAATCATGTACAATTAGCACATAAGTAACATATGAGTAACACATTTGTAACCATAAGTAATACCTAAGTAACACTTAAGTCATACCTCATGACATATTATGCCTGCTTCAAATAATTGCATTAGTAACTAATATGTGACAAGTAACATGGCATTTGTACATCCTCATGGTATATTTCATACATGTTAACCAATCATCCACATAAGTTATGTCATTACACTGATAACCTATTTAAAATATTTCAACTCATTTGAACAAGAATCATAACAGGTCATTTCTATACCATAGTTCTTAATATACCAAAGTTTCCCTTTTTAGGCAATTAGGGTTTTAGTACACCTTTGGTGTCATAGCTCAATTAAACAAGTTATACATGAAATTATACTAGTAACATATCATAAACATGATTCTATGCATACACTTTCTACTTCAAGCAAAGGTGAAGTTCCCAAACTAATAAAGTTTCCTTATTTAGCAAGGTCCTCCAAAACACGTCATAATATCATTTCAAATTACATATTCTTGCATAATACATCTATTCATATAGTAATAAAGCTATTTAACCTATTTTAGACCTTTATAACATACACATACAAAATATGAACAATTAAAGTTTCCTTTTTAGAAAAGTGGTCCAAACGACCTCCTACACATGTGTAACTTCAAACAACTCTTTCTAACACTTTAATAGATATTATAGAACCGTATTAGCATGCTTTCATCCATTAAAATACCATAACTCAAAATATGACAAATTAAAGTTTCCTTTTATAGAAAAAAGACCATAACCTATTATAAAACAACATTTCAACCAAAAAAATTACATTTCCTACTTATTCTACTAATATAAGCATCATTTAAACTTTCAAACATATCATATACTCCTTTATGCAAAATCTCAACCAATAAAGTTTCTATAAATAGAAATGAGCAAAATACTATGTAAACAACCATTTCAAACAATAAAAAGTGCAAATATGTGTCAACAATCATATATTATGAAAACCTTTTGACAAAACATGGATTTAAAGACCTTGTAACATAAAAACTCATTTGGATGGATGGTGTACCATTCTTGTCCCAAAATGACTAAAAAAATATGGGTAGAACACTTACAACTCAAAGTATGTTGGATAGGATGAAGATTTCTAGCTTGAAACTACTTGAAATCACCTTCAAACACCTTGAATGAGGCTTGAAAGACTTGAACAAAGTGAGAGGGGGTGGAGGATCCTTGTGGTGGTGGCGGCCGAGATTAGGAGGGAGGAGAGAGAGTGGTGTGTTTAGGTTTAGGGTAAAATGAGGGGTTAAGGGGTTTAAGAGTGTTTTAATCAAATAGGTATTGAGTTTTTTACTCTTTCAAGACTTTTTAAATAAGGAATGGGCTTCTAATGTGCTCTAATAATTAAAAATGCTGAATTATTTAGCCCATATAATAAAACAAGTTATTTTTATAAAAAAACTCAATTAGAATTGTTGGCACATATCGCGTATCCGCTTAGAGAGCGTTAAAATAAAAGTTGTTCTAAAAATTCCGAAAAACTTCATATAAGCATGAAATATTAAATCACAGTATTACATATAATTTTTGCACACCAATTATATGTCTAAATATTATTTGTAAAATTCACCAACGTTCATGTGACAGGACGGTAATCCGCTCGATTACCGATGCATGTAATGAAATGAAACGAATGGACTTGCTATATGAAATATGTACTTAATTACTCTATAATTAAGTATGATGCAAGTTTAATCATGTGAATTCAAGTAATAGTCAGGTATGGATATTAACCTGAATTTGCCGGGTATTACACCTACAAAGTTAGATGCAAATACTGTCACTCCAGTTTTGCTAAGGATGGGGTATGAAGGACATTACCCGCCATGTGACAATCCGGACTTTGCAGTTAGTTCTGTTAGCAATCCCGTTAAATATGCTGTTAAATCCTAACCCGATTAACCCAATATTAAACCCCGGGGACTGTTTCTGTCGTAAATTGATCTAGTATTCCAGGGACTAATCCTGCCAAGCTTCAAAACTGGATTCGTTGACTCTCAAAGTCAAAATTAAAAAAAATCACTTATGTTGACCTTCAAAAGTCAAACTCGCAAACCTATAATCAAATTTGAATTCCATAACCGAAATCGTTTGGAATTACAACGGATCATGCACTATAATTCTATTACCGTCCATAATGAGATCATAATTAAGTTGTAATTGAGCGAATTAAACCCAATAATGGGTGTCCAAGTCGAAACCGTCGAACCATCGCCCCTCTTTATCAAAATCGACAAATTCCTGTATTGTTTTCACAAATTGAGCATACACACACGTAAATCGCACCTCTCCGAAGCTTTTGCACAAACTGAATTGGTCGGATTAACAGTTGAAGACGCCGGAGACCATCACAGTCGCAGTCGGCAATCATTTTAGTCGAGAACCTTCAATCCATCACGCATTTTGGTAATTTCTTGTACCCATAGTTTCGTTTTAATCTGTTGATCATTAGCCCTATGCTAATTCGGCTTCATAACATCGATTCTATCGAAATCTGTAATCTAGGGTTCATATGTTCACGATTTGAGCGAACTCTACCCTAGACCCAATCTAAATTCAATTAAACTTCATGGATAGACTCGCCATCATCCATCCTTTGAAAGCCCTATGCTAATTCGAATGTATAACATCGAATTAATCATGAACCGATTCCTAGGGTTCATCTAATTACGGTTTAATTGAACTCCAATCTAAACACGTTAATAATCCAATTAAATTACATCAGTAGATTCGAAATACTCTAAACAATGATAGCCCTATAATTTAAACATGTTTTAATATCAGATTTGATCAAATCGATTATGTGTTCATAATCTAGGGTTTCGATATTCATTCGGTAAATAAAAGATTCCACACTTGTTGTTTTCGAAATTAATTCCACCCACAGGTTCGCCATCCACCGATTATCAAAAGCCCTAAACCCGTGTTGCCATTCTTAGTCGAATTCGTTGGATTTGGGGTCGAGATGGGTTCGGTTCGCTTAAAGGGAAGAACACAGGGGTGATGAGTGTTAAAACCAAATCTGATCCGGATTATATCGCGATACCCTAGCGGGCGGGACTGGTTAAGACAGTGTGCGTGTGTGGGAGAGACCCGAGTTCGAGACCGGGCTCCCACATTTATTTTTTGGAGACACTTTTAATTATATTTAATTATTAAAAATCAAACCTTATATTATTATATTATTATATTATGAGTTTTAACCCGAAAAACGACCCGTAGGCTCGGGTTTAGTTTCATAACCTATTTTTATTATTATTATTCTCACTTTTAAATAATATGTTTATATTGTTTTTAACCTCACTATAAAATAATATATATAGGTTGATATTATTTCACCTCGTTAAAATCTTTGTGTGACGTTTAAACTAAAAATAATATAATAGTTTATATTATTTACTCTCGTTTTCATACTCGATTAAAAATAATATAATTATTATTTTTTCACACAATGATTAATTAGTTAATCCGCCGAAACTAAAAATAATGTATTAAATTATATTATTTTCCTAATCTTTGTAAATGACTCGTACGTACGAATATATGTATTTGTTTAATTATTATTATTATTTATTAACATACAACGCGTAACGCTTTTCCCTTAACGATCATATTAAAAATTTATATAATTCCGTAGACACGTTCGTCTACTCTTAAATCCTTAGAAAGCGTTAAGATGTTCTAACTTCCGTGTCGTCGTCACAAATCTCAACTTGTTCCTAATTTATGTGTTTATAATTTTAGGGCATTCGTAAGTCTTTTGAGACTTACACTCGTGGTTCCAACTTATCTCTTGTGTGATACTGCCTACGCTATTCAAGTGAGTTTTCACGGCCCCTTTTTACTGTTTTAAACTGGGGGAGAAAACATGTCGTAAATGTTTTTTTATTCTTGTAATTCATATATGATATCACTTATATGACTATGCGTATACATTATCCTTTAAGTCCTCACATCGGACCGTTAATATGAACATAGCGAGGTAATTTGAGTAGTACTACTGGGTTTGACAAACCTCACCTGCGTTAGTCGCGCTAACTCGATTGGAGGTCGAACGGGTGCAATATTGACCTAAACATGCACCATGATGGTGGGAGGCATATAAGCAGTCAGCTGTCGGTTGTGAGCGCATTAGTTAACATGTATATGGGTTAGCTACCTATTGATTTATATATTGAATGTACATTATTCTGTTAAACGCTTCTATAAATTGAAACCTGTGAACTCACCAACCTCGTGTTGTCATTTTCTTACATGTTTTTCTTAGGTCGCTTAAGATAAGGCACAGGTGCACATAATAGGACATGCATGGAATTCTGCCTATGATTTCTGTTTTATTAAACTATTTGGTCTATTTTAAATTTGTGTTTGGTTTGGACTTTTGGACTATTCTTTTGGGCGCGTGTGTTTTGCGCATTTATTTTCTTTACGCTTCTGCATTAACTCTTATTGATATGATAATTTTCATTTGAGTCCCATATAGAGTCGTTCAATGTAACTAATGTCTGAGATCCTGGTTCGTCACTTCTCAAACGGTAAAACTCCGTTAGTTGAAATTTGAGGGTGTGGCACGCCTGTTTACAAGAAGTTGTTGCATCCATATTGGAGATATCTTGCATACGTGTGCATGAACTGCTTATCAGGAAGAAATGGAGATTTTGATGAGATAAATGCTACCATCTCTTCAGCTATGGTTGCCCTGACCATGACCTGGAATAACAAATTTTCAAAGATGGTGTTTGAGGAGTTAAAAAGCTATCTGAAAGGCGGAAAGAAGGACATCTTTCTGATGTATCCCAAGTTTCTACAGTTTATATTCAACAAAAACCAGGCAGATCTGGAACCTACAATAGAAACTCTTGACCTGAAGGCTATGGGGCCAATGATCTTCAAATTTATGAACGTCAACAAACAAGGCAAAAGGGTATATCAGGGGCTGCATCCTCTCGAGAAATTTAGCAGATTCGCTGCCTTAGTTGATGAAGAAGTTGAAGTACCGGTTGTGCAAGTTGAAGCCGAGGTTGCTGAGGAACAACAATTGCCTCCTCAACCACTGATAGAGCAACCTATTGAACCTCAACCACAAGATCCGGTTGTGCTCAAGTCAGAAGATACTGAAGTTCTATCTTCTTCTTACAGTGAAGGCACATCGGAAATATCTTTAGTACCGATCAATCAGTTTGTCAGGGAAATGGAAAGCAAACAACGTCAAGTCTGGCATCACCACCTCCCTGATCATTATCATCATCATTACTTCCTCCAGCATCTTGATGCTCACTGTCTTTAGACTCTAAGTCTTCCAATTTATTCTTTAGATCAAACACTAGAGCTGTCAGATAGCCTTGATTAGCTTCCAAAGACATTATCTTTGCATTTTGAGCTGCCACCTGTTGTTCTAGTATAAACACCCTTTCTTGTAGAATTTTGGATCTACAGGAGCAGGTGTGGAAGAATCTACAGGACTCTTGCCCTTAGCTTTCTTGGCTCTATAGGCTTCAGCCGATGACACAAAGAACTGATCAGTGTCGAAAGCATGTGTAGAAGGGCTCACATGGGATGATGACTGAGGTAGGGTTGAGGTGGGTAGTGGTGAATGTTGTGTCTGAGTGGATAAGGAAGGTGTTGGTGTAGATGTTGGTGTAGGTGTTGGTGTTGGTATTGGTGGCATTCTTGCTATTCTCGGATCTCTTCGTTTTCTTGGTCCAGATTGAAGATCATGATCCGGTGTGTATTTAGGATCGATGTCAGCTTGGTTTAACGAAGATGAATCAAAATGAAGATGATCAAGATGATGATCTTTATAATTTTGATTTTGAAGGGAATCTTGATGATAATCAAGACGATTTACCTCCTGATAACCTAGATCAAGACAAAAGTACAAGCCCCGAGGATGCAACTGCAGTTGAAATGTTTGAAAGTTCATCTGATTCAGAACTAGAAAGACTAAATCAAGATATTGATGATGAAGTGAATCTAGTTAGCTAAACAGGTAAAGCTAATGAATCATCAAGTGCAGGAGCAAAGATTAGAAAAGAACGTCCTTCTTGGTTGTTACCTCCTGGTCCACCTTTTGAGACTCATGTTACTACAAGTATTGATGGATACTACTCAAAAAGGGGTGACAGGTCGGGAATTGCTTCCTGGCAGTTTGACAACGAAAAGAAGATGTTCGTGGTGAAAAGAAAAAATAATTGAATAGAATACTACAAGCATGCTAATGATTTTAGTTCCTGGACAAAGGTTGATCTTCGGGAATTAAATGAAGCATATCTTGTGAATCGAGGAAATGATACAATGGCCAACATGTTCTATCACTTTCTTAATCAACAGTGTTTGACTAACTTTGCTAGTATGAAGATAGCTAAATCAAAGTTGAAGAAAGGTAAGAGTGTAAAGGATCGTCATACTGGAAGGAGTCTATATAGCGTTATCTGGCCACCTACAAAGACCACAAAGAAGGTACATGTTCATAAGAAAGTACCTGTAAACTCGCTAAAAGACTTTCAGTTTTGGGCTTACGATCTAGTTTCTGCTGAAGCTATGATTGTAACAAATACTGCTTAGTTTAGAATATTGGATCCTTTTGATCTATCCAAGTTTGGTGAAGAATACTTTAATGTTTTGGCTTGAAGTCAAATCAGAAGTGAACAACGGTTTGAAGAACAAGTTAAGGTGTATACTGTAGCAGTTGCTGACATCATTAGTAAGCGACTTTTTGCGGGAAGTGGAAGCCATGGAGTGGATATTGATTTCTAAAGATCATCATACAGCTTAATCCTAGGGGGAGATTGTAGGACCTAGTTATTATGATTAAGCTAGTTTAATCTATTTTGGTGTAACCGTGAACATGTGGTTCAAGGCTTGGGTGTATGGGCAGGCTTTAGGCCGAGTGTATGTATTGGGGGTCTAGACTCGTATAAACCAGGTATATATACATGTATTCCTTAACCGAGTAGGGTTAGCGGTTTTTGATTTGGTTTTTCTCTGTAATTCTCATGTGCAATACAAAGAGTTTTACATTGAGTTTTATGTTCTTGAATCACCATACTTGATAGTTTCCGCTATTGAGTGTGAGAATTGATATCTAATTTGTGTTTATTCGAAGATCCATTAGAACTGGGACTTACACAATCACAGTAGCTTCTGACTCAGGTGCCTCTGGATGATCTTGTTGTGGTTCTTGTTGTGGTTCTTGTTCTTGTAGTTGCTGAATGTCATGATCATCAGCAACCTCGGCATGATGTTGCACAGCCGGTTCTTGTTGCACTTCTACTTCCAGTGTAGCAAATCTTCCAAACTTCTCAAGGTGATGCAAACCTGATATATACCTTCTTTCCTTGCTTGTTCACATTCATGTGTTTGAATATAATAGGCCCCAATACCTTCAGATCAAGAGTTTCCACACTAGCTACCAAATCTGTATGATTTTTGTTGATGATGATTTGTAAGAATCTTGGAAACATCATGAAGATATCCTTCTTTGCCCCTTTCAAGTTGCTCTTGAACTCCCTGAATACCATTTTAGATAAGTTGTAGTCCCATCTCATGGTAAGAGCAACCATTGCTGAAGAAATAGTAGCATTTAACTCATCAAATCCACCTTTCCTTCCAGTCAAGCAGTTCATGCGCACATGTGCCAAGTACCTCTAGTACGGATGTAACAATTTCTTGTAAATAGGTGGATAGTTGCCCTCATAACCCATTCTATGAACTACTGGAGTAACTATCTCTGGAGTAAAATTTGTAGGATGACTACCTTCATCCCCAAATTGTAGTGCTTCTCTAATAACCGCCTCTGACACTTTCACTCGTTTGTTCTGAACGATGCCTAAGGTGCATTCTTCACCATTGAAGTTCGGGTGAATAGTAGCGGTTTTCCATAACTCTTTGATAAAACTCTTGCAGATCACTGGATTTCACATAATAGCGAAGTTGATGGGAGAAAGTGTCAATCCCACAACCATAGACCTGAAGTATTCATACTCTTCTGGTGGATCCAGTAGAAACGCACAAATGTTATGATCTTGTACAAATCTTAACTCAGCCATTTCTGCACGAACCAAATCAAGTTAGACCCACGAGATATTTAATATATAATAACTAACAAATAAATAATTATCAATTATTTATTTCAAAGTAATGTTATCGGTTTCCCATAGGTTTTCGGGTTACAAGCACTTCCCGGGTGCAAACACATATTTCGGGCATT
Organism: Smallanthus sonchifolius; assembly: GCA_023525975.1. Lineage (NCBI taxonomy): Eukaryota > Viridiplantae > Streptophyta > Magnoliopsida > Asterales > Asteraceae > Smallanthus > Smallanthus sonchifolius. Next base: position 72,709,249 of record CM042025.1, read on the forward strand.
TTTTAAGTTTACAGAACCAAAATGTTCTCGGGAACCCAAATAAGTTCTCGGTTGTTTGAGAGAATACGGGAAACCCAACCGGTTTATGGTAAATTTGAATTTTTCCCATGAATTTTCACGGTTAGCGTGAAATCTGATCCTTTTTCTAAATTGGGCATCCTCAACCCAAATTTATGGCATTCTCAACACATTCACATGGTCGTCCACTGATTCCGATCACACTAAAATGCTCAAACCCTGTTTTCATTCTTAAATCTCTAAAATAGAGTCAAGAAACTCTATTTTTCATTGTTTAAGACTATTTTGAAGATCACACAGTTTGAAAGAACAATTCATGTTGTTTGTTAGGTTTTTGATTCATACCTAGAACCTGCAACTTCACTCGACAACAATCAAAATCACAAACAATATCTTGAGTGAGTGAAAGATAAAAGGACCGAGTAGGAGATAAAATGAAGGAGCCGTGAACAGGAAAACCCAAGTTAGGTTTTTTGTAATCCACTTTAATATAACTGGGTTTGCAAGGGTGGGGGGCCACCGTGAACCTTGGTGGGCCGCATCAAGGGTCCGAATACTTAGCAATTTAATCCCTTAAATGATTTGTTAAAAATCTCAAACATGGTCAATTTTTTATGAAAATAAAAGAAAATGGAGTACACAATAAAAATAAAATAAAATAAAACAAAACTCTAAAATTAAAAACAAAAATTAACATTATAAAAGACCTAACAATACAGACTTGTAACTAAGAGCCTTAGGAAGTTTTCTATGGGATCATATCATTCTGAAGGTTTACCAAGGAACATTTTTCTGCACGGATTTGCTCAGATGGGTCAAATAGATTGCCGATATTTGAAATCCTTTTAAACTCATGCTTTAGTGCCAAACCTAAGTCTTTCATTGTGATTTAATTATCATATTTTGATAGAATTCTTTACGACTTAATGGGTACCACACGCATATATTAGAAACATGTACTTAGCTGACTATGAATTATGTGAATTATTGATTAACTTTAATGGACCCCAAAACTTATCAGGTAAACCTCCACTTCCTCATGGTCTTTTGAGCACCTAAATAATAACTATTTGACCATAACTAGCCTGGGTTTGTGAAATGATTTGAGGACTACCAAAATTTTGCCTAGGAATACAGCACGACGGACTTACGTATCCTGAATTCGTTAAGAAACCTTTAGATCAGTCACCATGGCCCAAAAGAAAAAATATTTATATACATCTATACATATGTACGCCTTTAGACATATCTTTTTGGTATATAACATTGCATATCTTTTGAAATATACCTATAGCACGACATTGCATGTCTTTTTGCTCAAGAATTCTGCTTAGCATAATAGCTTTGCACTTCATTGAGTGTATTTTCACTTTTTGCATGACAACGCATGTCTTTTATTTATATATACTATATACAGAGACTTGTAACAAGTCAACTCGCAACCCCTTTATGAAGGGTCTTGGTCAGTGCAATCCTGATAGAGCATGTTTATCCATAGTTCATCAACCTTTATGTTTAAGTTTTCATATATTAACAGGAAGTACTAATTATACTAATCTATGAGATGTTCCCCACTAAGGACATAACCTTATCCGTGACAACATTCGAGTAGCGAGGAGTCGGCAAAAGAGCTATGCCGACAAACGACGAAAACCCTTGGAATTTCAAGTCGGTGACCTTGTGATTCTAAAGGTATCCCCTTGGAAGGGCGTGGTTCGATTTGGGAAGAAAGGTAAGCTAGAACCTCGCTGTGTGGATCCATTCAAAATCCTTGAAATGATTGTGAAAGTGGCTTACAAACTTGAGTTACCTCCCGCACTTGGCAATGTGCATCCCACATTTCATGTATCCAACCAAAAGAAATGCCTAGCTGACGAGAATCTTCACGTTCCTCTTGACGAAGTGCACATTGATGACACTACACACTTTGTTGAAAAACCCGTGGAGATTATGGATCGTGAGATTAAACAACTCAAGTGAAGCCGCATTCCTATTGTCAAAGTTTGTTGGGAATCTAAACGTGGCCCAAAGTTCACTTAGGAACGTGAGGATCAGATGAAGCTCAAATACCCTCGCATCTTTCCTGATTCAGTAGCTTCAACTAGTTGAATTTCGGGACGAAATTCCCTCGACTATAGGATACTGTAACATCTAGGGTTTTTCTCATAATTTGATTTATGCAATAACATTATTTTAATTTTAGTTCTGGATCATTTCGTTTTGTTATACTAATTACAAGTTGTGCAACATCACTATGGTTATACATAATATAATACATCCACATATACATGCATTTATTTCATTTAATTAAGGATTTAATATACATTATGATGCATGATAAATAAAAATGATTAGGTATAAATGCATGACCATGTAAAATTATTATTTAAAGTCCCACTCTTTTATAAACATATAAGTATATATGAGTTATTTATTTAAATTCCAAATAATATATATATATATTACATTTTCATATATTAATATTAACCCATATCAATAATTTTCTAGTTTTAAAAATATATATGTTGGACAATTATATACAAGATTTCAAACTTATAATTCTAATTTTATAAATTTATTTATATAAACAACAAAAGATTTAAAGTAAATAAGTTTAGTTTGAACCCCTTTGATCCATTGAACCCCTCAATTTGAACCCGCTTTTGAATTTGAACCCCAATTCACGCAAGTTTGACTTTGGAAAGTCAAACCGAGCCCAATCTCACAAAATTCATCTATGTAATCCTTGAATTCGAATGTTAAAGTGTAATCAATCATCTGGAAACCAACGTGCCACTGTTAGGACCGATTATAACGAGCTAATTATGTAACATTTGAAAATTTTTCATGCCAAATATTATAAAAATAAAAGTTAAAGGACTAGAAGTGTAATTATACGAAAGATCAACAACCAAAAGTGAAAATTTTGAAATTTCGGACGGTAACGGACCGTCATGGCCCATAACGGTTCGTTACGGGTTGGCCAGGCGTGTCATGCCCGCTCCCCCCCCACCCCACCCGTGGCCCGTAACGGTCCGTTACGGGTGCGCCACGTGTCCGGTGACTAATGGCCTGAATTTGACGCGTGTAAACCCTATGACGGACCGTCACGGCTCCGTAACGGTCCGTCACGCTGCAATTCAACCGGAGGCTGACACGTGTCTGATGACTTCGCAACCCTCGAGCGGTGATGGACCGTCACCATCGGTAACGGTCCGTTACGATCCAAACGGTGACGGACCGTTACCATCCATAACGGTCCGTCACAGCCACAATTCTTGTATCTAAATAGCAAGGTCGGGTTTCAGCATTTCAAAACATCAAAACACGAACTCTAGAGCTATAAGCTGATATCCCACTTGTACGTTTATGTTTTGGAAGTGCCGGTTCACCAAGGAGGAATCCGAAAGGCTAGGAAACGCTCATTTGGAGAAACCAAGAAAGGTTCTTAAGCAGAAACGCTGCCTACTAGGGTACTCACTGTAGAAGATTCCTAAGTCCAACCTCTGTCCAGGTGAATACTTGTATTTTTTATAAAATGATTTCAAAACTAAAAATGGTTTTGATTATACTCTGACTTGAATGAATTTATACAACCATTCGTTGCATAATTTGATTTACTATATAGCAGTCCACCCATAGAGTCACGTATATATACACGTGTTACAGATGAGTCGTTGTAACATGGCTAGGGATTGAACCCTTGGTTGTTGTAAAGCCCATCGCTGAAAGCGTAAGGCAGATAGACCTAAAAATATATCCAAGGTCCCTAGTGTGGAAGGTGGTTAGTCCGTTGACTGTGTAAATTGACCAGAAACTACGGGCAAATTGTTCTATTTATTCACGCTTGTCAGATTAAGATTCCAATATACTTGTATTCACCAGTTTATACTGATAAAATATTTTTCAAACGTTTTTACTGGTAATCAGGGATGAAACTTTTTGATTAGCCATATGATGACAAGGAGAATGATGTCATGAAAAAGGGAATGTCCACCCTAGACATCAGTTGAAAGAAATGGCTCTTGTAAAACCTTGGTTTTGTAAATTAAACGTTTGTGTACTATATCAGGGTTTATCCCTGTTATAATGAAATGAAACGGGAGATTCCCCGTCTTTTGAAAAGATCTTGAGTTATAAAAATATTCCGCTGTGTTTATAAATCTCTGATGAGATAAAATAAGAAACAGGTACCAATCGTTGGTCGCGCGCCCGGGTGGGCTAAACCCGGGGTGTGACAGGTTGGTATCGGAGCCAGGGGCCGGACTGGTGTGCCAGCGAGGACGCTGGGCTCCGTAAGGGGGGTGGATTGTAATATCCCACATCGGTTGAGGGGGAGAACGAAGCGTTCCTTATAAGGGGGTGCACACCTTCTCTATCAAGACGTGTTTTGCCTGGGCGAGCAACTCGTTGGGTGAAAACAAAACCGTGGGTTCCTGGATGGGCAACCCATTAGGGGCAAAGCGGACAATATCTTGGTACGGTTTGCTTGATCTATTACAGATGGTATCAGAGCCATTTGTTTCAGCATATTAGAAACTAGAGATCAGTATCTAAGCTATAACTTGATTCTGATATTATTTGGCTTAGCAAATTAAGATACTCAGGTAAGGTATCTAAGCTAAAACCAGTATAGACTGACTGCTAGAAAAGTAGGTAGATCTTTATAATAATTAAGTGATAACTATACAGATGTCTAGAAATAGTTATTATGCTTATATCTCCGGACGATCTGAAGAAGAACGTTATCATCCTACTGGATCCATGGAAAATCCCGTAATCATTTCCGATATCGGTGAATCCCTTTCTGATCCTATCATTGTCTCTGACAACGAATCCTATCATCAAAATCAATCTAGCTATTCTTGGATGGAAGCTACTTCGGATTTTGAGAATTGGAGAACTGATACTCCACCTCTAGTAAATTAAAATAAAGTTGGACCAGTCGGTCTACTAAACCGAGGATACGTGTAAGAACCCCAACCGAGCATGTGCATGTGTCTGCAGAAGAAATGGAAGAGGTATATCAAGAAATACCTGAGGAAGCAGAACTTGAAATAGAAACTCAAGACCCATACCTCTATCCAATTAGTGAAGAAAATCCTTATACTCTTCCAACAATGTTAGAGGAATATATTGAAGAACCAGCTGATGGTCCTGATGATCCATACCATAATGTGTTTAACGACATATTATTTGGTATTCGTGAACCCCCTCCTCAATATAATTATTCTTCAGCTCATCTTGGAACACCCAAAGAATTCCTTGATCGTGCCTTAAGAGAAACTGATGAAGTCAAGAAAAAATCAAGGCAGCTCAAGGAAAGGATTCATCAACTGGAAAAAGAAAAGAAAAATAAAAGAAAATATAAAAAGAAAGAATAAAATAACTAGGCGTACGGGTAACCATCCGACCGGTATGTAGTTATCTGGCAAACTAAATGAAGGAGCAGTGGCAGCCCTGAGATGGCTGGAGAAAAATGAGTCTGTGATTTCCATAAGCAAATGTGTTGATGAGGATATGGTACTTTATTCATAAAACTTATTCAAAGATGAAGCACTGGAGTGGTGGAATTCCATTGTTCAGGCCATGGGCCAACACAAGGCCTATGCCATGGAATGGGAAGAATTCAAGGAGATGGTGACTCAAAGATTTTGTCCCATTAATGAACGAGAAAGAATAGAAACAAAATTTCTAAATCTTCATATGGAAGAAACTAAACATCAGGAGTATGTCTCCAAGATGTTTGAATATGCTCGTTTAGTTCCGCACTTATCTACTCCTGAACCCAATCTTATTAAGAGATATATTTGGGGTATTGCGGAAGAAATCAGAGATATGATCAAGGTTACTATAGCTCAGACCATTGCATCTGCCGTACAGCTAGGAGGAATCCTAACTGACGGTATGATAAGAAAACAAGAAGAAGGGAAGGCAAGGGAAGTGGCTAGGAAGGATACGGAGAACCAGAAAAATAATTCTCCTTGGAAGAGAAGAAATCAACCTAGTAAAGGAGAATTTAATTCTCCCATCCCTGAATGCAAAATCTGTTAAAAGAGGCATATCGGAGAATGCTTCTTCAAGAAATACTATTGCCATTTTTGTAAGCAGAACGGGCATGTTTTTGAAAACTACCCAAAGAAGAAAAATGTATCATGTTTTAATTGTGGAGAGACTGGTCATTTTAAATCAACCTGTCCAAAGCTTAATCAAGCAAGATCTAGTGGGGCAAAGGCCAATGAAGGAAACAAGGAAAATGTATGAGCTTTCGTACTTAATACTCGTGATGCTGCAGCTGTCCCAGATGCAGTCACTGGTACATTCCTCATTGACAATATTTATGCTAGAGTATTATTTGACTCTGGTGCAAATTTAAGTTTTATAGATTATAAATTTTGTAATCTATTAAACAAGCTCTTAGTTCCACTAGATAAGATTTATGAAGTAGAAACGGCCGAAGGAAATATTATCAAAATTTCTGAATTCCTAGATAATTGTACTATCACAATATCATGACACATCTTACCTGTGCAATTAATGCCTAGGACATTAGTAGAATTCAATGTTGTCTTAGGAATGGATTGGTTAGCCAGTAACCAAGCCCATATCCTTTGTGATAAAAAGGCCACAGAAATCCAGATTCCTTCTGGAAAACCTTTAACAATCTATGGTGACAAACAAAATCAACCTCTGGGAATCATCTCAATGCTGAAAGAAACTAAGTGCCTTCAGAAGGGATGCATTGCATACTTGGTTCAGATTTCTACCAGTACAAAAGAAAAGAAGATTGAAGATGTACCGGTAGTAGCTGATTATGCAGATATATTTCCAGATGAATATCCTGGTATACCATCAGAAAAAGAAGTCGAATTTAAAATCAATCCTGTTCCAGGAACGGCTCCTATTGCCAAAGCTCCATACCGATTAGCCCCAACTGAAATGAAAGAATTGAAGAATCTATTGGATGAATTGCTTGAGAAAGGATTCATCCGCCCAAGTTCATCTCCTTGGGGTGCTCCAATTCTTTTCGTTAAAAAGAAAGACAGCACAATGCGGATGTGCATTGATTACCGGGAACTAAATAAAGTAACAATTAAAAATCGTTATCCTCTTGCTAGAATCGATGATCTATTTGATCAATTACAAGGCGCTTGCCATTTTTCTAAAATAGATCTTCGATCAGGATATTATCAATTGAAAGTTTAAAAAGAAGATATTCCAAAAACTGCTTTCCGAACCAGATATGGACATTATGAGTTCACGGTTATGCCGTTCGGACTTACTAATTCTCCTGCCGCATTTATAGATATGATGAATCGTATCTATAAACCCTATCTAGATAAATTTGTAATCGTTTTCATTGACGATATACTTATTTATTCTAAAAATCCGAAAGATCAAGAAAATCATCTTAGAATAGTACTTGAACTTCTGAGAAAAGAGAAATAATATGCTAAATTCTCTAAATGTGAATTTTGGCTTAGAGAAGTACAATTTCTGGGTCATATAGTGAACGCAGAAGGTATTCAAGTAGATCCATCCAAAATTAAAGCTATATCAAAATGGGAAATTCCTAAATCTCCGACAGAAGTCCGTAGTTTCTTGGGTCTGGCAGGATACTACAGACGATTCATTCAGGATTTCTCCAAGATTGCAGTTCCTCTGACTACTTTAACTCGTAAAAATGTAAAGTATGAATGGGGAACAAAGCAAGAAGAAGCTTTCCAAACTCTAAAGAAGAAACTGACTCATGCACCCGTACTGGCTTTGCTAGATGGTAATGAAGATTTTGTTGTTTATTATGATGCCTCTCACAACGGTCTAGGTTGTGTGTTAATGCAAAGAAACAAAGTTATTGCCTATGCATCTCGTCAGTTAAAGAACCATGAAAAGAATTGCACAACTCATGATCTAGAGTTAGGTGCCATAATTTTTGCCCTAAAATTATGGAGACACTATCTCTATGGAGTTAGATTTATAGTTTATACTGACCATAAGAGTTTGAAATATATCTTTGGTCAAAAAGAACTGAACATGAGAAAAAGAAGATGGTTAGAGATCTTAAGTGACTATGATTATGAAATCTGTTACCACGAATGTAAGGCAAATGTTGTTGCAGGTGCCTTAAGTAGAAAAGAAAGAGAGAAACCTAAACGGGGACTTGAACTTCGTGTAGATCTCATGTCTTAATTAAAAGATGCTCAACATTCTGTTCAAACAGAAGAAGACTTAGAACAAGAAGGAATGGAGAGCATGGTTAAAAAATTAACTAAAGGAAATGATGAAATACTTCATATGAATAAAAGAATCTGGGTTCCAATCACAGTGAATCTTCAGGAAAGAATACTCGAAGAACCACATAAATCAAACTATATGATGCACCCAGGAAGTGATAAGATGTATAAAAATCTGAAGGACAATTACTGGTGGATTGGCATGAAGAAAGATATTGCCATATATGTTGCAAAATGCCTTACTTGCGCACAAGTAAAGGCAGACTGATGTAGTGTAAAGCACACATCTTTATTCCGTTGTATTCATGCGTTTCTAGATAGTTTTGTCTTTGTTTTAAGTCGTTTTTATTATGTACTGAGTCTACTGTACATTTACAGGAGCTCATGTGGAATAGGAAGCTAAATCATGAAGAAACCGAGCACGAGAAGAAGCAGGAAGATCTAAAGAAGAATTTGTGGAATTTCTGTCTTTCGCGGTACGCGAAAGACCAGGAGCTATTTTCTCGCGATACGCGAGAAAAGGAGAAACCGGCCGCGACTATTTTGGTTCTCGCGGTACGCGAGAAAACTAAGTCCAATCTTTCGCGGTACGCGAGAGATGGAAATTTTGAGAAAAAAGAGAAATGGAAATATATTAGATTTTGATTCCCGTTAGGTTGACCTAGGGCGATTTTGAGGAGCAAGAATGCTATTGAAGTGCAAGATTGGAGCTTTCGAATCCGGCTTCGTTAGTAATAGCGAATTCGGTTATCAAGTTCTGATTTTTATCTTTGATTTCTTGTGTTTGATACCATGTATTTGTCTATTACTTCTGTTATGGTTGTTTGGATGATGATTGTTGGCTAAAACCATTGAACTGCCAGGGTCAGTTGATGAATATGCGTAGAGTTTAGCTTTTTATCCGGTTTTGGATTCGTATGATGGATTTATTGATTTTGTAAACAATTTTAGTATGATAATTATGATGTATAAGCATGTTTATATCTGATTGTGTGGTTGATTATAACTCCCTGCGTTGATTGTTGTTGTCTGCCAGTTTGATCAGCGTGTCTATGTCATAGATCTTAGGTTTTGTGATTGTGTGTGGTTTGCTAGAGATAGTGACCATAGCAGTTATTGTTGATTGCTGATTAGGTTGAGTGTTATTCCTAGTTCAATATCTTAGAGGTAAGAAATAGTTGTCTAGTCTTCGTCATTAGGAATCCGAGTGTAAACAGTCTGAGAGGGCGTTAGTATTAGGTGTCTAGTGGCTGTTGCTAGTTCATGTCATAGTTCTCATCCTGAGATTACTCTGTGCATCTTCGATGTATCGTGGACAGTGAGACTGAGAGGTAATCTGTCATGTGGGTACATTATCATTGTTGGAAATACCCGAGAGGTAATCCAACCATCTGGTGAGTTTAGTATGCTTTAGGTAGCTTAGTTGGAGACACCCTGAGAATGATTCCGACCTAGGTAGTATTCTTCCCATCCTTTGATTTCACCTTTAGTTCTTATCTTGATAGTTAAGTTATTCTATTCTCTTCATTCATTAGTTTAATTCAGTAATGGAGTCAACCCCCCAAACCAAATCAATCTTTAGTTCGAGTCAGAGACTAGTTTTGTTATTCAGTGTCTCTAGGGTTCGATAATCTGGTTTACCATTAAGCTGTGCTACACTCGATAGGTACACTTGCCTGTTAGTGCGGTCTAGTTCATAGGTTTTCCATTTATTACTTACGAGTCTAGATTAGGTTTTTATTCATAGTTTATATAGACCGTCTGGACAACATCAAGTTTTTGGCGCCGTTGCCGGGGCACTTGGCAATTGCAATATAAACTCTGATTAGTTCTTTGTTTGATTTTTGGTTTTATTGAGTCTTTTCTTTTGAGTCTTGTTTGTGTGCTTGTCTTCTGTGCTACTTGTGTGTCTAACTTAGAATCGAGTCTTTCTGTCTTTGAGTCTTTTCTTTCTTTCTTATCTTGTGTCTTTCTGTTTATGCACCATACTCGTTCGCAGGGATCACCATCTTTTGCAGCTTTTTTAGAGCCCGAACGAGAGCTTCACGAGCGCACCCGCGATTTCCGGGAGCGTTTGAAGCAGCTGTGCGAAAACCAGGTACGTTCTACTAGCCCATATCATGGTTTACGCTGACCCACCAGCGAGACGTGCCGTGCACCAGAGGGCCAGTGATGGGGTCAGCGGGGCGAGATCTTCGATCACACACCCCGCCATTCCTAACACCAATACATGGCAGATCCCGTGACATGTCATGCGCACGATCACTCGTGCCACCCAATTTCATGGCCTTGAAGATGAGGATGCACCCAGACATCTGTCCCGCTTCGCGCGGATATGTGATACTTTCAATATCACGAGTGTGTCTAAGGACGTTATCTACTTGCGTCTCTTCCCATTCTCGCTCTCTAGGCGTGCATCTACTTGGCTTGACACCCTCCCTGATAATTCTATCACTACATGGGAGGATCTTCAGGCCAAGTTCTACAAAAAGTACTATCCACCTTGGAAGGCCGCTCGCCTTCGGGATCAAATCCATCCGTTCCGGATGGATCCTGACGAGCCTTATCACGGTTCAACACCCTGTTGAGCCGATGTCCCTAGCATGGTCTTTCTGACTGAGCGATAGTGGAGAAGTTCTACAATGGTCTTACCTTCTAGAAGCAGCAAATGTTCAACACAGCTGCGGGAGGCCATATCATGGATAAACTTGAGCCTGATGAGTGTGAGGAGATGTTCGAGAGCTTCAACCTAGCGGAACAGCAGTATCCATCTACTAGGACTTCCATTCCTGGTGCTAGAGCAACCACCGTTTCAATGGCTAACGAGATCAAGGAGCTGAAGCTCAGTGCTCATCGGTGTCAAGTGTGCAGGGGAGGACACCACACTAGGGATTGCCCCATTAATCATCAGGAGCAGGTGAGTTTTGCTAGCAACCAGAACCAGAACCGAGGGTACAACAATACTTATGGCTCGGGATGGAGATCTGGAAACAACCTGACTAGGTTTAATGGTCGCCAGCATCAGTATGGTGGAGGAGAAGCTGGAGAGAATGCAGGAAGCAGTGTCAACACGAGGAAGATAGAGGAGATGATAGAGAATCAGACACAGATGCTCGCCCATTTAGTTCAGCAAGACATGGATGCTAAGCAGAGACTGGATGCCCATGACACTTTACTGAAGAATCAGCAATCCGCATTCCAGGATTTGGAACGCACGGTAGAAGACATCGCTCAGAGCCTGAAGGGTAGACAAGGAGGTCCATCTTCGGGTCCAAATGTGTGACGTTTCGAAATTTCAGCTATAATATATTAACACGTAAAAATTTTAACATTTTATTCCAAATATGCACACATATATTTAACCAAGTTTATACAAAAGGGTGTGTTTACAAATTTCAAATTATGTGTTTTTAAATTAAATATAAAAATATTCGAATTATATAAATTTATTTAAATTTTATAATAATAAATGACTTTGAAAACAAATAAAACGATTGACAAAAAATGAGTTGATTTATAAAAAGAAAATAATTTATTAAGTTTATAAAAACATTTAAAATTTAATAAAACAAACCGCTCGAAAACATTCTCTTTATTTTTATTTTTGAGAATACCAAACTATATAAAAACTAATTCTAAGTGTTTTACACATACTCGTATTATGTCAAAACTATTAAACTTATATTTTTTTATATACCCGACCCGTACCCTACTGACGTATAACGACTATTAATAACCGGGTTACACTTAGCGGGTATTATACCGAACTCGTACTAGCGGGAACACCCAACACCACACCCTACCCTATACTACCCTACCCCCCCTACCCCTCGTTCCTTTCTTTCGGCCGACACAATCTAAAAAGAGTTGGAAGAGGTGTGCCTTTTCTCTTGTTTTCCAAATTGAGACAAGCTTGTCTCAAGGGGGACATATGAACTAAGGGTTAATACCACCTTAGTGGGTATATATATGCATGCATAAAAGCCCCAAGACCACACCACCACCCTCACACTCTTGCCCTCACTCTCTCGGCAACTCCTCAGCCCCGACAACCACCGTCGTGCACCGTTTTCACCACCGTAGACCACTGCCACCTTTGCGGGTTCTTTTCGGGACGAAAACCGATCCTTTCGGGTCACCACTTCTCAACTACGGTCACCGTATTACGTTTACGCGAAGCTTAAAAATCATTTCGGGAACTCACCGAGCCATACGGGGCGTCCTGAGAAGGAACCGGGTCTCACGTCAACTACGTCACCTTCACTCCTTGATTCCTTTTCGACTCCAAGAAAGCAGCAGCAGCAACACCCCCTCCATCGGACTCCCTCACCCTTCTCCTTGCTTGCTTTAAGTGAGTGTTCATGTCCTAATCTTGATCATTAACATGTACATTAGTTGTTTTATGTATACGTTCACCCAAATAGTGCATATTTCAAAAGAAAATATACCATTTGAAACAACTATATTGCTGGCAGAATTTTGTTACAAATTGGGAAGGTCATATCTTTGTCAAAACTAAACCAAATCGAACGTTTCTTGAGTCTAAAATTAAGTTTAAAGAGTCCTCTATCCATCCCAATTGGTTTCACAATTTTTGGAGGAGTTTTGATACCCCAAAAGGGTGATACAAGAAAATGTGTATCTTCTGAGTTTTATGGCAGATTTATAGAGCTAACTTGTTGAGGTCATAACTTGTTCAATAATTGTCCAAATAACTTGATTCCTTTTTCTAAAGTTAGAATTTTGTGTTGGTTATAAAACCCATATGGCCTATTGTCTTGAAACTGACATTTGGACCCCCAAACAGCCGTTTTCCCTTGACCTATTCAGCAGAATCAAAACTGTTGACCCAACTGAGTTGTGTGCTATGCTTTAAACTCCTAAAAGTGTTTGTAAATTATGATCCATACACTTTTATAAACCCAAGACATGTGGTTATGCATGGTAAATATCCCATAATTTATTTAGATAACTAAAAACATGTTTTAAGTAGACTTAAAAAACTCGAGTACTTTTCTAACGACTAGTTTGATATCAAAAGCCTTATTTTTATAGTATATATATTTAACTTTAACCCCCAAACCTAATAATGATACGTGAACGTAATGACATGTTATGAAATACATATCTTATTATATAAGTGTATATAAATATATTTTGTTATCACAAACCGTTACCAACGATTGTCATGTCAAAACATTTGGAAACTTAATATAGGTTCATGTCTAGCCTAGTTGGGTGAATTGAATGCATGATCAACACGCGGTAGAATCATTACATAGACTTTATGGCATCTTAAATATTTAGGACACGAGTAGGTTGGAATACACTATTGGACTTTGCTACATACCGCATCACTACCTTGTTTGCACAGGTGAGTTACATATCCCCTATTTACATTTTTATACATTTTGGGGTGAAACGTAATCTGTGCTTACTTACATACAATTCAACTTGTGTTTACATGTGTAGATTATTGTGCTTTTGTGCTTGATCACTTGTTATGCTATGAATACTTTTAGGATGGTTTAAATTATGTGTAACCTACATAGTCTTGATTCCATGCCTATCACTTTTAGGGTAGCGGTATGCTATGCCTATCACGTTAAACCTTTATGCTTATATACAAAATTACATGCTTACAATTGGTATACATATAGTGAATTCTCCACATTATGCCATATCATACCATGTCAAACTATGAATTGTATAACGTTTTTAACTAAACTTTTATCTTATTTAAACATATGTAAACTCACCAACTCTCGTAGTTGACACTTGTTTTGGATTACGTTTCAGGTGAAGATATGTGATTTTGTGACTATGTGTTGAAGGTGCTACACATAAGGCTTTTGGACCTAGTAAAATAATTATGTGTAATATTCTAGTATAGGGTGTTGTAACTTGAATTGTATTTGAATATTTGGTATTTAAATCTCATTAATGAATTATGCAACCTTAGTAGATCATGTGCTTATGAACAATCATTCTAGTGTCCGCCTCTATGATTCCGCCATCGGTCGGGGTGTGACAGATTGGTATCAGAGCCATGGTTATAGGGAATTAGGTTATTAGACACAATGACCTAGACTATAACCCTAGGACTCCCTTTTTATGTGTTATGTGCTAAATGATTAATTGCTATGTGAATTATTTGTAGTTAGGAATTGTCTGAATTTTCCCGTGTTTGGTACATGAGACTTATACACATACATACAAGACTTTGATACTTGATACATACTTTACATACACATTTGGTCAACACATTTTTGCAAACAAATACACTACTTATCCTTGTCCATACTCTCTCCTAATCCTTATAAATTGCAACATTCCTACACATTTTATATTCATAGACTCTCAAATCTATTAAAATCTTGAAAATCTCGTCAACGACTTAATCTCCTGAAACCAGTAAAAGACACGTGCAATCTGGAAGGGTGACACCTGTACATTGGGTTTTCTGTCTAGGAAAGCATTTCGTATAAATCCAAATAAACGGACCCGTATGCTTTCCTGGGAATTCCTGAAGTGAGTGTTTACCTATAGGCTAAAGCATGTCTCTTTGAAAGTTTCGGGGAGTTATTTAATGTTGATAAGTCAATGTATTCGCAATGATACAATCCGAATTTGAACTCAAAATCTGGGGACATTATAGCAAAATAGGAAAAACTAGACGAACATGCAAAACAAATCATTATTACGGGTGCACACGTAATAACGATTTGTAGTGCATGCGAATCCCGGCCATTCCTATTGCGCGAATAATGATCTATGTTATCATATCCTCCCAGGAATAGATTTCATGACTTATTTCCCCTATCCTTTAGTGTTATAAATTTTGAATGAATTATGTGATCAGTTTTAGTCAGAACATACATACATTATCACGCGACTTGATGAGTGTCATCTCGCGTTCCTACTTGCATTATTGTGAACAGTCTACCAACTGTGGCATATACATGCCTATTTTATCTGAAGTCTCATAAGTTCTTGTCTTTTCTTATGGTACTTATAGAATGCCTCCCCGTCGCGCGGTTAATGCTAACTCTAGCAACTCCAACGTTGACCTTGCTGCACTACTTACTCAACTAATAAGCCAAATGATCCAAGCTAACAACAACAGTGATGGGTCTAATACGCAAGGGAATGGTGCAAACCCACCATACTGCACATTCAAGCATTTCAATTCTTGCAACCCCACCAAATTCTTCGGGACAGAAGGTGCTACTAGCCTTCTTCAATGGTTTGAAAGTATGGAGAGTACTTTCCTAAACAGCGATTGTCCCGACAACCTCAAAGTCCGTTATGCTGCCAGCGTCTTCCAAAAACGAGCACTCACCTGGTGGAACGGTGAGAAACGTACTCGAGGCAACGAATCTGCTATGTCCTTGTCTTGGGACGAAATGAAACGACTTATGACTGACGAGTTCTGTCCTCGCAATGAAATGAGGAAGCTCGAAGCTGAATTTTGGGATCTCACCCAAGATAGCGGAGAGAATTTGGCTTACACCACTCGTTTTCAAGAACTAAGTCTTCTCGTGTCCCACATGGTTACTCCCTTAGCATGGGGAATTGAGAAATACATAGGCGGACTGCCTATGCCGCTCCAAGACACCGTATTGGGAAGTAATCCCTCCACTCTCGAAGACGCAATCCGTTTGTCTGCCGTGTTGACTGACAATCACGTCAAAGCAGGTACCTTATTTAGGAAGGGTGCCAAGAAAGTGGTCAACAAAGCTGCTACTTCCGTGTCCGTCAAAAACGAAGAGCCCAAATCTTCCCATCATGATAGGAAGCGTAAGGCCCAAAACTTTACGGCCATCATTCCTGCCGTACCTGTGACCCAAGTTACTCCTGCGGGTCAAATTCTGAGAAATTATGTAGGTTCATTTCCCCAATGCCTTACTTGCAAGTATCACCATGCCCTGCATGTTGCATGCCGTCTATGCTCAAAATGTGGACGCTATGGACACGTTGTTACTACTTGCCGTGCTCGCACTATCGTTAATCAAGCTACTCAAGGCAATCATCCAGTGCCTCTCACTGTCACCTATGGACAGGCCTGTTACGAATGTGGAGACCCAAACCACTTTCGAAACCAATGTCCAAAACTTCAAAATCAAGGTGGTCCTCGTGGACGAGGATTTAATATAAATGCTAACGAGGTTTCGGCCAATGACGACACTGTCAACGGTACGTTCCTTTGTTCACTATCTTTATACATCCGTTTTATTCAATATTCAAAATTGTGTCTCTTGTTTTTAACCAACTATTTGCTAAACAACCAACCAATCTTGATAACTCGTATATCATGGAAATAGCGGATGGAAAATTTAGTGCTATGAGTTCTATAACCCGTGATTGCACATAACAGCTATGCTATCACCATTCATCTCATTCCTATACTTTTATGAAACAAATCTATTATGTTTAAATTCAGTCATTCAACTTGCTAGCTCTGTTAAAGTTTACTTAAAATTTGATGAAGTTCTAAATCCTAGTAATTACGCAAGGGGAATTCCCGGTATATCAAAGGGGTGGTCGGTTAGCCGCTGGTACACCCTATACATAAACCCACTTGATATAACGAGTATAAACCATGCATAAGTACTAGGAGGAGGACCGGTTTTTGAAAATGATTTTGCAAAATTTGAAATAATAAACACCCGTGGGGTGGAATTTTAAAGGAAAATGCCATGTCACGAGGTGATTGGCACCAATATTGTTAAGTATGGTTTCATGTAGTTCACATTCATGCGTGTATGAACAATTGTATGCATAAGTCTCACTATACTATTAGAGCAATTAGTTGACAACTCGACTCGAATTAGCATCATCATCCGTTATCATACGATATTCCCCCGTTGAATATTTCCCTAGTAAAGTAATTCCATCCTAAGTCTTTTGACATCTCTTTACCACTTCTATAACCTTCGTAAATCAAATTTCGGGACGAAATTCCTTCAACATGGGGAGACTGTGACGTTTCGAAATTTCAGCTATAATATATTAACACGTAAAAAATTTAACATTTTATTCCAAATATGCACACATATATTTAACAAAGTTTATACAAAAGGGTGTGTTTACAAATTTCAAATTATGTGTTTTTAAATTAAATATAAAAATATTCGAATTATATAAATTTATTTAAATTTTATAATAATAAATGACTTTGAAAACAAATAAAACGATTGACAAAAAATGAGTTGATTTATAAAAAGAAAATAATTTATTAAGTTTATAAAAACATTTAAAATTTAATAAAACAAACCGCTCGAAAACATTCTCTTTATTTTTATTTTTGAGAATACCAAACTATATAAAAACTAATTCTAAGTGTTTTACACATACTCGTATTATGTCAAAACTATTAAACTTATATTTTTTTTATATACCCGACCCGTACCCTACTGACGTATAACGACTATTAATAACCGGGTTACACTTAGCGGGTATTATACCGAACTCGTACTAGCGGGAACACCCAACACCACACCCTACCCTATACTACCCTACCCCCTACCCCTCGTGCCTTTCTTTCGGCCGACACAATCCAAAAAGAGTTGGAAGAGGTGTGCCTTTTCTCTTGTTTCCCAAATTGAGACAAGCTTGTCTCAAGGGGGACATATGAACTAAGGGTTAATACCACCTTAGTGGGTATATATATGCATGCATAAAAGCCCCAAGACCACACCACCACCCTCACACTCTTGCCCTCACTCTCTCGGCAACTCCTCAGCCCCGACAACCACCGTCGTGCACCGTTTTCACCACCGTAGCCCACTGCCACCTTTGCGGGTTCTTTTCGGGACGAAAACCGATCCTTTCGGGTCACCACTTCTCAACTACGGTCACCGTATTACATTTACGCGAAGCTTAAAAATCATTTCGGGAACTCACCGAGCCATACGGGGCGTCCCGAGAAGGAACCGGGTCTCACGTCAACTACGTCACCTTCACTCCTTGATTCCTTTTCGACTCCAAGAAAGCAGCAGCAGCAACACCCCCTCCATCGGACTCCCTCACCCTTCTCCTTGCTTGCTTTAAGTGAGTGTTCATGTCCTAATCTTGATCACTAACATGTACATTAGTTGTTTTATGTATACGTTCACCCAAATAGTACATATTTCAAAAGAAAATATACCATTTGAAACAACTATATTGCGGGCAGAATTTTGTTACAAATTGGGAAGGTCATATCTTTGTCAAAACTAAACCAAATCGAACGTTTCTTGAGTCTAAAATTAAGTTTAAAGAGTCCTCTATCCATCCCAATTGGTTTCATAATTTTTGGAGAAGTTTTGATACCCCAAAAAGGTGATACAAGAAAATGTGTATCTTCTGAGTTTTATGGCAGATTTATAGAGCTAACTTGTTGAGGTCATAACTTGTTCAATAATTGTCCAAATAACTTGATTCCTTTTTCTAAAGTTAGCATTTTGTGTTGGTTATAAAACCCATATGGCCTATTGTCTTGAAACTGACATTTGAACCCCCAAACAGCCGTTTTCCCTTGACCTATTCAGCAGAATCAAAACTGTTGACCCAACTGAGTTGTGTGCTATGCTTTAAACTCCTAAAAGTGTTTGTAAATTATGATCCATACACTTTTATAAACCCAAGACATGTGGTTATGCATGGTAAATATCCCATAATTTATTGAATTTATTTAGATAACTAAAAACATGTTTTAAGTAGACTTAAAAAACTCGAGTACTTTTCTAACGACTAGTTTGATATCAAAAGCCTTATTTTTATAGTATATATATTTAACTTCAACCCCCAAACCTAATAATGATACGTGAACGTAATGACATGTTATGAAATACATATCTTATTATATAAGTGTATATAAATATATTTTGTTATCACAAACCGTTACCAACGATTGTCGTGTCAAAACATTTGGAAACTTAATACAGGTTCATGTCTAGCCTAGTTGGGTGAATTGAATGCATGATCAACACGCGGTAGAATCATTACATAGACTTTATGGCATCTTAAATATTTAGGACACGAGTAGGTCGGAATACACTATTGGACTTTGCTACATACCGCATCACTACCTTGTTTGCACAGGTGAGTTACATATCCCCTATTTACATTTTTATACATTTTGGGGTGAAACGTAATCTGTGCTTACTTACATACAATTCAACTTGTGTTTACATGTGTAGATTATTGTGCTTTTGTGCTTGATCACTTGTTATGCTATGAATACTTTTAGGATGGTTTAAATTATGTGTAACCCACATAGTCTTGATTCCATGCCTATCACTTTTAGGGTAGCGGTATGCTATGCCTATCACGTTAAACCTTTATGCTTATATACAAAATTACATGCTTACAATTGGTATACATATAGTGAATTCTCCACATTATGCCATATCATACCATGTCAAACTATGAATTGTATAAACGTTTTTAACTAAACTTTTATCTTATTTAAACATATGTAAACTCACCAACTCTCGTAGTTGACACTTGTTTTGGATTACGTTTCAGGTGAAGATATGTGATTTTGTGACTATGTGTTGAAGGTGCTACACATAAGGCTTTTGGACCTAGTAAAATAATTATGTGTAATATTCTAGTATAGGGTGTTGTAACTTGAATTGTATTTGAATATTTGGTATTTAAATCTCATTAATGAATTATGCAACCTTAGTAGATCATGTGCTTATGAACAATCATTCTAGTGTCCGCCTCTATGATTCCGTCATCGGTCGGGGTGTGACAAAATGCTTCCTTGATGGCCGTGTTAGTTAGGAGTTTGAAGAAGAAAGAGGTTGTAGAGGATGGCTCCCACTCCTTTGAGTATGGCATACCTTCGGTAGAGGGAGTGAAGAAGGTAGACTTGAGAGCTCAATTTGCTGAGATCGATGCTAGGATGCTAGAGGAGTCTAAGTCGAATGTTGTGTCGTCTAGGAGCAGGAGAGCAGAAGAGGATGAGAACCCACCGGTTGTGGAAGAGCAAGAACTGGTGGAGGAGAGAGTAGTAGTGGAAGAGCCTATCGAGAAGGCAGAGGAAAAGAAGAAGGGGGTGGAGATGAAGTCCCCCGAGATTGACTTGAGCCGTGTTCCCTATCCAGCCCGTTTGTTGCCACATAAACACGCTAGGAAATACGGTCACTTCCTTGATATGTTTAAGCAGCTCAAGGTCAATCTCCCATTCATAGAGGTCCTCCAGCATATGCCTAAGTATGGCAAGTTCCTCAAAGATCTTCTTTCCAACAAGAAGAAGCTGGAGGGGATCTCTAAAGTCTCACTTAGTGAGCAATGTTTTGCAGTGGTGCAGAACAAGCTGCCAGAGAAACTGGGAGATTCGGGTCGTTTCACGATCCCGTGTCTCCTAAACAGTTTGCCCTTGCGCAACGCATTGGCCGACCTAGGTGCTAGCATCAATCTGATGCCATATTCTATATATAAGCAGCTAGACCTTGGTGAACCACAACCAACGCGCATGAGCATTTCCTTGGCTGACCGCTCAGTCAAGCATCCACGGGGAATAGTGGAGAATCTTTTAGTGCAAGTAGGCAAATTTATCTTCCCCGTGGATTTCGTTATTCTGGACATGGAAGTGCATGATAGAGTTCCACTCATCCTAGGACGCCCGTTCTAACGTATCGCCAAGGCAATGATCGATTTCTTTGATGGGAAACTCACACTTCGTGTGGGGGATGAGTCGATCACATTCGATACTATGAAGTCCGTGAAGGATGTTGGCGAGCATAGCCACTCTGTGTGCATGCATGATGCCTTAAAGGACTACCATCGGGACTCTAATCTAGTAGGGGATGTTGTTGAGGGACATGGAGGAGAAATGATTGAGGACCCGCCGGATTGGTTAGCTGAATTTGAAAGGAATTTGATAGGGTCCGCGTTTTTAGGTGCTGATAGTGATGACTGCAGTTTGAGTGAAATATTAGCACAAGTCGGGTCATTAATCTGTGAGACGCCCGTGGTGGAGAGTTTAGAGGATCATGATGATCCGGGCGAATGGTTAGAGGCTACACCTTTAGTGATGTCACATATTAAGCCTTTAACTTGTACTTATGTGCATGCTGAGGGGATAGAAGACGATTCATCCCCTAAATTTAGGCCGCCCCGTAAGAAACTCCAAGAGTTGAGTGAGTTTGTTGATCTAGAGAGAGTGAAAGCCCCAAGTGTGGGTAGGTTTACGGGTGATAAGCTACTTGGTTATTTGAATCATATTATCTTTGGACCGGGTAGGTATAAGCTGTGGTGGAAGGATTTGAGTGCTACATGTAATATGATTTCAGTGTTTGATAGTAGTTTGAATGTGTTGAGGTTGTGGAGGACTGGTAGACCGTGAAGGATGAAGGCGGTACCAGTTAGGATCAAGGAGAATCCTCCTGATAGGTTTATTTGAGTCGCGGGCAAGTGCCCGGGATGTAGAGTTTGTGTGCACTACTTGATTTGAGTCTGTGTCCATTTTTTGTGTTTTCGGTATATGTTTTGTTTGTGTCATGTTTTGCAGGGATTCACGCTTGATTCGGTGAGAAAAATTATCAGGAATGAAGTTCCAGGTATTTTTACATGTGTTTTTATGCTTGGAATAGGTTTTTAAGGAATTTGGGAGAAACAAAATTTAAATGATCCAAAATTTTCTAAGTATAAAAGTTACAAAAATTTCAAAACTTTTTGTTACCAACAAGTTCCCGCTGTACGCGAAGCATTTGGGGAGTTCTCTCACGGTACGCGAAGGACAAAACAATCGGCCGGCTTAATTTATGCCTCCTTGCGGTACGCGAGGAGTGCTATCGATTTTCTCGCGGTATGCGGGGCCATGTTGGATTCACCTTTCTTTCTTGTTTTCCCATGGTTTTCAATAACCGTTCACCCTCATCGACCGCCATTATCATTCACACCTCTATCCTCTATCCACCATCCATTATCACCACCGTCATCATACCACATATCATCCTTTATCCATAATTCATTATCATTCATTATTGACACATTCATATCATTCACACCACGACCATGGGAGAACTTGAAACCGTTCGTGACCGATGATCGACCTTGTTGTGGCTTTCATGTGTATGTGTTTGCCACCCATTGAGTACATTTCTCTGCATGCGATCTATCTTGAGTCTTTAAGTTTTCAGTTTGAGTCAGTCGAATTTTTATTTTAGTTTGAGTCAGTTTAATGTTGCGGGTTTGTTGTGAGGTTTATTTTGCAGGTTTTATCATCCCGCCCGTACTCAATCTCCATTCGGGTGGGGTTGATTATCATTTATACACAGTATGTAAAGGCAACCAAGCAGTCCGTGCAACCGCAACCGAAATGCTATATGGTGCACACAAGGAAGAACGAAGCTAGATACACTTGTTTGCATCTACATTACCAGCTAAGTCGCTTCCTTTTTTTTTGCATTTTTATTTTTAGTTGTGTCTTGCTTCACATTGAGGACAATGTGTCTTTCAAGTGTGGGGATGTGAGTGTCTAGTTTAGTTAGTTTGTTTTATTTGTAAAAATTCAAAAATACAAAAAAAATTAAAAATTTTGAAAAAATGTCCTTGGAAATAACTGCTTATACTTGGAAAATGATAGTACAATTGGATCTACTTGTGAGTTTAAATGATATAAATAATTGAAAACGTGTATAATTAGTGATGTTTTAGTAGACCCAGCCAGCTTGAAAAGCTTAAATAGCCTGTGAGTGTTACTTAGAATTAATATATTTAAAATCATGATATCTTGTGGGTATTCATCTTAGAGTATCGGTAATACTGAAACTATCAACATAGGATGATAGGTACCATGTTAAGTTAAAATTTAGAGGTTTTTGAAATTTCATGGCACATCACTTTCTTTTTATGAGAATAAATCCGAGTTTGGTGGCGCCTGCATCCATAGTCCATAATTCTTGAGCTTATTTAATTGAGATCTAAGTTTCTCCTATGTGTCACACATCGGGTTCCAGCCTGATTGAAACACCACTGGGTTGATTCTTATGTGCTTCATTGATATGACTTAGTCTATTTGTTACCTTCCGGGATAGTGACTTGGTTGAAACACTTCTAGACGAAAGTTAATTTGCTTAATAATGCTCATATTTCATCCATTCATTCTTATTTCATCTTATTTCTGAAACCTGTAAATTTTAGTTTAACGTGGTAGGGTAAATCTATATGGTTTGATCCGTGCCAAAACATGACCGTGAGACGGGATTAGGTAGAGCTGTAACTGTTAAGTGTGAGTCACATAGATTGATTGATACGCCTGGTAATGTAATGTTAGAATACGTAACGGGGGCTTGAAAGTTGGTGCTTGGGTTTAATCGGACAGAAATACTGATTATTGCTTTTTAACGCGTGAGTATGTTTTGATAATTGGTAATTGATGTTTGTTAAGTTAGATCTGGTTATGATTCCATTTGCAGCTTTTTCGAGAACGAAAAAAAGGTTAAGTGTGGGGATATTTGATGTAGTGTAAAGCACACATCTTTATTCCGTTGTATTCGTGCGTTCTAGATAGTTTTGTCTTTGTTTTAAGTCGTTTAATTATGTACTGAGTCTACTGTATATTTACAGGAGCTCGTGTGGAATAGGAAGCTAAATCATGAAGAAACCGAGCACAAGAAGAAGCCGGAAGATCTAAAGAAGAATTTGTGGAATTTCTGTCTTTTGCGGTACGCGAAAGACCAGGAGCTATTTCCACGCGGTACGCGAGAAAAGGAGAAACCGGCCGCGACTATTTTGGTTCTCGCGGTACGCGAGAAAACCAAATCCAATCTCTCGCGGTACGCGAGAGATGGAAATTCCGAGAAAAAAGAGAAATCGAATTATATTAGATTTTGATTCCCATTAGGTTAAGTGTTGGCATCTTAGCCGTCTGAAGAAGTCCCTAGGGCGATTTTGAGGAGCAAGAAGGCCATTGGAGTGCAAGATTGGAGCTTTTGAATCCGGGTTCGTTAGTAATAGCGTATTCGGTTATCAAGTTCTGATTTTTATCTTTGATTTCTTGTGTTTGATACCATGTCTTTGTCTATTACTTCTGTTATGGTTGTTTGGATGATGATTATTGGCAAAAACCATAGTACTGCCTGGGTCAGTTGATAAATATGCGTAGAGTTTAGCTTTTTATCCGGTTTTGGATTCGTATGATGGGTTTGTTGATTTTGTAAACAATTTTAGTATGATAATTATGATGTATATGTATGTTTATATATGATTGTGTGGTTGATTATAACTCCCTGCGTTGATTATGGTTGTCTGCCAGTTTGATCTGCGTGTCTATGTCATAGATCTTGGAGTTTGTGATTGTGTGTGGTTTGCTAGAGATAGTGACCATAGGAGTTATTGTTGATTGCTGATTAGGTTGAGTGTTCTTCCTAGTTCAATACCCGAGAGGTGAGAATTAGTTTTCTAGTCTTCGTCATTAGGGATCCGAGTTTTAACAGTTTGAGAGGGCGTTAGTATTAGGTGTCTAGTGGCTGTTACAAGTTCATGTCATAGTTCTCATCCTGATATTACTCCGTGCATCTTCGATGTATCATGGACGGTGAGACTAAGAGGTAATTTGTCTTGCGGGTACATTATCATTGTTGGAAATACCCGAGAGGTAATCCAACCATCTGGTGAGTTTAGTATGCTTTAGGTAGCTTATTTGGTGACACACTGAGAATGATTAGGGATCCACTAGGTAGTCTTTAGTTGTCATACTTAGAAACCCAGATCCATCATAGTTTCCAGAACCGGTAGAAGTTGTACTTTGCAAGTAGGATTCCGACCGAGGTAGTATTTTTCCCATCCTTTGATTTCACCTTTAGTTCTTATCTTGATAGTTAAGTCATTCCGTTCTCTGCATTCAGTAGTGTAGTCAACCCCCCAAACCAAATCAATCTTTAGTCCGAGTCAGAGTCCAGTTTTGTTATTTAGTGTCTCTAGGGTCCGATAATCCGGTTTACCATTAAGCTGTGCTACACTCGATAGGTACACTTGCATGTCAGTGCGGTCTAGTTCATAGGTTTTCCATTTATTACTTAGGAATCTAGATTAGGTTTTTATTCATAGTTTTTGTAGACCGTCTGGGCGACATCACAGAACCCTAAAAACCTTCTGGGTTATTGCAACAATTAGAAATACCAGTTTGGAAGTGGGAGATGATAATAATGGATTTTATTACAAAACTTCCTCGAATCAGTCGGGGAAATGATACTATTTGGGTTATCATTGACAGATTGACTAAATCTGCTCATTTTCTTTCAATGAAAGAAACCTTCAGTATGGATAGATTAGCTCATTTATGTGTGAATGAAATTGTGTCTTTACATGGAGTGCCATTATCCATAGTATCAGATAGAGATAGTCGGTTAAATCTCGATTCTGGTAAAGTTTCCAAAAAGCCATGGGAACTCGTCTAAACTTGAGCACTGCCTGTCATCCACAAACAGATGGGAAAAGTTAAAGAACAATTCAAACTTTAGAATATATGCTCCGAGCCTGAGTGATAGACCTAGGTGGTAGTTGGGATGATCACCTACCCCTAATGGAATTTTCATACAACAATAGTTATCACACAAGCATTCAGGCAACACCTTTCGAAGCCTTATATGGTAGAAAATGTCGAACGCCTGTATGCTGGGCTGATATAGGAGAAAACCAATTGTCAGGACCTGAACTTGTTCAGGAAACCACTGACAAGGTAGCTCAAATACAAGAACGATTAAAAGCCGCAAGAGATAGACAAAAGAGCTATGTTGATAAAAGAAGAAAGCCACTAAAATTTGACATTGGAGACAAGGTGTTATTGAAAGTATCACCTTGGAAAGGAGTAGTTCGATTTGGAAAGAAGGGGAAACTAAGTCCTTGATTTGTTGGACCCTTCAAGATTATTAAATGAATTAGACTAGTGGCTTATCAGATGGAATTACCAGAAGAGATGAGTGGAATACATGACGTATTCCATGTATCTAATCTTCGTAAATGTTTAGCTGATGAATCTTTGATAATGCCTTTTCAAGACATAGAGGTAAATGAAAAACTCAGATTTGTAGAATAACCTCTACAAATAGAAGATCGTCAGACTAAAAATTTGAAGAAGAAAAGATTGAAACTGGTCAAAGTCAAATGGAATTCTAGACGTCGTCCTGAATACACATGAGAACTAGAATCAGAAATGAAGAAGAAATATCCACACCTGTTCCAGTAAATCTCGAGGACGAGATTATTCAAAAGGTGGGGAGAATGTAACATTTGAAAATTTTCAATGCCAAATATTATAAAAATAAAAGTTAAAGGACTAGAAGTGTAATTATATGAAAGATCAAATTTCGGACAATAACGGACCGTCACGGCCCGTAACGGTGCGTTACGGGTTGGCCACGCGTGTCATGATGGTGCACCATGTGTCCGGTGACTAATGGCCTGAATCTGACGCGTGTAAACCCTATGACGAACCGTCACGGCTCCGTAACGGTCCGTCACGTCGTAATTCAACCAGAGGCTAACACATGTCTGATGACTTCGCAACCCTAGAGCGGTGACGAACTGTCACCATAGGTAACTGTCCGTTACGATCCAAATGGTGACGGGCCGTCACCATTCATAACGGTCCGTCACAGCCATAATTCTTGTATATAAATAGCAAGGTCGGGTTTCAGCATTTCAAAACATCAAAACACGAACTCTAGAGCTATAAGTTGATATCCCACTCTCACAAAACTATTCCCAGTTGTACGTTTAAGTTTCAGAAGTGTCGGTTCACCTAGGAGGAATCCAAAAGGCTAGGAAACGCTCATTTGGAGAAACCAAGCAAGGTTCTTAAGCAGAGACGCTGCCCATTAGGGTACTCACTGTAGAAGATTCCTAAGTCCAACCTCTGTCCAGGTGAATACTTGTATTTTTTAAAAATAATTTTAAAACTAAAAATGGTTTTGATTATACTCTGACTTCAATGAATTTATACAACCATTCGTTGCATAAGGTGATTTACTATATAGCAGTCAGCCCATAGAGTCACGTATATATACATGTGTTATAGATGAGACGCTGTAACAGGGCTAGGGGCTGAACCCTTGGTTGTTGTAAAGCCCATCGCTGAAAGCGTAAGGCAGATAGACCTAAAAATATATCCAAGGTCCCTGGTGTGGCTGGTGGTTAGTCCGTTGACTGTGTAAAGTGACCAGAAACTATGGGCAAATTGTTCTATTTATTCACGCTTGTCAGATTATGATTCCAATATACTTGTATTCACCAGTTTATACTGATAAAATCATTTCAAACGTTTTTATAGGTAACCAAGGATGAAACGTTTTGATAAGCCATATGATGACAAGGAGAATGATGCCATGAAAAAGGGAACGTCCACCCTAGACATCAATTGAAAGAAATGGCTCATGTAAAACCTTGGTTTTGTAAATTAAACGTTTGTGTACTATATCAGGGTTTATCCTTGTTATAATGAAATGAAACGGGAGATTCCCCGTCTTTTGAAAAGATCCTGAGTTATAAAAATATTCCGTTGTGTTTATAAATCTCTGATGAGATAAAATAAGAAACAGGTACCAATCATTGGTCGCGCGCCCGGGTGGGCTAAACCCGGGGTGTGACAAATTACATCAACAATCAATGAATTCGAGTCCAATCGTCACATAACTGAACCCAATCAAAGTCATATTCAATTCTTACGTTAAACATAAAACTGGCCTACAAAACCTGTTGCACACCTCCACGACACTCACCACAAACTTTCTAAGCACTCGTGCACTTCGAATTTCGTCACAAAGGCTCTATTAAGCTCGAGAATCACCAACTTAGGCCTTGCAGTTGTTCTCCCTCAATCCGCAATGATTCGAGGTAACATTGGTGTCCTTAGTTTCGTTTTGATACAGGGATTAAAAGCCCCATGATCTCGTGGTCGATCTGTATCGAATCGGGTGAGATTGGGGTTAGGGTTTGGGACGAGATTGGTTGGGAAAGGAGATGAGTGGGGGTTGGATGTTAAAAGGTTTGCACGTCTGATATTAACCAAGGCACAAGCCCAGGTCTAACGGTTAAAGCTCTAGTCTCACTCAGGCAAGGTCGCGGGTTTGATCCCTGCCCCGCACCTTGTTTTTGCGCGTGTTTTTGTCCTGAAACTCGGTCCCCTCGTGGACTTGGGTTATCAATTTAACTGGTGACCATTCTAACACTAAGACCAGCCTGGTATAGTGGTTTACGCGTTGTGGTTTCACTCAGGCAACCCGGGTTCGAGTCCCGTGGTCCCTTTTTATTTTAAAACATTTTTAAAAACGTATTTTCAATCCAATTTTTCTTATAAAAATTATTTTATAAACCTCCCAAGGCTCGGGAATATTTTATGAACCAAAATGTTAATGTCTCAAATATAAACAATTATTTAATCATTTTAGAGAATAAAAAACTAATAAATTCTAATTAAAAATTCATATAATTAATTATTTAAAACCACTACGAGTTATTTTCTTACCCAACTATTTTGTACAACTCATGTTCTCTTTATTATTTATTTTATTTAGTAAAGAGTTAATTTAACTATTTAATTAATTGAAACGTTATAATTTATTAACCTAATTACCTATATATTCAAGTAAATATTAGTTAAACACTTATTCTTTTATTTGTAAACAAATTAATCATTCATATATATATATAAACTTGTATTCAATTCCTTATTAAACCAACATATTATTTACAAACGAATAGATACACACTCATTCAACCAAGCCCAATTCCTTTATACATTAGTCTTTTGAGCATGTCATTGATACATATATAAATTCAAACATAGGTTAACCTTGTGGTTAGCTAAACAACTTGTGCAACTACTCGTACTTGTGATTTCAAGCTACAAATCCAATATGAGTTTACATAACCCCTTTTTCACTTTTACATCTTTAGGGTGAAACATGATTGCATATAAATTATTTAGAATTATTACAATTCAAACATAATGATCATGTGTGCAATTTGTGCCTTATGCTTGAACACTATTAGTGCAAACAACATTTACATACTTTTTGTGCATAGTGCAAGTGCAATTATTAACTCAGTACTAGCCGACGGTATACAATGATAGATCTATTGCATCTGACCAATCCACCCGGTTAGGGTGATTGTTGCCGAAAACACTTAAGGATAACATTATTGTTATGTCTATCAGTCACAAGGTTTGATTGTGTGCCCCAGTTTAAACTATAGTGGTTTTCCATAATTACCTTATTAAAACATGTATCATATGAATTGTACACAAACACCTGATTTCACTTGTTGTGACAAAACCTATGTATGCTCACCAACTATTTTAGTTGACTCTGTTTTTCATCATGTTTCAGGTGCTAATAATTGAGAGTCATGTTCAAGATTGCTTCACATAGGATTTGCAGACCTAGTTAAACAAATTGAATTTTGAAGTACTTTATTTCTTGTTTGCTCATGTTTGTTTGAAACTATTGTTATGAAATTTAAATTTAATGAAATATGAAACGTTAGTTTGGTCATGTGCTTATGAACAGTCTATACGTCCGGCCCGACGTATTCCGCCGTCGGTTGGGGTGTGACAAAGAGGAAAGGTAATAGCCTATGTCTCTCGATAGTTAAAGACACATGAAGTAAACTATCCAACCCATGATCTGGAATTAGATGCGGTGGTGTTCGCACTAAAGATCTGAAGGCATTACTTGTACTGAACGAAGTGCACGATTTACACAGACCACAAAAATCTTAAGTATTTCTTTGACCAGATGGACTTAAACATGAGGCAACGACGATGGTTAGAACTGGTCAAGGATTACGATTGTGAAATCTTATATCATCCCGGAAAGGCTAACGTGGTAGCCGATGCTCTAAGCCGCAAGGAAGAGCATCATCCTATTCGGGTGAAAGCATATAAGTTAGTGATAACCCCTGATTTCATGAGCCAGCTTCGAGACGCACAAATTGAAGCGTTAAAAGGTGAACATGTTAAGAAAGAAAGAATGGCTGGTCAAGAGAAGTTTCTAGAAGAGAATGGTATAAAGTAAAGACTCGATTTGATCGTACGTGGATACCACGATCAGGTGAGCTTAGACTTAAGATTCTCGATGAAGCTCATAAATCACGATATTCTATTCATCCAGGTACTACAAAAATGTACCAAGTTCTGCGCAAAGATTATTGGTGGCCCGGAATTGTAGAACCAAAGACTGATTGCTACAAAATTGTTCTAAGTACAACTGCTGCGGACAACACAAGATTGCTGCTGACCAAAACAGCTGCTGATACTTTGTCTGCTGCTGAAGACCAAAGTAGCTGCGGATAGGCTTATCAGCAGCATTCAACACATGTTGCTGCTGATAGGCATATCCTCAGCAGCTGCGGATAGATCAATCTTGCTGCTGGTCCTCATCTCTGCTGCTGATAGCTTTATTCTCTGAAGACCAAACGTTGCAGCTGACTATCCATGCGAAGCGCCTCTGACACCTTTCTGCAAAAGCAATTGCCACACTCCAAGCAGAAGGAACCTCACTGGTGCAACTAATAAAGGACAATGACGCTCTTCTCCAAGCATGCAAACAATGATGCCTAAGAAGACGTTTCAGTAAAGTTAACTAGATTAGCCTTTACGTGTAATTTAGATTAATAAACAAGATCAACGGCTTGTGTTAGATCTGATCCTTAGAATCAAGGGTCTGTCTTGATTCTAAGTTACTATATATATCTTGTAAACACTTCAAACATAGTGTGCCTTCACAGTGCTTTTTGATAGTGTCTTGATAGAGTTTTACTTGTAATCTTGTAATCTCAGAAGTCTATTACAACAGTGCATTTATCAGTATTCTTGCTGTTTACTTGTTTACTTTGTTGGTTGCTATTGTTTCCGCCAATATCAACTAGAATAGAATCACCTTGTAATCTTACGATCCTACAAGTGGTATCAGAGCATTGGCTCAAGATTAAACAAACTAACATTTGTTTAATCACTTTCTGATTCTATTCAAAACTCTATTCTTGATCAAGTCACACAAAACAAAATGGCACAAAGTAATGGATCTGAAGACATCGGAAGTATCAACCAACCACCGAGGTTGGTGTCTGGGGAGGACTATGATATGTGGAAGAACCGTATGGAAAGCTTCTTCTGCTACCAAGAATACGGAATGTGGAAATCCATAAGTGGTGGACCTTATGTTCCCATGGTGGCCTCTGCTGACTCCGGAGGACCACTAGTTCCGAAGGAACCCTCCAAGTATTCTGAAGAAGACATCAAGAAAATGGAGGTGGACTTCAAGGCATTAGGAGCTATCCAAATGTGCCTTCCAAATGAAGTTTTTCACAACTTCAGGGTTTACAAAACTGCAAAGGAGTTATGGGAAGCCTTGGAAAAGATGTTTGCTGGATCTGAGGAGGTCAAGGAGAACAGACGTGACATTCTCAAGCAACAGTATGAAAACTTCGTCTGGAAGGAAGGTGAGTCACTAACAGTTTTATATAACAGGTACACGTACCTGGTTGGAGAACTGCAGTGCTCCAAGGTAAAGCTGGAGAATGAAGACATTCTCAAGAAGTTCATAAGATCTCTTCCTAGTTGTTGGACATTATATACAGTGTCCATCAGAAGAACAGAGAATCTGAAGACTCTTCAGATGACTGAGCTCTTTGGCATGCTCAAAACCTATGAATTAGAAATGATTCAAGCTAAAGAAAGGAGCTCCAGTTATCAATCAGCTACCACTTCCTCCACCACCACCTCAGCGCTTCACTCTGATCATTCCGGTCCTAGTGCAAGCAACTACTATCCTCCCATTGTTACTCATCCTCAAACACCAACTGCTTCACAATCCAACTCATCACCATTTCTTCTTGAGGCACCTCCTCAACAGCCAACCTCTACTGCTTTTGTGTCTGACAACTCAAGCAGCATGCACTTCATAAAGGAGGATCTGGAATGCTTTCATCCAGATGATCTTGAAGAAATGGATATTCAGCACTCATATGCCATGCTCTCCCTCAGAGCAAAAAGGTTTTATTCTAGAACCGGGAGATCAGTTCCAGGCAACAACTCAAACACCAGAGTTGGGCTTGATAAAAGCAAGATCCGATGTTACAACTGTAACCAAATGGGTCACTTTGCTAGGGAGTGCAAGGCACCTAAAGCCAATCAGGGTGCCAGCCATCAAAGACAAGCTTACCAAGGTCAGCCCAGGCAGCAAGGAACTCCTCCAGCACAAACTGCAGCCTGTGCAAATGTTGGAACTACAGACTTTGACTGGAGTTTTCAATATGAAGATGTTCCTGCCTCCAACCAAGCACTTATGGCAGACAATGCAGAGATACCACCTCAGGTATTTGAACATCTTTGCTCTCAAGCTTGCATTGACAAAGTTTTAGGTTATAGAAAGCATAACCAAAATCTGATAGATCAAAATGAAGAGTTTCATCAAATGAAGTCTGAATTCAAAAAGGTCGAAAATACTTACAAAGAAAAGATTAACTGCCTTAAGAAGGAGATTTCTTCATTAAAACATGAACAAACCAATCTTGAAACTCAGATTGATGATCTATTAGTAAAACTTAAAGCTACCAGAGCTGAACTGGCTGAACAGAAAGTTCATGTTGAAAAATATGAATTTTCATCTAAAAAGTTACAAAGATTATTAGATATTCAAGTCCATGAAAAGGTAAAAACTGGACTTGGATATCATAATGACCAGTACAAGACAGTTCCTCCTCCTGCTGACTATGTTGCCATTCACGAACCAAGCTTCAATACTGCAAATCTTGACACGACAAACCAAAACCTTGATCCTTCAATGGATGCATGTTTTGTGGAAGACTGCTCCACCTCTTCAGAACCTGAGTCAAGCTCCTCAGACCACTGTGAAAGTAGTGCAGTCCCATCTGCTCCTATCTCTGAAGCTGTTCTGAACAAAACTGAATGTCCTGTTGTTACTCCAGCTATTCCAGCTCCCATTCCATTCAAACAAATCAAGATTAGCTATCCTCAAAATGGAAGAAATCTAAACATTGAAAAGGGAGAGACATCAGGTTTCACCAACCCCAAGTCTCAGTCAAAGCCAAAGTTGTTTGATATTTTTCATGCACCTGGAGAAAAAGGTCCATATGTTCAAAAGACACTAGAAGAAGCCACTTTTGAACATAACAAAGCTCATCCCTGGAACTTCGAAGATTTGTTTCAAAGAAAGGACTATGTGCACTTTCACAGGGACAAGATAGCACTATCCTGCTTTGTGTGTGGCAAATACAATCACACTGCCAGCACCTGCTTTCACTACCGTGAACACCAAAGAAACTCAAAGCAGCATGCCTTTAAGAAAACAAACAGGTGAGAAGCTATGATGCAAAGGCAACAAAGTTCAGAGAATCTCTATCCCCTCAAAGAGTGAAGATGCAGAAACCTCAACAAACTTGCATCATATGTGGGGAATCAAACCACTTTGCTGCAACATGCAAGTTCAACCCTTTTAACCAGATTGCAAATCGTTCATCTGTGTTCAACCCATCAGCAGCAAACAAAATCGCTGCTGATAGAGTAAAGTCCAGGAAACCAAAGGCAAAGCCTTCAGCAGCAAAAGTCTCCGCTGCTGACAAAGCAAAATAAAAAACAACGGCATCAGCAGCAAAAGTATCTGCTGCTGACAAAGCAAAATCCAAAATAAAGCTTCCAGCAGCAAAAACTGCTACTGCTCCAGCAAAGCCTTCAGCAGCAAAATCGGCTGCGGATAAGCCAGAATTGTCAGCAACAACATATTCTGCCGACAATGTAAAGAAAGCTAGAAAACCACCAACACAGCAATGGAAGGCTAAACAATCTCCAAGCATAACTATTGGTTCCATTGACTGCAAGCATGCTGACAATGGCAAATTAGCAACGATTTTCTACAATGCTGCATGCTACAATGTTCCTCCCACTAATTAGATATCTCCCATGTGCAGGGACAGCCAGGCAATAAACACAATACTTGGGTGGTAAATAGCGGCTGTTCCAGGCACATGACAGGCAACAGGTCCATCCTCTCTAACTTCAGACATTTCAATGGAGGATATGTTGCCTTTGGGAGTGACTCAAAGGGTGGATCTATCACTGGACAAGGAACTGTGTCCAATGAAAGGATGAGTATTGAAAGAGTCAACTATGTTAAAGAAATTGACTTCAATCTCATGAGTGTTTCCCAAGTATGTGATCAAAAGCATTGGATGCTCTTCACTGACAAAGAATGTTTCGTGTTAGCTCCTGGCCTATCTAAACCCCCTCCAGAGAAGATTCTCCTAACTGCTCATAGAAAAGACAACTTATATGTGCTTGAATGAATGAAGTCACTCCATCTGGTAGTGTTTCATGTTTTCTGTCAAAGGCATCAGTTGATGAATCCGCTCTCTGGCACAGGAGGTTAAGCCATGTTAACATCAAAACAATCAATAAATTAGTGAAGGACAATCTTGTCAGAGGGCTTCCTGACAAAGAATTCCAGCTAAACGATCACTGCATTGCCTGCTTGAAGGGAAAACAACACAAGAGTTCCCACAAGCCCAAGACATTGAACACAAATGACACCCCTCTCCAACTACTGCATATGGATCTCTTTGGTCCTACTAATGTCATGTCAATGGGCAAAAAGTCCTACTGTCTGTTGATAACTGATGACTTCTCCAGATTCTCATGGGTATTCTTCCTACGAACAAAAGATGAAACTGCTGAGATTCTCAAATCCTATCTTCTTAGGGTAGAGAATCAAAGCAATCTGAAGGTAAAGATCATAAGGTGTGATCAGGGAACAGAGTTCAAAAATCACACTTTGAATAGTTTCTGTGAGAGCAAGGGCATTGAAAGGCAATACAGTGCTCCAAGAACCCCTCAACAAAATGGGGTTGCTGAAAGAAGAAATAGGACTCTGATTGAATCAGCAAGATCTATGCTGGCTGACTCAAAGCTGCCCCTTACTTTCTGGGCGGAAGCAGTAAGCACAGCTTGTTATGTGGAAAATAGAGTCCTTATTGTTAAGCCTCTCCAGAAAACACCCTATGAACTATGGCTCAAAAGAGATCCCTACATTGGCTTCCTGAAGCCCTTTGGATGTCCATGTACCATCCTCATCACACATGGAGTTCTTCCTAAATTCGGTGCAAAGTCTGATGAAGGTTACTTTGTGGGTTACTCCTCTCAATCAAAGGCCTACCGAGTGTTCAATTCTAGGACTCGGATTGTGGAAGAATCTGCTAATGTGGAATGTAGGGAACACGTTGTCTGTGAACAAGGCAAAGGTCCTAACTGGCTCTTTGATATAGACTCCTTCACCTAGATATTTGAGCCTCTCATATTCTCAAATATGGAGTTGTCTTCTTCAAAATCAACATATTCTGCCTCAACCTCCTCTTCTGACTACAGACTGGATTTTCCCAGTCCCTACATCAGGATGAAAAGGCCATCCATTGATCCTCCATCAGTGGCAGAAGCTATTGAAGCCAGTACAGGTGAAGCCGGTACTTCCAACACCACAAGCAAGATGAAAGGGGCATCGTGGTCAAGAACAAAGCCAGACTGGTAGCTCAAGGTTACACTCAAGAAGAAGGCATTGACTATGATGAAGTCTTTGCTCCTGTTGCCTGTCTGGAAGCCATCAGAATCTTTCTGGCATATGCAGCATCCAAAAACTTTATGGTATATCAAATGGATGTGAAGAGTGCCTTTTTTTATGGCAAGATTGGTGAAGAGGTCTATGTCAAACAGCCTCCAGGCTTTATGGATCCTGCACATCCAAATAAGGTCTTAAAACTGGACAAAGCTCTCTATGGCTTACACCAAGCCCCAAGAGCCTGGTATGAAACTTTATCTGGATATCTACTTAGCAACAACTTCAGAAGGGGGGCCATTGATCAGACACTTTTCATCAAAGATGAAGGGGGAGAAATTTTGTTGGTCTAGATTTATGTTGATGACATTATCTTTGGATCTACAAGAAAGAAGCTCTGCAAAGACTTTGAAGTTCTGATGCATTCCAAATTTGAAATGAGTTCAATGGGTGAACTAAATTTCTTTTTACGACTTCAAGTCAAACAGGTACCAAATGGAATCTTCATAAGTCAATCCAAGTATGTCAAAAGCATCTTGGAGAGGTTCAAAATGGCTGACTGCTCTGCTGCAAGAACTCCTATGCAAGTGCACCATCAATTATCTCCGGATAAAGAAGGACAAGACACTGATCAACATCAGTACCGAGCAATGATAGGGTCTCTCATGTATCTCACTGCCTCAAGACCAGATATCATGTTTGCAGTTTGTCTCTGCGCAAGATTTCAAGCAGCTCCAAAAGTGTATCATCTTCAAGCTGTCAAAAGGATCCTTAGATACCTAAAGGGAGCTCCAAAACTTGGGCTATGGTATCCAAAGAATGGAAATGTCAATCTCTATGCCTACACTGACAGTGACTATGGGGGTTGTAACTTGGACAAAAAGTCCACATCTGGGGGATGTCAATTTCTTGGAGGAAGGCTCATCTCATGGCAATGCAAAAAGAAACATGTGTCTCTACTTCAACAGCTGAAGCAGAATACATTGCAGCTTCAAGCTGTTGTGCACAGGTCATCTGGATCCAAAATCAAATGCTTGACTATGGAATGACCTTCATGCAGACTCCAATTCACATTGACAACATGAGTGCTATCTCTATCACGAATAATCCAGTGCAGCATTCCAAGACTAAGCACATCGACATTAGGTATCACTTTATCAGGGATCAAGCTGAGAAAAAGAGAATTGTCCTATCCAAGGTTCACACAAATGAGCAATATGCTGATTTGTTCACTAAACCTTTTGATGAAGCAAGATTTCGATATCTAGTTGAATCAATTGGCATGATGAACTTTGAATAAGACATGTCTCTAATTTTTTATCTTTCCTTGTAAATATGTCTATGTTTTTGTTCTTAATAAAAGGTTATAGTCAGCAACACTTTTTTCACTGCTGACAGATTTACTCTTCAGCAGCAAAGCCTTTGCCACTGATCGCTTTAAGTTATCAGCAGGAACAAGTTTCCTGCGGACAGCTTTAAGGCGGTCAGCAGCAACCTTTTTGCTGCGGAATGAATACAACAGTCAGCAGCACCTAAATCTGCTGCTGAAAGACTTCACTATCCGCAGCAACCAAGTTTGCAGCGGATAGCTCACGATCGGCAGCAACCAAGTTTGCTGCTGATGGGTAAAACAAGTCTACATTAACTTTTACCCGAGGTAAAAACTACTCTCAGTCTTTACCATGACTGCTCGAGTGTTTTACAGCTGTTACAATGAAAAGTGAAACAGGTTGTACTGTACAAGTAAAGTTGCTTTTTCTTCGTCTGCCGTTTATCACAATCTCAAACGTTCCCACAACCTCTTCATATTCAATTTCAAACCTATCTCCCATCACTTTCTCTCCCGTCCCCACAGCATTCAAAGCCTTCCATAATTAACCACCATTCAAACACCCTTCTCCCTTCCCTCCAAATCCATAACAATGGCAGGCGCAGACATAAACAAAGGGTGACAGTTCAGCAAACCCAGCTGATACTGATCCCACACCCTCCACCTCACTGCCACAAACTCAAACTGTTGCTTCCCTTGATCGAACCCCTGTGCATTCTACTGAGGATGTACAGGCACATACTTTACTCACCCACAGTTTGATTGCTCAACCGGAACACAGGGCCCCGGTTGCAGCCAAATATATAAGGAAGAGGGGCAAGAGAACTCCTTCTTCTCTTGCCTCCAAGGCCCAAACCCAAGCCAACATCCCTCACTCAGAATCACAACATTCTAGTGAGAATATCATAAGGGAAAGCCACACTGTTAGGGAGACTCCTTCGGAAGTCTCTCTATTAGGATTAGGATCACTTCCCGGATCCATAGAACAGCCCTTTGAGCCATTCCTATCTTCTTTGGACTTAAGTGTTGAGGAACCTGACCAAAGTGATGTACCTTCTCCAACTACCACTATCAAGGAGGTACTGATTGGTTTTGCTTTCGAAACACCCAACCCAAGTTCTTCACCTTTGAAGGTCCACTCTAGGAGTAATGAAAGAGTAGATGTGGAAGAGGCTGTCACTACTGCTGGTTCATCAAATGACCAGGAGGACAGTGACAACATCTTTAAGACCTCAACCACGGCAACTCATGGTGAGGGTGTTTCCTTGGAAACTCCCCTCACTGAGAGGAATCCCAGGCGCCAAGAAACCACGGGTGATGGGGATGCTGAGGCTCGGCCTACGGCCCCATCTGGGTCCAAGGATTCCACAACTGTGGATGAGGACAGTCTGAAACTAAACAATTTGGAATTGACGGCCAGGGTGGCTATGCTTGAGGCTGAAGTGTCCAAACTACGACACCAAGCCTTGATGCATGAAGCCCATCAATGCCCCTCCACGGCTTCTCCCTCTCTTGTCTCAGTGGGCACTCAAACAGATACCTATTTGTTCACTGATGCAACCAAAATGGGGGAGAAAGTCCCTATGGAAGAAGACACTGAAAGTCTCGACAACTGGATTCAAGAGCAGGCTGCCTTCCAAAGTACTCTATTCAGACCAGCTTTTGTCCAAGTTCATGACTTGCCAGTCTCAGATGACAATGAAGAAGAATCTACTGAAGACTAGAAGCTAGTTGTCAGAGCTATAGATGAGGTGCTGATGGATGAAAACAACCAAGACGAAACATCTACATCCTTCAGCATCATCCCAGAAGTTACAGCTATCATAAGTCATGCAGCTGCCCCCCATTTCCACTGACATCAACACAGCAAGAGTTTGACATTATACTAGCTTGGGGGTACGATGGGAAAACTGAGAGGTTTTGGATAGGTCAGGAGTTTAGCGGAGTAGAAGAGCTAGACTGGGATTTAATTCATCCATTTGAAATCCTTGACCTATATGATCTTATCTGCATCAATAACTCATCAGACCTCTCAGCAGACCTTTCCATTGACATGTTCTATGCTTTGATGGAGGACAACCTACCCAACTTCATAAGACTAATCAAAGAACTAAAACGGGTAGAGTCTCCTGAGTCATCTCAGGCTGCAGAAAGAAGACTGTCTCCCAACAATCTCCAAATCACAAGGAGCAGTCTTCTCAATGAAGAAGAAGTTCTGAGCCAGAAAAGACTCCTGTACAAACTAATGGTCAAGGACTTAGATGTGCTAGGATGGATAAGCAATAAGTGCCTTGACCATACCTTCCTTCTAAGCAACGGCACCTCTCTCACCATCAACACCAGGAACATCCTCCAGCTGCCCTCAGACTTCCTATTCAAGATCTTTCAGCTCAGAGCCAACATCTGCAATATTAACTCATTAGAGAGCCAGGCAATGATGGTCACCATCAAAGCCCATCTTGAAGAAGAAGGACTGATTCCTCAGGAAGAGTCTGTGTCAACTTCTGATACTGACTCCAACTCAGATACTCCACAAGTTGAAGCCACATCTGTAGCATTTGGCACAAGATCTTCACTTAGGGATCAACTGAGAGAAATAGAAGGTCCTAAGTACCAACTTGATGAAGACAGTGACCGTCCCTTGTCAATTTCTCAACTTGCCAATGAAGCCGAGGCAGAGATCCCAACAGCACAACAATCAGCTGTTTCTGTTATCAGTGAAGCCAAAGCAGAGACATCCAATGTTAATAAAGGGAAGGGCATTATGACAGAAGAGGATGAAGAGAGGTTGCGAAAAGAAAAGAATGAGAAAGAAGAAAGAAGAAGGAAAAGAGAAAAAGAAGAGATGGCTGAAGAGATGGCTCATAAACAAAGGCATCAAGAAAGAAAGGCAGCCATACTCCTAAGACAACAGACAATCCAGTTGTATGCCAAACAGCTGGATGAGATGAAAGTTAAAATCCATGCAGGGTCTCAAGTTGAGGAAGATGAACAACTTGTCAGACAGCTGTAGGAACAGTTTGCAAAGGAAGTAGAAGAGGAGAATGAAAAGAAGAGGAAGGAAGATGCTAAGTTTAGAATCACTGATTCTAAATTAGCAAAAGAATTAAGGGAGGAGTGGACTGAAGCTCTGATCTCTCAAGGTGAGGATGCAGACTACCTTGAAAAACTTTCAAACAAAGAGATCTAAAGAGCCTTCATGGGTCAGCAGGGGGAATTGGCAAAGAAGAAGAAAGATGAAGAGAAAGAGAAAGCTCGACAAAAGTCAAAGAAAGCCATTGCCCTTAACCAAAGGACCCATGAAGAAAGGAAGGTGATGATTGACTTCCTTAAGGTAAGGGGAGAAAGTGGAAAAAGATTAGGTCCCATGTCCTTCATGAACCTACAAGCCCTGTATACAAAAGTGAAAAGGAAGAGGAAGAAAGACTGGGAAAGAGACCAGTCAAGAAACAAAGAACCTCTGCACCAGAAACTACTTCCACTTTCCAAACACCATCCACAAACATCCCCAAGCCTTCCTCTCCTCAACCCAAAAAGTTCAAAACATCCCACCCAGCTCCTTCTCATCAACAGCCACTCCTGAAGAAATCCAAACCCATATCCAAACCTGAAGACTCCAGAGAAATAGTCCAATGGTTTTACAGTACCCAAGAACAGTGGTTTGAAGTATTCAGGGGGAGAACTGAACGAAGAAGGTCAATTTACAAGTCTGTTGATGAGGTTCTACAACTTCCAGATTCAGATCTAAAGAGAATCATGGAGCTGGGTGAAGAAATCATACCTGCAAATGATGGCGGGAAACATCTTGTGCTGGTGATCAAACATCACTTCAACCCCAGCAAAGATGCAGTCTTAGATGTTAGACCTCTACAATCCTACTATCCATTTGCACGATGGTCCTACAATGCTGAGAAGAATGAGTTCACCATCACAAATGTCAAGGGTCACCAGATGAGATGTTCAAGCAAGGCAATCTTCAAAATGCCAAGTAAGGACATCAAGACTCTGTCTGAACTTCCTCTTGACAACCCCAGCAAGGATCCTCGAGGGTATGAAGTAGCAAGGATAGTCGACCACATGAAAAAGCTTCAGCAACAGAGGGACTAGAAGAATTTTGGTAGCATCAGTCTAGGGGGAGTTTGTAGAACCAAAGACTGATTGCTACAAAATTGTTCTAAGTACAACTGCTGCGGACAACACAAGATTGCTGCTGACCAAAACAGCTGCTGATACTTTGTCTGCTGCTGAAGACCAAAGTAGCTGCGGATAGGCTTATCAGCAGCATTCAACACATGTTGCTGCTGATAGGCATATCCTCAACAGCTGCGGATAGATCAATCTTGCTACTGGTCCTCATCTCTGCTGCTGATAGCTTTATTCTCTGAAGACCAAACGTTACAGCTGACTATCCATGCGAAGCGCCTCTGACACCTTTCTGCAAAAGCAACTGCCACACTCCAAGCAGAAGGAACCTCACTGGTGCAACCAATAAAGGACAATGACGCTCTTCTCCAAGCATGCAAACAATGATGCCTAAGAAGACGTTTCAGTAAAGTTAACTAGATTAGCCTTTACGTGTAATTTAGATTAATAATCAAGATCAACGGCTTGTGTTAGATCTGATCCTTAGAATCAAGGGTCTGTCTTGATTCTAAGTTACTATATATATCTTGTAAACACTTCAAACATAGTGTGCCTTCACAGTGCTTTTTGATAGTGTCTTGATAGAGTTTTACTTGTAATCTTGTAATCTCAGAAGTCTAATACAACAGTGCATTTATCAGTATTCTTGCTGTTTACTTGTTTACTTTGTTGGTTGCTATTGTTTCCGCCAATATCAACTAGAATAGAATCACCTTGTAATCTTACGATCCTACAGGAATGAAATTTGTTGTCATGAAATATGTGGGTAAATGCTTAACTTGCCTCAAGTTAAAGCAGAACATCAGAAACCTTATGGGAGATTACAACCATTAGAAATCCCAGAATGGAAGTGGGAACATCTCACTATGGATTTTATAACCAAGCTACCAAAAATAGCTAGGGGTTGTGATACCATTTGGGTAGTTGTAGATCGGCTAACTAAGAGTGCTCATTTTCTAGCTATACGTGAGACATATTCTTTAGAAAAGTTAGTTGATCTGTTCATTAAATAGATTGTTTCAAGACATGGAGTGCAAGTCTCAGTTGTTTCTGATCGAGATACCCGTTTCACTTCATGTTTCTGGAAGAAGTTCCACGAAGAGATGGGAACTAGATTATTAATTAGCACAACATATCATCCTCAAACTGACAGTCAAAGTGAGAGAACAATACAAACCCTCGAAGATATGTTGTGTGCTTGTATAATTGATTTTGACAGAAGTTGGGATAATCATTTACCGTTAGCCGAATTCTTGTACATTAATAGCTACCATTCCAGTATTGGTATGCCACCATACGAGATGCTATATGGTAGAAGATGTAGGACTCCTGTATGTTGGGAAGAAGTTGGTCAGAAAGAGTTGGGCAGCAAAGAAATAGTTCAAGCCACATCAGAAAAGCTAGACTTGATCAAGGCATGTTTGAAAGCTGCACAAGATAGACAGAATTCATATGCAGATAAGAAACGTAGACCAATAGAATTCCAAGAAGGAGATTTTGTTTTGTTAAAGGTATCTCCTTGGAAAGGTCTAATCCGATTCAAGAAACGTGGAAAACATAGTCCACGATTCATTGGTCTTTTTAGAATCTTCAAACGAGTCAGAAAAGTAGCCTATCAATTAGAGCTACATGAAGAATTGAATAAGATACACAACACGTTTCACGTATCTTATTTAAGAAAGTGTTTGGCGGACAAGACTGCTCATATCCCTCTAAAAGAGATAAAAGTTGATGATAAACTAACATATGTTGAAGAACCTATCAAGATTCTAGACAAAAAGGAAAAGCAGCTACATCACAAAACAATCAAACAAGTGCTAGTTCAATGGAAACAGAGAAAAGGGTAGGAGATGACCTGGGAAAGCGATGAAGAAATGAGGAAAACTTATCCTCAACTATTTAAGGATTAACAAGTTTTGAGGACGAAACCTAAATTAAGGGGGGTTAGATTTGTAAAATCCCAAACTCTTAAAATAAGTTGGGACACATGTCGGCTAAGAAACACGACGCTATAACGTAACCGAACGCGAAAACAGAAAGTCGGTTCGACCAGAAATAGCCCAAAACTTCCCATAAGCATATCTCTGGCTAGAAAATAAGTTACGGAAGCCATAATATATGAAACTTGGATGCCTCGGAGAGAAGAATCTGAAAATAGGGTCATAACGGACCATCACCAGGTGTAACGGTCCGTCACGGGTGTCAAAAAGTCGTAACAGACCGTCACCCTCCGTGATGGTCCATCACGCAGAAAAATCATGAAAACACACCGTTTTAAGCCACGTATCACTAAGTCATCGCACCCTAAGGCCATGACGGGCCGTCATGAGCCGCGACGGTCCGTTACGTGGTCAGAAAGCCTTTGGAGGCCAAGAAAACGGTAACGGACCGTCACCAATGGTAACGGTCCGTTACAGGCTCAGAAATTTGCCTATAAATTGATCCTTGAAGTCGTTCAAAAGAGAAACATCACACACAATCTGAGAAGGATTAAGAAACAAGTGCGGCATGTTTAAGTGCAAGTGCGATACGCTGCGAGTGCGGTTCGAGTTCGGAGAAGCGTTTAACCAAGGAACGAGCGTAGGAAAATGACCCGCGACTATTGTAAGTACACTGGATCGGTACCCTAGACACTATTATGTGAATTACGTGCTTAAATGATATGTGTTATGTGTTATGTGATATGTATATGACAAGGGTGCGGGGTAATGAAGGGTAAGTCTAAACACTAAACGAGAATAATGGAGTAGCCACAACGTATCCAAGGGGTGGTGGATACGCCACTAGTACTTCCTATATATAAATATCTTTGATACTTCATGGTGAAACCATTATCACTTCTAATGGCTTCATGATAAGAAGTAGGATCTGTAAACTTTTTGGCATCCATTTCAGCTTCAGTCAAGTAGGTAACATAATCATCAAAGTTAGTAGGCCTTTTGGACCTAGACGACCACCTGAGTTGATTATCGGGTTTGACATTGTCTTCATGCCGGTCGTTTGATGTGCCTTCATTTTCTAGTATAAAAGGAGTAGCGTTAAGATCTGAGTGAGGAAGAGGTGCTGCAGTGACGTGCGGTGCAACATCGTGTACAAGAGGAGTAATCAAAGGTAAAGTAAGCGATGAATCTCCCCCCCCCCCTCGCGTCTTGTACTTCTTGTAAATCTGGATAAGGATTTTCACTGCTCCCACTGACCTTAAAATCCTCAAGGAATGTGCCATGCTTGGTTTCTACAATACGAGTGACGTGAGAAGGACAGTAGCATTTATAACCCTTTGAGTGATCGGGATAACCGATGAAGTAACAAGTG
This sequence comes from Smallanthus sonchifolius, assembly GCA_023525975.1. Lineage (NCBI taxonomy): Eukaryota > Viridiplantae > Streptophyta > Magnoliopsida > Asterales > Asteraceae > Smallanthus > Smallanthus sonchifolius. The sequence continues at coordinate 72,753,849 of CM042025.1, forward strand.
ACAGTTTTCATGTCAAGTTTATTTAATAAAGGATTATAGAGTTTAGCTTCGACAAGACAACCCCATACTTTCATATATCTTAGACTTAGTTTCCTTCCTGTCTAGAGTTCATAAGGAGTTTTAGGGACATACTTTGAAGGAACTCTATTGAGTATATGAACGACTGCTTTTAAGAACTCGGTCCAGAGGAATGAGGGTAAACCTGAGTTGGCTAACATACTGCGTACCATGTTCATTAGGGTCCTGTTCCTTCTCTCAACAACACCATTCTGCTGAGGAGTACCGGGCATAGTGTACTGGTTCACGATCCCCTGGCCCTTACAAAACTCATAAAATGGACCAGGAGCCTGACCCACATCAGTATGTCTACCATAATATTCACCTCCTCTATATGATCGCACAACTTTTATTTGAAGATCGAGTTGTTTTTCAACTCAAGTTTTATAAAAGTCGCAAGTGATTCAGATTTTTCCTTAATAAGATACAAGTACATATAACGATAATAATCATCGATAAAAGTGATAAATGAAGTATGTCCGGTTATACCAGCAATGGGGTAAGGGCCACTAATATCAGTATGAATGAGTTCTAATAAATTAGAGCTCCTGGTGGCATCTTTATTATTTGCTGATTTCATTTTTCATTTAAGGCATTTGACACATGTTCCAAAATCATTGAAATCGAGAGATGGTAACTCTTCATCCTTCACGAGTCGAGATAAGCGTTCTCGTGAAATGTGGCCTAAGCGTTAATGCCACAACATGGATGAAGTTTCTAAGTCTCATTTTCGTTTAGTCTTTGTTATGTTTTCATTGATAGTATATGATAACAAAGACTTGGAAAATTTATCATCTAGTTCTAAACTATAAAGACCATCATCTAGATAACCACGTCCAAACACTTGAGAATTTAACATAATAGAAAGTTTGCCATGACCATGAGAACAAACAAAACGTCAATGTCTAACTTTGGTCCTGATACTAGATTCCAAGTAATCTTAGGAATATATAAGGTATCATAAAGTTTAATACATAAACCAGTTTTCATTATTAATTCTAAGGTTCCCACAGCTTCGACAACTAGTTCTTCTCCATTTCCCATTTTAAGTGTTCTTTGGTTTCTTTCTAGCTTCTGGATTGTAAGGAATCCCTGTAAGGAGTTGGTTACATGAACCACATAACCAGAATCAAACCACCATGTATTAGTTGGAACATTTAAATTATAGGACTCAAGTATCATATAAAGATTATTACCTCTCTTGCTCAGCCACTCCTTAAAATCTGGGCAGTCATTCTGCCTATGTCCAGCCTTGCGGCAGAACTTGCAGTGAGACTTCCCTTTGAAGTTCTTAGAGCTTGAAGCAGCACTGGCATCTTGTTTCTGGACCTTAGTAAATTCCTTTTTACAGAAATTGCCCTTCCTCTTCTTTGAATCAGCGGTCATGAAATAAGCAAAATCTGGTTTCTCTAGCTTCCGACGCTCTTCTTCTTGGACGCACATTGCAATCAACTCACTCATCGTCCACTTATCTTTCTGTATGTTATAGTTGATCTTGAAAGCTTCAAAAGGTTTAGGAAGAGAGGTCATGATAAAGTGCACTAGGAAACCGTCACTGATCTCCATGTCTAATCCCTTGAGCTTACGAGACATGTCGTTCATCGTCATGATGTGCTCACGAATACCGCTGATCCCGTCATATTTTGTAGTCACCAGCTTCAGAATTAGTGTGCTAGCATGCACCTTAGATGTCCCCTTGAACTGATCCTCCTCAGAAGCCAGATAAGTCTTTGCATCTTTAGAATCTGGTATAGCTCCTCTGATGATCAGACTGATGGAGTTCTTCATTAAGACAAGAGCCATGCGGTTACACCTCGCCCATTTCTCATGCACTATAATTTCTTGAGCAGTACTTTTGTCAGTGAGATCAGCAGGTGCAGGCTTGTCGAGTGCGTGATCGAATTCCATCAAGCCGAGAGACAACATCAGTGAATCTTTCCAAGAAGAAAAGTTCGCACCAGTCAAAGTTTTGATTCCCAAGTTAGGGGCTGCAGTGGATTTTATATGAGAAAAAAAATGATACTAATAGCTAAAGAAGAACTTAGAGTGTCTATGTGGTAACTTAGACTAAGACATGCAGAAATAAGGACCATTATATTAATGAAGTTGTGATAAAAGTCTATTATAATCACCAAAATAATAGATTAATTAGGTTCTACTTAAACAACGGGCGTTCACTTTGGTTAATGACCAATTGTTTAAGCATTAGGAACAATTTAAGTTTAAATAGTGAGTATGTGCATTAAGAATGTAACACATCACCTTTGGCCAGAAGTGAAACATTTGTTTAGTATGCACATAATTAGCTTCGCGAAAACCAAATGTGACACATCACCTTTGGGCAGAAGTAGAAACATTTAGTTATATTACGCGAAATAGTGCTTAATTAGACTTAAATAACTTTACGAGCGTGACACATCACCTTTGGGCAGAAGTTAAACTTTAGGTGTTATTTAAGTTAATCATGTTTTTCTAATTTTAAGGTTTTGTAAAATATAAGATTTTAACAAAAAAAATAATTAGTTTAATATCATGATATGCACTAAGTGATAATGCTTAATTAAGCTTGAATAAGTTTACACATGCATCACATCACCTTTGGACAGAAATGAAGCTTTAGGTGTTATTCAATTAAGTTTTAAAGTTTTGAAAACATTTAAGTTTAAGGTTTATCAAAACAAAAGCATTTAATAATAGCAAACCACCCTGTTAGCGAGGAAGTTTTAGGCACATATAAAGCTAGGTTCACGGCTTCATGCATGTTCTCGGGAAAAATAAGGTTCACGGCTCCAGATGAGGTTCACGGCTTCAATGAGGTTCACGACTTCAGATGAGGTTCACGACTTCAGATGAGGTTCACGCCTTCAATGAGGTTCACGGCTCCAGATGAGGTTCACGGCTTCAATGAGGTTCATGGCTCCAGTAAGGTTAAACAGTGAACATAAACCCGTGAACATGAAGACCAGTGAACTATGAACCGTAAACTTAGAAACCGTGAAGTTAGAACTCGTGAAGTTAGACTCGTGAACTTAGACACCCGTGAACATAAACCGTGAAATTAAACCTGATAAGGCATGTGCGAAAATTAAGGGATTTTGATTATATTTTTGATTTCGAAAATCTCTTAGGTGTTATTCAAGTTTCATTATTTAAAATAATAAAATTAATACGAAAACTTCGAGATAAAGTTACACCATTTTAGGAAACACAATCAAAATCTTAACTTATCCCAAATTAAGGGGATTTCATCAAATCTAATGATGAACACGAAGAACGGTTTTATGAACATCAGATAAAACTGTTCTTCAATACTATCAGATTTAAGCTTGGAATCGAAATCTTGAAACATGATTTTTAACATATTTCAAAAACTTAATGGATCTCGATTTTAGGAGATAAAAAAAAGTGATATATTAACAAAAATTGAAAACCGTGAAACTGATGAGCACGATTTTTCATACGGTTTTAACAAAAAAATGTTATCCGATTTTTATCCTTGGCGGGATAGATCGAGTCGATTGATCAAGTATTGAAGCAGTCTTTATCAAAGCTAGATCATATCACCATCAACGAACACCGGAATCGCCCCTTCTCGGTCTTTTCTTCCCAGACCTGAGGTTCACGACTTCAGATGAGGTTCACGACTTCAGATGAGGTTCACGCCTTCAATGAGGTTCACGACTCCAGATGAGGTTCACGGCTTCAATGAGGTTCATGGCTCCAATAAGGTTAAACAGTGAACATAAACCCGTGAACATGAAGACCAGTGAACTATGAACCGTAAACTTAGAAACCGTGAAGTTAGAACTCGTGAAGTTAGACTCGTGAACTTAGACACCCGTGAACATAAACCGTGAAATTAAACCTGATAAGGCATGTGCGAAAATTAAGGGATTTTGATTATATTTTTGATTTCGAAAATCTCTTAGGTGTTATTCAAGTTTCATTATTTAAAATAATAAAATTAATACGAAAACTTCGAGATAAAGTTACACCATTTTAGGAAACACAATCAAAATCTTAACTTATCCCAAATTAAGGGGATTTCATCAAATCTAATGATGAACACGAAGAACGGTTTTATGAACATCAGATAAAACTGTTCTTCAATACTATCAGATTTAAGCTTGGAATCGAAATCTTGAAACATGATTTTTAACATATTTCAAAAACTTAATGGATCTCGATTTTAGGAGATAAAAAAAAGTGATATATTAACAAAAATTGAAAACCGTGAAACTGATGAGCACGATTTTTCATACGGTTTTAACAAAAAAATGTTATCCGATTTTTATCCTTGGCGGGATAGATCGAGTCGATTGATCAAGTATTGAAGCAGTCTTTATCAAAGCTAGATCATATCACCATCAACGAACACCGGAATCGCCCCTTCTCAGTCTTTTCTTCCCAGACCTGAGGTTCACGACTTCAGATGAGGTTCACGACTTCAGATGAGGTTCACGCCTTCAATGAGGTTCACGACTCCAGATGAGGTTCACGGCTTCAATGAGGTTCATGGCTCCAATAAGGTTAAACAGTGAACATAAACCCGTGAACATGAAGACCAGTGAACTATGAACCGTAAACTTAGAAACCGTGAAGTTAGAACTCGTGAAGTTAGACTCGTGAACTTAGACACCCGTGAACATAAACCGTGAAATTAAACCTGATAAGGCATGTGCGAAAATTAAGGGATTTTGATTATATTTTTGATTTCGAAAATCTCTTAGGTGTTATTCAAGTTTCATTATTTAAAATAATAAAATTAATACGAAAACTTCGAGATAAAGTTACACCATTTTAGGAAACACAATCAAAATCTTAACTTATCCCAAATTAAGGGGATTTCATCAAATCTAATGATGAACACGAAGAACGGTTTTATGAACATCAGATAAACTGTTCTTCAATACTATCAGATTTAAGCCTGGAATCGAAATCTTGAAACATGATTTTTAACATATTTCAAAAACTTAATGGATCTCGATTTTAGGAGATCAAAAAAAGTGATATATTAACAAAAATTGAAAACCGTGAAACTGATGAGCACGATTTTTCATACGATTTTAACAAAAAAATGTTCTCCGATTTTAATTCCAGTTTAGAGAATGAATACAAGAACTGATTAATCAACATCAGCTCTGATACTACATGTTGATCAGTTCTTGAACATAATAATGGAAAACACTAATGTAAAACATACTTGTTAAGCTAACCGATAATAGGGAAGACGTCATGATTTCTGATATGGACCGGGTTCCCGTTTAGGGTGTACGGTTAGGATGGCTAAGGTGAGTTCGTGAGAACTCACGGTTATGGGAGTGAGATAGACGATTCTTTAGTGGTGATAGATTTCTTGATTAGTCTATTCCCTCTAATTAACTCTCTATTTATATGTACACCCAAGTGAAAACCGATTAATGGCCCATTAAGAATAATTAGACCCATCAACTAATTACTAGCCATAGGTTAATAAATAAATAAATAATTCAATTAATCAGTTAATAATTAGATAAATGATTATAAGAGCCACATAATAAAACCGTGTCTTACATATAATGCGTTCCTTGACCGAAGAAGTAATTTTTGGAGGAGAAACTATGCGTTTTTGGGATTTACATGCTCATTGGAAAGTGGAACACCACGCCCCCCATTTGTGGATACCGTGTGGAAATGATGTGGCGCTGACGTGGAGGGGTGGAAATATGTGGTACTCCCCATGGCCTTAATGTTATAAGTTGATCATTCTAGGAAATTTGTTTTTGATTTTTATTTTGTTTTATTGAACACCATCTTTTTTACTTCTAAATACCATATAGAGTAGATTACCGTTTGTGTCACTGTGGTTTACACGATTTAACACAATGCGTCCCTAACACGAATTTTTAACGCTTTAAGTACCTGTGGTATATAATCTGTAACACTTTGAGCCCCTGGGCCTAACTCTGCCAAATTTTCAGTTTAAATTTAGGTGAAATGTCCGTTGTACCCTTTTACTGTATAACAGTCTGCGTCCCTGGAAACATGTAATATCCGTTTGCTTCCCTGTTTGAGTCCCTGCTGGCAAGACTGATATTCACTAGAAACTATCATATTCACCCGAAACTACTAATTTCACATAAAACACAACAAAAAATCCAATCCAAAATACACACAGGAATAAGTCATATCATTATCACCAAAAAAATCCAATCCAAAATACACCCGAAAGTACTAATTTGACAAAACTTATGTCCCCGAAACTATCTGTCTCCGCCATATTCCACCTGAAAGTTGAAGTCCCAGTTGAAAAGGAACTTCAAAACGACCCTTACCCGCACCCGAAGATGAGTAGGGGTCGCATGCACCCGCATTCCGGCTTCAAACACAAAAAATGACGATTATTAGAATGTCGATCAAACACAAAAATGACAAAAAGGTTAAAAATTGGACCGATCGATCGTAAAGAAAAACACAAAAATGATGAAAAAGGTCAAAAATTGGACCGATCGATAGCCTGGTTGTCTAGGAGGGCATCCACTCGAAGAGCCATTGCGAGGAAAAGGTCAGGGATGGTGAGAGCAAGTGGGGTGCGTGAGTTGAAAGGGGGGGGGGACAATGTGATTTTTATGGTTATATAAAAGAGTAAATTATCATCTTACCCCTGTCGTTGAAAAACTTAACGGAAAGAATTTAACGAAGTTAGGCTAGGGGCTCAGAGTGTTACAGATTGTATACCATAGATACTCAAATCGTTAAAAATTCATGTTAGGGACGCATTGTGTTAAATTGTGTAAACCACAGGGACACAAACGGTAATTTACTCTACCGTATAAACATGCACTTTTGAACCAACACCATTTTTGTAAATGATAATCATTAATGTCATTGGACCATGGACTTCTGATTTTTAATGATTGAAATAATCAGGTTTAAAAATGTTTTCTTTTAAAATGTAAAATTACCAATCATTAGTTAAGTATAATATATATTTTTAATTTATCTAATTATTTTTAATCATGTAATAGTTTATTAAACAGGGTTCAACGGGTCACACACAATAATTTTTCGCCCCTAAGAATCAAAACTTTGTTTTTAGAAGCATCGGTTTTACTATCGAAAAGGGGGTTGCGACATAACTTGTTACCCGTTTACCTGACACTTTATTGTAATCACCATTTTTCGTACGAAATAAGAATTTATTTAAAAAATAAACAATCGCATAAATGTAAAGACAAGTATTTTCGTTTGTTGATGTGAATGGGCCAGTGATGAGGGAAGTGGACTGTATAGACATATGACAATAATACCCTTTTCAAAGCCCAAAAGTTTAGAAGCAATGAACGCTCACTATAAAATTCAGCCCTAACTTAAACCCTAAATCGTCTTCACGTCTTTCCTCCGTTCACCATACGCCGATCCAGATTCACGCTGAGGTATGCTTCCTTTCGCACTCTACACTTCAAATCTTCAAACTTTTTATTACTATTATTATGAGCTGAATCTAGAGTTGAAACCTGCATATTTTGATTTCATATGCGAGTCGTACATTTGCTGATACTCAGCTTATGATACGAATTGCTAAAATCTTTCTAATTTTATAATTTTTTGTCATCTAGACAAAGGAATGTGTTCAATTTGCATTTGGGAGTTTGGGTTTGATAGGTAGTGTTCGAATCTATGTGGCTATTTGTTATTTTGACTGTTGTTCATAACCTCTCTTTTAGTTTCTTCAAAAGGGTTTATGATATGATAGATTGGATAATGCTTTATTGATGTGAGTTGTGTAGCAAGCTAATCAATGAATTTGAATCTGACACACATGGTAGCAGGTGATGGCTCCGAAGCAGCCTAATACAGGCCTTTTTGTTGGATTGAACAAGGGTCATGTTGTCACCAAGAAGGACTTGGCTCCACGCCCATCCGATAGGAAAGGCGTAAGTTGTGACTCGTTCAATTAATGTTTTTCTGTCACTTGCTTAGATAATTTTATAATGTGGTGTCCTTAGTTTAATAACTGCTGAAGTTCTGTTGGTGTTACTTTTGTTTTGCTTTGTTGTGAGTTTCAAGTATGCAAGATTAAAGATTTTTATTTTTATTTATAGAAAACTAGCAAAAGGGCCCATTTTGTGAGGAATTTGATTCGGGAGGTAGCTGGATTTGCACCGTATGAGAAGAGGATTACCGAGTTGCTGAAAGTTGGGAAGGACAAGCGTGCACTGAAGGTGGCCAAGAGAAAGTTGGGTACCCACAAGAGGGCTAAGAAGAAGAGAGAGGAGATGTCAAGTGTTCTTCGCAAGATGAGGTACTTTATTTGTTCTAATACATTTTTTTGATCATGTTGTTGACTTAACTTCAATCCAAATTTGCACAAAGTAGCAAACCTAGCCTTCATTTGGTTGGTGTATTGGTAAGCGCTTAAGTGCCTCTAGCAGAGGCCTTGGGTTCTAACTTCTTAGCCTGTTTCTAGTTGTTCTCGTCTTTAACCCTCTTGAAGCTCAACTGTCTAGCCCGAGTTGCGTTTTACTTGACCCCTATTATGGTTACCAAACAAAAAGGACCCCTACTTTTGTTAAAATTGTGTAATAGGCAATTAGCAGTTTTATAATATCTGGTGATTCATTTGCAGGTCTGGTGGAGGTGCAGAAAAGAAAAAGTGAGATCATTGTTGGCATAAAAATCTACTAGTTGCATATTAGTTCATCAGTAAAACAATTTCTATCAGTGTTTGAAGTTGAGCAACTTATAGTTTATTTTAATTTCATGTACTTTGTGAACCATCTATGCCAATTGGTATTCATTTACCTTTTCTGTTTTGAAAAGATTGATCTTTATATCAATTTTGCCCAAATTGTTCTGTAAGATTCTTTGATCATGCAGGTTTGTTTTTTTGTTCATTCTCTGAGTTGTTTGCAGAGTACATACTTAAATAGATTTCAAAAAATAGAAAATAGTTTGGTAAAAGATTTATAACTATCTAAAGTAAAAAAATGTTCATTTTCTAAAATTACATAGAATGTAATGTTTAAATACCTGTTAAGTTGATTTTGTCGTTCTAACTCAACTATTTTACCAGTAAGGTTTATATAAATATACCTATTTTACCAGTAAGGTTTATATAAATATACCGGAGTAAAAAATCTCACGACTTTAACTTCTCTGAGTGTTTTTCATCTCCTTCCCTCCAATCACCAACAACTCAGATTCATGTTATCTTTTGCAGCCAAACTCGACCCAACTGAACTAAGCTTTAAATTTTGTGTTGACCCGTTGACTTTCAACACAGCACCATTTCTGACCTCACCCACATGGGTCACGGCCTTTGAACCCAATTCTTTCAGTTGAGATGTAAAAATCGGTATCTTCTTTATTACCCTATAACTTATTTGTTTGGATTTACCCTTCATATCAGCAATGATCTTCTCTTTCTAGTTAAAGGTCGTTTTTGTAATGTATTGATGTCTTTTTGCACCAGCAGCAGCAGCTTTTTCAGCCATGGAATCTGCTTCTATGCGCGCAAGTTCTTCACTAACTATATCAGAAGCCTCACCCATTGCAAGAGCAATAGCTGCATGTGTTTTCGTCACAGGCTTATCTGGCTGAAACATTCTCGTGTAACCTGTGAACTTTGAGTTGTTTTTCGAGAAAAAAGAGTTTAATGTGAAAGATAAAGGGGTGGCAAGATGGGCGGGCCAGAAGAATTCGGGTTGAATCTAGTCATTTTTTTAGTAAAGACCAAAATGGGCCAGCCCAGTTGGGTTGGGTCAACCCATACACTTTTTCTGCATTTTTAATTTTTTTTATAAACTAGTAATTTTTAATTATGATCACAAAAACAATGTTATTAGAATAATAATCTAAACCTTTAAACAAAATGGTTTAAGAAATATGCATTAAACTGTACTTTGAGTCTTGTATGACCCATTCTCTTTTTAGATGGATTTTCTACTTTGACCCATTTAAACTAAACCATAACCCAAATTGACCCGTTCTTAAGTAAACGAGTTGAAAGTGCCACCCATAGGCAACTTAAGGGTAAGGAAAAAACTCACCAAATGCAAGGCTTACTATTCCAGCTGAAAAATCTGCTATGAGTGCAGGCCAATTATCTAGATTGATCTTGCCAATGTCTATGAGTTGTTGAAGGATCTGCCTGCTGGTATGATAAAAAAGACGAACTAATCAATTTCAACGCGATATCACCCTGAATGTCAAGGATCTCCAAGTAAATGCAAATTCTGGAACATTCTCTATAGACATGGAGCTGGTATACTAGCAGAAGATGAAACCTTTCCAAGATTGAATGTGGAATTTATATGAACGCAAAAACAAAGGCTAAAGGAGAAAAGGGGTGGATGATTAGTTGATCCATGATGGACCGTCCGCCTGCATTTACGTTTTTCTTTTCAAATGTAGTCATTGGTCTTTGTACAAAACCACAAACAAGACTTATTCCACATTTAACAATGCTGTTAAGCATCTTATAAAACTCTTTTGACTCATACAAATTTGCAGAGATTTGAATTTGTTTTGGAATTTGGAAATTGGTGTTTTAAGAACAAAAGCAACAAAGAGTTACCTATTTTGTATAATCTTTAGCCAAAAACATCTAGGTTGTGATTTCATTATGAAATAGTGTTGGATTTCTTCTTCTATGGAAGATATTACCAACAAATCTCGTTTAACCAACATATTTATAAAAACCAAAACATTTTTTTATAAATATAAGTTGGTTTAAACATTTAAAATTCCAATTTCCATCTTGAATTTGATTTCAAGGTTATCATTATTAATATATACATAATTGTACATAACAGTGTATAATGAGATATTTTATAATATATTGTCACAAAAAAAGGTTGTCTTTTTGTACTTGCAGCAACACAAATGTCACCCAAGATGTCTGCAAACAACATGACCAAAAACATAAATCTTATGATGTGATTAGTAACATCTGAAACCATTAGCCAACATCAATCCAATCACATGACACTAAGTAGGTGGCCCTACCCATACAAGTTAAAACAAAGCAGCAAAGAAACAAACAAACCAAACATCTAACTCATTAAGCCTCCTCATCCTGAAATTCATCTTCATCTTCATCTTCATCTTCATCTTCATCTTCATCTTCATAGTCTTCCTAATCAACAGTTGCATCTTGATACTGCTGGTACTCAGAGTCTCAGACACCAAATCATTCATGTTGCTCTCAACTTTAGTAAACTTCATCTCATCCATTCCTTCCCTTGTGTACCAATGCAAGAAAACTTTCCTGCAGAACATGGCAGTAAACTGCTCGCTCACCCGCCTGAACATTTCCTGGAACTTAGCGGATGCTGTCAGGTACCTGCCACGGGCGGGATCGGTTGCACACATCATGTTTTTGGCATCCCACATTTGTTGGGTGAGTTCAGGTACAGTCAATGCACGGTATTGCTGGGACCGTCACCCACGTGATGTTAGCGGTGGAAATCCAACCATGAAGAAGTGGAGGCGGGGGAATGGGATGAGGTTGACTGCAAGCTTGCGCAGATCTGAGTTGAGTTGACCAGGGAAACGGAGGCAGCATGTTACCCCACTCATGGTTGCAGAAATTAAGTGATTCAAGTCTCCAACTGCAACAGAAAGAGGTAGTCAGTTTAAACAAAATCATATTTTCAAGTCTCAGGGGGCGCGCAAGATGGGCAGATTGGGTAACAAGTCAAAAGGGGTTTAGGTTGAAACATGCTTTTAGTATAGCTTGACTAGGTTGGGTTGACATGCAAACAGTGGCGGAATCAGAACATTCAAACCGGAGGGTCATAATAAAATTGTTTTAAAATGTTAATGTTCATCGATTATGTTTTCACAAGTCGTTATATAAGTTTTTAATTGTAACATTTGAGGTTCCATATCTTAAAAATATTGCAAAATTGCTTCATATTCATCACTCGTAAAAATCAATCTCGGTAAGTTTTATCGCAGAAAAGGATCTTTCTAGAGTAGCTATTGTAGCACACAAGACCTAAGCATAAACAATTTCTTTGCAAATTCTTCGATATCATGAATACTTGAAAATTTTCATTATTTTTTATATTTGAAATGTACTGATCGGGTTGTATCTTTGATTAATCTAAATCATGCTAATAAAATCTTTCAAATATAACTCAACACAAATAATTATTTCTTACTATCAAAATTTTAAAATTCCTATTTATGTACACATAACAAATTTAAATTAGATGATAGATAACTTAATTCAACAGTCTAAATAAGAGTAAACTGCCATTTTCGTCCCTGTGGTTTGGTCAAAATTGTCACTTTCATCCAATAGTTTGTTTTTTTGTATCTGGGTCCTCATGGTTTTAAAATATTGCCATTTTCATCCTCGTGGTTTTAAAATATTGCCACTTTCATCCAGTCAGCTAACACCGTTCGTTTTTCTCAGTTAAATGAGGGGTATTTCAGTCCTTTTACTTATTTGTTTTATTTTTTCATCTTTTTTACTCTCACTTTTTAATCATCCCCAATTTAACCTCTAATTTAATCATCCACCTGCTGGCCTTCTTCCTCTTTTCCTGACCAGTTTCCGACGAGCACCACTGGAACACCTCTGTCGCTTGTTTCTATGATTAAAAAGTGAGAGTAAAAAAGATGAAGAAATAAAACAAATATGTAAAAGGACTGAAATACCCCTCATTTAATTGAGAAAAACGGACGGTGTTAGCTGACTGGATGAAAGTGGCAATATTTTAAAACCACGAGGATGAAAATGGCAATATTTTAAAACCACGAGGACCCAGATACAAAAAAACAAACTATTGGATGAAAGTGGCAATTTTGACCAAACCACAGGGACGAAAATGACAGTTTACTCGTCTAAATAATGTAAGAAAAACAAAATTTAATAAGATAAATAAATTAAATAATATATAATAACTTAATAAATATTCCTTGTGGTATAAATAAAATCAAAACATATACAATTATCCAATTAAAATAAACAATAAAAAACAAAACCAAAATAAAAAAAAGTTATGTGAAAAGAAAAGAGATATAGTCTGAGATAGCAGTTATGGATAGAATTTTTTTTTGAACGACGAACATTGAATGTTGTGACGTCGCACCCCTGTCATATGGGAAAGATTCGTTCAACTTCGGCCAATATGTTGTCTTAACTGGGCCAACTAAGGAAAAATCCCACCCAATACGGCCCTTCCGGGCTTGAGGGAGAGCCGAGGCTCGAACCCAGGATCGGCGTGGGTAAAACCCAGGTGCATCAGCCTAAGAGCCAGACCTCATTTGCATGCCGTAGAAACTAATGGGGGCAGGGATCGAACCTGGATCACAAAGAATAACAGTTTTTTCCTTACCACTCCATCACCAGCTCATTAGCATCACTTATAGATAGATGTGTTTCTTTTTTATATAAAAGTTTTTTACAGTAGTGTGTACTGTGTAATAGTGTGTAATAATGAAAAAGAAGATTAAAAAATAATAAATTATTAACTTTTAGTACGATCCTAGTAAACAAGTGGTATTTTTTCAGATAACCTTTATGTATTTTATTTATATTTATAGAAGCCCACCAGTCAACAGTCAACACCCACATCATCATCATCTCATTTCATCATCTTCTCCCTACATTCACCGAACTAGCAGCGCCGCCGTACTTCGTCGCTCTCCGAAAGAATTTCAAAAACACCTGTACTTCTCTTTTAGCTTTAAACACTCTACATAAGACATTCTAGAAGGTCAAACCAAAAATACTTTTTTTCCGTTGGATACTCCGTCTAACAGAATTTCGTCAACCGGAGGGTCAAGTGACCCCCTTTTGGTTCCGACCCTGCATGCAAACACTTTTTATCTATTTTTTTATAAATAATTAATGCGCTAAGATAACAAAAACAATATTATTACAATAGTTATATCTTTGAATAAATTAATTTAGAAAGTTAAATGCATCAAAACTAGATGACTAGTTGGACCCATTTGTCCCAGCCCCCTTTAGCTATTTTATTATGACCCATTAAAAATTAAGACAACCCATTTATAAATAAATAAATGATTTGAAATTGCTACCTCAACTAATAGCATTTGGATGTGAAAGTAGTAAAAAGTCTAGATCTAAATTTTAATGTGTAAATGTAACAAATATTCTCACAAGAGAAACATAAAAGGTCAGCAAGTATGAACTTACAGCTTGGTGTAGTGAGCTTAAGTGTTCTGAAGCAAATGTTATACAAGGCCTCATTGTCCAACACCATACACTCATCTGCATTCTCAACTAATTGGTGGACGTGGACCGAGAGGGTTGCATTGCAGGGCTCCACAACCGTATCAAAGACCTTTGGAGATGGAGAAAGTAAGCATCACGCGATCCAGATATTCTTCTCTGATCTTGGAAATGAGAAGTGTTCCCATTCCTGAACCAGTCCCACCCAAACAGTGGCATACCTGAAATTTAACAAACAAAAATCAGCTCAAAGAAGGTACAAGAGCATCAAACATAGTGATTGCCTTGTAAGTATAGCAAATACCTCCCATATATATGTGACTGAATTGGAATACAATATCAGGAATTAAGGGATACTAATCATAAGGAAAGAGCAAGCCTTCAAACAGTCTAAAAAAATACAAATATGTGATGGTAATTCCAAAGGTAATCCACCAAAGATATAATTCAACATCACTCATTTGAAAGATAAAGATGCTCTGATATACATTTTGAAGGTACTTCAAAGTTTGATTGATGAATGATTTGAACAATCACATATATAAGAATTATTGTCCAGAAAAACGGGTCTCTTTGATTGGTAGAAATTCATGGGAATACAATGGAATTGAAATTTAAATTTCATTCCTTTGCATATTTGGTTGGTTAAGATAAAGGATTGGAAAAGAGAATCAATTCCAAACAAATCCTTCAACCGATGGAAATCAGAATCCCTCAACATTTCAAATGAAACCTCATGAATGCTTATAATTTATATAATAACCCGAGCCCTTTTTCGTTTTTTAAACATATTTGAGTTTGGATCTTTGTTCTACATTTTGTTAATTTTAAGGGGCAATTTTGTCATTTTATGTATGTTACATTCCAATTCCATTACCAAATGTATCAACCAAACCAATTATGGATTTTCAAAAGAATCCTTTAAATTCAAATTACAATTCCAAAACATTCTGCGACAAGATTAGCCCAATAATCATCCCCTAATCTTGTCATGCACTTCTCTTGGACCCGTTCACTGTCTTGACCCTTCCTGGACCACTGACGCTTCCCTTGGCCTCGTCCTAGATCATCCCGACATGAACTTCCATAACCACAATGTTCACACACATGTTTTTTTCTCCGTTGCATATACCATTGTTATCTTCTCTTCTTCACGCCTTCAATCCCACTTGACCACTATCGATCTCCCTCTTCCCGGGTCACTAGAACAACCCCGTTCTTGACCACCGATCGAAGAAAAAAAAACGAGCTCGCTACCCTGCTGCTTCTTCCGTTTTTCTTCTTTACCTGCTAGGCAAGACTAGATTCAAAGTCTCCTGCTTTGACGAATCTTTTCCCATCCGCCTACCCGCAAATCTGATCGGATATCTTCTGCTAAAAAAACAACCTATCCTGGTTACTCCGTTTTTATCCTTGGCGGGATAGATCGAGTCGATTGATCAAGTATTGAAGCAGTCTTTATCAAAGCTAGATCATATCACCATCAACGAACACCGGAATCGCCCCTTCTCGGTCTTTTCTTCCCAGACTTGATACTAATTGTTGGAAATCATGCCCAAAAACACGACACAAAATTTGATCTCAACCAAGATCGACTCTTTTTGTTTATTATAATTCTTGACATCTTTACAATGATCCCTAACCCATCTATTTATACTAAAATAAACCTTGTTAACCAAGTAATCTAATCCTACTCAAATACATAAAGATAATACCAAACAATAAACAAATAATAAAATAAACAAGCATTAGACTCTTACTAGGACTAAAAAACTTACAACTTCCTCCTTACACCCCGTAGACTATTAGGGATAAGATTAGCCTAATATAATCTAGCTTGTTAACTAACACATGAAATGAAACTACCAAATCAATTAAATCCAATTCAAATATTCAAGAGATCAAAGTCCGGAATTAACGTTTATAACTTAAAAATAAGCCGCAGTCAGTGCAAAATCTCACGGGTGTGGCTTGGTCCACATACCCGTTGGTTTGGTCAACCTAGGCGTTGCATACATTAAACAAATTTTTTTACCTTTATAAATATACATTTTAAACATAATAAAAAGACACAACTCATACAACAACTCACACACACCTTATACCTTTTAAAAACGTCGTCGTCGTCGTAAGACGAAGTGGAGGCCATGATGTTCCATGCTTTCTCAGCCGCGGCGGTTTCGTGCTTTCTCAACCGCGACGGTTCAGTGATGGGAAGAAGCACAAACATTGCAACCTAGAACCCGAAGTGCTCGTCTCAACTGTGAGCGCGCGACTGCTAACACTCTTCTAGTAAATGACTATTTTACGGAGTTGTGCACGTACACGCTTGAAGACTTTAGTCGTCGTTTTTGAATGAGCCGAGGTTTATTTTTTAGAATTACAAATGATAAATGATATCGAGAGAGAGGTTCCTTGGTTCCGCCAACGGGTTGATGCGAGAGGTCGGGTTAGTTTTACCGCCTTGCAAAAGTGTACCGCTGTGAATCGTCAAATGTGGTACAGAAATGCTAGCGATTCGTTCGACGAGTACTTGAAGATGTCCGATCGAACTATAAGATCTTGTATTTACAAATTTTGTAGAGCTATAATTAAATTGTATCGTGAGAGATATTTACGAAAAACGTCATCCAGCGACATTAAAAAATTATATGCGGAACATGAAGCTAGACACGACTTTCCTGGGATGCTCAGTAGCATCGATTGCACGCATTGGGAGTGGTGGAACCGCCCTAATGCGTGGCGAGGTCATGTAAGGCCCCAAACCAGGCACCTAGTGACGGAACTTGAACAAATAACTTGTGGGGCCGAAAATATTACACATAAAAAAACCAAATTTTTTAGTGGATTTGTGGAACAGATTTGGGCTTTTGGTCTGCATTAGGAGGGGCCTAAACATTATAACTAATATGAAATAAACTTAGTGGACCGAAATCAATACTTCTGAGCAAAAAAGTGGGGAAAAAACCAAATTTTTTAGTGAATTTTTGGAACAGATTGGGCTTTTGAACTTGATTAGAAGGGGACCAAACATTATAAATAATATAAAATAAACGTAGTGGGCCGAAATCAATACTTTTGATTAAAAAAAGGGAGGGTCTGGGCCCCCTCTGGCCCCTATTAAGATTCGCCCCCGAAGGCACCATACAGTTGGGTCACATCATAGTGTATTCTTTTTGTTGGATATATGATGTCCGAATATAAATTAAGTCAACGTAACTAACAAGATACGATTCAAAGAGTTACACCTTAGACAAAGAACAAATATATAATATTTAATTGTTAAACATTATGATTTACGAAAAACGGATTTATTAAACAGTGGATTAATATTTAGAGAAATATTTATTTATCGGTAATTGAGTTAATTACTTATTTAGTGAAATAATTATTTATGGGGAATAAATGTTTAAAGTGTTAAACATTTAAAGATTAGATTTTTACTGATTATTTATAATTAGTAAAATACAAGGGTTTAATAATTAGTGATTAATTATTACTAGGGTATTAACTGTTAATACCTCAGGGGACCGGTGTGTAATTATAATGCTTATAAATATAACATTATAATCAAACCTAAACCCTAATCTCCCTTACCTCAAAATCGGCGCCCCCTTCTCCCTTGCGAGTTCCGACGCCACCACCACCACCACCGTGCGCTGCTTTGAATCCGGCCACCATCGCCGCAAGCCACCGTCGCACACCACCGCCGTGATCGGTTCCCCCTGCGCAACTCGTGTGACGTTTTGTTGCAGTTTTTGTGTACGTGTCATCTAGCGTGACGTTCGTTGTACTTAGGTGTTCTGATCTGGTTATCGTCAAAGGTATTATCCTATAACACCCTATGGTTGGTTTATGTAATATTGTTTATATGCGTGTAATCGGATCACTGACCAGATCTGATCTGTTTGTTGTACCATAAATCGCTTCCGCTAAATACATCTGATTTATTTATTTAAAAGGTTTAAATAATTATTGCCTTTTAAAAGTTAAAAACTGGTCCTTGATTCTCAACAATGGTATCAGAGCCAGGTTTACGCGCATTTAGACATATTTTTTTATATCGATCTATTGTTTTATTTGTCAAAACTATTGTTTGACAAAAGATTAAGCCTTTTTCGTTTATTGTTATTGTTATGGATCGAGCACTAGAGATCCGTGGTTGTATTGTTTGTGTTGGTTAATTTTTCTTTGTATTTTTTATGGGTTATTTGGAACCCCGAAATAATAGTTAGGTTTATTTTTATTTTTTTATTTTTTTATTTTAGTATATCTGTAAATAAATATTGTAATCCTAAAGAGACGAAGATTAGAAAACCAAGGCGGACAGTGACAAGATTAAAGATGGAGATCTTGGACTAAGTGGGAGATAACAGATTTATTTGATTTTTTTATCCCTTATACCAGTCCGGTTATCGTTTGATGGTTCGAATGAAACCGGGCATTTTTCCTAGTTGCTCACTTCTATAATTTATTTTTGTTGTTGTTGTAATATAATTATTTTGGATAATAATTAAATAGCAAATTTTTTTTTAAAACTTTTGACACAATTTAAAAACGACGAGATAATTAAATTGTTTATTTTTCTCGGAAATGTAATTAAATAAAAAGGTGTTTTATTTAAAAGTAAAAACAAATTTTAAATTTAACAGTTTTATTTAAAACAATTTTAAATTAATTAAAACAGTTGATTAGTTTAAAATCGGTTGGCGACAAATGACCAATTTAGATTAAATAAGGTATTTGAAATTGGATCGTGTCGAGTGTTGAAAGTTGTTTAACGAACTAAAACTAGTAAAATCGGTTTACTAAAATTGCGCGACTTGTATCATGCTACTCGTCGACCAAAATGTTTTTGACCCGAAACGGTAATATCTAAAAACATTAAAGAAATCCTAAAGTATAAAATTGATATTTTACGCCACCCTAAATTATAACACTTCAACTAATCTATCCGAACCCCCTGTGTTAGTGAATTACCCTGCATCCGGCCCTACGGATTTGGTTGAAGGTAGAACAGCGATTCCTGAGTTACTTAGGTCGAGTCTACAGTTATAATTGAAGGACCTATATCGCTTAAGTCGTATAAGTGGGCGCAGTTTAGGGAAACGTATCCAAAGCTTGACATTACTCGTCATGCCCCTCAAACCGAGAATTGTATAGTCGATACAATTGGTAATTGTTACCTACCCATCTAGCTATGCCAGTGAAGAGTGCTCGACCATTCACTGAGACATGGGGAACCGGGATCTCATTCCGAATTATATAATTTTGGAATTGGGTCATAAAATTTTAATTAGGAAATTATGAATGAAAATACTCAAATCTTTATTTTGAATTTTGTAGATGTCTAATGAAAATACTCAAAGCTTGACAACTCCAACTTCATGGACTGGTATCGAAACTTGAAGATAATCATCAAGGCTGAGAACAAACTGTATGTTTGTTTTGGGTAAAAATTAACAAGACTAACTTTGTAACCAAATTTCGTTTGTGAGGTAGTGTGCTTGTAAAATCAATGTAAAACAAGGTAAGAACATAAAAAGTGACACGAATGTTTACGAGGAAAGCCCTTGATCGTTTAGGATCTCCGGCATAAAACCTCGGGAGGTGACAATCGACACCTGCCTCGTTACTTCAATAAATGGTAAAGAAATACAAGTGTTGAGCAGCAAATGATCGATATCTAAGTGTTACAAGACAGATTGCGAGTGTATTCTATTGCTAAGTGCATTGTTGTGTGTATTCTAATCGCCCAAACTGCTGATTTTATACAGAGATCATACTAACTAACTACCGAGAATCCCGGAATCGACCAGGTCTTCAAATATGACCGTTGGAGGTCGTTCTACGCGTCTTCTACACGCTTATTTCAACTTCCAGACTGATTCTTCAGGGATTAAATTGACTTCACGTGTTTTACCTACGTATTGATCAAGATAGAGAAAAGATGCAACGGTTAGATAATAAGGAAATTAAGGTTACCGAAACCTGTCAGGATACCGAAGTATGTCGAAGATCCAGGATCCCTAACCATAAAAGTGACCCCTAACAATTGTCCCCAAAATTTGACAGCTGTCCAAGGAAGTTACAGCTGTAAAAATTTTAAAAATTCAAAATTCAAAAATTCAAGTGGCGCATGATGAGACGTGGTGCGGTAAACGAGGTAATGATACGGCATCGTTCGAGGTAGTTATCATTACTTCTTTATAATTACCCTTCTTCTTATCTCCGATATTGTCTTCTACATCTCTGGGATTTCAGTTAAAAACCCTCTTTCCTTTACATTTTAGCTTTCTGATTTATACCAAAAATGTCTAAGAAGACCACTCGATCATCTTCATCATCGGATAATCTTTATAGTCAACATCTGCTTTCTAACCCTGATTCCGAAAAATGCACTTTTACTGACCATGATATCAAATCCTTAGAGTCAAGGGGATCCTTCCGAAAAACACCATCTTTAGACCTTTCGACCCTAAGACAAGGACGAATTTCACTTCCGATACGTGGGTCTGTTTTCCGTCCTTTTCGTTTACCATCGACTTTTCTTACCCTTTCCCATCCTTTACCTCTGAGTTTTTCAAGAAGACCGGTTTGAGCTATGCTCAGATCATGCCCATGATTTGCATATTTTGGAAATCTTGATTCGTAACCACGCTCTTGACTTCACCATCTCTGAACTAGCTTACGTCTATAATCTAAGAAGTCACAGTTCTTCTCGCTTTCTATTCCAAATCAAGTTTGGCCAAAGTCATTTGATTCTCAAAACAACCCAGAATGATTCAAACTGGAAAAACAATTTCTTCTTCGTGAGAAGGGACTCGATCCCTGATGGGAATAAACTGCCGGTGAAATGGATTAAAAAGGGTAGGATTCCATCTGCAGGATCCTTGTGATTCTTGGCATTCAGGATATTGACTCTTAATTTTCTCTTATTGTTTTACAGCGCCGAGGTTTTCAGAAGTCGCTCCTGCTACCGATGATACTGCCAAAAGAGTTGCATTTTTATACAGTATTGAGCCGATTGAAAGAACTTTCAAGATCGGGGCTCCATCAGTCGAAGAAAGCTCAGAAACCTATCCTTCCGTCTCGGAGATGTCTGGTAAGGAAAAATCATAGTATTTTATTAGTCAATAATATTAGTAATGAACTAACCTGTTATTTTGATTTAGGAATCCGCAAACCAAACTCCAAATTTGCTCTTGAGGATATTGAAAGTATGCTTTCCAAGGACAAGGCTATCAAAAAGGAGCCTAAGCAATCCGCTACTCCAATGCTCAAATCGGATCTTCCTAAGCCGGAGGTTTCTACTGCTCATCCTAAGCCATCTTCTAGCAAGAAGCGAAAAGCCATCGATCTTGCTGAACTGGCCATTCGGGAATGCTCTGATTTTGCTGATGCTCACAAGAAGCTGCATAAATTCAGCCATTTGGTAAGAAATGTCTATTATCCTGGATCTTGAATTTAATCCTGCATTTATATTAACATATATATATATATATATATATATATATATATACTAGCTTAGACCCCGTGTAATACACACGGGTGAAAAACATCAATACATAAATTTTATTTATGTATTTTACATGTGTAAAAATGTATTACTGTATACTAAGGATATAAAACAAAATTCAAAATATGTAAAAAATAATATATAGTTGGGTTTCGAAAATACGTCAATTACTATTTAGTGTAATTTGATTTTTATTTACTATTTGATTGAAAATAAAAATTACATAATTAGATTTCAAAGTTTTTTTTATAATAAAAGATAATTTAAAATAAATGTGTTTTATTAGTATAATTAGTAACTTATTAAAAGATTTGTGTGCATTTAATAAGAGAGAGAGGCGGGAAAATATTGATGAGATTGAATATGGTGACGACACGTGGCATACAAAAACCTTTATTTATTATATAGTATAGATATATATTGTATATAATAGGCTATGGATAAAATGGTCATGTTCTATGATCAGCTTTCAATGGAGGTTGAGGTGAGCAAGTTGAAGATTGCTGAATTGCAAAAGAACAAGGCTGCCAAGAGCAAAAAGCTATCTGATGTCACCAAGGATCTCAACAATGTGAAACTAGAACTGCAGGACTTGCATCTCCAACATGCCCGGGATCTTGATGAGTCCACCGAACAGGCTAAAGCCTCAGCCGTAATGTCCATTCTTCAAGCCAGAATTAAAATGGCTAAAGAAACTGAGGACAAGAATTTTTATAGGGCTGCTTGGGATGTACAAGGGTGGAAGAGGCTTGTTGTTGAGATGGGAGGAGAGCCGGTGCTGGAGGAGGATGTGAGCAAATTGGTGACCGAAGACGAGACCGAGGGTTCAGCGAAGGTAGCAGAAGAGCATGGAGTTGTTGTTTCTGGGAAGCAAGTTGACCAAGGCGATGAGGGTAATGACGCCTAGACCTGAGCCTGGGTATTTATGGTTTTTTTGTTTGATAACTTGTCTTGAAACAATTTCCTTTCATGTCTTTGGTTGATGAACAATTTTACTTTTTCCGCTTTTGGGATCCCTGTCATGGGATAGACAACTTGTGGACCGGGTGGATGGTTCCTTTTTTGGATGAAACCCGGGACACTTTCGTGCATTTTTAATGTTAGTAGACGGTTTATGACTATTTGCCATGTTTGTTATGTGTTTGGTTTGCTTAGACATGATTTAGAAAATTAGGATCTCTATGTGATAAAACCTTGAGATATGTGCGAACATATTTTCAGGATAACGGATATTTAATAATAAAATCCTAGGTTTTTATCAAATTTAGACTTAGGAAAACATAATTTGGTTTTAAAGAGTACCAAACGTATCATGACTTAGTCATTCAGCTTTCAAATTTTCATGTAATTGAAAAATTAGTAACACAAACCTTTGTTGAGTACGAATTTGGACATATAGACATACCGAATTATATCACGGAGTCCGAAATACAACAACCTTTGGTTGTCCCCTGTGTACAGTCATTGAATACGTCGTAGGCTTATACTTCGGGATCCTCATTAGTTTTTAACGTGTTTAAGGATCCTGAGTCAGCATATTGATGGCAAGTTTTTTAGTTAACACGTAAGTGTTACATATTTAAAATCGTGGGCCAAGCCAGAAAACGTGGGATAAACCAATAACGTGGGCTAAGCCAATAACGTGGGCAAAGACAAATAATCATGGGCTAAGCCAATATCGTGGACAAGGCCAAATAATCATGAGCTAAGCCAATATCGTGGGCAAGGCCATATCTGAGTTAGCATGAAAATGCTAAAAACCTTAGCTTTAACACGTAAGTGTTAAATGATCGGGAGAAACTTGAGTAATAACACATCTGTTATATTCGTAGCACCCAATATATAGCCAATAGTGATGAAATTACCAGCCACTGTTACATGGATTGGTTGCACCACCTTGAACTATAATTGGATATCATGCGCTCTTGGAGGGGTGTATTAACCCAATACTTAGAAAGGCGAAAGCCGTTTAAACCTTCGAGGTATTTCAGGATACCCAAACTTAGGAGAGATGGCCAATCTCTTTCTTTTGTCGGGATCCCTGGAGATACTTCCTGCAAAACAGGAAATCTTGGTGAAGGTGGGTGTTAGCCTGGCTAACACCCCTCCGACGCTCAAGTCAGTACTTTGATCAAGAATAACAATAATAAAAATAATTATGGAAAGAAGACATACCATTTTTAGTTAGGATATAAATTCCAACTTACATAAAGTAGGTTTTGAGATGGATGACGTTCTAGGATCTTGACAGGATTTCTCCTTCCATAGTAGCCAACCAGTACGCACCTTTGCCTGCTTCCGAATCAATCAAGTATGGGCCTTCCCATTTTGGTGCAAGCTTTCTATCATTGGGGTTGGTAGTATTTTGGAATGACTTTCTTAATACGAGATCACCTGCTCGGAATCTTCTAATCCTTATGTTTTTGTTGTATGACTTTGCTATCCTCTGCTGATAAGCTGTAATGCGAACTTTGGCAAGATCCCTAAGCTCATCCACAGTATCGAGATCCTGAGCAAGAGCTTCGTCGTTGGTCTCTGAAGATTGAAAGATGGTTCTGGCAGTAGGAATAACCATCTCTGTCGGGATCATTGCTTCAGTTCCAAATACCAAGGAGAATGGAGTCTGCCCTGTTGCGTTCTTCGTGGTTGTCCTATCTGCCCAAATTACAAACGGTAGCTCTTCAGCCCATCTTCCTTTCTTTGCTCCTAATCTCTTCTTGAGGTTGTTAACGATGATCTTGTTGCTAGATTCTGCTTGTCCATTGGCTTGAGGATGTACTAGGGTAGAAGTTATCATTTTGATTCCCCAACTGGCAAAGAAGTCAGTTGTTCTCTTGCCAATGAACTGAGATCCATTATCACATATGATCTCCGCGGGGATCCCAAATCTCGTCAGGATATTGCGCTTGATGAAGGAGATGACTTCTTTCTCTCTGACTTGGACAAATGCCTCAGCTTCGATCCATTTAGAGAAGTAATCCGTCATTGCTAGCATGAAGACCTTTCCTCCTGGTGCTTTGGGGAGTTTGCCGATGATATCCATTCCCCATTTCATGAATGGCCATGGAGAGATGATTGGATATAAAGATTGGGGTTGGTTGATGGAGTATGTTGCTGTGTCTCTGGCAAGCGTCACATTTTTTAGAGTAAGTCACAGCATCTTTCCTCATGGTAGGCCAGTAATATCCTGTCCTCAGGATCCTTGAAAATAGCGCTCTGCCCCGGTATGATTACCACAATCTCCTTCGTGTAGATCTTTCAGGAGTTCATGTGCTTCAGGATCCTCCAAGTATCTCAAGTATGGACCTGCAATTGATTTTATATACAAAACATTCTCAAAAATTATAAAACGAGACATTCTCATGCAAAAAGCCTTGTGGTTCTTTTCATCACTTGGGGTTTCACCATCCTGCAAGTATTTATTAATAGGTGAAATCTAGGATCCTGGAATAGGTTCAAGATTCCGAATGTCTGCTTCTTCTTCAGTGTTGGATACTTCATTTACCTTCTCAATTGCCGGGCTCAGGATGTGTATGATAGGTATTTTGGTATCTTCTGGTATTCTAAGAGCTGAAGCAAGGTTCGCTAAGGCATCAGCCTCAGTGTTATCTTCTCTAGGCACCTGTGTAATGTTAAAAGTTTCGAATTCCATGGATAATTGTTTAACTATTGTGAGATATTTGGCTAGCTTCTCACCTTTTACTGCATACGAACCATTGAAATGATTAGCAATTAATAATGAGTCTACATATACCTGAAGATACCTGATCTTGATATCCCTGGCTAATTGTAATCCTGCGATCAGCGCCTCATACTCTTCTTCATTATTTGTAGCCTGGAACTCACAGCTTATGGATTGGGGTAATATGTCCCCTTGTGGCGATTTTAGTATGATTTCCAGTCCTGTTCCTCTTACGTTTGAAGCACCATCTGTGAATAAAGTCCATTCGTCCTTCGACTCCTCTAGTTGTTGGACTTCAAGATCTGCTTTGTGTTGGATATCACTGCTGAAATCAGCCACAAAGCCCGCCAATGCTTGAGACTTTATTGTTGTTCTAGGTTCGTACATGAGTTCATAGACGCTAAGCTTGACTGACCATTTAGCCATCCTTTCTGACATCTCTTGCTTTCTTAAGACACACTAGTTAGTCTTAACATGAATAGCATGACTTTCAAAATAATGTCTTAGTTTAGTTGATGCCATTATTAAAGCTAAAATTAATTTTTCTAAATGAGAGTACCTGGTTTCCGCTGGTAGCAAACTTTTACTTACACAATATACTGGATGTTGTTGTCCTTCATGATCCTTCACTAACACAACACTTACAGTGCTTCGGGATACTGCCAAGTATAGGGATAATGGTTCACCGTCTTCTAGTTTCATCAGTAGAGGAACTGATGACAAGTATTCCTTCAATGATTGGAGTGCTTGTTCATGCTTCTGTTCCCATTCGAATCTCTTGTTCTTCTTCAGGATGATGTAGAATTCCTTGCATTTTTCTAAGGATCTTGATATAAATCTGTTGAGTTCTGCTATTCGGCCAGTTAGTCTCTGGACAACCTTTGTGTTTGCTAGGGATTTCAGATTGATGATAGCTTTGATTTGTTCTGGACTGGCTTCTATTCCTCTTTTGGTCACCATATAGCCTAAGAACTTTCCTGCCCTCACTCTGAAGTGACATTTCGAGGGGTTCAACTTCATATTGTATTGGTCCAGGATATCAAATGCTTCTTTAAGGTCCCTGAGATGATCCTCAGCTCTCTTTGATTTTACCACCATGTCGTCTATGTAGACCTCCATGGTGTCCCCTATTTTCTCTTTGAACATCATGTTCACCAGCCTTTGGTATGTAGCACCTGCATTTTTCAAACCAAAGGGCATAGCAATATAACAATAAATACCTGTAGGAGTCATGAACACAGTATCCTCCTGGTCTGAGGGTTCCATCTGAATTTGTTGGAATCCTGATGTAGCATCCATGAAAGTAAGCATTTCGTGGCATGCTGTGGCGTCGACCATAGAGTCAATGTGTGGTAGTGGGAAGGGGTCTTTAGGACACGCCTTGTTGAGTTCCGTGTAGTATACACAAACTCTCCACTTCCCGTTCTTCTTCTGGACTACTACTATGTTGGCTAGCCAACTTGGGAATTTTACTTCCCTTATCATTCTAGACTTGGGAAGTCTTTCCACCTCTTCTTGGTTGATTACGTTTCTCTCAGGAGAAAATTTCTTTCATTTTAGATGTATTGGCCTGAAACTTTTATCAATTCCAAGTTTGCTAGGGAGTGCAAGGCACCTAAAGCCAATCAGGGTGCCGGCCATCAAAGACAAGCCTACCAAAGTCAGCCCAGACAACAGCAGCAGCAACAAACTCCCCCAGCACAAACTGCAGCCTGTGCAAATGTTGGAACTGCAGAATTCGACTGAAGTTTTCAATATGAAGATGTTCCTGTCTCCAACCAAGCACTTATGGCAGACACTGCAGAGATACCACCTCAGGTATTTGAACATCTATGCTCTCAAGCCTGCATTGATAAAGTTTTAGGTTATAGAAAACATAACCAAAACCTTATAGATCAAAATGAAGAGTTTCTTCAAATGAAATCTGAGTTCAAAAAGGTTGAAATCACTTACAAAGAAAAAATTGAATGCCTTAAGAAAGAGATTTCATCTCTAAAACATGAACAAACCAATCTTGAAACTCAGATTGATGATCTATTAGTAAAACTTAAATCAACCAGAGCTGATCTGGCAGAACAGAAAGTTCATGTTGAAAAATATGAATTTTCTTCTAAAAAGCTACAGAGACTTCTAGATATTCAAGTCCATGAAAAGGTAAAGCTTGGAGGACTTGGATATGGCAAGGAACAGTACAATACTGTTCCTCATCCAGCCGACTATGTTGCCATCTATGAACCAAGCTTCGATGTTGCAAAACTCGACACTGCAAACAGAAATCTTGATCCTCCAATGGATGAACCCCTTGTTAAAGACTGCACTACCTCATCAGAATCTGAGTTAACCTTCTCAGACCATGATGAAACCAGTACAGCCTCATCTGAAGCTGTTCTGAATAGAGTCCCAGTCCCTACTGTTCTCCTAGCTGTTCCAGCCCCTGTACCATTCAAACAGATCAGGATCAGCTATCCTCCAGGTGGAAGAGAGCTAAACATAGAAAAGGGACAGACATCAGGACCCACAAACTCCAAGCCTCAGTTCATGCCAAATCAGAAGAATCAGCAACAGGTTAGAAGAGTTACGACCAAGAAAACTCAGTTCAGAAACTCTTCTTCTCCACCAAGGAAGCAGCAGCTCAAAGTTCAGCAGTCCTGCATCATATGTGGGGAATCAAACCACTTTGCTGGAAAATGTCAGTTTAACCCCTTCAACTAGATCCTTCTTCAATCAGCGCATAAACAAAAGAAGGATCAGCATACTTCAGTTGATAGACCATCTGCAGCCAGTAGAAGAGTTGAAACTGCAAAAAAACACAAGCAGCAGCAAAAGGCAAAGCCTTCAGCAGCCACCAAATCTGCTGCTGCTCAAACAAAGCAGTCAGCAGCAAAAACTAAATCTGCTGCTGCTCCAACTAAGCCTTCAGCAGCAAAAGCAAAATCTGCTGCTGAAAGGCCAAGGCCATCAGCAGCAACATCTGCAGCTGATAAGCTGAAGCCATCAGCAGCAAAACCTGCCGCTGCTGACAAGCCAAAACCTCAAGCAGGAAAATCAGCTGCTGATAGAGCAAATTCATCAGCTGCCAAAGCCAAATCTGCAGCCGATAAAGAAAAGAGAACTGGAAAACCACTACTTAAGCAATGGAAAGCCAAAATCTCTGCTCCTGTCAGCAAAATCATCATCGGTGCTGTTGAATGCACGCATGATGAATCAGAAAGTCCAAGAACTCTTTTCTTCAAAAAGGAGAGCTCTTGGACCACTCCCACTAACTAAATCTCTTTCATGTGCAGGGACAACCAGGTAACAAGAATAACACCTGGGTGGTAGATAGCGGCTGTTCCAGGCACATGACAGGCAAGAGGTCCATCCTCTCCAACTTCAGACATTTCAATGGAGGATATGTTGCCTTTGGGAGTGACTCAAAAGGTGGATCTATCACTGGACAAGGCACTGTGTCCAATGAGAGGATGAGCATTGAAAGAGTCAATTATGTTAAAGAACTTGACTTCAATCTCATGAGTGTTTCCCAAGTATGTGATCAAAAGCATTGGATGCTCTTCACTGACAAAGAATGCTTTGTGTTAGCTCCTGGCCTATCTAAACCCCCGCCAGAGAAGATTCTCCTAACTGCTCAAAGAAAGGACAACTTATATGTGCTTAACATGAATGAAGTCACTCCATCTGGTAGTGTTTCATGTTTTCTGTCAAAGGCATCAGTTGATGAATCCGCTCTCTGGCACAGGAGGTTAAGCCATGTTAACATCAAAACAATAAATAAATTAGTGAAAGACAATATTGTCATAGGGCTTCCTGACAAAGAATTCCAGCTAGACGATCATTGCATTGCCTGCTTGAAGGGAAAACAACACAAGAGTTCCCATAAGCCCAAGACATTGAACACAAATGACACTCCTCTCCAGCTACTGCATATGGATCTCTTTGGTCCTACAAATGTCATGTCAATGGGCAAAAAGTCCTACTGTCTGGTGATCACTGATGACTTCTCCAGATTCTCTTGGGTATTCTTCCTAAGAACAAAAGATGAAACTGCTGAGATTCTCAAATCCTATATTCTCAGGGTAGAGAATCAAAGCAATCTGAAGGTAAAGATCATAAGGTGTGATCAGGGAACAGAGTTCAAAAATCACACTTTGAACAGTTTCTGTGAGAGCAAGGGCATTGAAAGGCAGTACAGTGCTCCAAGAACTCCTCAACAAAATGGGGTTGCTGAAAGAAGAAACAGGACTCTAATTGAATCAGCAAGATCTATGCTGGCTGACTCAAAGCTGCCCCTTACTTTCTGGGCAGAAGCAGTAAGCACAACTTGTTATGTGCAGAATAGAGTCCTTATTGTTAAGCCTCTCCAGAAAACTCCCTATGAACTCTGGCTCAAAAGAGTTCCCTACATTGGCTTCCTGAAGCCCTTTGGATGTCCATGTACCATCCTCATCACACATGGAGTTCTTCCTAAATTCGGTGCAAAGTCTGATGAAGGTTACTTTGTGTGTTACTCCTCTCAATCGAAGGCCTACCGAGTGTTCAATTCTAGGACTCGGATTGTGGAAGAATTTGCTAATGTGGAATGTAGGGAACACGTTGTCTGTGCACAAGGCAAAGGTCCCAACTGGCTTTTTGATATAGACTCCTTCACCCAGATATTTGAGCCCCTCATATTCTCAAATATGGAGCCTCCTTCTTCAAACTCAACACCTTCTACCTCAACCTCTTCTTCTGACTACAGACTGGAGTTTCCCAGTCCCTACATCAGGATGAAAAGGCCATCCATTGATCCTCCATCAGTGGCAGAAGCTATTGAAGCCAGTGCAGGTGAAGCCGGTACATCCAACACCACAAGCAGCAATCTCTCTGACAATGAAATCCTAAATGAAGCCTCCTCAATTCATGCTGAAGAGGCATCTGATGCTAATGCTGCTGACTATGTGGAACACAATGATCAGATCCTCCAAGCTCCTCTCCACACATCTGAAGACAATACTGATCTAAACCACAGTAATCTTGAAGAGGGAATACGACTGGATGTGATACCTGCACAGAGAATAAACAAAGAGCATCCTCTGGAAAACATCATTGGCCAAGTCCACACAGGCATCCAGACAAGAAGTAAGTCTCATGAAGCCAACATTTGTTTGTTCTCTTGCTTTCTATCACAGGTGGAACCCAAAAGGATTGATGAAGCTCTCAAGCACAACAGCTGGATTGAAGCAATGCAGGAAGAATTGCTGCAATTCAAAAGACAAGATGTTTGGAAGCTTGTTGATCTTCCACCTGGTCAAACAGCCATTGGAACAAGATGGGTCTTCAGAAACAAGCAAGATGAGAGGGGCATCGTAGTCAAGAACAAAGCCAGACTGGTAGCTCAAGGTTACACTCAAGAAGAAGGCATTGACTATGATGAAGTTTTTGCTCCTGTTACCCGTTTGGAAGCCATTAGAATTTTTCTGGCTTATGCAGCATCCAAAAACTTTATGGTCTATCAAATGGATGTGAAGAGTGCCTTTCTGTATGGCACGATTGATGAAGAGGTCTATGTCAAACAGCCTCCAGGCTTTGTAGATCCTGCATATCCAAATAAGGTCTTAAAACTGGACAAAGCTCTCTATGGCTTACACCAAGCCCCAAGAGCCTGGTATGAAACTTTATCTGGATATCTACTTAGCAACAACTTCAGAAGGGGGGCCATTGATCAGACACTTTTCATCAAAGATGAAGGGGGCGAAATTTTGTTGGTCCAGATTTATGTTGATGACATTATCTTTGGATCTACAAGAAAGAAGCTCTGCAAAGACTTTGAAGTTTTGATGCATTCCAAATTTGAAATGAGTTCAATGGGTGAACTAAATTTCTTTTTAGGACTTCAAGTCAAACAGGTACCAACTGGAATTTTCATAAGTCAATCCAAGTATGTCAAAAGCATCTTGGAGAGGTTCAAAATGACTGACTGCTCTGCTGCAAGAACTCCTATGCAAGTGCACCATCAATTATCTCCGGATAAAGAAGGACAAGACACTGATCAACATCAGTACCGAGCAATGATAGGGTCTCTCATGTACCTCACTGCCTCAAGACCAGATATCATGTTTGCAGTTTGTCTCTGCGCAAGATTTCAAGCAGCTCCAAAAGTGTCTCATCTTCAAGCTGTCAAAAGGATCCTTAGATACCTAAAGGGAGCTCCAAAACTTGGGCTATGGTATCTAAAGAATGAAAATGTCAATCTCTATGCCTACACTGACAGTGACTATGGGGGTTGTAACTTGGACAAAAAGTCTACATCTGGGGGATGTCAATTTCTTGGAGGAAGGCTCATCTCATGGCAATGCAAAAAGCAAACACGTGTTTCTACTTCAACAGCTGAAGCAGAATACATTGCTGCTTCAAGCTGCTGTGCACAGGTCATCTGGATCCAAAATCAAATGCTTGACTATGGAATGACCTTCTTGTAGACTCCAATTCACATTGACAACATGAGTGCTATCTCTATCACAAACAATCCGGTGTAGCACTCAAAGACAAAGCACATCGACATCAGGTACCATTTCATAAGAGATCAAGCTGAGAAAAGGAGAATTATTTTAACCAAAGTTCATACAAATGAGCAATATGCTGATCTGTTTACAAAACCTTTTGATGAAGCTAGATTCAGATATTTAGTTGAATCAATTGGTATGATGAACTTTGATTAAAATCCATCTCAAGTTTCTCCTTAAAATGTGTCTTTTTGTCCCTTGTTGTAAATAAAAGTTATGGGTCAGCAGCATTTTTTTTCCTTCAGCTGCTGACAGGTAAAAGCATCAGCAGCAAAAGTTTTGCCACTGATAGCTTTAAGTTATCAGCAGGTACATGTTTCCTGCGGATAGCTTTAAGGCTTTCAGCAGCAATTCCTTTGCTGCAGATCTTTAAACCTTTCAGTAACAAAATCTGCTGCTGACAGACTTATCTTTCCGCAGCAACCAAGTTTGCAGCGGATAGGCTTATCCATCAGCTACAACCAATTTTGCTGCGGATACTCTTATCTTTCAGCAGCAACCAAGTTTGCTGCTGATAGGTAAACATAAGTCTAAATTAACTTTTACCCACTGTAAAATTTACCGTCAGTCCCTTCCATGACTGCCTTGGTGTATTACAGCTGTAACAACGAAAAGTGAAACAGGTTGTACTGTACAAGTAAGGTTGCTTTTTCTTCGTCTGCCGTTATATCACAATCACAAACGTTCCCTCAACCTCTTCACATTCTATTTCAAACCTATCTCCCATCACTTTCACTCCCGTCCCCACAGCATTCAAAACCCTCCATAACTACCATTCAAACACCCTTCTTTCTTCCCTCCAAATCCATAACAATGGCAGTCGCCGACATAAACATCCCCAACGACAAGTTTGCTCCATACCACAACCTCACTGCATACCTAATAAAAGGCAAGAAGTCCGAGGGTTTCGACGGTATGATCGACTTCCTCTGTCGGTCCAAAATTTACCATGCCCTAACCGTCAACCCAACCATATATACTTCCCACATGGAAGATTTTTGGAGCTCAGCCGTGTATTCTACTGAACAGGGCACTCCTTAAATCAGAGGCACAGTAGACGGTAAGGAAATGATCATCACTGAAGCAAAGCTCCGCCAACACCTCAAGC
This sequence comes from Smallanthus sonchifolius, assembly GCA_023525975.1. Lineage (NCBI taxonomy): Eukaryota > Viridiplantae > Streptophyta > Magnoliopsida > Asterales > Asteraceae > Smallanthus > Smallanthus sonchifolius. Next base: position 72,786,948 of record CM042025.1, read on the forward strand.
TTCAGGATGAAGGGGACACCCTCTCTTACCCAAGAGACGTATACATGAGGACCTTTGTATCCATAGGGTACACTGGGAATCAAACAGAGTATACGATAGAGAAGGCACTCATGGGTCCCAAATGGAAGTATCTCTGCCACACTCTTCTCCAATGCATATCTCAAAAGAGGAGTGGCTGGAACCAACTAAGCTCCGGACTTGCGTCTGCAATTCACGGTATGATAACTGGAGCAGGTTTTAATTTTTCCCACCTCATTTTTGAAGGTTTGAGATACAACCTTCAAGAAGGGGTGAAATCTCAGTTCTTTATGTACCGAAGATTCTTGCAGGAAGTGTTCAACATTGAGCAACAAGATCTTTCAAAAACTGCAAGAATCTACTCAATTTTGGGACACAAGAACAACATTTTTCAAAGCATGAGAACAGTTTCATCAAAGTTCTCAGGGGCCGATGTTCCATTGTTATCTACAATGTTGAACACGCAAAGTGCCCAGGGTGATAGTTCAGCAAACCCAGCTGATACTGATCCCACACCCTCCACCTCACTGCCACAAACTCAAACTACTGTTTCCCTTGATCGAACCCCTGTGCATTCTACTGAGGATGCACAGGCACATACATTACTCACCCCCAGTTTGATTGCTCAACCGGAACACAGGGCCCCGGTTGCAGCCAAGTATACAAGGAAGAGGGGCAAGAGAACTCCTTCTTCTCTTGCCTCCAAGGCCCAAACCCAAGCCAACATCCCTCACTCAGAATCACAACATTCTAGTGAGAATATCATAAGGGAAAGCCACATTGCTAGGGAGACTCCTTCGGAAGTCTCTCTATTAGGATTAGGATCACTTCCCGGATCCATAGAACAGCCCTTCGAGCCATTCCTCTCTTCTTTGAACTTAAGTGTAGAGGAACCTGACCAAAGTGATGTACCTTCTCCAACTACCACTATCAAGGGGGTACTGATTGGTCTTGCTTCCGAAACACCCAGCCCAAGTTCTTCACCCTTGAAGGTCCACTCTGGGAGTATTGAAAGAGTGGATGTGGAAGAGGCTGTCACTACTGCTGGTCCATCAAATGACCAGGAGGACAGTGACAACATCTTTAAGACCTGGACCACGGCAACTCATGGTGAGGGTGTTTCCCTGGAAACTCCCCTCACTGAGAGGAATCCCAGGCGCCAAGAAATCGCGGGTGATGGGGATGCTGAGGCTAGGCCTACGGCCCCATCTGGGTCCAAGGATTCCACAACTGTGGATGAGGAAAGCCTGAAACTTCATAACTTGGAATTGACGGCCAGGGTGGCTATGCTAGAGGCTGAAGTGTCCAAACTAAGACACCAAGTCTCTATGCATGAAGCCCATCAATGCCCAACTTTAGCCACTCCCTCTCTTGTATCAGTAGGCACCCAAACTGATGCCTACCTGTCTACTGATGCAACCAAAAAGGGGGAGATGGTCTCAATGGAAGAAGATAAAGACAGCCTTGAAGACTAGATACAGGAGCAGGCTGCCTTCCAAAGCTCACTTTACAGGCCAGCTTTTGTACAGGTCTACGACTTGCCAGTATCAGAAGATGAAGAAGAAGAGATCTCTGAAGACTGGAAGTTGGTTGTCAGGGCTGTGGATGAAGTGCTGACTGATGTTGAAGGCAAAGATCAAACATCTACATTGGTCAGCATCATCCCTGAAGCAGCAGCCATCATAGGTCAATCCACTACCCCCCAAATCTTCAAATCTTCAAAGAAGCTAGAGTTTGACTCTATTCTAGCTTGGGGGTATGATGGATCAGCTGAGAGGTTCTGGACTGGATGGGAGTTCAGCAGAGTAGAAGAGCTGAACTGGAACTCACTCAATGCCCTCCAAGTCCTACAACTATATCTATCTAACTGCATCAACTCTTCAACGGATCTCTCAGCAGAACTTGCCATTGGCAGGTTCTATGACCTGATGGAGGATAATCTACCCAAGTTCAGAAGACTCCTACAAACAGCAAGACGGGTAGCTTATCCAGAATCTTCGTCGGCCGCAGAAAGAAGACTGTCTCCCAACAATCTTGCAATAACAAGGAGCAGTCTTCTCACTGAAGAAGGAGTTTTGGGCCTTCAAAGATTTCTGTATGCCTTCCTGGTCAAGGACTCGGACGTGCTAGGATGGGTAAGCACTAGGCTCCTTGACCACGCTTTCTTCCTAAGCAACGATTCTGCTCTCATCATCAACACCGGGAACATCCTTCAGCTACCAACAAATTTCCTCCACAAGATCTATCTACTAAAAGCCAACATCTGCAATGTCAACTCCCTTGAAAGCCAGGAGATGATAGCAATTATCAAAGCTCACCTTGAGAAGGAAGGAAGGATTGATGAGGAAGAAGATGTGTCATCCTCTGACACTGACTCCAACTCAGATTCCCCTCCAGTTAACATCTGCGCTGCAGCTTATGAAGCAAGATCCTCTGTGAGAGAAAGGCTGCTAGAACTTACAGATCCTGAGTGCCAAACTGAAGACCTTCCCTTATCTACCTCTCAACATGCCAATGAAGCCGAGGCAGAGATCCCAACAGCACAACAATCAGCTGTTTCTGTGATCAGTGAAGCCAGAGCAGAGGCATCCAATGTTAATAAAGGGAAGTGCATCATGACAAAAGAGGATGAAGAGAGGTTGCAAAAGGAAAAGAAAGAGAAAGAAGAGAGAAGAAGGAAAAGAGAAGAAGAAGAGTTGGCTGAAGAGATGGCTCAAAAACAAAGGCATGAAGATAGAAAGGCAGCCATACTTCTCAAACAACAGACAATCCAGCTGTATGCCAAACAGCTGGATGAAATGAAGGTAAAAGTCCATGCAGGGTCTCAAGTTGAGGAAGATGAACAACTTGCTAGACAGCTGCAGGAACAGTTTGCAAAAGAAGAAGAAGAAGAAGCTAAAAAGAAAAGGAAGGAAGATGCTAAGTTTAGAATCACTGATTCTAAATTAGCAAAAGAATTAAGGGAGGAGTGGACTGAAGCTCTGATCTCTCAAGGTGAGGATGCAGACTACCTTGAAAAACTGTCAAACAAAGAGATCTATAGAGCCTTCATGGGTCAGCAGGGGGAATTGGCAAGGAAAAAGAAAGATGAAGAGAAAGAAAAAGCTCAACAGAAGTCAAAGAAAGCCATTGCCCTTAATCTAAGGACCCATGAAGAAAGGAAGAAGATGACTGACTTCCTTAAGGCAAGGGGAGAAAGTGGAAAAAGGTTAGGTCCCATGTCCTTCATGAACCTACAAGCCCTGTATACAACAGTGAAAAAAGAAGAGGAAGAAAGACTAGAAAAGAGACCAGTCAAGAAACAAAGAACCTCTGCACCAGAAACTACTTCCTCTCTCCAAACACCATCCACAAACATCCCCAAGCCTTCCACTCCTCCACCCAAAAAGTCCAAGTCATCCCACCCAGCTCCCACTCATCAACAGCCTCCCTTGAAGATACCCAAACCCACTCCTAAACCATAAGACTCAAGAAATATAGTTAACTGGTTCTACAATTCACAAGATCAAGTGTTTGAGATCTTCAGGGGGAGAACTGAGAGAAGAAGATCCACTTACAGGTCTGTTGATGAGGTTCTGCAATTACCTGATTCCGATCTTCAAAGAATTTTAGAGCTGGGTGAAGCTCATAAGCCTACAAATGAGAGTGGGAAACATCTTATGCTAGCTATCAGACACTACTTCAATCCTAGCAAAGATGTGGTCATGAATATCAAACCACTCAAGTCTCACTCTCCATTTGTATCTTGGTCCTATAATGCTGATTTGGATGAATTCACTTTGATTGATGTAAAGAAGCAGCAGATGAGATGTTCAAGCAAAGCTATCTACAAAATGCCACACAAAGACATCAAGACTCTGTCTGAACTTCCATTGAATAATCCCAGCAAGGATCAAAGAGGCTATGAGGTGGAAAGAATAGTCAGCCATATGCAAAAGCTTCAGCAACAAAGGGACTAGAAGAATTTTGGTAGCATCAGTCTAGGGGGAGTTTGTAGAACCAAAGACTGATTGTTACAAAATTATTCTAAGTACAAATGCTGCTGATAGGCTTATCAGCAGCATTCAGCACAAGTTGCTGCTGATAGGCTTATCAGTAGCGGTCATCCATGTTTGCTGCTGATAGGCTTACCAGCAGCAACCTTCACTCTTTGCAGCTGATAGCTCTATTTACTGAAAACCAAACGCTGCAGCTGACTATCCAGGCCAAGCGTCTCTGACACCTTTTTGCAAAAGCAACTGACAGACTCAAAGCAGAAGGAACCGCTATGGTCAACAAATGACGGACAACAATACACTTCTCCAAGCATGCAAACAATCATGAATAAAGAAAACTTTTCAGTAAAGTTAACTAGATTAGCCTTTACGTGTAATGTAAATTAATAAACAAGATCAACGGCTTGTGTTCGATCTGATCCTTAGAATCAAGGGTCTGTCTTGATTCTAAGTTACTATAAATACTGAATTGCCACTTCATTGTAAGTGTGCTTGTAGTGCTTGTCATACTTATTCATTGAGTTTCTCACTTGTAATCTTTGCATTCACAAAAGCTTAATACAACAGTGTTTATCAGTATTCTTTGTGTTTACTTGATTATAAATTGTGTAGTTGATTTTGTTTCCGCCAACCTCAACTAAGAACAGAACCATCTTGTATTCTCACGATCCTACAGTTTGCTAGGGATTTCAGATTGATGATAGCTTTGATTTGTTCTGGACTGGCTTCTATTCCTCTTTTGGTCACCATATAGCCTAAGAACTTTCCTGCCCTCACTCCGAAGTGACATTTCGAGGGGTTCAACTTCATATTGTATTGGTCCAGGATATCAAATGCTTCTTTAAGGTCCCTGAGATGATCCTCAGCTCTCTTTGATTTTACCACCATGTCGTCTATGTAGACCTCCATGGTGTCCCCTATTTTCTCTTTGAACATCATGTTCACCAGCCTTTGGTATGTAGCACCTGCATTTTTCAAACCAAAGGGCATAGCAATATAACAATAAATACCTGTAGGAGTCATGAACACAGTATCCTCCTGGTCTGAGGGTTCCATCTGAATTTTTTGGAATCCTGATGTAGCATCCATGAAAGTAAGCATTTCGTGGCCTGCTGTGGCGTCGACCATAGAGTCAATGTGTGGTAGTGGGAAGGGGTCTTTAGGACACGCCTTGTTGAGGTCCGTGTAGTATACACAAACTCTCCACTTCCCGTTCTTCTTCTGGACTACTACTACGTTGGCTAGCCAACTTGGGAATTTTACTTCCCTTATCATTCCAGACTTGAGACGTATTTCCACCTCTTCTTGGTTGATTACGTTTCTCTCAGGAGAAAATTTCCTTCATTTTAGATGTATTGGCCTGAAACTTTTATCAATTCCAAGTTTATGAGTTATGATATCTTGGGATATACCTGTCATGTCCTCGTGCTTCCATGCGAAGGTTGCTTTTCTGCCCTTTAGGAAGTTCAGGATATCTTTTTCAATATCTTCAGGGATAATGCTCCCTACAAGGATTGTTACATCTGGATTTTCAGCATCCAGGGATACCTCTTTAACATCCTGCTCTTTAGCTTATAGAACATCCCTGGCCTGCTTTGTTAATTGCTATGCTTGCCTGGTTTTGACGAAGGCTTTCATCGAAGAAGTGTAGCAATTCTTAGCCTCTTGCTGATCGCTGTTAATCTTCACTACTCCCCAAGGGGTTGGCAATTTGACACACTGATGGTATGTTGAGGGCACCGCCTTCATATCGCGTATCCATAGCCTTCCTAAAATGATATTATAGCAAGACAAAGAATCTATTTTACAAAATGTTTGAATAGAATTTACCCCTTCAATGTATATCGGTAATTTTATCTCTCCGACTATGCTTTTGACTTCTCCGCTGAACCCTACCAGCACTGAGGATTTTGAAATAATTTCAGAATCCGGGATCCCCATTCTCTTCAGGAATTCATGCTGAATTATGTTCACCGAGCTCCCCCCGTCAATCAGTATTCTCCGGATGAAGTGGTTTGCAACGTATAGTGTAATCACCAGGCCATCGTGATGAGGATCCTGTACGTCATTTCTGTCATCTTCATCGAAATAGATCACCTTTTCTTCAGTTAAGCTGGAGGTCCTGATAGATCTGTCCCCATTCTCTGTTTTTGCTTCTTTGGCATTTCTTTTTGCTGCAGAGTAATAAGTACCACAAATGTCAGATCCACCAGATATAAAACTTATTACCTTGGCATCCGGCGGTGGGGATTTTGCTCTCTGCGGGATCCTGTCATGATCCTTAGTCTTGTTCTTTCCTTTACCCAGAAATTCTTTGAGATATCCCTTGCTCAGGAGATAGCTTATTTCCTTCCGCAAAGTAATACAGTTCTCAGTTACATGGTTAATGTCTTCATGGAATGCACACCACTTGGACTTGTCCTTTCCTCCCGAGTTCCTCTCAAACTTGCGAGGCCACCTGGCTTTATCTCCAAGATCCTGCATAACAAATAGCAAACCAGTCGTATCAAGAGAAAAACAGTATTCAGACAACTTAGGATATTCTTCTTCATCCTCGTCGTCTTCTACAGCATTGACCCTGTGATTGTCCGGCTTAGAATACGGCTTGGATTTGTACGACTTGAAAGTTGCGGGTTCAGCTTTCCGGTTAGGTTGAGTGTAGCTTGTCGGAGAATTCACTCTATGCTGGATTTTTTTTATCATTTTCCAGCCTAATAAACCTCAATGCCTGGTGCAAGGATTCATAACAAGGTCTTCGTAAAATTGAGAATCCTTCTGTAGCCCCATCTTGAAGGCCTGGACTGCAGTGGCAACGTCAAGATACGGGATATCCAGGGATTCCCGACCAAATTTGCTGACATAGTCTCAAAGGGATTCTTCGGGATTTTGAATTATCCTGTATAAGTCACTTGTTAATCTTTCAAAAGTTCTACTGCAAGAGAATGGATTGTTAAACATGTTAATTAAATGAGCGAATGAAGTAATAGAATATGGAGGAACATTAAGTAGCCATTTTAAGACTGATCCTGTTAAGGTAGAGCCGAAGCCTTTGCATAAGCAGGCTTCCTTTAGGTCCAAGGGAATGGGGTTTATCTCCATTCTTTCCTTGTACCGCGCGACGTGCTCCTAAGGATCTGTAGTTCCATCGTACACTTCATGTTAGGAGTCTGGAAGCGCTTGGGGTGTGTAAATCCGACTTTTCAAGTTAATCCCGTTAGTGATTTCATTAAATATTCTGTTAAATCCTAACCAAGTTAACCCAATTCTAAAACCAAGGGATCATTTCTATCAAAGCTGAAGTTATAAGGGCTGGTTTTGTATATAACCAGAAACCCTAGTAGGCACGGTCGCACCTTGTTTTGGCACGGTCGTGCCAAGTGCCTTGGCACGGTCGCGCCTCTTGTCAGTTGAAACGTAAACACAGTCTTTAATCGCAAGTTCATGCGATTTCGTAACCGTTATGCACATCTCATCTATTAACGACCATCATTAAAACTTTAATCATCGTTATTACTCTGAATTAAACCCATTTATGGGAAATCAAACCGTAACGGTCGACCATGATTTCATTGTTATCAAATTCGTGCGGTTCTGTTTTTATTCATGCAAATCGATCCCCTGCTCACACTCGACGAACATCTCAGAAGGTTTTGCACTCAACAATTTGATTGGAATCGCACCAGATGTCGCCGAAGGCCAACCCATATTCAGTCGGCAATTGCTTTCACTTGTTCCCCATCAATTCGTCAACGATTTTGGTAAATTCTTACACCCTTAGTTTTGGTTTCACTTGTTGGTTGAAAGCCCTATCATCTTCAGTATTTACAACATCGAATTGATACAGACCCATAATCGAGGGTTTGTTCTTCAAGCAAATTGGAGGTTTTTGATCTTAAATGTGTTATCCATCAAATTAATCCACACCATCGTTTTCGCAAGGTTCAAATCAGTAAAAGCCCCATGATTCCACTGAGTATTAACATAAGATTTTATCAAATTGATTTGGTGTTCTTCACCCAAGGTTTCGTTTTCTTAAATCTGGAAATAAACGAACTTAAACATGCTGTTTTTCAAATTAAACTCGTTCACAGAATTGCCTATCCCTGTTAAACAGAACCCCCATGTCCTTTTGGTCAATCGCGATCTAAACCAAACGAATTTGGATTTATTGGGTTTTTCTGTTAAACTCTGTAACTGTAAATCCAGGAGACATGGTCGTGCCGAGTTTTAGCATGGTCGTGCCACACACTCTGACCCGGTCGTGCATCTTTGCTAGACCTGGTCGTGCCTAAGAACCCTAGACACGGTCGTGCCCAGTGATTAGCTTTGTTGTGTCTTCTGTTTGATCAACACGGTCGCACCTCCGACCAGCACGGTTGCGCCCGTGACCTTAACGCGGTCCTGCCTTGTCTTAGGAGCAGTTGTGTGAGAGAAAACCCTCTGTCAGAATATTTTGATTTATTTTTATATTTTCAAAACAATAATTATTATATTATATTAATATGTTTTTAAAACCGGAAAACCACCCATAGACTCGGGTTTGGTCTTGTAACACGTATTCGTTATTTAAAACTCGTTTATAAAATAATATATTATTTTCAATCCTTGAACCCAATTAAAAGCGATATATATCTTTATATTATTATTACTTGTCACTCGTCGCAAAGTGTAGTATTTCTTAATTTGGATAATTTAAGAATCATGTATTCTCGTGGACACATTCGTCTACTCATGGTTGTTACAGCGTCGCTTTTAGGAAGTTCCTTATTCCGTGTCGTCGTCACAAATCCCATTGTATTCATATATGTTATCACCTTTTTAACTATGCGTACAAGTTTGGATGAGAAAACATGACGTAAACATTTTGGTTATGTAATTCATATATGTTATCACCTTTTTAACTATGCATACACATCTATCACTAAGTCCTCACATCGGACCGTTAATATGAACATAACGAGGTAAGTTGAGTAGTACTACTGGGTTTGACAAACCTCACCCGCGTTAGTCGCGCTAACCCGACTGGATGTCGAACATGTGCATTCTTAACCTAAACATGCACCATGGTTGATAGTCCTGGTGGGAGGCAAAAACATAAACAGTCAGATGTCGGTTGCGAGCGCATTAGTTAACATGCTTATGGGTTAGCTACATATTGATTTATATATTGAATGTACATTAACCTATTGAACTTTGTTGCAAACTGAAACCTGTGAACTCACCAACCTTGTGTTAACACTTTCCTTACATGTTTTCTCAAGATGCTAAGCTAAGGCACAGGTGCACATTAGGGCATGCATGGTGTCAACTTGATGTATTCAATAATTGTCAATCTACTGATCATTTAATATGTTTCTGTTATTGTTAGACTTGGGCGCGTTGTTTTGCACATTTACTTTCTTTATACGCTTCCGCATTTAACTCTGAACTTTTATGATATTACATTTATGTCCCATATAGTGTCGTTCAATGTAACTGATGACTGAGATCCTGGTTTGTCACTTCCCAAACGGTAAAACTCCATTAGTTGAAATTTGGGGTGTGGCAGATTGGTATCAGAGCCATTGGTTATAGAGAACTAGGATTGCATACTAGACTATAACCTTACACATTAGTTACATGGCACAGTCACTCATACCTGATACATATAGCACCTATACATACATTATAGTGCAGGCATGTAACACCATCCGTATCACCCTCAGTTGGCAAGGGACACATCATTTACATTGCATCATCATTCCCAGTGGCGACACTCGGGGAATCACCAGAACATCATCCACTCCCGTCCGAGGGCAGCGAGACGGAGCCTAGAGGAGTCACTTACATCACCATCACCTGTTGGGTATGGTGGGCTTTCTCAGATCCATGTTATGGACAACACTCAGCACTAGCACATATCTCTCTGGGAGTTGGGATCGTCGGAGGCGAGTCCCTACTGTACCTACTAGCAACAATACGCCGAGTGAAGGCAGACCGTTGCACGCATTATTACAGAACCCATTAACACGTAGATGTTATCACTTTTCCGAGCCATGGGCTCGCTTCTTTGGTCAATATTCTTTTGTGAATAGATTGACCACAAAGTTTAGAACGCATATTCAAACCCTATCCTGACTCAGTTGGAAGGACGACTACTTTGCTGCTTCCTGTAACTCATATCCATGAATTAGTTTCACTCCCGAAGTTGCATTCACGTGCATGATTCATCTACAATCTGTTGGATTGGACTCTCGTATTGTGTTTCAACTCGAATGAATGCTCGGATCGAACGATTCCAGACTACTCATCCTGATATGAGTCCTAGTTGATCAACTTAAGGTTGATGACTAAGCTTCTCAATGACTTATTATATCTGAAAACACTCTGTACTCAGCAATACATGCTAAAGGACATTATGACACAGGACAGGGAGAACTAGGGTGAGCATACAAAGCAAATTATCATTACGGGTGCACACGTAATAGTAATTTGAGGTGCATGTAAATCCTAATGAAACCTAGTGTGTGGATAAATGGTCCTAATTTGTGAATTATAGACTTAAGTTTCCACTGTCCATAGAAACTCTCATAACCCACCCAATGACTAGTTGGTATTGTTAAACTCGTTCAACAGCAGATAGACGCGACTATCAGGTTGAAAATGTTTACGGACACACTGAGTTATCGTTAATGGAATCCATCATGTTATCTTCATTCGTGTAAGAGTCTTGATGACCGTAAGACCCTCATCCAAACTTGATCAAGGAAACTATCTTTATTGAAAATCTATTAGAACCTCATGGTAAATCCATCTGTAAGCGAAATTTATGAAATTCTCCCTAATATAGCACATGTTATTCCATCTGACCCTATTACCTTATCTTGTGAGTAATCCTTGGTCTAATTTGAAGTATACCCCAACTGTAAGCGAATTTCTTTCTTCATGAAATGATCCAGCGACATTAGGAGACGAGGATTTAATCCAACCAACCTCATCAATGACAGAGTAGGTTTAAGTCTGCCAAGAGTTTCAACCAGTCGACCTCTTCAGGACAAAACCAGAGTGGTTATACGGAGAGATACCTTAAGTGCAACAAGTGTAAATTTTCACCATCTCGGTACTTGTGAGAGAAATCTTTGCCAACGATGTCGTAAGATGGGCTACGCTGTGAAAGACTGTAGGGTTGCACTTCCAAACAAGCAACCATTCCGACCGCAAGGCTCCATAAGAGGATGTTTTCAGTGCGGTAAGGAGGGACATATTCAGAGGGATTGTCCTCAGTCGAAGAGGGGTGGTAATGGAAATGGTAATGGGAATGGTAACGGTAACGAAAATAATCTGGGCAACAATGGTAACAACAACAATCAAGGAAACAACAACGGTGGCAATATTGCCAATAATGGAGGGAATGGTGCGAAAGGGCGAGCCTTCGTATTAGGATCTGGAGAAGCTCGATATGATCATAATGTGGTCACCAGTAAGTTTCTCTTAAACAAATACTTAGCTTCTGTCCTAATTGATAACGGTGCTGATAGGAGTTTTATATCTAAGAAGGTTAGTGATATGATAAAACGAACACCAACTCTGTTAGAAACTAAGTATATAGTAGAGATAGCTGATGGCAAAATAATTGAAGCAACCCGCATTCTTAAGGGTTGTAAGCTTGAGCTGGCTAGTCATATACTTGATATCGACCTTATGCCAGTCACACTTGGTAGTTTTGATGTATGTGTTGGTATGGATTGGGTATCTAAAAACTAAGCTGAAATTGTCTGTCATGCGAAAATTGTTCGCATTCCTCTCCCTAGTGGAGAAATCCTTTCCGTACAAGGTGAAAGGAGTGGTGCAGTCGTAGGCATCATATCATTCATGAAAGCGCAGAAGTGCCTGTGTAAAGGTCATACTGCTATTCTGGCACTCGTTGCCGAGCAACCATTAGAAGAGAAGAAAATTGATGATATTCCCATCGTTCGTGATTTTCTGGAAGTGTTTCCCGAAGAATTTCCTGGTCTGCCACCACACCGTCAAGTTGAATTCCAAATCGACCTAGCACCAGGAGTGGAACCGATCGCTCGGGCACCTTACAGGCTAGCACCTAGTGAATTGCAAGAGTTGTCCACTCAGTTACAGGAATTATTGGATAAAGGTTTCATCCGACCTAGCTCATCGCCATGGGGAGCTCCAGTTCTGTTTGTCAAGAAGAAGGACAGGAATTTCCGTATGTGTATCGACTACCGTGAACTGAATAAAGTCACAATCAAGAATCGTTATCCTCTGCCTCGTATAGATGATCTCTTTGACCAACTCAAAGGATAAAGATTCTATTCCAAAATCGATCTTAGGCCCGGTTACCACAAATTGAGAGTCCGAGATGAGGATATCTCTAAGACTGCTTTCAGGACAAGGTACGACCACTTTGAATTTATGGTCATGCCTTTCGGATTAACCAACGCACCCGCGGTGTTCATGGACCTCATGAACCGTGTGTGTAAACCATACCTTGATCAATTTGTCATCGTTTTCATCGATGACATTCTCATTTATTCCAAGAACAAGGAGGAACATGAGGAACATCTACGCTTAATTCTGGAATTACTTAAGCATGAGCAACTATATGCTAAGTTTTTCAAGTGTGAATTCTTGATCCGGGAAGTTCAATTCTTAGGACATGTGGTTAACGAGAAGGGAATACATGTCGATCCATCAAAGATAGAAGCCATCAAGAATTGGGCAGCATCGACGACTCTGACTGAGGTGCGACAATTTCTGGGATTGGCTGGTTATTATCGTCGGTTCATCAAGGGATTATCTAAGATTGCACAACCTCTCACTACCTTAACTCAGAAGGGTAAAGCCTATAACTGAGGCGATAACCAAGAATCAGCATTCCAACATCTTAAACAGAAACTTTGCAGTGCACCTATTCTAGCTCTTCCGGAGGGAATGGATGACTTTGTGGTGTATTGTGACACATCCATTTAGGGTCTGGGTTGTGTACTAATGCAACAAGGAGAGGTGATCGCATATGCTTCGCGTCAACTAAAGATTCACGAGAAAAACTACACTACTCATGACCTAGAGTTGGGAGTCGTAGTTTTCACACTTAAGATATGGAGAGATTACTTGTACGGTACCAAGTGCACTATCTACACCGATCACGAGAGTCTTCAACATATATTCGAGCAAAAAGAGCTGAAGATGAGACAGCGTCGTTGGGTCGAGCTCTTGAATGATTATGACTATGCGATCCGGTATCATCCGTGTAAGACTAATGTTGTAGCTGATGCCCTAAGTCGAAAGGAAACCAAGCCCACACGAGTTCGAGCAGTACAACTTACTATTCACCCCGGATTACAAAATCCGTAGTGCTCCACTCGAAGCCTTGGAAAAGGAGAACCTACCGCTGGAAGGTACCCGCGGTATGGAAGCACAACTCGAGGTAAAATCTGACGGTATTCGCTACTTTGCCGAGCGAATATGGGTTACAGTATTCGGAAAATTAGGGGTACTAATCATGGATGAGGCTCATAAATCTCGTTACTCTATTCATCTAGGTTCCAACAAGATGTATCATGACCTAAGGGTGATGTATTGGTGGCCAAAGATGAAGACCGATATAGCCACCTATGTGAGCAAGTTCCTAACTTGCGCGAAGGTCAAAGTAGAATATCAAAAGCCTTCTGGTCTTCTCCAACAACCAGAGATTCCCATGTGGAAATGGGAGCAAATATCCATGGACTTTATCACAAAATTGCCATGAACTCCTACCGGATGTGATACTATTTGGGTAATAGGCTGATCGTTTAACAAAGTCCGCTCACTTCTTAGCAATCAAGGAAACCGACAAAATGGAGAAGCTTACTCGCTTATACTTGAAAGAAGTAGTATCTAGGCACGGGGTGCCAATCTCTATCATTTCAGGTCGTGATGCATGATTCACCACTCATTTTTGGCAATCGTTACATAAAGCTTTAGGCACACGTCTAGATATGAGCACAGCATACCATCCTCAAACTGATGGCCAGACGGAGCGTACTATTCAAACCCTGGAGGACATTCTACGAGCTTGTGTGATTGATTTCGGTAACACTTGGGAATCTCACCTACCATTGGTGGAGTTCTCCTACAACAACAGTTATCACACTAGCATCAAGGCAACTCTATTCGAAGCACTATATGGACGAAAATGCCATTCTCCTATTTGTTGGGCCGAAGTTGGGGATAGTCAACTTACGGGTCCTGAACTCGTATTTGAAACTTCTGAGAAAATCATTCAAATTAGAAATTGTATGGCAGCAGCTCGTGATCATCAAAAGAGCTATGCTGATAAGCGTCGTAAACCGTTAGAATTTCAAGTAGGGGATATGGTCTTGTTAAAAGTCTCACCTTGGAAGGGTGTCATTCGTTTTGGGAAACGAGGTAAATTAAATCCTCGTTATGTTGGACCATTCAAGATTGTGAAGAGGATTGGTCCAGTAGCGTATCAACCGGACCTACCTGAAGGACTTAGTGGTGTACACAACGTCTTTCACTTCTCAAACTTGAAGAAATGTCTAGCAGACGAGTCACTCGCGGTTCCTCTTGAGGAACTACACATTGATGAACAGTTGCGTTTCATCGAAGAACCCGTGGAAATTATGGATAGGGAAGACAAAACGTTAAAACACAGTAAAATCCCTATTGTCAGAGTCCGTTGGGACATGTTTTGTAACTGTTGATAAAATTATGTATAAGTTCACAGAGAGGCGAACTTAACAAGTTCGCCTAAGCATCTTTAGGAGCGAACTTGTTAAGTTCGCCTAGCCTCGCCTAAGCATCTTTGAGGCGAACTTGTTAAGTTCGCCTATAGCAGGTTTTTGTCTATATATAGATGTTTACAGATTCAGACGAGAATGAGATATCAGAGTAGACTTGAGAGAGACCAGATAGAATTCTGTGAATCTTGTAACCTGATATTGTGGTGGAAATACAAAGAGTTTATTTACACCGTTGTTGTTGATTGAGTTACACGAGCACGTTGATCATGGATTTCGCACGTTATCATCGTGTCGTACCGCGAGTCTAGAGATCCGTCACGCACCGAATTAGGGACCTACAAGTGGTGTCATGGTGTTTTCGTGTCCAATCAACATCAAATTAAGAGATTTTGAAGATTTTTCATCTTTTTTGTGTTCTTGATAAAAATGGAGAATTTTTGATCATTTTGGATTAATTTTGGATTCTTTTTATTTGTTCCGATAGAAGTGTTCCTAATCAGTTCCTACACATTCCTACGGTTCAATTTAGTCAAATTCTATCAATTCAGCAAGATATGATGATTTTCGGAATTTGTGGTTCGTGTTTGGTTGAACAGCTGATGCCGGTGAACTTAGCAATTCTGTTGTAGGCGAACTTAGAGAGGCGAACTTAATAAGTTCGCTTGGTGCAGATTAGGCGAACTTAATTAGGCGAACTTAACAAGTTCGCTTGAGGTCAATTTCGCTCGGGTCAAGTTCGCTTGGGGTCAAGTTCGCTCAGTTAGACGAACTTATTAAGTTCGCTTAGGCAGTATCAGCCGAACTTAGCTAGTGTTCCTGAAAAAAGGGTGAAGCTTATATGGTCGTTTTGAATTATTTTTGAAATTTTGAAATTAAAAAAAAAAGTATTTTGGCGGGAAATTTTTTCCGGATATTTTTGCAAAAATTTCAAAATGTCAATTTCTTATGATGATAATGAGATTGGAACTATGCCACTGAGGCTTTTGTGCATATCCGATTTTCGTACCTGGAAAGTCCGGTTCAAACAGTTCGTATCAGAAACTGATGAAAACTTTTGGACATCCATATTTGAAGGATATGTGCATCCTACTTATGACTATATGGGATATTATGATATTCCTAAACCAGTGACAGCTCTTAGTAAACTAGAAAAGCAGAAGTTTGATCGAGAGATGAAGACGCGTGAAACTTTAACGTTGTCTTTACCAAAAGAAATCATTCATAGTCTCGGGAAATGTCCAACTTCAAGAGAACTATGGGAAGCTTTGAAGAAAAAGGGTGAAGCTACTACTCAAGCATTTGTGGTCTTGATCAAAGAAGAAGTAGTAACGCAGAGTGTTTTTGAAATTGATTCTTCTACAGAGTTCAGTGATAGTGAGAGTATTCGTTCTGGAGAAAGTACTCAATCTACTGAGACTGATGTGATGAGTGAAGAAAGTTTTCAGACAGTTGAAGATGATCTGAGTGAATTAGAAACTGATGCAGAGCCTGTCATTGTTGATCAAAAGAGTGAAGCTGATGATGACGTATTCATGGCTCCTGGTGCATCTTCTTCAGAAGTAAAACCTGAGGTAGTTTCTAACTCTGAAACGTTTTGTTCTAACTGTGTTTCAGTAAAGGATAAAATGATGAGGGTTATGGATGACAACGTAAACCTCATTTGTGATATGAAATCCATGCACACGGTAAACCAGAAATTAAAAGATAATGAGAATGTGTGTATTGAAAGGATAGAATCACTGAAGAGGGATATAAATTCTCTGACTTTGAAGATCAAAGAGCAGGCATATCACCTGGATATGTCCTTTGTAGAAATTGAGAAAAGAAATAATGATCTTGTTGAGAAAGATAAGGAACTAGCTGAATCTAAAGCAGAAGTGATCAGATTGCATAGAAAGTTAGAAAGCTTTCCAAATTCATCATTCTTATTAGGACATTATCATAATAATACTGAAGAGGGGAAGGGAACTAATGGTAACGGTTATGTTCCTCCACCATTTAACGAAAATTATTCTATGACACCTGAGATTATAAAAGATGAGGATTTAGATCCTAAGACTGTGTTGAAAGTGAATCCAGTCACAGGTGAAGATATGGTGTATTCTGATGAGAGTGATATTGAATATTTTGATGAAGCTAAGGTAGAAGGGATACCGAAAGAGATTAAGAAAGAAGACTCAAAGGTTGATTCTAATTCATCTGATAAAAATACATTTGGAAGTTCTTCAAATTCAAGGAGAGTTCCATATGTCAGAGATTATAAAGACATGCGTACATGTTTTCATTGTACTGAGATGGGACATGTCACAACCCAACCGACGGTGGAAACGTCGGGGCGGGACATGTAGACTGTTCATAAGCTCATGGTTTACTAAAGTTGTGATAATTAAACAATAACTTTCATTTCGTAGCTCAAGTAATCAAGTACAACTCTTACAAGAATAAAAATACATGAATAACTTTATTAAATTTAAAACTAGGTCCTCAATCCTAAGTGAAGCGACATGAAATCTTAACTCAACACTGTACCTGAAACATGATAAAATGAGAGGGTCAACTATAAATAGTTGGTGAGCATACATAGGTTTTCACAGCACAAGTGAAGTTCATATGTTTTGTGTACAATTCATATGATGCATGGTTTATAAAGCATTTATGGAGAATCTAAGTTAAGCTAGATGCACAAATGAAACTTTGTAATTGAAGGGCATAACAACACATGTTATCCTAATGTAGGGCATAACAACACATGTTATCCTGATGTAAATGTAGGGCATAACAACACATGTTATCCTAATGTAGGGCCTAACAACACATGTTAGCTTGAAGTAATGTATTTGTGTTTGCACGTGTATATCATGTATATGTAGCCTTAACAATTAGCATTCAAGCATAAAGTACAAATAAACACATATGATCATATTGTAGAATTGTACGTGTGTAATTGCAAATAATATTTGAATGTAATCATGTTTCACCCCAAATATGTAAATACGAAAAAGGGGCTATGTAAACTCACATGGATCAAGGGTGCAGTTAGCACGCGAGACTAGGTAGCAAAATGATTCTTGTAACTCACCACGTTAACCTAGTGTGTAATATATATCAAATTAATAATGTGTACGATAGTGTGTACAAAGAGTGGTAGTATGTACAGAAGTGTAGGAAACTGTGGTTTGTTCATGAATTGGTTTTGTATAAAATGGAAGATTTGAAATGAATAGTTTTAAAATATTTTAATTGGGGTTTGGGTTTGAATAACTAAATAATTTTAGTTATTTAGTTATGAAAATAGTGTGTGGATTATCTTAAACATAAATTAAATAAATAATTTTGTTTTAATTATTTATTTATAGAAATGTGTAAAAATAATATTTATTTTTAAAGATGTGAAAATGATATTTATTAACAAAGATGTGAAAATGATATCTATTTATAATTATGTGAAAATGATATTTATTTATAATAAATATACCTTTAACCTTTTTTGTAGTTTATAATAAATAAACTTATTTATTTATTTATCATTAAAAATAAGTATTTGATTTAAATAAAATTAAAATTTTATAAACTTTATAAAAATAAATATTTTATTTGGAAGTTAATTTTATTTAATTATTTAAATATCTAAATTTTTGTTTTAATTATTTAATATACAATTTGAACAACGAAATTCGTAATAAAACTGAATTTATATTGAAAATTTACAAATCTGGTTTTATTCTGTTACAAATATTGTAAGGTTTATAAAAATATTTTTTTTATAAAATTTTTGAAGCTTTAAAAATCGGTTTAAAAATATTTGCAGACCACCCGGTTCGAACCCGGGTGGTTTCTGTGTGGGTAATGCGTAATACCACTAGACCAGGAGGGCTAATGCTGATAACAACCCGGGTAGTTTTAGATTTAACTTGAACGTGACAGTGGGCCGAGTCTGGTTCAAGGCGCGCGCGAAAAAGGGTTGAGTTGTGGATTTCGAACCCACGCCATCTGGTCCGATGGTGCAATGTCTTAGCCAGTCGGACCAGATGGTTTCGCTGAATATATACGAAAACCAAATATATGTATACAGTTAGTAAATCAAGAAATGTCCCCAAATCAGATTTGCGTATAAACGAATAAGAACCCTAATTTGATTTGTGCCCGATAGGTCCAGTGATCACGAATTGATATGGGGCTAATGATGTGCATACAAAAACGGATCGAATGACACAAGTATTACCTGCTATGGTGGATTGTCAAGGGCCGCCGACTAAACCGTCAGAGGCCGGTTTCTTGGAGTTCGATCGACGCACAAGGGTGATGTGGGGTGTGATTTTGGGTGTAGAGAGTTTGCAATATGTTATACGGTGGTATGTGAGTGAATTACATCATCCAATTCCACTATAATTATAGGATTCGATTAAAAGTTTGACTTTGACAGTTGTTCGAACGGATTACGCGTTAATTCGATCAATTGGGAGTGAACTGAGTCATGGATATGGCCTGGATTCATGCGCAATAAGTCTAAGCATGATTTGCTGTCAAAAACGCGTTTCAATGTCATGAATTCTTTCCCGATTTAGCTTGGTTTGACTCTGCCGAGTCAAACTCGTTTGAATTTTAATTAAAACGCGTAATTTGATCGAATTGAACTCTAATTGGTCTTGGGGATGCTATATGATCGATTACTTACGAGTGGGAAGTCCAGGGCCAACAGATTGGATCGCAAACAGTCTTGATTTATATAGTTCTTGGGTTATTTGACTTTAAAAAGTCAAAACTGATGAAAAGAGTCAAAATTGAGGTCAAAGGGTCAAACTTCAAGGGTGCGGTTTCAAAATGAAGGTTCAAACGTTTAGAGGGTTCAAAATATTTATATACATATTTAAAACTTTTTTTTTTGTTTAGTATTTAATAAGAATTTCATAAAACTATATATAATGATTTATTCAATCAAATCAAATATATACTTAGAGTTATATTTGTAAACAAATATGTGTATGCGTATATTTTATAACTTGCTTTCAAACTTTATTAACTAAAAATATTCGTACGAGGTTTAAACCCCAATACATGAATAAATTTGTGTACATAATATGCTTGAATATAATTTAAACGTTGTGTTTATTAATAAAAATAAAAATTATGGTCAGAAAAATCATGGATGTTACAGTATCCCCTTGTTGAGAGAATTTCGTCCCGAAATTAAATTGTTGGGGGTTACTGAATCAGAAAAGATGAGGGCTCGGATTCTAAACGAGCCTTGACTGTCAGGTTGAGGAGTACAATCGATAACGAGATTCAAGTCTGTTTTCTCAAGGTCAGGCACGCATGATGATAGTGGATTTAGTTTAAGAGATTTAAGGAGAAAATTGTCGGAGAATTTAAAGGTGAAATTCATTACATGGGATGGATTTGATGGGATTTGACGATCAGGGTTTGGTTTAAGATGTAGCCTAATATGTTCAGAAATTTTCAGTGGATAAGAGATTTTCACAAACATTGGCCCGTCAAACAACATAAAACTTTACGTGGCAAGAATAACGATACTTCTGATTTTATGACAGGAACACTTATATATAGGAAGTACCAGCGGCGTATCCACCATGTCCTTATCATATCACATTAGTTTTGTTACTATATCCCACGATAGGTTTCATGCCATAACACACGACAGATTTCACTATGTCTTCCATGCGCTGATTTTTATAATTACGTGTGCACCCGTAATTATCCAAATCGTTGCATGGTCCACATAGTTCATCCTATTGTGTGTAGGGTCCAGGGGGTAACACAAAAACACTTAATTCGTAACTATTTCTTTCACGTATGTGTTGCTAACAATAACTATGTCCATAGATAATAGAGCCAATCAGGTACTAAGGAGTAATAATGTGGCATAATTTAGGGTTCCATAGCTTCCTCGTGTTTGAACAAGAATACGTCAAACCCCGAGTAGCTTTCATGGGTAGGGTGAATAGTCATGCCTTGTGTATGATGTACTTAGTCAATTGCAACAATGTAAACAATCTAATTCCGTGTATAATGTAAACACTCATGTTTCCTATATGATCTAGTGTTAGACATGTTGTAAGCAAATAGGTTTCATGTATAGTGTGAACAATTTGGTATCATGTATAAGCAAATATGTATAATGTGATCACTCTAGTATTATGTATTTTATGAATGTGTATTGAGTCTCATGCGTATCGGAAACTATCGGATTTTGTAGGCGATCGGGTGTGTTACTTGGCGTTCATGCACAATGTGGGTAGATGATTTTTAACTTTTAAATTCTTTAGTGCTTATATGGACGGTTAATGACGAAATGATTCACTTTCTGAAGTTGGCTAGCAAGCTCAAGTTTATAGGGACAAACCGTAGTAGGTGTAAATAGTTCTGACAATGACAAAAATAATATAAAGGCTTACAATGCATAATTTATTCCAGACTAGATCCCTATTCGACTCCATCTTGCACTAGCTTCAATTGGTTTCATCTACTGCCTCGGCATTGACTTGAGTTTCGTTAGTGTTTATGTTGAAGGCACACCCACGAGCACCACCTTAGTTTGCATTGGCTATCCTTGGGCATTGGTTTTTGAAGTGGTTTGGATTACCACATTCATAACAAGCATGCCCATTAGTAATGCTGGTATAACTTGATTGGCAACTTGGTGATTGGCTCGGTTCCCTTGGTGGGTTTGACTAACATGTGATCTGGATTGACAAGTGTTCGCTACATGACCATACCTTCCACAATTGGCACATAGACGGCATGGCATGTTTGGGAAGTGGTGATAGTTGCACGTGTTGCATAGAGGGTTGTTGCCCGCATATGGTTTCTTATTATGGTTTTGGGCTAGGGGAGCTACTTGGTTGATTGGTACAGCAGGGGTAATGACAGCAAAGTTACGTTTCTTATTGAAGTGAGGAAGTTTGGGTTTGTCTTCCTTAGAGGGTTCAGAAGAGGCTGTTGAGTCAGTGACTTTCTTTGTGCCTTTCCTTGTTAGTGTACCCGCCTTCACATGGTTATCGGTTAATGTGGCAGCTAAGTGGATAGCGACTTCAAGAGTGGCTCCTAGGACTGTATCTTGGATTTTCATGGGTAGACCACAGATGTACTTCTCAATACCCCGAGTTAGTGGAGTGAACATGTGGGGTACCAGAAGACTTAACTCATGGAAACGAGTTGTGTAAGCTAAATTTTCACCACTGTCTTGGGTAAGATCCCAAAACTCAGCCTCCAACTTCTTCATTTCATTGCGAGGACAGAATTCCTCGGTCATGAGTCTCTTAACTTCATCCCATGGCAAGGCCATGGTCACATCCACACCCCGGTTTCTCTTCTCACCATTCCACCAAGTGAGCGCCCGTTTCTGAAAGGCGCTGGTGGCATAGCGAACCCGAAGATGGTCAGGGGAATCACTGTTGAGAAAAGTGTTTTCAGTGCTTTCAAACCATTGAAGGAGGCCCGTAGCCCCATCGGTACCATAGAACTTGACGGGGTTGCATGAGTTAAAGTGTTTGAAAGTGCATTGGGGTGGGTTGGCACCACCACCACCATTAGTTCCATGGGTACCACTAATGGCTCCATTAGCTTGGGTGAGTTGAGTTACAAGTTGTGCAAGGATAGCAGCAATGTCGGTGTTGTTGTTGTTGGTCTCGTTGGCGCGACGGGGAGGCATACTATAGATTTTAACAAAACAAGAGGAAGGATATAAGAGGATATGAGGATTTCATGGGTACAAAACAAAGGATAATTTAAAACATAAGTGTTCATAGTTTGGATTGCACTCAAACGGGGATAGTACCATTTGAATGTTATGACACATTAAGGTTAATAAACTTATATAACTTTCAAGGAGACATGCTTTAGCCTATAAGTAAACACTCATTTCGGTAATTCCCAGGAAAGCATACGGATCCCTCGGTTGATTGGGATTTATACGAAATGCTTTCCTAGACAGAAAACCCAGAATACAGGTGTCACCCTTCCAGATTGCACGTGTCCTCTAATAATTAACAAAGTTTAAAACCTTAACGAGAAAGTAAAGAAATTCTATAGATTTAAATTCATGAAGTTTCCACATGCTATGATGATGATAGAGAAGTAGGTAAGAAGGTTATAAGGCTTAGGGTATGGGTAGGGATATTGTTTATTTAATTTATTATTTAAGTATAGTTTAATAATTCATGAATTTTAACAAATAAGGTATCAAAAATATAATAAGCAAGCAACACATAGCATGTAGCATATCATATAATCATAGAACATGGCAATAATGGGTGTCCTAAAGTTATAGTCTAAGTCAAAGGTGTCTAATAACCTAATTCCCTATAACCAAGGCTCTGATACCAATCTGTCACACCCCAACCGACGGCGGAAACGTCGGGGCGGGACATGTAGACTGTTCATAAGCTCATGGTTTACTAAAGTTGTGATAATTAAACAATAACTTTCATTTCGTAGCTCAAGTAATCAAGTACAACTCTTACAAGAATAAAAATACATGAATAACTTTATTAAATTTAAAACTAGGTCCTCAATCATAAGTGAAGCGACTTGAAATCTTAACTCAACACTGTACCTGAAACATGATAAAATGAGAGGGTCAACTATAAATAGTTGGTAAGCATACATAGGTTTTGACACCACAAATGAAGTTCATATGTTTTGTGTACAATTCATATGATGCATGGTTTATAAAGCATTTATGGAGAATCTAAGTTAAGCTAGATGCACAAATGAAACTTTGTAATTGAAGGGCATAACAAGACATGTTATCCTAATGTAGGGCATAACAACACATGTTATCCTGATGTAAATGTAGGGCATAACAACACATGTTATCCTAATGTAGGGCCTAACAACACATGCTAGCCTGAAGTAATATATTTGTGTTTGCACGTGTATATCATGTATATGTAGCCTTAACAATTAGCATTCAAGCATAAAGCACAAATAAACACATATGATCATATTGTTAAATTGTACGTGTGTAATTGCAAACAATATTTTAATGTAATCACGTTTCACCCCAAATATGTAAATACGAAAAAGGGGCTATGTAAACTCACATGGATCAAGAGTGCAGTTAGCACGCGAGACTAGTTAGCAAAATGATTCTTGTAACTAACAACGTTAACCTAGTGTGTAATATATATCAAATTAATAATGTGTACGATAGTCTAGGTCTAAGTCTCGGATTTAATTGAGTGTGTGTACAAAGAGTGGTAGTATGTACAAGAGTGTAGGGAACTATGGTTTGTTCTTGAATTGGTTTTGTATAAAATGGAAGATTTGAAATGAATAGTTTTAAAATATTTTAATTGGGGTTTGGGTTTGAATAACTAAATAATTTTAGTTATTTAGTTATGAAAATAGTGTGTGGATTATCTTAAACATAAATTAAATAAATAATTTTATTTTATTTATTTATTTATAGAAATGTGTAAAAATAATATTTATTTATAAAGATGTGAAAATGATATTTATTAATAAAGATGTGAAAATGATATTTATTTATAATAAATATACCTTTAACCTTTTTTTTGTAGTTTATAATAAATAAACTTATTTATTTATTTATCATTAAAAATAAGTATTTGATTTAAATAAAGTTAAAATTTTATAAACTTTATAAAAATAAATATTTTATTTGGAAGTTAATTTTATTTAATTATTTAAATATCTAAATTTTTGTTTTAATTATTTAATATACAATTTGAACAACGAAATTCGTAATAAAACTGAATTTATATTGAAAATTTACAAATCTGGTTTTATTCTGTTACAAATATTGTAAGGTTTATAAAAATATTTTTTATAAAATATTTGAAGCTTTAAAAGTCGGTTTAAAAATATATGCAGACCACCCGGTTCGAACCCGGGTGGTTTCTGTGTGGGTAATGCGTAATACCACTAGACTAGGAGGACTGATGCTGATAACAACCCGGGTAGTTTTAGATTTAACATGAACGTGACAGGGGGCCGGGTCTTGTTCAAGGCGCGCGCGAAAAAGGGTTGAGTTGTGGGTGTCGAACCCACGCCATCTGGTCCGATGGTGCAATGTCTTAGCCAGTCGGACCAGATGGTTTCCCTGAATATATACGAAAACCAAATATATGTATACAGTTAGTAAATCAAGAAATGTCCCCAAATCAGATTTGCGTACAAACGAATAAGAACCCTAATTTGATTTGTGCCCGATAGGTCCAGTGATCACGAATTGATATGGGGCTAATGATGTGCATACAAAAACGGATCGAATGACACAAGTATTACCTGCTATGGTGGATTGTCAAGGGCCGCTGACTAAACCGTCAGAGACCGGTTTCTTGGAGTTCGATCGACGCACAGGGGTGATGTGGGGTGTGATTTTGGGTGTAGAGAGTTTGCAATATGTTATATGGTGGTGTGTGAGTGAATTACAACATCCAATTCCACTATAATTATAGGATTGGATTAAAAGTTTGACTGTGACAGTTGTTCGAACGGATTACGCGTTAATTCGATCAATTGGGAGTGAATTGAGTCATGGATATGGTCTGGATTCATGCGCAATCAGTCTACGCATGATTTGCTGTCAAAAACGCGTTTCAATGTCATGAATTCTTTCCCGATTTAGCTTGGTTTGACTCTGCCGAGTCAAACTTGTTTGAATTTGAATTAAAACGCGTAATTTGATCGAATTGAACTCTAATTGGTCTTGGGGATGGTATATGATCGATTACTTACGCGTGGGAAGTCCAGGGCCAACAGATTGGATCGCAAACAGTCTTGATTTATATAGTTCTTGGGTTATTTGACTTTAAAAAGCAAAACTGATGAAAAGAGTCAAAATTGAGGTCAAAGGGTCAAACTTCAAGCGTGCGGTTTCAAAATGAAGTTTCAAACGTTTAGAGGGTTCAAAATATTTATATACATATTTAAAACTTTTTTTTTTGTTTAGTATTTAATAAGAATTTCATAAAACTATATATAATGATTTATTCAATCAAATCAAATATATACTTATAGTTATATTTGTAAACAAATATGTGTATGTGTATATTTAATAACTTTCTTTCAAACTTTATTAACTAAAAATATTCTTACGAGGTTTAAACCCCAATACATGAATAAATTTGTGTACATAATATGCTTGAATATAATTTAAACGTTGTGTTTATTAATAAATATAAAAATTGTGGTCAGAAAAATCATGGATGTTACAGGACACATTGTGATGAACTGTCCTTACAAAAATAAAGTAAAGAAGCATGTGGTTCCTGAGAAGATGAAGCCTGAATCAAAACGTCATGAGACAAAGTTTGGTCCGTCTCAAACTCAAAAAGAAGTTCATGTAGGAGAATCTTCTTCAAGTGCATCTTATCATGTGAAGATTCCTTATATGAGAGAATATAGTGAGACGAGTTCTTGCTTTTACTGTGGTCTGGTGGGTCACATTTGGAATGCTTGTCCTCACAACGCCAAAGGTAACCGACATGTTACTCCAGAAAATGTAAGAACTCATGGTAAGCCTTATGTTAACCCAAATGTGGTTAAACCTCATGATACACCAAAGAGTAATTCAAAATCTGAGGTTAGGCTTTCTAGACCTCAAAGATAGAGGAGAATCAGAAGATTGACAAAACTTTTAGAACAACAAGAGCTTTCACAATCTAAACATTTTTCAAATGAACAAGATTGTTCAAACACTTCACATTTTAAACAAAAAGAACTTAATGAACAGAAGTATGTTTGGAAATCTAAAGTTTCTATTTCTGACTCGTCGGAACTATCTCCGAAAATTGATGAGAGATTCGATTATGAATGGAGTGAGGTTTTTTATTTTGATACAGATGGACGACCCATGACTACCATGGCTTGGGTCTCAATTTCAAATTAATGTTTTTTGTTAGATGTGTAGGATTTACCAAGAGGGACTATTTATACCATTTTGGTTGTTGATAGTGGTAGTTCTAAGCACATGACAGGGAATGACATCTGCAAGAGTAACGAGTTGTTGATAACTGAGAATCTATTTGTTTCAACGACTTGATGCTCAAGGGGGAGAATATGTCACACACAATGTTTTTGGAAAGAGTCTTACAAAGTCCAAATGATAACCTGGAACTTAGGATGACAATGGTGAGCATAACGTCGTTGATGCAACCATTTGACTAGTTGAGGGGGAGTCTACAGGACAGGGGGAGTACAGAACTGTGTTGGTGACAAAGGTAAAGACATTCAATTACAGGATTACATCGGTTTGGGTTTTTAATTGATTGAATTGCTTAATCCTGAGTAACCAAGTAAAATGTTTTTCATAAAATGTTTTCATGGAAGGTTTATTTTCGTTTGTTTTACTTTCTTTGAAAAAGATTTTGAAAAATCCAAACAAATTGAAAAATATAAAATCGACATTACTTGAAGTTAAAGAAGAGATGATAGTACATCAGTAGAAGTTCTTTCACACATGACCTTAGATTGACTGGTTGGTGCTTTATGTTAATATATCTGAATTATATGTTTTGATCTAAACTTCAGAGACTACACAAATAGGAAATGATAGTGTTGTGTATGCATATAATTTGAATTGTCAGTAGACTAAAAGCGTCACTGAACCATTAGTAGTGTGAAAACATAATTGCATATGTTACAATTGTGATTTGAACCCATTTTATGCCTGGGTGTGTGTGTTAAAAGATCTCTATCAGATAAAGAATATTAGCTTTTAATAAAGATTTTCCTATGAGATCAGTTTCGGGTTATGTCCATAGCACTATTCATTCGATTTGCGTCAGTGCCCATGTCCCGAAAAGCATGCAATTTGAAGTATAATCAAGATATGTACTTGACAACATCTGTCAAACATATACTAGCCCTTGGATCATATTGATAATTCATCTTTACTGATTCCATTGAATTCATAATCCAGATAACAGTTGGATCCACGTACCTGAATCTTATGATTCCACATATATAAGCCAAAACATTGAATCATTCGATTCTGAATCTCATTGATTCCTATACAATCCAATTTGGATTCTGCTATTCATGTGCTAAGTGATGTCTCCTCATTCTAGAAATACGAATAATCTTTAGTAAAATCTCATATGTCTTGAAGATAGTGCATTTATTTTCTGTTGGCATACTAGTGGAGTACACGTTGTATTTCATACTTAAATGACAAGGGGTCCTTCTTCCAAGTTTTCTTCTAGATAGAAAGAGAAAGTGCAGATGAACAAGACGAAGACTATAGTGTGTTTGATGATATATGAAGACGGATGACAATCTTCTAAAGCTGTTGTCAAGGGGGAGTCTGTTGGAGCATATTCTGGTGACAACGAGCTTGAAGATATTATGTCTTAGTCTTAGAGTCTTTGACTTGTAATTGATAGAATTGTTAGCAACAGTTAAATGGGAGTCTTTTAGGACATGTTTTGTAACTGTTGATAAAATTCTGTATAAGTTCACAGAGAGGCGAACTTGTAAGCATCTTTAGGAGCGAACTTGTTAAGTTCGCCTGGCCTATTAGAGGCGAACTTAATAAGTTCGCCTAAGCATCTTTGAGGCGAAATAGCATGTTTCCGTCTATATATAGATGTTTACAGATTCATACGAGAATGAGATATCACAGTAGACTTGAGAGAGACCAGAGAGAATTCTGTGAATCTTGTAACCTGATATTGTGGTGGAAATACAAAGAGTTTATTTACATCGTTGTTGTTGTGCACGTTGATCATGGATTCTTCACATTATCACCGTGTCATACCACGAGTCTAGAGATCCGTCACGCACCGAATTAGGGACCTACAAGTCTGTTAGAGCATATTCTGGTGACAACGAGCTTGAAGATATTATGTCTTAGTCTTAGAGTCTTTGACTTGTAACTGATAGAATTGTTAGCAACAATTAAAGGGGAGTCTGTTAGGACATGTTTTGTAACTGTTGATAAAATTCTGTATAAGTTCACAGAGAGGTGAACTTAACAAGTTCGCCTAAGCATCTTTAGGAGCGAACTTGTTAAGTTCGCCTAGCCTATTACAGGCGAACTTAATAAGTTCGCCTAAGCATCTTTGAGGCGAACTTGTTAAGTTCTCCTATAGCAGGTTTCGATCTATATATAGATGTTTACAGATTCAGACGAGAATGAGATATCAGAGTAGACTTGAGAGAGACAAGAGAGAATTCTGTGAATCTTGTAACCTGATATTGTGGTGGAAATACAAAGAGTTTATTTACACCATTGTTGTTGATTGACGTACATGAGCACGTTGATCATGGATTCCGCACGTTATCACCGTGTCGTACCGCGAGTCTTGAGATCCGTCACGCACCGAATTAGGGACCTACACCTCCGACCAGCACGGCCGCGCCCGTGACCTTAACACGATTGTGCCTTGTCTTAGGCGCGGTTGTGTGAGAGAAAACCCTACGTCAGAATGTTTTGATTTATTTTTATATTTTCAAAACAATAATTAATATATTATATTAATTGAGTTCAAGGATTGAAAATAATATATTATTTTATAAACGAGTTTTAAATAACGAATACGAGTTACAAGACCAAACTTGGGTCTATGGGTACATATAGCACCTATACATACATTGTCGTGCATGCATGTAACACCATCCGTATCATGCTCGGTTGGAAAGGGACACATCATTTGCATTGTATCATCATTCCCAGTGGCGACACTCGGGGAATCACCAGAACATCATCCACTCCCGTCCGAGGGCAGTGAGACGGAGCCTTCGGAGGAGTCACTTACATCACCATCACCCGTTGGGTATGGTGGGCTTTCTCAGATCCATGTTATGAACAACACTCAGCACTAGCACATATCTCTCTGGGAGATGGGATCGTCGAAGGCGAGTCCATACTGTACCCACTAGCAACAATACGCCGAGTGAAGGCAGACCGTTGCACGCATTATTGCAAAACCCATTAACACGTAGATGTTATCACTTTTCCGAGCCATGGGCTCGCTTCTTTGGTTAATATTATGTTGAAAATAGATGGACCACAAAGTTGAGAACGCATATTCAAACCCTATCTTGACTCAGTTGGAAGGACGGCTACTTTGCTGCTTCCTGTAACTCATATCCATGAATTAGTTTCACTCCCGAAGTCGCATTCGCGTGCATGATTCATCTACAATCTGTTGGATTGGACTCTCGTATTGTGTTTCAACTCGAATGAATGCTCGGATCAAACGATTCCAGACTACTCATCCTGATTTGAGTCATGGTTGATCAACTTATGGTTGATGACTAAGCTTCTCAATGACTTATTATATCTGACAACACTCTGTACTCATAAATACATGCTAAAGGACATTATGACACAGGACAGGGAGAACTAGGGTGAGCATACAAAGCAAGTTATCATTACGGGTGCACACGTAATAGTAATTTGAGGTGCATGTAAATCCTGGTGAAACCTAGTGTGTGGATAAATGGTCCTAATCTGTGAATTACAGACTTAAGTTTCCACTAGTCGTAGAAACTCTCATAACCCACCCAATTACTGGTTGGTATCGTTAAACTCGTTCAACAACAGATAGACGCGACTATCAGGTTGAAAATGTTTACGGACACACTGAGTTATCGTTAATGGAATCCATCATGTTGTCTTCATTCGTGTAAGAGTCTTGATGACCATAAGACCGTCATCCAAACTTGATCAAGGAAACTATCTTGATTGAAACTCTATTAGAACCTCATGGTAAATCCATCGACTACAACTATGTAAGCCAAATTTATGAAATTCTCCCTAATCTAGCACATGTTATTCCATCTGACCCTATTACCTTATCTTGTGACTAATCCTTGGTCTAATTCGAATTATACCCCAACATATTCAATCCTGTAAGCGAATTTCTTTATTCATGAAATGATCCAGCGACAATAGGAGATGAGGATTTAATCCAACTAACCTCATCAACGACAGAGTAGGTTTAAGTCTGCTAAGAATTTCAACCAGTCGACCTCTTCAGGACAAAACCAGAGTGGTTATACGGAGAGATACCCTAAGTGCAACAAGTGTAAATTTTCACCATCTCGGTACTTGTGAGAGAAATCATTGCCAGCGATGTGGTAAGATGGGCCACGCTGTGAAAGACTGCAGGGTTGCACTTCCGAACAAGCAACCATTCCAACCGCAAGGCTCAAGAAGAGGATGTTTTCAGTGTGGTAAGGAGGGACATATTCAGAGGGATTTTCCTCAGTCGAACAGGGGTGGTAATGGAAATGGTAATGGGAATGGTAACGGTAACGGCAATAATCAGGGCAACAATGGTAACAACAACAATCAAGGCAACAACAACGGTGGCAATAATGCCAATAATGGAGGGGATGGTGCGAAAGGGCGAGCCTTCGTATTAGGATCTAGAGAAGCTCGATATTATCATAATGTGGTCACCGGTAAGTTTCTCTTAAATAAATACTTTGCTTCTGTTCTAATTGATACCGGTGCTGATAGGAGTTTTATATCTAAGAAAATTAGTGATATGATAATAGGGACTCCAACTCTGTTAGAAACTAAGTATATAGTAGAGATAGCTGATGGCCAAATAATTGAAGCAACCCACATTCTTAAGGGTTGTAAGCTTGAGCTGGCTAGTCATATACTTGATATCGACCTTATGCCAGTCACACTTGGTAGTTTTGATGTAATTGTTGGTATGGATTGGTTATTTAAAAACCAAGCTGAAATTGTCTATCGTGAGAAAATTTTTCACATTCCTCTCCCTAGTGGAGAAATCCTTTCCGTATAAGGCGAAAGGAGTGGTGCAGTCGTAGGCATCATATCCTTCATGAAAGCGCAGAAGTGCCTGCGTAAAGGTCATACTGCTATTCTGGCACTCGTTGCCGAGAAACCATCAGAAGAGAAGAAAATTGATGATATTCCCATCGTTCGTGATTTTTGGAAGTGTTTCCCGAAGAATTGCCTGGTCTGCCACCACACCATCAAGCTGAATTCCAAATCGACCCAGCACCTGGAGCGGAACCGATCGCTCGGGCACCTTACATGCTAGCACCTAGTGAATTGCAAGAGTTGTCCACTCAGTTACAGGAATTATTGGATAAAGGTTTCATCCGACCTAGCTCATCGCCATGGGGAGCTCCAGTTCCGTTTGTCAAGAAGAAGGACGGGACTTTCCGTATGTGTATCGACTACCGTGAACTGAATAAAGTCACAATCAAGAATCGTTATCCTCTGCCTCATATAGATGATCTCTTTGACCAACTCCAAGGATAAAGATTCTATTCCAAAATAGATCTTAGGCCCGGTTACCACCAATTGAGAGTCCGAGATGAGGATATCTCTAAGACTGCTTTCAGGACAAGGTACGGCCACAATGAATTTATGGTCATGCCTTTCGGATTAACCAACGCACCCGCGGTGTTCATGGACCTCATGAACCGTGTGTGTAAACCATACCTTGATCAATTTGTCATCGTTTTCATCGGCGACATTTTCATTTATTCCAAGAACAAGGAGGAACATGAGGAACATCTACGCTTAATTCTAGAATTAGGAGCAGCTATATGCTAAGTTTTTCAAGTGTGAATTCTTGATCCGGGAAGTTCAATTCTTAGGACATGTGGTTAATGAGAAGGGAATACATGTCGATCCATCAAAGATAGAAGCCATCAAGAATTGGGCAGCATCGACGACTCCGACTGAGGTGCAACAATTTCTGGGATTGGCTGATTATTATCGTCGGTTCATCAAGGGATTCTCTAAGTTTGCACAACCTCTCACTACCTTAACTCAGAAGGGTAAAGCCTATAACTTGGGCGATAACCAAGAATCAGCATTCCAACATCTTAAACAGAAACTTTGCAGTGCACCTTTTCTAGCTCTTCCGGAGGGAATGGATGACTTTCTGGTGTATTGTGACGCATCCATTCAGGGTCTGGGTTGTGTACTAATGCAACAAGAAGAGGTGATCGCATATGCTTCGAGTCAACTAAAGATTCACGAGAAAAACTACCCTACTCATGACCTAGAGTTGGGAGCCATAGTTTTCGCACTTAAGATATGTAGAGATTACTTGTATGGTACCAAGTGCACTATCTACACTGATCACGAGAGTCTTCAACTTATATTCGAGCAAAAAGAGCTGAACATGAGACAGCGTCGTTGGGTCGATCTCTTAATGATTATGACTATGCGATCCGGTATCATCCGTGTAAGGCTAATGTTGTAGCTGATGCCCTAAGTCAAAAGGAAACCAAGCCCAAACGAGTTCGAGCATTACAACTTACTATTCACCCCGGATTACCAGACAAAATCCATAGTGCTCAACTTGAAGCCTTGGAAAAGTAGAACCTACCGCTGGAAGGTACGCGCGGTATGGAAGCACAACTCGAGGTCAAATCTGACGGTATTCGCTACTTCGTCGAGCGGATATGGGTTCCAGTATTCGGATTGATTCCTGTCTCTTGCACAAATTCGTTAGCATTTGAAAATTGATTGAATGTGTTACCGTTCTCAGGATTTCAGAACTATGATCCCGGAGTAACTCCAAGATCCTGATTTGTCGTAACTCTTACAGCCGGGGTAGGGCCAACTGCAGTGACCCCTGTTTGCATGGGAAGGAAGTCTCTGTTATGGATTTATGAGGATCATGAATAATAAAATCTAAGATCCTTGGTTGCAGCGGGGTTGTCACTTCGACTGGTTTCTTCGATTACTTAACCTTCTCAATCTCCCGAAACAGCGCGTGGTTAGTCTTCCTCTGTTGTTCCATTTGTTATTTCATCTCCGAGAACAGATCGAGGATATCATTGTTTGATACAATCATAGGTCCACCAGCAGGTATTCCGGATCCCGAAAAACCCACAGGAGTAGTTTTCTTCGACTGGTTAACACTTTTTTGAAATGGAGGAGGAGGAATAGGGTTGACCAAGCCAGAGCTCGAAGACGGAGCAGAAACAGAAATATTTTTGGATTTGGATGACATCTTTGAAAATAGATTTGAATGATAACTTTAGTAAAGATTTGAAGATTGAAAGCACCACTTGCCCCACTTGCCCCACGGTGGGCGCCAAATTGTTTTGGGTAAAAATTAACAAGACTAACTTTGTAACCAAATTTCGTTTGTGAGGTAGTGTGCTTGTAAAATCAATCTAAAACAAGGTAAGAACGTAAAAAGTGACACGGATGTCTATGAGGAAAGCCCTTGATCGTTCAGGATCTTCGGCATAAAACCTCGGGAGGTGACAATCGACACCTGCCTCGTTACTTCAATAAATGGTAAAGAATTACAAGTGTTGAGCAGCAAATGATCGATATCTAAGTGTTATAAGACTGATTGCGAGTGTATTCTATTACTAAGTGCGTTGTTGTGTTTATTCTAATCGACCAAGCTGTTGATTTTATACAGAGATCATACTAACTAACTATACGAGAATCCTGAAATCGACCAGGTCTTCAAATATGACCGTTGGAGGTCGTTCTATGCGTCTTCTTCAGGGATTAAATTGACTTCACGTGTTTTACCTGCGTATTGATCAAGATAGAGGAAAGATACAACGGTTAGATAATAAGGAAATTAAGGATACCGAAACCTGTCAGGATACCGAAGTATGTCGAAGATCCAGGATCCCTAGCGTTAAAAAGTGACCCCTAACAATGTTCTCGAGGAACCAATCCCAGAAGATCCAGCTACTACTACGGGCCAAGCCCATAAGACCTGGGATAAGCATGTTGATGACCCTATCAAGGTCTCTTGCTTGATGCTACCAGAACTTCAAAAAAATCTGGTGGACATGCCAGCATACGACATGATTAGGCAACTGCAAGAAATGTTTCAGCAGTAGGCCCGTCATGAACGCTTTGAAGTGATAAGATCACTAATAAGTTGTCGTATGCAAGAAGGTTCTTCCGTCAGCACTCATGTGTTGAAGATGAAGGGATACATTGATCATCTGGCACGTCTTGACTCCCCTTTAAGCAATTAATTGGTCGGGGATATTATCCTTAACTAACTGCCAAAATCATATGACCAGTTCACTTTGAAGTACAATATGAATGCTTGGGACAAGACCATCCCAGAGTTGCATATGATGCTTAAGACTTCCGAGATGAACATATTGACTCCTGCTAAGTCTGGTCCAGTGCTGATGATCAAAGAAGGTCGAGTCAAGAAATCTGAAGCCAAGGGAAAACGCAAGAAAAGCTTCAAGAGCAAGGGCAAAGGCAAAGCTGTTGCCAAGAAGCCTCTAAAGGATGTCAAGTGTTTTCATTGTGATGAAGTCAGACACTGGAGGAGGAACTGCCTGAAGTATCTAGCCGAGTTGAAGTAGAAAAAGTCTGCTGGAGGACAGTCCTTAGGTATGTTCGTTATTGAGATCTTCTCTTTGTCTAGAAAATGTTGGGTGTGTTAGGACATAGACTTGTAATGACAAAAGCTTGTAATAGTTAGATTTTATGTCTTTATGTTTTGTCATGAAATTGTAATAGTTACCAAGTGTTTTACTAGTGAGCCTAGAGGCGAACTTAGTTAAGTTCGCCTGCCCTATCAGAGGCGAACTTAATAAGTTCGCTTAGGCATAGCTGAGGCGAACTTGTTAAGTTCGCTTATACTGTTTCAGGCGAACTTAGCTAAGTTCGCTTACAGCAGTGTTGGGTCTATATATTGTTGTTACAGAGTCATTAGACAGAGAGGAACAGAAGTGTGAACAGAGGTGAACAATTGTCTGATCGAGTCTGTAACCATTGTTATTCTGAATATAATCGAGAAGTTTATTTACGCGTGTTGTTGTGAATTGTCGGTTAGTATACAAAACGTTAACGCGAAGGATTCCGCACTTCGTGTTATCGCAGCGTCATATCACGAGTTTGATCAGTAGCTGAGTTACCTGGACCTACAAGTGGTATCAGAGAAAAGTACTCGTGAATTTAGTACGATTCTTAGTGATAATTGACGGTTTTTGTGTACAATTCGACAAGATTTTCAACATTCTTGAAGTTTCTGCAACAATGGCGTTTTTCAAGTTCTTGAGGACTGTTTCTTGGCTGAATTCGTGATTTTGGAAGTGTAATTGACGAAATTAGACCGATAAAACTGTTATATTTGTTAAAATTCATAATCCTACGGATCAATTTCCTTAAATTCCATCAATTCGCTGAGAAATCATGAATTTTGAAGGTTTCGGTTCGTGTTTGGTTGAAGACTCCGTTGATTCTGTTACAGCAGTTTAAGCGAACTTGCTAAGTTCCTGTTCAGCGAACTTATTAAGTTCGCTTCTCACATTTCAAGCGAACTTAGCTGTTAAGCGAACTTATCAGATTACCTCCTTAAGCGAACTTGTCTTGTTCGCCTGATATTAAGTTTGCCTAGTACTCCCTGAAGCGAACTTGTTAAGTTCGCCTGAGGGTAAAGAAGTTCAGTACTTAGAAAATTTTTTCAGAAATTTTTTTTAAAACATGGCAAATATGGTTCAAGTCACAAACATGTTCAATTATGACAATGAGATTGGAACATCTCAAAAACCTCCGAAATTGCTGAATCTATCTGATTATTCAAATTGGAAAGATCGGTTTGACCAATTCGTATCTTTTACCGATACTAGTTTGTGGATTCCAATTTTGGAAGGATATACACACCCTACTTATTCATGGATGGGAAAAGATGATGTTCCAAAACCAGTGTCTGCTTTATCTACTGAAGAGAAGCTGTTATTTGATCGAGAAAAGAAAGCAATGGCTAGCATTTCGATGTCTCTACCAAAGGAAATTTATCACAGTTTTAAACAGTTCAAGTCTTCTCAACAGCTGTGAGAAGCTCTACAGAAAAGGTGTGAAGGGAGTTTAGATGTGAAGAAAAGTAGAAAAGAATTACTAAAGAAGCAGTTCTTAGTTTTTAAACATTTTCAGAATGAATCTTTGGATGATCTTGCTACAAGATTCTATCATCTTCTTAGTGAACTGGATAGTGCATCTGTGGTATATGAGACTGAGGAAATAAATGATAAATTCTTGGAGGCTTTACCATCAAAGTTTGATGTGTATACGGTTTTGATCAAGGAAAATGTTAAGTACAAAACTATGTCTCTTGAAGAAGTTCTAGGGAAGATCCAGTCGCATGACATGAATTTGAAAAAGAAAGAGACTAATTTGGAGCATATCCAGGATCCCTCGATGTATTTTGCCAAATCTGTTGGTAAATCTGGTACTGGAGTGGCATTCTTTTCTGGTGACGGTCAAGAGTCTACAAATGACAAGTGTTCTGGAGTTCCAACTTATTCTGGTCATTCAAGCAATTCCGGATTTTCTGCTACTACTGCTTCAACATCATCTGGATCTCATGTGAATCAGAAAGTTGCTGATGATTATCTTGCTATGTTTTCTTCATTTATGGCATCGTATGAAAATTTCATTGGAGGTAAAATACATGATCCTGAGGTTATAGAAGAAGATTTCAGACAGATTGACCCTGTTGATCTGGAAGAAATGAATATCCAATGGAATATGGCAATGTTGATGCGACAGGCTAAAGATTTTTTGAAGAGAACTGGTAGGAAATATATTGGTTCAAATAGTCGATCACGTATGGGGTTTGATAAGAGCAAAGTTAGGTGTTACAACTGCCAAGAGTATGGTCACTTTGCTAAGGAGTGTGTGAAGCCAAAGGTAGAATTTGATTCTCAAAAGAAGCAATCTAACTTTCAGCATAATAGGAATCAGTCACATGGTTCATCTGGTAATCAAAATCATGGTCCTTCTGGTAATTCAAATCATGCATCTGCTTCATCAGCCTTAGTTGCTCAAAATGATGAAAACTATGATTGGGGCATTCATCTGGAAGATTTGGTGGGTGCTGTGAGTCAGGCTTTTGTTGCAGAAATACATTCAGAAAAACCAGATGAGTCTACTGATGATGAAAGTTCTAGTGATGATTCGTGTGATGGTGATAGTGTTCCAAGCATTGATGATGAGGAAGAAAAAGAGAAAAATATTGATTCTGATGCTGTGTCAGGGGTTGCTGATGAGGAAATTGTACTTACAGAAAATACTTCAGTTGGTGATGATGCAGAAAATATTCCAATTGCCAAAGTATTCATGGCAGACATGTCTGACCCGACTAAGGTAAAAGACTCTGTTTATGATATATTTTGTTCTAACTGTATTTCTGTTAAAAATAAAATGCAGAAAGTCATGGATGATAACACAAACTTGATTTGTGATATGAAATCAATGCATACTGTTAATCAGAAATTAAAAGATAATGATAAACTGTGCATTGATAGAATTGAGTCTTTGAAAAGAGACTTAAATTCTCTTGGGTTAAAATACAAAGAGCAGGGTTATCATCTTGATATGGCTTATGCTGAAATTGAGAAACGAAATGAAGTAGTTGCCCAAAAGAACAAGGAAATTTCGGAAAAAGAATCTGAGGTGATAAAATTACATAGAAAGCTGGAACAGTTTGAGAATTCATCTGTAGTGTTGGATTATTTTAAGGCTAATGCTGATCCCACAAAAAGGGTTGCTGGTATTGGGTTTGTTCCTCCTCCGTTCAATGGGAATTATGTAGTTGAGCCTGAAATAATTCATGAAGAGGAGATTGATCCCAAGACAGTTTTAAAAGTGAATCCGGTGACGGGTGAAGACATGGTGTATGATTCTGATACAGAGGATGAAGTATTTGATGATTCAAAGGTTGAAGGCATTCCGAGAGAGGTGAAAATTGATGAACCAAAGATTATGAAGAATGTTACTCGGGATTGGTGCATCTTGACAGAACCTGAAGAGGTGAAGGTGGTTCAAAATAAACTTTCTCCAATATTAAAGTCAAGTGGGTTTGTTACGGCTGGTTTTCAAAAAGTGAATTCTTCTAAGGTGCCAAAACAGACTTATGTTCGTAAGAAGCCGGTTATTTGTTCTGGGCATTCATCCGAAGCATCTTCTTCTGATGGTTCTTCGAATTCAAAGAAAACACCTTATTTTAGAACTTATCAAGAAAGACGAGTGTGTTTTCACTGCAATGAATCTGGTCATATTTTGATTAATTGTCCATACAAGAACAAGGGTAAAATGAAGGCTGTTCCACCACAACCGAAAGTGGTGAAAATTTTAAAAAGAAAAGATGAGGGAAAGTCGCCTTTCAGTTTGGAGAGAAATATGACTGATCATTCTTTTGTTAAATCCCATGGATTTAAACAACATAATTTTTTGAATGCTAAATCTTTTGTTTGCAAAGAGAAAATTGAGATTCCGAAAATTGGTATTTCAAAAGATTCTTTTCAGGAGGTTAAATTGTCAAGACCTCAAAGACGAAGAAGAAACAGAAAATTAAAGAAAATTTTGGAAACATCTGAATCCTACAATAAAAAATCTCATAATGTTTTTCAAAATAATACAAATGGTTCCTCTTTGAAAAGATCTGTTTGTCAATCGTCTGTTCCAACAGTGAATGATAAAAATGATTGTAAATTACAAGAAGTAGTTTATTTTGATCAATCGGGACGACCCAAGACCACGATGGCTTGGGTTCCACTTTCTAACTGATTCTCGTTGTTTATGTAGGGACAACCAAGGAGGACTATCAACAATACATGGTATGTGGATAGTGGTTGCTCTCGACATATGACAGGGAATGTTAGATTACTTGAGGATGTGATTAAAATTGATGGTGGTTATGTCGCTTTTGCGGGTAATAAAGGCGGGTACATAACAGGCCAGGGAACGTTAAAGAATGAAAAAGTAAAATTTGAAAAGGTGAATTATGTTGAGCAGCTGGAACACAATCTGTTAAGCGTATCACAAGTCTGTGACAAGAAGTTTTCGTTCCATTTTAATGATGCTGAATGCTATATTCTGAAACCGGGTTTTGTGATTCCTGATGAATGGATTCTTATGAAGGCTCCAAGGAGAAATGACACGTATGTCCTTGACATGAGTGTCGCTACTACAACGGATTCAATTCCAACATGTTTACTCTCCAAGACGTCGGAATCTGATTCAATATTGTGGCACAGGAAACTAGCTCACATCAACTACAGGAAGATAAACTACATTGTTAGGAATGATCTTGTGCTTGGTATTCCGAAAATGAAATTCTCAGTTCCTGATGATTGTATTCCGTGCAAGAAGGGGAAGCAAAGAAAGAAATCTCACAAATCAAAATCGACAAATTCTATCGTAACTCCTTTGGAATTGCTGCATATGGATTTGTTCGGTCCAATAAGTATTAGGAGCATTGGTGGGAAATCGTACTGCTTGGTAGTAACTGATGATTACTCCAGATTTTCATGGGTTAAGTTTCTTTCATCTAAAGCTGAAACCACTGAGTTGGTTCAATACTTAATCCTGGGTTTGGAGAATTTATTAAATCTGAAAGTCAGAAGAATAAGGAATGACAATGGCAGCGAATTTAAGAATAGCAAAATGGGCTTATTCTGTTTACAAAAAGGAATTCATCATGAATTCAGTGCGCCATATGTTCCTCAACAAAACGGTGTCGCTGAACGAAAGAACAGGACGTTGGTCGAAACAGCTCGCACGATGCTTGCAGATTCTAAGCTACCAGTCACCTTTTGGGCTGAAGCTGTGAATACTGCGTGTCATGTTTTGAACAGGGTCTTGACCGTCAAGCGACATAACAAGACTTGCTATGAATTGCTGAATAATCGAAAGCCGAATCTGGAATATTTACTACCTTTTGGTAATCCGTGTACCCTACTGAAGGTTCGAGATGTCCCGACTAAATTCAGTGCGAAGGCTATTGAAGGGATTTTTCTAGGGTATGTGGCTAATTCGACTACCAAGAGGGTTTATAACAAAGAGACACGCCAAGTTGAAGAATGGTTCCATATTGACTGTTCAAATAGGTCTTTTCCTCAAATGGCGATTGGTCCGGATTGGGCATTTGATTATGAAAACTTATTCAAGTCTTTTCATTTACCTTCTGACATTTCTGATGAAGATGCTACTGATCTTTATGATTCTTGTCAAGATGCACAGCATAATGGATTTCTACCAAATGCAGTTCCAAATTCATCGATTCTATCAACTTCTGCTCCTGACCCAAATGTTGCTTCTTGTTCCGGTCCACAAGATTCAGAAAGTGAGGAGGATAATGCTATTTTTCAAGATTCTTCTGCTGATCCGTTGATTAGTGATGATTCATTACCTTCGACACAGGCTCAGGGGGAGATTCCTACAAATTTAGACTCGAAAATTCCTATTAATCAAGATTATTCTTATCAATCTGAATCTAATCAAGTTGAAGTGTTGCCGGTTCCTGAGGTCGCATCCATCAAGGAACTCAAAAGTCACCCGATGACAAATATAATTGGAAATTTGCAGGATGGAGTGAAGACGCGTTCTCTTGTTGACAATACTTGTTTGTATACTTGCATTAAAGATTCTGGTGTTCTTGATGATTGCTCACATTCTTGCTTTATTTCGCAGGTTGAACCTAAGAATGTTGAGATGGCTTTAAATGATAACAACTGGATAGAAGCTATGCAAGAAGAACTTGCGCAATTTGACAAACTGAAGGTTTGGAATCTGGTTGATTTACCGAAAGGTGCGTATCCGATAGGAACAAAATGGGTGTTTAAATGTAAAAAGGACGATCGAGGTGTCGTGGTACGCAACAAGGCAAGATTAGTTGTCCAGGGCTTCAATCAACAAGAAGGAATTGATTACACCGAGGTTTATGCGCCTGTTGCGAGGCTTGAGGCTATAAGGCTGTTTTTAGCTTTTGCTTCTTTTAAAGGCTTTAAGGTGTTTCAATTAGATGTCAAGAGTGCGTTTTTATATGGTAAGGTCAAGGAGGAAGTCTACGTGTGTCAGCCGCCGGGGTTTGAAGATCCGTTAAATCCGAACATGGTTTTCAAGCTAGATAAGGCCCTTTATGGTCTTCATCAGGCTCCTCGTGCGTGGTATGAGACTTTATCCACACATCTTTTGGCGAATGACTTTGTTCGTGGAAAGATAGACTCGACCTTATTCATAAAGAAATCAGGGGGAGATTACCTGCTGGTACAGATTTATGTGGATGATATTATTTTTGGCTCGACAAATGAAGGGTTATGCAAAGACTTTGAGGGTGTTATGAAGTCGAAATTCGAAATGTCTGCTATGGGAGAGTTATCGTTTTTCTTAGGTTTACAAGTAAATCAAAAGGAAGATGGTTTCTTTATTCATCAGTCCAAGTATGTCAAAGACATCTTGAGCCGGTTCAAGATGGAGGACTGTACCCCATATGATACTCCAATTCCGGTCAACCATAAGTTGAATTCTGACCCGGATGGAAAAGATGTGGATTGTCGACTTTACAGAGCTATGATTGGATCCCTCATTTACTTAAATGCTTCAAGGCCGGATATAATGTTCGCCGTGTGTATCTGTTCCAGATTTCAGGCAAAGCCAAAAGAATCCCACTTAATTGCTGTGAAAAGAATCTTTCGGTATTTAAAAGGAAAACAACGTTTAGGGCTATGGTATCCTCATGGTTCTAACTTTGATTTCAATGCTTATTCTGATTCTGATTTTGGTGGTTGTTGTCTGGACAGGAAATCTACAACAGGTGGTTGCCAGTTCTTAGGTAATCGACTTGTATCCTGGCAATGCAAAAAGCAAACCACAGTCTCGATTTCTACATGCGAAGCAGAATACATCGCTGCTGCAAGTTGTTGTTCACAGATCCTGTGGATACAACAACAATTGAGAGATTACGGTTTGAATTTCACAGGAACCCCTATGCTTATTGATAACAATGCTACTATGTCCATAACTAATAATCCTGTTAAACATAGTAAAACTAAGCACATAGAAATTCGATATCATTTTATTCGTGATTGTGCAGAGAAAAGGTTGATTGAGCTGGTCAAGGTACACACTGACGATAATTTTGCTGATTTGTTCACTAAGGCATTTGATCATACCAGGTTTGAGTTCCTAATTAAAATGATTGGTATGATCAATCCTGAATAAAAGCTTTTCAAAATCAGAATTTCATGGAAAATTTTGTTTTTAATTTCTTTTATTGCTTTATTACATTTTTGCATTTACATTTCAGTCAAAAAGTTCTTAATTTATAAAAAGTCAAAACAAATTGAAAAATATAAAATTTGACATCATTTGAAGTTAGAGAAGAAATGATAGTACATCAGTGATTAGTTCATTTCACACGACCTTAGTAGACCTTTGATATATGATTGCTTAAAATAAATTGATTTGATCTAAATTTCATAGTCTGCATAAATGAGAAATGATAGCGTTGTGACTGCTCTAATCTTGAAAATTAGTTTTAAATTTGTGTATGAGTTTTGAATCTTAAATTGTCAATAGGCTACAAGCGTTTTGAAACTAATAGTAGTGTGAAAATTAAATATAAAATGATTACATCTGTGATTTGAATCCATTATATGCCTGGGTGTGTGTGTAAAAGATCATTATCAGAAAAAGAATATACGGTTTTAAAGAATTTCATGAGACCAATATCGAATTATATCTTTAGCACAAATTTATTTCAGTTCACTTCACTGCCCATGCCCCGAAAAACATGCAAGGTGATTGTTGAACTAAGATATACTTTCACAATCTGTTGAAATATTTATTCGCCCTTGGATCAGTTAGATACATCATCTAGTCTGAATTCATTGAAACTTATTCAGATAATAGTTGGATCCTCATACCTGAATCTGTTGATTCTCATTTTTCAACCAATTCATTAGAATCTTCTGATTTTGAATCATCATGATTCTTATATCCTTTGGGATCTGCTTCTTTGCTTGTGCTAAATGAGATAATTTCATCTTAGAAATTGATCTAATCTTAAAAAAAAAAAAATATTAAAAAAAAAAAATTGTTTATGTCTTGAAGATAGTGCATTTTATATTTCTATTTGGCATATATGTGGGGTACACGATGTTTTTCATCAAAATGGTACTAAATCACATGAATTTAGAAAATAAACGCTTATAGTTTCAAATCTTATAATATTGACAAATTTAAGAGTTCATGCTTTATATTTCAAATTCGGTATAAATAAAAGAGCATTTCATAACCTGATCTCATTTACTTTGAAATTTATCGCGTATCATTTTAAATGTCATTCAAATTGAATGAGCTTCAAAATGAAAAAGATGCAAAGTGCACAAGACTGAGTTGGAAGGTTTCATACTATAGGTTACCCTTCATTATTTATAATATGTGTGATGAATTACTCGGATACTGATATGATCTTCTTACTCATGATGTTCATTCAAAAATATGTGATTCTGTTGAAAAAAAATATATATAAAAAAAATATATATATACAAAAATATGTGATTCTGTTTGTATAGATAAAATCCAAAAAAATATGTGATTTCGTTTTATTCAGATAAAAGTCAAAAATATGTGGTTCCGTCTGTATAGATAAAACTCAAAAAGATTTTGATTTTTATTTTCCATGAAAATTCTAAAATTTTATTAAAATTGTTCGGGATTGGATCGAATATTGCTGATGAAAGTTCGAGTTTTGAAAGATTGAAGTTGGTAAATTTTTGTT
Organism: Smallanthus sonchifolius; assembly: GCA_023525975.1. Classification (NCBI taxonomy): domain Eukaryota; kingdom Viridiplantae; phylum Streptophyta; class Magnoliopsida; order Asterales; family Asteraceae; genus Smallanthus; species Smallanthus sonchifolius. Next base: position 72,831,195 of record CM042025.1, read on the forward strand.
CAAGGCAAAATGGTTGAAAAAGCAATTAAGTTCGCTTGTGTACAGTGAAGCGAACTTAATATGTTCGCTTAAATCGGTGAAGCGAACTTAATGGTGAAGCGAACTTATCTTGTTCGCCGAAGGTTTGTTAAGCGAACTTAACAAGTTCGCTTACTCAAGCGAACTTAATCTGATTATGTGTTGAATCAGGCGAACTTGTCTTGTTCATCGTCTTCATCAGATTTTAGGCGAACTTATCCCAAAATTTCTCAAATTTTATATCTGTGTTGTGGGTGTTAATTTTTTACTGTCTCTTGATCGAAATTGAAGTGCGAATCTAACCAAGGTATTTTCGTTGGATTTCATCCGATAAATTGGTTGTATTTGATGGTTTTTGTCTCGGTTTTTCGTCGATCTGTTACAACGACTGTTTTGACCTAATTGTTGACCTAACAATCAAATTGTTCATCGTTTTTGGTCATATTGTGATATTCGAGTGATTGGATAGGATTATTTCATGTTTTGATCCGATTTTGCCGAAATTTGAATTCTCAGTGTTTGAATGTGAATCGTCTCAGGTTCAAGCGAACATGTTCCAAGCGAACTTGTTCGAAGCGAACTTGTCAGGTGAACTTAATAAGTTCGCCTCTTGCAACACTAAGCGAACTTATTAAGTTCGCCTAGGGGTCAGAAGTGAAAAAGTGTTGTGATTTTTTTCTTGTTGAATTTTTTTTTTGTTTGAATATTTTTTTTGTTTTGTGTTGTCTGTTTTGTTTGTGTGTCGTATTAATTGTGCATCATATATGTGTATGTGTTCTAATGTTTGTTAAGTTGTCAAATATTTTCACAGATGGCTCGACGTGTCGAATACAAGCATAATCAAGTGGCATTATTAGATCCTAATATGCCGGAAGCTGTTCATTTTCAAGGCATAATCAATTTTCTGAATCGATCAAGATTGCGTGTTGCTTTATCTGCGGATCCGTATATTAGCTTGGTGTATATACAACAATTCTGGGATACCGTACATTAAGATATCGACGTGGAACCGCATGTCCTTCGTGCAACAGTCAATAATACCGCTATTGCAATTTCCGAAGCGACAATTCGAGCTGCTCTTGATTTAGGAGGAAATGCTGAAGATCCAATTTCTTATCCTAGTACTCTTATTATGGGATGTTTTCAAAGGATGGGTTATCGTGGACTACAAAATGACACTCAAGCTCGGAAAGGTGGTTTAGTGGGTGAATGGCGATACTTTATGCATGTGATCATACAATGCATTTCTCCACGAAAAGCTGGTACGGATGGCTTGAAGATGGCATTACAAACGGCAATGGTGGCCTTAACATTGAATAAGCGATTCAATTTTCCGCTTTATTTCTATAGGGAGATAGTTATGCAGATCAATCCAGCTGAAGGTCAAGGTTTCTTGATATATCCAAGGTTTATTCAGCTGATACTTAATCATCTTATTCCAGATCTTCCACAACATGCTATTAGATTGACTTTGACTCCGATGTCAAAACGTATCTTTACAGACTATACTAAGGTGAAACAGCAGAATGCTGCTTTGATTCCAGTGAATACTGCACTGTTTGGGCACTTAATCAATCCTGATTATGTTGCACCACTGAATAACAACTGGTTTCATCCAGATGAACTTGCTCAAGTTCAAGGAGTTAATGTTCAACCACAACCACAACAGCAACAACCACAACAGCAACAACCACAACAACCACTACAACAAGTTCAACCTCAACAGATTCCACAACCACAAATTCATATTCCTATTCCTGAACAAATTCCTATTCCACAAGCTGCATTTAATATTCCTATTCAGGAACCAATTTTAGAAGAGGTCGTTCATGATCCTGATCACGATCTAGGAATGAACATGGATGATTTTGTTGATGATGCTGTGAACTCGCCAATTCATGAACAAGAAGGGAATGTGGTGACTGAAGCTGAGTCAAGTTCCAGTTCAAGTGATACTTCATCATCTGATGATGACAGCACTGCTTCTGATGAATCTAGAGATTTTTCTCCAGGTCATTATGAACGGTTGGCTGCTATTCCACTGGCTAATGCTGGAAAACGCATTAAATCTCAAGCCAGACGACCACGACGCAAGTCTGTTCGGGATCCTCCTTCCGGATCAGTTCTTGGAAAAAGATCGTTGGTAGATGAACGTTCTGACACTGATAGTGACTTTAATCCTGATCCTTCACGACAAAAGTTAATGTCTGCTTCAATTGCGGCTGCACAGTCTTCTCAAGGAGTTGAGGATGCAAATTTTGTTGCTTCTCTGATTGTTACTCCTCCAAGATCTAAGGATCCATCTCCAGTTCCATCTCCTATTCCTACAGCAATTCCTACTACTTCAAGTCCTTCTATTCCACAATCCACAACTGGTCCATCAAAGACTTCTGATTCTGACAGGATTACTTTCCTTGAATCTCAAGTGCTTACTTTACAAACACAAGTTAACTCTCTTGTGTCTATTGATTCTCAACGACAGCTGGTGATTCAGACTCAAGCTCAACAGATTACTGATATGCAAGCGTTAGTGTCCAAACTCGTTCAGCGTCTTGACGCTCAGGGGGAGTTGAGGATACCTGATACTTGTCACACTGAGTCAATACAAAGACGTGATGATGAAGACAATGATCCTACTGGAAATATTGAGGGTGATCGTCAATACACTGACGCTAATCCTATATCTAGAGTTCAGGGGGAGTCGACATCACAATCTCTTGAAGGAAACAAAGATAAAGATACTTCGGGTAATAATGAAGAAGAAATTCTGTTATTAGAATTCTTTCAAGATTCAGAAGAAGAGGCTGAAAAGATTGAATGTCTTGATGACATTGACGATTTATTCAATGACATGGAAGATGATATGTCAGACACTGAGATAGAAGAAGGAGAAATAGTGGAGATTGAAATAGAGAAAGATAAAGACAGTGTTACATATGAAGGCTATGACGGTCTTAAGGTGCCGTATAACTTCATCCAAGAGGATGTTGTTCCTGAATTCTCTTATGACGGAATAACTGACTCTATGGACTCTATTGAAGACGTCACATTGCCTGATGATACAGCTGAGTCAAAGATGGATACGGATGATGAGAATCTTCAATTCAATAAGTATGCTGAAACTGAAACTACTTACACTGAGTCTCCGAAGATTAATGAAGAACCTGTGATGTTTAGAGATACAGGTATGACATGAGAACAGTGGAGAGAAGTAGTAAATAGTTGGATGAAGGTACAACCCAAGTCTCCAATACAACCTGCTCAGAAAGAAAAATATGTGAATAAAGAGCAGTGTGTAGGAAGGATCATAAGTTGGTTCTATGATGATGAATCAAAATTGTTTGTAATCAAACGATCTGACGGTGTTCAATACTTAAAGCCTATGATCAAATATTTCAATACCTTACCGAGGTGTGAAATAAATGGTCTAGCTTCAAAGCCTCTCATAAATAGATCGAAGAATGGTTTGGCTGATGTGATAGCAAATCTGATAAAGAAAGAAGGTAGTTCGGGTAAGTATGAAAGGCTGAAACCACAGAAGGGAAAGAGAGTGAAGAACACAGATCCTAAGACTGGAAAAGTAACCTGGAGATACAAGTATAGACCAGTACGTGCTGTACACAAGATACCATTGAAGAAGATTCCTCAAGACTTTCTTGGGAATATGAAATGGTGGTATGTTGATGTTAATACTGGTGAAGCAAGGGTTGAGGATAAAGATAATAAGGTCATTGTGTGTTTCTATGACGCAATGAATCTTATTAATTTTTCAAAGAAAGATCAGAGGACACTGAGAAAGAATGAGATAATGTATACTGATGAATGGAGAGAACAAGGTATACAGTATAAAAGAGTTTTGGAGATATGCAGAAGATATGGTGTGCATGCTGGCAGTAGACTACCGGATAACTGGAAGACTTCAAGATAAATACTGAAGACAGAAGATCAAGCTATTGTCAAGGGGGAGTCTGTTAGGACATAGACTTGTAATGACAAAAGCTTGTAATAGTTAGATTTTATGTCTTTATGTTTTGTCATGAAATTGTAATAGTTACCAAGTGTTTTACTAGTGAGCCTAGAGGCGAACTTAGTTAAGTTCGCCTGCCCTATCAGAGGCGAACTTAATAAGTTCGCTTAGGCATAGCTGAGGCGAACTTGTTAAGTTCGCTTATACTGTTTCAGGCGAACTTAGCTAAGTTCGCTTACAGCAGTGTTGGGTCTATATATTGTTGTTACAGAGTCATTAGATAGAGAGGAACAGAAGCGTGAACAGAGGTGAACAATTGTCTGATCGAGTCTGTAACCATTGTTATTCTGAATATAATCGAGAAGTTTATTTACGCGTGTTGTTGTGAATTGTCGGTTAGTATACAAAACGTTAACGCGAAGGATTCCGCACTTCGTGTTATCGCAGCGTCATATCACGAGTTTGATCAGTAGCTGAGTTACCTGGACCTACAGGGTGTTTGACACTGGATGTGGTTATCACATTTGTAATGATTTGCAGGGACTAAAAAAGGTTAGGAGGCTGAAGCAAGGCGACCTGGAGCTCCATGTGGGAAATGGACAAAAGGTTGATGTGAAGGCTGTAGAAGAATACAATCTTTTACTTCCTTCTGGTTTAGAACTTGTTTTTAACAATGTTTGTTTCATTCCTAATTTGACTTGGAATATTGTTTCAGTATCCGCTTTACGGAACAAGGATTTAGTTATGCTTTTGACAATGATTTCATTTATGCATATTTGAATGATTTGTTTTATTTTTATGCAAAGCCCCATAATGGAATCTATGAGACAGAAGTCCATGATAATAACGTTCTATTTAATATCTCATCCAAACGTACAAAATATGATTTCAATAATACATATCTCTGGCATTGTAGACTTGGATATATAAACAAGAATCGCATGAAGAAACTCACCGTCGAAATTCTAAATTCTACTAGTCAAGAGTCATTTGATGATTGCGAATCATGTTTAAGTGGAAAGCTAACCATGGCTCCTTTTACCGGTATCGGGCAAAGGGCCAAGGATCTGTTAGGACTTGTACATACTGATGTGTGTGGTCCATTCAGAACAATGTCTAGAAGTGGAGAGAGATACTTCGTGACATTTACTAATAACTTCAGTAGATATAGATATGTGTTACTTATGAAGCATAAACATGAAACGTTTGAAATGTTCAAACAGTACCAGAACGAAGTACAAAATAAGCTTGGTTAGACGATTGAGATGCTTCGATCTGATCGAGGTGGTGAATATCTTAGTAAAAAGTTTGACGAACATCTAAAGAAATGTGGCATCATTTCTCAGCTTACTTGTCACACCCCAACCGACGACGGAATACGTCGGGGCTAACGTGTAGACTGTTCATAAGCTCATGATCAACTAGAGTCTCATATATTAATTACATCAAGATTTCATTACAATAGTTCAATCAACAACCAAAATCAAATACATCCATATGTCCAAATTCTTTGTTCACTAAATCCAAATCCTATATGTAGTATCTTGCATATGATCTCATACAATAGTACCTGAAACATGATATAAACAGGGTCAACTAAAAATAGTTGGTGAGCATACATAGGTTTTGACACCACAAGTAATATCAAAAGTTTGTGTACAATTCATATGAAATCACGGTTTAGTAAGGCAATTATGGAGAATCACTATAGTTTAAACTCGGGCGTACAATCAAACATTGTGATTGATAGGCATAACATAACAGTTATCCTTAAGTGTTAGGCATAACACAATAGTTATCCTTAAGTGTTTTCGGCAACAATCACCCTAACGGGGTGGTTTGGTCAGACTCAATAGATCTATCATTGTATACCATTGACTTATACAGAGTTAATGATTGCACTTGCACTATGCACAAAAAGTAAGTAAATGTTGTTTGCACTAATAGTGTTCAATCATAAGGCACAAATTACACACATGATCATAATGTTTGAATTTTTGTAACTGCAAATAGTTTGAATGTAATCATGTTTCACCGCAAATATGTAAAAGTTAAAAAAGGGCCATGTATACTCACCTTGCAAATGAGTAGTTGAATATCACACAATATGTTATTGTTGTTGCACAAGTGAATTGGCTAATCTCAATATTAACCAATGATTTAATTATATAAAGGAAATCAATGGCGTGCACAAATGACTAAGGAAAAATCTATTGCACAAGGGATTGGGTGTGGACTTGGTCAAAATAAATGTATACTTGTTTGAGTCTCAATTGGTGTTTATGAAATTTATTGTATAAAGTATATGTGTATGAATATAGGGTTTCTTTTGTCTTGCAAACATGTGGAATAATGTATATGTAAATATCTATTAGTGCTCTTTTATTTATAAATAAATAATTAAGTAAGGAAATTGCTCTAGTTTGTAAGTAAATGAACAAATAAATGAAAATGAATAAGTTGAATAAATGGTTAATTGGATAAATAAATAAAAACTTTTTATTTATTTATTTAGTAAATATATTAATGGCATGGGCTAATTATTTAGTAATTAAACCAATGTTTAAACAACAATTAGTTTAACGACGTAAATAAATAAAACCAAATTTCAAAATGTAAAGTTCTAATTTGAATAATTAGTTAAGTCCTAATTTATTTTTGAATAAAGAATAATTTATGCGTTTAAAGTTTTATAAAATTAATTGTAATAAAAAGTTATTAAGTCTCTTAACGAGGTAAGAGTTTATATATATAAAACAAATCAAGTTCATATACTGTAGGATCGGTGAATACAAGATGGTTCTATTCTAGTTGAGATTGGCGGAAACAATCACAACTAAGCAATGTAAACAAGTAAACAAGAAGAATACTGATAAATGCAATTTGTATTAAGCTTCTAAGTACTACTTATATAGTAACTTAGAATCAAGACAGAACCTTGATTCTAAGGATCAGATCTAACACCAGCTGTTGATCTTGTATTGAAGCTATTCTACATGTAACGAAAATAAATACTACAAAAGTTATCTTTACTCAAACGTCTTCTTAGGCATTATTGCTTGAGTCCTTGGAAGAAGAGCGTCGTTGTCTTTTATTATCTTGCACCAGTAACATTCTTTCTACGTGGAGTGTGTCAGTGTTGTAGCAGAAGGTTGTCAGTGGTAATGGTTGTTTTATCGAAGCCAGTCAGCTGCAACGTTTGATCTTCAGAGGGAATGGCTATCAGCAACAATGTTGTTGATCAGCAGCAAGATACAACTGTCCACAGCTGCTGATGATTTGCCTATCAGCAGCAACTTTGTTCTTCAGCAGATAAGGCTATCCGTAGCAGATTTGTTCTTCAGCAGAAGAACAAGTATCCGCAGCAGATAAGCTTATCCGCAACAGTTTGTCGATCTGCAGCAAACTCTGAGGTCCACAACAGTTGTACTTAGTGAATTTTGTAGCCATCAGTCTTTATTTCTACAAACTCCCCCTAGACTAATGCTAACAAAACTCTCTTACTGCTTTTTCTACTGAAGCTTTTCCATGTTGCAGACTATCCTTTCTACCTCATAGCCTCTTAGGTCCTGGCTGGGGTTGTTTAGAGGAAGCTCAGATAAAGTCTTTATGTCTTTGTTTGGCATTTTGAAGATGGCCTTGCTTGAACATATCATCTTCTGTCCTTTAACATCAATCAAGATAAACTCGTTGGTATCAGCCTTGAAGGACCAACCGGTGAATGGAGAATGGGATTGAAGAGGTTTGGCATCAATGATTACATCTTTACTAGGGTTGAAGTGATGTTTGATTGCTAGCAAAAGATGTCTCCCACCTTCATTCTCTGGCTTATGGGCTTCACCCAACTCCAATATTCTTTTTAGATCTGAGTCTGGGAGTTGTAGTACCTCATCAACAGATTTATAGATAGATCTTTTCAGTTCTTCCTTTCCCCTGAAGACTTCAAACCATTTGTCTTGAGTGTTGTAGAACCAGACAACTATTTCTCTTGAGTCTTCTGGTGTGATGGTAGGTTTGGTTTTCTTCTTGGAAGGCTGCTGATGTGGAGGAGCTGGGTGGAGGGATTTGGACTTTGTGGGAAGAGAGGAACGAGGTCTAGGCTGGAGAGTGGAAGTATGGTGGGAGGAGGAAGTAGTGGATGAGGGAGAAGGCTTGGGTTTCTTTGATTTGTGTTCAGCAGTTTGAGTTATCTCCCTTTTCTTGGAGCCTGTCTTCCCCAATCTTTCTTCCTCTTCCTTCTTAACTTTGGAGTACAAGGCTTGCAAGTTCATGAAACTCATGGGGCCTAGCCTTTTTCCACTTTCTCCTCTGGCCTTCAGGAAGTCAGTCATGACCTTCTTTTCTTCATGGGTCCTTATGTTGAATGCAATGGTCTTCTTGGATTTTTGCTTGGCTTTTTATTCTTCTTCATCCCTTTTGTTAATTGCCAATTGACCTTGCTGACCCATGAAGGCTCTGTAGATTTCTTTATTTGATAGTTTCTCAAGGTAGTCTGCATCCTCACCTTGAGAAATCAAAACCGCTATCCATTCTTCTCTCATTTATTTGGCTAGTTCAGAATCAGTTATTCTGAACTTAGCCTCTTCCCTTTTCTTCTTCTTCTCCCTTTCTTCTTCTTCTTTATTAAACTGTTCCTGCAGCTGAAGAGCTAGGGCTTCATCTTCTTGTAATTGAGAAGCAGTAGGAAATTTGGTTTTGAGATCATCTAGCTGTTTAGCATACACCTGGATTTGTTGTTCTTCAAAGAGTATGGCAACTTTTCTTTCTTGAATTTTTCTTAGCTCTGCCATCTCCTCTTCTTCTCTCTTCCACCTCTTCAGTTATTACTCCCTTCTCATTGGATTTGGTTGATGCCTCTGCTTCAACTTCATTGATCACAACAACAGATGTTTTAGATACTGTTGGGATCTCTGCTTCAGCTTCATTGGCAGTTTGGGGAGTGGATGGGGGAAGGTTTCTTGCTTCATCTTCTTCCCATTCACACCCAGTTATTTCCTTCCAACTTTTCCTTACATCCACCAACTCTATTCTTCTAGATTCTGTTGCAATGTTCATAGTGCCGGTTGGTGAGGATATAAAAGAGAAATCTGAGTCAGAGGAGGAATGTTCTGCAAGGCGTCCCTCCTTTTCAAGACGAGCTTTGATAGTCTTGATCATTGCTTGGCTCTCTAAGGAGTTGTCATTGCAGATATGTGTTTTGAGCTAAAAAAATGTTGCATAGAAAGTCTGAGTTGAGGAGTAGGATCTCATTGATGTGGTTGAAGAAGACATATGATCCATTACTCAGAAAAGAGGTGAAGGCAGAGGGCCCAGTGCACGACCATCCTAGCACTGCCAGTTCCCTGACCATCTCATTGTGTATGAAGCTTCTCCAGCAAACAGTTTCTTCATCAGTTAAAGTACTGCTCCTGATCAGTTCAAGTCTACTTAGAGCCTGTCTTTGTTGTAGAAGATTCTGTGCGGTCTTTAGGATATGCCACCCTGTTTGCTTCTTCTAATAGTGCTTCAAATCAGGGCAGATTTTCCTCCATTAAGTCTTGGAACCTGCATATTGCAAGTTTTGCTGAGAGATCTGAAGAGGTGTTGATGCAGCTGGATAAATACAGTTCAAGTACTCAAAGAGGATTTAGTGCATCCTAGTTCAGCTCTTCTACTCCGCTGAACTCTTTCCCAATCCAGAATCTCTCAGATTGACCATCATACCCCCAAGCTAGTATGGAGTCAAAATCTAGCTTGTCTGCAGTCATTGTGAATTTGGGGGCAATGGTTAGACTTATTATGGCCGCTGCTTCAAGAAGAATGCTGACTGATGGAGGTGTGTCTTCATGGTGACTTGTATTTGTCAACACCTCATCACAGGCTCGAACAACCAACTTCCAATCCTTAGTGATTTCTTCCTCTTCATCTACTGAGTTTGGCAAGTCATGAACTTGAACAAAGGTAGGTTTGAATAAGGAACTTTGAAATGCAGCCTGATCTTGTATCAAGTCCTCAAGGCTGTCAGCATCATCTTCTACTGCGACTATCTCCCCCTTTTTGGTTGCATCAGTGTAAAGGGTTGCATCTGTTTGAGTTCCTACTGATACAAGGGAAGGAGTAGGCACAGTTGGACATTGATAGGCTTCATGCATAGAGACTTGGTGCCTTAGTTTGGACACTTCAGCCTCTAGCATAGCCACCCTGGCCGTCAATTCCATATTTTTGAATTTCAAACCGTCCTCATCCACAGTTGTGGAATCCTTAGAGCTGGATGGGGTCTTAGGCCTAGCCTCTGCATCCCAATCACCCTGGTTTTCTTGGCACCTGGGATTCCTCTCAGTGAAGAGTGTTTCAAAGGAAACATCCTCACGGTGAGTTACTGTGGTTAGGGTCTTAGTGACGTTATCACTGTCCTCCTGGTTAGTTGATGTACCATGAGTAGTGACAGCCCTTTCCACATTCACTCTATCAGTACTCCCAGAGTGAACCTTCTTGGTTGATGAACTTGGGTTAGGTGCACAAGCAGACAAATCAATCAATACCTCCGAGATAGTGGTTGTTTGAGAAGGTATATCATCTTGACAAGGTGCCTCTGCACTTAAGTTTAGAGAAGAAAATAATGGAATGGATCAGTGGGTTGTTCTATGGATCCAGGATGTGATCCTGATCCTAATAGAGAAGCTTCCAAGGAAGTGTCTCTAATGATGTGGCTATCCCTTTTGATATTCTCATCAGAATTTTGGGATTTTGAATAAGGGCTTTTAGGTTGGGATTGGGCCTTTAAGGCAAGAAGAAAAGGAGTCTTCTTGCTCCTTTTTCTAGTATATTTTTCCACAACTTGGGCCCTTTGTTCCAGTTGAACGATAACATCCAAAACAGGTGTAAGTAACTTCTGTGCCTGTGTATCCTTAGTAGTATGCATAGGGGTTTGAACAGTGGAAGTAGATTGTTGTTCAGGATGTGAAGAGGAGGGTGTGGGATTAGTATCAGCTGGGTTTGCTGAACTGTCACCCTGGCTACTTTGTATGTTCATCATTGTAGATAACAATGGAACATTGACCCCTGAGAACTTTTTGGAAACAGTTCTCATACTTTGAAAAATGTTATTTTTATGTCCCAGCATAAGATAGATTTTTTCAGATTTTGAAAGATCTTTTAATTCGTTATTGAAAACCTCCTGCAAGAATCTTGGGTACATAAAAAATTATTGCTTTGCACCTTCTTGAAGGTTATATCTCAAACCTTCAAATATGAGATGTGCAAAGTTGAAACCCTGGCCATAAACCATACCATGAACAACAGAGGCAAGTGCAGAGCTCACATGATGCCATCCACTTCTCTTCTGGGATATGCATTGTAGAAGAGTGTGGCATAGAAACTTCCATGGAGGACCCATCAGCGCCTTTTCTATTGTGTACTCGTTCTGATTTCCAGTGTACCCTATGGATACAAAGGTCCTCTTGTATTCTTCCTTCGAGTATGAAATGGCGGCCCCCTCGTCTTGAAGCTTGAGATGTTTTCGTAGAGTAGCTTCAGTGATGGTGATGTCTTTACCATCTACCTTGGCTTGGATTTGGGGTATCCCCTGTTCGGTAGAGTAGACGGCAGAGTTCCAGAAGTCCTCCGTGTGAGGGATGTAAATGGTTGGGTTTACAGGGAGTGCATGGTGTATCTTTGATCGACAGAGAAAGTCGATCATGTCATTGAATCCCTCGGACTTCTTTCCTTTGATTAAGTATGCCGTGAGGTTGTGATATGGAGAGAACTTATCATCGGGATGGTTTATGTATACCTCTGCCATTTTGTTGGGTTTTGAGGGAAAAAGGAAGGTTTTTGAAGGGTGGTTAAGGATGAAAAAGCTTTGAATGTTGTGGAGGCTTGAGAGAAAGTGATAGGAGTTAGGGTGAAATTGAGTGTGAAGAGGTGGTGAATAAATTTTAATTGTGTTATAATGGCAGAGGAGAGAAAAAGCAAAAGTACTTGTACAGTACAACCTTGTTCACTTTTTACTGTTACAGTTGTAATACACTACAGTAGTCATGGTAAAGACTGAAAGTAATTTTTTTTTACAGCGGGTAAAGGTTAATTTGGACTTAGATTTACCCATCAGCAGCAAACTTGGTTGCTGCGGATGGTTAAGCCTATCCGCTGCAAGCTTGGTTGCTGTGGATGGTTAAGTCTGTCAGCAGCAAACTCAATTGCTGCTGATGGATGCAATAATCCACAACAAGGATGTTGTCTGTCATGTTCCTGGAACAACCACTCTCTACCACCCAGGTGTTATTCTTGTGACCTGGTTGTCCCTGCACATGAGAGAGATCTAGTTAGTGGGAGGAATCCAAGAGCTTGCATCCTTGTAAAAAAGGGTTCTCAGATTATCGGTATCAGCATGTGTGCATTCAATGGAACCAATGATGACTCTTGGAGGAATTTTGGCTTTCCAATGCTGAATTGGTGGTTTTCCAGCTCTCTTTGCTCTGTCAGCAGTAGATGTTGCAACTGAGGACTTTGGCTTATCAGCAGCAGATTTTGTTGATGCTGATGGTTTTACTTGAGCAGCAGCAATCTTGGTTGCTGCTGAAGACTTGTCTTTGGGTCGCTTGAGCTTTAATTGATCAGCAACATTTTTGTTGGCTGCTGATGGTTTAACTTGGGCAGCAGCAATCTTGGTTGCTGATGAAGGATTTTCCTTTGGTTGCTTGAGTCTTTTGATCAGCGGCAGTTTTGTTTACTGCTGATGGTTTAATCTCCGAAGTATGCCTACCCTTCTTCATCTTACTGATAGGCTTTTGTTGAAGAGGAATTTGATGAAGAACCTGGTTGAGATGATTAAACTTACAATTTGCAAGAAAGTGGTCTGATTCACCACAGATGATGCAAGATTGTTGAGGTTTTGGCAGATGCTGTCTTGGTGGGGATAAAGAGTTTCTGAACTGAGTTGCTTTGGCTTCAAAGCTTCTTACCTTTTTGTTCTTGTTTGTTTTCTCAAAAGCATGTTGCTTTAGGTTTCTTTGTTGTTGAAGGTAATAGAAGTAGGTGCTGGCAGTATGATTGTATTCCCCACACAGAAAGCATGATTTAGCTAGTTTGTCCCTTTGAAAGTACATATTGTAGAAATAAAGACTGATGGCTACAAAATTCTATAAGTACAAATGCTGCTGATCTCAGAGTTTGCTGCTGACCAACAAACTGCTGCAGCTGCTGCGGATACTTGTTCCCCTGCTGAAGAACAAATCTGATACGGATAGCCTTATCTGCTGAAGACTAAAGTTGATGCGGATAGGCTTCTCAGCAGCATCAACACTTGATGCTGCTGACAGGCAAATCATCAGCAGCTTTGGATGATCACATCTTGCTGCTGATCCTCATCTTTGCTGCTGACAGCCGCGTGCCTTAAAGATAAATCGTTGCAGCTGACTATCCATGCCAAGCGTCACTGAAAACTTTTCTGCAAAAGCAACTGACACACTCAAAGCAGAAGGAACCTCAATGGCACAACCAATGAAAGACAACAATGCTCTTTTCCAAGCATGCAAGTAATAATGCACAAAGAAGACGCTTCAATAAAGTTAACTAGTTTTAGACTAAATGTGTAATAGTTAGCTATATACAACAGATTAACGGTCTGTGTTAGATCTGATCCTTAGAATCAAGGGTCTGTCTTGATTCTAAGTGAGTATAAATACTGTGTAAACACTTCATTGTAAGTGTGCTTTTTGATTGAGTTTTCATTTGTAATCGTTTATTTGCAAAAGCTTAATACAACAGTGTTCTTAAAAGTATTCTTTCTGTTTACTCGATTACACTTGTGTAGTTGTTATTGTTTCCGCCAATTTCAACTAAGAACAGAACCATCTTGTACTTTCACGATCCTACAAGTGGTATCAGAGCTTTGTCTCAGATTAAACAAACTCATACTTGTTTAATCACTTCTGGTTCTATTCTAAACTCTCTCTTTCATCAAGTCACCAAAAACAAAGATGGCACAGAGCAATGGATTTGAAGACATCGGCAGCATCAACCGACCACCAAGATTGTATCTGGGGAAGACTACGACATGTGGAAGAATCGCATGGAAAGCTTTTTCTGTTATCAGGAGTACGAAATGTGGAAATCCATCAGGGATGGACCCTACACTCCCATGGTGGCCTCTGCTGACTCTTGAGGACCACCAGTTCCAAAGGAGCCCTCCAAGTACTCAGAAGAGGACATAAAGAAGATGGAGGTGGATTTCAAGGCACTAGGAGCTATCCAAATGTGCCTTCCAAATGAAGTTTTTCATAACTTCAGAAGTTACAAAACTGCTAAAGAGCTATGGGAGGCTCTTGAGAAGATGTTTGCTGGCTCAGAGGAAGTCAAAGAAAACAGAAGAGACATCCTGAAGCAGCAATACGAAAACTTCGTATGGAAGGAAGGTGAGTCACTAACCGTTTTGTATAACATGTACACTTACCTGGTAGGAGAACTGCAGTGCTCCAAAGTAAAGATAGAGAATGAAGATATTCTCAAAAAGTTTATCAGATCTCTCCCAAGCTGCTGGACACTATACACAGTGTCTATAAGAAGAACGGAGAATTTAAAAACTCTCCAGTAGACAGAGCTCTTTGGCATGCTGAAAACATATGAATTAGAAATGATTCAAGCCAAGGAAAGGAGCTCCAATCATCAATCAGCATCTTCTTCTACCAGCCTCTCATCTACGCTTCACTCCGACCACTCAGTTCCTAGTTCAAGCAACTACTATCCTCCCATTGTCACCCATCCACAAACTCCTACCTCTCAAACAAACAGCTCACCATTTCTCCTAGAAGCTCCTCCTCAAACATCAACCTCTGCTGCTTTTGTTTCTGAAAACTGAAGCAACATGTCCTTTATCAAGGAGGATCTGGAATGCTTTCATCCAGATGATTTGGAAGAAATGGACATACAGCACTTGTATCCCATGCTCTCTATAAGAGCAAAAAGGTTCTACTCTAGAACCGGAAGACCCATTCCATGTAACAACTCCAATACCAGAGTTGGCTTGGATAAAAGCAAACTAAGATGTTACAACTGTAACCTACTGGGTCACTTTGCTAGAGAATGCAAGGCACCAAGAGCAAATCCAGCTACTCCTCAGTCAAGACAAGCTCACCAAGCCCAACCCAGACAACAACAACAAAAAGCTACTCCTCCAGTTCAAACTGCATCCTGTGCAACTGTTGGAACTTCTGAGTTCGACTGGAGCTTCCAGTATGAAGAACTGCCTGTCAACAATCAATCTTTTATGGCGGACACTACAGAGATACCACCTCAGGTATTTGAACATCTTTGCTCCCAAGCCTGTATTGATAAAGTTTTGGGTTATAGAAAACATAACCAAAACCTTATAGATCAAAATGAAGAGTTTCATCAAATGAAATCTGAGTTCAAAAAGGTTGAAAATACTTATAAAGAAAAGATTAACTGCCATAAGAAAGAGATTTCATCGCTAAAACACGAACAAACTAATCTTGAAACTCAGATTGATGATCTACTGGTCAAACTAAAAGCTACCAGAGCTGAACTGGCAGAACAGAAAGTTCATGTTGAAAAATATGAATTTTCCTCCAAAAAGTTACAAAGACTTTTAGATATTCAAGTCCATGAGAAGGTAAAGACTGGACTTAGGTATAACAATGATCAGTACAATTCTGTTCCTCCTCCTGCTGACTATATTGCCATTTACGAACCAAGCTTCAATGTTGCAAATCTTGACACTGCAAACCGAAACCTTGATCCTTCAACGGATGAACCTTTCGTCGAAGACTGCACTACCTCATTGGAATCTGAGTCCACCTACTCAGACCATGATGAAACCAGTACAGCCCCATCTGAAGCTGTTTTGAATAGAGTTGAAGTTCCTGCTGTTCTTCCAGCTGTCCCAGCCCCTGTACCATTCAAACCGATCAAGATCAGCTATCCTCTAGATGGAAGAGAGCTAAACATTGAAAAGGGACAGACATCAGGACCCACAAACCCCAAGCCTCAGTAAAAGCCGATCACAAAGAGGAAGGTATTTGATATATGTCGTAAGCCTGAAGAAAAAGTTCCATATGTTCAAAAGACCCTAGAAGAAGCCACTTTTGAACATAACAAAGCTCATCTATGGAACTTTAAGGATCTGTTCCAAAGAAAGGACTATGTCTACCTTTCAAGAGACAAACTGGCAAGATCATGCTTTGTGTGTGGCAGATATAACCACACTGCCAGCACCTGCTTTCATTATCTAGAATACCAAAGAAATTCAAAGCAGCAGCCTGTCTGAAACTGAAAATCTAAATTAGGACTCTTCGGTAAATGCTGTAGATGCTGATGATCCTATTGCTGAAAATATTAACGTGGATAATGCTGTTGACGACTCTTCCACCATGAATGAAGAGACCCCTGATCAAAATCAAAGCAATCTGGAGCAAGGGATACAGCTGGAGTTGGTACCAGCACAGAGGATCCACAAAGAACATCCCCAAGAGAATATTATTGGCCAAATACACCAAGGAGTTCTCACAAGAAGCAAATCTCACGAGGCCAATATATTCTTGTTTTCATGTTTCCTATCTCAGGTGGAACCCAAGAAGATAGATGAAGCACTCAAACACAGCAGCTGGATTGAAGCAATGCAGGAAGAATTGCTGCAATTCAAGAGGCAGGATGTCTGGAAACTTGTTGATCTTCCAGCAGGTAAATATGCTATTGGCACACGATAGGTTTTCAGGAACAAGCAAGACAAGAGAGGCATTGTAGTAAAAAACAAAGCCAGACTTGTAGCTCAAGGCTACACTCAGGAAGAAGGAATTGACTATGATGAAGTCTTTGCTCCCGTTGCCAGACTGGAGGACATCAGAATCTTCCTGGCATATGCTGCATGCAAGAATTTCACTGTCTATCAAATGGATGTAAAAAGTGCCTTTCTATATGGGAATATTGGTGAGGAAGTATACGTCAAACAATGTAACATTTCTGATTTTTAGTATTCATATTTCAATTCAATGTAATGCAATTTCGAATTCAATACTCGTGCACTGTCTTACTATTTTTCTCACCGTAAACTAAACGCAATGATTCGATACAAATTCGCAAGTTTTACGCAATTATATACATTTAAACACTATGCAAGAAACTATTTAATTCAAACACATTAAACCTGAAAAGTCAAGGACTAAAGTTGAAAAATGTCAAGAAACCCTAGTCTAGCGCGGTCGTGCTTCGTCCTGGCACGGTCGCGCCAAGTGCCTCGGCACGAACGCGCGACTGGTCCTGGAACGATCGCGCCCGGTGCCTGGGCACGGTCGCGCCTGTGTAACAGTTGAAACGTAAATGCAGTTTAATCACCAGATCGTTGAGAATCCGTAACAGTCCTACGTTTCTTTTCCCTTAACGAGTGTATCACCATTCTCAAATTTTACAAACGCCTCAGTTTCATACTATCAACCTCGAAATCTCTCAAGCAATTCAAGCAAAAAACTCGAATCCTCTTTTGAACCCAAATCCTCTCAATCAAGAAAGGAATTCGCATCTCCTGAATCTCGTCAAGTCTCTGGACTCTCTTGCCTAGCCGGAATTGCAGCCGAAGTCGCCGGAAGCCGTTACCGCCGACGCCGGAACTCCCTTCTACCGATCGCTATAAATCCCTTACTGTTTGAGGTAATTGAATCATCCCTCCTTTTCGTTTCGGTCCATATATCAAAAGCCCCCTATCAATCTGGGCTTTCATTACAGAAATCGTCCGAATCAGAATGATTATTTTAATAAGAAAAGATTTAATCGAATCCATACTTAAACACGATTTACATGCAATTAAATTATATGAAAAGACTCGTAATAACTCAGTAATCAAAATCCCTATCAATTCCATCGTTATAAATACAAAAATTGTTCAATTCGTGTCTGACTTGGAAGAGACACGGTCGCGCTAATCATCTGGCGCGGCCGTGCCTCATGAAACGCGGTCATGCCGAGTAGCAGCGCGGTCGTGTCCTCCTGTCCAGACCTAGTCATGCCCTTTGGGCTAACCTCTATTGTGTCTAAAAATCATAGACACGACCGTGCCAGGCCAAGGCACGGTCGTGCCTGTTGATTGGTCTAGTTTGTGCCCTCTGTTGATCAACCCGGTCGCGCCCCGACTAGCGCGGTCGCGCCCGTGGCTTGAGCACGATCGTGCGTTCCGAGGCACGGTCGTGTGTGACTGAGAAATTTTAACAGAATTATAATTTTATATTTTTCAATCAATAAATGTTTCAAATTTTATAAAAATATGTTTTCTGTATTTGAAGAGATAAATATTATTTATTTAAAAGTTTATTTAAAAATTTATAAAAATTAAATTTATATTTATCTTACACTTAAATGATGTTTTAAATGATTAAGTTACAAGTTTATAAATAAATAAGATAATAGTTATTTATTTAATATTTAAAAAAAAATCATTTATTTATTTATACTTAATTACAATCAATATTTACATTATTTCATAAACTATAATCATTTATTAATTTACATTTAACACATACATTATTTTCATAATCAACAATTTTATAAAAATTCTATTATTTAAATTCCAAACTTTAATCAAATGTTCCAAAAATGGTTACTACAACTTTATATATTTCATTTAATACTTTTTATACACAAACTCAACCTTCAATGTTAGACTTAAACTTTGTACACCGATTTGATTCAATATACATTACTATCTAGGTTAACCCGTGCGTATCAAGAACCCTTATTTTATCTATACTCTTTGTTAGCTACATCTCCATACCAAGTGAGTATTCACAACCCCTTTTTACTCTTTTACACTTTTGGGGTGGAACATGAACTCTATACACATTACACATTTACATTTACGCAAACAACACAAGTGCAAAATCCTATTCACATACATGTGTGCAAAATTTGAGCTTTGTGCCAGAGTGCTAGTTGTGCTAACCTTTGTATGCGATTATGTGCAATCATTAACTATACAAGCCGACGGTTTTCAATGATAGATCTATTGAGTCTGACAAACCCACCCAGGTGCGCGGTGATTGAAACCGACAACACAATTTTTGCATGCTAGTTACAAGGTTTGGTTGTACATGGTTACACAATAGCTGCTCCCCATAAATGCCTTATTTTATCATGTTTTGTAAAGGATTTGTTTTCAACTCTGTGCTATCTATTTACAACTGTGTTATACTCACCAACTTTCTAGTTGACTTTATTTTATTCATGTTTCAGGCCCTAATATGTGAGAATGATTCAAGACGTGCTCAATATAGGATTTGGACTTAGCAATTTAAATCAAGAATTTTATGAGTTGTTTTATGTTTCTTGTTTGAATTTGGTTTGTACTTGGATTATTTGTATTGGAAATTTAACATTAATATATTTCAATTTAGTCAACCATGTGCTATGAACAGTCTTACATGTCCCGCCCCGATGATTCCGCCATGATTTTGGTATCAGAGCCTTGGTTATAGGGAATTAGGTTATTAGAAACCTTGACCTAGACTATAACTTTAGAACACCCACTTATGCTATATTTCATGATTTTGTGCTATGTGTTACATGCTCACCATGATTAATTATTATTATATTTGATACCTTCCTTGTTAGAAATTCATGACTCATTAGGATCTCCTTAAATAATAATTTAATAAATAATATCCGTTCCTATATTCTAAAACCTCATAATATTTCTATCTTTATCTTTTCTAAGCATGTGGAAAATTCTTGAAGCAAAAATCTTTAAAATATTTTTTATTTCTTCGTTAAGGTTTTTAAACTTGTTAAATTATTTGAGGAGATCCTCATAAAACATTGTTGCTATTCTTACCCAATTGGTGACACAACTCACCCAAGCCAATGATGCCACCAATGGCAACAATGGTGGAAATGGAAGCAATAGTGGTAATAATGGTGGAAATGGTGGAAACGGTGATAACAATCCATCTCAGTGCACCTTCAAGCACTTCAACTCGTGTAATCCCCTAAAGTTCTATGGTACCGAAGGAGCTACTGGACTCCTTTAATGGTTCAAAAGCATTGAGAATACCTTTCTCAATAGTGACTGTCCCGACAACCTCCGTGTTCGTCATGCTACAAGTGTCCTACAAAAACGGGCACTTACATGGTGGAATGGGGAGAAGAGAAATAGGGGTGTTGATGTAGCTATGGCCTTACCTTGGGATGAGGTCAAAAGGCTTATGACCGAGGAGTTCTGTCCTCGAAATGAAGTGAAAAAGTTAGAAGCTGAATTTTGGGATCTTGCCCAAGATAGTGGGGAAAGCTTAGCATATACAACTCGGTTCCATGAGTTGAGTCTTCTCGTACCCCACATGGTCACTCCTTTGTCCCGTTGTATCAAGAAGTATATTGGTGGGCTACCAAGACAAATCCAAGATACTGTCTTAGGTAGAAATCCTGTTACTCTGGAGGATTCTATTCGTCTAGCCGCTACCTTAACTGATAACCATGTGAAAGCGGGAACACTTACTAAGAAGGGTACCAAGAAAGTTTCTGAAGCCATAACCCCTCCTACTCACAACGAAGAAGCCACAACCGAGCCCTCTCGCAATAATAGAAAGAGGAAGGTTAGAAATTTTGCTGTGGTTACTCCTGCTGTTCCCATCAACCAAGCTGCACCTATGGGTCAAGCGCCGGCTAAAAAGCCATATGTTGGGATCTACCCTCTTTGTGCCACCTGCAACTACCATCATCCCCAAAACATCCCATGTCGCCTTTGTACTTATTGTGGGAGATATGGTCATACAGTTAGTGTTTGTAGGACCAAAGCTCTTGCGGGCCAAGTCAACCCTCCAAACCGAACCGTACCTCAAGTGGCTAACCAAGGTGCTCCCGCCATTGCTAATGGGCGTGCTTGCTATGAGTGTGGTGACCCGAACCATTTTCGTGATCAATGTCCAAGACTTGCAAATGCTAGACAAGGTGGAGCTCGTGGGCGAGCGTTCAACATAAACGCCAATGAAGCTCAAGCCAACAACGACGTGGTTAATGGTACGTTCCTTGTTAATAGTCAATATGCCTCCATTTTGTTCGATACCGGTGCCGATAAAAGTTTTGTGTCACTTAATTTTGAGCCTTTACTTGCAAAGACTCGATCCCAATTAGAGAAAACCTTCACCGTTGAAATAGCGAATGGTGACTCCCTTACAATTGAGTCCATTATTTATGATTGCTCCCTAGAACTAAATGACCATTTATTCCCAATCAACCTTGTTCCAATGCCACTAGGAAGCTTTGATATTATCATAGGTATGGATTGGCTATTAAATCATCATGCCGAAGTCATTTGCTTTGAAAAGTGTATCCAAATTCCGCTACCATCGGGAGAAACCTTAAGGGTTTTTTGGTGAAAAGCCTTGCAAGGGACTTAAATTGATGTCGTGTACTACCGCTCAAAAGTACTTACGAAAGAAGTACGTGGCCTTTTTGGCCCATATCGTTCAAAAGGATGATAAGAAGAAGAGTATTCAAGATATCCCCATTATCCGAGATTTTCCTGAAGTATTCCCCGAAGACTTATCCGGTCTTCCACCCGTTCGTCAAGTAGAATTTCGTATTGATCTTGTGCCCGGAGCTAACCCCATGGCTAGAGCCCCTTATCGTCTTGCACCTTCTGAAATGCAAGAACTTGCAAGTCAACTTCAAGAACTCTCCGACAAGGGATTCATCCGTCCGAGTTATTCACCGTGGGGTGCACCCGTCTTATTTGTTAAGAAGAAGGATGTATCATTTCGCATGTGTATTGACTACCGCGAACTTAACAAGCTTACTATCAAGAACCGTTATCCTTTACCTAGAATCGATGATCTCTTTGATCAACTTCAAGGTTCTACTTGTTTCTCGAAGATTGATCTTCGATCCGGTTATCATCAGCTTCGTGTTCAAGAAGATGACATTCCTAAGACTGCTTTTCGAACAAGGTATGGTCATTATGAGTTCATGGTTATGCCTTTCGGGTTAACCAATGCACCCGCAGTTTTCATGGATCTCATAAATCGTGTGTGCAAACCGTACCTTGATAAATTCGTGATCGTTTTCATTGATGATATCTTAATATATTCCAAGACTAAAGCCGACCATGAAGAACATCTTAGACTAGTTTTGGAACTCTTGAGAAAAGAACAACTATATGCCAAATTCTCCAAATGCGAATTTTGGCTAAAAGAAGTTCAATTTCTTGGTCATATTGTCAATGACAAGGGGATTCATGTTGATCCTGCTAAGATTGAAACGGTTAAGAATTGGAATGCCCCGAAGACTCCTACCGAAGTTCGTTCATTTCTTGGTCTTGTAGGTTATTATCGTCGTTTCATCTCAAACTTCTCAAAGATTGCTGTCCCTCTCACCGCTTTGACCCACAAGGGTAAGACTTATGAATGGGGACCGAAACAAGAAGAAGCTTTTCAAACTCTCAAGCAAAAGCTGTGCAATGCTCCCATATTGACTCTCCCCGATGGAAATGATGATTTAGTTGTCTATTGTGATGCTTCTAACCAAGGTCTTGGTTGTGTTCTCATGCAACGAGGCAAAGTAATCGCTTATGCATCTAGGCAACTCAAAGTTCATGAGAAGAATTATACGACGCACGATCTCGAGTTGGGTGCGGTCGTATTCGCGTTAAAGATTTGGAGACATTACCTATATGGCACAAAATGTGTGATATTCACCGACCACAAAAGTCTTCAACATATCTTCAACCAAAAAGAACTCAATATGAGGCAACGGCGTTGGGTCGAACTCCTTAACGACTATGACTGAGAGATTCGTTACCATCCCGGCAAAGCGAATGTTGTAGCCGATGCTTTCAGTCGAAAGGACCATGTTATGCTTCACTGTGCCTGTATTCAAACCGATATTCAAACCCGTATCTTAGAAGCTCAACACGTCTCGGTAACCGAGGGTAACATGTATGAAGAAATGTCGTGTGGTGTTGAACTTCTTCTTGAATCAAAACACAATGGCTTACTATATTACTTGAATCGTATTTGGGTTCCCGATCACGATGATCTCCGTACATTTCTCATGAATGAGGCTCACAAGACTCGTTATTCTATTCACCCTGGTGCGGATAAAATGTACCAAGATCTTTGCCAACAATATTGGTGACCCGGTATGAAAAAGGACATTGCTCTCTATGTTGCCAAATGTTTAACCTGCTCCAAAGTCAAAGCCGAACATCAACGTCCTTCTGGTTTGCTTGAACAACCGGAAATTCCCGTGTGGAAATGGGAGAACTTAGCCATGGATTTTATTACCAAACTCCCTCGCACCTCGAGTGGTTATGATAGTATTTGGGTGATCATTGATCGTCTCACCAAATCTGCTCATTTCTTTCCTATCCGTGAAGACTATCGGGTTGAGAAACTAGCCCGAATTTACATCAATGAAATCGTGAGTCGCCATGGTGTTCCCTTGAACATAATATCTGATCGAGATGCCCGGTTCACTTCTCGATTTTGGCAATCTCTCCAAACTGCTCTTGGTACACGATTGGATTTGAGCACAACTTACCATCCCCAAACTGATGGTTAAACCGAGCGAACAATCCAAACACTTGAAGACATGCTTAGAGCTTACGTAATCGATTTTGGTGGCAATTGGGATTCACATTTATCCCTCATTGAGTTTTCTTACAACAATAGCTACCACACAAGTATCAATATGGCTCCATTCGAAGCTCTCTATGGTCGCAAGTGTCGTTCTCCTATCTGTTGGAACGAGATTGGTGAAGCACAAATCACCGGTCCCGAGTTAATTCAAGAAACATCCGACAAGATTATTCAAATCCGTGACAATATTCGAGTAGCGAGGAGTCGACAAAAGAGTTATGCCGACAAACGTCTAAAACCCTTGGAATTCCAAGTCGGTGACCTTGTTCTTCTAAAGGTGTCCCTGTGGAAGGGCGTGATCCGCTTTGGAAAGAAAGGCAAGTTAGCACCTCGTTATGTTGGTCCATTCAAAATCCTTGAAAGGATTGGGAAAGTAGCTTACAAGCTTGATTTATCTCCATCTCTTGGAAATGTGCATCCTACATTTCATGTATCTAATCTGAAGAAGTGTCTCGCTGATGAAAATCTCCATATACCGCTTGACGACGTGCGCATTGATGAAACGATGCACTTCGTTGAGAAGCCGGTGGAAATTATGGATCGCGAAGTCAAACAACTCAAGCGAAGTCGCATTCCTATTGTCAAAGTTCGTTGGGAATCTAAGCGTGGTCCTGGGTTCACTTGGGAACGAGAAGACCAAATGAAGCTCAAGTACCCTCATCTTTTTACCGATACTATTGTTTCCTCTAGCTAAATTTCGGGACGAAATCCTCTCAACATGGGGAGACTGTAACATTTCTGATTTTTAGTATTCATATTTCAATTCAATGTAATGCAATTTCGAATTCAATACTCGTGCACTGTCTTACTATTTTTCTCATCGTAAACTAAACGCAATGATTCGATACAAATTCGCAAGTTTTACGCAATTATATACATTTAAACACTATGCAAGAAACTATTTACTTCAAACACATTAAACCTGAAAAGTCAAGGACTAAAGTTGAAAAATGTCAAGAAACCCTAGTCTAGCACGGTCGTGCTTCGTCCTGGCACGGTCGCGCAAAGTGCCTCGGCACGATCGCGCGACTGGTCCTGGAACGATCGCGCCCGGTGCCTGGGCACGGTCGCGCCTGTGTAACAGTTGAAACGTAAATGTAGTTTAATCACCCGATCGTTGAGAATCCGTAACAGTCCTACGTTTCTTTTCCCTTAACGAGTGTATCACCATTCTCAAATTTTACAAACGCCTCAGTTTCATACTATCAACCTCGAAATCCCTCAAGCAATTCAAGCAAAAAACTCGAATCCTCCTCTGAACCCAAATCCTCCCAATCAAGAAAGGAATTCGCATCTGCTGAATCTCGTCAAGTCTCTGGACTCTCTGGCCTAGCCGGAATTGCAGCCGAAGTCGCCAGAAGCCGTTACCGCCGACGCCGGAACTCCCTTCTACCGATCGCTATAAATCCCTTACTGTTTGAGGTAATTGAATCATCCCTCCTTTTCGTTTCGGTCCATATATCAATAGCCCCCTATCAATCTAGGCTTTCATAACAGAAATCGTCCGAATCAGAATGATTATTTTAATAAGAAAAGATTTAATCGAATCCATACTTAAACACGATTTGCATGCAATTAAATTATATGAAAAGACTCGTAATAACTAATCAAAATCCCTATCAATTCCATCGTTATAAATACAAAAATTGTTCAATTCGTGTCTGACTTGGAAGAGACACGGTCGCGCTAATCATCTACGCGGCCGTGCCTCATGAAACGCGGTCGTGCCGAGTTGCAGCGCGGTCGTGTCCTCCTGTCCAGACCTAGTCATGCCCTTTGGGCTAGCCTCTGTTGTGTCTAAAAATCATAGACACAACCGTGCCAGGCCAAGGCACGGTCGTGCCTGTTGACTGGTCTAGTTTGTGCCCTCTGTTGATCAACCCGGTCGCGCCCCGACTAGCGCGGTTGCGCCCGTGGCTTGAGCTCGATCGTGCCCTTCCGAGGCACGGTCGGGTGTGACTCAAAAATTTTAACAGAATTATAATTTTATATTTTTCAATCAATAAATGTTTCAAATTTTATATAAATATGTTTTCTGTATTTGAAGAGATAAATATTATTTATTTAAAAGTTTATTTAAAAATTTATAAAAATTAAATTTATATTTATCTTACACTTAAATGATGTTTTAAATGATTAAGTTACAAGTTTATAAATAAATAAGATAATAGTTATTTATTTAATATTTAAACAAAAATCATTTATTTATTTATACTTAATTACAATCAATATTTACATTATTTCATAAACTATAATCATTTATTAATTTACATTTAACACATACATTATTTTCATAATAAACAATTTTATAAAAATTCTATTATTTAAATTCCAAACTTTAATCAAATGTTCCAAAAATGCTTACTACAACTTTATATATTTCATTTAATACTTTTTATACACAAACTCAACCTTCAATGTTAGACTTAAACTTTGTACACCGATTTGATTCAATATACATTACTATCTAGGTTAACCCGTGCGTATCAAGAACCCTTATTTTATCTATACTCTTTGTTAGCTACATCTCCATACCAAGTGAGTATTAACAACCCCTTTTTACTCTTTTACACTTTTGGGGAGGAACATGAACTCTATACACATTACACATTTACATTTACGCAAACAACACAAGTGCAAAATCCTATTCACATACATGTGTGCAAAATTTGAGCTTTGTGCCCGAGTGCTAGTTGTGCTAACCTTTGTATGCGATTATGTGCAATCATTAACTATACAAGCCGACGGTTTTCAGTGATAGATCTATTGAGTCTGACAAACCCACCTAGGTGCGCGG
Organism: Smallanthus sonchifolius; assembly: GCA_023525975.1. Lineage (NCBI taxonomy): Eukaryota > Viridiplantae > Streptophyta > Magnoliopsida > Asterales > Asteraceae > Smallanthus > Smallanthus sonchifolius. Next base: position 72,857,590 of record CM042025.1, read on the forward strand.
TGATTGAAACCGACAACATAATTTTTGCATGCTAGTTACAAGGTTTGGTTGTACATGGTTACACAATAGCTGCTCCCCATAAATGCCTTATTTTATCATGTTTTGTAAAGGATTTGTTTTCAACTCTTTGCTATCTATTTACAACTGTGTTATACTCACCAACTTTCTAGTTGACTTTATTTTATTAATGTTTCAGGCCCTAATATGTGAGAATGATTCAAGACGTGCTCAATATAGGATTTGGACTTAGCAATTTAAATCAAGAATTTTATGAGTTGTTTTATGTTTCTTGTTTGAATTTGGTTTGTACTTGGATTATTTGTAATGGAAATTTAACATTAATATATTTCAATTTAGTCAACCATGTGCTATGAACAGTCTTACATGTCCCGCCCCGATGATTCCGCCATCGGTCGGGGTGTGACAAACAACCTCCAGGCTTTATAGATCCTGCACATCCTACTCAAGTGTTCAAACTAGACAAAGCTCTGTATGGCCTACATCAGGCGCCAAGAGCCTGGTATGAAACCTTGTTAGGATATCTACTAAGCAACAACTTCAGAAGAGGTGCCATAGACCAGAACTTGTTTATCAAAGATGAAGGGGGAGAAATCTTACTAGTTCAAATTTATGTTGATGATATCATCTTTGGATCAACAAGGAAACATCTGTGCAAAGATTTTGAGAGTCTGATGTACTCAAAGTTTGAAATGAGTTCAATGGGTGAACTAAATTTCTTCTTGGGTCTACAAGTCAAACAGGTCCCAAATGGAATCTTCATCAGCCAATCCAAATATGTAATGAGCATTTTGGAAAGATTCAAAATGGCTGACTGCTCTGCTGCAAGAACCCTTATGCAAGTGCATCATCAACTGACTCCAGACAAAGATGGCCAAGAAACTGATCAACATCAGTACCGTGCAATGATAGGGTCTCTCATGTATCTCACTGCCTCAAGGCCAGATATCATGTTTACAGTATGTCTCTGTGCAAGATTTCAAGCAGCTCCAAAAGTTTCACATCTTCAGGCTGTCAAGAGAATCTTTAGATACCTAAAGGGTGCCTCAAGACTTGGGCTATGGTACTCTAAAAATGACATGTTTAATCTGTATGCATACACTGACAGTGACTATGTGGGATGCAACTTGGACAAAAAGTCCACTTCAGGGGGATGTCAGTTTCTGGGAGGGAGATTGATTTCATGGCAGTGCAAGAAGCAAACATGTGTTTCAACTTCTACAGCTGAAGCAGAATACATTGCAGCTTCAAGTTGCTGTGCACAGGTCATCTGGATACAAAATCAAATGTTGGATAATGGGGTGACTTTCATGGAAACTCCAATTCACATTGACAACATGAGTGCTATCTCAATCACAAACAATCCGGTGCAACACTCAAAGACAAAGCACAATGACATCAGGTATCATTTCATAAGAGATCATGCTGAGAAAAAGAGGATTATTTTAACCAAAGTTCATACGAATGAGCAATATGCTGATTTGTTTACAAAACCTTTTGATGAAGCCAGATTTAAATATTTAGTTGAATCCATTGGTATGATGAACTTTGATTAAAATCTATCTCTAAAAATTCTATTTTAAAATGTGTTTTGTCTTATGTTGTAAATAAAAGTTATAAGTCAGCAGCATTTTTGTCCTTCAGCTGCTGACAGGTTTAATCTTCAGCAGCAAAAGATTTGCAGCTGACTGCTTTAAGTTATCAGCAGGAACAGGTTTCCTGCGGATTTCTTTAAGACTGTCAACATCAACTTTCTTGCTGCGGATTATTAATTCCATCAGCAGCAGATAAGTTTGCTGCTGACAGACTTAACCTTCTGCAGCAACCAAGGTTGCAGCGGACAAGCTTGTTCATCCACAGCAACCAAGTTTGCTGCTGATGGGTAAATTTAAGTCCAAATTAACTTTTACCCGCTATAAAAATTAACGTCTGTCTTTACCATGACTTCCTCGGTGTATTACAGCTGTAACAATAAAAGGTAAATAAGGTTGTACGGTACAAGTCATTTTTCTTTTTCTCTCCTCTGTCGTTATAAAAACAAAATCAAATTTCCTTACCACCTCTTCACCTTCAACTTCTCCCTAAACCAACATCACTTTCTCAAAAGTCCCCACCAACCTTTAAACCTTCCCTCCATGTAAGTATCTCTGCAACACTCTTCTCCAATGCATATCTCAGAAGAGAAGCGGATTGCATCAAGTAAGCTCCGCACTTGCCTCCGCCTTCCATGGTCTTCTTCTTCTGCTTCTTCGCGCCACCGCGGAGACGAAGGACAAAGTGGAGAGTTGACTCCTTCTGGATGTTGTAATCGGCTAGGTTTCTGCCGTCCTTGAGCTGTTTTTCGGCAAAGATTAGACGCTGCTGGTCTGGCGGGATGCCTTCCTTTTCTTGGATCTTTGCCTTCACGTTGTCGATTATGTCAAAGGATTCGACCTCAAACGTGATCGTCTTACCCGTTAGGGTTTTCACGAAGATCCGCATTTTCTCCGATTTGGAGTGATAAGATGAAGCTGTTTCCAAAAAGTTCTCAGGGATCAATGTTCCATTGTTATCTACAATGCTGAACATACAAAGTACCCTAGGTGACAGTTCATCAATCCCAGCTGATACTGATCCCACACCCTCCACCTCACATCCTGAACAACAGTCTGCTTCTACCATTCGAACCCCTGAGCATACTACTAAGGATGCACAGGCACAAAAATTACTTACCCCTCTTTTGGATGTTATCGTTCAACCGGAACACAGGGCCCCGGTTGCAACGACATATACTAGAAAAAGGGGCAAGAGAACTCCTTCTTCTCTTGCCTCCAAAACCCAAACCCAACCTAACAGCCCTCACTCCGAATCACAACATTCTGGTGAGAATATCATAAGGGACAGCCACATTATTAGGGAGACTCCTTTGGATGTCTCTCCATTAGGATCAGGATCACTTCCCGGATCCATAGAACAGCCCCCTGAGCCTTTCCTTTTTCTTCTGAACTTAAGTGTTGAGGAACCTGATCAGGATGATGTACCTTCTCGAACTACCACTATCTCAGAGGTACTGATTGATCTTGCTTCCAACACACCCAACCCAAGTTCTTCTACCCTGAAGGTCCACTCTAGGAGTTATGAAAGAGTGGATGTGGAAGAGGCTGTCACTACTGCTGGTCCATCAAATGACCAGGAGGACAGTGACAACATTGCTAAGACCTCAACCATGGCAACTTACAGTGAGGATGCTTCCTTGTAAACTCCCCTCACTGAGAGGAATCCCAGGTGCCAAGAAACCATGGGTGATGGGGATGAAGAGGCTAGGCCTAAGGCCCCATCTGGATCCAAGGATTCCACAACTGTGGATGAGGACAGACTGCAACTTCATATCTTGGAATTGACGGCCAGGGTGGCTATGCTAGAGACTGAAGTGTCCAAAATAAGACACCAAGTCTCTATGCATGAAGCCCATCAATGCCCAACGTTACCTACTCCCTCCCTTGTATCAGTGGGCACCCAAACTGATGCTTATTTGTCCACTGATGCAACCAAAAAGGGGGAGATGGTCCCAATGGAAGAAGACTCAGACAGTCTTGACGACTGGATTCAAGAGCAGGCTGTATTTCATAGTACAAGATAGTTGTTATTGAAGCATTTTTTGGTTGAAAGGATAGTCAGAAACGTGCAAAAGCTTCAACAATAAAGGCAGTAAGAGAATTTTGGTAGCATCAGTCTAGGGGGAGTTTGTAGAAATAAAGACTGATGGCTACAAAATTCTCTAAGTACAAATGCTGCTGATCTCAGAGTTTGCTGCTGACCAACAAACTGCTGCAGACAAGCTTAACTGCTGCGGATACTTGTTCCCCTGCTGAAGAACAAATCTGCTGCAGATAGCCTTATCTGCAGAAGACCAAAGTTGTTGCGGATAGGCTTCTCAGCAGCATCAACACTTGATGCTGCTGACAGGCAAATCATCAGCAGCTTTGGATGATCACATCTTGCTGCTGATCCTCATCTTTGCTGCTGACAGCCGCGTGCCTTGAAGACAAATCGTTGCAGCTGACTATCCATGCCAAGCGTCATTGACAACTTTCTGCAAAAGCAACTGACACACTCAAAGCAAAAGGAACCTCAATGGCACAACCAATGAAAGACAACAATGCTCTTTTCCAAGCATGCAAGTAATAATGCACAAAGAAGACGCTTCAATAAAGTTAACTAGTTTTAGACTAAACGTGTAATAGTTAGCTGTATACAACAGATCAACGGTCTGTGTTAGATCTGATCCTTAGAATCAAGGGTCTGTCTTGATTCTAAGTGAGTATAAATACTGTGTAAACACTTCATTGTAAGTGTGCTTTTTGATTGAGTTTTCATTTGTAATCGTTTATTTGCAAAAGCTTAATACAACAGTGTTCTTAAAAGTATTCTTTCTATTTACTCGATTATACTTGTGTAGTTGTTATTGTTTCCGCCAATTTCAACTAAGAACAGAACCATCTTGTACTTTCACGATCCTACACATATAGTCCTTTATTTTGAACAGGTCTTTGAAGTTCCAGGGGTGAGCTTTGTTGTGCTCAAAGGTGGCTTCTTCCAATGTCTTTTGAACATATGGAGCTCTCTTTCCACACGCATGACATATATCAAACACCTTCCTTTGTTGGATTGATTTGGATTAAGGCTTTGAGTTGATGGAGGTTAAAGACTGTCCCTTTTCAACAGTTAGCTTTCTTCCTTCTAGAGAATAGCTTATTCTGATTTGTTTGGTTGGTTGAGATACTAGTACTATTTTTGAAGGGATGAAAGGGCTTGGATTGTTGGCTTTAATAACTTCACATGTAGGTAGTGATGAAACTTTATTGGTTTCAGTGGAGTCTGAGCATGTTGACTGAGACTCGGATGAAGTAGTTCATTCTTGCATAGGGGTTTCTTGGACAACATAGTTATGATTTCGGTTGGCCATTTCAAGGTTGGAAAGATTGAAACTTGGTTCATGAATGGATACATAGTCAGTGGGTGGAGGAACATCATTGTATGGTTGTTCAGCTTGGAATCCAAGACCAGAAATTACCTTTTCATGAATTTGAGCATCCAAAAGTCTTTGCAGCTTTTTGGATGCAAACTCATACTTTTTCACATGCACCTTTTGGTCTGCTAATTCGGCCCTTGTAACTTTTAACTTAACTAGAAGATCATCAATTTGAGTTTCAAGGTTTGTTTGTTCATGTTTTAATGATGAAATTTATTTCTTTAAACAATCAATCTTTTCCTTGTAACTGTTTTCAACCTTTTTAAATTCAGATTTCATTTGGTGAAATTCTTAATTTTGATCTATGAGATTCTGGTTATGTTTCCTGTATCCAAGGACCTTACCAATACAAGCTTGAGTACAAAGATTTTCATATACCTGAGGTGGTACCTCTGATGTGTCTGCAATGAGAGCTTGATTGTTGGCAGGAATATCCTCATACTGGAAGCTCCAGTCAAAGTTAGCAGTTCCAACAGCTGCACAAGCTGCAGTTTGTGCAGGAGGAGTGGCCTATTGCTGTTGTTGTTGTCTTGGCTGAGCTTGGTGAGCTTGTCTGGTATGAGCAGCAGCTGGGTTTGCCTTTGGTGCCTTGCATTCTCTAGCAAAATGACCAAGTTGGTTATATTGGTAATACCTCAATTTGCTTTTGTCCAAACCAACCCTGGTGTTAGAGTTGTTGCTTGGAGCGGGTCTTCCTGTTCTTGAGTAGAACCTTTTTGCTCTTAGAGAGAGCATGGCATAGGAGTGTTGTATATCCATTTCTTCTAGATCATCTGGATGAAAACTTTCCAGATCTTCCGAGATAAAGGACATATTGCTTGAGTTTTCAGAGACACAAGCAGCAGAGGTTGATGTTTGAGGTGGGGCTTCAAACATAAATGATGAGTTGTTTGATTGAGAGGTTGGAGTTTGGGGATGAGTGACGATGGGAGGGTAACAGTTGCTTGAACTAGGACCTTAGTGGTCAGAGTGGAGGGCATAAGAGGAGGTGGTGGATTTTGAGGTTGTTTGGTAGCTTGAGCTTCTTTCCTTGGCCTGAATCATCTCTAATTTATAGGTCTTTAGCATACCGAAAAGCTCAGTCATCTGTAGAGTCTTCAGATTCTCAGTTCTTCTGATGAACACTATGTAGAGTGTGCAGCAACTGGGTAGAGACCTGATGAGCTTCTTGAGAATATCTTCATTCTCCAGATAAGTATATCTGTTATATAAAACAATTAGAGACTCACCTTCCTTCCAGATGAAGTTTTCATATTGCTGCTTTAGGAAGTCTCTTCTATTTTCTTTTACTTCCTCTGAATCAACAAACATTTTCTCAAGAGCCTCCCATAGCTCCTTTTTAGTTTTGTATCCTCTGAAGTTGTGAAAAACTTCATTTGGTAAGCACATCTGGATGGCTCCCAAGGCCTTGAAATCTACCTCCATTTTCTTGATGTCTTCATCAGAGTATTTGGAGGATTCTTTAGGAGCCAGTGTACCTCCGGAATCAGCAGAGGCCACCATGGGTTTGTATGGTCCATCATTAATGGATTTCCACATCCCATATTCTTGATAGCAGAAGAAGCTTTCCATTCTGTTCTTCCACATATCATAGTTTTCTCCAGACACCAGTCTTGGTGGTCTGCTGATGCTCCCAATGTCTTCAACTCCATTGTTTTGTGCCATTTTTAATTTGTGATAATGGGTGAATTTAGCAAAGGGATAGTTTTGAATAGAACCTGAGAATGATTAAACAAGTGTGAGTTTGTTTAATCTGTGAGCCAAAGCTCTGATACCACTTGTAGGATCGGTGAATACAAGATGGTTCTATTCTAGTTGAGATTGGCAGAAACAATCACAACTAAGCAATGTAAACAAGTAAACAAGAAGAATACTGATAAATGCAATTTGTATTAAGCTTCAAAGATTACTAGATTACAGAGAAAAACTCTTAAGAAAAGCACGCTTATACAATGACTCTAAGTACTACTTATATAGTAACTTAGAATCAAGACAGACCCTTGATTCTAAGGATCAGATCTAACACAAGCCGTTGATATTGTATTGAAGCTATTCTACATATAACGACAATAAATACTACAAAAGTTATCTTTACTCAAACGTCTTCTTAGGCATCATTGCTTGAGTCCTTAGAAGAAGAGCGTCGTTGTCTTTTATTGTCTTGCACCAGTAACATTCTTTCTGCGTGGAGTGTGTCAGTGTTGCAGCAGAAAGTTGTCAGTGGTAATGGTTGCTTTATCGAAGCCAGTCAGCTGCAACGTTTGATCTTCAGAGGGAATGGCTATTAGCAGCAATGTTGTTGATCAACAGCAAGACACAACTATCCACAGCAGCTGATGATTTGCCTATCAGCAACAACTTTGGTCTTCAGCAGATAAGACTATCCACAGCAGATTTGTTCTTCAGCAGAAGAACAAGTATCTGCAGCAGATAAGCTTATCCGCAGCAGTTTGTCGATCTGCAGCAAACTCTGAGGTCCACAGCAGTTGTACTTAGAGAATTTTATAGCCATCAGTCTTTATTTCTACATCTACAATTTATATTTTATAAGTTTAGAGTTTTGAATATATATTTTTTTTTTCCTTTTTTTTCATTTAAAAGCTTATTAGTTTTTATCCCTAAAAAAATGGTTACACTTGAATTTTTAATAACCTAGATCCATAAAATAATTCTGAAAACAATTTATATAAAGATTTGTGGTTAAAAACTTAATTTAAAAAAAAAAGAAAAAAAAGGGCAGTCTCCGGGTCTCGAACTCGGGTCTGTCTGAAGGTAGCAACGACGCGCAACCACTGGACCCAAGAGTCCTTATAGTGTTATTAGGGTCGGTGGTTTATTTGTTAATCAAGAACTGTGAGGAGACCGGTTTCCACACCCTACATGCGAGAAAAAGTAAAAAGTTGCGGGGCAGTGAATCGAACCCGCAACCTTTCTGTTGTAAGACAAGCGTGTTATCGGTGGAACTAGGCATATGCCTTGGTAACAGGCTGATGTGCTTAACCAATAAGTCCCAAACCCTCCTTCTTCCCCAATTCGTTCCAGCCATAACCCTAGCCATCGATTGAACTCGTTTAAGCATTGATGTGAGGCTGTAACAGTGGGGCTTTCAATCTACATATTTGAACAAGTATAAGGAGATTCGAATCGCCTGAAATGGTAGCGTGTAGAGGGAGATCGACGGGGAGCCCCTAGTTCGAGTTCTCCGATTACGAATCGTGTTCTAGAGATGTTTAGGAGTGAAATGGTGCATCTAGGGAGTGAGGAAAAGTTGTCGCGCAAGTGTAAGATCAGTTATATTGATTCGATTTCAAACGAATCGTCCAAATTAAGGTTTCGAGTTAAAAGGTCGGTTACGGGATGCGAGTTTTGATTTTAAACATTGAATTGGATTAAATTGGTTCGTTAAAATCATAGGGAACAGACCGTGAAACGTTTCCGTAACGTCTACAAGTATTAATAACTTCGATTACATGCGAATTGATGGTTATTGTAATCGATTTGGAGCGGGTTGACTTTTTCATAGTCAAAATCAGGTAGAAGGGGGGTGTTTGGGTTTAGTATCATGAAAAAGTCCAAATGGTTGGTTTAGGGGGTTCAAGTGCGATGCAAGGGGTTCAAAGACAATTAGAGAGGGTTCAAAACTTAATTATTTGTTTTAAATTCATCATAATTATTTATAAAATGGTTTCTATAATAAAAGTTTAAATATTATTTATTTAGTCATACTAATTTTATAAAAGGAAAAGTTTCTATTTTTATAAAATTACAAAGTTGTATAAATGATTTATTTATTGCAACCAAATATATATTTACATATATTTATATATAAATACTTATATATATATATATATATAAAATATAAATATATGGTTTAAAGCTCGTAGTTATTATGACAAAGTATATATTATATATATATATATATATATATATATATATGTATATATAAAATGTAAATACATGATTTAAAGCTCGTAGTTATTATGGCATATATATATATATTTTTTCCTTTTTTTTCATTTAAAAGCTTATTAGTTTTTAACCCTAATAAAATGGTTACACTTGAATTTTTAATAACCTAGATCCATAAAATAATTCTAAAAACAATTTATATAAAGATTTGTGGTTAAAAACTTAATTTAAAAAAAAAGAAATAAAAAGGGCAGTCTCCGGGTCTCGAACCCAGGTCTGTCTGAAGGTAGCAACGATGTGCAACCACTGGACCCAAGAGTCCTTAGTGTTATTAGGGTCGGTGGTTTATTTGTTAATCAAGAACTGTGAGGAGACCGGTTTCCACACCCTACATGCGAGAAAAAGTAAAAAGTTGCGGGGCAGTGAATCGAACCCGCAACCTTTCTGTTGTAAGACAAGCGTGTTATCGGTGGAACTAGGCATATGCCTTGGTAACAGGCTGATGTGCTTAACCAATAACCCACAGTCCCAAACCCTCCTTTTTCCCCAATTCGTTCCAGCCGTAACCCTAGCCCTCGATTGAACTCGTTTAAGCATTGATGTGAGGCTGTAACAGTGGGGCTTTCAATATACATATTTGAACAAGTATAAGGAGATTCGAATCGCCTGAAATAGTAGCGTGTAGAGGGAGATCGACGGGGAGCCCCTAGGTCGAGTTCTCCGATTACGAATCGTGTTCTAGAGATGTTTGGGAGTGAAATGGTGCATCTAGGGAGTGAGGAAAAGTTGTCGCGCAGGTGTAAGATCAGTTATATGGATTCGATTTCAAACGAATTGTCCAAATTAAGGTTTCGAGTTAAGAGGTCGGTTACGGGATGAGAGTTTTGATTTTAAACACTGAATTGGATTAAATTGGTTCGTTAAAATCATAGGGAACAGACCGTGAAACATTTCCGCAATGTCTACAGGTATTAATAACTTCGATTACATGCGAATTGATGGTTATTGGAATCGATTTGGAGTGGGTTGACTTTTTCATAGTCAAAATCAGGTAGAAGGGGGGTGTTTGGGTTTAGTATCATGAAAAAGTCCAAATGGTTGGTTTAGGGGGTTCAAGTGCGATGCAAGGGGTTCAAAGACAATTAGAGAGGGTTCAAAACTTAATTATTTGTTTTAAATTCATCATAATTATTCATAAAATGGTTTCTATAATAAAAGTTTAAATATTATTTATTTAGTCATACTAGTTTTATAAAAGAAAAAGTTTCTATTTTTATAAAATCACAAAGTTGTATAAATGATTTATTTATTGCAACCAAATATGTATTTACATATATTTATAAATAAATACTTATATATGTATATATATATAAAATATAAATACATGATTTAAAGCTCGTAGTTATTATGACAAAGTATATATTTATATATATATATATGTATATATAAAATGTAAATACATGATTTAAAGCTCGTAGTTATTATGACAAAGTATATATATATATATATATATAATTACATATATATAATATAACATAATATGTTATTAAAAGGTTGAAAATTTGAATTAATACACGTTTAGAATAATAATTAATGTCGTAAATACGGGTTTGAAATGAAGTGTCAATAATAGAGAATGAAATAATGCCAAAAAATTGTGGATGTTACAGTATCCCCAAGTTGAGCGAATTTCATCCCGAAATTCAACTGATGGAGACTACTGAGTTAGAAAGGTGATGAGGGTACTTAAGCTTTATTAGATCCTCACGTTTTCAAGTAAATGTTAGGACATAGATTTGTAATGACAAAAGCTTGTAATAGTTAGATTTTATGTCTTTGTGTTTTTGATATGTAATTGTTTAAAGTTGCTAAGTGTTTTTACTAGTGAGCCTAGAGGCGAACTTGTTAAGTTTGCCTGGTCTATCATAGGCGAACTTAATAAGTTCGCTTAGGTCTAACTGAGGCGAACTTGTTAAGTTCGCTTGGTCTGTTGGAGGCGAACTTAACAAGTTCGCTTACAGCAGGTTAGTTTCTATATATATGTGATTACAGAGTCATTAGACAGAACACACCGAACAGAGAGAACAGAGAGAACGATTTGTCTGATTGAGTCTGTAACCATTGTGAATCTGAATATATTGGAGAAGTTTATGTACGCGTGTTGTTTGAATTGTCGGTTAGTATACAAACGTTAACACTAAGGATTCCGCACTTCATGTTATAGCAACGTCATATCACGAGTTCGATCAGTAGTTGAGTTACCTGGACCTACAAGTGGTATCAGAGCTTATGCTCGTGAATTAAGTACGATTCTCGGTGATTAGCGACGGTTTTTGTGTACAATTCGACAAGAAATTCAACATTTTTGAAGTTTTTGCAACAATGGAGTTTTTCAAGTTCTTGAAGATCGTTTCTTTACTGAATTCATGATTTTGGAAGGGTTTTTGACGAAATTAGTCCGATAGAACTGTTCTATTTGATAAAATTCATAATCGTACGGTTCAATTTCCTTAAATTCCATCAATTCTCTGAGAAATCATGAATTTTGAAGTTTTCGGTTCGTGTTTGGGTGAAGAATCTTTTGAATCTGTTACAGCAGTTTAAGCGAACTTGCTGAGTTCCTGTGTAGGCGAACTTAGCAAGCGAACTTATTAAGTTCGCTTCTCACATTTCAGGCGAACTTAGCTGTTGAGCGAACTTACCGGATTTCCTACTTAAGCGAACTTGTCTTGTTCGCCTGATATCAAGTTCGCTTAGTACTCACTAAAGCGAACTTATTAAGTTCGCCTGAGGGTAAAACAGTTCAATACTTAGAAATTTTTCAGAAATTTTTTTTAACATGGCAAATATGGTTCAAGTCACAAACATGTTCAATTATGACAATGAGATTGGTACATCTCAAAAACCTCCGAAGTTGCTGAATCTAGCTGATTATTCAAATTGGAAAGATCGGTTTGACCAATTCGTATCTTTTACCGATACTAGTTTGTGGATTCCAATTTTGGAAGGATATACACACCCTACTTATTCATGGATGGGAAAAGATGATGTTCCAAAACCAGTGTCAGCTTTAACTACTGAAGAGAAGCTGTTATTTGATCGAGAAAAGAAAGCAATGGCTAGCATTTCGATGTCTCTACCAAAGGAAATTTATCACAGTTTTAAACAGTTCAAGTCTTCTCAACAACTGTGGGAAGCACTACAGAAAAGGTGTGAAGGGAGTTTAGATGTGAAGAAAAGTAGAAAAGAGTTACTAAAGAAGCAGTTCCTAGTTTTTAAACATTTTCAGAATGAATCTTTGGATGATCTTGCTACAAGATTCTATCATCTTCTTAGTGAACTGGCTAGTGCATCTGTGGTATATGAGACTGAGGAAATCAATGATAAATTCTTGGAGGCTTTACCATCAAAGTTTGATGTGTATACGGTTTTGATCAAAGAAAATGTTAAGTACAAAACCATGTCTCTTGAAGAAGTCCTAGGGAAGATTCAGTCACATGACATGAATTTGAAAAAGAAAGAGACTAATTTGGAGCATATACAGGATCCCTCGATGTATTTTGCCAAATCTGTTGGTAAATCTGGTACTGGAGTGGCAATCTTTTCTGGTGATGCTCAAGAGTCTTCAAATGATCAGTGTCCTGGAGTTCCAATTTATTCTGGTCATACAAGCCATTCTGGATTTTCTGCTACTACTGCTTCAACATCATCTGGATCTCATGTGAATCAGAAAGTTGCTGATGATTATTTGGCTATGTTTTCTTCATTCATGGCATCATATGAAAAGTTCATTGGAGGAAAAATACATGATCCTGAGGTAATAGAAGAAGATTTCAGACAGATTGACCCTGTTGATCTGGAAGAAATGAATATCCAATGGAATATGGCCATGTTAATGAGACAAGCTAAAGATTTCTTGAAGAGAACTGGGAGAAAATATATTGGTTCAAATAGTCGGTCGCGTATGGGTTTTGATAAGAGCAAAGTTAGATGTTACAACTGCCAAGAGTATGGTCACTTTGCTAAGGAGTGTGTGAAACCAAAGGTAGAATTTGATTCTCAAAAGAAGCAATCTAACTTTCAGCATAATAGGAATCAGCCACATGGTTCATCTGGTAATCAAACTCATGGTCCTTCTGGTAATACAAATCATGCATCTGCATCATCAGATCTAGTTGCTCAAAACGATGAAAATTATGATTGGGGCATTCATCTGGAAGATTTGGTGGGTGCTGTGAGTCAGGATTTTGTTGCAGAAATTCATTCAGAAAAACCAGAAGAGTCTACTGATGATGAAAGTTCTAGTGATGATTCATGTGATGGTGATAGTGTTCCAAGTGTTGATGATGAGGAAGAAAGAGAGCAAAGTATTGATTCTGATGCTGTGACAGGGGTTGGTGAGGAAGAAATTGTTCTTACAGAAAATGCTTCAGTTGATAAAGATTCAGAAAACATTCCAATTGCCAAAGTATTCATGGCAGACATGTCTGACCCGACTAAGGTAAAACACTCTGTTTGTCATATATTTTGTTCTAATTGCATTTCTGTTAAAGATAAACTACAAAAAGTCATGGATGATAACACAAATTTGATTTGTGACATGAAATCAATGCATTCAGTTAATCAGAAACTGAAAGATAATGATAAACTGTGCATTGATAGAATTGAGTCTTTCAAAAGAGACTTAAATTCTCTTGGGTTAAAATACAAAGAACATGGTTATCATCTAGACATGGCTTATGCTGAAATTGAAAAACGAAATGAAGTAGTTGCCCAAAAGAACAAGGAGATTTCTGAAAAAGAATCTGAGGTGATAAAGTTACATAGAAAGCTGGAACAGTTTGAGAATTCATCTGTAGTTTTGGATTATTTTAATGCTAATGCTGATCCCACAAAAAGGGTTGCTGGTATTGGGTTTGTTCCTCCTCCGTTCAATGCAAATTATGTAGTTGAGCCTAAAATCATTCATGAAGAGGAGATTGATCCCAAGACAGTATTAAAAGTGAATCCAGTGATGGGTGAAGACATGGTGTATGAGTCTGATACAGAAGATGAAGTGTTTGATGATTCAAAGGTTGAAGGCATTCCGAGAGAAGTGAAAATTGAGGAACCAAAGGTTGTGAAGAATGTTACTCAGGATAGATGCATTTTGACTGAACCAGAAGAGGTGAAAGTGGTTCAAACTAAACTTTCTCCAATCTTACAGTCAAGTGGGTTTGTGGTGGCTGGTTTTCAAAAGGTAAATTCTTCAAAGGTGCCAAAACAGACTTATGTTCCTAAGAAGCCGATAAATTGTTCAAGGCATTCCTCTGAAGCTTGTTCTTCTGATGGTTCTTCAAATTCAAAGAAAACATCTTATTTCAGAAGTTATCAAGAAAGAAGAGTGTGCTTTCATTGCAATGAGCCTGGTCATATTTTGATTAATTGTCCATACAAGAACAAGGGTAAAATGAAGACTGTTCCTTCACAACCGAAAGTGGTGAAGATTCTAAAAAGGAAAAATGAGGGAAAATCGTCTTCTAGTTTGGATAAAGATATGACTGGACGATCTTTTGTTAATTCCCCTGGAATTAAACAACATAATACATTGCATGCTAAATCTTTTGTATGCAGAGAAAATATTGAGATTCCAAAAGTTGGGATTTCAAAAGATACTTTTCAGGAGGTTAAATTGTCTAGACCTCAAAGAAGAAGGAGAAACAGAAAATTAAAGAAAATTTTGGAAACATCTGAATCTGACAATAATATATCAAATAATGTTTTTCAAAATAATAAAAATGGTTCTTTTTTGGAAAGGTCTGATTGTCAAACTTCTGTTCCAACAGTGAATGATAAAATTGATTGTAAATTACAAGAAGTTGTTTATTTTGATCAATCCGGATGACCCAAGACCACGATGGCTTGGGTTCCACTTTCTAACTGATTCTCGTTGTTTTTGTAGGGACAACCAAGGAGGACTATCAACAATACATGGTATGTGGATAGTGGTTGCTCTCGACATATGACAGGGAATGTTAGATTACTTGAGGATGTGATTAAAATTGATGGTGGTTATGTCGCTTTTGCGGGTAATAAAGGCGGGTACATAACAGGCCAGGGAACGTTAAAGAATGACAAAGTAAAATTTGAAAAGGTGAATTATGTTGAGCAGCTGGAACACAATCTTTTAAGCGTATCACAAGTCTGTGACAAGAAGTTTTTGTTCCATTTCAACGATCATGAATGTTATATTCTGAAACCGGGTTTTGTGATTCCTGATGAATGGATTCTCATGAAGGCTCCAAGGAGAAATGACACGTATGTCCTTGACATGAGTGTCGCCACTACAACGGATTCAATTCCAACATGTTTACTCTCCAAGGCGTCGGAATCTGATTCAATATTGTGGCACAGGAAGCTAGCTCACATAAACTACAGGAAGATGAACTACATTGTTAGGAATGATCTTGTGCTTGGTATTCCGAAAATGAAATTCTCAGTTCCTGATGATTGTATTCCGTGCAAGAAGGGGAAACAAAGAAAGAAATCTCACAAATCGAAATCTACGAATTCTATCGTAACTCCCTTGGAGTTGCTGCATATGGATTTGTTCGGTCCTATCAGTATTAGGAGCATTGGTGGGAAATCGTACTGCTTGGTCGTAACTGATGATTACTCCTGATTTTCATGGGTTAAGTTTCTTTCTTCTAAAGCTGAAACCACTGAGTTGGTACAATACTTAATCCTGGGTTTGAAGAATTTATTCAATCTGAAAGTCAGAAGAATCAGGAGTGACAATGGCAGCGAATTTAAGAATAGCAAAATGGGCTTACTCTATCTACAAAAAGGAATTCATCATGAATTCAGTGCGCCATATGTTCATCAACAAAACGGTGTCGCTGAATGAAAGAACAGGACGTTGGTCGAAACAGCTCGCACGATGCTTGCAAATTCTAAACTTCCAGTCACCTTTTGGGCTGAGGCTGTGGATACTGCGTGTCATGTTTTGAACCGGGTCTTGACCGTCAAGAGACATAACAAGACGTGCTATGAATTACTAAATAATCGAAAGCCGAATCTGGAATACTTATTACCTTTTGGTAATCCGTGTACCCTACTGAAGGTTAGAGATGTCCCAACAAAATTCAGTGCAAAGGCTATTGAAGGGATTTTTCTGGGGTATGTGGCTAATTCGACAATCAAGAGGGTTTATAACAAAGAGACACGCCAAGTTGAAGAATGGTTCCATATTGACTGTTCAAATCGGTCTTTACCACAAATGGCGATTGGTCCGGATTGGGCATTTGATTATGAAAACTTATTCAAGTCTTTTCATTTACCTTCTGACATTTCTGATGAAGATGTTGCTGTTATCTATGATTCTTGTCAAGATGCTCAGCAAAATGGATTTCTACCAAATGCAGTTCCCAATTCATCGATTCCATCTACTTCTGCTCCCGATCCTAATGTTGCTTCTTGTTCCGGTCCGCAAGATTCAGAGAGTGAGGAGGATAATGCTAATTTTCAAGATTCTTCTGCTGATCCGTTGTTGAGTGATGATCCATTACCTTTGACACATGATCAGGGGGAGATTCCAACAAATTTAGACTCGGAAATTCTAATTCCTCAAGATTATTCTTATCAATCTGACTCTACTCTAGTTGATGTGTTGCCGGTTCCTGAGGTCGCATCCATCAAGGAACACAAAGATCATCCAGTAACAAATATAATTGGAAATTTACAGGATGGAGTGAAAACTCGTTCTCTTGTTGACAATACTTGTTTGTATACATGCATTAAAGATTCTGGTGTTCTTGATGATTGCTCACATTCTTGCTTTATTTCACAGGTTGAACCCAAGAATGTAGAGATGGCTTTAAATGACAATAACTGGATAGAAGCTATGCAGGAATAACTTGCTCAATTTGACAAACTGAAGGTTTGGAATCTTGTTGATTTACCGAATGGTGCGTATCCGATAGGAACAAAATGGGTGTTTAAATGTAAAAAGGACGATCGAGGTGTCGTGGTACGCAATAAGGCAAGATTAGTAGTCCAGGGCTTCAATCAACAAGAAGGAATTGACTACACCGAAGTTTATGCGCCGGTTGCGAGGCTTGAAGCTATAAGGCTGTTTCTAGCTTTTGCTTCCTTTAAAGGTTTTAAGGTGTTTCAATTAGACGTCAAGAGTGCATTTTTATATGGAAAGGTCAAGGAGGAAGTCTATGTGTGTCAGCCGCCGGGGTTTGAAGATCCACTGAATCCGAACATGGTTTTCAAGCTAGATAAGGCCCTCTATGGTTTTCATCAGGCTCCTCGTGCGTGGTATGAGACTTTATCTACACATCTTTTGGCGAATGACTTTGTTCGTGGAAAGATAGACTCGACCTTATTCATAAAGAAATCAGGGGGAGATCACCTACTGGTACAGATTTATGTGGATGATATTATATTTGGCTCGACAAATGAAGGGTTGTGCAAAGAATTTGAGGGTGTTATGAAGTCGAAATTTGAAATGTATGCTATGGGAGAGTTATCGTTTTTCTTAGGTTTACAAGTAAATCAAAAGGAAGATGGTTTCTTTATTCATCAGTCCAAGTATGTCAAAGACATCTTGAGCCGGTTCAAGATGGAGGACTGTACTTCATACGATACTCCAATTTCGGTCAATCATAAGTTAAATTCTGACCCGGAAGGAAAAGATGTGGACTGTCGACTTTACAGAGCTATGATTGGATCCCTCATGTACTTAACCGCTTCAAGGCCGGATATAATGTTCGACGTGTGTATCTGTTCCAGATTTCAGGCAAAGCCAAAAGAATCTCACTTAATTGCTGTGAAAAGAATCTTTCGGTATTTAAAAGGAAAACAACGTTTAGGGCTATGGTATCCTCATGGTTCTAACTTTGATTTCAATGCTTATACTGATTCTGATTTTGGTGGTTGTTTTCTGGACAGGAAATCTACAACAGGTGGTTGCCAGTTCTTAGGTAATCGACTTGTATCCTGGCAATGCAAAAAGCAAACCACAGTCTTGATTTCAACATGCGAAGCAGAATACATCGCTGCTGCAAGTTGCTGTTCACAGATCCTGTGGATACAACAACAATTGAGAGATTACGGTTTGAATTTCACAGGAACCCCTATGTTTATTGATAATAATGCTACTATGTCCATAACGAATAATCCTGTTAAACATAGTAAAACTAAGCACATCGAAATTCGATATCATTTTATACGTGATTGTGCAGAGAAAAGGTTGATTGAGCTGGTCAAGGTACATACTGAAGATAATTTTGCTGATTTGTTTACTAAGGCATTTGATCGTACCAGGTTTGAATTCCTAATTAAAATGATTGGTATGATCAATCCCGAATAAAAGTTTTTCAAAATCAGAATTTGATGGAAAATTTTTCTTTTAGGTTCTTTTATTGCTTTATTACATTTCTGCAGTTACATTTTCAGTCAAAAAGTTTAAATTAATAAAAAGTCAAAACAAATTGAAAAATATAAAATTTGACATCATTTGAGGTTAGAGAAGAAATGATAGTACATCAGTGATTAGTTCATTTCACACGACCTTAGTAGACCTTGATATATGAATGATTAAAATAAGTTGATCTGATCTAAATTTCAAAGTCTGCATAAATAAGAAATGATAGTGTTATGAATGTTCTATTCTTGATAATTTGTTTTATAATTTGTGTATAAAATTTGAAACTTGAATTGTCAATAAGCTAAAAGCGTTTTGAAACTAATAGTAGTGTGAAAATTAAATATAATATGATTACATCTGTGATTTAAACCCATTTTATGCCTGGGTGTCTCCTCATTCTGAATATTCGAATAATCTTTAGTAAAATCTTATATATGTCTTGAAGATAGTGCATTTATTTTTTATTTGGCATATATGTGGGGTACACGATGTTTATCATCTAAATGGTACTAAATCACATGAATTTGGAGAATAAACGCTTATAGTTTCAAATAATATAATATTGACAATTTTAAGAATTCAGGCTTTATATTTCAAATTCGGTATAAATAAAAGAGCATTTTATAACCTAATCTTATTTACTTTGAAATTTATCGCGTATCATTTCAAATATTATTCAAATTGAATGAGTTTCAAAATGAAAAAGATGCAAAATGCACAAAATTGAGTTGAATGGTTTCTTACTATAGGTTACCCTTTGTTATTGATAATATGTGTGATGAATTAATTGAATACTGATATGATCTTCTTGCTCATGATGTTCAAACCAAAAATATTTCATTTTAGTTTATTCAGAGAAAAACCAAAAATATGTGATTCTGTTTGTATAGATAAAAACCAAAAATATGTGATTCTGTTTGTATAGAGAAAAACCAAAAATATGTGATTCAGTTTGTACAGAGAAAAATCAAAAATATGTGTTTCCGTCTGTATAGATAAAATTCAAAAAGATTTTGATTTTTACTTTCCATGAAAATTCTAAACTTTTATTAAAATTGTTCGGGATTGGATCAAATATGTGTGTTGACGGAAGTTCAAGATTTGAAAGGTTGAAGTTGGTAAAATTTGTGTTCAAGGCAAAAAGGTTGGAAAAGTAATTAAGTTCGCCTGTGTACAGTGAAGCGAACTTAATATGTTCGCTTAAATCAGTGAAGCGAACTTAATTTTCAGTCTACAGTGAAGCGAACTTAATATGTTCGCTTAAATCAGTGAAGCGAACTTAATTTTCAGTGTAGGGTGAAGCGAACTTAGGGGTGAAGCGAACTTATCTTGTTCGCCAAAGGCTTGTTAAGCGAACTTAACAAGTTCGCCTAATCAAGCGAACTTAATCCGAATAAGGGTTGAATCAAGCGAACTTATCATGTTCATCGTTTTACTCAGAACTTAGGCGAACTTGTTCAAAATTCTCAAAAATTTTAATCTG
The DNA here is from genome assembly GCA_023525975.1 of Smallanthus sonchifolius. Classification (NCBI taxonomy): domain Eukaryota; kingdom Viridiplantae; phylum Streptophyta; class Magnoliopsida; order Asterales; family Asteraceae; genus Smallanthus; species Smallanthus sonchifolius. Next base: position 72,877,426 of record CM042025.1, read on the forward strand.
TGTTGTGAGTGTTAATTTCTGGTTGCATCTTGATCGAAATTGAAGTGCGAATCTAACAAAGGTATTTTCGTTGGATTTCATTCACTAAATTGAGTGTATTCGAAGGTTTTGAGTCTCGGTTTTCGTCGGATTGTTTCAAGGACGATTTTGACCTAAGTTTTGACCGAGATATCAAATTGATCATCGTTTTTGGTCATAATGTGATATTAGATTGATTGGATATGCTTATTTCATGATTTGATATCGATTTGCTGGAAATTTAAAATTCAGTGTTTGAATTTGAAACGTCTCAAGTTCAAGCGAACTTGTTCCAAGCGAACTTGTTCCAAGCGAACTTGTCAGGCGAACTTAATAAGTTCGCCTCTTGCACTACTAAGCGAACTTATTAAGTTCGCCTAGGGGTCAGAAGTGAAAAAGGAGTTGTGATTTTTTTTGTTAAAATTTGTTTTTGTTTGAAAATTTTTTTCAGATTTTTTTTGTTTTATTTGATTTTTTTTGTTATGTTTTGTTTGTTGTTTCATATATGTGTTAGTCTACTAATGTTTGTTGTGTTGTCCGACATTTTTCACAGATGGCTCGACGTGTTGAATATAAGCATAATCAAGTGGCGTTGTTAGATCCTAATTTGCCAGAAGCAGTTCATTTTCAGGGCATTATCAATTTTCTGAATCGATCAAGACTACATGTTGCATTATCTGCGGATCCTTATATTAGCTTGGTGTACATCCAACAATTATGGGATACTGTACATCAAGATATCGATGTGGAAGCACATGTCCTTCGTGCAACAGTCAATAATACCGAGATTGCAATTTCAGAAGAGACAATTCGTGCTGCTCTAGATTTGGGTGGAAATGCTGAAGATCCAATATCTTATCCTAACACTCTTATTATGCGTTGTTTTCAAAGGATGGGATATCGTGGAAAACAAAATGATACACAAGCTAGGAAAGGTGGATTAGTGGGAGAATAGAGGTACTTTATGCATGTGATTATACAATGCATCTCTCTGCGAAAAGCTGGTACCGATGGCTTGAAGATGGCTCTTCAAATAGCAATGGTGGCCTTAACTTTGAATAAAAGATTCAATTTTCCGCTTTATTTTTATCGGGAGATGGTAATGCAGATAAATCCGGCTGAAGGTCAAGGTTTCTTGATGTATCCCCGATTCATTCAAATGATACTCAATCATCTTATTCCGGATCTTCCACAACATGCCATAAGATTGACTTTGACTCCGATGTCAAAACGTATTTTTACAGATTGTACAAAGGTGAAACAGCAAAATGCTGCGTTGATTCCAGTTAGTACACCATTGTTTGGGCACTTAATCAATCCTGATTATGTTGCACCACCTAATAATAATTGGTTTCATCCTAATGAACTTGCTCAAGCTCAAGGAGTTAATGTTCCAGCACAACAACAACAGCAACAACCACAACAACCACAACAACAACAGATACCAGTTCCACAAATACAAGTTCCTGTACAACCTCAAATTCCTATTCCTGAACAAGTTCCTATTCAACAGGCTGCAGTTAATATTCCGATTCAGGAACCAGTTCAAGAAGAGGTCGTTCATGATCCGAATCAAGATCTGGGTATGAACATGGATGATTTTGTTGATGAAGCTGTGAACTCGCCCATTCATGAACAAGAAGGGAATGTGGTGATAGACGCTGAGTCTAGTTCCAGTTCAAGTGATACAACATCATCTCATGATGACAGCACTGATTCTGATGAATCTAGAGATTTTTCTCCAGGTCATTATGAACGGTTGGCTGCTATTCCACTGGCTAATGCTGGAAAACGCATTAAATCTCAAGCCAGACGACCACGACGCAAGTCTGTTCGGTATCTTCCTTCCGGATCAGTACTTGGAAAAAGATCGTTGGTAGATGAGAGTTCTGACACTGATAGTGACTTTAATCCAGATCCTTCACGTCAAAAGTTAATGTCTGCGTCAATTGCTGCTGCAAGATCTTCTCAAGGAGTTGAAGATGCTAATTTTGTTGCTTCTCTGATCATTACTCCTCCAAGATCTAAGGATCCATCTCCAGTTCCATCTCCTGTTCCTCCAGAGATTCCTACTACTTCGAGTCCTTCTATTCCATAATCAACAGCTGGTCCATCAAAGCCTTCTGATTCTGACAGGATAACGTTCCTTGAATCTCAAGTGCTATCTCTACAAACACAAGTTAACTCTCTTGTGTCTATTGATTCTTAACGACAGCTGGTGATTCAGACTCAATCTCAACAGATTGCTGATATGCAAGCATTAGTGTCCAAACTCGTTCAGCGTCTTGACGCTCAGGGGGAGTTGAGGATACCTGATACTTGTCACACAGAGTCAATTCAAAGACATGATGATGAAGACAATGATCCTGCTGGAAATATTGAGGGTGATCGTCAATACACTGACGCTAATCCTATATCTAGAGTTCAGGGGGAGTCGACATCACAATCTCTTGAAGGAAACAAAGACAAAGATACTTCTGGTACTAATGAAGAAGAAATTCTATTATTAGAATTCTTTCAAGATTCAGAAGAAGAGGAAGCTGAAAAGATTGAATGTCTTGATGACATTGACGATTTATTCAATGACATGGAAGATGATATGTCAGACACTGAGATAGAAGAAGGAGAAATAGTGGAGATTGAAATAGAGAAAGATAGAGACAGTGTTACATATGAAGGCTGTGACGGTCTTAAGGTGCCGTATAACTTCATCCAAGAGAATGTTGTTCCTGAGTTTTCTTATGATGGAATAACGGACTCTATTGAAGACGTCACATTGCCTGATGATACAGCCGAGTCAAAGATGGATACTGATGATGAGAATCTTCAATTCAATAAGGGTGCTGAAACTGAAACTACTCACACTGAGTCTCCGAAGATTAATGAAGAACCTGTGATGTTCAGAGATACAGGAATGACACGAGAACAGTGGAGAGAAGTTGTAAACAGTTGGATGAAGGTGCTACCCAAGTCTCCAACACAACCTGCTCAGAAAGAGAAATATGTGAATAAAGAATAGTGTGTAAGAAGGATCATTAGTTGGTTCTATGATGGTGAATCAAAATTATTTGTAATCAAACGATCAGACGGTGTTCAATACTTAAAGCCAAGGATCAAATATTTCAACACCTTGCCGAGGTGTGAAATAAATGGTCTAGCTTCAAAGCCACTCATAAATAGATCGAAGAATGGTTTGGCTGATGTGATAGCAAATCTGATAAAGAAAGAAGGTAGTTCGGGTAAGTATGAACGGCTGAAACCACAGAAGGGAAAAAGAGTGAAGATTACAGATCCTAAGACTGGGAAAGTAACCTGGAGATACAAGTATAGACCAGTGCGTGCTATTCACAAGATACCATTAAAGAAGATTCCTCAAGACTTTCTTGGGAATATGAAATGGTGGTATGTTGATGTTAATACTGGTGAAGCAAGGGTTGAAGATAAAGATAATAAGGTCATTGTGTGTTTCTAGGACGCAATGAATCTTATTAATTTTTCAAAGAAAGATCAGAGGACGCTGCGAAAGAATGAGATCATGTATACTGAAGAATGGAGAGAACAAGGTCTACAGTATAAAAGAGTTTTGGAGATATGCAGAAGATATGGTGTGCATGCTGGCAGCAGACTACCAGACAACTGGAAGAGTTCAAGATAAAGACTGAAGACAGAAGATCAAGCTATTGTCAAGGGGGAGTCTGTTAGGACATAGATTTGTAATGACAAAAGCTTGTAATAGTTAGATTTTATGTCTTTGTGTTTTTGATATGTAATTGTTTAAAGTTGCTAAGTGTTTTTACTAGTGAGCCTAGAGGCGAACTTGTTAAGTTCGCCTGGTCTATCAGAGGCGAACTTAATAAGTTCACTTAGGTCTAACTGAGGCGAACTTGTTAAGTTCGCTTGGTCTGTTGGAGGCGAACTTAACAAGTTTGCTTACAGCAGGTTAGTTTCTATATATATGTTATTACAGAGTCATTAGACAGAACACACCGAACAGAGAGAACGATTTGTCTGTAACCATTGTGAATCTGAATATATTAGAGAAGTTTATTTACGCGTGTTGTTTGAATTGTCGGTTAGTATACAAACGTTAACACGAAGGATTCCGCACTTCGTGTTATAGCAACGTCATATCACGAGTTCGATCAGTAGTTGAGTTACCTGGACCTACAGTAAACCCTGAGTCACGTTTGGATTCTCAATGAACCTTGAAAATTGGTTTGGGGGGTACGATCGATAACAAGATTCAGGCCTGTTACTCAAATTCGGGCATGAATGGTGTTAGTGGATTTAGTTTGAAAAGAATTAAGGAGAAAATTGTCTAAGAATAATTTGAACTCCAAAGGTGGAATGCATTACTTGAAATGAGAACAATGAGAATTTGATGATCAAAACTTATTTAGGATATAGTCTAATATGTTCAAGTAGTGTCACTGGTTAAGGGATTTCACGAACATTGGTCAAGGTCAAAATAACATTATACTTCACGTGATACGAATAACGCTACTTCTGACAATATGACAGGAACACTTATATATAGGAAGTACAAATGGCGTATCCACCATGCCCTTGTCATATCACATTTGTTTCGTTACTACATATCATGATAGGTTTTATGTCATAACACGCGACATGATTCGCTATGTTTTCCATGCGCTGACTTTTATAATTACGTGTGCACCCGTAATTACTCAATTCATCACATGGTCCGTATAGATCATCTCATTGTGTGTGGGTCAAGAGGGGACACAAGATCACTTAATTCATAACTATAGTTTTCAAATAAGTGTTGTTAACAAATAACTAGGTCCATAGATAATAACGTCTATCAGGAAATTAAAAGGTCAACAATGTGGCACAACTCCATACATGGTTGTCCTAGGAAGATGACATAACCCTCAAGATTACCCATAAAGTTTATATCTCACTCGTGTTTGAACAAGAATACGTCAAACCCCGAGTACTCAAAGTTTATAGCTATCAACTTTCATGGATAAAGTGAATGATCATGCCTCATGTATATAGTGGACAATTAATTGCAAATAATGTAAACAGTCTAGTTTCGTGTGTAATGTAAACACCCAAATTTCATGTATAACGTAAATAACCTAGTATCACGTATGTTGTAAACAAACAAGTTTTGTGTACAACGTGATCAATCAGGTTTCGTGTATAATGTAAACAATCTCATGAGTAATGTAAACTATCGAATTTTGTAGGTGATCGAGTTTCGCGGACAAGCGTGTTGTTTGGAGTTCATGTACAATGTAGGTAGTTGGGTTTTTTTAATTCTTAAGTTGTTGATGAGTTTTATATGGATGGTTAACGCCTACGCGGGATGATTTATCTCCCTAGGGTACCTAGTAAGCTCATACCTTTCTGGATGTGCAAGATAATGAGAAGATTTTTGTAGGTAATGTGCACATGAAAGATCTGATGTTTGTAAACAAACAAGTAATTGAAACTTACTCTTGTTTGTAAATTAATGAACAAGTGAAAAATGTGACGGATGTATCTCATACTTGCAAAGTTAAATCAACGAGTAATGGCATTGTAATATAAAACTCAACATATGATAAAATGTCAAAACTTAATCCAAAAATAAGGTAGCGGTTTCAAACGGGAATTTAAAGACAAGAATAGAAAATCTGGCAAGCAGATGAGCACCAAGATAAACATCATTATGGCTACGCGCATAGCAAACCGGGCCTCAGCTCTAGCTATTTCCGTACGTGCATATATATCTCCCGGTCTTCTTCTAGGCTTGCAATTAGGTTCTCTTGGCACTACACTTGACCCAAAAAGCTATCTATTCGTTGACCTAGCAGGTCGTGCCTTATCCCGTGTTCCATTCCCTGTCTCAGAAACTCTGTGGTCCTCACATATTGGTGAGTGGCATCAGCTGGAACTCCTGTAGCACTGGTGGTTTCCATGGTCTGCCTTGCTCCAGGGTTTAGATGGTATGGGACTGGTGCTAAGTAAGGGTCTCTCAACGGGGATGGTAGCTGGTTGTGTAGGTGAGGTGCTTGATAAGGGTTTCTTGAAGGGGGTGGTTTGGATGCTCGGAGTCTAAGGTCGGTGCTCCTAAACCAATCTGCTCTTATGTCAGACATGGATCTAGCAGTTGGAGGTGTCGGTGACTAGTGTCTGATGATGGGGATCCGATGTCTTCCTCCTGCTCGGACTCTGTTTCGGGATAGTATACTGGGGAGAGAAGAGGGTAGGAATTCATGTCTAGCAAGAAAAGAAAATGATCATAAGTGATAATAGAATACTAAATGTTAAGTACAGAAGTTTTCATGAGTTCAGAGTTTGACTACTCACAACAATGAGTTTTCACAATAGTATGTTAGGAGTAACAGTTGACCTATAAGTAGTGTACCCAAGAAGATAATTCTCAGGAAGGAGGGGTGGGTCACAAGGGACGCACTTAAGTACCCAGTCATTCCTTAGTCAGAATCTCATATGGATCTACACCCAGTATTCCGGCCATCATGTACTAATAACACTATTGTTTGGGCTCATGGTCATGATGGGAATCATTATAGACTGGCATTTGAGGCCCAGGGGTGTGGTTCATTTACTCTAGTAGGTTTCTTCTTCTTGGAGGGTAAGTGGGCTCCTCTAGTTCTTATTAATAGGTATTTAGGTTCAAGAATTTGAATTTTGTTCACAAATGATGATGGGGACCAAATTTTCAATGTGTAAGATGAGAGTGAATGAAGTCTTAGATATGAATAAGTGTATAGTAGAGCTTAGGATAGCATTTAGTGGAATCAAAGTGGTAACACGTAGGCTGATAGAGTATTACATGAATAGCATATTTGTAAACACGTAAGTTATCAAGTAACGTAGCACATAGGGTAACATGTATTGTATCATGCAATGTAATACCTAGGATATCAAGCAAGATAATCACATAAGGGTGTCCTAAGATTATAGACTAGGTCATTGGTTTCTAATAACCTAATTCCCTATAACCATGGCTCTGATACCAATCTGTCACACCCCAACTGACGGCGGAATACGGCGGGGCGGACGTGTAGACTGTTCATAAGCTCATGATCAACTAAAGTCTCATATATTAATTACATCAAGATTTCATTACAATAGTTCAATCAACAACCAAAATCAAATACATCCATATGTCCAAATTATTGGTTCACTAAGTCCAAATCCTATATGTAGTATCTTGCATATGATCTCATAAACTAGTACCTGAAACATGATATAAACAGGGTCAACTAAAAATAGTTGGTGAGCATACATAGGTTTTGACACCACAAGTAATATCAAAAGTTTGTGCACAATTCATATGAAATCACGGTTTAGTAAGGCAATTATGGAGAATCACTATAGTTTAAACTGGGGCGTACAATCAAACCTTGTGACTGATAGGCATAACATAACAGTTATCCTTAAGTGTTAGGCATAACACAATAGTTATGCTTAAGTGTTTTCGGTAACAATCACCCTAATCAGGTGGGTTGGTCAGACTCAATAGATCTACCATTGTATATCGTCGGCTTGTACAGAGTTAATGATTACACTTGCACTATGCACAAAAAGTAAGTAAATGTTATTTGCACTAATAGAGTTCAAGCATAAGACACAAATTACACACATGATCATAATATTTGAATTGTTATAATTGCAAATAGTTTGAATGTAATCATCTTTCACCCCAAAGATGTAAAAGTGAAAAAGGGGCCATGTAAACTCACCTTGTAAATAAGTAGTTGAATATCACACAATATGGAATACGGCGGGGCGGACGTGTAGACTGTTCATAAGCTCATGATCAACTAAAGTCTCATATATTAATTACATCAAGATTTCATTACAATAGTTCAATCAACAACCAAAATCAAATACATCCATATGTCCAAATTATTGGTTCACTAAGTCCAAATCCTATATGTAGTATCTTGCATATGATCTCATAAACTAGTACCTGAAACATGATATAAACAGGGTCAACTAAAAATAGTTGGTGAGCATACATAGGTTTTGACACCACAAGTAATATCAAAAGTTTGTGCACAATTCATATGAAATCACGGTTTAGTAAGGCAATTATGGAGAATCACTATAGTTTAAACTGGGGCGTACAATCAAACCTTGTGACTGATAGGCATAACATAACAGTTATCCTTAAGTGTTAGGCATAACACAATAGTTATGCTTAAGTGTTTTCGGTAACAATCACCCTAATCAGGTGGGTTGGTCAGACTCAATAGATCTACCATTGTATATCGTCGGCTTGTACAGAGTTAATGATTACACTTGCACTATGCACAAAAAGTAAGTAAATGTTATTTGCACTAATAGAGTTCAAGCATAAGACACAAATTACACACATGATCATAATATTTGAATTGTTATAATTGCAAATAGTTTGAATGTAATCATCTTTCACCCCAAAGATGTAAAAGTGAAAAAGGGGCCATGTAAACTCACCTTGTAAATAAGTAGTTGAATATCACACAATATGTTGTTGTTGTTGCACAAGTGATTTGGCTAATCTCAAGACTAACCTATGATTTAATTATATAAAGGAAATCAATGGCATGCACAAATGACTAAGGCAAAACCTATTGCACAAGGGATTGGGTGTGGACTTGGTCAAAATAAATGTATACTTGTTTGAGTCTATTGGTGTTTATGAAATTTGTTGTATAAAGTATATGTGTATGAATGTAGGGTTTCTTTTGTCTTGCAAACATATGGAATAATGTATATGTAGATAATTTATTAGTGCTTTTTTATTTATAAATAAAGAATTAAATAAGGAAATTGCTTTAGTTTGTAAGTAAATGAATAAATAAATGAAAAATAATAAGTTGAATAAATGGTTAATTGGATAAATAAATAAAAACCTTTTATTTATTTATTTAGTAAATATATTAATGGCATGGTCTAATTATTTAGTAATTAAACCAATGTTTAAACAATAATTAGTTTAACGATGTAAATAAATAAAACCAAATTTTGAAATGTAAAGTTCTAATTTGAATAATTAGTTAAGTCATAATTAATTTTTTAATAAAAGAATAATTTATGTGTTTAAAGTTTTATAAAATTAATTGTAATAAAAAGTTATTAAGTCTCTTAACGAGGTAAGGGTTTATATATATAAAACAAATCAATTTCATGTACAATTTATATTTTATAAGTTTAGAGTTTTGAATATATATATATATATATATATATATATATATATATATATATATATATATATATATATTAGTGTGAGTTTTCGCTAAAAAGTCAAAGAAGTGTAAAAAGTCGTTTAAAACGCTCATAACCGGCTCATACGAACTCCGATTTTACTCATTTCAGTGGCGTTGGAACCGTCTCGTCGAACTCTACGATCTTAGCTTGTAGGGTTTAGATTTTAGGTTTTAGTTTTTTCCTTAGGATTTAACCTTAGGGGTTTAGCTTTTAGTATTTAGGCTTTGGGGTGAGGGGGGGTGGGGGTGGGAGTTTTAGGTTTTTGGGGGTGGGGTGGGGGTTAGGTTTTTTTTGGGGGGGGGGGGGTTGGAAGTTTATTCTTTTGGGGGGTGGTGGTGGTGTTTTTAAACGATTTTTTTTGGCTTTTTAGGGTTTTTTTTTGTTAAGATTTAGGTTTTTGGGGATGGGGGTGGGGGGTTTTAGGTTTTTCGGGGTGGGGGTTAGCTTTTTTTGGTGGGGGGTTTTAGGCTTTTGGGGGGTGGTGGTGGGGATTTTAAAAGACTTTTTACACTTTTTACTGTTTTAAGAATTTATAAAATAACCCTCCACTATATATATATATAAATATATATATATATATATATACATATATATATATATATATATATATCTTTTCTTTTTTTTATTTAAAAGTTTATTTTTTTAACCCTAATAAAATGGTTACACTTGAATTTTTAATAACCTAGATCCATAAAATAATTCTGAAAACAGTTTTTATAAATATTTGTTGTTAAAAACTTAATTTAAAAAAAAAATAAAAGGGGCAGTCCCCGGGTCTCAAACCCGGGTCTGTCAGATGGTAGCAAGGGCGCGCAACCACTGGACCCAAGAGTCCTTAGTGTTATTAGGGTCAGTGGTCTATTTGTTAATCAAGAACTGTGAGGGGACCAGGTTCCACAACTACACGCGAGAAAAAGTAAAAGGTGCGGGGCAGTGAATCAAACCCGCGACCTTTCTGTTGTAAGACAAGCGTGTTACCGGTGGAATTGGGCATATACCGTGGTAACAGGCTGATGTGCTTAACCAATAACCCACAGTCCCAAACCCTCCTTCTTCCCCAATTCATTCGAGCCGTAATCCTAGCCCTCGATTGAACTCGTTTAAGCATTGATGTGAGGCTGTAACAATGGGGCTTTCAATATACAGATTAGAATGAGTATAAGGAGGTTCGAGTCACCTGAAATGGTAGCGTGTAGAGGGAGATCTACGGGGAGCCCCTGGTTCGAGTTCTCCGGTTACGAATCGTGTTCTAGAGATGTTTGGGAGTGAAATGGTGCGTCTAGGGAGTGAGGAAAATTTGTCGCGCAGGTGTAAGATCAGTTATATGGATTCGATTTCAAACGAAACGTCCAAATTAAGGCTTTGAGTTAAGAGGTCGGTTACAGGATGAGATTTTTTATTTTAAACATTGAATTGGATTAAATTGGTTCGTTAAAATCATAGGGAACAGATCTTGAAATGTTTCCGCAATGTCTACAGGTATTAATAACTTCGATTACGTGCAAATTGATGGTTATTGGAATTGATTTGGAGCGGGTTGACCTTTTCATACTCAAAATCAGGTAGAAGGGGGGTGTTTGGGTTCAGGATCATGAAAAAGTCCAAATGGTTGGTTTACGGGGTTCAAGTGTGATGCAAGGGGTTCAAAGACAATTAGAGAGGGTTCAAAACTTAATTATTTGTTTTAAATTCATCATAATTATTCTTAAAATGGTTTCTATAATAAAAGTTTAAATATTATTTGTTTATTCATACTAATTTTATAAAAGGAAAAGTTTCTATTTTTATAAAATCACAAAGTTGTATAAATGATTTATTTATTGCAACCAAATATATATTTACATATATTTATAAATAAATACTTATATAAAGACAATTAGAGAGGGTTCAAAACTTAATTATTTATTTTAAATTCATCATAATTATTTATAAAATGGTTTCTATAATAAAATTTTAAATATTATTTGTTTAGTCATACTAATTTTATAAAAGGAAAAGTTTCTATTTTTATAAAATCACTAAGTTGTATAAATGATTTATTTATTGCAACCAAATATATATTTACATATATTTATAAATAAATACTTATATATATATATATATATATATATATATATATATATATATATATATAAATGTATATACATGATTTAAAGCTCGTAGTTATTATGACAAAGTATATATATATATAATTACATAAATATGCATGCATATGTTACATATATATAATAGAACATAATATGTTATTATAAGGTTGAAAATTTGTATTAATACACGTTTAGAATAATAATTAATGTGGTAAATACGGGTTTGAAATGAAGTGTCATTAATATAGAATGAAATAATGCCAGGAAATCGTGGAAGTTACATTACTCAACCTGGAACACCTCAGCTTAACGGTTTATCCAAAAGGAGAAATCGAACTCTATTAGATATGGTTCGATCTATGATGTGTCGTACAAACCTCCCACACTCCTTCTGGTGTTTTGCTCTAGAGACTGCCAAAAGAATCATAAATCTAGCTGCTACAAAGAAGATGGACAAGACGCCTTATGAGATATGGCACGGGGAGAAACCCAAAGTGTCCTACCTTAGGGTTTGGGGATGTAACGCATATGTTACAAGTGAATCTACGGATAAGCTAAATCCCCATGGCGATAAAGTTGTTTTCGTCGGATACCCTAAAATAATCGGTTACTAATTCTACAATGCTGCTGAAAACCGAGTTTTCATTAAACGCAGAGCTACTTTCTTGAAGAAAGAACTTCTTGCGAGAGGGATTGGAGATAACCGTGTGGATATGGATGAGATCCAAGAACCACAAACTGAACCTGCCGTTCAGCATCAGACTGATGAAACTGAATCTAGAAATCTTCAAGATTCAACTGTGACACAAGTTGTTCGCAGAAGTTCTAGGGATCGTCATGAACCCGACCGGTATATCGGGATTAACCAGATTGACGACATCTTGATAGTTGATCAGGCTGATCCCACTAGTTACAAATCTGCAATATTAGATTCTGAATCTAAGAAATGGCTTAAAGCCATGGATGCTGAAATCCAATCCATGTACGACAACCATGTATAGGACTTGGTTGACCTTCCTCCCGAAAGTCAGACCGTAGGAAGCAAGTGGATTTTCAAGAAGAAAATCGACATGGATGGGAATGTGCAAACCTTCAAAGCAAGGCTGGGAGCGAAAGGCTTTACTCAGACTCAAGGAATTGATTATGATGAAACCTTCTCGCCAGTAGCCATGCTGAAGTCTATTAGGATCTTGCTTGCCATTGCCGCGTATTATGACTACGAAATATGGCAAATGGATGTCAAAACCGCGTTCCTTAATGGGCATCTTTCTGAAGATGTCTATATGGTTCAACCATAAGGTTTTGATGATCAAGAGAATTCTAATAAGGTATGCAAGTTAAACAAATCCATTTATGGTTTAAAATAGGCATCAAGAAGCTGGAATCTTCGCTTTGACAAGAAAGTCAAAGAATTTGGTTTTGTCAACAGAGAAGATGAACCGTGTGTCTACAAGAAGGCAAGTGGGAGCCATATGACTTTTCTGATTCTTTATGTAGATGACATACTGCTCATTGGAAACCATATCCCTATGCTACAAGACGTAAACTCTTGGCTAGGTAATTGTTTCACAATGAAAGATCTTGGTGAAGCTGCTTATATTCTAGGAATAAAGATCTATAGAGATAGATCAAAGCGGCTTATAGGTTTAAGTCAAAGTACATACATTGATAAAGTCATTCGCCGATTTTTCATGCAAGACTCTAAGAGAGGGTATTTACCTATGGTACATGGAACCATAATGAATAACAAACAGTGCCCTCAGTCTGACAAGGAAAAGAAGAAAATGGAAAGGGTTCCATATGCTTCTGCAATTGGTTCCATCATGTATGCCATGCTATGTACTAGACTGACGTATCGTACGCTTTAAGCATGACAAGCAGATATCAACAGAATCCTGGTGAGAGCATTGGATAGCTGTTAAGAACATCCTTAAGTACTTGAGAAGAACTAAGGGCATGTTTTTGATATATGGAGGACTGGAAGAAGAAATAGCTGTTAAATGTTACACTGATGCTAGCTTCCAGACTGATCGAGATGATTCTCGACCTCAAACGGGATTTGTATTTGTTCTGAATGGTGGTGCGATCAATTGGAAGAGTATTAAGCAAAGTGTTGTTTCTCAATCTACCACCGAATCAGAATACACTGCCGCTTCGGAAGCTGCAAAGGAGTCTGCTTGGATGAAGAAGTTCATTGCTGATCTCGGAGTAATGCCTAGCATTCAGAAACCAATCGAGATACTATGTAACAATACTGGTGCCATTTCTCAAGCTAAGGAATCAAGGTTACACCACATCACGAAGCACATACTCAGAAGATTTCATTATATCCGGGATATATTAGAACGGGGAGACATCGTGTTAAACAAAGTTCACACGGATCAGAATCTAGCCGACCCGTTCACTAAGCTTATGCCTCTGTCTAAACATGAGGAGCATGCTGACAAGATAGGACTTAGATTTGCTAGACAATGAGTTTGATCTGTATTTAGTATTTGGTGTTTTCCGAACAATACAGTTACATTAATTTTTATATTTGATTTAATGGTTAAATGCATTATAAATAGATGTTATTGTGTTCGATAGTTTATACGTTTTAAAAATCCTTGAATATATTTTATTCTAAATATCCGTAGTCGATCAGATTCATGGGAATCAATCTGAACGTAAGACTACTATAAATCGGATGGTTGGTTCATTGTGAATGAAAGACCAACAAGATGGAAACCATATTCACAGATAATTATTAGAGAATAATTAATGGACGTAACTCGTTTCAAAACTATCTTCATGGATCGATTTCTTGAGATGTTTTGAATAAAGTAAGATTTGCTGATCCTCGACCCGAGGCACATACTAGAACTAACTCTGACTAAAGTTTATTCTTTGATCTTATCTAACGCTGTACCTTAACAGGCAGTAATAAGGGTATGATCAGGAGTAATCTGAAGTTTAGTGGGAGTTATACGTGGCCAAAGGAATTCTGTTCTTCTTTAATTAGGAGTTGGACATTCTGGCACCCTCGTTGATTCAAGCTGGTGTAAAACGCACGGCCATGCCCAAACTAAAGAGTAGTTTTTTTAAAGCATTTTGAATTGGAGAACCAGAACAAGAATAGTTGAACATTATATGAAAAGTGAATTATTTCCATGTATCATGTTCAACGAATGCCCTAAACAGAAAGGATACATATGCTTACTAGAACTGTTAGACTTGGTAGAGTAAGGTTACTTGTACACAAGGAAATAGTTTGATGATTGATGTGTGCTAGACGGTTTATAAAAACTAACTATAAAACCTAAACTAGACACTCTATCTTTAAATTTATAAATCTAGACTCAACCTAATACTAAACCACACAACCAGTAAGTGTACCGACCAATGTAGCAAAGTCAAATGAAGTCTGGATATCGAACCCACGAGACACTAGCGACAACTCTATCTAGACTCTGACTCAACTAACTAAACTGAAATGTATTTGGGGGGATTTGTGTTATGAACTATAAGTAATGAACTCCTAACTATCGATACCAAATATAAAGCAAAAGACTTTAGACAACTCACAAATAGGGAAAGCACTACCTACATTCTAAATCCTATGCATGTACCTTGGAACTCTCTCGGATACGAAAACTATAATGGAACCGGGCTCTTAGAATACGACACACTTAGACAACCTAGTGGATCCCGGATCATTCTTCAGGTGTGACCAAAGAGGAAACCCTAAGGGACGTGTAAAACTCACTGGTTGGTCAGATCACCTCTCAGTTATCTCTAACAACACTAAAGTACTCGCTTGATAGATTACCTCTCAGTCTCACTATCTCAACACACCTCTCAGTGCAAAGAGTAATTTGATTTCACTTGACAAGACACAAAATAACAATGACGCTAAGAAACCCTATGAAACCTCCTTTCAGAGCAATCGACCTAGAAACCCTAACACCACAGATTACCCGATAACTTCTCACCTCTCAGCTATTGACGCAGGCAAAATACTTAACCCTAACATACTCACAATCAATGTTCCTATGGATACGACGTCAGTAGACCATAAACTAATCACATGCACACAGCTAGTGACGTAATACGCAACCATACATGAAAAACATTCACAAAGCATCATATGGAACATTCAACAGATCATATATCAAGATCAAATACGCATATACATCCATACAAACAAAAACAAGTTCTTTACTTTAATGTTAATCCATCATCAAATATCCGAAATCCAAAAGAAAACCAATTAACAAAGCATAATCATCAAAATCTAGGTAGCTAATGAAATTCTAGCCAACCAACATGTTCAATAGCATCAAAACAGAAGAATCAAACACATAAATCATGGTTTCAAATCTGGAAAAGAATAATAAAGAAAGATAACAAGAACCGAATGATGTAATCGACCCGTTCTTCGATCTCTCACTTCAATCAACACTTCCGATTGATCCTAAAAGCCTTCTCCCACTTGGAATCACCAAAAAGCTCTCAACTTTACGTCTGTAATCGAATAATTAAACCCTAGGATTGATCCCAACCTTTTATACCATGAAAATAGGCCAAAATCTGCGTATCTGGAGTCTCTCGCGTACTGCGAGAGGTTCTGGCAAGTCTCTCGCGTACCACAAGAGGCAAACTAGTCGCGCTGAATTCTCGGTCCCTCGTGTACCGCGAGGGAGTGGACCCAAAACTCTCGCGTACCGCGAGAACAACCTGAAGATTTGAACTCCTCTCGTCGAGCTACCCCAAATCGATATATTATGGGCCTCGTAACTCATTTTCTAGCTCAAGATATGCTCTTTCTAAGGTTGGACTCTTTCTCGACTTTTCCCGTTTCTCATCCCGGGTTCTCGTACTCGTTTCTTTCACAGTTCTTGATTGTTTAAGCTCCAAACTCACCCTGAATACCTACAAAACATAACATAACTAATTACAAGCTATAATTGACTCGAAACGACTATAAAACTATACGAAAGCACTATGAAATACAAGGGAAATGTATGTGTGCTTTGCAACACATCAAACATCCCCACACATAACCTTTTTTCATCCTCGAAAATGTCTTCAATGGAATCAAAACTGAGATCTAACTTAACAACTCACCAATTACCAATTAGCAAAACATACTCACGCGTTAAAAAGCAATAATTAGTATTTCTGTCCGATTAACCCAACCACCAACTTTCAAGCTCCCGTAATGTGTTCTAATTCCAATTTATACAGATATCAATCAACCCATGTGCCTCACACTTAAAAGCTACAACTCTACCTAATCCTGTCTCACGGTTATGTTTAGGCACGGATCAAACCATATAGATTACCCTACCACATTAAACTAAAATTTACAGGTTTAGAAATAATGATGATCAATGAATGAATGGATGAAATATGAGCATTAATAAGAAAATTAACATTCGTCTAGAGGCATTTCAACCAAGTCACTATCCCGGAAGGTAACATATAGACTAAGACTTATCAATAAGCACATAAGAATCAACCCAGTGGTTTTTCAATCAGGCTGGAACCCGACGTGTGACACGTAGGCGAAACTTAGATTTCAATTAAATAAGCTCGAGTATATGGAATATGGATGCGGGCGCCATCGAAACTCGGATTTACTCTCATAAAAAGAGAGTGGTGTGCCAAGAATTTCAAAAACCTCTAAATTTTAACTTAACGTGATACCTATCAACCTATTTTGATAGTTTCAGTATTGCCGTTACCCTAAGATGAATACCCACAAGATATCATGAATTAATTCAATTATTAATCTTATTTAACACAAACAGGCTATTTAAGCTCTACTAGTTGACTGGGTCTACCAAAACATCAATAATTAGACGCGTTTTCAATTTATTATTTATTTTAATCTCAACAATCATTTCCAGTTATACCTATCATATATCCATTTATGATGCAAAAACTCTAGTTCAAAGAACATTTTTTTTAAATTTTTCAATTTTTTTTGTGTATTTTTGACTTTTTATAAAAGAAAAACAAACCTAAACAAACTAGACTGAAGAGGTTTCCCATCCCCACACTTGAATGACATATTGTCCTCAATGTGAACCAAGAAACAACGAAAAGTAAAAAGACAAAAATAAATAAAAAATAGTAAAGTGGAAACGACTTAGCTGGTAATGATGGCATGATTCTGTCCAGCTTTGTTCTTCCACTTGTGCAACCGTATAGCATTCCATTCACGGCTGCACAGACTCTGTCGGGTTCCCTTTACGTGAATATAAGATATTGGATAAACCCCGCCCGAATGGAGATTGAGTACGGATGGGGCGATCTATCCCTGCAAAATAAATCTCACAGCAAACCCAAACAACATCAAACGGACTAAAAAATAAAACCAAAACTTATACAAACTATACACTCGGGTTCTAACTCGAGAAACAAGCCTAATCAGGAGGCTTCTCCTTTATGCCGCCCCCGTCCAGCCCGTTCAATATGATTGGTCTACCACCGATTTGACAAACTCTGATGGCAGACCTTAAATGGGTTTTGAAAAATCTGAACGGGTCGGTCCACCAATATTTAAACTTACCTGGGCCAAACCTGATACGCGATGTATAGTGAAGGAGATGGTTCGCTTTATCATGTGGTAGAACACTGAGCAGCTTCTTTCACTGTCCCTTCAATCCTGAGTTGGCCTTGTGCCCAGTCTTCATTTCTCTTTCCCGTGGTGCCTTTGGTTTCTGTGGCACCCTACCATCGGCTTCATCTACAGGCGTTTTCTTCTTGCTCTCTCAGGTGCAATGTGGTGGGTCCGACACTAGCTCCCTCACTTGCACCTCCTCTTCTATCCCCACACTTGGCTCTTGATACAACAGATCTTCAAGTAATTTTAGGTCGCCAAGTGGGTCGAAACTTTCTTCACTAGGAGTCGGCAGGCCCCCCAACTCGTCTCCAAATTCATTTTCCCAAGATGGGACCTGCTCCTCTTCTAACTCCTTCTCTTGCTCATCCAACTCTGGTAGACCCTCTTCGATGCACCCGTCTTCACTCTCTAGTTCCTGCATCACATCATTCTCATCGAACAAGCGTAAAGTATCAAGTATATTAAAAAACTCAAGCTCGTCATCTAGAAAATTAAATGACTCGGGGATGTCACAATTATTCTTATTAAAGACGGGTTCTGAAAACTTACCTAGAACATCACCCACGGTGTCATCCGAGGACTCTTCTATCTCCATCTCATCGTCACTGAAGAAACCGTCCTTAATGGGTTCTAGTCCGTAATTCTGGTGTGTAGGAACCGGAGGCGGGTCTGGCATAAAGTGTTGTAAAATTTTGAGTTGCGCCTTTTACGTTAAAGTCTCCATTTCTCTAGCTAGCCTGAGGTTTTCTAGCTCGTCCGTAAGCTTACCATTTTCTTCTAGGAAGTATAGTTGCTTGGCCTTACGTAAACGGGTCCACTGAGTGCTCATTATCTCATGCACCTTCCTTTGCTTGTCCTGGAGTGTTTCTTCTACCTGTATTTCCTGCACTGACTCAATCTCACAAGACAAGTGTAAAGATTTATACTGAAATATGTGATCTTGTATAGGATCTGGTGAACAAAGGTCGCCACAATCGACAGTAGAGTCAGAAAACTTACCTGGATGTGGGACTTGTGTGGAACTACGTGGATTAGCAAAAAACACATCATCTTCTTCATCCCTTGTCAGCTTCGTGTTGCAAGACGAAATCTCCCCTTGATAATTAGCATACATCTCCGGATATTCAGCTTCAAGTGCCTCTATTCTACGAAGTTTCTCCTCTTGTTCCCTACGCTCTTCTTTTTCGATCCTTCTTTGTTCATCCTCAATTCTCCTATTCTCCACCATTTTAGCAAGCATGTCATTCGATTGTTAAAGCAACTCTTCCTAGAGTGGGGTCTTCCCAGCTTGAGCTCTCTTTCTCTCTTCATTCTCCTCCATCCATTGACTAAAAGTCTCGCATAGGGCGTTGTGGCTTTCAATCAAGGACGGGCTTACCTCTCGTTCAGAACTCTCATATGACTGTGGATGCGGATGAGGATTGCCATAGTAGTCTATGGAGTACCCCGATGAATTAGAGCAATTTTGAGTGTAATGGGGACCTCCACAAACCTCGAACCACACGTATTGATCCCCTTGAGCAAAATAAAATCCTTGGTCCTTGTTCCCGTAATATCGCTCCATATAAATCCCTACAAAGGACACTTAAACAAAAAGATCACGGGCACTAGATATATATAAAAAAAAAATAAAGAAATAAGAAAAATACTAAGCAGGCAAACAAACAAATATTCACAGAGACTCACTAAAAACAAAGAAAAGACACGGACCCTAGACTCTCTACGACTCAAAACACAAATGAGACCAAAGAATCAGTCAAGTTCACTCAAAGTTAGATACGCTATCGCCTAAGTGTCCCCGGAAACGGCGCCAAAAACTTGATGTGTGCTGGACGGTCTATAAAAACTAAATATAAAACCTAACCTAGACACTCTAGCTTTAAATTTATAAATCTAGACTCAACCTAATACTAGACCACACAACCGGAAAGTGTACCGACCAATGTAGCAAAGTCAAATGAAGTCCGGATATCGAACCCACGAGACACTAGCGACAACTCTGTCTAGACTCTAACTCAACTAACTAAACTGAAATGTATTTGGGGGGATTTGTGTTGTGAACTATAACTAATGAACTCCTAACTATCGATACCAAATATAAAGCAAAAGACTTTAGACAACTCACAAACGGGGAAAGCACTACCTAGACTCTGAATCCTATGCATGTACCTTGGAACTCTCTCGGATACGGAAACTATAATGGAATCGGGCTCTTAGAATACGACACACTTAGACAACCTAGTGGATCCCGGATCATTCTCCAGGTGTGACCAAAGAGGAAACCCTAAGGGACGTGTAAAACTCACCGGTTGGTCAGATCACCTCTCAGTTATCTCTAACAACACTAAAGTACTTGCTAGATAGATTACCTCTCAGTCTCACTATCTCAATACACCTCTCAATGCAAGGAGTAATTTCATTTCACTTGACAAGACACAGAATAACAATGACGCTAAGAAACCCTAGGAAACATCCTTTCAGAGCAATTGACCTAGAAACCCTAACACCACAGATTACCCGACAATTTCTCACCTCTCAGCTATTGAAGCAGACATAATATTTAACCCTAACATACTCACAATCAATGTTCCTATAGATACGACGTCAATAGACCATAAACTAATCACATGCACATAGCTAGTGATCTAATACACAACTATACATGAAAGACAAAGCAGCATGTGGAACATTCAACAAATCATATATCAAGATCAAATACGCATATACATCCAATCAAACAAAAACAAGTTCTTTACTTTAATGTTAATCCATCATCAATTATCCGAAATCCGAAAGAAAACCAATTAACAAAGCATAATCATCAAAATCTAGGTAGCTAATGAAATTCTAGCCAACCAACATGTTCAATAGCATCAAAACAGAAGAATCAAACACATAAATCATGGTTTCAAATCTGGAAAAGAAGAATAAAGAAAGATAACAAGAACCAGATGATGTAATCGACCCGTTCCTCGATCTCTCACTTCAATCAACACTTCCGATTGATCCAAAAAGCCTTCTCCCACTTGGAATCACCAAAAAGCTCTCAACTTTATGTCTGGGATCAAATAAATAAACCCTAGGATTGATCCCAACCTTTTATACCAAGAAAATAGGCCAAAATCTGCGTATCTGGAGTCTCTCGCGTACTGCGAGAGGTTCTGGCAAGTCTCTCGCGTACCACGAGAGGCTAACTAGTCACGCTGAATTCTCGGTCCCTCGCGTACCGCGAGAACAACCTGAAGATTTGAACTCCTCTCTTCGAGCTACCCTAAATCGATATATTATGGGCCCCATAAATCATTTTCTAGCTCAAGATATGCCCTTTCTAAGGTTGACTCTTTCCCGACTTTTCCTGTTTCTCATCCCGTGTTTTGGTACTCGTTTCTTTCACAGTTCTTGATCTTTTAAGCTACAAATTCACCCTGAATACCTACAAAACATAACATAACTAATTACTCACTATAATTGACTCGAAAAGACTATAAAACTATACGAAAGCACTACGAAATACAAGGGAAATGCATGTGTGCTTTGCAATACATCAACGATTGTAATACGTCATACCTTACTAGGGGTAGTGAGATGCAGCTAGACGTCCTCCACTGTGACCAAGTGGGAGATTGTTGGATATATTATGTCCGAATATAAATTAAGTCAATGTTACTAACAAGGTACGATCCAATAAGTTACACCTTAGGCAACGAACAAATATATAATATTTAATTGTTAAATATTATGATTCACGAAAGACGGATTTATTAAACAATGGATTAATATGTAGAGAAATATTTATCGGTGATTGAGTTAATTAATTATTTAGTGAAATAATTATTTATGAGGAATAAATGTTTAAAGTGTTAAACATTTAAAGATTAGATTTTTACTGATTATTTATATTTAATAAAATACAAGGGTTTAATAATTAATGATTAATTATTACTAGGGTATTACCTGTTAGTACCTCAGGGGACCGGTGTGTAATTATAATACTTATAAATATAACATTATAATCAAACCTAAACCCTAATATCCCTTACCTTAAAATCGGTGCCCCCCTTCTCCCTTGCGAGTTCCGACACCACCACCACCATCGTGCGCTGCCGTGAAGCCGACCAGCACCGCCGCAAGCCACCGTCGCACACCACCGCCCCTGCGTAACTCGTGTGAGGTTTTGTTGCAGTTTTCGTGTACGTGTCATCTAGCTTGACGTTCATTGTACTTAGGTGTTCTGATCTGGTTATCGTCAAAGGTATTATCCTAGAACACCCTACGGTTGGTTTATGTAATATTGTTTATACACTTGTAATCGGATCATTGACAGGAATCCAGATCTGATCTGTTTGTTGTACCATAAATCGCTTCCGCAAAATAATTATTTATACACCTGATTTATTTATTTAAAAGATTTAAATAATTATTGTTTTTTAAAAGTTAAAAACTGGTACTTAATTCTCAACACTTAACTCTTTATAAAAACACACATCGGAAGTCTTAACTCAAAATAGTATTCATATTTTAAAATCATTATTTTTCTTTACCTTACCGTACGAATGCATACACACCGACCCGAGTAGCCCTGCTCCCAAGCCAAGATGCGTCGTCATAGGAACTCACCTGCAAAACAGTCTAACGTACATATAAAGTCAGCTACGCTGGGTGAGTTCTAATAGTTTAGCTTAAAAAGAAACATTCTCGTTAGAAACGTCATTTATTAAAACTCAGACCTTCACGTCAGTTATAAAATAATCGTCCCTTCAGATTTGTAACTCATATTACCTAAAACCTTACAACTCTCCTGAGGGTCCAACCAACCCCGACTCATCCCATAACCATAACCTGTAAGTCTCTCCGATTTGGATCGAACTTACCAAACCACAAACCTGTGACCTACCACCCATACAAACCTGAAGACCGGTTAACACAACCGACTCCTAGACATAGACCTGACAAGCCCTAGACAAGACTCTCACAACCGTCATCAACACGACATCACGACCATCAATATTAATCATACAAACTAATATTACTATCACATCATTGCTTTATCACTACGGCCAAGCAAGATTTAACATACAATAAATCACACACATAAGACATACCTTCGAAAGGTTTCACCTGTCTCATCATCTTCAACCTTGTTAGGGTTATCCCCGTCGGGATATTCATCCTCTTAGAGCACCCCCGTCCGGGTCTCAATTTTGCCCCCACAGGGCCCCGTCACATCACACAGTGACCATCCCGTCATCCACACAGTGACTGACACATCACCCACACGATGACTGCAAGATCACCCGCATGGTGACAACCTAGTCATCCACACGGTGACTGACACGTCACCCACACAATGACTGCCAGATCACCCGCATGGTGACAACCTCGAAGGACCGACTCCATCACATCATCATTGCCCGTAAACACAGGCAACGATGCAAGCACACAAAGCAACAAGTTACACACACATGACACTACTTGGACATGTACTACAACTCACCGTCGTTACACGGATCACTTATGTATATACCCAAATGCATACCCTAGACACATCCTCATAACGTCCAGACACAACTTCTGACTCATCACAAAGGTCATCATCGCCCGACACTCAGTGTCGTACCAACATCTAACCCACACAACCTAGGGATACCACCTTGACCCTTAGATTTATTTAAAAGATATAATTAACTCATAAGACTCGACATGTTTAATTCATTTCTTGCAACGCATGTATTTATATGATAAAATGTGTAAGTATGTACGATAGCCCTGAAAACAAGTAAAAAGGGGATTAGAAACTCACTGGTTATGAAGATCAAATCCTTGCTCTGGAACCTGTACCTTGCTCTCAAAATCCGAACCTATCAAACGTATGATCCGAAGATCAGAATACACTCTAAACGTACGTCGAATAATGTACATAAAAATATGATTAAAACCCGACACCCGCCTCGTCAGCTCATCGCTCCTTCTCCACAAAACCCTAGTTTCACGAGTTCACATGAATCGGGTCGTTCTTGAATCGTTTAGAACCCGAATACTGTAGGTCCCTGCAGGTCTACGGATCAATCTCACACGTATAACATACTACGCGAACTCGTAGTGCGGAATCCTAACGAATAAGCGCGTACGTAATGATAAGAACACAAGGTAGAATACAAAGACACACAAGATTCTCAAACTCTCTCTGATACTGCTCTGTCAATAGTGCATACAAGATTGTAAACAACTGATTACAAATGAATACAAACTATGCACTATATATAGGCAAACATTCTGCCATAGGCGAACATAACAAGTTTGCCACACCCAAGGCTTAGGCGAAATTGTTAAGTTCGCCATATACAAAACTTAACAACATACTTAGAAAAAATTACAAACTTAAAGATACAAAAGACCTAATCTATTACAAAAGCTAATTGTCACACATCATGTTCCAACAAACTCCCCCTTGACAATAGCTTGGTCTTTGTCTTCAAGTTCTGCTCTTCCAATTCTCTGGTAACTTGCTTCCGACACACACTCCTTGATTAATACACACATACAAAACCCTCTTGTACTGCATCGCTTGTTCTCTCCACTCACTGGTATACATGATCTCTTTACACTTTAGGTTCAGATGGTCTTTCTTAGAAAAATTAATAAGATTTATGGTGTCGTTGTCATAGAATCTAACCAGAATCTTCCCATCTAGATCTTCAGCCATAGCTTCACCAGTATCCACATCAACATTCCACCACCTAATATTCCCTAGATAGTCTTGAGGAACTTTCTTCAATGGTATCTTTTGAACTACTCTAACGAGATTAAACTTATATCTCCCGATCATCTTCTTTGACACTGGATCTACTTCTTTATATCTCTTACCCTTTTGAGGTTTCAACCTTTCAAACTTTCCTAAACTCCCTTCAGTCCATATCAACTTGGCAATAGAGTCAACAATGCCACTCTTCGATTTGTTAATCAATGGTTTAGTTGACAAACCACTAATTTCACATCTCAGTAAAGAGTAGAAGTATTTCAGTCTTGGCTTGAGATACTGACAGCCATCAGATCTCTTTATAGCAAACAACTTGAACTCATCTTCATAAAACCAACTCAGAATCCTACCAATGCAATGGTCTTGATTCACATATTTAGCTTTTTGGATTGGAACAGGTGGAGACACTTGCAACACTTTCTTTCAACTTCTCACCATTTCAAGCCATTTTTCTAAGAAAGACCTCCACTGTCCAATAAGACCTCCCTTCCTAGCTTGAGAATCATTTGCTCTACCTCTATAATCCATTTGGTGGAAACACCTAGTGATAAGAGTGTTTGGGAGCATTAGCGGATAAGTATCAGCACGTCCAAGATGTAATGCTTCCCTGATAGTCTGCACCGAGATTGCTATTGCTTCATTGTTTACAATAGCACGAATCATATTAGGATTGACAGTACAGTCATGCTCGGCAGTATCCCAGAACTATTGAATGTATTGCAAGCTGATAACAGGATTAGCAGACAATGCAACTCTTAATCTTGAACGGTTCAGAAAAGTTATTATCTCTCGATAATTCACAGTTTCTGCCAAATCTGGATCAAGTAAAGCTACTTGATTATGTTTATATTCAACCCGTCAATCCATGACCTGCACATAACAGATGATAAGACTTTTCAATTTGATAAGACAAAGCAAGAAATAAAACAAAAATAACAAACTAAGTTTTTAGAAAAAATAACAAAAAAATTGTTTAGTCCAAAGCAGTACTGTCCTCTGAGGCGAACTTAGTAAGTTCGCTTAGAGTTACAAGAGGCGAACTTTTCGCTCAACCACTTAAAAGTCACATAAATTTCAACATCCCAAATTTGAAGGTAATCAAGTGAATCAAAGCAACAATTCTACTCGCTAACACTCGATTATTAGTATAACACTATAATTGTCAGTTGTAAACCTCTAACAAACCCCCACAAGCACACAGCACAGACAACCATAAAACCCTAAGTCTAGAATAGTCGAATTAGAACAAATCAATGGATAAAAGGGAATGATTCTACCTTCTATGAACTCGCAAACAATTATAGACTAAGAATCAAGATGATTAACATCTCAAATCACACTAAAAATCACTCATCTATAAGTTCACACAAAATTCAGTAAGTTCGCTCAATAAGTTCGCATAACAAATTCAGGGTAAATGATCAAGTTCGCTAACAGAATCCTTATATACTCAGCAGATTAAGTCGCCAACCCAGGCGAACATATGCAAGTGAACAAGACAAGTTCGCCAGTTCCAATTACTTGGTGATACATTTGAACTTTTCAAATTCTAATTGAAAATTCGATCCAACCAACTTCCAAACGTCAACCTTTATGAAATGCAATCCCTGAAAATTGAACAAAATAAGAAATTTCATAGAAGATTGAAATAAAATCTTTTTGAAATTTTCTATAAAACGAATTAGAACAAATAACGAACATCTTTTTGATTTTTCGAACTTTAAATTAAAACACACTAAAATCTTTTTGATTTTTCAAGTAAAATAAAGCAGTAAAATCTTTTTGTTTTGTTTTTTTATCTGTACAAATATTGTGCTTCTTCACAAATAGAAGGTCCATTTCTACAAAAGACAAAATTATCAAAAAGTCAGTCAACACTTACAAAAATTTCAGAAAGGTCTGACCGAAACTACTAGCTTCGGTTGAGAAACAACCTATCGAAACTACTTAGTTTCGGGAGAGAAAACCGTATCGAATCTACATTGTTTCGGGCAAAGCATGGGTATCGAAACAACTAGTTCGGTAAGCAAAACTGTTCAAACTCAGAATACAAATTTTAAAAACAAAGATTCTTTTTCCATATACTACTAGTTTCGATACCAAACCCTGAACAGGTATTCATTCACTCAAAAATCCAAAAACACTATGTTAGAACTATACACAGACTTATATACACAAAGGTAAAGATTAAAACAGAAGTAAAAAGAGATAAGAGTGGCCTGAAATGGTGTCAAAACTCCAACTTACCAAAGACTTGAAGTGAATCTTCAAATATATATTCAGTAAAGGTGTGAGATACTAACAATGGTGAGTTTATAAACATGATCTAAGCAGGAAACACCCCTAAATACAGGGTTTCAGTCGCAACAAGGTCAAAAACGAAACCCTAGATTCATTTCTTCTAAACTGTAATGAACATTCAAGAGAGATATACCTGATGGAGAAGACGACGGGGGGAATCAGAAAAGATACTCTGATTTCGCAAACTTAGACCAATGAAACAAGGATTTGTGTGTCAAATTGAGTGTAAAGGGTTTTCGAAAGAGGGATAGTGAAAGTGAGCATGAAAAAGATCCTGATTATGAAGACATTCAAATTAACTTGACAAATGACAAAAATGCCCCTGTTGAAACTATATAGTTTCGATAGGGCAGGATAGTTTCTGGTAAGTTGTACTTTCGGGAGGCTCAGTAGTTTCGAGAGGCTTGAATTACTTGGACAAAAAACAAAAGAAAAACTAATAAGGAAGATTAATTTTTTATATGGAAGAAAAAATAAAGGTAAAAACCAAATAAAAAGATATGTACACTTAGCCTTTGGAAAAGATATAACGTGAGATCATGTCTGGTTATACTCTTGAAACACTTCCTTTTGCACTCAGATACTATGAATCCCTGAAGATAGCCGATATTTGTGCAAGGTAAACCCGAACGTTTGTTTGTATAAGATTTCATGTGATTATAAGGTACCATTTGAGCACAAAACACGGCGTACCCCATGTTTTGAAATAAAATAGTTTTAAAATCCTATCAATCCTCAAGAAATACCCGCGTTCATCTTATCATCTCTTACAGGTTAACCAGGGTACCATCTCGGTAAGTCAAATTTACCACCAAAAATAAAATAAGATCCAACTAGATATAAGAAGTTGTAAAATGAAAAATTTCCAAGTGGATATTAAAAGGTACGAACACTCTAGATATTTGCGTAAGCAAAACAGAAAAAGCCGTAAAATTATCCAAGCGGATAGGAAAAGGTTGAACACCCGAGATCTTTGCGTAAGCAAAAAACAGCCGGGGTCAAATCATTCAAGTGGATGGGAAAAAGATGAACACCCGAGAATATAAAATATTTTTGAAAATCTTCCCGATTAACAAGTTTAAACAGACAAGACAATTTGCATAAAGGTTACTGAAAGTTGAGCATCCTGAGCATTTCCACCAATTTTTCAAATCTGGCGGAATTGAATGCTTTTGTGAAGATGTCAACGGTTTGCTTGTCGGTTTTGACCTCAACAATATTGATGTGTTTCTTCTCAACACAGTCACAGATGAAATGATGTTTGATCTCTATGTGTTTGGTTTTGGAGTGCTGGACAGGATTTTTGGTGATGTGAGGAACTGCGGTGTTGTCACAGAGAATGGGGGTTTCATGAAAAGTGATGCCATAATGGAGCATCTGATGGTGTATCCAACGGACTTGGGAACAACAAAGGGCTGCAACAATGTATTCAGTTTCGTCTGTGGATTGAGAAACAGTAGTCTCTTTCTTACATTGCCATGACACAAGACGATTGCCAAGAAATTGACAACCCCCAGAAGTGGACTTGCGGTCTAAGTTGCATCCCCCATAGTTTGAATCTGAGTAAGCCACAAGATCAAACAAGTTATTTTTAGGATACCAAAGCCCAAGTTTTAGCTTGTACTTCAAATATCTTACAATACGTTTGACAACAATTAAATGAGAGAGTTTAGAATTAGCCTGAAAGTGTGCACACAAGCACACTGCAATAATGATGTCTGGTCTGCTGGCAGTGAGATACATGAGAGATCATATCAAGGAGCAATAGAGGTGCTGATCAACGCTTTCACCATCCAAACAAGGAGACAGAGAATGTCGAACTTCCACGAGAGTCTTGAATGGATGGGATTCAGTCATTTTGAACTTTCAGAATCTCCTTGATGTATCTCTCTTAGTGAATAAGAATTCCTGACTCCGACTGATCAACTTGCAAACCAAGAAAGAACTTCATTTCCCCCATAGAGCTCATTTCGAACTTAAAACGCATCACTTCCTCAAACTCTTTGCATAACCTTGGATTGGTGGATCCAAAAATGATATCATCTACATAGATTTGCACCAAAATGGTATCCGCACCATCCTTCATTTAAACAAAGTTTGGTCAATGGCTCCTTGTGTAAAACCATTATCAAGCAGATGCTTAGATAAGGTTTCATACCACACACGAGGTGCTTGATGAAGACCGTACAATTCCTTGTCCAATTTGTAGACACGGTTTGGATAGGTTGGATCAATTAAACCCGGTGACTGCTTGACATAAACTTCTTCTTGAACCTATCCATACAAAAATGTGCTCTTAAAATCCATTTGATAGACAATGAAGTCCATGTAGGCTGCGTAGGCGAGAAACATTCTGATGGCTTCCAAGCGAGCCATTGGTGCAAAAAGTTCCTCAAAATCAATTCCTTCATCTTGATAAAACCCCTGAACAACCAAGCTGGCTTTATTGCGAACCACGATTCCTCATTCGTCCTTCTTGTTATGGAAAACCCAACGAGTGCTGTTTGGGACTTTGTTCTTTGGGAGGTTCACCAGATTCCATACTTGTAACTGGCTTCTCAAGTTGAACCTAAGAATATCAAAGCTGCCTTCTGTGAAGAAATGACACAGGTGAAGAGACCGTCATTCATCCCTTCTGTGGCACTTCGAGTTCGGACTCCCACGTTGAGTGGACCAATGATGTTGTCGGGGGGATGATTCTTGTGAATTCTTAACTGTGTGATCACATCCTCTTCTAGATTCTTTTCCAGATTGGTGATATTGTTGTCAGAAATAATGGGTTCTTCAACAATAGGATCTTCAGCAGAGGATTTTGGAGCAACATCCACTATTGGAGGAGTTTCTTCCTTAATAGTTTCGTTTATTGCTACAGACTCCGAGGAGTCCTGAGTGGATTCAGCATTAGCAATTGTAGGAGAAACATCCACATGTTGACTGGTTGAAGATGAGCTTGAAGAAATAGATGTACCTAGGTTATTCACAGACATAAGAGGATTAGCTGAAACAGATATATTAGTGAACACAGTAAGATAAATGATTTAAACAAAGAATCGACATCAAAAAGCCAATTGGGACCGTCCTCAGCGTCCGTATGATTGCTTTCGTTCCAGTTGATGTCAATGGACTCCAGCACAATTCTTCTTCTCTTCTTATAAACACGAAATGCTCTTTGATTAGAAGAGTATCCCACAAAATAGCATTCATCAGCTTTGGCTTCAAATTTGTTTAGCTGGTCCGAAGTATTAAGCATTGTGCAAACGCAACCAAATTTCCTGATCAAATCAATGACATGCTTTCACTTGTACATAATTTCATAAGGAGTCTTGTTACAGCTCTTGGTAATGAGGTCTTGGTTCTGAACGAAACATGCGGTATTAACCACCTCGGCCCAAAACGTGATAGGAAGCTTAGAGTCAACGATCATAGTTCTAGCAGCTTCTATCAACGTATGATTTCTTCGTTCAGCTACACCATTTTGTTGCGGAGTATGAGGTGCATTGAACTGCCAAGAGATACCTTTACTTTCACAGAAAGAATCCAAAATGGCATTCTTGAACTCTGTGTCGTGATCACTTCGAATAGTCTTTACACTTAGATTGAATAAATTCTCGATCTGCAGCAAATGAATCTTCAGAGTTTCTAGCATCTCATCTTTTATTTCTAGGAAGAACACCCACATAAATCGAGAGAAGTCATCGGTTACCACCAAGCAGTACGATTTTCAACCATGACTCATGATGCTCATAGGACCAAAAAGATCTATGTGAAGCAATTGAAGAGGAGAGTCAATGGAATTAGTGCTTTTGGGCTTGTGGGTGGATGTGTGTTGCTTGCCCTTGGAACATGAGATACAATGCTCCACATGAGAGAAATCTTTGAGAGGAAAACATGTGACAAGGTTTCCTCAAACAAGACGGTTCATTGTTTTGAAATTCACATCTCCTAATATTTTGTGCCAGAGGAATGACTCATCTTCAGAAGCTTTTGAGAGATAACACGATTCGATTCCTGTTGGGTTATTCATGTCCAGACTGTAAGTATTGAATCTTTGAGGAGCACGCATAAGGATTAGGTCTTCGGGAATAACCACTCCAGGCTTCAAAATCAACACTCTCTTGAGTTGAAAAGGGCACAAAAATATTTATCACAAATCTAGGACACACTCATCAGATTGTATTTCAGCTGCGGGAGGAAGTTGACATGCTCCAAGCTATTTACACCATTAGACACGATTCCTTTTCCTTCTATTTATCCTCCTCTTGGATTGACTGCAAAGGAGACAAAATCTCCATTTATAGGATGGTAATCTTGTAGCGAAGAAAATTGGCCGGTCATATGCCTTGAGCAACCACTGTCCACATGCCAGATATTGTCTCCAGTCCTCCTCGATTGCCCCTACATAGACCAAGTCAATCAGATTTTGGTACCTAAGCCATTGTTGACTTGGAAGTTTTTAACATCATAAGACACTCCCCGGAAATCATAGTCAGAATCCTCCTTCAATGAAATATGTTCATCAAAAAGATCATTATTCTTAATTTTACAAGTTATTTTCAACCTACTTTTAGCATTTTTAATCCTTTACGTCTCAAATCTCTTTTATGTTGTGACTTAGAAATAGCATTTGAATCACATTCAGCAGAATTTGGAACAAAAGATGGAACATTTTCTTCTTTGAATCGATATGTA
The DNA here is from genome assembly GCA_023525975.1 of Smallanthus sonchifolius. NCBI lineage: Eukaryota > Viridiplantae > Streptophyta > Magnoliopsida > Asterales > Asteraceae > Smallanthus > Smallanthus sonchifolius. The sequence goes on from CM042025.1 coordinate 72,909,119, forward strand.
GACAATTTACAACTTTTGAAAACATGATTGTATTCTCCACAACTAAAACAAACTTTATCACATGATGGCTTAGCCTGATAATTGTCACCACATGATGATGAAGATGATTGTGATGTTGAGGCATCAGAATTAGAGGCCACTCTTTCTTCAACAAATCTTTCATGAAGACTTTGATCTTCTTTTAATCTAAAAAATTTCAGATTGCTCATGGTTTCTTGTGGAACTTCCGTCACAAAAACTCCCGCACTTTTAAAATTTGCAATACAACTCATAGCATTTACAGATTTAGGAACAAAAGGTAAAGCATTCTTAAACTTAGAAGTGTCATTTCTCAAATTGTTATGCTCAGAAGGCATATAACCAAAATACAATTTTTCAACGTGGTCACAAATATCTGGTTTTGACATGGACATATTATTACATTCATCCGACTCAAGTTCATTTAAAACATTTCTCTTATTAGAAGTCTCATCACAATCATCTTCGGAACCTACACAATCTAACTCTGCATTGGAAGCAAAACTATCAGAATCTGAAGTTTTAATATAATCATCAGCAGATAACTTGCAAACAAAAGGTGTGGGAATATGAGGAGCTGACATATAAGCAAATCTACCAGACTTGGAATAAGGTTGTGGGTGAGAGTTATACCCAATGCCTTCTGTAACTTTCTTATGAATTTGCTTATCAATGATTACAAACAAAATTTTCTGATCCACACCCATATGTTCAACTTGAAAATTTACCTTTTCTGCCTGTTGAAGTCTTTCAGTTAAAATTTGATTATCATTCTTTTGGGTAGTAAGTTGCACAATTAAAGATCGGTTTTCTCCAGAAATGTCACAAATTTTCTTTAAGTATAATTTCTCATTTTTAGCCACAGAATCATACATCACCTTTATATGATCACGTTCATCTACCAAGGCTTAGTTGATGAATCTATATTTTTGAAATTCATTTAAACAGGATTGAGCTTTACAAAGTCTAGACATTACCTCAGATGGTATAGCGGTGAGATCCTCAACTAGCTAAATCATAACACACTTCTCCTTTTCTTCATGTCTGCCATCAACGCCTTGTCAGCTGCTTCCCCCTCTTGATCTCCCCAATGATAAAGCCTATCAGCTTGACAGACCAGAGCTGTTGAGCTGGAAGATGTGGTGGATTTGGGAGAATTAGCAGCTTGTTTCCCATTTGAGTTCTTCTTTTCATGCTGCTCCTTTGATGATGGCTCTTTGCAATTTCTTGCAAAATGACCCAGCCGGTCACAGTTGTAGCATCTGACCTTCTTGATTTCAAAACCCATAGTCTTTCCTTGCTTGAACATGTCCATCACAGTCCTCTTTATGAATCTTTTAGCCCTCAAAGTCAGCATGGCCATACACCAGTCAATATCCATCTTTTCCAAATCATCAGGGTTGATCTGCTCTAGGTCATCAGGTTGGAAACTGGCCGGTGTCAGGTTTCCAGAAATCAGTGCATCATAGCATGACATGAAGGCAGTCATGATAGGCACATACTCATCAAGGATCATAGTGGTTTGCTTTTGAGAGGTGGAGGAACTAGTGGGCTGAATTCCAGAAACAGAAGGTGGGACATCAGTATAAAAGTATGCCATAGCTTTTTTTGCTGGAAGCAGTGGATGGATTTTGACCAACAAGAAGAGCGGTATTTCCTGACTGATTTGTTGGAGTGACTGCACCTTTCTTTATTTCCAACTCATAAGACTCTAGAAACAGAAGGTGGGACATCAGTATGAAAGTATGCCATAGTGGTTTTGCTGGAAGCAGTGGATGAATTTTGACCAGCAAGAAGAGCGGTATTTCCTGACTGATTTGTTGGAGTGACTGCACCTTTCTTTATTTACAACTCATAAGACTCTAGAATGCCGTAGAGTTCTTCCTGTGACAGATCACTTAGCTTCTCATTTTTCTTGATCATAATTATGTACATATTCCATTCCTCAGGTAGTGAATCAAGCAACTTCTTATTCAGCTCAACAGTTGGATACTCAGTTGCTAAAACTTTCAACTTTGAAAAAATGCTAGAGAACCGATTGATTAACTCAGACATAGCTTCTCCAGGAACACTGCTGAACATCTCATACTGGTTCTTGATCAAATCTCTCTTACTTTCCCTAACCTCAGCAATTCCTTCTTTCCTAGTACATAATGCCACCCAAAGATCCTTAGCTGTAGTATACTCAGCAAATATGTTGAACACATCCGTAGGAAGAGCCATAGCAATAGATCCATAACCTTTGTTGTCTCTGCCGATTAGAGCAATATCCTTCTCATCATATTCAGCAACAATCTTAGGACGCTGATCATCTGCAGTGGTAGTAACTAGCTTGTGTGGACCATTAGTGATTGACTGCAAAAGAGAGTGGTCATGGAATTGAAAGAAGGTCTTCATCTTCTTGGTCCAGTCATCAAAGTCTCTAGTGGACACCAAGACAGGTGGTTTGTTTCCCCTAGCATACTCATTATTGCTTGAAGATGCCATTTCTCAGAGCTTTACTTAATTTGGTTATAAGCTAGTTTCGGGTGACAAGATACTGATCTAAACTACTAGTTTCAGTTGAATAAACACTGCCCGAACTCCTAGTTTCGATAGAAGAACAAGAGCCCGAAACAATTAGTTTCGATTCATGAGAAACTAGCGTAAAACACTAAGGAGAATTAATAGAAACTACAAGTTTTGAAAGAAACTAGTTTCGGGTGAGAAGTAGTTTCAGTTGACTAATAGTTTCGGGTGAGAATTCTGCAAAGCTTAGTCTCGATAAGGATAAGACAAAAATACTAGTTTCGATGATACCTTTTCTCAAACAACAAGTATAGACAAGAAGTTTCGATGACAAACTAAAAACAGAATCTGTCCCCTGGTAGTTTCGATACCTTCTTCAAGTTTCAGAAAAGTCCATGGAAGAACAGCTTCAAAAATCGAAGTAATGAAAACAGAAATCCAATCCAATGAAAAGCTTCCAAATGTGCTCCTGGTTATGAATCCAGTCTTCAAATTGAGAAACTCGACCAAATAAACCCGTAGATGATGAAACAATACTCGAAACTTCAATGGAACAGTGCTTAGAACTTAAAAAAAAACATAAAAACTTCAAACAGAGGTTACAAATCACCTAAATCGATCAGAAAACCTGATAATACTCAGAAATCAAGAGCATAAAGCTCTGATACCAATTATAGGTCCTGATTTTAGGCAAAATCACTCAAATAGACCGATTACACACACACAGCTGCGAAAAGGCTGTGTATGGTGGTGAAACAGAGGTAAGAGACAGGGGGTTAACCACACACAAGAACACAATACCGAATGAAATAAAAGTGTAAGAACTGAATGAATAAAATCACTGATTGTATTGGTTCAAGGAAAACTATGAAAGAGAGAATGCAAGGGTTATAGCCACTACTCACGCCCTAAACATTCTCAAATTAGGCTATTTATAGGAAGCTGACAGGTATCGAAACTATGCTCACCGAAACAACGCTCAACGAAACTACTAGTTTCGGCTGACAAGTATCGAAACTATGCTCACCGAAACTACTAGTTTTGGTTAAGCATTTACATGAATGATCAAACCTATCGAAACTACTAGTTTCAGTTGAAAAACCTCAGCTGAAACAAGGTAGTTTCGATGGCCCCGACTTAGCTAATAAAGCAGTAAAATTACATCAAACTAAAACTACTTAAAACAGAAAAACTAAGGAAATAAACAAGGTACAAATTGTTCAAAAGTTACAATGATGACATTAGCTTAAAATACACAACTCTACATACTGAAACACATATTTTTGGTCGAACACTGCGAATAAGAAGATCATATCAATATCCATGATGAATCACACACATATTCTGGATTTAAAAAAAACCTAGCAGATCTAAGGGTGACCTATGGTATTATGTGTCAATACACATTTCACAACATATCAAACATGCAACTTTTGCAATTTTCAAGATATTCAGAAATCATGAAATGATACACAATAAACTTCATAGTAAACAGGATCAGATCATGACATGCTAACTTATTCAAACCGAATTTGTAATACACTACATGTCAATTCAAGTTGTCAGCATTATAAGATTTGAAACTACAAGCGTTTTTATTCCACTTTCTTGTGAGTTAGTACCATTTATATGAAAACAATGTGTACCCCACAAGTATGCCAACATAAAGTAAATTGCACTATTTTCAAGACATATGAGACTTTGTGCAAAAGAATATGTATATCAATCTCCAAGATGAAATTACATCGATTAGCATAGGAAAAAGCAAGCGGAATCCCGAAGGATTATAAAGAAGGATCGGAATGATCTAGAATCCAATGATTCATATGGCTTGGCTTGGCTTTGATGATATCAAGTAACAGATGAAATTCTACAGCATATGATTGAATAAGGAATCGATTGATTCAATGATTCCGGGTAAAGTGGTCCAACTGTTATCTGGACATCGTCAATGGATCAGGATAATCAGATGATTTGATCCAAGGGCTAGATATGCTTGACAGATGTTATCAAGACATATATTAGTTCAACATCACATTGCATGTTTTTCGGGGCATGAGCAGTGAAGTGAACCGAAAAATTATGCTAATCAACATAATCCAATACTGATCTCATGAAATTCTTAAAGCCTCATATTCGATATCTGATAATGATCTTTTAACACACGCACCCGGCATACCATGGGTTAAAATCACAATTGTGACATAGATCATTATGTTTTCACACTACTAATGGTCTAAAAACGCTTCTACCCTACTAACAATTCAAATTACATGCAAATATTCAAATTAAAAGATTATAAACATGCAATGTTAAGAAGTCATGAAGCTATCATTTCCTGTTTGTGCAGACTAAGAAGTTTAGATCAAATCATATAAGCACAAACTCAAATATAAATACAGAAACCAGGCAGTCATACTATGGTCATGTGTGTATGATCACCTGCTAATGTACTATCATTTCTTCTCTAACATCAAGCAATGTCGATTTTATCTTTTTCAATTTGTTTGGGTTTTCTAAAAGTAATTCAATGAAAAGAAATGAAGTAATAAAAAATAAAAACTTCCATGAATAACCATTTTGAAAACCTTTTTCACGCATGATTATACATCCCAATCATTTTAGTAAGAAATTCAAACCGTAAGAGATCAAACGCTTTGGTGAACAAATCAGCAAAGTTGTCATTAGTGTGGACTTTCACCAACTTAATCAATCTCTTTTTATGCACAATCTCTGATAAAGTGATGACGTATCTCAATATGCTTTGTATTTGAGTGCTTCACTGGATTGTTAGTGATCGACATCATGGCGGTGTTATCGATAAGCATCGGTGTCTCTGTGAAGTTCAAACCATAATCCCGAAGTTGTTGCTGAATCCATAGGATTTTGGAACAACTACTGGCAGCAGCAATATACTCAGCTTCACACGTAGAAATTGCAACTGAGGTATGCTTCTTGCATTGCCAGGACACAAGCCTATTACCTAAGAATTGACAACCACTAGACGTGTACTTCCTATCCAACCTGCAACCTCCAAAATCTGAATCTGAAATCAAATTCAGAATTATTAGGATACCACAACCCTAACGTTGGTTTACCTTTCAAATATCTAAAGATTCTCTTCACATCAATCAGATGAGATTCTTTTGTCTTGGACTGAAACCTTGAACACAAGCAAACTGTGAACATAATATCAGGCCGGGACGCAGTCAAGTACATCAAAGACCCGATCATTCCTCTGTACAACCGACAATCAACATCTTTCCCTTTCGAGTCAGACTCAAGTTTGTGGTTTACTGGAATTGGAGTACTGAATGTTGAGGCATATGTCATTTCGAACATCTTCAAAATATCAGACACATACTTGGTTTGATGAATATAAAAACCATCTTCCTTCTGATCCACCTGAAGACCCAAAAAGAAAGATAATTCTCCCATACCGCTCATTTCAAACGTCAGCTTCATAACTCTTTCAAAGTCTTTGCACATCTCAACATTTGTCGACCCAAAAATTATGTCGTCAACATAAACTTGAACTAGTAGAATATCTCCCCCATCTTTTCGTATGAAAAGTGTGGAGTCAATCTGGCCACGTTCAAATCCATTCTCTAGCAAATGCACAGACAAAGTCTCATACAAGGCACGAGGAGCCTGATAAAGACCATATAATGCCTTGTCAAGCTTAAACACTTTATCGGGAAACTTTGAGTCTTCAAAACCAGGCGGCTGTTTCACATAAACGTCTTCCTTCACTTTTCCATAAAGGAAAGCACTCTTCACATCAAGTTAGAATACCTTGAATCCTTTAAAAGATGCGAAGGCAAGAAATAAACGAATAGCCTCAATCCTTGCCACTAGTGCATACACTTCCGTGTAATCCACTCCTTCTTGTTGGTTAAATCCTTGGATAACAAGCCTCGCCTTATTGCGCACCATGACGCCTCGATCATCACGTTTGCATTTAAAGATCCATTTTGTTCCAATTGACCTTGAACCCTTAGGTAAGTCAACTAAATCCCAAACATGTAGTTTATCGAACTGAGCTAGCTATTTCCTGCATAGCCTCTATCCAACAATCATCATCAAGCGCTTCAGCCACATTCTTTGGCTATGTTTGAGAAATGAAACAAGCATGCAATCATGTCTCCATTATACATATATCCACAATCTGCGCATATAAACAAGAATTTTGTCAGAAGGATGGTTCTTATGCACACGAGTTTGAGGAATATCTGAAGTTTGGATCACTGCATCAAGATTAGAAGGCAACTCCCCCTCAGATTGTACCTGTGTGGATGAATCATCAACTATGTTTTGAATATCATTAGATGACTCCTGGAATACAATCTCATCATCTTCACTGTCACTTTCATGAGTTTTACCTGAGGTCGAAGCTACATTCGGATCAATAGGAGGAGGAACCACAGTGGGGATAACCGATCGTGGCTCGACAATTGAATCATCGTTGGTACAGCAACACTGGTACAAAATTTCTTCTTCAATAGGAGACACTTCAGGAGAAACATTAAACGATCCAAATAAAGCATCATAATCAAAAGCTCATGACGGTCCTTTGGCATCCTGAGGAACCGTATGATTATCACAATCAATGTGAAACCATTCCTCAATCTGTCTGCTTTCCTTATTGAACATTCACTTGTTGGGAGAATTGGCAACAAAACCCAAGAAAATTCCTTCAATTGCCTTCGCACTAAATTTTGTTTGAACATCTTGAGTTTTCAATAAATTGCATGGATTCCCAAAGGGCAACAGATAATATAAGTTCGGCTTTCGATTGATCAGTAATTCATAGCAAGTTTTGTTGTGTTTCTTCACGGTCAGAGCACGATTAAGAAAATGACACGCAGTGTTCACTGTCTCTGCCCAAAACGTCACTAGTAACTTCGAGTCAGATAACATAGTACGGGCCGTCTCAATCAACGTTCGATTCTTCCGTTTAGCTACACCATTTTGTTGAGGAACATAAGGAGCACTGAATTCATGGTGAATGCCTTTCTGTAGACAAAATAACCCTATATCACCATTCCTAAACTTCGTTCTATTATCGCTTTGAATTCTCCTGGCTTTCAGATTGAATAAATTCTCAAGTCTCAAAATTAAAAGCTTAAGAATTCCAGCAGTCTCGTCCTTAGAAGCAAGAAACTTCACCCAAGAGAACCTTGGAGAGTCATCAGTCACTACCAAACAATATGATTTGCCACCTTCACTCTTGACAGTGATGGGTCCTAATAAATCCATATGCAACAACTCGAGAGGAGTAATAATATAATTAATCAACTTTGATTTATGAGATTTCCTATGCTGCTTCCCCTTCTTGCATGGTAGACAGTCTTCCTTCAGATGAAACCTCATGACTGGGACACAAGAGACAAACCCATTCTTTACCAAATAGTTCATTTTCTGAAAATTAATGTGAGCCATCTTCTGGTGCCATAAAGTTGATTCAGATTCAAAAGCTTTAGAAAGCAGTCATGTTGGGACAGACGAAGTTTTCGTCGTTGTGCTCATATCAAGCATATACTTGTCATTTTTCCTTGGAGCTCGCATAAGAATCCAATCTCTAGGAATCTCAAACCCGGGCTTCAATACCAAACATTCTGACTTGTTAAAGTGAAATGAGAAATATTTATCACAGACTTGCGAAACAGATAACAGATTATGCTCAAGTTGTTCCACATAATTCACTTTCTCGAAGCTTAAACGTCCATTGGAAACTGTTCCTTGGCTAGAAATATTACCACCTTTCTTCCCTGCAATGGCTACATAACCACCTTGAATCTCTTTCACATTCTCCAATAAGTTAAGATTGCCTATCATATGCCTGGAACATCCACTGTCGACATACCAATGGTTACCAACAGTCCTCCTTGGAGTTTCCTGCACTCTGACAGAAAAATTTAGTTAGTAATTGAGACCTAAGCCATTGTGGCCTTGGGTCGGCCTGATTCATCGAAATAAACAATTTCTTTCAAAACACAATTAAATCTCTCCTCGATTTTAGGAGACTGTTTCATAGAATCAGACACAGGAAACTTTCGTTTCCAGTTTGTCTTAACAGTTTCAATTTGTTTAGGACACTCAGATGTTCAACAATTTTCTTTTACCACTGGCTGTTCCAAAAGTTTCCTAAGCCTCTTGTTTCTTCTTCTTCTTTGAGGTGTCGACAGTTTAACCTCTCCTTTTGTAGTCACACTTGATGATACACTAGGTTTAACTCTAGATGCGTCATTCTTTTCAGTCTTTGGTTTAACCAGAATTGTTGCAGCCTTGATCTCAGATTTAGCAACAACAGGTTTCTTCATAGGTTTAACATCAACCAGTGTTGTAACATGTTTGACATCAAATTTTGTCACTGGCTTTGCCTTTGGTCCAAAAAATGGTCTACCCAACTTAGGATCTTTCAAACGCTTACCAACATTCTTGTCTGGACAATTTAGCAATATGTGACCAACCAAACCGCAATGAAAACATGCACGCCTTTCCTTGTAAACCCGAACATAACGTTCTTTCTTAACACCATTTGAACTAGATGATTGAACAATGTTAGATGATTGAACAACCTTGAGTTTATCAGAATTAACCTTGCTTTTAACAAAATCCACATTTGTTGTTTTCTCAATAGTATTAATCTCTTCAACAATCAACCCACCATTCACAAAAGGTTTCAAAGGTTTAGGTTTTGGTTGTTCAACATCCTCATCAGGTTCTGTCAAAATGCACCGATCCCTGGTGACTTTCTTGACCACAATAGGTTCATCAACCTTACGTTCTTTCACTGTGCCTTCAGCCTTTTTTGGATCAAAAGATTCATCATCACTAGAATCATCAAAAACCATATCCTCTCCTATAACAGGATTAACCTTGAGAACGATTTTAGGCTCTAACTCTTCTTTAGTCACTTCCTCAACACAACGAGTTGTGTAGTTCCCATTGAATGGAGGACAAAAACCAACTCCCCCACCAACAACCTTATCATCAAATGATACAATAACCTATACCTTTAACCACTTTATCACCCTTAGCTTTATCATTATAATATTCCAACAAAAAACTGGAATTCTTATATCCTTATAGCTTTCTCATCAATTTGATGACTTCACTCTGTGACTGGGCAAGTTCATTTATCTTTTTCTCATATTCATTATATGCAACAATAATGTGAAAAGCTTGTTCATTTACTTTAATTTGCAAAACTTTAATATCATCTTTTAAAGATTCAATTCTTGCATTCAAAACCTTTTCATTTTCTTTCAAAAATTGGTTTGATGTATATATTGCCTTCATGTCACAGATGAGATTTGTGTTATCATCACACAATCTTACGATTTTGAGATCAGAATCAATGCATTTAGAAAAAGTAACAGAAACAACCTCATTTACCTGTTTAGAATCAGCAATGAATCCACTGGCTTCAGCAAACATTTCAGCTACCTTTTCTGTCCCCTTCCCGGCAGCTACAATGTCATCCATCAGCACTTCACTAGTCACCTTTTCTTCAATGATGTTGGGTCTAGTTTGAGAATTATGTTAATCAATTAATGTGATCACGAGTAGTTTAGGTTCGCGTATGAAAATGGGTCAAAGAGTCGCTAGCGACACTCTGAGAGTCACTTGGCTGGTTTCAGCTGACACTCTGAGAGTAGCTAGGTTATCTTCAGTCGACTCTCAGAAAGTCGCTAGGCTTGATTCTTTAATTCTGCAAGAGTAAAGAGTTGTTGATAACTGAGAATCTATTTGATTCAACGACTTGATGCTCAAGGGGAGAATATGTCACACACAATGTTTTGGAAAGAGTTTTACAAAGTCCAAATGATAACCTGAAACTTAGGATGACAATGGTGAGCATAAAGTCGTTGATGCAACCATTTGACTAGTTAAGAGGGAGTCTATAGGACAGTGGGAGTACAGATTTGTGTTGGTGAAAAAGGCAAAGGCATTCAATTATAGGATTACATCGGTTTGATTTTTTAATTGATTGACTTGCTTAATCCCAAGTAACCAAGTAAAATGTTTTTCAAAAAATATTTTCATGGAAGATTTATTTTTATTTGTTTTACTTTCTTTGAAAAAGATTTTGAAAAAGCCAAACAAATTGAAAAAATTAAAATCAACATTACTTGAAGTTAAAGAAGAGATGATAGTACATCAGTAGATGTTCAGTCACACATGACCATAGTTGGACTTTATGATACTTATCTAATATATCTGTGATAAATGTTTTGATCAGAACTTCTTAGACTGCACAGTATAGGAAATGATAGCTTCATAACTGCTTATGCTTAACAAAAATTGATGCTTGATGCTTATATTTCAATTTGGATACTAGTATGTAGTCTGAATTGTCAATAGGCTATGAGTATCTTTGGTCCATTAGTAGTGTGACAACATAATGATCTTTGTGACAACTATGATTTGAACCCATGGTATGCCAGGTGTGTGTGTAAAAGATCATTATCAGATAAAGAATATAAGATCTAAAGTACTTCATGAGACCAGTATCGGTTATGTCGTTAAACACAATTTTTCAGTTCACTTCACTGCTCATGCCACGAAAAACATGCAACGTGAAGTTGGACTAAGATATGTTTCTGACAACATCTGTTGGAACATATACTAGCCCTTGGATCATTATCCTGATTCCATTGAATATATCTAGATAATAGTTGGATCACGCTACCCTATTTCATTGAATCAATCGATTCCTTGATCAATATTATGTTTAAGAATTCTGTTGGTACAATCTTTCTGTTACTATGAATCATGATACTTCATCCAAACCAAGACATTTGAATCATTCAATTCTGAATCATTTTGATTCTCTGCTTGATATTTTCCTGTGTTTATCAGTATAATTCATCCTGGAGATTGAATATTATCTTGCAATGATCTTATATGTCTTGAAAGATAGTGCACATTTAAATTTCTGTTGGCATATTTGTGGGGTACACGTTGTATTAAAAAATAAATGGTACCTTAATTCACAAGAACATGGGACAAAGATACTGTTGGTTTCAATTCTTATAATAGTGACAACTTAGATTGTCATGTTATGTGTTGCAAGTTCGTATGTAATTTATTATAAGCATGTTATGATCTGATCCCATCTTTTTGATGTTGGGTCTAGTTTGAGAATTATGTTAATCAATTAATGTGATCACGAGTAGTTTAGGTTCGCGTATAAAAATGGGTATAAGAGTCGCTAGCGACACTCTAAGAGTCACTTGGCTGGTTTCAGCTGACTCTCTGAGAGTAGCTAGGTTATCTTCAGTCGACTCTCAGAAAGTCGCTAGGCTTGATTCTTTAATTCTGCAAGAGTAAAGAGTTGTTGATAACTGAGAATCTATTTGATTCAACGACTTGATGCTCAAGGGGAGAATATGTCACACACAATGTTTTGGAAAGAGTTTTACAAAGTCCAAATGATAACCTGAAACTTAGGATGACAATGGTGAGCATAAAGTCGCTGATGCAACCATTTGACTAGTTAAGAGGGAGTCTATAGGACAGTGGGAGTACAGATTTGTGTTGGTGAAAAAGGCAAAGGCATTCAATTATAGGATTACATCGGTTTGATTTTTTAATTGATTGACTTGCTTAATACCAAGTAACCAAGTAAAATGTTTTTCAAAAAATATTTTCATGGAAGATTTATTTTTATTTGTGTTACTTTCTTTGAAAAAGATTTTGAAAAATCCAAACAAATTGAAAAAGTTAAAATCAACATTACTTGAAGTTAAAGAAGAGATGATAGTACATCAGTAGCTGTTCAGTCACACATGACCTTAGTTGGACTTTATGATACTTATCTAATATATCTGTGGTAAATGTTTTGATCAGAACTTCTTAGACTGCACAGTATGGGAAATGATAGCTTCATAACTGCTTATGCTTAACAAAAATTGATGCTTGATGCTTATAAAACAATTTGGATACTAGTATGTAGTCTGAATTGTCAATAGGCTATGAGTATCTTTGGTCCATTAGTAGTGTGACAACATAATGATCTTTGTGACAACTGTGATTTGAACCCATGGTATGCCAGGTGTGTGTGTAAAAGATCATTATCAGATAAAGAATATAAGATCTAAAGTACTTCATGAGAACAGTATCATTTATGTCGTTAAACACAATTTTTCAGTTCACTTCACTGCTCATGCCACGAAAAACATGCAACGTGAAGTTGGACTAAGATATGTTTCTGACAACATCTGTTGGAACATATACTAGCCCTTGGATCATTATCCTGATTCCATTGAATATATCTAGATAATAGTTGGATCACGCTACCCTATTTCATTGAATCAATCGATTCCTTGATCAATATTATGTTTAAGAATTCTGTTGGTACAATCTTTCTGTTACTATGAATCATGATACTTCATCCAAACCAAGACATTTGAATCATTCGATTCTGAATCAGTTTGATTCTCTGCTTGATATTTTCCTGTGTTTATCAGTATAATTCATCCTGGAGTTTGAATATTATCTTGCAATGATCTTATATGTCTTGAAGATAGTGCACATTTAAATTTATGTTGGCATATTTGTGGGATACACGTTGTATTAAAAAATAAATGGTACCTTAATTCACAAGAACATGGGACAAAGATACTGATGGTTTCAATTCTTATAATAGTGACAACTTAGATTGTCATGTTATGTGTTGCAAGTTCGTATGTAATTTATTATAAGCATGTTATGATCTGATCCCATCTTTTTTGAAGTTCTCCACGTTTCATTACATGTTTTGGTTGAAGCTTAAAAGATTTGATCTTATCTGATACAAAGAAATGATGAATCTGAATAGGATACCCCTAGAATGCTTAGGGATGTTTAACCAAAATGTGTGATTGATGCATTGTTTTTACTGATATGATCTTGTTACTCGTGATGTTCAACCAAAAAGATGTGATTTTGTATTTTAAATTTCAGTTTATATAGAGAAAAACCAAAAAGATTTTGTCTTTCTTATGATTGAAAAACCAAAAAGATTTTATTTTTCCAACTTCCATGGAAATCTTAACTGTTGCTTATTCTGGGTTGTTCTCCTTTGCAAAAACTGAATATTGCAAACAGAAGTTGACAAGGGGTCCTTCTCCCAAGTTTTCTTCTAGAAATAAAGAGAGAGTATGTAGATGAACAAGATGAAGACTACAGTGAGTTTGATGATATATGAAGACAGATGACAATCTTCTAAAACTGTTGTCAAGGGGGAGTCTGTTGGAGCATATTTGGTGACAACGAGCTTGAAGATATTATGTCTTAGTCTTAGAGTCTTTGACTTGTTATTGATAGAATTGTTAACAACAGTTAAATGGGAGTCTGTTAGGACATGTTTTGTAACTGTTGATAAAATTCTCTACAAGTTCACAGAGAGGCGAACTTAACAGGTTCGCCTAAGCATCTTTAGGAGCGAACTTGTTAAGTTCGCCTAAGGAATATTGTACAAGTTCTTAGAGAAGCGAACTTAACAAGTTCGCCTAAGCATCTTTAGAAGTGAACTTGTTAAATCGCCTAAAGCAGGTTTGTGTCTATAAATAGAAGTATACAGATTCTGTTCAGAGAAAAAGAGAGAGCAGAAGGGGATTGAACGATTGTATTCTGTGAATTTGTAAACTATGTGTTTGGTGATATAAAAAGAGAGGTTTATTTACCTGCTGTTTCTATTTTCAATTCGTATACATACGTGAAGATGCCCTAAGAACCATTCTTCGACAAAACGATGTTCAATATTGTACACTCTCTTGCATGGTGAATTTGCAACAAATTCTAAGAAGATGCCCTCTATTGCTTTTGCATGAAATTTTGATTTACGATCTTTATATTGTAACAATAATGAACATGGACTACCAAATGGGATTAGGTAGTCAAGATTGGGAGGTCGATTACTGATCAATTCATAACATGTTTTGTTGTGTCTTTTCACCCACAGAACTCTATTTAAAATGTGACACGCCGTATTGACTACTTCCGCCCAGAAAGTTATTGGAAGCTTTGCATCTGACAGCATCGTTCTTTCAGTTTCAATTAAAGTTCTGTTCTTTCTTTCTGCAACACCGTTTTGCTGAGGTGTATACGGTGCACTAAATTCGTGACGAATAACCTTCTTTAGACAGAAAAGCTCCATCATGTTGTTCTTTAATTCTGTACCGTTGTCACTCCTTATTCTTCTAACATTCGGCTTGCATGTAGATTCCACACTTAGAATTAGGTATTGAAGAATTTCAGCAGTCTCATCTTTAGTACCTAAAAAATGCACCCAAGAAAAACGTGAGTAGTCATCAGTTACTACTAAACTGTATGACTTACCACCAATACTTCTGATACTTATGGGCCCGAACAAATCCATATGTAGGAGCTCCAAAGGGGTATCAATGGAGTTTTGGATTTTTGGCTTATGGGATTTCCATTGTTATTTGCCCTTTTTACAAGGCATACAATCATCTGCAACGGCAAATCTCAGCTTAGGAATCCCGGTTACCAAAACCGTTTCGGACAAGATGATTCATTTTTCTATAAGAAATGTGTCCGAGTTTCCTATGCCATAATATTGAGTCTATTTCTGTTGCTTTGGTAAGTAAACAGGTAACAACTGATGAGGTGGTTGTTGCCACACTCATATCGATCTCATAAGTGTCGTTCGTTCTTGGTGCACGCATCAAAATCCACTCTTCAGGAACCACGAAACCAGGCTTGAGAACCAAACATTCAGACTTGTCAAACATAACAGAGTATTCCTTTTCGCACATTTGAGAAACACTCAACATGTTATGCTTCAGCTGCTCGCAATAGTTGACGTTGTCGAAGCTGATACATCCATTAGAAACCACGCCTTGACAAGTTATACTTCTCCTTTTTCTCATGCAAAGGCCACATAGCTGCCTCTAAATGGTTTAACATCTTGTAGAAGGGCCATATTGCCTGTCATGTGTCGGGGGCATCCACTATCAATATACCAACGGTATGTAATAGATCCCATTGTATGTCCCTGCACGAGTCAACATGAATTAGTTAGATTTGGAGACCCAAGCCATTGTGGTCTTGGGTCATCCGTTTTTATCAAAATAAACGACTTCAATTAACTCGCAATCATGATGGTAAAAAATGGGTGACTCTTTTGGAGAGTTAGAATTAAATATCGAGTTTCTTTCTCCAAATTTGTTTCCTTTCAACAGTAGGCTTACCTTTGTCAATGACAGGTGAACTAGAAGAAAATTCACATGGTTCACAGCTAGCTACCTGTTCAAGTTTCCTTAATTCCTTATTCCATCTCCTTCTCTGTGGTCTTGAGAGTTTCATGACATGCTTCTTACTAGGTTGTGTACTACTAGGGGTAGATACACAAGGAACAACAAGTTTCTTATTCCCTTTTATAGCAGATGGTGCGGCCACATGTCTTGGCTTAACCATATGCTAGGTTGGTTGTTTTCGAAATTGATTCTTGAATTGCTTTACTGATGGAGTCTTCAAGGATACAACCTGTTGTAGGACAACTGGCCGTTTCTCCTGATTCTTTTTCGGACAATTCACAAGAATGTGACTTAAAATACCACAGTGAAAATAATTTATTCTTTATTTAAAATTTCTTTCGTAAGGCTCATTGCTTTTGGATGTTGATGGACTATTCTGATGAGTATTACGACTGGTTTGATAAACCGCAGGTCGTGCTTGACCTGATGTTGATTGGTTCTTGGGAGTATAATATTTATCAATTTTTTCTTGAAAATTATTTCCCAGTTTGTTAGCAAATTTTTCTTTCTTAGCTTGCTTTATGGTTTTGAAACTCCCATAAAACATCATTTTCAATTTATCATTTGATTCAATCAAGTCAGGCTCTGTTAGAATGCAATTGTCACGGTTACTGACAATGTTTTTGTTCATTTTAGGTTCATCAAGCAATTCCTCTGAGACAACACCTTCGACTTTGTTGTCCTCGGAGCATTCATCAGAATAAAATTCTTCATCAGATGATGAATTGGCCTTACTAGAAGACTCATCCAAAAAGGACAGGTCAATGTCGACTGGCCCATTGAGAAATCTCCTGTTAACAGGTGGAGGAATGGCATTAGTACCCAATCCTTTGCCATTCACTTGTCGTACGACAGACTCGTAATGTTCCACCACAAAACAACAATTTTTCAATTTTTCAATTTTGCCACTTAACTTCAGAATCTCGTTCTGTAGTTTGGCTATTTTGACATTCTTTTTCTCTAATTTTCTGTAGGCAATGTCTAAATGAAATTGTTGTTCACTAATTTTAATTGAAAAATCTTGTTTATCTTTTCTAAGATTTTCAATAGAATCGTTAAATCGTTTCATTTTCCTTGTAGCTTAGAGCTGCTCTACGCAGAGGTTCGGGTTGATCATGAATTCGGTTATTCTCTTTTTTTAAGTTTAAATAGTTAGTACAAGAAACAACAATAAAGGAATTAGAATCTACATTCAGTTGATGAACTAGACGCTTCTCCAATTGCCATTAGAGCGAATGCAGATTCCTGTTGATGAGGAGCAGCTGCTTCCCTTTCTTCAGCTTTTATCATTTCAACGATTTATGTCATTAATCCTATCTGGTTTTATGAGACAATGACATCTTCTAAATGAACTCCCCAGTCATAGTTATCATCCTGTTGAGCTACCAGTGCATTGGATGATGATTTTGACTGCGGTTGTTGTTAAAGTTTTGGTTGTTGAAATTCTGATTGCTACCTGGACTTGGTCGCGTGAAGCCTGAGGCTGATGCTTTATCTTTTTCGTATTTTCTAGCAAAATGGCCATAATTCATACATTTGTAGCATTTTGCCTTTAATTTTTCGAACCTAACTTTCTCATTTGAATGCCCACCGATAAACTTTCTACCGGTTCTGTTCAAGAAACGTTTCACCCTTCTCAGGATCATGGCCATATTCCATTGTATGTCCATGTCTTCCATGTCATCTAGATCCACTTGATTAAAATATTCTTCAATAGTCTCGGGATCAGTAAGTTTTCCACCTATAAAGTTCTCATAGGCAAGCATGCAAAAAGAAAATAGTGCAAAATGATCTTCTACAATTTTGGCAATTGCACTTTGATTACTAGACGAAATGTTCTTTGACGACTGCTGATGATATGAACTTGACCCTGAAGCAGCAAAAGAAGTATGACTACCACAACCATTTCAATTTTCTTCCTCCGGAGTAGGATTCCCAGAGAATAAAGCAATTCCAGAGCCAGTGGTTTTTGCTATGGAAGAAGTTCCAAAGTACATTGACGGTTCTTGAACTAGCGGTCTGCTAGTTGTTTCTTTCTTTCTTATGTTCATGTCATGTGCCTGAACTTTACCTATTGCTTCATCAATGGTCATCTCATAAAACTTAGGGTTTTCTCTTAGTAGGGTTGTGTACATGTCAAACTTTGGTGGTAATGAATCGAGAAATTTTTCAACAAGCTCATTATAGGGATATTTTAGTTCATAAGACTTAAGTTCGGTCTTAGGAAGATAGAATCTGGAGATGAGTTCATCAATGGATTCATTCTCCAAATATCTAAAACATTCAAACTCTTTTTAACATCACTGTTTCCCTAGAACCTTTTCTATAAAGCTATCCATAGATCTTTCGATGTATCATAACCTCTAAAGCTATGAAATAAGTCACGTGTCAATGCCATGGTTAAGGAACCACGTGCATTCTTTTCTAGATTATAAGCTTTCTTTTCTTCTATATCAAGCCTAGAAACAGGTTTAGGTTGGTTGTCACCAAGAAATTCATGTGTCAGATGTTTATACCCCTCTAAAATGGGTATCCACATGTTTGAATCTGAGTACGAAACGTACTCTTCAAAACGTGTCTTCCAGTTGGAATAGTCGTTTACGTTCAATAACTTTGGTGGCTTCTATGGAGTACCTATTTCATTGTCATAGTTTAACATGCCACTGATATTTTGAAGATTTTCCATTTTGTATGAATTAGTCAAAGACTCAGAAGTTCAAACCAACTTATGTATTTGAGTCTGGTCTTTCTGGTCTTGCGTACTTGTTAAATACGTATGCCCAAAAATGGTCTTGCGTACTTATAAGTGCACATGAAAAACTACGCACATATTTTGGTTTGCGTACTTGTCTAAGTACGCATGAGAAGAATAAGTACGCTGGATCTAAGTACGCAGGTACTAAGTACGCATGAATTAGTATGCAAAGTCACTTTTTGAACAAGTGTATCCACTTGTCTGATCAAATAGTGATCTAAATTGGTTGTTGTGTATCATCAATGTGGTATAACCAATGAATCAGATTCTTGATTCTAACAATATTTTGATAAATGGATCATCCAAACAACAACAACAGAAAGACTGATGAAGGGATTTTCTAGGATGAACAAGTATGTGAATATGGTTCTAAAAATCATTGATTCAAAGTCAATAGTTGTGTAATCAGAACAACATTTTGTTAGAAAGTGTTCCTAACACACTCACAAAACTCGGAAACAAGAGCAAATGCTCTGATACCACTTGTAGGTCCCTCCGGGTGGGTTTGTCGGATCGTTATCGAGTATGTGTGTAGCCTAGTCGACAAGAGTGCGGAATCCTCGTGACTAGGTGGAGCAATGTAATACGACAAATGTAAAAATGATAACAAGTACTCGTACTAAAAAATACTCGATCTATTATAGCAACTTTTTACGGTCACAAGTACAGACACTCGAATTGACAATAATACTGAAACAACTCTGACTCGTGCGTACTTGTCTATATGATTACATCCATGTGAAATGTGAAACAAGTCTGCATATATATGGACCCTCGATCATGCGTACTTGTAAGTATGCATGAACGTCCTTCATGCGCACTTACCTAAGTACGCATGACCATTGGGTACTTGACAAATACGAAGGAATAACTCTCCATGCGTATTTGTTTGGTACACAACATACATGCTATCAAACATCATACAAAACCAGTTCAAAGATAAGTAAATTAAAACTCGATCAACAAAGAAAAATACAGATCATACAAATACATAAAAGACTGAAATGTAGATAACAAAAGCTTTAGCATAATCCAGAGTGCCTGTCACCAAAAGATGCTTTAACACGTTGTGACTATAAACATGTATATATATATATATTTATACGCTTGTTTTTGAAATAAGAAATATAATATATATATATATATATACATATATATATATATCAATGAAGTTACAGTTCGAATTGAATATTATCTTGAGACTTAAACTCGAGAAGGTATGCATGCATGATTTCCTGTTATATGATTTGTCTTTTATATTTATTTTTTTAATAAATATATTTTATGTAGTCAAACGTGTCACCAACATCTCATCAAGTCAAACACGGTCAAACTTTCGAAAGCCAAACACATTACATAATGGGTCAAGTTGGGAGAATTGACCGCATAATCAAGTATAAACATTTCATAGGACTTATGTTCTTAACCATTTTAGGATACGAGTAGTTCGGTTTGCGTTCGGGCGTTTCCATATACGTATATATTTCATACACTACCTGCATACTAGGTAAGTTTCACTGCCCATATTTTATAACCGTTTTTACACTGTTTTGGGGAGAAAACATGCCAATCGTTTTATCATAAACATAGCTATCATATGTTGATTACATGAATTAGCATAACATCAATATTTAAGTCCCCTACAATCCTAAACCATTAATTTGGGTAAGCGTGGTAATCGTGGATAGATCTATTTGGGCTGACAATCCCACCCATTGGCTGGGAGCTAAGCGGGTGCATTATTAGCCAATCATTACAATGTGTGTGATGCGACATTGTGTTCTGGGACATAACTCCTATCATGTCAGCTTCGGTATAGGAGTTCATGGTAATTCAATACAATTTATTGTCGGCTGACAATCATCAATACTTTGCTATGGTTTCACATTGTCAGGTGACAATTATCATTACTCTAATTATGGTTTCAAAACGAACGTTTTCAATTATTAACACCAGTTAACTCACCAACTTTATGTTGACACATTTTAGCATGTTTTTTCTCAGGTCGCTGATTGCATTGAGGTAATCTTAGACTCAAATTGTTGAAGCACTTTTGTGTGACAAACACTCTGGATATTGTCTTAGCTTTTGTACTTGTCTTGTATGTATTAGTCTTTGTATCTTAGTGTTTGTATGTATTAGTTATCGAGTTGTATTTACTTTTGTATGTACTCGTTGTCTAAATTCGCTAAGTGTTTTGCGCACTTAGCATGTGCGCAGGAGTAAACTCTTGCGTACTTAGCAAGTACGCAATAACTCTCTACGTACTTGCTAAGTACGCATGAGCATTTTTCCCTGCGCACTTGCTAAGTGCGCAGAGCCCAGGTCCATTATATATAGCCAGTTAGTGACAGAATTATGTACGCACTCATTCTCTCTGTAACCGGCTGTGATTATCAATACACGAAGTTTGAAAGTATCTTCTGTCTTTGTTGTCGGTTTACTTTGTGTTGATTGATACTCCACCTAGTCACGGGCATTCCGCACCTGGTTCGACTAGGAACACACTTGCATGTGACGATCCGAGACACCCGAGGGACCTACAAGTGGTATCAGAGTGTTTGCTCTTGATTTTGAGTTTTGTGAGTGTGCTAGGAGCATTTTTGACACAATCTACAGCCTTTTTACAAGGAAAAGTGACTGATTTTGGTGATTTTTGTGATAAAATAGAGGTAGCTCTTGAGCGCTATTTTAAAAGCAAAAATACTTCAAAATCCGAACGTTTTGTTGTTTGTTTGAGTGTTTTGATCATCAAGGGTATGTTAGAAACAAATCTCTAACCTTTTGGCTTGATCAATTTGTTCATATCTTCAAAATTTGAAGATCTGAGCTATTTTCGGCTATCGGAAAATGTTGGTGAGAGCAGGTGAAAAAGGGACCTGCGTACTTACCCTTTTGGCTAAAAGGACAGTCTTCGTGCATACTTGACAAGTACTTAACTTTGCCTTTTGCGTACTTAACATTTACTCCTGCGTACTTACTAAGTACGCAAGAGGAAATATCAAGTGCACAAGAACAGTCTCTTAAGTGCGCAAGGCCATTCTTAAGTGCGCAAATTGTATTGACTTTCTGTGTTTTTGACTAAGTTTTACCCTATGGCAAATCTTCAGAATCTTGGTAACCTGCTTAACTATGATAACGAGATAGGTACTCCGCAAAAACCGCCAAATCTGCTTAGTGTTAATGATTATTCGAATTGGAAAGCACGCTTTGAGCATTATATCTCATACACTAATTCTTCTTCGTGGATACCTATAATTGAGGGTTATAAGCATCCTACTTATACATATCTTGATGAAATTGTTCCCAAGCCTATATCTAAGCTAGATGAAGAAGAAAAGAAAGTTTATGACAGAGAAAAGAAGGCACATGGATCTATCACAATGGCCCTAACTAGAGAACTCTTTCACAGCATCAGAGGATATGATAATTCGAAAGATCTCTGAAAGGTATTGCAGAAAAGATTTGAGGGGAACAGTGACATCAAGAAGAGCAAAAGAGATCTCCTGAGAAAGAAGTATGAGTGCTTCATATACCTGGAGAATGAATCTACAGATGAACTTATATCTAGATTCTATCATCTGCAAATGGAGTTAAAAGCTTTTTGAGCTGAAGTATCCTAATGAGGAATTAGTTGAAAAATTTTTGGATGCGTTACCACCAAAGTTTGAGATGTATACAACTCTGCTGAGAGAGAAGCCCAAGTTCTATGAGATAACGATTGAAGAAGCAATCGGTATGGTTCAAGCACACGATATGAACCAAAAACGAAAAGAGAGCTTATGGAGACCTCAAATACAAGACCCTTCGATGTATTTTGGGACGTCTTCCATAGCCAAGTCATCGGGTTCTGGAATTGCCCTTTGCTCAAGGAACTCTCACGAGGAGGATAATTCAAAAGTTTGTGGTGGTCATGCTTGCTATACATCATCTGGATCTAGTTCTGGTTCTCTCCAACAACATTCCTCAAGAAATCCTACCTCCACATCTTCAGCTAACCAGAATGCAATAGCCAATATAGCTGAAGATCATGTAGCATTGTTTTCATCGTGTATGCTTGCCTATGAGAACTTCATTTGTGGCAAGCATACAGATCCTGAAACAATTGAGGAAGATTTTAATCAGGTGGATCCAGATGACATGGAGGACATGGATATTCAATGGAATATGGCCATGATATTGAGAAGGGCAGGAAGTTTATTGGTGGGCATTCAAATGCCAAGGTGGGTTTTGATAAATCCTAGGCCAAGTGCTACAAGTGTCAAAACTTTGGACAATTTGCTCGTGAATGTCAGAGGGATAAAACACCTGCCTCAGGATTCACTAGACCAAGCCAGGGAAACAACCAAGGAAATAATCAAGGGTACAACAATTCTAACAACCGCAATCAAGGTCAAGGTGGAACGTCCAATGCTTTGGTAGCTCAACAGGACGAAAGCTTCGATTGGGGTGTTCATTTGGAGGATGCCCTTATTGCTCAAACACAAGTTGGTCTAATGGCTGAGATAGTAGAGATGATGGAAGCAGAAGAACGGGAAGCCTCTGTAGTTGACCAAGAGGAGTCTACAACTGCATTTGCCCTCATGGATATTGGGGAGGCATCAAGTTCGTCAACTGAGGTAGACTCTAATACTTTTGCTGTCATTTCATGTTCCAAATGTCTTGGCTTGAAAGAAGAAAATTCTAAGCTTCAGGACAAAGTTGAACCCCTTCATATTACAGCTTTAAGTTACAAAGAAAATGAAAAACGTTACAAAGATTCAATTGAAACTTTAAAGAAAGAAAAAAAATGATTTTTCACTTAAAATCAGCGAACATCAGTTTCATTTAGATGTTGCGTACAAGAGGTTAGAAAAGAGATATAATGAAATTACTAAGCTGCATAATGAGGTCTTGCAGTTAAATGGTAAAATTGAGAAGTTGAAAAATTCTCCCTTTGTGGTGGAACATTATGAATCAGTAGTGAGACAAGTGAATGGCTTAGGGTTGGGTACTAATGTAGAAGCATGTTTTGTAACTATAGATTAAATTCTATGTATCGGTGTATGTGGCTAGTGCGTAGGAGGGTGTTCCTGAGTACTTAGCCCGCACACCAGTTTGGTCCTGCGTACTTAGTAAGTACGCAAGGCTTTTGCCTTGCATACTTGTCAAGTACGCATGACCAAACCATGCGTACTTAGTAAGTACGCAAGGCTTTTTCCTTGCGTACTTGTCAAGTACGCAGGTAGTGTTCCTTCCCCTATAAATAGAAGACTTGTCTTCATTTGTAGGTGGAACTCTGGAACAAGGTCGAGAGGTGTCCGGGTCGGGAAGAGCTCTCCCGACCCCTGGACCGTGAGCTTAGATGAGAGATGTGTGCTCCTTCGGTATGTAGTCTGTAATACGGGATGACTTCTATGTTATGGATTACGTTTCGTTTCATTATATTTTGTCTTTGTTCGTGTTTTCTCTGTTTCGTTTCTTGGTTCCCACACAAATCACAGAACAAGTCCGTGTAAATCCGCTGCGCGACGAGGCTCCCGGGACCTACAACTAATGCCATTCCTCCACCAGTAAGCGGAAAATTTGTCAACGACTTAATTGATATTGACTTGTCTTGCCTTGATGAGTCTTCAAGTCAGGATGATTCCTCTAACAAGGATGATTCCTCAAGTAAGGCTGACTCCGCATCTGATGAAGAATTTTTCACTGCTTCTGATGATGGGTATGAGAACACCTGCCCTGAAGGTGTAGTCTCCAAGGAGTTGCTTGGTGAACATAAAGTAAAGAAAAACATTGTCATTGATCGTGATAATTGTATTTTGACTGAACCAGATATCATTAAATCAAATGAAAAATTAAAAATGATGCTTTATGGGGGATATAAAAACATTAATCAAGTTAAAAGGGAAGCCTTTTTAGCTCATTACGGGCTTGGCTACCAAGAAAATATGCAAAAGTATTTTATTCCTAAAAACCAATCTACTTCAAATCAAACTATTGTTCACCAAACAACTTCTCCTGTTCATCATGCTTAGTCATCAAACGTTAAATCGAATGAGCCTTACATGAGGACTTACAAAGAGAGGAGAACCTGTTTTCACTTTGGTACGATTGGTCACATCATTGTGAACTGCCCGAATAAGAACCAAGGAAAACAGCCAGTTGTTTCACAACCAGCTGCTATCCCCAAGTCACCACCAGTGAAACAACATAAAAGTCCAAAGAAGAATGTGGTAAAACCACTAGTGAAACCTATTGTGAAGCCAATGATCACATCTGAGGCTAAGCCATATGTTCCAAAAAGGGAAAAGCAACTTGCTAAACCCTATGTGTCTACCTCTGGTAGGGCACCAACTGGTGAGAAACCTGTGGTTAAGCTTTCTAAGCCACAAAGGAGAAGAAGGAACAAGAGACTGAGGAAGCTGGAACAGTTGGCTGGAATTCAATCAGGTGAAGCTTCTACTAGTTCACCTGGTGTTACTGAATGCAAGCCGACTGTTCTAGTAAAACAAAAGAAAAGGTCCTGTAACAAGAAATCTAAAAGTTCTCAATCTCCTGGTCCCAAGTCTTCTAAAGATTCACCCATTTTTGACAGTCACGACTGTGAATTAATTGAAGTAGTTTATTTTCAGAAAGACGAACGACCCAACACCACCATGGCTTGGGTCTCTAAAACTAATTAATTTCTTGTGACTCGTGCATGGTCATCCGAGGGAACTATCTCTAATCGTTGGTATGTAGATAGTGGATGTTCCCGAGACATGACAGGTGTAGGTCCCTCGGGTGTGTCGGATCATCACATGCAAGTGGGTCTACTAGTCGGACCGGGTGCGGAATGCCCGTGACTAGGCGGAGAGTCTAGCTAAACAAAGTAAATCGACAAGAGAAAAGACTTTAAACGTTCTTTGTATTATAAACACTTGAAGGTTACAGAGAAAAGCACTTAGGTTACAATCTGCGTATTTGCACTAAAGCCTGCGTACTTAACTTCTGTCAACCTATCCTATTTATACCTGACCTGATGCCTGCGCACTTAGCAAGTGCGCAGGGCAAAATGCTCTTGTGTACTTAACAAGTACGCAAAGGTATTTTTGCGTACTTGCTAAGTACGCAGGAGCTTTATCCTACACACATGTAAGTGCGCAAAACACTTAGAAAGAAATGCAACATTCAATATGTAAAAGTAAATAAAACTCGATAAACTAATACATAAAGACTCTTACATACAAAGATAATTACAGACATGAAAAATACAAACTAAGACTCTATCCAGAGTGTTGTCACAGGAAAGTGCTTCAACAACAGGCAACATGGCCCTACTTCAAGATGTAAAACCATTCAGAGGCGGCTATGTGGCCTTTGCAGGGGAGAAGGGTGGCAGTATTACTTGTCAAGGCGTGGTTTCAAAAGGCTGTGTTAGTTTAGACAACGTCAATTACTGCGAGCATATAAAGCATAACCTGTTGAGTACTCAGTCATGTTTGGCAAATCTGAATGCTTAATTCTCAAACCTAGGTTTGAGGTTCCTGAAGACTAGATTTTGATGCGTGCGCCAAGAACGAATGATACCTATCAGATCGATATGAGCATGGCAACAACCACCGCATCAGTTGCTACTTGTTTGCTTACGAAAGCGACAGAGCTTGACTCAATCTTGTGGCGTAGGAAACTCTGACACATTTCTTATCGAAAAATGAATAATCTTGTCCGAAACGGTTTGGTAACCGGTGTTCCTAAGCTGAGATTTGAAGTTGCAGATGACTGTATGCCTTGTAAAAAGGGCAAACAACAACAGAAGTCTCACAAGCTCAAGCTCCAAAACTCCATCGATACCCCTTTGGATCTATTACATATGGATCTGTTTGGCCCCATAAGTATCAGGAGTATTGGAGGTAAGTCATACTGTCTAGTTGTAACTGATGACTTCTCACGTTTTTCTTGGGTGCCTTTTTTAGGTACAAAGGACGAGACCGTTGACATTCTTCAATACCTGATCCTGAGCTTGGAATCTCTTTGCAAGTTGAAGGTTAGAAGAATAAGGAGTGATAACGGAACTGAATTCAAGAATAATTTGATGGAACTTTTCTGTGTCAAGAAGGGGATCCGTCACGAATTTACTGCCTCGTACACACCTCAGCAGAACGGAGTTGTAGAAAGGAAGAACAGAACCTTGATCGAGACTACAAGGACAATGCTGTCAGATGCAAAGCTTCCTGTAACTTTCTGGGCAGAAGCAGTAAATACAGCTTGTCATGTTTTGAACAGAGTTCTGTTTGTGAAAAAGGCACAACAAGACCTGCTATGAGTTGATCAACAATCGACCTCCCAACCTTGACTACCTAGTTCCTTTTGGTAGTCCTTATTCCTTATTGCTACAATACAAGGATCGAAAATCTAAATTTCATGCAAAAGCAGAGGAAGGCATCTTCTTAGGATATGTTGCCAATTCACCATGCAAGAGAGTATACAATATAGGAACTCGTATTGTTGAGTAATGGTTCAAAGTGGATTGCAGTAAACACAGCATTCCACCAGAACCAACTGGTCTAGCTTGGGGTTTCGATTATGCTGCGCTATTCAAGTCTTTCAACCTTCCTGATCTATCTGCCGAAGATGCCGCAAATGTGTATGATTTCTTTAATGGCGGCGATGTCTCCAACTTCTCAACCCATGCCACTGTACCTATTGTAACTCTTGATTCCAATGTTGCATCTGCATCTGGTACTCATGATAGTGAAGACGTTGAAGTTGTTCATGTTGATGGCAATGACGCTCCATCTGATCCTAACACTCATGTAGGAAATGAAGCTCCAGCTGATACAATCAACATTGAATCATCTTCTTCTAGAACACCGGATATGGGGGAGTTGAGCACGAATCTAGACACAAATCTCCAAGAACCATATGTACCAGAGACGAGAGTGCATAAGAATCATCCAATTGACAACAACATTGGTGATCCTCATGCCAGTGTTCAGACTCGTATTAGAACAATTACTGAGAATACCAGTTTGTATGCTAAGATACTTGACACTGGTATCATGGAAACATGTTTGCATGCTGCATTCGTGTCCCAATTGGAGCCGAAGAATTTGAAGGAGGCTCTCGCTGAAAACTGCTGGATTGAGGCGATGCAAGATGAACTGTCCCAATTCCAAAAGTTGCATGTGTGGGATTTAGTTGACTTGCCAAGAGGCGTACAACCAATTGGAACTAGATAGGTGTTCAAGGGCAAAACGGATAATCGTCATGTCATAGTGAAAAATAAAGCAAGGTTGGTTGTTCAAGGATTCTATCAACAAGAGGGCTTGGATTACACTAAAGTATATGCCCCAGTTGCTAAACTTGAGGCCATTCGACTATTTCTGGCTTATGCCTCCTATGTTAGATTGAACGTTTATCAACTTGATGTGAAGAGTGCTTTCCTATATGTAAAAGTTCATGAAGAGGTCTATGTCACTCAACCTCCCGGCTTTGAAGATCCGCATAATATCAATAAAGTGTATAAGCTCGACAAAGCACTTTATAATCTTCATCAAGCACCTCGGGCAGGGTATGAGACGTTGTCAACACATCTACTGTCAAATGGTTTCGACCATGGACAGATTGACTCGACCCTCTTCATTTGGAAAGCAGGAGGTGATATTCTACTCGTACAAGTGTATGTCGACGACATTATCTTTGGGTCTACAAATGAAGAGATGTGTAGGGAATTCAAACAGGTGATGAAGTCCAAGTTTGAGATGTGCAACATGGGTGAATTGTCGTTCTTCCTGGGTCTGCAAGTCTGTTAAAGAGAGGATGGCATCTATCTACATCAAACTAAGTATGTGCATGAAGGCTTGCCAAAATACAAGATGAATGATAGCAATACCTATGGCACACCTATCCCTGTCAATCACGGTTTGCATCCAGACAAAGATGGAAAGGATGTGGATTATAAATTGTACCGTGGGATAATCGGTTCTCTCATGTATCTCACAACTTCAAGGCCCGACATGATGTTTGCTATATGTTTGTGCTCAAGGTTTCAGTGTTGATGCAATTTCTTGTGACAACACTCTGGATAGAGTCTAGGTTTGTATGTCTAATGTCTGTATTTTGTCTTTGTATGTAAGAGTCATTATGTAAAAGTTTATCGAGTTGTATTTACTTTTACTTAATGTTTTGTTGATTTCTTCTAAGTGTTTTGCGCACTTGTATGTGCGCAGGAGAATGCTCCTGCGTACTTAGTAAGTACGCAGGAATACCTATGCGTACTTGTTAAGTACGCAGGAGTAATTGGTCCTCCGCACTTGCTAAGTGCGCAGGCATCAGGTCAGTATAAATAGGATAGGTTCACAGATGCTAAGTGCGCAGAACCATTTGTTCATACGAACTCAGTTTTGCTAAGTACGCAGCTTGTATTCTCTCTGTAACCGTCGAGTGTTTATAATACAAAGAACGTTTATTGTGACTCTTATGTTCGGTTTACTTTGTTCAGTTAGACTCTCCACCTAGTCACGGGTATTCCGCACCCGGTCCGACTAGTAGACCACTTGCATGTGACGATCCACCACACCCGAGGGACCTACAAGTGGTATCAGAGCATTGCTCTTGAATTCGAGTGTTGTAAGTGAGTTTGGAGACGTTTTTACTGAGTTTTACAAGCAAAGAGAGGTTATTTTGTTGATTTTTGTGATAAAAAAGGGGTAGCTCTTGAGCACTTTTTTAGAAGCAAAAATCTCTCAAAAACCGATCTTTGTTGTGTGTTTGTGTGTTTTGAGCATCATAGGTTGGTTAGAAACTTGTTTCTGACCCTTTGACTCAATTGCATTGATCATCAGACCATTTTTTACCAACTCTGACGAGTTTCAGGTCACCGGAAAGGTTTGGTGAGAGTTGCTGAAAAGGTGTCCTGCGTACTTACCATTTTTGGCAAAAAGTACAGTTTTCTGCGAACTTGCTAAATACGCAAGAGTTATCTCCTGCGTACTAACAAGTGCGCATGACTAAACTGCGAACTTAAGACTTATCCTGCGTACTTAACAATTTACTCCTGCGTACTTACAAGTACGCAAGGGCAAATATTAAATACGCAAGACCATTCATAAGTGCGCAAGGCCAATCCTAAGTGCGCAATAGCTACTGACTTTTCTGATTTTTGACCAAGTGTTCACCATGTCAAACCTTCAGAACCTTAGTAGTATGTTAAATTATGATAATGAAATCGGTACTCCACAGAAACCTCCCAAGTTGCTCAATGTAAACGATTATTCAAATTGGAAAGCCCGCTTTGAGCACTATATTTCATACACCGATTCATCGTTATGGATACCTATTCTTGAGGGATATAAGCATCCAACCCACTTGTATCTTGATGAAAACGTACCTAAGCCTATCTCTAAGCTGGATGCAGAAGAAAAGAAAATTTATGATCGAGAGAAGAAGGCATTGGGTTCAATCACTATGTCATTAACTCGGGATTTGTTCCACAGTTTCCGAGGATATGAATCTTCTAAGGATCTTTGGAAAGCTTTACAGAAAAGATTCGAAGGAAATAGTGACATCAAGAAAAGCAAGAGGGATCTTCTCCGGAAGCAATACGAGTGCCTCAGATTTATAGAAAATGAATCTTTAGATGATCTTATCTCTAGATTCTATCACCTACAAACAGAGTTGAAATCGTTTGAGCTTAAATATCCAGAAGAGGAAATGGTGGAAAAGTTTTTGGATGCTCTGCCACCGAGATATGAGATGTATACAACCCTGATGAGGGAAAGTTCAAAGTTCTACGAGATGACAGTGGATGAGGCAGTCGGTAAGATTCAGGCTCATAACATGAATCTTATAAAAAGGGAGAATTCTGGAAGACCTCAGATACAGGACCCTTCCATGTATCACGGGACGACTTCCACGTCAATGTCTTCCGGCTCTGGGATTGCACTCTTTACTGGGAAATCCATTGAAGAAGACCACTCTAATGGTTGTGGTGGTCATGCATGTTATGCATCAGGATCAGGGTTTGGATCTCATCAACAAAATCAACAAAACTCAAAGACTCCTCAGAATACGTGCTCAGCCAACCAGTCAGCTATTGCCAAGATAGCTGAAGATCATGTAGCACTATTCTCATCTTGCATGCTGGCATATGAGAATTTCATTGGTGGAAAGCTAACGAATCCTGAGACTATTGAAAGGGACTTCAATCAAGTGGATCCTGATGATATTGAAGACATGGATATTCAGTGGAATATGGCCATGTTACTGAGGAGGGCCAAGCGTTTCCTGAACAGAACAGGAAGAAAGTATATTGGCGGGCATTCTAATGCCAAGGTTGGATTTGACAAATCCAAGGCCAAGTGCTACAAGTGTCAAAACTATGGACACTTTGCTCGTGAATGTCAAAAGGACAGAGCACCTGCCTCTGGTTTTAACAGACCTAGCCAGGGAAACAGCCATGGCCAAAACAACCAAAGTCACCACAATCATACCCAAAGTAATCAGTCCAATGCACTGGTCGCACAGAATGACAAAAATTTTGATTGGGGTGTGCATCTAGAAGACGCCATCATTGCTCAAGCACAGGTTGGTCTCATGGCAGAAATCATGGAGCTGATGGAGGCCGAGAGGAAGGAGGCCGAGAGGAAGGAAGCTGAAGAAGAGGAATCTTCTGAAACTGAAGGAGAGGAATCTTCTGAATCTGAAGAAGAGGAAGCTTCTGTAGCTGATGAAAAGGAGTCTACCACTGCTGTCGCTCTCATGGCAATTGGAGATGGACAAAGTTCATCATCTGAGGTAGATTCTAACCCTTTGTCTGTTGTTTCTTGTTCTAAATGTCTAGGGCTAAAAAATGAAATTTCTGATCTCCAAGACATAATTGAACCCCTAAAGTTGGCAGCTAAAAATTACAAAATGAATGAATCACGTTTTAAAGAATCAGTTGAAATGCTACAGAACGAAAAACAAGACTATTCTTTAAAAATAAGCGACCAACAGGTTCATTTGGACATTGCGTATAGGGCTTTGGAAAAGAAGAACAATGAAATTAACAAACTGCAAAATGAGATCTTGCAGCTCAAATGCACTAACAAGAAATTGAAAAACTCTCGCTTCGTGGTGGAACACTACGAATCCGTGGTGAGAAAAATGAATGGCCTAGGACTTGGTACCAATGCCATTCCTCCACCAATAAGTGGGCAGTTTGTCAATAGCTTGATAGACATTGATCTCACTTGTCTAGATGAGCCCTCTGATAAGGATGATTCCTCTAAAAAGGATGAATCCTCAAGTAAGGCTAACTCCACATCTAGTGAGGAGTATGTTACTGCTTCTGAGGATGGTTCGGTTAACACTTGCCCTGAAGGAGTAGTGTCTAAGGAGTTGTTGACTGAACAGAAAGTCCAGAAAAACATTATCACTAATGGTGATAATTGCATTTTAACTGAACCTGATATCATTGAAACAAATGATAAACTTAAGGGAATGCTTTACGGGGGTTTTAAAAATATTAACCAAGCTAAGAAAGAGGCTTTTTCATCTCATTATGGGCTGGGTTACAAAGAAAATTTGCAAAAGTATTATACCCCCAAACATCAAACTGTAAAAGTTCAAACTTCTGTTCATAAACCAACTCTTCCTTCTCACAATGGTGAGTTTTCAAAGGCCAGAACTAAAGAGCCTTACATGAGAACTTATGTTGACAAGAGGAATTGCTTTCACTGTGGCTTGGTTGGTCACATTGTTGTGAACTGTCCTTCTAAGAACCCAGGGAAACGGCATGTTGTTTCACGACCAGCTGTTATCCCTAAGTCGCCAGTAGTGAAAGCTCCTATCAGACCAAAGCTAAATGTGGTGAAACCACCAGTTCAACCGATAGCTAAGCCAAAGATCAAATCTGAGGCCAAGCCATCTGTTGTAAGAAAGGTAAAGCAACCTGCTGTACCTTGTGTGTCTACATCTGGTAGTACACGCACTGGTGAGAAACCTGTGGCTAGACTCTCTAAGCCACAGAGAAGAAGAAGGAATAAGAGGTTGAGAAAGCTGGAACAGCTGACTAAAGCTCAATCAGGTGAAGCTTCCACAAGTTCACCGGCTGTGATTGAAGCAAAGTCTTCTGTTCTGGTTAAGATTCAAAAGAGATCCTGGAACAAGAAAGTTAAAGATTCTCAATCTCCTGTTCCCAATTCCTCCAAAGATTCACCAATTTTGGACAGTCATCATGACTGTGAGTTGAAAGAAGTAGTTTATTTTGAGAAGGATGGACGACCCAAGACCACAATGGCTTGGGTCTCCAAATCTAACTAATTCTTTTGTTACTCGTGCAGGGACGTCCGAAGGGTACTATCTCTAACCGCTGGTATGTAGATAGTGGATGCTCCCGGCACATGACATGAAACATGGCCTTGCTTCAAGACATTAAACCATTTAGAGGCGGCTATGTGGCCTTTGCCGGAGAAAAAGGCGGCAGTATCACGTGTCAAGGCGTGGTTTCGAACGGTTGTGTTAGCTTTGACAATGTCAACTTCTGCGAGCAGCTGAAGCATAACCTGTTGAGTGTCTCACAAATGTGTGACAAGGAGTACTCAGTGATGTTTGACAAGTCAGAATGTCTGATTCTCAAACCCGGTTTCAAAGTTCCTGATGACTGGATTCTGATGAGAGCACCAAGAACAAACGACACTTATCAGATTGATATGAGCGTGGCAAAAACCACCTCATCAGTTGCTACTTGTTTGCTTACAAAAGCGACAGAGCTTGACTCCATCTTGTGGCATAGGAAACTCGGACATATTTCTTATCGTAAAATGAATCATCTTGTCCGAAACGGTTTGGTAACCGGGGTTCCTAAGCTGAGATTTACCGTTGCAGATGACTGTATGCCTTGTAAAAAGGGCAAACAGCAACGGAAGTCTCACAAGCCTAAGCTCCAAAACTCTATCGATACCCCTTTGGAGCTATTACACATGGATCTGTTTGACCCCATAAGTATCAGGAGTATTGGAGGTAAGTCATTCTGTCTAGTTGTAACTGATGATTTCTCACGTTTTTCTTGGGTGCATTTTTTAGGTACAAAAGATGAGACTGCTGATATTCTTCAATACTTGATCCTGAGCTTGGAATCTCTTTGCAAGCTGAAAGTTAGAAGAATAAGGAGTGACAACGGAACTGAGTTCAAGAATAATTTGATGGAACTTTTCTGTCTCAAGAAAGGGATCCGTCACGAATTCAGCGCGCCGTACACGCCTCAGCAGAATGGAGTTGCTGAACGGAAGAACAGAACACTGATTGAGACTGCAAGGACTATGCTGTCAGATGCAAAGCTTCCTGTCACTTTCTGGGCAGAAGCAGTAAATACAGCTTGTCACGTCTTAAACAGAGTTTTGGTGGTGAAAAGACACAACAAGACTTGTTATGAGTTGATCAACAATCGACTTCCCAATCTTGATTACCAAGTTCCTTTTGGTAGTCCTTGTTCCTTGTTGCTACAGTATAAAGATCGTAAATCTAAATTTCATGCGAAAGCGGTGGAAGGCATCTTCTTAGGATATGTTGCCAATTCGCCCTGCAAGAGAGTGTACAACATAGGAGCTCGTACTGTCGAGGAATGGTTCGAAGTGGATTGTAGTAAACACAACATTCCACCAGAACCAAAAGGTCCAGCTTGGGGTTTTGATTATGATGCGCTATTCAAGTCTTTCAATCTTCCTGAGCTATCTGCAGAAGACGCCGAAAATGTTTATAATCTATTGAATGGCGGCAGTTTTTCTACTCGTGCTACTGTACCAATTATAACTCCTGATTCCAATGCTGCATCTGCATCTGGAACTCATGATAGTGATAACAGTGAAAGTGTTCATGTTGTTGGAGATGACGCTCAAGCCAATCCTAACACAACTGTAGGAAATGAAGCTCCAGCTGATCCAATTAACATTGAATCTTCTTCTGCTAAAACACAGGAAATGGGGGAGTTGAGCACAAATTTAGATCCAGAAATTCAAGAACCAATTGTACCGGAGACGAGAGTGCATAGGAATCATCCAATCGACAACATTATTGGTGATCCTTATGCCGGTGTTCAGACTCGTCATAGAACCATCACTGAGAACACCAGTCTTTACACAGAGATATTTGACACTGGTGTCATGGAAACATGTCTGCATGCTGCATTCGTGTCCCAGATAGAGCCGAAGAATGTGAAGGAGGCTCTCACTGACAACTGCTGGATTGAGGCGATGCAAGATGAATTGTCCCAATTCCAAAAGTTGCATGTATGGGATTTGGTTGACTTGCCAAAAGGCTTTCAGCCAATTGGAACCAGATGGGTGTTCAAATGCAAGACGGATGATCGTCATGTAGTTGTGAAGAACAAGGCAAGATTGGTTGTTCAGGGTTTTTATCAACAAGAGGGCTTGGATTACACGGAAGTATATGCCCCAGTTGCTAGAATTGAGGCCATTCGACTGTTCTTGGCTTATGACACATATGTCGGCTTCAAGGTCTACCAACTTGATATGAAGAGTGCTTTCCTTTATGGTAAAGTTCATGAAGAAGTCTATGTCACTCAACCTCCCGGTTTTGAAGATCCGCATAATATCAATAAAGTGTACAAGCTCGACAAAGCACTTTATGGTCTTCATCAAGCACCGCGGGCATGGTATGAGACACTATCAAAGCATTTACTGTCTAATGGTTTCGACCGTGGACAGATTGACTCGACTCTCTTCATAAGGAAAGCAGGAGGTAAAATTCTACTTGTGCAAATATATGTCGACGACATCATCTTTGGGTCGACCAATGAAGGGATGTGTAGGGAATTCGAGAAGGTGATGAAGTCCTAGTTTGAAATGAACAATATGGGTGAACTGTCGTTCTTCCTGGGTCTGCAAGTCAGTCAAAGAGAGGATGGCATTTATCTACATCAAACTAAGTACGTGCAAGACATCCTGTCAAAATACAAGATGAGTGATAGCACTACTTATGGCACACCAATCCCAGTCAATCATGGTTTGCATCCTGATAAAGATGGGAAGGATGTAGATAGCAGGTTGTACCGTGGGATGATCAGATCACTTATGTATCTCACAACTTCAAGACCCGATATTATGTTTGTTGTAAGCTTGTGCTCAAGGATTCAGTCTCAACCAAAGGAGTCACATATGATAGCCGTGAAGAGGATTTTCAGATACCTGAAAGGGAAACCCCGATTGGGTCTTTGGTACTCCAAGCAGCAGTCATTCGACTTCAAAGCCTACACTGATTCAGATTATGGCGGTTGTAACCTTGACAGAAAGTCAACTTCTGGCGGATGTCAATTCTTGGGAGACAGACTGGTCTCCTGGCAGTGCAAGAAGCAGTCAACGGTTTCTGTCTCAACTTGTGAAGCAGAATACATTGCTGCAGCTAGCGGTTGTTCTCAGATATTGTGGATTCAGCAGCAATTGCGAGACTACGGCTTGAACTTCACTGGAACTCCTTTGTTCATTGACAACAATGCCACCATGTCCATCACAAATAACCCGGTGAAACATTCCAAAACTAAGCATATTGAAATTCGCCATCATTTCATCCGTGATTGTGCTGAAAAGCATTTAATTGAACTTGTAAAGGTTCACACGGATGACAATCTTGCTGACCTTTTC
Organism: Smallanthus sonchifolius; assembly: GCA_023525975.1. Classification (NCBI taxonomy): domain Eukaryota; kingdom Viridiplantae; phylum Streptophyta; class Magnoliopsida; order Asterales; family Asteraceae; genus Smallanthus; species Smallanthus sonchifolius. The sequence continues at coordinate 72,945,274 of CM042025.1, forward strand.
ACAAAGGCATTTGATCGGTCCCGTTTTGAGCATCTTGTCAACTTGATAGGAATGTTCAATCCCGAGTGAAAAATTAATTTTCTTAAATCAATTCAATTCATGGAAGTTAAATTTTATTTCTTTTAAAATTTTTTTTGTATAGTTCTGTTAGTTTAAAATAAAAAAAAATAAAAAAAAATAATAAAAAAAATGTTTGTACATCTGAAATATTAGAAAATGGAGAAAATTTCAAAAGTTCACTTGAGAAACGAGGAAATGATAGTACATCTGAAATGATCTAACCATCATAGACTGCTCATGGGAAATGATTGCGTCATGTTTACTTAATTGTTTAAATTATTATGTTTTTAATCTGTTTACTTACAAGTAATTTGAATTGTCAGTAGGCTGTATGCGTCTTTGAATCACTAGTAGTGTGGAAACTAAATCTAAATTACAACTGTGATTTGAACCCATATTTGCAAGTGTGTGTGTGTAAAAGAATAGAAAAGATCATTATCAGATAAAGGATGTTAGATTTTGGCAGTAATTTTCTTTTGAGATCAGTTTCGGGTTATGTTGTTAGCACAATTAATGCGGTTCATCTCACTGCCCATACTCACAAGTATGCAAGGAGAGATTGAATCAAGACATGTCTCTACATCAACCGTTGAGCATGTATTCACCCTTGAATCATTCCTGGTTCATTGAAATCAAATCCAGATAAAAGTTGGATCCCGTTACCTTATAATCAAACACCATGTTCCTTATCCCGAATCATCATACCGATATTCAAAGAAGAAAATCACATGAAACCAAGACAATTGAATCACTCGATTCTGAATCTTATGATTCTTGATAATCCTCATGGATTCTGCTTGATTTTTCTGTGCTAATTGATGTAACTTCATTCTGAAAATTAAGAATATCATTGGAAAAATCTTAGATGCCTTGAGATAGTGCAAAATATCATAGCATTTAAGTGGGGTACACGTTGTATATTTTATAATTAATAACTTAATACACAAGAACATGATACAAAGATGCATATAGTTTCAAATCTTATAATATTGTCAACTTGAATTACTTGTTTATTTGCTTATTACGTAAGAATAAAGAGTAATACATGACATGATCCCATATTCTTTGATGTTTATATTGTATCGTTTTTGCTATAAGTTAGCCTGATATGATCCTCTGCTCGTGTCTTTGATCAAAAATAGCTTGTATGAATACTTGTACATATCTATTTTGAAAAGAACAAAAAGATTTTAAGTTTATGCATTGTTTAAGTTTAATTCAGAAAAGGCCAAAAATATTTTATGTTTAACCTTCATGAATTGTATTTGAATCCTCCCGATTGAATATTTTTATCTTGTTCGTTATTTGACTTGAAAATCTTCATAATTCTGAGTTGAAAATTGCGCACTTAAAGTTTCTGCGCACTTGTCAAGTACGCACGAAGTAAGACTTGCGCACTTAGCAAGTACGCAAGAGTTAATTCGTGCACACTTAGCAAGTACGCACGAACATTATCAGTGGGGTATAAGTTCAACACTTAGAAAAATTTTCAGGTTAAGCATTCAAACCGAAATTTTTCCCCCTGCAATTTTCTCTCAAAATCGAGTGTGTTCAAACCCGTTTTTCATCCCTTCCACATTATCATCTTCGTATTTCATCTCCTTGGTGAGATTTTAGACCGATTTCATCCGTAAATTCGTGAAATTTTGGACCGATTTTTGACTTAGAATTTTTAGGTTAAATCCGTAGAATTTTTGGGGTAAAATGGGTTGTTTGGGTAACTAAGTCACTAACAAGCTTTTAGATTGCCTAATCGATCATACATTTTCCCTTTGGTCATCGATTGATCCGACGGGTTGAAGTCGAACCGTCAGTGGGTCGATCACTGACCTAGGTCAAAATTTGATCGTGTCGTAGTGGTTAATGGTGTTGATCATGGTACCATAGGTTCGAATCCCTGATTCCGACCTAGTGGCTACCTAATCAACCCGCTTTTTGAACGAATTTAAATCTTTGAAATTTTTGCTAAGGGTTGTTCTTGCGCACTTAGCAAGTACGCAAGAAGTAATTCCTGCGTACTTGTTAAGTACGCAAGAGTAAAATCCTGCGCACTTGCTAAGTGCGTAGGACCAACACTTAGAAAATTTTTCAATGTCTGAAATTTTTTACAAAGTGTAACTACTATTCTATGTCATGTGAGTCTACTTCCATTGTTATTAATTGATCTAATTATGTTTTCTGTGTGTGTTTGCAGATAATGGCTCGTGCATTCACTGACGAATTCAATCTGTTGGCGCACACTGAACCAGAATGGAAAGGGGCAGCCTTACAATATAGAGAGATTGTGGACTTCCTGAACAGATCTAAAATAAGTTATGCAATCTCGGCTAATCCAACAGTCTCAAGACCTTACTTAGAGCAATTCTGGGAGACAGCAGAGCACGATTGCACGGTATCTCCAAATGTCATAAGGGCTACCATTGACGGTCGGGCTATTGCCATCTCTGAGGATACAATAAGGAGAGTACTGCAGTTTGGAGACCTTCCCATCGACCCGACATCCTATCCAGATTACTACGTGGATGGGTGTTGGAGGCAGAGAATGGGATATGTCGGGGAAAGGGACTATGCTTCATACAAGAAAATGTGGGTTCTAGATCAATGGCGTTACTTTGCCCACATCATGATCATGTGTATCTCATCAAGGAAAGCAGGGAAGGATGCCATGGGTCATGACCTTGCCGCAGCCATGGTGGGCTTGTCTCTCAATCGGGGATACAACTTCTCCCGCTTTATTTTCAAAGCAATCAATGACCAGATAAATACGGCGGAGAGGTTTAGGTTCCTTTTATACCCGAGGTTTGTGCAACTTTTGATCGATGATGCGTTGCCAAACCTGCGTGCGATCGGGGAGAGACTGCAAGTGAAGAGAGTGGCCAAGAGAGTTTTTGCACAGTTTCTAAAGCCAGGCAGTGTAGATCCTACCCCTGAGCACACTGAACTCTTTGGCCACCTATTGAATGAAGCATACGTCGCTCCGGAGGATTGGAACTGGTATAGTCCCAACTCGGGACCAGAGATGAGTGATCACTCTGATGAAGAACAAGATGAAGAGAATGAGGATGATGAAGGTAATGATAAAGGTAATGATGAGGGTGATGATGAAGGTGGTGTTGGTGGTGCTGAGGAATCCGATTCGGAGGCTACAGAATCAGATTCTTCTGATTCCGATGATGCACCATCACAGGCACATCCGAGGAGACAGGCACAGGTAACCCAGCCTGCGTCGTCTTCAAAAAGAAAGAGACAAAGCTCCAGCAACGAATATGAGCCGGATTCCGACTCTGACGCTGCTTTACAAAGACAGAGGCATGAGAGCACCAACAAGAAAAGGGGCGATAGGCAAGAGGTTGCCATCCCCAGGGTTGAAGAGATTCCAACTGTGCAACCAGTACAAGTTGAGGCTTCCATTCCAGAATCTACCATGCCAGCACAGCAACTGTTTAGTAGGAGGAGAAGGCCACTGGTACAAGCAGATGTGGCGGTCACGGCGGTCACAGAGGTGATTCCTGTGACGGTGACCCTCCCTATTCCAACCGTCCAGGTGACGGTGACTGCTCCACTTCTCACGGAGTCAGTCACAGTCACCCCAACAATAACACCCACTCACATCATACCATCCCCAACCCCAGCACCCACCAAAGAGCCGTCAGGTCAACCCTTCAACTACGGTGATTTCTCACAGGGGTTCGACTTTGACACAATCTTCTCTTCCCCCATCCACAACGCCGAAGCCTCATCATCTAGGCATCCGGATCCAAATGAAGCTAGGATCGATGTGCTAGAAACCCAAGTTGCTGGCTTGCTGAAGACTATTCAAACGTCAAAGGAGGAGTCTGATGCTCAACAAGCACAGATAAACTCTCTGGCAGATGAAGTTAGGATTCTGCGTAGCCAGAGAACGGGGACTGATGAACGGCTGAAGAATGTGATGGCGCAGAATGAACTATTAATGAAGACGAATGAAATGATTCTGGCCCACAGAACTTCAATTGAGCTAAGGATGGATGCTCAAAGGCAGGAGCACGCTACTATTGTCAAATTGATTGCTGAATTGACTGAGAAGCTAGGTGCTCAGGGGGAGAAGGAAAAAGAAAAATCCACCGGTGCAGAGGTCTGTCATCCAGTCGATTTGACTAAGGATGATGACAAAGACAAGGATCCTGAAGTCGGTCCTAGTGGAGGTGAGCACCAAGCTTCGGCAATTGTGCCCACCTCTACTACGTCAATGGCTGAGGGGGAGTCTACTACGCAAGAGGGTGGTGATACCTCAGCAGGTGGTGGTGGCGGTGATAAAGGGAAGTCAGTGGCTGGTGAGATTCTATGTCTCGAGCCTGACTATTCTAAAGAAGCACAGATCGATGCTCTCCTTAATATGGAAGAAGGAGAGATCGACTCTGGTGATGATTGGAATGATGATGATGATGATGTGATAATCGAGATTCCCAAGGGCGACGGGGATCTAGAGTATGAGTTAGAGGATGGTGAGATCTTTGAAATACCATCGCTCGAATCTCTGCTCGAAACAGACACAGGCTCAGTTGATACAGCAAGTAATGTTGAAGCTACAACTGATGCCCCCCCGGTCGACCCTATACCTGTGGACCCCGAGGCACAAAAAGAGAAAGACATGCCTTCTGCATCTACAAAAGGTCCAGCTCCAGTGTGGCAAAAGACGTCTATCAAAGACAAGTATGGAGCGACAGGTATGATCTTAGCTGTCAGGTTTGAGGAGGACAAGCAGTTGTTCGCCATCAAAAGATCTGGAGGGGTTCAATACTTGAAACCAACCAGTGAGGCGTTCAACTCTTTGCCCAGGTACGACCTAGTTAACCTTGCAAACCGCGACCTGCTGAATCATTCGAATCATGCAGTAGCAATGGGTTTGTGGAGTATACTACAGCGTGAAGCAAGATCGGGAAAGTATGAGTATCTCAAGCCTCAAGTGCCCAGAAGAGTCAAGGATAAGCACGTTGTGCATCCTGTGACTAAGAAGCCGTTAAAGAGATTGGTATACAAGCCAGTGCGATGTGAAACCAAGATTCCCCTGAGCAAGTTACCTCAGGATATTCTTGGTGACATGTGTTACTGGTACGTTGATCCAAAAACGGGCAAGGCTGTGATCATGGGTAAAGGTAAGTCAGATAGTGGAAACACAGTGCCAAAGGAAGTGATCAGGGTTTTTGATGAAGTCTGCTTCATCAATTTCTCTGTGAACGATCTGGAGGTACTAGCAGACAAATTCTGCATCCACACTGACGAATGGACAAAGCTTCTCTCGGCCAAATACGACAAGTTAATCAAGTTCTGTCTTGATTACAAAAAGAAGATGGAAGCTAAGGAAGCAGTGCTGTGAAGACTGAAGATTGAAGACTGAAGACGATGAAGATCCCGAGCTGTTGTCAAGGGGGAGTTTGTTGATGCACTTTCTTGTGACAACACTCTGGATAGAGTCTAGGTTTGTATGTCTAATGTCTGTATTTTGTCTTTGTATGTAAGAGTCATTATGTAAAAGTTTATCGAGTTGTATTTACTTTTACTTAATGTTTTGTTGATTTCTTCTAAGTGTTTTGCGCACTTGTATGTGCGCAGGAGAATGCTCTTGCGTACTTAGTAAGTACGCAGGAATACCTATGCGTACTTGTTAAGTACGCAGGAGTAATTGGTCCTGCGCACTTGCTAAGTGCGCAGGCATCAGGTCAGTATAAATAGGATAGGTTCACAGAAGCTAAGTGCGCAGAACCATTTGTTCATACGAACTCAGTTTTGCTAAGTACGCAGCTTGTATTCTCTCTGTAACCGTCGAGTGTTTATAATACAAAGAACGTTTATTGTGACTCTTGTGTTCGGTTTACTTTGTTCAGTTAGACTCTCCACCTAGTCACGGGTATTCCGCACCCGGTCCGACTAGTAGACCACTTGCATGTGACGATCCACCACACCCGAGGGACCTACATTCAGTCACAACCAAAGGAGTCTCAAATAACAGCTGTCAAGAGGATATTCAGATACTTGAAAGGGAAACCCCGATTGGGTCTTTGGTACTCAAAGCAGCAGTCATTTGACCTCAAAGCCTATACTGATTCAGATTATGGCGGTTGTAACCTTGATAGAAAATCAACTTCAGGTGGATGTCAATTCTTGGGAGATAGGTTGGTTACCTGGCAGTGTAAGAAGCAGTCAACAATTTCTGTCTCAACATGTGAAGAAAAGTACATTGCTGCAGCGAGCGGTTGTTCTCAGATATTGTGGATTCAACAGCAATTGAGAGACTACGGCTTAAACTTCACTAGAACTCCACTGTTCATTGACAACAATGCCACCATGTCCATCACAATCAACCCGGTGAAACATTCCAAAACTAAACATATTGAAATTCGCCACCATTTCATCCGTGATTGTGCAGAAAAGCATCTCGTTGAACTTGTAAAGGTTCACACGGATGACAATTTTGCTGACTTTTCACTAAGGCTTTTGATCGAACTCGTTTTGAACATCTTGTTAACATGATAGGAATGTTCAATCCAGAGTGAAAACTTGTTTTTCTATCAATTCAATTCATGAAAGTTAAATTTTATTCCGTTTAAGTTTTCTGTATAGTTATTTTAATTTTCAAATATTTTACAAAAATCCAAACAAAATTGAAAACCAGAAAATTTCAAAGTACTCTTGAAAAAAGAGGAAATGATAGTACATCAGAAATGATCTAAACGTACTAGACTGCACATATGGGAAATGATTGCGTCATGCTTACTTGATTGTTTAAATTGTTGTGTTTTTAATCTGCTTATTTACAAGTAATTTGAATTGTCAGTAGGTTGTAAGCATCTTTGAATCATTAGTAGGGTGGAAATTAAATCAATACTACAACTGTGATTTGAACCCATATTTGCTAGTGTGTGTGCGTAAAAGAATGCAAAAGATCACTATCAGATACATGATGTTAGATTTTGGCAATTATTTTTTTCTGAGACCAGTTTCAGGATAGGTCGTTAGCACAATTAATGCGGTTCATCTCACTGCCCATACTCACAAGTATGCAATGAGAGATTGAATCAAGACATGTCTTTACATCAACCATTGAGCGTGTATTCACCCTTGAATCACTCCTGATTCATTGAATTTAAATCCAGATAAAAGTTGGATCACCTTACCTAAATTCTCAAACACCATATTCATTATCCTGAATCTTCATACCGATATTCACTGAAGAAATCACATGAAACTAAGACAAATGAATCACTCGATTCTGAATCTTATGATTCCTGATAATCCTTATGGATTCTGTTTGATTTTTCCTGTGCTAATTGATGTAGCCTCATTCTGGAAATTTAGAAAAATCGATGGGAAAATCTTAGATGCCTTGAGATAAGTGCAAAGTAAGTTCGTAGCATAACTGTGGGGCATACGTTGTATATTAATAACTATTACCTTAACACACAAGAACATGATCCTAAGATGCTTATGGTTTCAAATCTTATAATATTGCCAACTTGAATTACTTGTTTATGTGCTTATTACGTATGAATAAATTGTAATCCATGATATGATCACATATTCTTTGATGTTTATCTTGTATCATTATTGCTATAGATTAGCGGATATGATCCTCTGCTCGTGTCATTGAACAAAAATAGCTTGTGTGTGAAAATATGTATATCATTATTCTGAAAAGATCAAAAAGATTTTAAGTTTGTGTATAGTTCAAATTCAAATCAGAAAAGCCAAAAATATTTGTGTTTAACCTTCGTGAATTGACTTTGAATCCTCTTGATTGAATGATTCGTATCCGGTTAGTTATTTGACTTTGACTTCTTCATAATTTGAGTTGAAATTTGAATTCACAAGGGTTTATCCGTACTTGCTAAATCCGCATGAATTAAACCATGCGTACTTACAAGTACGCAAGACTTAAGTCATGCGTACTTGCTAAGTACGCAGGAGTTAAGTCTTGCGTACATGTTAAGTATGCACGACCCTTATGTGGAGGGTATATATACAGGTGTTAGAAACATTTCAGAGTTCCATCTCATTTTAAACTAACTAACACCTTGCTATTACCTATGCACTTTTTTCCTCGAAAGTTTATTGTGTTCCTAAATGTTTTTCATCCCGATCATTGTTTCATCTTCACATAACCAATCCTCGGTGAGAATCTCAGTCCTATACGTCCGTTAAATCACCTGTAATGGACCGATTTGTTGAACTCTCCCTTGGGCTTTGATGATGATATTTCGACAGATTTTAGTTGTTCTTGACCAAAATAAAGACATAAAACCTGTTTAAACTCACTAAACGAAGCTCAATCATCTCAAATTAGTACTTAACATGGTTTGATTTTAAGTTGGACCCCTTGAGTGGCTATTATTTCTCGTCGTACCAAGGCAAGGTCAATATGACCGGTTTTAGCAAAGTTGTGCTGTTGGTGTTGGTCCCATAGGTCTAAGATGCATTTTTCGACCTTGTGGTGACCTCCAACCACAGCAAAATCACATTATTCGGATTTGGATTTTTGAAAAATGTCCTAAGTGTTAACCCTTGCGCACTTGGTAAGTACGCAAGAGATAACTCCTGCGTACTTGCTAAGTACACACGGTATAAACCCTGCGTACTTGCTAAGTACGCTGGAACGCAATTTGCAAATTATTCTAAGTCTGAAAAATTCTTTCTTGTGAATGTGCTATACCGTGTCATGTTTGTATATTTCCAATAATCATTTTTGCTCTAATTGTGTTCATTGTATGTTTTTGCAGTGATGGCTCGTGCTTTTACAAGCGAATTCAATCTTCTGGCTCTAACACAATCCGAGTGGAAGAGTGCTGCACTTGAATACAGGCAGATAGTTGATTTCGTGAACCGCTCAAAGATCGGCTATACTATCTCTACAGATCCTATCGTATCAAGACCATACATGGATTAATTTTGGGCAACAGCAGATCATGATTGTACAGTAACCCCGAACGTCATTAGGGCTATTGTAGCAGATTAACAGATAGCCATATCCGAAGACACCATCAGGAGGGTGTTACAGTTCCAGGATCTTGCAACTGACCCAATTATCTATCCTGATTACGTTGTCGATGGTTGTTCGAGGTAGAGAATGGGATACATCGGTGCAACGGATTATGCTTCGTACAAGAAGATGTGGGTACTCGGTCAATGGCGTTACTTTGCCCACATCATGATCATGTGCATCTCTTCAAGGAAAGCACGCAAGGATGCCATGGGTCATCACTTAGCGGCTGCAATGGTGGGTTTATCTCTCAACAAAGGCTATAATTTCTCTAAGTACGTATACAAGGACATAACTGACCAGATCTATACGACGAAGAAGTTTAGATTCATGTTGTATCCAAGATTTATCCAGCTGCTAATCAATGATGCGTTGCCACATCTACCGACAATTGGGGAAAGATTACAAGTGAAGCGAGTGGAGAAGAGAGTATTTGCTCAATTCTTAAAGCCAGTCAGTGTAGAACCTACCCCTGTGCATACTCCTCTCTTCGGACACTTAATCAACGAAGCATATGTGGCCCTAGATAATTTCAGATGGTATAGTCCAGAGTCTGACCCTGAACTCAGTGAACACAATGATGAACAACAGGAAGAAGAGGAAGTTGAATCTCAGGAAGATGTGTATGAAGACGAAGGAGACGAAGAACAAGGAAGTGGGGGTGCTGAAGAATCCGACTCAGAAACGACCAAGTCAGATTCATCTGATTCTGATGATGCACCATCCCAGGAACACCGAAGGAGATTAACGAAGGTGACCCTTCCCGAGTCATATTCTAAGAGAAAGAGACAAGAGACTAGCAGTGAATATGAGCCCGATTCTGATTCGGACGCTGCTATACAAAGATGCAGACGGGAAAGTATCTACAAGCGTCGGGGAGATAGGCCACATCAACATATTCTTCGTGAGGTGGAAGTAAGTGCTCAGAGGAAAGTAACTGGGACAGCTGCGAGCACTGAATCGACTTCTACTTCACCTTCACAGCAGCTTTATCGACGACAAAGGACGAGGCCATTGGTAACATTTGTTGAGGCTGCTACTACTATCACAGAGGAGGTTCCTGTGAAGTAAACCTCCCTGTACAATCTGTCCGGGTGGCGGTAATGACTCCAATTCTGACCGAGTCTATCACCATCACCCCAACCACCATCCAAACAACAAACATACCTACCTCAATCCCTACAACCACTCTCCAACCAATCAGTGAATCATTTCATGTGTTTGACTTTACTCATGGTTTTGATTTTGATCAAATCTTTACCTTCCCAACTCATCAATCCGAAGCATCTTCGTCTAGGGGTCCAGATCCTCGTGATGCCAGGATCACTACCCTAGAAACTCAAGTTGCTGGATTACTTGAAGTGGTCAGGAAATCGAGGGAAGAATCTGACAAACAACAAGGGCAGATTAACTCTCTGATTGATGAGGTGGCCGTGCTAAAGAAACAGCGGGCGGCTGATGACAAGCAGCGTTTAGAACATGACACTATGGTGAAACTTGTCTGTGATATGGACAAGACGCTTGCTGCTCAGGGGGAGAGATTGAAAGAATTATTAGAAAAGCAACCACCTAAGCCTAGCAGTGAAGAGGCTTGTCACTCAAGTGATCTAACTAAGGGTGATGATCAGGACAAGGATCCTGAAGCCGGACCGAGTGGAAGTGAGCAGCAATCATTGCCTTTTGTGATTGTTCCCATTTCTGCCATGCCTATGGATGAGGGGGAGTCTACTCGGAGTGAAGGTGGAGGTGATACTGCGGGTCGTGATAAAGGAAAGTATGTGGCTGATGTACTAAAAGATCTATCTGACGACGTGTCGAAAGATGTGATCCTATTATTAGAGCCAGACTATTCCAAAGAAGCACAGATTGACGCTCTCTGCAATCTGCAAGAGGGAGAGATTGAGTCTGGTGACGACGGGGATGAGGAGGATGAGGATGTTGTGATTGAAGTTCCCAAGGGGGACGGGGAAGGAGAGTATGAGTTTGAAGATGGAGTTATTTTCGAAGCTCCATCCTTTGAAACTAATCTTGACACAGGTTCAGTCGAGCCTGCTAGTGCTGTTGAGGCGTCAACTGAAGCCTCCACTGCCGACCCCACACCTGTGGATCCAAAGGAATAGAAAGATAAACATATTCCTGCAAATTCATTGAAGGACCCGACTTCTTTCTGGCAAAAGACATCAATCATAGACAAACATGGAGCGATAGGGATGATCTTAGCTGTGAGGTTCGAGGAGGACAAGAAGTTGTTTGCAATCAAGCGAGCTGAAGGGGGGGTTCAATACTTGAAACCAACTAGCGAAGCTTTCAACTCCTTGACAAGATATGACCTCGTGAACCTAGCAAACCGAGAGCTGCTGGGTCACTCAAATCACGCAGTTGCGATGGGTTTGTGGCAGGCTCTGCAGCGAGAGGGGAGATCTGGGAAGTTCAAAGTTTTTAAGCCTCAAGTGCCCAAGCGAGTCAGAGACAAGAATGTTAGACATCCCGTGACTCATAAAATCTTAAAGAAACCGGTATACAAGCCAGTGTTGTGTGAAACCAGGATTCCCCTGAGCAAGTTATCTCAGGATATCCTCGATAACATATGGTACTGGTACGTTGATCCAAAAATGGGCGAGGCGGTGGTGATTGGAATGGTCTGGTCCGATAGTGGAAGCTTAGTGCCAAGAGAACTGATCAGAGTGTTTGATGAGATCTACTTCATCAACTTCTCTGTGAAAGATCTGGAGGCACTAGCTGACAGGTATTGTATGTACACAGACGAGTGGACAAAGTTCCTATCTTCAAAATATGACAAGGTGGTCAAGTTCTGCATTGACTACAAGAAGAAGATGGAAGCTAAAGCTGGGGAGCTGTGAAGACCGAAGACAATCCAGAGTTGTTGTCAAGGGTGAGTTTGTTGATGCACTTTTGTGTGACAAACACTCTGGATATTGTCTTAGCTTTTGTACTTGTCTTGTATGTATTAGTCTTTGTATCCTAGTGTCTGTATGTATTAGTTATCGAGTTGTATTTACTTTTGTATGTACTCGTTGTCTAAATTCTCTAAGTGTTTTGCGCACTTAGTATGTGCGCAGGAGTAAACTTCTGTGTACATAGCAAGTACGCAAGAACTCTCTACGTACTTGCTAAGTACGCATGAGCATTTTGCCCTGCGCACTTGCTAAGTGCGTGGAGCCCAGGTCTAGTATATATAGCCAGTTAGTGACAAAATTATGTACGCACTCATTCTCTGTGTAACCGGCTGTGATTATCAACACATGAAGTTTAAAAGTATCTTGTGTCTTTATTGTCGGTTTACTTTGTGTTGATTGATATTCCACCTAGTCACGGGCATTCCGCACCCGGGTCCACAAGGAACACACTTGCATGTGATGATCCGAGACACCCGAGGGACCTACACACATGGCATGTAGGATCATGTTAGGGTCCTTATTCATTAGCACTTTTGATTTGCACATCGGTTTTTCAAACATTAGAACTTGAAACTTTAGTTTTTGGATTGATGTAATCAGGTGAACTCCATCGGTGCTTTAATTTGAAAATGTTGATTTTCGAACTCATTTAGAGGTCGTTCATTGTAATCAGTGACTATGGTATTCCTGAACTTCGCGCCCCGCGGTTTCTGTTGTTGGCGGGGTGTGACATAAGCCAAGCCAATCGAATCACAAGATTCTGAATCACAAGTTAAATCCACTTGGATTGTTTTTCCTATGCTAAGGATACTTTTTTTCATGCTGGTGATTGGATTATGTTCTAGTGAAATACTACATTGTTGCTCATTTCATTTCATCTCAATTTTGGGGTACACACTGTATTGATTAATAATACCCTAATTATCACACGATATTTGCTGAAATATGATGCTCGAGTTTTTGAGGACAAATGTACTAACAATCAATTTTGGACTATATAGATCTTGATTTGATATGAAGTGTGATTAAGACACTGTGCATTTATGATCCTATGTCAATTTCTGTTCACCAAAAAGATAAAGAAAATTCAATAAGTGATGCAGTGTATTTCTGTTGATTTGTTTGAAGTATTGAAGTTTCATGTGTGTTAGGTATAAATAGTATCTGATTATGTGTTTGCCTTTAATGTTTTGATTTCTTGATTTGTTATGCAAAGTGTTAGTGATAAAATGTTTTTAGAACGGGTCTTAGTGATCTCGAGATTGGTTCGTTCAGTAAAAAGTTAGAAAAATTCTTGATTTTTGATTCTTGTCCGAAATCTATATGTTCGAAAAGTTCAAAATTTTGTGTTTGAAATACCTTTCGTTTGAAAACTTTTGTCCGAAAACTATTTCGTCTGAAAACGATTTCGTCCGAAATCTCATTTTGTATATATATGTGTTTTCGCCCAAAACGTTTTCTACCACTTTTTCGAATTGATTGATCCCTATACCCCAGATATTTCAAAATATGCTTTCCGATCGATTTTTTCATGCATCTTTGTTGTTATTGAGCTATTGACGGGATTTGACTCATAACATGTATGAAAACACAGCAAATGGAGTAGATTTGGGGTGATCTAGGTCAAAAACCGGTTTTTGAGTTTGAATCGTCCGAAATCTCTGAATAATGGTCCGAAAACTCTTTGAATGGACCGAAATCCATTTCAAACGAAGATGAACAGTCACACTAATTTTGTCCTAAAAGATTTCGACCGAAATCATTTTTCGAACATTTTTAATTGATTATGTTTGAGTTTAATATTTCGACCGAAATCTCAAAAAACTTGTGCCTGTTTGACAACAAATGGAAATAAGTCTAAGGATTATGAAGAGATTGTTTGGTTTCTAACAAAATCAAGAATCTACACTTCAATATCTACAAACATGAAAGTGTTCAATACTGACGTTCGAGAATTCTAGCATAACATGGAGTACAAACACGTTAATAAATAGATTTATATTGAAAGCAAAGTACAAGGCAAGGTCATAAAAATTAATGAAAAAGTAATCATAGAAGTTTTGAACTTCAGAGACACAATCGACTTTCCATATCGGTTAAACTATAATAAGGTCTCTTCAATTATCATGAGTATGGGATACGAAGGAGAGTTCCCAAGGAAACATATTACCAAGACACTGATGAGAAGGTGATGTGCTTGGAATGGTCTATAAAAACTAAATAAAAACCTAACCTAGTCACTCTAGTAATAATTCTAGACTATCCTAATACTAGACCACAGAATAGACAAATGTACCTATCGACTGCAGTAAAGTCTAATGAAAGTCCGAATATCGAACCTACGAGACACTAGTGACAACTATACCTAGACTCTGACTCAACTAACTAAACTGAATTATATAGGGAGATTGTGTTGTGATTCTACAACTGGTGATTAACTACTTAACTCTCTAACAACATCAACTATCAAATAGAAGAAACTGATAGATCAATAATGGAGAAAACACTATCTAGGTAAGAATCATGTTTCCTAAACTTGAACTTCTCTCGGTTATGACAATTATGATGGAACTGGGATCTTTGAATACGAAACCCAAAAACAACCTAAGGATCGCAGATCATTCTCCGGGTGTGACCTAATAGGAAACCCTAAGGAACGTGTAAACTCACAGGTTGGTCGGATCACCTCTCAGCTATTTCCAAGGATGCTAAAGTACCCAAAAGATAAATTACCTTTCAGTCTCAATATCTCAATATGCCCTAAGACACAACGGGTAACCTAAAAATCTTAGGACATAGATTGTATGACAAAAGCTTTGTAATAGTTTAGATCTAAATGTCTTTATGTTTTTGTATTAAATGTTTTCTAAGTGTTTATACAAGTTATGCTAGAGGCGAACTTGTCAAGTTCGCCTGGTCTATCAGAGGCGAACTTGTTAAGTTCGCTTAGTCTGTTAGAGGCGAACTTGTTAAGTTCGCCTAATGCAGATCATGTGTCTATAAATAGAGTTACATAGTCTGTCTTTTTAGAGATATACAGAAGTGAACGAATCAAATCTGTAAACTCTGTGATTGTTGGAATACAAAGTGAATGTTATTTACCTGATTGTTTCTATTGTCTATTTCATATGAAATCGTTGATTTGGTAGGATTCCGCACTCCGCGTTAACGATACATCTTATCACGAGAACGATCTGTAGAAGAGCCATGTGGACCTACAGAAAACACTCAGTATGACACGGAATATCAATGATGCTACGAACCCTTAGGAAACCCTCCTTTCAGAGCAAATGACCTAAAAACCCTAACACCAAGGAATACTCGACTATCTCTCAACTCTTAGCTATCGAGAAAGGAAGAACACCTAAACCTAAGATATTCTCAATCTATGTTTCTATGGACGATGATATCAATTATCCACAAACTAGTTACAAACACACAATAGGTACCTAACATGCATCTATTACTTGAAAGACATTCAACAATACGCATGTGAAACACAAACCAATTGCAAATCAGAGATAAATATGGAGAAACATCACACCAATTGAAATCAAGTTCTTTACTTTATCATGAATCCATCAAGAATCAACATAAACCAAAAGAAATCCACAAATCAATCAAACATTCATCGAAAACCAAGATAGCTACTATGGTCTAGCCAAGAAATATATTCAAAACGAGAAAACAAGTCTCAAAAGTGATGAACATAATCCAAATCAAACCAATGTAAGCAGGAAATCAAAGATCGTAACCCGAACGAGCAAGAACGAACCAACCCGATTGATAAAGCTTCGAACTTTAGCTCTCGTTGCTTAGTTACTTCTCAAAATCGCCTCTATTCACAGTCCAGACGGCTGGTAATCGAATAGAATAGCCAAGGATAGGTTCTAAACTATTAAAACATCAAATTAGGTTAAAAACCACGAAACTGGGGTCTCTCTTGCGTACCGCGAGGCCCCGATGGCTATCCCCTCGCGTACCACCAGAGCCAAAAGAGTCAGGCAAAATTTCCTGGAAGCCTTGCTCTTGTGTACCGCGAAGCTGGGACCCACATGGCTTGCGTACCGCGAGGTGTATATGTTGACAGAAAGTTTCAACCTTTTCATCGTTTTTCCTCGTTTGCTCGTGCCTTCACCAATCTTGATCATTTAAGCTTCAAAGTCACCCGATTACCTATAAAACAAAACATAACTAAGTACAAGCTATATATGACTCTAAGGGATTATAATACTATGCTAAAAGGCTACGAAATACAATGGAAATGGAGGTGTGATTTGCAACACATCAAACATCCCCACACTTAACCTTTTTTCGTCCTCGAAAAAGACTCTGCAATGGAATCACAACCGGAATAAATGCTTTTAAGAATCTTATTAAGTCAATGGCATAGACATAATAACGCGTTAAAATGTAACAATTGATATTTCGATCCGATTAAACCCAAACAACAACTATCAAGCCCCCGATTATGTTCTAAATTCTACATTACACAACACATCAATCTATCTGTTGGACTCACACTCAGAAGGCTACAACTCTACCTAATCCTGTCACACAGTCAGGTCAAGACACTGGTTGAACCGTATAGATTTCTCCCACCACGTTAAACTAAGATTCACATGTTTTTGAAATTAAGGTGAATTAATGAATGAATGGATGGATATGAGCATCAAATTAAGGAAATGAACATTTGTCTAGAGGAGTTTCAACCAAGTCGCTATCCCGGGGGGTAACATATAGACTACAGTTCTAAACAATGAAGCACTTAAGAATCTAACCCATTGGTGTTTCAATCAGGCTGGAACCTGACTTGTGAGACGTAGTCAAAACTTAGATTTCTAATTAATTAAGCTAAAGTATATGGAATTATGGATTGCGGGCGCCACCATCGCTCGAATTTATTCTCATAAAAAAAGAGTGGTGTGCCAAGAAATTTCAAAAACCTCTAAATTCTAGCTTAACATGGTACCGATGACCCTATGTTCAGTATTACCGACACCCCTAAGATGATTACCCATAAGATTTCATGATTTAATTCATTTATTTATCCTAAACAACAAGCACAGGATATTTAAGCTTTCAAATTGGCTGGATCTACCAAAACATCATAATTTAGACGCATTTTCTATCATTTATTCATTTAAACTCAAAAGCAGATCCAGTTATACCTATCATTTTCTATTTATTTTGCAAAAATTCTAATTCAAAGGATAATTTTTTTTTCAAAAATTTCAAATCTTTTTTTATTTTTGTGTAGTTTTAAAGAAAACAAACTAACTAGACCTAAGGTAAACGTAATCTCTCATCCCCACACTTAAAACACACATTGTCCCCAATATGAACCGAGAAACCACGGAAAATAAAAACAAAGACTCAAAATAGACAAAAATAGTAAAGTGGAGACAACTTAACTGGTAATGATAGCCATTGTCTTGGCCAGCTTTTCTCTTCCCCTTGTACAACTGTATAGCATTTCATTCACGGCTGCACACACGACTTTGTAGGGTTCCTTGCACATAATATTTAAATCGCCTCCACCTGAATGGAGATTGAGTACGGACGGTGTGATCTATACCTGCAACATTAAACTCACAGCAAACCCAAACAACATTAAGCTGACTCAAAATAACATAAAAGACTTTACTGACACGACCTGACTCAAAATAAAGTTTATGCAAACTATACACTTGGGTTCTTACCGGAGAAACAAACCTAATCAGGAGGCTTCTCCTTTATGCCGCCCCCATCCGGCCCGTTTAATATAATTGGTCTACCACCGATTTGAGACACTCCGATGGCAGACCTTAAATTGATTTTGAAAAATATAAACGGGTCAGGCCACCAATATTTGAACTTACCTGGGTCAAACCTGATACGTGATGCATAATGAAGGAGACGGTCAGCTTTATTCTGTGATAGAACATTGTGCCGCTTCTGTGGCTGTCTCTTCACTCCCGAGCTGGCCCTATGCCCATTCTTTCTTTCTCTTCCCCTTGGTGCCTTTGGTTGTTGTGGCCTTTTACCCTCGGTTTCGTCACACGGGTTTTTTCCTCTTGATCTCTCTGGTGCAATGTGGTGGGTCCGACACCAGCTCCATTTGTGGTTCGTTGATGACCTCATTCACTTGCACCTCCTCTTCCATCCCCACACTTGGCTCTTGACATAGTAGCTCTTCAATGAGTTTTAGATCGCCAAGTGGGTCGAACTCTTCTGCCCTAGGAGTCGGCAGGTCCATTAATTTGTCACTAAACTCATCCTCCCAGGATGGAACCTGCTCCTCTTCTGTAATATCTTCCTTGGACTCATCTAGTGGCTCACCAAGTTGAATCGTACTATCATCCAACAGCTCTATTAAACCCTCTTCGAAACACTCGTCTTCGCTTTCTAGATCCTGCATCAAATTATTCTCAAAGAACAAGCGTAAACTATCAAGGGTATTAGAGAATCGAGCTCGTCACCCGAAAATTCAAATGATTTAACACTATCACAATTATAGTTAATTAAACCGGGTTCCGAATACTTACTTGGGCCATTACCCGCAGTGCCATTCGAAAACTCTTCTTCCTCTGCTTCATCATCACTGAAGAAGTCATCTTACATGGGCTCTGGCCCGCAACTCTGTGGTGTATAAACCGAAGGTGGTTCTGGTGCAGAGTATTGTAAACTCATGAGTTGCACCTCTTTCGTCAAAGTCTCCAGTTTTTTAGCAGCATTTTCTCTTGCTATCCTTAGACTTGTTAGTTCATCAGTCAACCTCCCAGATTCATCAAGGATGTGAAGTCTCTCGGCCTTCCTCAAAAGGTGCCATTGCGTGATCGTTATCTCCTGAACTCTCAATTGCTCCTCTTGATTTCTTCTTTGACCTATATTTCCTACACAACATCACTCTCACAAGACAAGTGTAAAGAATCACATGGAACTGCATGATCTTGCATAGATTCTGGGTGAAAGTCATCATTACTAAAATCAAGGGCAGAATACTTACCTGGAGGTGGGACTTGTGTTGCACCTTCTGTCACTGTTACTTGCACTCCGTCCATTATTGGCTCCAGTTCTGGGGTTTCCTGAATCAGTGCATTCGACATTGTTTCAGATCCAATCACGTTCCCTTCCCAATCATAAACCAAACGCTCCAGATTCTTCGGACGATGGGATCCTATGCGAGCGAGTATTGCCTGGATATCCTTCTCATACTGCTCATTGGCCTCTCTACACCACGCATTCAACTCCTCTTGAGTTCTGTATCCATCATACGGTTGTGTTTGCGGATATTGATTTCCATAATAGTCTGTGGAGTACCCCGATGAATCAGGACACTCTTGAGTGTAATGGGGACCTCCACAGACCTCGCACCACACATTCGCCTAACGATCCATTTGATCATAACAGTGTCCTTGATAGTTGTTCCCGTAATAATGCTCCAAAATAATCACTGCAATGGACACTCAAACAAAAAGGATTACGGACACCAGATATATATAACTAAATAAATAAATAAAAGCAAAGATAGGAAGACACACAAAAATTAAAGAAAGACACGGACAACTAGACACTCTACGATTCAAAACACAAATGCCACCAATTAATCGGTTAAGTTCAATCAAAGCTAGATACGCTATTGCCTAAGTGTCCCCAGCAACGACGCTAAAAACTTGAAGTGCTTGGAATGGTCTATAAAAACTAAATAAAAACCTAACCTAGACACTCTAGTAATAATTTTAGACTATCATAATACTAGAAAGTCTGGATATCGAACCCATGAGACACTAGTGACAACTATACTATAACACCTGCAAAAATTCAGATCTCAATTTGGGTCCTAAACTTAAAAAGAAATGACAGGAGTTAATGAAAACCCAAAAGCCAGAAAATAAATTAAGAAATTCTGAATGATAGGAGATATCGGACCGACATGTGATCAGATATCGGTCCGATATAGGAAAAATGTTGGATGTCGGACCGACATACGCTTTGATATCGGTCCGATATGGGAGAACCACAGATGTCGGACCGACAAGTGCTTGGCCAATGGTCCGAAATGCAAACCCCTAGAAACCTTCTACAACAGACACGTGTAGGGCATGCGTCAGCATGTCGGACGCATGGACGGTTGTCGGACCGACATGGCTTGCCTACTCGGTCCGCTATGGATGGGTGGCACACCAGCTTCGCATGTCAGCCACGTGGCGTGCATGCGAGAGAGGAGGGCGATAGCGGACCGACAACGCCTTGGATAACGGTCCGCTATGGGGCTGTTATCAGCCTATAAATAGAGAGCTCAAGGTTATTATTTTCTACACCAACACAACCCACACTCTCGAATCTCCTCCGCTCCCGAGCCATCCAGACGTCCCGACTCCCGAGTTGCTCCTCTTGGTTCGACCAACGTTCAACGAGATCAAGTGTTTAAGAGCCGAAGAAACCCGAGGAACACATAGAAGTGCAAGTTAAGGTGCTAGAGCCCTAAGAGTCAACTCTAAGAGCTACTTAGAACTAAGATTATTATCCTTTGATCTCCGACTTCAAAATAAAGGTGAATACTCGTCTTTATCAAAAATACTCGTTCTCATGGAGAGAGTGAGCTTTTCAAAAACGATTTGTAAGACGTGTTTGGGTTGTAAGCTCTCATCATGCAAATAAGACATGCTGGTGTTATCGGTACCTTCAAGCAAAAGATCAAATGATTTATATTTACGGAAAGGGCAAAACACGATAATTAAATATTTACTCATACTAATTCCAGAATTAGGGGTTCTACCCCTCGGGATGTTGATACCCAAGAAGTGTACGTAAATTTTGATCAAATATTTATACTAGCTTCGGATCAAGTTGGGACGGGCGGGGTTGGCTTGTATGTCGGGTGATGCGTAAAACGCAGTTGTGCCAGTTTGGCCGCGTGGCCTCGAGTGCTTGTCCAGTGTATACAAAAGGATGAAATGGAAGGAAGTGATATGATCACTAGAATCCTCCAATGATGAAATGTTTAACTGTTTAATTAAACTATTTTGCCATGCTTATGAAAATGATTTGAGGTCATAAAGTATTCACCAACATGTAGCTGACGTGCATTTTCAAATATTTTCTAGAAAAGAATGAAATGACCTCATAGTACCGGGACCGGCTACGGCTTAAGTCCCGATGATAGTTTTGTTACATAATCCGGGTCAGGCCACACACCTGGACCCGGTGCAACCCAAAAATGTGTTATACAGGTTCGTACGAGGCGCAGGAAAGAACTTGAGAAAAGACAAGGTTAAGGTGCCCAAAGGATGTCGGCTCCCTTGGCAGAATACCTCGTTGTAGATTTTACTGACTTTAGTCAGGGTTTTGATTTCAAAAATCAAATTTTCAAACGATCGGGTTTTATACCCCAAGTGTTTAAATAAAGAAATATTTTGTCTACACGACAAGATTCTAGTATTTACAAAACCAACCCTTGAGGTTGAGAATCATTAAAAAGATCATGTTTAAAACCACTATTCCGCTGCAAAAAACCAAACTCTAAAATCAAAGCAGGTACCGAAGGTGCCAACTGACGTCGTAGCCCGCTAATGTCACGGGGGTGCCTAGGCGGGGTGTGACATTGTTTGGTATCAGAGACTGAGGTTTTAGCGAATTAGATACATGGGATTAGTATCTAAGCTCTAACCAGATTAAGCAATAACTTGCCTACTAAGCGAAAGTAGGTAGACACTTACCTTTAAGCTGATAGTGTCAAAACATGCAGGTAGTATTATGTCAGGAGGACAAGGATACTATAGCTACTATAACCCTAATGTTACTTTTATGCAAATCATCCACAGTTCTTGGATCCCTATATCCAGGATCAATACGATCCTATGGCTGAATTTGAGGCCATATTTGACGATCCTAACGCTATACCTAAGGACTATGGCCCATGAGCTACCTTCAAACATAAACCAACTCCCACCTACGATAATGTCTACAAGGACATAGTCTTAGGACTAAGAGACTCTCCACCAAAATTTGGATATCCCGCATCCACACCAGGATCTCCAATAGAGTGTCTCGATCGGTCGCTTCGTGAAACTGATCAAGTCAAGAAAGAGCTTATCTTGACTAGGGAGGTATTGATAGAAACCGAGAAGGATATATCAAAGGAAAAAAAGAAGTTAGCCCAAAAGGACAAGGAGCATAAGTCCTTCGCTAAAAGAATTTGGTTTCAAGGGAAAAGCTTGATAAGGGATACCAAAAGCGTGGTCAAGAAATAGGCATCCTAATATCGTTTTTGTGTTATTTTTCTTGTAATCCAAATAAAATCATATAATCGTTTTATCCTATTAATAAAAGTATTTGTTTTCCTTTCATTTTGCTAGAATGGCAGGGAAGGGAAAAGGACCTAGCTTCATTCGTAAGTATGCACAACCTGGAAATAACGAACGAAACACAAACTCAACCGAATCCTATTCTAAAACAAATTCCGAATACACTAGCGGAACCTTTCAAAATCTAGGGGAAATAGAAACATCCAAAAATTTTTATGAAACCCCAATGAGCTATTACGCTGCTCCAACACTCGAAAGCTATAACCAAACCTACGTAAACAATTATAGCTACCAAGAGAGACTACCCGAAATCCCGTACGAACACCACTACACATTGGAAGCTAAGGAAAGGTTTGATTCCAACATACCATATGGAACTTACCATTCCACCAATCCTACTGCAATCCATACTCCCCGGATTAACGAAGAAACCCCGGGAAAAAAGAAAGGATTGCAGCAATGTAAGCTCGCATAGCTGAATTAGAAAGGATGGAAGCTGAAAAAGACGCCAAGATCGCCGCTCTACAACAAGCGTTGATTAGAGCTAGGAGTCGTTAGAATATGACTTATCTATGTTATTTTCAATTACTATATTGTATTTAGAAGTTTAAAATAAAAATAAAAATCTTGCATTTTCCTTAAAACATCTTCGAATACTAATAAATATTATGTCTTTCATCTAGAATGTCAATAAGAACTAGACCATCCACAAATACGCGTGGACGAAAGAAACAAGCCGATGAGGCATTAGAAAAAGAAGCTCAAGCTGCAGAAATACAGAAAATGATAAACAAAGGAATTGAGGATGCAATTCCATCAATGCTAGAAGCATTTGAAAAGGCCCAGGCTACCAAAGCCAAGGCCAAAAACAAAGGAAAAGAGAAAGAGCATATGCATCATAACTCTGAGCATTACGAATCCAATCACATTATTTACGTGAGAAAGGAACGTTCCAAAACTCATACCCATCAAAGTTCTAAAACCAAGAGAACCCGATGTCACACCCCAACTGACGGCGGAATCATCGGGGCGGGACATGTAGACTGTTCATGAGCATAAGGTTGACTAGATTGTAATATATTAAATCCATTTCCATTCAAACAAACATGAAACAAGTTCAAAGTACATAATGAAATACAATTTGTCTTTGATTTAATATTAACTAGGTCCAAAGCCTATGTGTAGCATGTCTTGATCTAGCTCATATGAAAGCACCTGAAACATGAATAAAATAAGGTCAACTAAAAAGTTGGTGAGTATAACACAGGTTTGTATATAGGTAGCATATAATTTGTAAACCAAATCCTTTACATAACATGATAAATAAGGCGTTTATGGGGAGCAGCTATTGTGTAACCAAGTACAATCAAACCTTTGTAACTAGCATGCAAAAATTGTGTTGTCGGTTTCAATCACCGCGCACCTGGGTGGGTTTGTCAGACTCCATAGATCTATCATTGAAAACCGTCAGCTTAAAAAGTTAATGATTGCACATAATCGCATACAAAAGGTTAGCACACCTAGCCCTCGGGCATAAAGCTCAAATTGCACACATGAATGTAAATAGGATTTGTACTTGTGTTGTTTGCGTAAATGTAAACATGTAAGTTGAATAGTGTTCATGTTTCACCCCAAAAATGTAAAAGAGTAAAAGGGGCTATGTATACTCACTTTATTCGAAGGCGTAGCTAACACAAGATACTAGCTAGCAATAAGATCCTTGCAATGCACAATGTTAACCTAGAGTGTAATGTATATTGTATTAATAGTGCACAAAGTCTATGTCAAAGTCTAGGGTCGGATTGGAGGAGTGTCTAAGGTTAGGGGTTTGAACTTGAAATGTATTGTATGAAATGAAAGATTTGAAATGGGTATTTTTGGAACCTTTTGATTAAAGTTTGAGTTTAAATAACTAAATAATTAAATAATTTATTATTTATCTAGTTATGAAGATAATGTAGACGTTATAGGTAATTAAATATAAATAATTTAATGTTTTTGTTTAAATATAAATTAAATTTTGTAGGTTTAAATAAATAACTTTTATTTATTTTAGAATTAAAAACTTGATCTTTTCAGAGAAGTTAATATAATTTTTATAAAAACTATTATTTTTATTTAAAAAATTAATTTGGAATACTTATTGTTTTAAAAATATGAAATTTTAAGGATTCTGTGAACACACACGACCGTGCCTAGACATGGCACGATCGTGCTCGGGCCACGGGCGCGGCAGCGTTAGTCAGGGCACGACTGTGTTGATCAACAGAGGACATAGTTAGACAAATCACTAGGCACGACCGTGTCTATGCTTCAGGGGCACAACCAAGTCTAGCCAACGAGCATGACTGGGTCTGAGCAGGAGGCACGACCGCACTGGAAGTCGGCACGACCGCGTCTCCCGAGGCACCACCGCGCTAGATGATTAGCGTGACCGTGTCTCTTTCAAAACAGAAACGAATTGATTGATCCTTATATTTAAGGTGATGGAATGTTTAGGGCTTTCATTCACAAGGTTATTACGAGTCTTTTGGTATGGTTAATTGTGTTTAAAACATGTTTAAAGTCGGATTCGATTAAACCATTTTTAAATGAAACCTAGGATTGGGTTCTTGTTAATTTCGATATTGAATGCCCAAATTAGAATGGGGCTTTTGATCTACAGAATAAATAGAAAGTTTAGATGGTTTCAATTACCCGGTACGACGATGAATTGGTAGCTTACGGTAGGGGCGAGTTCCGGCGAAGGCAGTCCTGACTTCCGGCGTCTCCTGCTGCTATTCCGGCTATTTCGAAGGTTTCGGGAGTTTCAGAGGGGGTCGATGATGCATTTGCTTGGGAGGATTGCCAGTCAAATTGGATGGATTGTTGGACTAATGAAAGAGGTTGGTGGTTTCGAGAAAATCGGCTTAAGTGGAGTTATTTTCTGTGATTATGATGATTAAGAACTTAATTGGGTTTGTAAATACGAGAAAACGGTTATGAAATCGAATGGTCATGCGATTAAAGGCTGTTTTTACATTTCAACTGATGTGAGGCGCGACCGTGCCTAAAAGAGACGCGACCGTGCCAAGCTGAGGCGCGACCGTGCCAACAATAGACGCGGCCGTGCCAGACTAGAGTTTCTGGTTATTTACAAAATCAGCCCTTGCAACTTCAGCTTTGACAGAATTAGCTTGGTTAGGATTTAACAGAACACCTAATGGGATTACTAACTGAGTTAACTCTAGGAGGTGTTACCATGTGATTTGAGTTCTAAAACTTTGAATTAAAATATGATCGGCTAATCAATTTAATGATGTGTAGGTTTGAACAAGTATATGATTCAATGTCGTGTTGTTATTTTATTAGTTAAAATAACTTAAAATAGGGTCAGAAAATCAGGGATGTTACACCCGAAATGAGGAACATTACTCCTCAAAAGACAGTTCTGTGGATAGTTACAAGCCGCGTCACAAAAAGAGTAAACACACGGGTTGCTCATACAAGACTTTCCAAGCTTGTAAGCCCTATGACTTCCTTGGAAAGGAAGGTGGAGTAGCAACACTACGATGGATAGAGAAGACAGAATCAGTCTTGGCCATAAGTAAATGTGCCAAAGAAGACAAGGTCCTCTATGCCTCTAACCTCTTCAAGAACTTCGCTCTTGAATGGTGGAACGCCCTGGTATACGCCAAGGGAAGAGAAATGACATATGAGATGAGTTGGGAGTCATTTAAAGACCGAGACAAGAGAAAATTTTATCCTATCCATGAAGTAGAGCAAATAGAATAAAAATTCCTAAACCTAAGAATGGTTGGCTAAAACCATCAAGATAAAGTGACCAAACTGCTAGAGTATGCACGGCTAGTGCCACATCTAGCGACACCTGAATCAAATCTTATCAAGAGATATATCTATGGACTAGTCAGTGAAATCTGAGATTTGGTAAAGGTTTCAAAACCCAAAACCATTGATGAGGCCATGAATCTAGGTGCCCAATTAACGGACGGAATTGTTCAAACATTGGAAGAAAACAAAACGAAGGAAATAACCAAACCTGACCATAAAAGGAACAATCGACCCTTTTCCCAAAAATATGGACAATCCAATTCTCCCGTATGCAAAATCTGCAAAAAGAAGCGTCGGGGGAAATGTCGACATTATACCCCAACAACATGCCCTGATTGCAAAAGCACTGCTTATCACACGGACCACTGCCCACGAAGGAAGGGTATCACATGCTATAATTGTAACGAGATCGGGCACTACAACAGCGAATGGCCAAAACTAAAAGTTACTGGTGGCTAAGGTACCAAACCTACCACCGAAGCAAAGAAAAAACCCCGAGCATTCCATTTGAAAGCAAAAGAGGCCGATAAAATGACTGATGTCATATACGGTACTTTTCTTCTCGATAATGCTTATGCTAGGGTGCTTTTTGACTCTGGGGTGACACAAAGTTTTATAGATCATAAGTTTTATAAACTAGTTAATAAGCCCTTAGCTAAGCTAGACAAAACTTACCAAATCGAAACCACGAATGGAGACCTGATCCAAGTCTCCAGATCTTTGAATGGCTATTCATTTACGTTATATGGACACGTCATACCCGTATAACTTTTGCAAATGGATTTGGCGCCATGGGGAGCTCCGATACTTTTTGTGAAAAAGAAGGACGGATCAATGAGGATGTGTATAGATTACCGAGAATTAAACAAGGTTACAATAAAAAACCGGTATCCACTTCCAAGAATCGACGATCTGTTTGATCAGCTCCAAGGAGCAAGATGCTTTTCCAAAATAGACCTACGATTAGGCTGTCATCAATTGAAATTCCAAGAAGATGACATATCTAAGACTGTGTTCAGAACTAGATACGGTCACTTTGAGTTCACGGTTATGCCGTTCGGACTTACAAATGCTCCCGCAGAATTCATGGATATGATGAACCGAATATGTAAACCCTACTTGGATAAATTCGTAATCGTGTTCATAGATGATGTACTTATCTACTCCAAAAGTAAGGAAGATCATGCCAACAATCTAATGACGATACTTGAACTATTGAGAAAAAATAAACTTTACTCCAATTCTCGAAGTGTAAATTTTGGTTGTCAAAAGTACAATTTCTGGGTCACGTCATAGACGAGAAAGGAATTCATGTAGATCGAGTTAAGATTGAGGCCATACCCAATTGGGATGTCCCAAAGACACCGACAGAAGTTAGAAGTTTCCTCTATTTGGCACGATATTACCGAAGGTTTATTAAGGAATTCTCAAGGATCGTCGTTCCTTTGCCTGCACTAACCCGAAAGGCAATCAAATATGAATGCGGTCCAAAGCAGAATGAGGCATTTGAAATTCTAAAGCAGAAATTAACTCAAGCACCAATTCTATCACTGCCCGAAGGCAACGAAGGTTTTGTAGTTTTCTGCGATGCATCACACACCCGTTTAGGATGTGTATTGATTCAAGGAAGCAACTTATGCATCTCGATAACTTAAGACTCACGAAAAGAACTATACGACTCATGAACTGGAGTTCAGTGCCATAATCTTCGCAGTGAAATTATTGAGGCACTACCACTACAGTGTCAAGTTCACGGCTTTCACAGACAACAAGAGTCTCAAGTATGTCTTCAGCCAGAAAGAGCTGAACATGAGACAAAGACGATGGATGGAATTCCTATGTGACTATGAATGTGAGATACGTTATCATGAAAGCAAGGCTAACACGGTAGCCGACGCCTTAAGTCGAAAAGAACATGAAAAACCAAAGAGAGTACGTGCTCTAAGACTTGAGCTGCAAATCAGTCTTATATCTCAAATCAAAGAGGCACATAAATCAGCCTCGAAAGAGGCAAACCTTGAAAATGAAGAAATGATAGGAAGGATCAAACAAC
Source organism: Smallanthus sonchifolius (assembly GCA_023525975.1). Classification (NCBI taxonomy): domain Eukaryota; kingdom Viridiplantae; phylum Streptophyta; class Magnoliopsida; order Asterales; family Asteraceae; genus Smallanthus; species Smallanthus sonchifolius. The sequence continues at coordinate 72,973,438 of CM042025.1, forward strand.
TTGTCAAAGGAAATATGACATCCTTAGGATGGATAAGCGAATATGAGTTCCAATCTATGGAAATCTCCGAGAAGAAATTATCAAGGAAGCCCATAAATCCATACAAAATGCACCATGGTAGTGATAAGATGTACAAAAATCTAAAACCATAATACTAGTGGATCAGCATGAAAAAGAACACAGCTGAATATGTGGCCAAATGTCTAATCTGTTCCAAGGTTAAAGCTGAACATCAAAAGCCATCTGGGCTGTTACAACAGCTAGAATTACCGGTATGGAAATGGGAAATGATTGCGATGGACTTCATCACTAAACTTCCTAGAACCAAATGAGGAAATGACACGATATGGGTTATCGTTAATCGTTTAACCAAATCCGCACATTTACTACCAATGAAAGAAACTTTTAGTATGGAGAAGTTGGCGCAACTATACGTCAATAACATAGTATCCCTACATGGAGTGCCATTGTCCATAGTATCGGATATAGAAAGTCGATTCACGTCTCGATTCTGGCAGAGCTTCCAAAAAGCTCTCGGAACTCGTTTAAATCTTAGCACTGCATACCATCCTCAAAAGGATGGGCAGTGCGAGAGGACAATCCAAACCTTGGAGGATATGCTCCAAGCATGTGTTATTGACCTAGGTGGAAGTTGGGACGACCACTTACCTCTGATGGAATTATCTTACAATAACAACTACCACACAATTATACAAGCTGCACCATTTGAAGCCTTGTATGGTAGGAAATGCAGGACTACGATGTGTTGGGCCGAAATAGGAGAAAACCAATTATCAAGACCTGAGATAGTCCGGGAAACCACTGATAAGATATTACAAATCAGGGAAAGATTAAAAACGGCTCGTCATCAACAGAAAAGTTATGCCAAGAAATGGTGAAAGCCGTTAGAATTTAACGTTGGAGACAATGTTTTACTTAAGGTATCACCTAGGAAATGTGTGGTATGATTCGGAAAGAAAGGGAAGTTAAGCCCTAGATTTGTTGGGCCGTTTAAAATCTTAGAACGAATCGGACCAGTGGCATATCGGTTAGAATTGCCAATAGAGATGAAAGGAGTACATGATGTATTCCATGTCTCCAATCTGCGTAAGTGCTTAACAGATGAAACCTTAGCCATGCCACTACAAGACGTATTAGTGGATGAAAGGCTTAAGTTTGTAGAACAACAGTTACAAATAGAAGATCGGCAAGAAAAGAAATTGAAACGGAAGAAACTTGTATTGGTTAAGGTGAAATGGAATTCCAGACGTGGACCTGAGTACATGAGGGAACTGGAATCGGAAATGAAAAAGAAATACCCACATTTATTTAGGTGATAATCTTGAAGATGAGATTTTGAAAAAAGTTGGGGATGATATAACACCTGCAAAAATTCCGATCTCAATTTCTCTCCGGAACTTAAAAGAAATGACAGGAGTTAATGAAAACCCAAAAGTCAGAAAATAAATTAAGAAATTCTGAATGATATGTAGTTCCCTCGGGTGTCTCAGATCGTCACATGCAAGTGTGTTCCTAGTCAAACCGGGTGCGGAATGCATGTGACTAGGTGGAGTATCAATCAACACAAAGTAAACCGACAACAAAGACAAAAGATACTTTCAAACTTCGTGTATTGATAATCACAGCCGGTTAGAGAGAGAATGAGTGCATACTTACATTCTGTCAAGACCTACTATTTATACTAAACCTGTTGCCTGCGCACTTGGCAAGTGCTCAGGGCTTAACTCCTGCGTACTTAGCAAGTACGCAGACAATGTTCTTGCGTACTTGCTAAGTATGCAGGATATACAACGTGCATACTTGTTAAGTACGCACAACACTTTACAAGACAAGTCCAACGACAAGTACCTACATACATGATTACAACTCGATAAACCAATACATACAGACGCTGAAATATAAATACAAATACATAAAGACATTACATAGCCAAGAACAATCTTCAGAGTGCTTGTCATAAGAATTGCTTCAACAAACTCCCCCTTGATAGCAGCTCTAGAGATGTCTTCACTCTCTAACCGCTTCAGAGTGCTTGTCACAAGAATTGCTTCAACAAACTCCCCCTTGACAGCAGCTCTGGAGATGTCTTCAGTCTCTAATATCAGTATGTAAGTAGTATTTGTCTAACAGCATTGTACTAGAGGTTCCCCAAGGTCAAAATCCGTGAGCTCAAGGACGACTAAGTCAAGTTTGAGCTCCATGACCATGTATGCGGGACCCTTGTATTTGTCTTTTGGAGGACGAGTCGGGAAGGGAAACCTTCGCCATTCTCCATGGGTGTGTTAGATCCGGTGCGTCAGCAGAGTCAGATGAATAAGATTCAGTAGCTTCTGAAGCAGACTCTTCAGCACCATCTCTTACTTCTTCCTCGTCACCGCCATCACTATCCATCTCGAAGATTAGTAAGATGAAGATGAAACTATGAACGGGACGAAAAAACAGTTTAGGAACACACGAATTTTTGAGTGAAATCAGAGCAGTGGGTATACACAGTGTTAGCGTTTGAAATGAGATGAAGCCTTGAAATTTTTCTAACACCTGTATATATACCCTTCACAGGTGGGTCGTGCGTACATGTCAAGTACGCAGAAACCCTTGTGAGCTCAAATTTCAACTCAAATTATGAAGATTGCTAAGTCAAATAACGAACCGGCGGTGGGAGAGCTCATCCCGCCCGGACACCTCTCGACCTAGTTCCCAGAAGTTCTATCTTGACTTTGATTGCGGTTGTTAGAATTGTTGTACCCTTGACCATTTCCTTGGTTGTTTCCCTAGCTTGGTCTGGTGAAACCTGAAGCAGGTGCTTTATCCTTTTGACATTCACGAGCAAAGTGTCCAAAGTTCTGACACTTGTAGCACTTGGCTTTGGATTTATCAAAACCTACCTTGGAATTTGAATGCCCACCAATAAACTTCCTGCCAGTTCTATTCAAGAAACGCTTGGCCCTTCTCAAGATCATGGCAATATTCCATTGAATATCCATGTCTTCCATGTCATCTGGATCCACCTGATTAAAATCTTCTTCAGTGGTTTCAGGATCCATAAACTTTCCACCAATGAAGTTCTCATAGGCAAGCATAAACGATGAAAACAATGCTACATGATCTTCAGCTATCTTGGCTATAGCAGTCTGGTGAGCTGAAGATGTGGAGGTAGGATTTCTTGAGGAATGTTGGTGGTGAGGACCAGATCCAGATGCTGTAAAGAATGTATGACCCCCACAACCATTCGAGTTATCTTCTTCATGAGAGTTCCCTGATAATAAGGCGATTCCTTAACCCGATAACTTAGATGTGGAAGACATCCCATAATACATAGAAGGGTCTTGGATTTGAGGTCTCCCTGAGCTTTCTTTTCTTTTCAGGTTCATATCGTGTGCTTGAACCTTTCCAGTTGCTTCTTCAATCATCATCTCATAGAACTTTGGGTTCTCTCTCAGCAGAGTGGTATACATCTCAAACTTTGGTGGTAATGCATCTAGAAACTTTTCAACTAATTCCTCATCAGGATACGTTAGCTCGTAAGCTTTTAACTCAGTTTGCAGATGATAGAATCTAGATATAAGTTCATCTGTAGATTCATTCTCTAGGTATCTGAAGCACTCATACTGCTTTCTTAGGAGATCTCTTTTTCTCTTCTTGATGTCACTGTTCCCCTCAAATCCTCTAAAGCCTTCCAGAGATCTTTCGAATTATCATATCCTCTAAAGCTATGAAAAAAGCTCTCTAGTCAGGGCCATTGTGGTAGATCCATGTGCCTTCTTTTCTCTATCGTAAACTTTCTTTTCTTCTTCATCTAGCTTAGATATAGGCTTGGGAACAATCTCATCAAGATATGTATAAGTCGGATGCTTATAACCCTCAAGTATAGGTATCCACAAAGAGGAATCAGTGTATGAGATATAATGCTCAAAGCATGCTTTCCAATTCGAATAATCATTAACACTAAGATGCTTTGGCGGTTTTTCCGGAGTACCTATTTCGTTATCATAATTAAGCAGGTTATGAAGACTCTGAAAATTTTCCATAGAGTAAAACTTAGTAAAAAACTCAGAAAGTAAACACAACTTGCGCACTTAAGAATGGCCTTGCGCACTTAAGAAATTGGTCTTGCGCACTTACTATTTTCTCTTGCGTACTTATCAAGTACGCAGGAGTAAAGTATAAGTACACAGGAATGAAGTCAAGTACACAGCAAGAATGGTCTTGCGTACTTAGCAAGTACGCAGCAAGACTATACTTGTGGCCAAATATAGTAAGTACGCAGGTCACTTTTTCACCTGCTCTCACCAACTTTTTTCGATCGCTGGAAATACCTCAGATCTTCAAATTTTGAAGATATGAACAAATTGATCAAGACAAAAGGTTAGAAACTTGTTTCTAACAAACCCTTGATGATCAAAACACTCAAACAGTCAACAAAAGGTAGGATTTTGACTAATTTTTGCTTCTAAAATAGCGCTCAAGAGCTACCTCTATTTTATCACAAAAATCACCAAAATCAATTACTTTTTCTTGTAAAAAGGCTGTAGATTGTGTCGAAAATGCTCCTAACACACTCACAACACTCGAAATCAAGAACAATCGCTCTGATACCAGTTGTAGGTCCTGGGGCCTCGGTCGAGCAGTGGAAATACATGGATCTGTTCAGTGATTTGTGTGGGAACAAAGAAGAATGAGACAGAGAGAAACACGAACATAAAGAAGAGAATCAACACAAAAACGATACATAATCCATAACAATGAAGTCATCTCACATTACATACCAAAGAAGTACATATCTCTCGTCTACGCTCACGGTCCCCCGCCCGGACACCTCTCGACCTAGTTCCCAGAAGTTCCACCTATAAATGAGGCCATCATCTCTATTTATAGGGGAAGGAACAATACCTGCGTAATTGGCTAAGTACGCAGGACCAATCTGGTGTACTTGCTAAGTTAGCAGGAACACCCTCCTGCGTACTAGCTAAGTACACAGATACATAGAATTTAATCTATAGTTACTAAAACATGCTTCTACATGATAGGAGATATCGGACCGACATGTGATCAGCTATCGGTCCGGTATAGGAAGAGGTTTGATGTTGGATCAATATACGCTTAGATATCAGTCCGATATGGGAGAACCACGGATGTCGGACCAACATGTGCTTGGCCAACGGTCCTAAATGCAAACCCCTAGAAACCCTCTTCACCAGACACGTGTCGAGACACGTGTAGGGCATGTGTCAGCATGTTAGACGCGTGGACGGATGTCGGACCGACATGGCTTGCCTACTCGGTCCGCTATGGACGGGTGGCACAGCAGCTTCGCATGGCAGCCACGTGGCGTGCATGCGAGAGAGTAGGGTGATAGTGGACCGACATCGCCCTGGATAACGGTCCGCTAGGGGGCTGTTATCAGCCTATAAATAGAGAGCTCAAGGTTCTCATTTTCTACACCAACACAACACACACTCTCGAATCTCCTCTGCTCCCGAGACTTTCCCGAGCCCTCCAGACATTCCGACTCCCGAGCCGCTCCTCCCGGTTCAACCAACGTTCAACGAGATCAAGTGTTTAAGAGTCAAAGAAACCCGGGGAAAAAATAGAAGTGCAAGTTAAGGTACTAGAACCCTAAGAGTCAACTCTAAGAGCTACTTAGCATTAAGATTATTATCCTTCGATCTCCGACTTCAAAATAAAGGTGAATACTCGTCTTTATCAAAAATACTCGTTCTCATGGCGAGAGTGACTTTTACAGAAATGATTTGTAAGACGTGCTTAGGTTGTAAGCTATCATCACGCAAATAAGACGTGTTGGTGCTGTCGGCACCTTCACGCAAAAGATAAAACGATTTATGTTTACAAAAAGGGCAAAACACGATAATTAAATATTTACTCATACTAATCCCAGAATTAGGGGTTCTACCCCTGGGGATGTTAATACCCAAGAAGTGTACGTAAAGTTTGATCAAATATCTATACTGGCTCCGGATCCAGTTGGACCGGGCGGGGTTGGCTTGTATGTCGGGTGATGCGTAAAACGCAGTTGTGCCAGTTTAGCCGCGTGGCCTCGAGTACTTGTCCAATGTATACAAATGGATGAAATGTAAGGAAGTGATATGATCACTAGAATCCTCCTATTATGAAATGTTTAACTTTTTAATTAAACTTTTTTGCCATGCTTATGAAAATCATTTGAGGTCATTAAGTATTCTGCAGCATGTAGCTGACGTTCATTTTCAAATGTTTTCAGGAAAAGAATGAAATGACCTCATAGTACTAGGACCGCCTACGACCTAAGTCCCGATGACAGTTTTGTTGCATAATCCCGGTCAGACCACACACCTAGACCCGGTGCAACCCAAAAATGTGTTATACAGGTTCGTACGAGGCACATGAAAGAACCTGAGAAAAGACAGGGTTAAGGTGCCCAAAGGATGTCAACTCCTTAGGCAGAATACCTCCTTGTAGATTTTACTGACTTGGGTAAGGGTTTTTATTTCAAAAATCAAATGTACAAACAATTGGTTTTATACCCAAGTGTTTAAATAAAGAAATCTTTTGTCTAGACGACAAGATTCTAGTATTTACAAAACCAACCCTTGAGGTTGAGAATCATTAAAAAGATCCTGTTTAAAACCACTATTCCGCTGCACAAAACCAAACTCTGAAATTAAAGCAGGTACCAAAGGTGCCAACTGACGTCGCAGCCCGCTAATGTCACGGGGGTGCCCGGGGCGGGGTGTGATACCTAGACACTGACTCAACTAACTAAACTGAATTATATGGGTGGATTGTGTTGTGATTCTACTACTGATGATTGACTACTGAACTCTCTAACAACACCAACTATCAAACAAAAGAAACGGATGACAGCAATAATGGAGAAAGCACTATCTAGGTAAGAATCTTTTTTGCTAAACATGAACTTCTCTCGGTTATGACAATTATTATGGAATCGGGATCTTTGAATACGAAACCCTAAAACAACCTAAGGATCGCAGATCATTCTCCATATGTGACCTAATAGGAAACCCTAAGGAACATGTAAACTCACCGGTTGGTCGGATCACCTCTCAGCTATTTCCAATGATGCTAAAGTACCCTAAAGATAAATTATCTCTCAGTCTCAATATCTCAATATGCCCTAAGACACACAGGATAACCTGAAAACACTCGGTATGACACGGATTGTCAATGATGCTAAGAACCCCTAGGAAACTGTTGAAGTACTTTCCTGTGACAACACTCTGGATAGAGTCTTAGTTTGTATTTTCATGTCTGCAATTGTCTTTGTATGTAAGAGTCTTTATGTATTAGTTTATCGAGTTGTATTTACTTTTACATATTGAATGTTGCATTTCTTTCCAAGTGTTTTGCACACTTACATGTGCGCAGGAAAAAGCTCCTACGTAGTTAGCAAGTACGCAAGAATACCTTTGCGTACTTGTTAAGTACGCAAGAGCATTTTGCCCTGCGCACTTGCTAAGTGCGCAGGCATCAGGTCAGGTATAAATAGGATAGGTTGACAGAAGTTAAGTACGCAGGCATTATAGCAAATACACAGATTGTAACCTCAGTGTTTTTTCTATAACCTTCAAGTGTTTATAATTCAAAGAAACATTTAAAGTGTTTTCTCTTGTCGGTTTACTTTGTTTAGCTAGACTCTCCACCTAGTCACGGGCATTTCGCACCCGGTCTGACTAGTAGACCCACTTGCATGTGACGATCCGCCACACCCGAGGGACCTACAAGTGGTATCAGAGCATTGCTCCTGATTTCGAGTGTTGTGAGTGAGTTTGGAGAGTTTTTACAAGCAAAAAAGAGGTATTTTTGTTGATTTTTGTGATAAAATAGGGGTAGCTCTTGAGCACTATTTTAGAAACAAAAATCACTCAAAAACTGATTTTTGTTGTGTATTTGAGTGTTTTGAGCATCAAAGGTTGGTTAGAAACAAGTTTCTGACCCTTTGGCTCATTTGCATTGATCATCAGACCAATTTTTACCATCTCAGGCGAGTTTCAGGTGACCGGAAAAGTTTGGTGAGAGTTGCTGAAAAGGTATCCTGCGTATTACCATTTCTGGCAAAAAAGTACAGTTTTGTGCGTACTTACTAAATACGCAAGAGTTATCTCTTGTGTACTTACAAGTGCGCAAGACTGAACGTGTGCGAACTTAAGTTATATCCTGCGTACTTACATTTACACCTGCGTACTTATAAGTACGCAAGAGCAAATCTAAATACGCAAGACCATTTCTCAAGTGCGCAAGGCCAAAAATCAAGTGCGCAACTGTGTCTGACTTTTATGAAATTTGACTAAGTGTTCACTATGTCGAATCTTCAGAATCTTGGAAACCTGTTAAATTATGATAATGAGATCGGTACACCACAGAAACCACCAAAGTTGCTGAACATGAACGATTATTCTAATTGGAAACCACGTTTTGAGCACTACATTTCGTATACCGACTCATCACTATGGATACCAATCCTTGAGGGATATAAGCATCCCACACACATCTATCTTGATGAAATCATTCCCAAACCTATCTCTAAGCTTACTGACGAAGAAAAGAAAGCTTATGATCATGAAAAGAAGGAACTTGGTTCGATCACTATGGCATTAACTCGGGAATTGTTACACAGTTTTCGAGGGTATGACAATTCTAAGGATCTCTGGAAAGCTTTGCAGAAGAGATTCGAAGGAAATAGTGACATCATGAAGAGTAAGAGGGATCTTCTCAGGAAGCAGTATGAGTGCTTCAGGTTTTTAAAGAACGAATCTTTAGATGACCTCATCTCTAGATTCTATCATTTACAAACTGAGTTGAAGGCTTTTGAGCTCAAGTATCCAGCTGAGGAGATGGTGGAAAAGTTTTTGGATGCTTTACCACCCAAATTTGAGATGTACACAACCCTGATGAGGGAAAATCCTAAATTCTATGAGTTGACAGTAGAGGAGGCAATAGGAAAGGTTCAAGCTCATGACATGAACCTAAGAAGAAAGGAGAGCTCTGGAAGACCCCAGATACAAGACCCTTCTATGTATCATGGGACGACTTCTACTTCCAAATCATCAGGATTTGGAATTGCCCTCTTCACTGGAAATCCTACTAGAGAAGACCACTCAACTAGGTGTGGTGGTCATGCTTGCTATGCTTCAGGATCAGGGTTGGGTACTCATCATCAAAATACCTCAAGAAATCCTCCTGCTACGTCTTCAGCTAACCACTCAGCTATATCCAGAATAGTTGAAGACCATGTAGCACTATTCTCATCTTGTATGCTTGAGTATGAGAATTTCATTGGTGACAAGCTTACTGATCCCGAGACGATTGGTGAAGATTTTAATCAAGTGGATCCTGATGACATGGAGGAAATGGATATTCAATGGAATATGGCCATGCTATTGAGGAGAGCCAAGCGTTTCCTAAACAGATCAGGAAGAAAGTTTATTGGCGGGCATCCTAATGCCAAGGTCGGGTTTGACAAATCTAAGGCCAAATGGTACAAGTGTCTGAACTATGGACACTTTGCTCGTGAGTGTCAGAAAGACAGAGCACCGGCCTCTGGTTTTACCCGACCCAGCCAAGGAAACAGCCATGGCCACAATAACTCATACCACCAAAATCAAAGCCAAGCTGGAACGTCCAATACACTAGTAGCCCAACAGGACAAAAGCTTTGATTGGGGTGTTCATCTTGAGGATGCCATCATCGCACAAACCCAGGTTGGTCTCATGGCTGAGATCATGGAGATGATGGAAGCAGAGAAAAGGGAAGCTTCTATGGCTAACCTAGAAGAATCTACAACTGCTGCTACAGAGAAGGTGAAGGAAGCTGAAGATATGGAAGCTCCTGTAGCTGATGAAGAGGGATCGACTACTGCTGTTGCTCTCATGGCCATTGGAGAAGCAACAAGTTCATCCTCTGAGGTAGATTCTAACCCTTTTTCTGTTATTTCATGTTCTAAATGTCTAGAGCTAAAACTTGAAAATTCTAGGCTTCAAGACAAAATCGAACCCCTAAGTAGGGCATCTCTAAACTATAAAGAAAATGAAAAACGTTTTAAAGATTCTATTGAAACGTTGAAAAAAGAAAAATGTGAATATTCTTTAAAAATAAGTGATCAAAAGCTTCACTTAGATGTTGCATACAGGGGGTTGGAAAAACGGAACAATGAAATCAACAAACTGCAAAATGAGATCTTGCAGTTAAAATGCACTAATGGGAAGTTGAAAAACTCTCGCTTTGTGGTGGAACACTACGAATCGGTGGTGAGACAACTGAATGGGTTAGGTTTGGGTACTAATGCCATTCCTCCACCAGTGAGTGGGAAGTTTGTCAATAGCTTGATAGACATTGATCTCACTTGTCTAGATGAGTCCTCTGATAAGGATGATTCCCCTAAAAAGGATGAATCCTCAAGTAAGGCTAACTCCACATCTAGTGAGGAGTTTGTTACTGCTTCTGAAGATGGGTCGATTAACACTTACCCTGAAGGAGCACTATCTGAGGAGTTGTTGACTGAACAAAAGGTAAAGAAAAACGTTATCACTAATGGTGATAATTGCATTTAAACTGAACCCGATATCATTGAAACAAATGATAATCTAAAGGTAATGCTTTATGGGGATTATAAAAGTCATAACCAAGCAAAGAAAGAGGCTTTTTCAGCTCACTATGGGCTTGGGTATGAAGAAAATTTGGAAAAATACTATACCCCTAAAAACCAAACTGTAAAGGTTCAGACTAATGTTCATAAACCAACTCCTCCATCTCATAATGCTGAGTTATCTAAGGCCAGAACTAATGAGCCTTACAAGAGAACTTATGTAGACAAGAGGAATTGTTTTCACTATGGCTTGGTTGGTCACATTATTGTGAACTGTCCTTCTAAGAACGAAGGGAAACGGTATGCTGTTCCACAACCAGCTGTTATCCCCAGGTCGCCATCAGTGAAAGCTCCCAAAAATCCAAAACAAAATGTGGTGAAACCACCAGTCAAACCGATGGTAAAGCCTAAGATAAAGTCTGAAGCTAAACCATCCGTTACAAGAAAGGTAATGCAACATGCTGTACCTCGTGTATCTACATCTGGTAGTACACGTACTGGTGAGAAACCTGTGGCAAGACTCTCAAAGCCACATAGAAGAAGAAGAAACAAGAGGTTGAGAAAGCTGGAACAGCTGACTTCAGTTCAATCAGGTGAAGCTTCGACAAGTTCACCTGCTGTTGTTGAATCAAAGTATCCTGTTCCGGTTAAGAAACAGAAGAGATCCTGGACTGCCAAATCCAAAAATTCTCAATCTCCCAATTCTAATTCTTTCAAAGATTCATCAATTTTGAACAGTCATCATAACTGTGAGTTAAAGGAAGTAGTTTATTTTTAAAAGGATTGACGACCCAAGACCACAATGGCTTGGGTCTCCAAATCTAACTAATTCTTTTTGACTCGTGCAGGGACGTTCGAAGGGTACTATCTCTAACCGCTGGTATGTAGATAGTGGATGCTCCCGACACATGACAGGAAACATGGCCATGCTTCAAGACGTTAAACCATTCAGATGCGGCTATGTGGCCTTTGCCGGAGAAAAAGGCGGCAGCATCACGTGTCAGGGCGTGGTTTCGAACGGTTGTGTCAGCTTTGACAATGTCAACTTCTGCGAGCAGCTGAAACATAACCTGTTGAGTATCTCCCAAATGTGTGATAAGGAGTACTCGGTGATGTTTGACAAGTCAGAATGCCTGATTCTCAAACCTGGTTTTGAAGTTCCCGAAGATTGGATCCTGATGAGAGCGCCAAGAACAAACGACACCTATCCGATCGATATAAGCGTGGCAACAACCACCTCATCAGTTGCTACTTGTTTGCTTACAAAAGCGACAGAGCTCGACTCCATCTTGTGGCATAGGAAACTCGGACATATTTCCTATCGTAAAATGAATCATCTTGTCCGAAACGGTTTGGGAACCGGGGTTCCTAAGCTGAGATTTACCGTTGCAGATGACTGTATGCGTTGTAAAAAGGGCAAACAGCAATGGAAGTCTCACAAGCCCAAGCTCCAAAACTCTGTTGATACCCCTTTGGAGCTATTACACATGGATCTGTTTGGCCCCATAAGTATCAGGAGTATTGGAGGTAAGTCGTTCTGTCTGGTTGTAACTGATGATTTCTCACGTTTTTCTTGGGTGCATTTTTTAGGTACTAAGGACGAGACTGCTGATATTCTTCAATACTTGATCCTGAGCTTGGAATCTCTTTGCAAGATGAAAGTTAGAAGGATAAGGAGCGACAACGGAACTAAGTTCAAGAATAATTTGATGGAGCTTTTCTGTCTCAAGAAAGGGATCCGTCATGAATTCAGCGCACCGTACACGCCACAGCAGAATGGAGTTGCTGAATGGAAGAACAGAACACTGATTGAGACTGCAAGGACTATGCTGTCGGATGCAAAGCTTCCTGTCACTTTCTGGGCAGAAGCCATTAATACAGCTTGTCACATCTTAAACAGAGTTCTGGTTGTGAAGAGGCACAACAAGACTTGTTACGAGTTGATCAACAATCGACTTCCCAATCTTGATTACCTAGTTCCTTTTGGTAGTGCCTGTTCCTTGTTGCTACAGTACAACGACCGCCAGTCTAAGTTTCATGCAAAAGCAGTGGAAGGCATCTTCTTAGGATACGTTGCCAACTCGCCTTGCAAGAGAGTGTACAACATAGGAACTCGTACTGTCGAGGAATGGTTTGAAGTGGATTGCAGTAAACACAGGATTCCACCTGAACCAACAGGTCCAGCTTGGGGTTTTGATTATGATGACCTATTCAAGTCATTCAATCTTCATAATATATCTGCAGTTGACGCCGCAAATGTTTATGAATTATTGGTTGGTGGCGATGACTCCAGTTTCTCTACTCGTGCCACTGTACCGATTGTAACTCATGATTCCAATGCTGCATCTGCATCTGGAACTCATGACAGTGATAACAGTGAAGATGCTCATATTGTTGGAGATGATGCTCAAGCCAATCCTAACACAACTGTAGGAAATGAAGCTCCAGCTGATCCAATCAACATTGAATCTTCTTCCTCTAGAACACAGGAAATGGGGGAGTTAAGCACGAATCTTGATCCAGAAATTCAGGAACCGATTGTACCGGAGACGAGAGTGCATATGAATCATCCAATCGACAACATTATTGGTGATCCTTATGCCGGTGTTCAGACTCGTCATCGAACCATCACTAAGAACACCAGTCTTTACACAGAGATACTTGACACTGGTGTCATGGAAACATGTTTGCATAATGCATTCGTGTCCCAGTTAGCGCCGAAGAATGTGAAGGAGTCTCTCACTGACAACTGCTGGATTGAGGCGATGCAAGATGAATTGTCTCAATTCCAAAAGTTGCACGTGTGGGATTTAGTTGACTTGACAAAAGGCTTTCAGCCAATTGGAACCAGATGGGTGTTCAAATGCAAGACGGATGATCGTCATGTTGTTGTGAAGAACAAAGCAAGATTGGTTATTCAGGGTTTTTATCAGTAAGAGGGCTTGGATTACACGGAAGTATATACCCCAGTTGCTAGAATTGAAGCCATTCGACTGTTCTTGGCTTATGCCACATATGTCGGCTTCAAGGTCTATCAACTTGATGTGAATAGTGCTTTCCTTTATGGTAAAGTTCATGAAGAGGTCTATGTCACTCAACCTCCCGGTTTTGAAGATCCGCATAATATTAATAAAGTGTATAAGCTCGACAAAGCACTTTATGGTCTTCATCAAGCACCGCGGGCATGGTATGAGACATTATCTAAGCATTTACTGTCTAATGGTTTCGACCGTGAACAGATTGACTCGACCCTATTCATTAGGAAAGCAGGAGGTGACATTCTTCTTGTACAAGTATACGTCGACGACATTATCTTTGGATCTACCAATGAAAGGATGTGTTGGGAGTTCGAGCAGGTGATGAAGTCCAAGTTTCAAATGAGCAATATGGGTGAATTGTCATTCTTCCTGGGTCTGCAAGTCAGTCAAAGAGAGGATGGCATTTATCTACATCAAACTAAGTATGTGCAGGACATCTTGTCAAAATACAAGATGAATGATAGCAGTACTTATGGCACACGTATCCTAGTCAATCATGGTCTGCATCCTGAAAAAGATGGAAAGGATGTAGATAGCAGATTGTACCGTGGGATGATCGGATCACTTATGTATCTCACAGCTTCAAGACCCGATATAATGTTTGCTGTGTGCTTGTGCTCAAGGTTTCAGTCTCAACCGAAGGAGTCACATATGATAGCCGTGAAGAGAATTTTCAGATACTTGAATAGGAAACCCCGATTAGGTCTTTGGTACTCTAAGCAGCAGTCATTCGACTTCAAAGCCTACACTGATTCAGATTATGGCGGTTGTAACCTTGACAGAAAGTCAACTTCTGGTGGATGTCAATTCTTAGGAGACAGACTGGTCTCCTGGCAGTGCAAGAAGCAGTCAACGGTTTCTGTCTCAACTTGTGAAGCAGAATACATTGCTGCGGCGAGCGATTGTTCCCAGATATTGTGGATTCAGCAGCAGTTGAGAGAGTATGGCTTAAACTTCACTGGAACTCCATTATTCATTGACAACAATGCCACCATGTCCATCACAAATAACCCGGTGAAACATTCCAAAACTAAACATATAGAGATTCGCCATCATTTCATCCGTAATTGTGCTGAAAAGCATTTAATTGAACTTGTAAAAGTTCACACGGATGACAATCTTGCTGACCTTTTCAGAAAGGCATTTAATCGATCCCGTTTTGAGCATCTTGTCAACTTGATAGGAATGTTCAATCCTGAGTGAAAATTAATTTTTCTTAACTCAATTCAATTCATGGAAGTTAAACTTTATTTCTTTTAAATTTTCTGTATAGTTCTTTTAAGTTTCAAAATACTTTACAAAAACAAAAACAAAATAGAAAATGGAGAGAATTTCAAAGTTAACTTGAGAAAAGAGGAAATGATAGTACATCATAAATGATCCAAACGTCACAGACTGCTCATATGGGAAATGATTGCGTCATGCTTACTTAATTGTTTAAATTATTGTGTTTTTAATCTGCTTATTTACAAGTAATTTAAATTGTCAGTAGGTTGTATGCGTCTTTGAATCACTAGTAGTGTGGAAACTAAATCTAAACTACAACTATGATTTGAACCCATGTTTGCAAGTGTGTGTGCGTAAAAGAACAGAAAAGACCATTATCAGATAAAGGATGTTAGATTTTTGCAATAATTTTCTTTTGAGGTCAGTTTTGGGTTATGTCGTTAGCACAATTAATGCAGTTCATCTCACTGCCCATACTCACAAGTATGCAAGGAGAGATTGAATCAAGACATGTCTCTACATTAACCGTTGAGCATGTATTCACCCTTGAATCACTCTTGATTCATTGAAATCAAATCCAGATAAAAGTTGGATCCCCTTACCCTAAAACTCAAACACCATATATATTATCCTGAATCATCATACCGAAATTCAATGAAGAAAATCAAATGAAACCAAGACAAATGAATCACTCGATTCTAAATCTTATGATTCCTGATAATCCTTATGGATTCTGCTTGATTTTTCCTGTGCTAATAGATGTAACTTCATTCTGAAAATTTAGAAAATCATTGGGAAAATCTTAGATGCCTTGAGATAATGCAGTTTACATTAGTATAGCATATCAGTGGGGTACACGTTGTATATCTTATAAAAAAAATACCTTAATACACAAGAATGTGATACAAAGATGCTTATAGTTTCAAATCTTATAATATTGTCAACTTGAATTACTTGTTTATGTGCTTATTACGTATGAATAAATAGTAATCCATGACATGATCCCATATTCTTTGATGTCTATATTGTATCGTTTTTGCTAAAAGATAGCCTGATATGCTCCTCTGCTCGTGTCTTTGATCAAAAATAGTTTGTGTGAATTCTAGTATATTTTATTAGAAAAGATCAAAAAGATTTTAAGTTTATGCATAGTTCAATTTTATTCAGAAAAGCCAAAAATATTTGTATTTAACCTTCCTGAATTGTATTTGAATCCTCCTGATTGAATATTTTTATCTTGTTCGTTATTTGACTTGAAATACTTCATAAATTCTGAGTTTAAAATTTACGCACTTAAGGGTTGTGCGTACTTGCAAGTTCGCACGAAGTAAGCCTTGCGTACTAAGAGTTAAGGCTTGCGCACTTGTAAGTACGCAAGAGTTAACTCGTGCGCACTTAACAAGTACGCACGACTGATTAGTGAAGGGTATAAAAGTGGGACTTAGAAAATTTTCTCAGTTTCATCACATTCAAACCAATAGTTTCCCTCTGCAAATTTTTACTCAAAACCGAGTGTTCCTAAACCATCTTTTCGTCCCGTCTCTAGTTTCATCATCTCATTACATCGATTTGGTGAGAATTTAGGCTAATTCCATCCGCAATTTCGTGAAATTTGGACCGATTCTCGATTTAAAAAAAAATTAGGTTTATCCTTGAATTTTTGGGTAAAATTGGGGTTGTTTGGGTAATTTCTTATCACTAATACCGGATTAGAAAACTTAATCGACTCCCATCCATCCCTTGTGGTCCTCGATTTTGATCCGTCGGTTGAATATGAATCGACAGTGGGTCGGGCGACCTTTTAGGTCAAAACTGGTCATGTGTAGGTAGTTTGTGGTGTTGATACTGGTCCCATAGGTTAGAATCATTGATTCCGACCTAGTGGCGACCTATTCTACCCGTTTTTTGAACGATCAGTCAATTTTTCAATATTCTGGAATTTTTGTCAAGTGCTGTTCGTGCGCACTTAGCAAGTACGCAAGAAGTACTTCTTGCGTACACTCCTGCGTACTTGCTAAGTACGCAGGACCAACACTTTGCAAAAATTCCTAAGCTTGAAATTCTGTTCAAAGAGTAACTGCTATACTGAGTCATGTTTATCCGTTTCCAATGATACGTGTTGTTCTGATTATGTTTTCTGTGTGTTTTTGCAGATTATGGCTCGAGCATTTACTAACGAATTCAACCTGTTGGCAAACACTCAACCCGAATGGAAAGGTGCAACATTGCAATATAGGGAGATAGTTGACTTCTTGAACCGCTCAAGAATCAGCTATGCTATCTCGGCTAACCCGACCGTGTCAAGACCTTACTTGGAGCAATTCTGGGAGACAGCAGAACACGAATGCACGGTATCCACCAATGTCATAAGGGCTACCGTTGCTGATCAGGCTATCGCTTTTTCTGAAGACACCATAAGAAGGGTCCTGCAGTTCAGAGACCTTGCTACCGACCCGACAGCCTATCCAGACTACTATGTGGATGGGTGTTAGAGGCAAAGAATGGGATACGTCGGAGCAAGGGACTATGCCTCATACAAAAAGATGTGGGTATTAGACCAATGGCGGTATTTCGCCCACGTCATGATCGTGTGCATCTCGTCAAGGAAAGCTGGTAAAGATGCCATGGGTCATGACCTTGCAGCAGCCATGGTGGGCTTGTCTCTTAATAGGGGCTACAACTTCTCGCGCTACATCTTCAAAGCAATCAATGACCAGATCAACAGAGCGGAGAAGTTTCTTTTCTTATTGTACCCTAGGTTTGTGCAACTCTTCATTGATGACGCGTTGCCAAACCTTCCTGCTATAGGGGAGAGACTGCAAGTCAAGCGGGTGGACAAAAGAGTATTTGCTCAATTCTTAAAGCCAGGCAGCGTAGAACCTACCCCTGTGCATACTGA
Organism: Smallanthus sonchifolius; assembly: GCA_023525975.1. Lineage (NCBI taxonomy): Eukaryota > Viridiplantae > Streptophyta > Magnoliopsida > Asterales > Asteraceae > Smallanthus > Smallanthus sonchifolius. The sequence continues at coordinate 72,991,223 of CM042025.1, forward strand.
ACTCTTTGGCCACCTAATCAATGAAGCATATGTGGCACCTGATGACTGGAACTAGTATAGCCACAACTCTGAGCCTGAACATAGTGAACACTCTGATGAGCAACAACAGGAGGAAATGGAGAGTGATGATGGTTCGTCTGAGGATGGAGACAACGAATGAGGTGACGGTGGTGCTGAGGAATCCGATTCAGAAGCAACAGAATCAGATTCTTCTGATTCCGATGAAGCACCATCGCAGGTACACCCAAGGAGAATGGCTAAGGTAACCCTACCTGAGTCGTCCTCCAAGAGAAAGCGACAGTACTCTAGCAGCGAATACGAGCCAGGCTCTGACTCTGACGCTGCTATACAAAGACAAAGAAAGGAAAGCATTCATAAGAACAGGGGTGATAGGCAACAGGTTGCTATCCCCAGTGTGGTAGAAGTCTCGATTGTGCAGCAAGTACATGTTTCAGCTGCCAGTCCGGATTCAGCCTCCACCCCACCTTCACAGCAGCTTTACCGTAGGAGGAGAAGGCCACAAGTTCAAGCTGACGTGGCAGTCACGGCAGTCACAGAGGAGGTTCCTGTGACGGTGACCCTCCCTACTACATCCGTCCAGGTGGTGGTGACTACTCCAATTGTCACGGAATCTGTCACCATCACCCCTACCATTACCTCAACAACTCTCATCACATCTTCCATCCCAACTACCACCACTGAGCCTCTCAGTTAACCCTTCAGTTATGGAGATTTCACGCAAGGGTTTGACTTTAATACCATATTCTCCTCCCCTATTCACACTGCCGAGGCGTCCTCATCCAGACATCCTGATCCGAATGATGCTAGGATAGATGTTCTAGAAACCCAAGTTGCTGGACTACTGAAGACTATTCAGAAATCGAAGGAGGAGTCTGACGCTCAACAAGCACAGATCAATTCTTTGATAGATGAAGTTACAATCCTTCGTAGCCAGAGAACAGGGACTGAGGAATGACTGAAAAACGTCCTGGCCCAGAATGAACTCCTAATAAAGACAAATGAAATGCTTCTGGGTCATGGGTCGTCCATGGAGCTCAGGTTTGACGCTCAAAGGAAGGAGCATGAGCTGATGGTCAAGTTGATTGCTGATCTGACCAAGAAGCTTGATGCTCAGGGGGAGAAGGACAAAGAGAAAGAGAAAGAGAAGGAGAAGAGGACTACTACTGGTGATGAGGCGTGTCATCCGGTCGATTTGACTAAGGATGATGACAAGGACAAGGATCCCGAAGCCGGTCCTAGTGGAGGTGAGCACCAAGCTTTATCAATCGTGCCCATCTCTGCTGTTCCAATGGCTCAGGGGGAGTCGACTCATCAAGAGGGTGGTGATACCTCTGGTGGTGGGGGTGATAAAGGAAATTCAGTAGCTGAAGTACTTAAGGACTTATCTAATGATGAGATCCTATATCTAGAGCTTGACTATTCCAAAGAAGCACAGATCGATGCTCTCTTCAATCTAGAAGAAGGAGAGATCGACTCTGGTGACGACTAGGATGATGAAGATGTTGTGATAGAGATTCCCAAGGGTGATGGGGAAGGAGAGTACGAGCTAGAAGATGGAGAGATCTTTGAATTTCCATCCTTCGACGCTCCGCTCGACACAGGTTCAGTCGAGCAAGCTAGTAATGTAGAAGCCTCGACTGAAGCCTCCCCAGTTGACCCTAAACCTGTGTACCTAGAGGCACCAAAAGAAACAGACATGCCTTCTACTTCATCAAAGTGTCCAGCTCCTGTGTGGCAAAAGATGTCTATAATAGACAAACACGGAGCAACAGGGATGATCTTGGCTGTGAAGTTTGAGGAGGACAAGCAGCTGTTCGCCATCAAAAGATCTGGCGGGGTTCAATACTTGAAACCCACCAGTGAAGCGTTCAACTCCTTGCCCAAATACGACCTTATGAACCTAGCAAACCAAGAGCTGCTGGGTCATTCCAATCACACAGTGGCGATGGGTTTGTGGGTGGTTCTGCAGCGAGAAACAAGATCAGGGAAGTTCGAGATGTTCAAGCCTCAAGTGCCCAAGAGAGTCAAGGATAAGCACGATGTTCATCCTGTGACTAAGAAGCACTTAAAGAAATTGGTATACAAGCCAGTGCGATGTGAAACTAAGATTCCCCTGAGCAAGTTATCTCAGGATATTCTTGGTGACATGTGGTACTGGTACGTAGATCCAAAAATGGGCGAGGCTGTGATTATGGGTAAAGGACGTTCAGAGAGCGGGAGCATGGTGCCAAAGGAACTGATCAGAATTTTTGATGAAGTCTGCTTCATCAATTTTTCTGTGAAAGATCTGGAGGTACTAGCAGAACGCGACTGCGTCTACACGGATGAGTGGACAAAGCTCCTTGCTTCTAAATACGACAAGGTGATCAAGTTCTGCCTTGAATAAAAGAAGAAGATGGAGGCTAATGATGCACAGATGTGAAGACTGAAGACGATGAAGATCCCGAGCTGTTGTCAAGGGGGATTTTGTTGAAGCATTTTCCTGTGACAACACTCTGGATAGAGTCTTAGTTTGTATTTTCATGTCTGTAATTGTCTTTGTATGTAAGAGTCTTTATGTATTAGTTTATCGAGTTGTATTTACTTTTACATATTGAATGTTGCATTTCTTTCCAAGTGTTTTGCGCACTTACATGTGCGCAGGAGAAAGCTCCTGCGTACTTAGCAAGTAAGCAAGAATACCTTTTACGTACTTGTTAAGTACATAAGAGCATTTTGCCCTGCGCACTTGCTAAGTGCGCAGGCATCAGGTCAGGTATAAATAGGATAGGTTGACAGAAGTTAAGTATGCAGGCATTATAGCAAATACGCAGATTGTAACCTCAGTGCTTTTCTCTGTAACCTTCAAGTGTTTATAATACAAAGAACGTTTAAAGTGTTTTCTCTTGTCGGTTTACTTTGTTTAGCCAGACTCTCCACCTAGTCATGGGCATTCCGCACCCGGTCCGACTAGTAGACCCACTTGCATGTGACGATCCGCCACACCCGAGGGACCTACAGAAACCCTCCCTTCAGAGCAACTAACCTAAAAACCCTAACACCAAGGAATACCCGACTATCTCTCACCTCTCAGCTATCAAGAAAGGAAGAACACCTGACCCTAAGATACTCTCAATCTATGTTTCTATGGACGATGATATCAATTACCCACAAACTACTTACAAACATAGTAGGTAACCTAACATGCATCTATTACTTGAAAGACATTCAACAAAACACATGTGAAACACAAACCAATTGCAAATCAGAGCTAAATATCCATAAACATCACACCAATTGAAATCAAGTTCTTTACTTTATCATGAATCCATCAAGAATCAACATAAACCGAAAGAAATCCACATATCAATCAAACATTCATCGAAAACCTAGATAGCTACTATGTTCTAGCCAACAAACATATTCAAAACCAGAAAACAAGTCTCAAAAGTGATGAACATAATCCAAATCAAACCAATATAAACAGGAAATCAAAGATCGTAACCCGAACGAGCAAGAACGAACCAACCCAATTGATAAAGCTTTGAATTTTGGCTCTCGTTGCTTATTCCCTTCTCAAAATCGCCTCTATTCTCAGTCCAGACGACTAGTAATCGAATAGAAAAGCCAAGGATAGGTTCTAAACTATTAAAACATCATATTTGGTTAAAAACCACGAAACTGGGGTCTCTCACGTACTGCGAGGCCCCGATGGCTATCCCCTCACGTACCTCCATAGCCAAAAGAGTCGGGCTAAATTTCCTGGAAGCCTTGCTCT